>OU343052.1:58325491-59606038 GCA_910593695.2 Ocypus olens
ATCGCCTTAAAAAATATTTTCGAAATAAAATAAATTTCGAACGCCCTCCGGTCAGTAACCTGTTGCTGGAAGGAAGAGAGGAATTCAATTTACAACCTCTTATTCCAAACAATAGAGACTTCTGGTGGAATATTGAAGATTCAAGAGAAAATGTTTTCTTATTTAGATATAATTCCAAACCATAGAGACTTGTGGAATATTGAATATTAAAGTGAATGCGTTTTCCAAAATTCTACATTACATAAGGTGTGAGCCACAAAATTTTGTTTCTGCGGAGAGAGAAACATAGCAGTCATGTCTGAGATTCAGGGTTCGGAAAATATCCGATATTTATATAAATATCAATATATCGGATACATATCGGATATATATCCGATATATACCAACTTCTTGATATTTATTCTTGGTCATTAATATTAATGTTTATATGACTTATTAATTATATAATGCACATACTTTATTTATATTATATTTATTTATTGCTAACAGACACAGTTGCTTACAATATAGTAAAAAATTTAAATATAAATTGTTAAAATATTTGACATCAAATTGAACATTTTTTGAAATAAGGACTTTTTTGCTCTTCACTACGTTTTCAGGAGTAAATTGAAGAATTTTCAAAGTGAGGACCTTTTTTTCTGCTCACACTTACTTTTTCATTTTTAACAGAGTCGTGGGTCACTTCAAAAATCGACTCTTTCTGACAAAAAAGAGTCATTTCGCCCATCTCT
This sequence comes from Ocypus olens, assembly GCA_910593695.2. Lineage (NCBI taxonomy): Eukaryota > Metazoa > Arthropoda > Insecta > Coleoptera > Staphylinidae > Ocypus > Ocypus olens. Next base: position 58,326,226 of record OU343052.1, read on the forward strand.
AGTTTATATCAGAGCACATGCTTACTATTCATATTGCTTGACCTGGAAAAATTTGAGAAACGGGGGAATTTTTTGGTATTGTGTGTTTCATAAATATCCATGATATATATCCGATGATATATATCGTCCGAACCCTGCTGAGATTAATTCATTTTTTTTAAATCTCGTGACGTAATAATATGCGACATATTTCATTTATCAAACAGCCAACTCTAAAACAAAATTTTGTGGCTCACACGATACAACCATTATAATAAACACGAACATTTGTATAACCTGCAACAGCCTTACGAAATTTGCATAATTTTACAGTCTTACAAAGACTCTAGTACCGAGAGATCAAAAAAGAATTAGTCGAATTAGTCATGGACAAAAAACCGCATGTATTTTTTTTAGTTCCTAAATTTGTATTGTATTTTGACGTGTCTAATATTGCCGTGACAATGAAAAAGACCAATATATTCCTATTCTTAAAATAAACACTGACAAGTTCAAACTTGCAGTTTGAAGTTTTTTAGGAACTATCAAAATACGATCGGCGGCTTTTTGTTCAGGACCTGTTTTGTCTATTTTTTTCGACATCACGGTATAACCCCTTATTTAGGCATAGTTCTAAACAACATATCGGAATATTAAAGATTAGGAAGACACGATTCTTAAAATAAACACTGACAAGTTCAAACTTGTATTTTAAAGTTTTTTACGAACTGACAAAATACGATAAGCGGCTTTTTGTTCAGGACCTGCTTTGGCTATTTTTTTCGATGTCACGGTATAACCCCTTATTTAGGCATAGTTCTAAACAACATCGGAATATTGAAGATTAGATTAGGGAGACAAAATGTTTTTTCGAAATTTTAACAACCATTTATAAATATAAAACTTGTCATGATCTTAAAAAGTCTTGCAAAGACTACAACATAAGACAGCTTTAAAAAAGCTGTTCTTGCTGTTCTCCCAAAGACTTTTTGTAAACATGAAAATTTTCATAATCTTACAAAGTCTTACAAAAACCTTGTACGCAAGAAAAAGATCAGAAAATAATTTGTAAACAAAAACCGCATGTCTTTCCTTAGTTCCTAAATTTGTATGGTATTTTGACCAGTGGTGGCTCGTGGATGTTCGCCGCCCGAGCAACAGAAGAAAATTTGACCGAAACAGCAACGGAATATTTGCTTCCATTGTAAGAGTACAGGACGGCAAACGTAACTTGCCGTTGCGGAGTGGCAAAATTGTGGACGGAACCTTCGAAAGGCGCTCTCGATAGATTTCGTGAAGAGTTCGCGCGCTTGGTACATTCAATTATGTGGAGGAGAACGCCCGATTGAGTTTTAAATGAATAGCGTACGCGAAGAATATGTGCTTGCTTATTACAGAGACTGTAGAGAGAGAGCTTTCTCTTTGCGCATCTGGCCAACTTACATTTGCCGTCCTGTAAGTGGTGCAGCACGAGCGACATCTTTGTCTTTGCCCTCCCTACAGAAATCCACGAGCCGCCGCTGCTATTGCCGTGGCTTATATTGTTGTGACAATGAAAAAGACCAATAAATTCTTATTCTTAAAATAAATACTGACAAAGTCAAACTTGAAATTTGAAGTTCGAATATGTTCGAAGACATTCGGCGGCTTTTTGTTCATGACCATTAATTTCGTAAATTTCGGAAATAAAATTCATCAACATTTTGAAATTGAATTTTTATCCAGGAATAAAATTCGTTACTGTGCTTCACTGATCCAAGAAGACCAACTTTTGTCGACTATTATTTAAAAAAAAAAACAAGCAAGTCTTTTTTTTCCAAACTCATAAAAACCAGTGAAATTAGCTTAATGTTGATTTTTGAATATTAAAAATCAAATAAATCTACCGGCAGTTGTGTAATTCCCCGAAATTGTTAATTTTTAACTTAAATTGAACAAGAGAGTTAAGTTGAATATTTATTTTATTAGTTTATATTTCTTTAAAATGCGCTCTTTATGCTTTTGTTTTCTTAATGTTTCTGTAAAAAGGATATTGTCCGTAAATAAAGTTATTATTATTATTATTATAAGAGAGAGACTTTAAGTTGAAAATTCCTCTAATTTGTGAACAGTTGTAAATGATCCAAATTTTGAATTTGGAATTCAGAAAACTTTTCCAAAAAACGTAACATCCAAAAAATATACCATTTCTTGCACCATACCAAGTGTGCACTCAATTTATCTAGATACACACTTGAATATAATTTTCGATGCTTTAGTTACATTACGAAATAACCCATTTGCCTTACACCAAGAGGAAGTGTGATGAATTGCCTTATTACTTTGATGCAGTTGCATAATTTAAACATGCATTACTACCAAGAACTTATGTATCAGTGGCAAACAAAATTATAAGGTGGATTGAGTGAGCTATAAATGCCGTTGACAAAAATCAGGAACGAAACCGGCCCAAGCACCGATCCTTGCGGAATCCCATGGGTAACAAGCAAGACTCCTGATGCTGTTTGTCCCATTTGCATTACTTGTTTATTATTTACTAATTAAAACACTGCCAGCAACAACATTATACCGTGTAAGTTGTTGAGCAGAATTATAATTAGAAATACAAAAGTTTTTAACTCGTAATTGTTTTTATATTTTTCTCACTTGAATAAAGTTACTATATTGCTTTAAAAAAACGATGGTTTTATTTCCAAATTCAATGATAAGTTGTTGTTTGCTACAAATTTTGAATTTTCAATGCCCTTTTGGTGGATCGAGTCGACACATTTTTTCCAACTCGGTACACGTTGCCAAAGTTGGACTTTTTTTTGCCCAAAAACGTTTTTTTTTTTTGTTCGGATGTTGAAGGGTTAGAAAAGGAAACATTCCAATCTGTGTTTACGCCTTTAAAGTAGGGCCAAAATGAGATGTTTTTCCGAAAGAATCGTCAAATTTGGTTGATAAGTCGCTGAGTTATGTGTGAAAAACCTCAAAATGCACTTTTTTTCAAACACCCATAACTTGGTGCCAAATCGTCGTAGGAACTTCGTTCTTCGAGTCCTGCATAGGGAATTGATCAAATTGTAATGCCTTTATGGTGGATCGAGTCGACAAAATGTTTCCAACTCCGTACACATCGTCAAAGTTGGACATGGTTTCCTGAAAAAACATTTTTTTTTCACAGGGGTGCTAGAGGGGGGCGCAAGGGGTTACGCTTAAGTTCGCATACATGACTTTAAAGAAGACACTTCAAATTTGTTCGCCCTTAAAGATTCATCAAAATCGATTGAAAATACGCCGAGTTATGGCGGTTTGAAAATGGCCGAATTTCAAGAGTTTCATTTTTTTCCACCAGTTCATAAATTTGTAATTAATGGAAAGGAGCATAAATCCACAATCGATTTGTAATTTGTGAAAAAATTCGCTCAGAAACCTATTCCGCTTGTTATACCACCCGTCACAATATAATTGGGGGTGTGAAGTGATTTACCAACCGAGAAGATGTTAAAATTTGAAACTGCCAGATGACCATTACTTCATCCGAGGAAGCCACGGTGTGGCTAAACAGTTATTTGCCCAATATACAGGACGTAGATGAGCAAAACGGAACATGGGATTTTAATGTTAATTTCTTTATATTTGAATTTTATCTTCCCTGATCATTTTAGAGAGAACATGTAAAAAACATGCAGTCATGCTATTATTTATTTTTTGCATTTATAAAAACCCGAAAAAAATAATAAAATGAAAATGATAATTTTCACGTGTTAACTGTGTTAAGCAATTTTTGCCGATGCGTGCCGTCCCTCCAATTCCGACAAGTGTGCGCGTAGCTTTAGTCCTCATCGGTGCAATGGGGAAACGGATTCACCGTGAGATATATAACCCAATCAGTCACCGGAATTGATCGATTAAACGTTTTACCGCCATCTAGCGTCGAAAACGGGCGTTAGAGACGGATATATGGCGGTAAAACGCTCAATCGATGACGATGAAAAAATTCGATGTTGATATCTTGAAAAAGTTGAAAGTGAATATTTTAAAATTACTAAAATTTTCAAACGCGCCCAAACGTTTAGATATTAACGAAATTATCCAATTTTGACCCCGATTGCCTTGAATGGCAAAATTTTGTAGAATTACTGGTGGTAATTAAATTACCTTCTAGAAATAAATGTATTTTGGATTAATGGATGCGATGCAAATTTAACAAAAAAAAGAAACACTTTTATTCTTTTTATTCGCGCGAGCCACGAAAATACCCATAAAAAGCTCAAGTGAGCGTTAGTTTAACATATTTCGGGGGCGCACCTGTTGAATATTGGCCAACGTGCAAATGCATAATCTGGCTTAACCTCATTCCAAATAACACATTGCGCTGCCCGTTTCCAAGTGTAATTTTAGTTCGCGTGTTACAGTCTCTCTCCCATCCAAAACAAATACAATTTCTAAACATCGTTTTAATTCAAATACGCTTTCAGCGCAACAAAATGTTGCTTATCAATCCACATTTTCTGTGCGATCTCTAAGTTTTAATGTAGATATGCTTTAATGTTGCATTTTCTGTATGAATCTCCAAAGTATAATTCTCTAGGGCGCAGAATAAGTTTATGGTATAATTCACTACTCGCCGCGACATTCGCTAGGAAAGTAGTTGCTTCAATAAATAATATATGTATCATAGTTTTAATTTTTTTTTCTTTTCTTTTATCTTTTGCCCTAAAGTTTTCTTTATTTGTCTATTAAAATTTTTCTTTCCTTGGTCTTATCTGAACTTATTTTTGGCAAATTATTTTGCTTCTACCTAAATTTTCAATTTTTTGCGATTTTTATTTTTAGATCAGGATTCTTGATTCTTTGGCCCATATTTTAGTTTTTTTTGTTTCAATTCTTTTTATTTTTCTTTATTTTGACCAAAATATTCGATTGGTTTGTAGAAATTTTCGATTTTTTTTGGCTGCAATTTTTATCTTACGCCCGTTTTCAATATTTTGTCTAAATTTGCCAGTTTTTTAGGCCCTACTTTTTTGGCCTATATTTTGTATTTTCGATTGTTTTGGTTTCAATTTTAGGTCTTTTGGCAGACATTTTCTTTATTTCGACTTAAATTTTCGATTCGTTTGTTAAACATTTTTTTGGTCCACTACTTTGATTTAAATTTAATTTTTTTCCCATATTTTAGATTTTCTTCACTTGGATTATTGATTTTATTGTGCGAATTTTTTTTTTAATTTTTATTTTTGCTATTATTTCAACTTATTTCAAAGAATTATATTTGGGGCTGAAAATGGCAAATTATTTTTCTTTTGCTTGTATTTTCAATTTTTTGGTCTGCATTTTTATTTGTAAACCAGAATTTTTGATTTATTTGGCTGATTATTAGATCTTAGGCTGTTTTGTTCAAAATTTTTGATTTTTTGGCCAAGATATTCGATTGGTCTATGAAGATAAATGGTTCTTTGTTTCTTCAAAAAAAAAGGGGAGGATGTATTGTATAAGTGGCTCTACCATTAACATGTTCCACGAGCCGCCACTGGTAGTGGGTACTGGGTAGTGCTGCATCACGAGTCGAGTGGATTCGATTCCCCGCCTGGGCAGAACATTTTTCCGATCGAGGCATAGATTTTTTCTGTAAGATCTCAGAGACACAATGCTCGAGGGCACAGAATATAAATCGTGTAATATACAGTACGTTTTTTTATCGTGGGCCATAGGATTTTACATGTTAAAAATTATACCTTGTTTTAATGCAGATTTCAACATATAATTTTAAAGCAAATTTTAGTTAGTAATAAATCAATTACTTTTTCACATGATGCGCTTAATTAGATTAACTTAAACATGTTTTATTCCATTAAAAAATGAAATTAATTCACTAATCAATCTGACATTTCAGAAATTCAAGGTACTTTGATTATGTTTGTTCAGTTATTTATTTTACATAATTTCATTTTTAATGGAATAAAACATGTTTAAATTATTCTGACTAGCGCATCATGAAGAAAAATAATTGATTTATATTACTAACTAAAATTTCCTTCAAAATTTTATGATAAAATATACATTAATACAAGGTATAATTTTTAGCATATAAAATCCTATGGCCCACGATAAAAAAAATACCCTGTATATTCCGATGCACGCTAGGGCCCTTAACACGGTTGCATCATTTGTATCCCTACGAAATCACAGTACACAAAATTACAATTATAATACCGAATTATCCCGTGGTCGATACGCAATTAGGCTAATCTTTAACAAAAATGATTTCTTGTGAATCGCTCGCGGAACGTTCTCCGTCGGAACACGCCTCAATTTACGGGTTCAATAAAACGCTCCATTGAGACGTAAATTGTTTAAGGTTAAAATTTAATTAAAAGATCACTGCGCGAGTAATTAAGACCAATCTAGCCACCTGAAGTGCTCATTAAGCGCGCGCGCGCTTCGTGGCTGAATCATGAATTCATGAATCCAACTTGTTTGTTATGAATGTGCCCCGCATCAGCAAATCGCCAGCTGCCGCAAACGTGCCTAAACGCCCGTTCTAATCAAAAAAAAAAAAATAATAAAACTTAATCGTCAACTTGTATTCTCAGGTTCTTTGGACCCGGAGGAGCTGTCGCTGGAGCAGTCGGGCAGCCCGAGGCAGCACTCCCCGAGCAACAACAGTCAGGTAGGCGAGCGGAGCACGCCTCAGGAGTCAGCCGCGATCAGTCCTGGGGCGCACGAGGAGGACGGCACCAACAACAGCACGCTCAGTATGTACCCCGCGCATTCCGTTAATAATGGTAAGATGCAGCACAGAAACGTTTACACATCGGCGTCGAGTCCGAGCATGGGGTCGGGGAATATGCAGATGCACCAGGCGGGCAGCCCGCTCGGGATCGCGAACCAGGGGATGCACTCGCCGTCGGCGGTGAATCCCTGGTTGATATCGACGGGGGACAAGCCGCTGTACCCCGCGATGTTCGGGCTGCTGGGGCAGACGGGGAACTCGCAGTCGCCGCAGCAGCAGTACCCGTCGGCCACGCCGAGTCCCGCGGGGACGCAGTACGACGACAGGTCGCAGACTGATCAGCTGATGCTCAGCATGGAGTGCACCAGCAACATCGCGCTGAAGCAGCCGCCCTCTTACACGAGCTGTTCGGGCGCGTCGAGCCTGCAGCTGGACATGCAGCAGCAGGACTTGGTGTATTCGCGAGTGGGGCAACCGTTGGTTGCCAGCACTGGTAAATACCAGTGGGACCAGGACTACAGCCCCCAACCCTCCAGTGCGCTGATAGTGCCGGGTACCTCGAGTTTAGTGCCAAAACAAGAACCGTTCAGTTCGGGGTGTTCGGGGGAGATCAGCCAGCAGACCGGCCCCGGTTACGGCGTCGCGTTGGCCGAGTACAACCCCTCGACGAGCAAAGGACACGAAATCCTCTCGCAGGTGTACCAGCAGTCCCCCATACCCCTGAAACTAGTTCCGGTGAAACCGCGCAAGTACCCCAATCGGCCGAGCAAAACACCAGTGCACGAGCGGCCGTACGCGTGTCCGGTGGAAAACTGCGACCGGCGGTTTTCCCGCTCGGACGAACTCACGAGGCACATCCGGATCCACACTGGGCAGAAACCCTTCCAGTGCAGGATCTGCATGCGGTCGTTTTCGCGTTCCGATCACCTCACGACGCACATACGAACACACACCGGTGAAAAGCCGTTCTCTTGCGACGTGTGCGGCCGCAAGTTCGCCCGCAGTGACGAAAAGAAAAGACACGCCAAAGTGCACCTCAAGCAACGCATGAAGAAGGAAAACAAACTGGGCGCGAGTGGGCAGCAGCAGCAGCAGCAACAGAGCACGAATAGTCAACAGTCGCAGCAGCAACAGCAGCAGCAACAACAGCAACAGCAGCAGCAGCACCACCACCACCACTTACACCCGCACCAGCAGCACCACATGCACACGGTGACTAGTGAGGATGGCATGTCACTACCAGTGGTGACCACGACCCTGTGAGAATTACCCACCGCCGAGCTGGCACCCGGCGAATGTGTTCTTTTCATCCGTGACGACTGTGATCTCGGCACCGACAACGCTCGGCTGATCTACGTGCGCATAGAATAGTTTCCCCCCAACAAAAAAAATAAACGCACTGAAGAAAACCGCGACCTGAACCCATGATCTCCGCTGGCCCAGCGCCTGTCTTCGAGTGTGCCATTTGTGTCGTATATAACAAAGTTATTGTACATTAACCCCAAGAGAGGAACTGAACTTGTGTTACCCGCAAGTGTAATTTCATTAATCCCAAGACGCACGAGCCAGTTCTTCGAGAAAATAAAATTTAAAAAGATAAACTGACGGTAATACGATACAGAAGTTATCCACGTTAGCAAATCCTATTTTTATATTTAATACAAAAAAAAAAACAAATGTGTTTCGATTTCGTTGATGTCTCTTATATTTTATCACCGTGTCAAAGACACCGAGAATAATAGTTTTTAACACTAATAGAGAAATTTAACAAAGGCTTTAATTAATATACTTTATTTGAGGAAGTGAATTTCAAAATGCGTAATATGTAATATTACAAATTACAAGGAATTAACAGTAGTTTCCGATTATTCGAATTACACACATAAATTTATTTGGCAAAAATTTACCGTACATTACGGTAATTAAGGTATCTAGGGCGTAATGAGTACAATAACGCCCTCAGTCAACGGGAAAAAAACACCTAGAAGTGAGATGGGGCTAAACATTGTTGAAAAATTATATTAATAAAAATAATTTTTTCAAGAGGCTGAAAGACCTCTGGTCAACTACCTGTTGAGGTCATTTATAAAAGCGTCTCAATTAATGCATTGTGTCTCCCTCTAATACTTTCAAATATACATATTTGAAATAAATTTCAAAACGAAATATATTCGAAAATCTGTGATTTCAGTCTGTATCAGACTCTACAAAAGTTCGAATTTTATTTTAAATTTTTTATAAAAGTCAAAGTTGTAAATTTTTACTCAAGGAATTAATATTTCACGACTATAATATTAAGTCGATTAAATTGGAATTTTGGTTATTACATTGTTCTTGACCATTTGTAGCGAAATACTCCTATAGTGGAGACAGTTTACCAGCGGCGGCTCGTGAATGTTCGGCGAGGAGGCTACGGAAGAAAATTTGACCGAAACAGCAACGAAATATTAGCTTCCTCCGTAAGAGTAAAAGTGCGGCACGAGCGGCATCTCCGTCTTAGCCTCCTCTACGGAAATTCACGAGCTGGAGCAAGCAATCTTGATAGGCAATTCTATTTTTTGGTGAGAAGTTAAATTTGCTACTAAATCACAAACATTTGTTAAGACTGAGAAACCTTGTGTAGATATTTTGCCAGTCTTTTTTAATTTATTATCTACGATTTCAATAATTAGAAAACATTTATGTCAAGAAGCAGCGACGATTCAAGCAGCGAAATTAAATGATTATTTATTATCTTTAATTTCTTCTAGTAATTTTTATCGAGATATATTAAAGCATTCTAAGAATTTATAATTTTATTTATTTAATTCTTGATAATTCAACGCATGTATAAAAATAGCTGAGTAAGAGGTTTTGCAATCGGATAAAATTTGCAAGCGGGTAAAAAGATAGATACAAGTTTGTAAGCGGATAAAATTTGCAAGCGGGTAAAAATATAAATACAAGTTTGTAAGCGGATAAATTTTCTGTACATCCACCACGACAACGATCCGAACGACTTGAAATTATTTAGTTTTGCTTTATGTAATGGTATGACTTCATTTTTTTCATCAAATATTAAATGTCAAAATTGGAAAAATTTGAATTCAGAAATGGTCAAAATTTGAAAACCACTTGCAAATTTTATAATAATTTTTTTTGTTTTTTTTTAATAATCATGAAATTCGTATAGTAAATCTTATGTAATGGAAGGGCTTCATTCTTTTTTCCAAATGTTAAATGTCAAAATTTGAATTCAAAAATAGTCAAAATTTGAAAGCCACTTACAAATTTTATAATTATTTTTTTGTTTTAATTTTATTAATTATGAAATTCGTATGGTAGAGACTGCTCATGTAATGGCATGGCTTTATTTTTGCATCAAATATTAAGTGTCAAAAATGGTCCAAATTTGAAAGCCACTTACAAATTTTATAATAATTTTTTTGTTTTTTTTTATTATTCATCAAATTCGTATGGTAGAGACTGCTTATGTAATGGCATGGCTTTCTTTTTTTTATCAAATATAAAGTATCAAAATTGGAAAAATTTCAATTAAAAAATGGTCAAAATGTGAAAGCCACTGGCAAATTTTTTAATTTTTTTTTTGTATTTTTTTATTAATCATGAAATTCCTATAGTATAGCTTATGTAATGAAAGGGCTTCATTTTTTTCTTCAAATATTAAGTGTCATAATTTGAATTCAAAAATAGTCAAAATTTGAAAGCCAATGGCAAATCTTGTAATTATTTTTTTTTGTTTAATTTGATTAATTATGAAATTTGTATGGTAGAGACACTTATGTAATGGAAGGGCTTAATTTTTTTTCTTCAAATATTAAATGCCAAAACTTGAAAGTCTTTTGAAGTGACTATAATTTTTTTAGAATACTTTTCTTGCGTTTCATATTAATTTTAAATTTTTTGCGCTCGAATGTTCAACATTGAAAAAAAAGACATTTTCAAAAATTCGTAAACCGACTTAAAATGGTTTCATATTTAAAAACAAACATTATTTTGTAAGATCAATGTTCTATGAAGTGATTTGAATTTTTTTAGAATATTTTTCGGGCGTTTCGTATTAATTTTTAATTTTTTGCGCTCGAGTGTTCAACATTGAAAAAAAATAATTTTTCAAAAATTCATAACTCAACTGAAAATTGCTACACATTCAAAAACCAAAATTATTTTAAAAGATCGACGTCTTGTGAAGTGATTTTAATTTTTGTAGAATATTTTTCCCGCGTTTCATATTAATTTTTAATTTTTTGCGCTCGAGTCTTCGACATTTAAAAAAAAGAATTTTTAAAAAATTCTTAACTCAGCTGAAAATTACTGCACATTCAAAAACCAAAATTATTTTGAAATATCGACGTTTTGTGAGGTGAATTGAATTTTCTTAGAATACTTTTCTTGCATTTCATATTAATTTTTAATTTTGTGCGCTCGAGTGTTCGACATTGAAAAAAATACATTTTCAAAAATTCACAACTCAACTAAAAATTGCTACACATTCAAAAAGCAATATTATTTTGAAAAATCGACGTCTTGCGAAGTGATTTTAATTTTTTTGGAATTTTTTTCGATCGTTTCATATTGATTTTTAATTTTTTGCGGTCGAGTGTTCGACATTGAAAAAAAATAATTTTTCAAAAATTGTTAAACCGACTGAAAATGGTTTTATATTCAAAAACAAACATTATTTTGTAAGGTCAACGTTTTGTGAGGTGAATTGAATTTTTTTAGAAAAATTTTCGCTCGGTTTCATATTAATTTTTAATTTGTTGCGCTCGAGTGTTCGACATTTAAAAAAAAGAATTTTTCAAAAAGTCATAACTCACCTGAAAATTACAGCACATTCAAAAACCAAAATTATTTTAAAAGATCAACATCTTGTGAGGTGAATTGAATTTTTTTAGAATATTTTTCCCGCGTTTCATATTAATTTTTCATTTTTTGCGCTCGAGCGTTCAACATTGAAAAAAAAAGAAATTTTCAAAAATTCGTAAACCGACTGAAAATGGTTTCATATTCAAAAACAAACATTATTTTGTAAGATCAACGTTTTGTGAAGTGATTTGAATTTTTTTAGAATATTTTTCCCGCGTTTCATATTAATTTGAAATTTTTTGCACTCAAGTGTTCGACATTGAAAAAAATTAAATTTAAAAAATTCGCAACCCAACTGAAAATGGTTGCATATTTAAAAACCAAAATTATTTTGAAAGATAGACGTCTTATGAAGTAAATTCAATTTTTGTAGGATTTTATCGTTGCGTTTCACATTAATTTTTAATTTCTTGCGCTTGAGTGCAATTGATTTTCAAAAATTCATAACTCGACCAAAGATTGTTACACATACAAAAACCAAAATTATTTTGAAAAATGGACGTCTTGTGAAGCGATTTGAATTTTTGTAAAATATTTTTTCCGCGTTTTATACTAATTTTAAAGTTTTTGCACTCTTTTGCAAAAAAATACATTTTCAAAAAATTGCGACTGAAAATTGCTACACATTTAAAAATAAAAATTATTTGGAAAAATCAACGTCTGGTGAAGTGATTTGAATTTTTGTAGAATATTTTTCCGGCGTTTCATATTAATTTTAAATTTTTTGCGCATTGGAAAAAAAATAAATTTTCAAAAATTCATAACTCGACTGAAAATTGTTGCACATTCAAAAACCAAAATTATTTTAAAATATCGACATCTTGTGAAGTGATTTTAATTTTTGTAGAATATTTTTCCCACGTTTCATATTAATTTTTAATTTTTTGCGCTCGAATGTTCGACATAGGAAAAAAATAAATTTTTAGTTTATATTTAAAGTTCATAACTCGACTTAAAATTGCTGCACGTTCAAAAACCAAAATTATTTTGAAAGATCGACGTCTGGTGAAGTGTATTAAATTTTGACGTCTTGTCAATTGAATTGATTTTTTGTAAGGTTTTATCACTGCCTTTTATGTTAATTTTTATTTTTTTTGCGCTCGAATGTTCGGCATAGGAAAAAAAATAATTTTCAAAAATTCATAACTCGACTTAAAATTGCTGCACATTCAAAAAACAAAATTATTTTGAAAGATCGACGTCTGGTGAAGTGTATTAAATTTTTGTAGGATATTATTGCTGCGTTTCATATTAATTTTTAATTTGTTGCGCTCGAGTGTTCGACATTAAAAAAAAATTAAAAAATTCATAACTCAACTGAAAATTGCTGCACATTAAAAAACCAAAATTATTTTGAAAGATCGACGTCTTGTCAATTGAATTGATTTTTTTGAAAAGTTTTATCACTGCGTTTTATATTAATTTTTATTTTTTTGCGCTCGAATGTTCGACATAGGAAAAACAATACATTTTCAAAAATTCATAACTCGACTTAAAATTGCTGCACATTCAAAAAACAAAATTATTTTGAAAGATCGTCGTCTGGTGAAGTGTATTGATTTTTTGTAGGATATTATTGCTGCGTTTCATATTAATTTTTAATTTGATGCACTCGAGTGAAAAAAAAAATAAAAAATTCATAACTCAACTGAAAATTGCTGCACATTCAAAACCCAAAATTATTTTGAAAAATCGATGTCTTGTAAAGTGTTTACAAATAATATCCATTTAATTGTATTTAATTATTGAAGCAAAAGAAAATTCTAAAGATTGCAAATTGTCTGAAAAGTGACTGCAAAAAAATTCGAATAATCGGAGTACTACTGTTAAATTACTCTCACATAGTGATGTTAGTTTTAGTTATTAAAATCTAATGATATTTCGGTTAAAAACCGTTTCTTCAATAATCGGAATACTACTGTAAAATTATTCTCAAAAGCGCATTTTGTATTCTTTAAAACCTGATGTCAAAATCCGTACTGGAAACATTAAACAACGCATTTTTGTATGAAACGAATTTTGAAACTCAGCTCCTCGACTGTTTTCTTTTTTTTTAAATAATCGTTGCCAAATAACACATTTTTTTTTTGAAACTATTTTATACATTCCGTACTAGTTTTTTTTATATATTATATTGTTGGCGATTTTAGATTATTATTGTATTTATTTCTGATCTGTAGAGACCCGAAAATCAAAATGTCAATAGTCTCAGAATAGTCAATACGAGTCAAGTGATGTAATTTACGCACATGTTATCTATTTTAAATAACAGAGGACACGGATCTATTGTTCCTGATGATGATGATGTTGATGATGACGATGAAGGTGATTGTTATTGCGGCATGTGTATTGTTGAATGTGTCCTGGAGAAAATGCCTTAATCGAAGTGTCTTTGAGTATTTTCAAATCAGCCGAATGGCGCGAGAGAGGCCGTGTATTTTCGTAAAAATAAAAAATAAAGTAATCAAAAATCAGTTACCATATGGAACAGTTTTTTGCGTACAAGGGCGGCTCGTGGATGTTCGGCGGTGGCAACGAAATGTTTGCTTCCTCTATAAGAGTAAGTGCAGCACGAGCGACATCTTTGTCTTTGTCCTCGCTACGGAAATCCACGAGCCGCCGCTGGTGTTAATTGTAGATGTGTAAGGGTATTTTTGAGATATGCGTTGTAAATTTTTTATTCTCTAAAATTCGATTTTATTTTTATTAAATATTGTTATTAAATTTATTGCAACAAGAAATTTTCTAATTTCAATTATAATTTATGAGATTAACTAGTGTTTATTGATGCCATTCGAGGGCAGCACTGTACAATTTACACTTATAAGAAATTGAAGAGTATTGTGTGCTATTAATATTGGTGATATAATTCCTTCCAATATTAACAAACAGATAACAATAAATTAGTATTTATAGCACCCCACACTCACGGTGTTTGTTGCCACCGTTCGAGGGCAGCACTTAATATTCAACACTTATTAAAAAATTAAAGAGTGTTGCATGCTGTAAATATTGGTTTGTGATAGTATTAAATTATCACCTCGCATTATCGGAATTTGTTAAAAGTTGGGTGTTAAGTGTTGCCCTTGATTGGTCGTGGCTCTCAATAAACATAAAATAGAATCGAATTTGTTTATAGAGAATAAAAAATAAAAAGAGTTCAAATCGGGCAGAAATTGACTTTGCGCCTTACCCGTAACGAAAAGCTGGCAGAAATTACAGTAATGGCGTTGTTGTTGTTAATCAATTCCCAGGTGGCGCTCCCCACCGTAAAAACGAGCGCAAACAAATATCATAATAGGCCTAAAAAAAAATAATGCAGAAACCTACGGATACTCTAGATAGGATGTGAATAAATTGTAAATAAATAAAGTTTAACGTATTGTAAATAGACAAGAAAAAAAAACTATTATATTGTTGACTATCCGGCTGTTGTCTAATTGTTGTTGCACGTGGAGCCGCTGCAGGCACACGGTTTTTGACTATTCCCTTCCATGATGCACTTTATACTATTCTATTTTTATATCCCGAAAGAAACATTTGATGTTACCTTATCGAATTGGCGAAGAAATAAAAAAAAAAAAAACTCATGAGGCTGTTGTATTGTGAATATTTGTGATATTTGAATACATGGATTATATCACACAGAAGCATCCCTATATTTATTTGTACATGTTGTCAAAAAAAAAAAAACTTCAGTTGTTACGCATAATGCGCTGTTCAAGTCGATGTAATATATTCATATGTGGCTGTAAGATCATCTATGAAGAAAAAAAGAGAAGAGGGAGAGAGAGAGAGAGAAACTTTCACTTGACCAGAGATGAAAAAATTTGAAAATAAACTGCTGATAAAATAATTTGCGTTTTGTTTGAATTTTTTGCGTACCACCTTGTTGCATAATGTTGTGTTGGAGTCAATGGACTGGATGGGTGGTTGGTACCTGGTATGGTCTTATTAGGAGCATCTCTTCGGAGCGGCGGCCACGCGAGTGACGTCAGGATCCTGTTAGCGCGCGTGCCCCACCTTGGCGTGGCCAAGCCTTTATCTCTCGTTGCATTTTTTCAAAGGCAAGTTTCCTAAACAGTCTCACTTTGGTACAAGTCATTTGGGCCGTGGATGCGTGGGAAGGTAAGCTTTTTGTGAATGGTTTGTTGGTGTGTCTGTGTATGTGTGTTGGTGCGGTCTCCCACTTTCCCTCCAAAGACTAACAACACGAACGCACATTTATTTATTACAGAATCTTCAGCGAATTTTGTATTAATCAGTATGGGCATCGTGTACAGGGACGCATGTGGGCAAAATTTTGGTTGGTGATAAAGATTAATTGCTATATTCTAGGTATGAAAAACATTTTTTATAAAATCATTGTTATTCGAAATATTTTTTTCATTTTTGGTTTATAATTATGAAACGATAATAGTTACAGCAAATTTATGTTAATAATAATTGTAGATAATGCCAGAATGAACAACTTATAGATAATAAGTTTTTTTCGAAATCGAAAAAAATGATTTTTCAGAATTTGAACGGCCGTACCGGCTAAACGAAAACTCCAAATTGAACGCGGTTTTCAAATCCGTGCTCCTCGTGTGCAAATTAGTCGGATTCAATTAAAATTGGCGATTTAAAATTTTTGACGAAAACCTGGAAAACTACCCAAGGGTCCCCCCTTCTTACTTTTTCTCAAAAATTGGCTTTGGAATAATTTCCTGAAGAAACCACTGGTTAGATTCCGGGTTTCTACACATCACTGGAAAGATCCCTTCAAGACGCCTCGGAAAATGTACTTTCGCAAGAACAAATGTCAATTTGAAGCCCGTGACGCGTCAGCAAAGAAATCTCGAAAATGGAAAAAATCGAAAAAATCAATTTTTTTAATAATTATCGTAGACCATCTTTACACTTCTTTTTCATCAGAAGAAAAAGAAATTGATTGGCGTCAGTGAACCTGAATTATTGATTTTTACGCGGTATTTATGCGTTTCGAGTCAAATTAAGCACCATTTTCAACAAGTCTCGTATGCACCATTTATCACGTATCTCCATTTTTAGAAGTCTCACGAAGAAATGTTTGACAAACAGTTATCAGAATGAGTGGTTAGACTTGAAAAGAAAAAAATAAAAAGGAATTTGAAAAAAAAAACTTAATCGTTATTTATGAGTTTCGAGTTAAATTAAGCACTATTTTGAACAAGTCTCGAATTCACCATTTTTTGCGTATCTTCGTCCCCAGAAGTCCCACAGAGAAATTTCTCAGAACAATATTTCCCAGAATAAACTTAAAAAAAATTTTTTTTTTAATTTAATTTTTTTTAAATCGTTTATGCATTTCGAGTAAAATAAAGCACTATTTATTTATTTATTTATTCATTCACATACTTAGCTATCATTCAGAATGCACAGTACAGTATTGTACAGATACATTTGATAGATGTATTATTTTCAACAAGTCTCGTATGCACAATTTTTTTGCGTATTTCCGTTCCCACGTTCCAGTCTCACGAAGAAATTTTTCAAACTACGGTAAATTTAGAGTAATTCAAAAACCACTTGAGATTTTTTTCTATAAAATTACTTCAACCGCCAAAATCGTTCGTTTTTAAAGTCAAAAACCGACAAAATCGAGTGTTTTTTATTTTAAAAATTGCACAACTTCCAAGCCTACTGTTAGATTTTAATGATTCAACCGTCAAAATGTGGCAAATTTAGTTTTAAAACCACATCAAGACATTTTCTTTAAAATCACCTGAAAACACCAAAATACGGCAAATTTAATGTAATTCAAAAACGTATTAAGATATTTTTTTCTAAAATCACTTCATAACGCCAAAATCGTTTGTTTTTCAAGTTTTTTTTTTAAATTGCTCAACTTCCAAACTCACTGTCAGATTTTAACGATTCAACCGTCAAAATATGCTAAATTTAGTTTAATTCAAAACCACATCAAGACATTTTCTTTAAAATCACCCGAAAACACCAAAATCGTTTGTTTCTCAAGTCAAAAATCGACAAAATCGTGTTTTTTTTATTTTAAAAATTGCACAACTTCCAAGCCTACTGTCAGGTTAAAACACCAAAATTATTTGTTTCTCAAGTCAAAAAACGACAAAATCTCGTTTTTTTTACTTTTAAAATTGCACAACTTCCAAGCCTACTGTTAGATTTTAACGATTCAACCCCCAAAATATAGCAAATTTAGTTTAATTCAAAACCACATCAAGACATTTTCTTTAAAACCACTTGAAAACACCAAAATCGTTGGTTTCTCAAGTCAAAAAACGACAAAATCTCGTTTTTTTTTATTTTTAAAATTGCACTACTTCCAAATTGTTGGATTTAAATATTTAAAACGTCAAAATATGCTAAATTTAGTTTAATTCAAAACCACATCAAGACATTTTCTTTAAAACCACCTAAAAACACTAAAATCGTTTGTTTCTCAAGTCAAAAAACGACAAAATCGCGTTTTTTTATTTTTAAAATTGCACAACTTCCAAGCCTACTGTCAGATTTTAACGATTCAACCGTCAAAATGTGGCAAATTTAGTTGAATTCAAAACCACATCAAGACATTTTCTTTAAAATCACCTGAAAACACCAAAATCGTTTGTTTCTCAAGTAAAAAAACGACAAAATCGCGTTTTTTTATTTTAAAAATTGCACAACTTCCAAGCTTACTGTTAGATTTTAACGATTCAACCGTCAAAATGAGGCAAATTTAGTTTAATTTAAAACCACATCAAGACATTTCTTTGAAAGCACCTGAAAACACCAAAATCGGTTGTTTCTCAAGTCAAAAATCGACAAAATCGCGTTTTTTTATTTTTAAAATTGCACAACTTCCAAGCTTACTGTTCGATTTTAATGATTCAACCGTCAAAATGAGGCAAATTTAGTTCAATTCAAAATCACATCAAGACATTTTCTTTAAAACACCTGAAACACCAAAATCGTTTGTTTCTTAAGTCAAAAAACGACAAAATCGCGTTTTTTTTATTTTTAAAATTGCACAACTTCCAAACCCACTGTTCGATTTTAATTATTCAACCGTCAAAATGAGGCAAATTTAGTTCAATTCAAAACCACATCAAGACATTTTCCTTAAAAGCACCTGAAAACACCAAAATCGTTTGTTTCTTAAGTCAAAAAACGACAAAATCGCGTTTTTTTTATTTTTAAAATTGCACAACTTCCAAGCCTACTGTCAGATTTTAACGATTCAGCCATCAAAATATGCTAAATTTAGTTTAATTCAAAACCACATCAAGGCATTTTCTTTAAAAGCACCTAAAAACACCAAAATCGTTTGTTTCTCAAGTCAAAAATCGACAAAATCGCGTTTTTTATTTTTAAAATTGCTCAACCTCCAAACTCACTGTCAGATTTTAACGATTCAACCGTCAAAATGTAGCAAATTTAGTTTAATTCAAAACCGCATTAAGACATTTTCTTTAAAATCATCTGAAAACACCAAAATCGTTTGTTTCCCAAGTCAAAAATCGAGAAAATCTCGTTTTTTTATTTTAAAATTGCACAGCTTCCAAGCCTACTGTCAGATTTTAACGATTCAACCGTCAAAATGTGGCAAATTTAATTTAATTCAAAACCACATCATGACATTTTCTTTAAAAGCACCTGAAAACACCAAAATCGTTTATTTCTCAAGTCAAAAAACGACAAAATCTCGTTTTTTTTCAATTTTTAAAATTGCACTACTTCCAAATTGTTGGATTTAAATATTTAAAACGGTAACATACGACGAATTTAGTGTCATTCAAAAACGTATTAGGGTTGTAATTGTTTTAGTATTTTCTTACCGATCAACGAAATCCGCAACTTCGTGATCACCAATACCACAATTCTCGTGTGATGCGTGGGAATCTTGTGAAGTGGTATTTTCAGATTTTGCCTGAAACAGAAAGTACAATCGATTTTGAGTAAATTTTTGAAGTTTCGAGGGTGCGGCATTTGTTACAGTAATTTTTCTTTCGGATCAAGAAAAGGGATTACAATGTTTGCGTTGTAAATTAGTTATCTTTGCTATTGTTTTTTTTTTTCGGATCGAGAAAAGGCGCAACAACGTCAGGATTGCAATGTTTGGGCTATAGATTAGTTTTTTTTTTTAAATTCTAATATGAATTCGTTTAAAACGTTTAGAATTCCCATTTCGAATGTCCCAACAGTTTTTCTATTGTATTTATAGCGCGGGATTTATTTTTATTGCGGGCAATAGAAAACAATCTTTACGGCCTGATCTTGGAGAGTTATGGCCATTGCCTATGACGTTTTAAAACTAAAGCTCCGATTTTAATTAGAATGCACTTAATCTTCTGTCACATTGTGTGTCCAAAATCCAAAATATATTGGTATTTTTAAACAAAGTGTTTTTTTTTAATAAAAAATAGCCGAATCAAATTAAATCACTTTGCAAATATGTTTGTATCTCTTAAGTTTTGATATTTCTCAAGTGATTTGAGTTGATTTGGCTATTTTTTATTAAAAGAAAAAAATACTTTGTTTAAAAATACCAATATATTTTGGACTATAGCTGGACAGGATAAAATTGAATAAAGCGTAGGTAAGGGTCGTTTTATAACGGCTTTTAACTTTTCAGTTTTCAAGTGGTCAGAAGAAACCGTCCAATAAACATACCAGGACTATGCCTAAAACCAAAGCCCTCGCAAAACGATCTTTACTGCCTAGGAATTATTCAATTTTGTCCTGTCTAACTGTACGTCCTAGTTGCCGACATCAATAAACACAAAAATAAGAGAAAGAATGCGCTCGCGATTTTTATAGCCTAAATTATATTTCTGTGAGTTTTAAATATTGTGTGCACGTTTGTGCACAAGTTTAATAAATCAATTAATAGTAATTAGTGATCAGCTAAAAATTTATTCATTTTGTAAGCGAGCGAAGCAAAGTTGAATAAATAAATAGTTAGTTAAAAACCTTTCCAAAAATCAAATTGTCCCTTTGTTTTGTTTTATTGATTTTGAGAATGAAAATTTAAAGATGATGAAAGTGTTAGTACCTCCAGTGGAGTTCATTGATGCATTATTTTCGGAATTTAATTGAGCGGAATAGTACATTACATTAGTCCATTAACTAATATACAAGATCTACATTCTATTACAGTATACTATTATTTTTCTTTTTGACGATTTTTCACGTGATTATGATATTTCTTTATGTATGTATTGCATGAACACTAAAATAAATTGTATTATTATTATTATTATTATTACAATATTTACACCGCCCGTGGAATCGCCCCATCGGCTCATCGGCTCATCGGCCCATCGGCTCATCGACCCATCGGCCCATCGGCCCATCGGCCCATCGGCTCATCGGCCCATCGGCCCATCGGCCCACACGGTACCGTTCAGCGCGCACCGTCTCTCTGCCCACCTAAAGGAAGGAAGAACGTGTGCCGCGGACGCGGCACGACCTGGAGCCCGAGCTGCTGCGGCCGCTCTCTAGACTACTCTCGAGAGTTATTTTTAGAGATGCCGGAGGAGAGACTGAATTACGCGGTCTCGCGTGCCTCGTGCGAGTTGTCGTGTGCCTCGACTCTGACCCACACACCCACCCTGCGCTGCCCATGATGCCACGCCGCCCGCAATCATAACATATAAAAGTCGCTCGAGCCGATGCCCCCATTTCGAATTCAAACGCTTCTCTAATAAAATCCGAAGACCGCCAACGACTACAGACCGCTCTAGGATGGGCTAAATATTTACGGAGGAGGTATATAGGTCGGATGGGTATTAATTTTAGAAGCGCCTAGACATTTTCGTAGACGGTAAGGTGGGATTTAATACTCCTTCGTTACATTACATTAACAACACAATCATTTTTCAAGACGAATCGACAATAGTGTAGGACGGAAAATGCCAAGGTGGCGAGTGTTCTATTCTTAGTAAATTTGTGTTCGTAGCAATTGTTTTTATCGGCTCGGGCGAATGCACTACTTCGAGAAAAACCAGAAAATAAGATTTCGCCCGATTATTGGGAAATCTAGCGATGGGGTGTTTTGAGATTTTTATGGTACAATAAAGCACAATTAGTTTTGAGTAAATTTACGAAGTTTCGAGTTCGTAGCAATTGTTTTTATATTTTTTTCATCGACTCGAGCAATGCGCTACTTCGAGAAAATCAGAAGCTGAGATTTCGTGCGATTTTTAAGAAATCTAGCGATGGGGTGTTTTGAGATTTTTATGGTACAATAAAGCACAATTAGTTTTGAGTAAATTTACGAAGTTTCGAGTTCGTAGCAATTGTTTTTATATTTTTTTCATCGACTCGAGCAATGCGCTACTTCGAGAAAATCAGAAGCTGAGATTTCGTGCGATTTTTAAGAAATCTAGCGATGGGGTGTTTTGAGATTTTTACGGTACAATAAAGCACAATTAGTTTTGAGTAAATTTACGAAGTTTCGAGTTCGTAGCAATTGTTTTTATATTTGTTTCATCGACTCGAGCAATGCGCTACTTCGAGAAAATCAGAAGCTGAGATTTCGTGAGATTATTAAGAAATCTAGCGATGGGGTGTTTTGAGATTTTTACGGTACAATAAAGCACAATTAGTTTTGAGTAAATTTACGAAGTTTCGAGTTCGTAGCAATTGTTTTTATATTTTTTTCATCGACTCGAGCAATGCGCTACTTCGAGAAAATCAGAAGCTGAGATTTCGTGCGATTTTTAAGAAATCTAGCGATGGGGTGTTTTGAGATTTTTACGGTACAATAAAGCACAATTAGTTTTGAGTAAATTTACGAAGTTTCGAGTTCGTAGCAATTGTTTTTATATTTGTTTCATCGACTCGAGCAATGCGCTACTTCGAGAAAATCAGAAGCTGAGATTTCGTGAGATTATTAAGAAATCTAGCGATGGGGTGTTTTGAGATTTTTACGGTACAATAAAGCACAATTAGTTTTGAGTAAATTTACGAAGTTTCGAGTTCGTAGCAATTGTTTTTATATTTTTTTCATCGACTCGAGCAATGCGCTACTTCGAGAAAATCAGAAGCTGAGATTTCGTGCGATTTTTAAGAAATCTAGCGATGGGGTGTTTTGAGATTTTTATGGTACAATAAAGCACAATTAGTTTTGAGTAAATTTACGAAGTTTCGAGTTCGTAGCAATTGTTTTTATATTTTTTTCATCGACTCGAGCAATGCGCTACTTCGAGAAAATCAGAAGCTGAGATTTCGTGCGATTTTTAAGAAATCTAGCGATGGGGTGTTTTGAGATTTTTATGGTACAATAAAGCACAATTAGTTTTGAGTAAATTTACGAAGTTTCGAGTTCGTAGCAATTGTTTTTATATTTTTTTCATCGACTCGAGCAATGCGCTACTTCGAGAAAATCAGAAGCTGAGATTTCGTGCGATTTTTAAGAAATCTAGCGATGGGGTGGTTTGAGATTTTTATGGTACAATAAAGCACAATTAGTTTTGAGTAAATTTACGAAGTTTCGAGTTCGTAGCAATTGTTTTTATATTTTTTTCATCGACTCGAGCAATGCGCTACTTCGAGAAAATCAGAAGCTGAGATTTCGTGCGATTTTTAAGAAATCTAGCGATGGGGTGTTTTGAGATTTTTATGGTACAATAAAGCACAATTAGTTTTGAGTAAATTTACGAAGTTTCGAGTTCGTAGCAATTGTTTTTATATTTTTTTCATCGACTCGAGCAATGCGCTACTTCGAGAAAATCAGAAGCTGAGATTTCGTGCGATTTTTAAGAAATCTAGCGATGGGGTGTTTAGAGATTTTTACGGTACAATAAAGCACAATTAGTTTTGAGTAAATTTACGAAGTTTCGAGTTCGTAGCAATTGTTTTTATATTTTTTTCATCGACTCGAGCAATGCGCTACTTCGAGAAAATCAGAAGCTGAGATTTCGTGAGATTATTAAGAAATCTAGCGATGGGGTGTTTTGAGATTTTTATGGTACAATAAAGCACAATTAGTTTTGAGTAAATTTACGAAGTTTCGAGTTCGTAGCAATTGTTTTTATATTTTTTTCATCGACTCGAGCAATGCGCTACTTCGAGAAAATCAGAAGCTGAGATTTCGTGCGATTTTTAAGAAATCTAGCGATGGGGTGTTTTGAGATTTTTATGGTACAATAAAGCACAATTAGTTTTGAGTAAATTTACGAAGTTTCGAGTTCGTAGCAATTGTTTTTATATTTTTTTCATCGACTCGAGCAATGCGCTACTTCGAGAAAATCAGAAGCTGAGATTTCGTGCGATTTTTAAGAAATCTAGCGATGGGGTGTTTTGAGATTTTTATGGTACAATAAAGCACAATTAGTTTTGAGTAAATTTACGAAGTTTCGAGTTCGTAGCAATTGTTTTTATATTTTTTTCATCGACTCGAGCAATGCGCTACTTCGAGAAAATCAGAAGCTGAGATTTCGTGCGATTTTTAAGAAATCTAGCGATGGGGTGTTTAGAGATTTTTACGGTACAATAAAGCACAATTAGTTTTGAGTAAATTTACGAAGTTTCGAGTTCGTAGCAATTGTTTTTATATTTTTTTCATCGACTCGAGCAATGCGCTACTTCGAGAAAATCAGAAGCTGAGATTTCGTGAGATTATTAAGAAATCTAGCGATGGGGTGTTTTGAGATTTTTACGGTACAATAAAGCACAATTAGTTTTGAGTAAATTTACGAAGTTTCGAGTTCGTAGCAATTGTTTTTATATTTTTTTCATCGACTCGAGCAATGCGCTACTTCGAGAAAATCAGAAGCTGAGATTTCGTGCGATTTTTAAGAAATCTAGCGATGGGGTGTTTTGAGATTTTTATGGTACAATAAAGCACAATTAGTTTTGAGTAAATTTACGAAGTTTCGAGTTCGTAGCAATTGTTTTTATATTTTTTTCATCGACTCGAGCAATGCGCTACTTCGAGAAAATCAGAAGCTGAGATTTCGTGCGATTTTTAAGAAATCTAGCGATGGGGTGTTTTGAGATTTTTATGGTACAATAAAGCACAATTAGTTTTGAGTAAATTTACGAAGTTTCGAGTTCGTAGCAATTGTTTTTATATTTTTTTCATCGACTCGAGCAATGCGCTACTTCGAGAAAATCAGAAGCTGAGATTTCGTGCGATTTTTAAGAAATCTAGCGATGGGGTGTTTAGAGATTTTTACGGTACAATAAAGCACAATTAGTTTTGAGTAAATTTACGAAGTTTCGAGTTCGTAGCAATTGTTTTTATATTTTTTTCATCGACTCGAGCAATGCGCTACTTCGAGAAAATCAGAAGCTGAGATTTCGTGCGATTTTTAAGAAATCTAGCGATGGGGTGTTTAGAGATTTTTACGGTACAATAAAGCACAATTAGTTTTGAGTAAATTTACGAAGTTTCGAGTTCGTAGCAATTGTTTTTATATTTTTTTCATCGACTCGAGCAATGCGCTACTTCGAGAAAATCAGAAGCTGAGATTTCGTGCGATTTTTAAGAAATCTAGCGATGGGGTGTTTAGAGATTTTTACGGTACAATAAAGCACAATTAGTTTTGAGTAAATTTACGAAGTTTCGAGTTCGTAGCAATTGTTTTTATATTTTTTTCATCGACTCGAGCAATGCGCTACTTCGAGAAAATCAGAAGCTGAGATTTCGTGAGATTATTAAGAAATCTAGCGATGGGGTGTTTTGAGATTTTTACGGTACAATAAAGCACAATTAGTTTTGAGTAAATTTACGAAGTTTCGAGTTCGTAGCAATTGTTTTTATATTTTTTTCATCGACTCGAGCAATGCGCTACTTCGAGAAAATCAGAAGCTGAGATTTCGTGCGATTTTTAAGAAATCTAGCGATGGGGTGTTTTGAGATTTTTATGGTACAATAAAGCACAATTAGTTTTGAGTAAATTTACGAAGTTTCGAGTTCGTAGCAATTGTTTTTATATTTTTTTCATCGACTCGAGCAATGCGCTACTTCGAGAAAATCAGAAGCTGAGATTTCGTGCGATTTTTAAGAAATCTAGCGATGGGGTGTTTTGAGATTTTTATGGTACAATAAAGCACAATTAGTTTTGAGTAAATTTACGAAGTTTCGAGTTCGTAGCAATTGTTTTTATATTTTTTTCATCGACTCGAGCAATGCGCTACTTCGAGAAAATCAGAAGCTGAGATTTCGTGCGATTTTTAAGAAATCTAGCGATGGGGTGTTTTGAGATTTTTATGGTACAATAAAGCACAATTAGTTTTGAGTAAATTTACGAAGTTTCGAGTTCGTAGCAATTGTTTTTATATTTTTTTCATCGACTCGAGCAATGCGCTACTTCGAGAAAATCAGAAGCTGAGATTTCGTGCGATTTTTAAGAAATCTAGCGATGGGGTGGTTTGAGATTTTTATGGTACAATAAAGCACAATTAGTTTTGAGTAAATTTACGAAGTTTCGAGTTCGTAGCAATTATTTTTATATTTTTTTCATCGACTCGAGCAATGCGCTACTTCGAGAAAATCAGAAGCTGAGATTTCGTGCGATTTTTAAGAAATCTAGCGATGGGGTGGTTTGAGATTTTTATGGTACAATAAAGCACAATTAGTTTTGAGTAAATTTACGAAGTTTCGAGTTCGTAGCAATTGTTTTTATATTTTTTTCATCGACTCGAGCAATGCGCTACTTCGAGAAAATCAGAAGCTGAGATTTCGTGAGATTATTAAGAAATCTAGCGATGGGGTGTTTTGAGATTTTTACGGTACAATAAAGCACAATTAGTTTTGAGTAAATTTACGAAGTTTCGAGTTCGTAGCAATTGTTTTTATATTTTTTTCATCGACTCGAGCAATGCGCTACTTCGAGAAAATCAGAAGCTGAGATTTCGTGAGATTATTAAGAAATCTAGCGATGGGGTGTTTTGAGATTTTTACGGTACAATAAAGCACAATTAGTTTTGAGTAAATTTACGAAGTTTCGAGTTCGTAGCAATTGTTTTTATATTTTTTTCATCGACTCGAGCAATGCGCTACTTCGAGAAAATCAGAAGCTGAGATTTCGTGCGATTTTTAAGAAATCTAGCGATGGGGTGGTTTGAGATTTTTATGGTACAATAAAGCACAATTAGTTTTGAGTAAATTTACGAAGTTTGAAGTTTGTAGCAATTGTTTTTATATTTTTTCGAACCATCGTTGGGCATGATCATAAGCTAAGTTCTTGAGTGATTATCTCGAAATCTAGTGTAGGGTTGTTTTTATTTTTTGATTGAATTCTGAAGCAGAGTCTATTATAAGTAAATTTTAAAAATTTTAAGTCTGTGGCAATTGTTTTTATATTTTTTTGAAGCATCGGAAAGTGAGTTACATTCTTACTAAAATATTGTTTGTAAAACATTTAAATTTGGTGTCGTGTGACGGTGTGCCATCTATAAAACCAAATGGTTACGATTGCGTTGATGATGACACCAGGCATGGCGCAATGGTCTAATGAAGTTGTGGAGCGAAAATATCGTGTGTGCCCATACAAATTTGGGCCTTGTTGATTATTCCGATCTGCCCACGCCCGAAGAAGAGATAAAATTTCGATCTTTGGGCAACAGGTGATGGGCGCACCTATTTGGCGCATTCGATGGCGCCGGTAACGTCCACGTCGTAATGGACGTCGCCAGATCCGTCAAAGAGTGTCGTTCGATTATTGATGAAGGGATCAATTTGTAAGTGGTTTTTCGAAACCTCTGGAACTGGTATCATTGTGTCTGCGTGCAGCATTGTGTCGTGGGCACACGGAGGAGTGCCCCGATAACCAGTTCCTAATCGTTGAAGAGCTGCGCGCATAATGCGACAGGCGCTGGAAGTGTTCAACGTGTGCACCAACAATCCAACAATCCAACACTCCGCAGCGACAACGACATGTCTTGCTTATAAGAGTATTTGCGGAAGCCCACACATGGCGAGAAGAAGCCACGAAGGTACGAACACTTCGAAAATAATTACGATTTATTCACGGGGCGCCTCGGATTATTCTGAAATAGAATGCGATCAACTTGTCTCGCGGTTATAATTAAGTCGGATTATATTTAGTGCCATAAATTACTCTAATAAGAACGCCGCTCTTCTGCTCACGGGTGTCTCATATTGTTGTAACGCTAGATGTATGTAAGGAAGGTGACTTATAACACCCAATATTTCGCTAATGTGATTTAGGCTTTTCCTAACTGTAATAATTTTCGAAAAATCACTTTTGCAATCTGCTCTGATTGATCAACCATTCTCCGGTTTCGTCAGAACACTAGCTGTTGTCACTTCAGATACTCGATTAAATAATAAAATAACACCATTAGTTGTAACGTTGACAGTGACAGATGTAGAAGCCACATTTACAATATAAGCAAGTAAAATTTTTCGAAAAATCATTTTTGCAATCTGCACTGATTCACCAACCATCCTCCGGTTTCGTCAGAATACTACCTTTTGTCACTTCAGATACTCGACCAGGAATTAAAAAAAAATAACACAATTAGTTGTAACGTTAGTTGACAGATGTAGACACATTTACAATTTAAGCAAGTAAGAGTTTTTATTGAATCGAATAGAAACATTGGCAAAGGATCGAAAATGGACACGCAAGGATTTTTAATAATGAGTTTAGTGACAAAATCATCTGTTTTGAAAATCCCTGCGAAATCAATCATTTGATTTTGAATTGTTTCCACCAATATGAATAATTGAAGATGAAGCACACAAATACACACAAGGCATGGTGAATCGGAAACGCAGATAAACTCCAATAAAGACGCAATTGATTGCCCGAAGTGTAAATAGCGCGGTCGGTAGTGGAGGAAGCGTTGAAAAAGGTGTTTTTAAATGGGAATTCCAGAGAGAGACCATTTGAACGCAAGCGGTCGCATGAAATATGTCCCGGGCACATTGTGCCGTGTACAGATAAGTATCCATAAATTGATTTTATTCATACAGAGTCACTGATCTCTTGTATATTACTTTTATTACGAAGCGACTGGAAATCTACGCACTCCTTATTTGAGCCGAGTAGGCAGGTTTTGAAAATATGTAACTGGGCATTTGCATATCTGGGCATAAACACGTTTTTCGATGAAGACACCAAATTTCTGAATAGGATTCAATGATGACGTTTTTTTTTTTTGAAAAAGCTTTGCAGTCGCATCGTACCCTGTTGTGTGTATGTGCTGATTTTAATTCCTCGCACTAACCAAGAATGAACTCGGTTGTCGATGCGCGTTAATCCCAAAATTCATTCATACGGACACTAACATAAATAATTGTAATTATTTATACATAAAATACTCAAAATTTTATGCAAACCGCTTGTTATAGATACCGAGGTTTGTGTATCTCTGAAAAAATAGCGTCCTCCTGGATTTCGACAAAAGCGCGTCGCTTGTTTATTCCAAACAAACTTTTGAACGAACGCCGCGCCGCAACGTCAGTGCTAGTTTTGTGATTTGCGCCCCTACACAACAAATTATTAGTGTAAGTAAGAAAATCTGTATTACATCATTCGTCAATACATTACAATCAAACTTATCCGATACATATGTTAGTTTTCCCGAGCAACAAAAAAATTCTTGCATTTACTTCAATTCACGATTTATTAGTTTCCCACCAGTTACTTATCATGAAAAGTAATTGCAATAGATTAGGAATTAAAAGCGTTGTAATTTACGTAGTAATTAAAGATTTACTTAAGTTCATACCGTTCGCCAGAATTGTGTAGGGAGAATAAAGAATTGCTTCTGTTAAATGACTTGGTTAGGGTTGCCAGATTCGTACAATATAAAGTATTGCTTCTGATAAACGACCGAATAAAATTCAGTCAGACTTTGTTTAAAGTTGGTTGC
Source organism: Ocypus olens (assembly GCA_910593695.2). Lineage (NCBI taxonomy): Eukaryota > Metazoa > Arthropoda > Insecta > Coleoptera > Staphylinidae > Ocypus > Ocypus olens. The sequence continues at coordinate 58,355,627 of OU343052.1, forward strand.
GTTTGCCAGATTCGTAAATAGAAAATAAATAATTGCTTCCATTAAATGTCCGAAAAAAATTCTGTCAAACTTTGTCTAAATCATTTCCGCCAACTGAACGGAAGATGAGGACATCAACTAAAATCAGATTATTATACGTAGATGTCTATCTTGAAGAGTAATTGCAATTAACTGCGTGGCAATTTAATAGTTATTATTATTTTATTTATTTATTATTTCCCTTTGTTACAAATGCTTGAACAATATTTCTAAATAAGATATTTATTTACTTAAATTCGTACTTGGTTAGGGTTGCCAGATTCGTAAATAGAAAATAAATAATTGCGTCCATTAAATGTCCGAAAAAAATCTGTCAGACTTTGTTTAAATCATTTCCGCCAACTGAACGTAAGATGAGGTCAACAAAAATCGGATTATTATACGTAGATAGATGCCCATTAATATGCGATTTTGACGTCAAATAATCCAGCCAATTTAGTATAGTTCAAAACTGTGCCAAAACATTTTTCTAACAAATTGCATGAAACGTCAAAAGCGCACATTTTTCAAGTCCTGCGCATCCAAAACAGTGATTTTGTTTTTTTTTTTGGAAATTGCACAATCGCCAACCGCGTTGTTCAATTTGGAAAATGTATCATTCAAAAACGTGTTAAGAAATGTTCTTGTGAAATTGGTACGAAACATAAAAAAATCGTACATTTTTTAAGTCTTAGGTCTCTAAAATAACGAAAGTGGATTTTTGGAAATTACACTGCCGGCAGACGCTTTGTTTGTTTTAAATAATTCAAACGTCAAAATCCAGCCGATTCAGTATAGTTCAAAATTGTGCTAAGACATGTTTTTTTTATGAATTGCACGAAACGTCAAAATCGCACATTTTTTAAATCCTACGCATCCAAAACAGCGATTTTGTTTTTTTGGAAATTGCACAGCCCCCGGACGCGTTGTTCAATTTTGAAGATTCAAACGTTAAAATGTGCCGTTCGGGTATCATTCAAAAACGCGCTAGAAAATGTTCTTGTGAAATTGCTGCAAATCATAAAAAACGTACATTTTTCAAGTCCTATACATCCAAAACAGCGATTTTATTTTTTGGAAATTGCACAGCCGCCAGACGCGTTGTTCAATTTGGAAAATTCAAACGTTAAAATGTGACAATTGATTATCATTCAAGAAGGTGTTAAGAAATGTTTTTGTTCGTACAAATCATAAAAATCGTACATTTTGAAGTCCTAGGCCTCTAAAATAACAAAATTGTTTTTTTTAATTGCACTAGCCAGTAAATGCGTTGTTTGTTTTCGATGATTGATCAAAAGATCAAAATCCGGCCAATTTAGTACAGTTCAAGAACGTGCTAAGACATGTTTTTAATTAAATGTATAAAACGTCAAATTCGCACATCTTTCTAGTTCTTTTAATCCAAAACGGCAATTTTGTTTTTTTGAAAATTTCACTGCCACCAGACGCGTCGTTCAATTTGGAAAATTTAAACATTAAAATGTGCCAGTTGAGTATCATTCAAAAACGTATTAAGAAATGTTCTTGTGAAATTGGTACGAAACATAAAAATCGTACATTTTGCAAGTTTTAGGTCCCTAAAATAACGAAAGTGGATTTTTGGAAATCACACTGCTGGCAGACGTTTTGTTTGTTTTGAATAATTAAAACGTCACCGGAAGTGGGCATTTACCTTAACAATTTTTTTTTTCTCAATAATGGAGACCACAAAGAAATGAACATTTTTAATTTGAACATATTTTTCATAAAATCATAAACCACCAAAATTGTAACAATTTGTTTGCAATTTCACGCTTTCATCACATGTAATTTGATCACAAAATCGGGTAAGGTGTGCATATATTTATTATAAAATCATAATTTCTAATAAATTTTAACTAATTTTAGCAAATCTCAAGTTGATAGCAATTGTTTTTATATTTATTAAAAGCCAATGAAATTATAACAATTTTTCGCTATTTCACGCTCTGATCACTTGTAATTATCACAAAATTTGGTGATCGTGTGAATGTATTCTTTACGAAAAACTTAATCTCTAATGAATTTTCAGTGATTTTAGCAATGTTCAAGTTGGTGGCAATTGTTTTTATATTTTTTCCAAGCCGCCAAATTTATTTAAAAAAAAATTGCAATTTCACGCTCTGATCACGTGTAATTATCACAAAATCAGGTGGTGGTGTGAATGAATTTTTCGGGAAATCATAATTTCTAATTAATTTTGAGTCATTTTAGCAAAACTCAAGTTGATGGTAGTTGTTTTTATATTTTTTTCAAGCCAATCAAAATATATCAATTTTTCGCAATTTCTCGCTCTGATCACATGAAATTATCACAAAATTTGGTGATCGTGTGAATGTATTCGTTATGAAAACATAATCTCTACTCAACCTTGAGTAATTTTAGCAACATTCAAGTTGGTGGCAATTGTTTTTATATTTTTTTCAAGCCTTCAAATTTATTAAAAAAATCGCAATTTCATGCTCTAATCACGTGTAATTATCACAAAATCTAGTGGTGGTGTGAATGAATTATTTGGGAAATCACAATTTCAATTAATTTTGAATTATTTTAGCAAAATTCTAATTGATCGTAGTTGTTTTTATATTTTTTTCAAGCCAATAAAAATATATCATTTTTTCCCAATTTCTCGCTCTGATCACATGAAATTATCACAAAATTTGGTGATCGTGTGAATATATTCTTTACGAAAACATAATCTCTACTCAATTTTGAGTAATTTTGGCAATATTCAAGTTGGTGGCAATTGTTTTTATATTTTTTTCAAGCCGCCAAATTTATTAAAAAAAATCGTTATTTCACGCTCTGATCACGTGTAATTATCACAAAATCTGCTAGTGGTGTGAATGAATTCTTCGGGAAAACATAATTTCTAATTAATTACGAGTCATTTTCTCTGATCACACGCAATTATCACAAAATTTGGTGGTCGTGAAATGTATTCATCAATCAATTTTGAATCATTTTGGCAAAATTTAAGTTGGCGGTAATCGTTTTTTTGTATATTTTTTTGAACCAATAAAATTTTATCATTTTTTTACAATTTCGACTCTGATCACATGCAATTATCACAAAATTTGGTGGTCGTGGAATGTATTCATCAATCAATTTTGAATAATTTTGGCAAAATATAAGTTGTTGGTAATCGTTTTTTTGTATATTTTTTTTGAACCAATACAATTCTATCAATTTTTTACAATTTCGGCTCTAATCACATGCAATTATCACAAAATTTTGTGATCGTGTGAATGGATTCCTCACGAAAACATTAAATTTTGAGAGCTTTTGGTAAGTTTTAAGTTGGCGGCAATTGTTTTTATATTTCTTTAAAGCCACCGAAATTTAAAAAAAAACGCAATTTCACACTGCGATCACTTGTAATTATTCCAACATCCGGTAATGGTGTGCATAATTTTTTTTTTACAAAACCGCAATCTGTAATTGATTTTAAGTAATTTTGGCAAGCTTCAGATTTCTACATTTTTCAAGCCACCAACATTTTAACAATTTTAGAATTTCACATACAATTATCACAAAATCTGGCAAATTTATTTTTACAAAATCCTATTCTCTAATAAATTATAAGTATTTTTGGCAAGATTCAAGTTGATAGCAGTTGTTTTTATATTTTTTCCAGGCCACCGAAATTATAACCAATTTTAGCAATTTCACGCTCTAATCATGTGTAATTATCACAAAATGTGGTGATGGTGTGAACGTATTCTTTATAAAATCATAATTTCTAATGGATTTTGGGGAATTTTGGGTAAGATTTAAGTTGATAGCAGTTGTTTTTATATTTTTTCCAAGTCATCAAAATTGTGACAATTTCACACTCTTGCCACGTGTAGTTATCACAAAATTTGGTGATGGTGTGAATGCATTCTTTATAATAGCATAATCTCTAATGGATTTTGAATAATTTTGGGCAAGATTCAAGTTGATAGCAGTTGTTTTTATGTATTTTCCAAGCCACCAAAATTATAACCATGATCATGTGTAATTATCACAAAATGTGGTGATGGTGTGAATGTATTCTTTATAAAATCATAACCTCTAATGGGTTTTGAGTAATTTTGGCAATTTTCAAATTGATGGAAGTTGTTTTTATATTTTTTTCACGTCGCCAAATTTTTAACAATTTTCCGCAATTCCGCGCTCTGTTCAGATGTAATTTTTACAAAATCTGATGATGCTGTTCATTAATTTTTAACAAAATCATTCAATCCCAAGTATTTTTGGTAATTTTCATGTTGAAGGCAATTGTTTTTTTTTTAATTTTTCAAGCCATCAAAACTGTAACAATTTTTTGCAATTTCACACCCTGACATCACAAAATCTGGCAATTTTTTTTTTTTACAAAAAAATATTCTCTAATAAATTATAAGTAACTTTGGTAGGATTCAAGTTGGTGGCAATTGTTTTTATATTTTTCCAAGCCACCAAAATTATAACCAATTTTAGCAATTTCACGCTCTGATCATGTGTAATTATCACAAAATGTGGTGATGGTGTGAATGTATTCTTTATAAAATCATAACCTCTAATGGGTTTTGAGTAATTTTGGCAATTTTCAAATTGATGGAAGTTGTTTTTATATTTTTTTCACGTCACCAAATTTTTAACAATTTTCCGCAATTCCGCGCTCTGTTCGGATGTAATTTTTACAAAATCTGATGATGCTGTTCATTAATTTTTAACAAAATCATTCAATCCTAAGTATTTTTGGTAATTTTCATGTTGAAGGCAATTGTTTTTATTTTATTTTTCAAGCCATCAAAATTGTAACAATTTTTTGCAATTTCACACCCTGACCATCACAAAATCTGGCAATTTTTTTTACATAAAAAAATATTCTCTAATAAATTATAAGTAACTTTGGTAAGATTCAAGTTGGTGGCAATTGTTTTTATATTTTTCCAAGCCACCAAAATTATAACCAATTTTAGCAATTTCACGCTCTGATCATGTGTAATTATCACAAAATGTGGTGATGGTGTGAATGTATTCTTTATAAAATCATAACCTCTAATGGGTTTTGAGTAATTTTGGCAATTTTCAAATTGATGGAAGTTGTTTTTATATTTTTTTCACGTCACCAAATTTTTAACAATTTTCCGCAATTCCGCGCTCTGTTCAGATGTAATTTTTACAAAATCTGATGATGCTGTTCATTAATTTTTAACAAAATCATTCAATCCCAAGTATTTTTGGTAATTTTCATGTTGAAGGCAATTGTTTTTTTTTTATTTTTCAAGCCATCAAAATTGTAACAATTTTTTGCAATTTCACACCCTGACCATCACAAAATCTGGCAATTTTTTTTTTTTACAAAAAAATATTCTCTCATAAATTATAAGTAACTTTGGTAGGATTCAAGTTGATGGCAATTGTTTTTATATTTTTCCAAGCCACCCCAATTTAAGCAATTTCACACTCTGACCACGTGTAGTTATCACAAAATTTGATGATGGTGTACATGCATTCTATATAAAGGCATAATCTCTTCTAATGGGTTTTGAGTAATTTTGGGCAAGATGAAAGTTGATAGCATTTGTTTTTATATTTTTTCTAAGCCACCGAAATTGTAACCATTTTTTAGCAATTTTATTCTCTGATCAAGTGCAATTATCACAAAGTCTGGTGATGATGTGCATGTACTGTTGGCAGTTAACAGTTCATGAAGGGAACCTTACCAACCTTACCAATTACGCGCTAGACCGACGACTTAAAAAAAAATGCGAACAACTAGATCCAAGAAAGTTAAGTCTCGATGAACTGCCATCTAGGAGGCTTATGTCTAACAGTGGACTGAACGGGCTGGTTGATGTTGATGTTGATGTTGATGTTGATGTTGATGTTGATGTTGATGTTGATGTTGATGTTGATGTTGATGTTGATGTTGATGTTGATGATGGTGATGATGATGATGATGATGATGATGATGATGATGATGATGATGATGATGATGATGACATCTCGCTTAACTTAACTCATTACCACCATCAGAATTCTCATTAAATGAATGAGTGATTGTCGTATACATTGTTGAGACAATTGATTGATTGTAGATATAAGAAGCGATTGTACATGATTTAAGATAATAATTGTAAATTAAATAGATTCAATCAATGAGGCAGGAAATTAATTACCACAAACCGTACCTACAATTGGGACAAGCTTCGTGAGCGCACATCCAAAAAATTACATAATTGATTAGTTCGATTAATGAAGGGTGAAATCGAGCCAGCGTAATAATTCATCCTCGACGATGTTTATTTTTTTTAATCTTTCCGAAGTGCAGACGCCCGTATCCATTGTAGAATTTTTTTTTCGTTGGTGCCTTGAATGATCCCGTAGTAAGATTGAAACACTGCCTTCGGACCAGAGTAGCCAGCAGAGATCGAGTGATAGAGCACGTGAGGACAGGAGCGGACAGCCAGGAGATGAATGTCCACTGACACTGACTCCCGATAACGCTTCCACCGGCATATTTTTACCGAGTCATTCAAAACAAGGAAGGATATAAAGATCGGGCGGATAGGGACGGTATCATTCATGCGCATGGAATTGTAACTGTTTATGCTGGACATTTCGTCGTAATAAAGTGCACACTGGCTCGGGTCTCCTTGTAATGCCGTGTAATTATTGTCTGTGTGCTCTCCCCCGGTGCCGCTGATCCATCATAATTCTTTTTAATTGGACACCGTTTTCTGGTTTAACGTTGTTTATCTGGGACTTCGCTAAACTGAGCGAACGCTCTTTTAATTCGTTTATGTTTCGTTTTAATTATGATGAATTACCCGACGTCTAACATTATTTTATCGTGTAACGTCGCTACCTAAAACGTGTAATTCAAGATCTAATCTTATTATTCGATAAGAGCTTTCATTGCGGCAGGAGGTCTGGGTCTTCTTAGAAAGTTTGCACATTTTGTAAAGAATCTCTAACTCAAAAATTGGCTTCGAAATGATTTCCTGAAGAAACCGATGGTTCGATTCCGGGTTTCTACACATCACTGGAAAGATCCCTTCAAGACCCTTCTGAAAATGTACTTTCGCAACAATAAATGTTAATTTTAAGCCCGTGACGCGTCAGCAAAGAAAACTCGAAAATGGAAAAAATTGAAAAAATCAACTTTTTTAATAATCATCGTAGACCATTGAAGTATACCTTTTTTTTCATCAAGAGAAATTGATTGCCGTTAAAAAATTTCAGCTATCTTCAATAGCAAAAAAAATAGTCAGTCACCATGAACATTTTGGAAAATTTAAAAAAATAATTGATTTTTCAGACTTTGATCGGCCGTAGCGGCTAAACGAAAACTCCAAATTGAACGCGGATTCCAAATCTGTGCTCCTCGTACTTCAATTAGTCGGAATCAATTAAAATTGGCGATTTTTAAATTTTGACGAAAACCTGAAAATCTACCCAAGGGTACCCCCATCAGAAAGACGAGAGAAATTGATTGCCGTTAAAAAATTTCACCTATCTTCAATAGCAAAAAAAATAGTCAGTCACCATGAACATTTTGGAAAATTTAACAAAATAATTGATTTTTCAGACTTTGATCGGCCGTAGCGGCTAAACGAAAACTCCAAATTGAACGCGGTTTACAAATCTGAACTCCCCATACGCCAATTAGTGGGAATCAATTAAAATTGGCAATTTTTAATTTTTGACGAAAACCTGAAAATCTACCCAAGGGTACCCCCTTCTAACTTTTTTTCAAAAATTGGCTTTGGAATAATTTCCTGAAGAAACCACTGGTTCGATTCCGGGTTTCTACACACCACTGGAAAGATCCCTTCAAGACGCTTCGGAAAATGTACTTTCGCAAGAACAAATTTCAAATTAAGGGCCGTGACGCGTCAGCAAAGAAAACTCGAAAATGGAAAAAATCGAAAAAATCAACTTTTTTTAATAATCATCGTAGACTATTGAAGTATACCTTTTTTTCATCAGAAAGACGAGAGAAATTGATTGCCGTTAAAAAAATTCAGCTGTCTTCAATAGCAAAAAAATTAGTCAGTCACCATGAGGATTTTGGAAAATTTAAGAAAATAATTGATTTTTCAGACTTTTATCGGCCGTAGCGGCTAAACAAAAACTCAAAATTGAACGCGGTTTGCAAATCTGTGCTCCTCGTACTTCAATTAGTCGGAATCAATTAAAATTGGCGATTTTTAATTTTTGACAAAAACCTGAAAAACTACCCAAGGATTACATTTTTTTTCATTAGTAAAAATTGGAACGTAAAGCAATGTTTTGACGCAAAATTCACCAATTTACAATCAGTTACGGCCGTAAACAACGCCCGGGATGAATCATTACTCAATAATTAACTTTCTTCGAGAGTTACGGCCGAAAAATTAATTAATCTCAATCGATGATTAACGGCGCGGCGCGTTCGAGATTTTACAGCATTTTTCTTCTTTAGTCACAGCAGCGACTCTGAATCTTAGCCCAATAATTGACTATTAATTGCTAATTAAGATACCCGGCGAGGTGAATAATTCCGGGTCGTTTATGCAATCGCATAAATTATCGATATTAAATAAGATGTTAAGTAATTAACTCGTATGTAAGGTGTACGTTTATGCTTCGATTAATGGTGCACGGTTTATTGTCCGAATCGTTTTAATTGGTGAACGCGATGTAAAGTCGAGTTCACGATAAGTTGGCATGGGAATGAGAATTTTTCCAACTCGCCCAGAATGATTTTAATTGAACGTGGTGTAAAGTCGAGTTCACGATAAATTGGCATTGGTGAGAATTTTTCCAACTCGCCCAGAATGATTTTAATTGAACGTGGTGTAAAGTCGAGTTCACGATAAATTGGCATTGGTGAGAATTTTTCCAACTCGCCCAGAATGATTTTAATTGGTGCGAGATTTGCAAACAATAATATTCACAAAGATTGCTTTTATTTCGCCATTTGACAAATTTTAAAATAAATATTCGGATGGTCCGCATTATTTCTATTCTTATATTTGCAAGATCTCAACAAAATCGTGACATCTAAATATTTAACAATAATTCTTTTTTTATTATTATGTATCATGTATTATTATGTTTCTGTTGAAATAAAAGACGATTATTATTATTATTATTCTACCATATGTATAAAAATTATTTAGATAAGGCATGGCCATGATAAACAAAATCACGGTCTTGGATTAGTTCAGCACGTTGTTGACTTTATGTCAATTAATTACTTTGAACAACTGGTGGCGAAGACGTAATGCGACCTGCAACTAACGTTCCGAAATACAGAGCCACCCTTTATCTAAATAATTTTTATACATACGGTATATCATTCTATGTATAAAGGAGTTTCCGTTTAATAAGAAAATAAATAAATGAGTGTAAAGGTAACAATTTACAAAATCTTTTTATCAGAGGATAAATAGTAGAACCCTGAGGAACACCTAAATTCGCATTTTCAATTAAACGCCGATACATGAACTCAACTCATTTCTAAATATGGTAAGTAATTAGCATGCGAGAGGTATTGAATCCTCTCGCATAAGCCGTATTAATATTCAAACCCGCTCGCGTAAAAGAATCAATTAATTAAAGAGAAACATGCCCTCTCGCCGCTGATCCCGTCAACACCATCTAATTAAAACGATGTTCTTTCTGGTTATAGGAACACGATAATTGCACCTATAATATCTACGGACACCGTCTCCGAGTCCATAAGTCGTAAGATTTTTTTTCGAATTATCCGCCCATAAATTATTACGCACTAATACGTACATCCTAAACGGCGATGCCTTATCGAACGTGCATCGCAAATGAATTTGCATTCATTACACTGCATACGTACGGTTTTCCAGCTTCTAGCGCAGCCTCGGGTCCGAAATTAACACATCACAACTTTCACGAGAGTAATTTCGCGCATCGTGAGAAGACTCGCGCTCTTGACCAACAAGCGATGATGGTGGAAATGTGTGAATTTTGATCGAAGATTGATCATTATTAAAAAAAAAATGAAGCGCAAAATTGGTGTCCATACGTGTTGAAAATGTTTGTTTACACAACGACGTGCGGGAAAGCGTGTTTCCCGCACGCCGTGATGCACGAAAGATGTCAGAAATGTAATTTCTTCTAATCCTCTAGTTTTACGATATTGTTCTGGAGCCAAAATCAATGGCTAATCATTTTTTACAAACGCCACGTAATAAATGATTAAATCGTGACTTGATTAATCGAATTTAGCACCGCTTTTAATAATCGTTCCGTTTTGTGTGGAAGCTGCGCGAAACGGATTCCAAAAGGGCGAAGGAATCGCGCGTGGGCGTCGATTCCGGGAAAGTTTGGCTGCATCCCCTACGTGTCGGGGCGAGTTCCAGGAAGAGCGTTCGTGGCCACCCGTCTGGAATATCTGGATTTAATGTTTCCCGGGAACGGGATATACTATTTTCGCGGCGCGTCTCCCTTTATCCGCGCTCATCAATCAAATGATTTAAGTGCGAATTTATCACCATTTTTTGTTTCATATCTACATATGTCTGGAACATATCCTGAAAATTTTATTCAAATTCAAAAGAGGATTTTCAAGAAAATAAAGAAAATCTAGCCAAATGTGCAAATTTTTCAAACCAGCGATTTTGATGGAAAATTCCGGAAAAACTAAGGATAACCCATTTTCGGATTTTTCTTTTGTTTTATAGCTTTATATGTCTGGAACATATCCTGAAAATTTCATTAAAATTCAACGGAGGGTTTTCAGGAAAATCAAGAAAATCCACCCGAATGTGCAAATTTATTAAACCAGCGATTTTGATGGAAAATTCCGGAAAACTAAGGATAACCCATTTTCGAATTTTTCTTTTGTTTCATAGCTACATATGTCTGGAACATATCCTGATAATTTTATTAAAATTCAACGGAGAGTTTTTAAGAAAATTAAGAAAATTTACCCGAATGTGCAAATTTATTTTCACTCAATTTCAATTTTTTTCATGGCTAACTATACGTAAAGTTAAAAGTTAATAACAGGGTTTTAATCGATATTACGATTAATCATTGGTTTATTTTGACCGAAGACATTGGCTTGAAAATTACATTTACCCATCATCATCATTTTCTTTGTTCGCCCGCGTTCAATCAATTCCAAAATAATAATCCCTTCGTATATCAAAGTTATTTAATAATTGACTAATATCATCCATGTATTGGATATCGATATCGGCGTGACGTAGGTGAGCAGAACGATTCCGTCATCGGGGAGGCTCATTGCGAACAAATTAATCCACCGGCAATTAGGGTCGAAACAGGTGAACGAGATACAGATATCGAGTTCCGTGAACTTGTGCGCGCCTGGGGAAGGTCTAGGGTGGCGTAGCATTGCCAGGGCTTGCGACCTTGCGCCTCACCGATACTGTCAGGGTTGCAAACCATCGACCGGCGACGTTGCCATGGCGACTTGATACCTGTTGCTGCCGACGTCATCCAAACCGAAACGTCACGATCGGAAAGAAAATTCTCTAACGCGCGTCACGCTAACAGGTATCAAATTCATTGCCTGAATTATTTATCCCGGAGACGTCTCATTTTCCTTTCACCATCATCATAAAGAAAATAACGATTTTTAAATCAGGCATTCAGTTTGATGCATAACGATACATAATTCAGCTTTCAATTTGATACCAAGAAAGAATATTAGTGAAACATTAAAAATCGGTTTCTCGGCAAAAAAGTTGACGTTCGTGCAATGCTACCAACTTTTAAAAATAAATTACACCAAATCCATTACAGCACTAGTGTCGTAAAAATAATGAGCCATTACCATACGGTTTCGGGTGTTGTTATATCTCTTCTATAGATGCAAAGTTTTTGTATTATTCAAATTTTATGATTTATTTGTGTCTACGATATTGGACTCTAGTCTGTTGGGCAATAAATATTTTAATTATTTTTGAAGTATAAAAATATGTTTTCGAAAATATATTAAATAAAAATAAAGCGGTAACACCGGGGAAGTAATACGGCCCTCAGACTTCCATTATATTCCGGGAGACAATTAATCAGTTTCGTTATCCGGTTTTGTGTTTCACAACGGCCACAATTTGTCCGTTCTTTGAGAGAGTTTCACTCCTGACATTTCATCTACGATTTTCCATATATGTACGGCGGCGTGTAGGTTTTCATTCAGAGATATGCCGAGTTAGAGGCGAGGGGAAAAAGTAATGAGAGATCGCCGAGATATGTGTAACGGCGAACACATGTCGCTTTAAATTGCTAATTTGCCCTCGGTGAGCGACCGGCGAGCGATGTCTTAATTAAATTTCGGAAAGTCGAGGTGAGATTTTGTCGATTGTGTCTCTTAAAAAAAAAGGTGATTAAAAAATAACTAGATTAACTGCTGATCAACTTTTCCGAGAAAAAATTCACATATTTGCAACTTTAAAACAAAATTTCTCCAAAATTCAATAGGTAATAATAACTGTTTTTTTAAATAAAATGTAAACCTTATCAATTGTTTATAATTAAACCACTATTGCAACTTTTTACGATTTTTAAATCTTAACAAAAATCAAATTTTTCGAAATATCCAACTTGGAAATTATTCACAATCTCAACTTTCAAATTAAAATTCTTCAAAAATTCAACAAGTAACTTCAATTTTCTTTAAATAAAATGAAAACCTAATCCATTGTTTATAATTAAACCACTATTGCAACTTTCTACGATTTTTAAATCAAATTTTTCGAAATATCCAACTTGGAAATTATTCACAATCTCAACTTTCAAATTAAAATTCTTCAAAAATTCAACAAGTAACTTTAACTTTCTTTAAATAAACTGAAAACCTAATCCATTGTTTATAATTAAACCACTATTGCAACTTTCTACGATTTTTAAATCTTAACAAAAATCAAATTTTTCGAAATATCCAACTTGGAAATTATTCACAATCTCAACTTTCAAATTAAAATTCTTCAAAAATTCAACAAGTAACTTCAATTTTCTTTAAATAAAATGAAAACCTAATCCATTGTTTATAATTAAACCACTATTGCAACTTTCTAGGATTTTTAAATCAAATTTTTCGAAATATCCAACTTGGAAATTATTCACAATCTCAACTTTCAAATTAAAATTCTTCAAAAATTCAACAAGTAACTTTAATTTTCTTTGAATAAAATGAAAATCTAATCCATTGTTTATAATTAAACTACTATTGCAACTTTTTTCGAATTTTAAATCTTAACAAAAATCAGATTTTTCGAAATATCCAACTTGGAAATTATTCACAATCTCAACTTTCAAATTAAAATTCTTCAAAAATTCAACAAGTAACATCAATTTTCTTTAAATAAAATGAAAATCGAATCCATTGTTTATAATTAAACCACTATTGCAACTTTCTACGATTTTTAAATCTTAAGAAAAATAATTTTTTTCGAAATATCCAAGTTGGAAATTATTCACAATCCCAACTTTCAAATTAAAATTTTTCAAAAATTCAACAAGTAACTTTATTTTTCTTTGAATAAAATGAAAATCTAATCCATTGTTTATAATTAAACCGCTATTGCAACTTTCTACGATTTTTAAATCTTGACAAAAATCAAATTTTTCGAAATATCCAACTTGGAAATTATTCACAATCTCAAATTTCAAATTAAAATTCTTCAAAAATTCACCAAGTAACTTTAATTTTCTTTAAATAAAATGAAAATCTAATCCATTGCTTATAATTAAACCACTATTGCAACTTTCTACGATTTTTAAATCTTAATAAAAATCAAATTTTTCGAAATATCCAATTTGGAAAATATTCACAATCTCAAATTTCAAATTAAAATTTTTCAAAAATTCAATTCCTTTGAATAAAATAAAAATCGAATCCATTATTTATAATTAAACCACTATTGCAACTTTTCGCGATTTTTAAATCTTAACAAAAATAATTTTTTTCGAAATATCCAAGTTGGAAATTATTCACATTCCCAACTTTCAAATTAAAATTTTTCAAAAATTCAACAAGTAACTTTATTTTTCTTTGAATAAAATGAAAATCTAATCCATTGTTTATAATTAAACCGCTATTGCAACTTTCTACGATTTCTAAATCTTGACAAAAATCAAATTTTTCGAACTTGGAAATTATTCACAATCTCAAATTTCAAAAAAAGTTTTTTCAAAAATTCAACAAGTAACTTTAATTTTCTTTGAATAAAATGAAAATCTAATCCATTGTTTATAATTAAACCACTATTGCAACTTTCTACGATTTTTAAATCAAATTTTTCGAAATATCCAACTTGGAAATTATTCACAATCTCAACTTTCAAATTAAAATTCTTCAAAAATTCAACAAGCAACTTCAATTTTCTTTAAATAAAATGATAACCTAATCCATTGTTTATAATTAAACCACTATTGCAACTTTCTACGTTTTTTAAATCTTGATAAAAATCAAATTTTTAGAAATATCCAACTTGGAAATTATTCACAATCTCAACTTTCAAATTAAAATATTTCAAAAATTCAACAAGCAACTTTATTTTTTTTAAATAAAATGAAAATCTAATCAATTGTTTATAATTAAACCACTATTGCAACTTTCTACGATTTTTAAATCTTAACAAAAATCAGATTTTTCGAAATATCCAACTTGAAAATTATTCACAATCTCAACTTTAAAATTAAAATTTTTCAAAAATTCGACAAGTAACTTTAATTTTCTTTAAATAAAATGAAAATCCAATCCATTGTTTATAATTCAACCACTATTGCAACTTTCTACGATTTTTAAATCTTAAGAAAAATCAGATTTTTCGAAATATCCAACTTGGAAATTATTCACAATCTCAAATTTCAAATAAACAAGTAACTTCAATTTTTTTTAAATGAAATAAAAATTAATCAATTGTTTATAATTTAACCACCACTGCAACTTTCTACGCTTTAAAAATTTTAGCAAAAAATTTTTTTTTGGCGAAAAAATCCACATTCGCAACTTTCAACCTAAATTTCTCCAAAATTCAATATGCAACATTATTTGTTTTACATTAAACTAAAACACAATCAAATGATAATAATCTAAACAATAATGGACATTTTTATGATTTCTCATTTTTATTTAAAGTCAACTTTCTCGAGACTCTCGCACCTGGAAAAAAATCACATATGCAACTAAAAATTAAATTCAAAGCGGAGAAAGGTTAGATGATGGCCACATCACCGTTTTTTGTAAGTATGCAGCTATAAAAGAAATAAGATCTAAAACCTGGTTTTATCATTACTTTTTGAGAAATTTCTCAAAGAAAAATGTTTGCTTCGTAAAATTAACATTTTTTTAATAGATATTCTTAATTTTCTTAAAATTCCCTTGATGAATTTGAACAATATCTTTAATAAATTTGAATAATTTTTACAATAGACAAATGTAGCTATAAAAAAATAAAGATCCAAAACGTGGTTATCACTATTTTTTGAGAATTTTTTTCGGAAAATTTTTGTTTTGTAAAATGTACACTTTCGCCTAAATATTCTTAATCAGCTCAAAATTTCCTTAATGAATTTGAACAATTTTCACAATAACCATTAAAAAAAAAATAATGATCCAAAAGTTGGTTATCACTACTTTTTGAGAAATTCAAGCAAAAAATGTTTGCTTCATAAAATGCACATTTTTGACTAGATATTTATTTATTTTATTTATTTATTTATTTAACGAAATCTCTATATAAAATATTAATACAAAGAAAAATGCTACAAACAAATAACTTATTGAAACAACTACTTCTCCAGGAAACTTACGGAAGAATTCCGCTCTTAAAAAACATTCTGCATTAATCAAATAACCCGCGGAAGACGCATTGGCACTCCCTTCTGATGAACAGGTTTTTTACAATCTTCAATATTTTTTTCTGGTTTTTGATCAAAATTAAGTCATTCCACTCCAGGAAATTTACAGAAGAATTTGACCTTCAAAAAACACTCTGGATTAATCAAATTAGTAGAAGAGGAAACTGATGGTATATGAAAGCATTGGAATAAGGGAACAATTTCTAGACAATGGCATTAGCAGCAATGAGAGAGGGAAGAAGAAACATACCTTCGAAAAGGAACAAGAAACTGAAGATATAACAAAGCATTGGAACAAAGGAAGCGAAAAAATCTAATCGGAACGAATTTGTTTAGAGCATTGAAGAAACCAAATTTGAAGTCCCAACCCCAACAACCTATATAACCTACACCGTTCAAAATGAAGAATAAACGTACTTATTCGAAGATAGTTGGCGCTGACAATATTCTACATATAATTTTAGAAGATGCTTTAAAATCAAGTATGTACGAGAAAAAAGTGAATTTTGTAGTATTCAAAAACAGAACTAAAATCTAAAAAGAAGTAAATTTTGTAACCTCATCTACGATATATTCCAGCAGTTTTCACATACGCAGTATCGATCTCTTGGAGTATTTGCCTCTTCCAATTCCCAGTAAATAATGAATGGGAACCGGCGTCTCGCTGTTGCAGCCCCGAGCTCCACAAGTTTCGCGTAAACTTGACAATCAAATCGAAAACTTTTCCTCTCGTTCCCGCAAAGAGCATCCTCTCCGGCCATCATCGTTCACTCTCTCTCTCTTCGCTTCGCGAATCTGCGCATCGCTGCTGCCGCGCCAAATCAATACCGTTATACCATCACGTTACATTTCCATCGTTACAACGTTGGGGCTGGTCAACGGATTATAAATTCATGAATACATTAAAAAATGCGGACGGCAAAAATTGAGGCGAAGACACGGGCAAATTGGTTGTAATTTAATTTTAACACGACGTGCTCAGGGTGGCCCGATATATAAATTGGCCGGGGAGAGAGGTTGGGTGTAACTACACGGCTTATTTATTATAAGTCTATATTTCAGCGGATACGTTATTGCAATTAACTCTTTAAGGACAATGTAGTGATATCATGTTTAGTATTTACGATCAGGGAAATTAAATTATTATTATTATTATTATTACATTTTGACTGGTGTTAAAAAAAGCGTGTAATCATTTTTGTTTTCAACATTTTATAATGCGCCGTAATTTTCACAAACTTCACGACCACTACTTCACCTCGGCCTACCATGACTTGCTCGGTTGGGATACCTTTAGCATGCCTCACTCTATCCAGACCGGTGTAAGAGGTGCTTCCTTACAATATTTTCCGACTTTTCCGATTAATTTTCTAATTAAAAGCATTATTAGCCATCATCATCCATTCATTCTTAAAAAACACATTTTACGATTCTCCGCGTTTTATATTTTTTTCGATGTTTTTTCTTCAATGCTGCAGTCATGTACGAAAGAAAAATTTCAAAAATGTGTAACTCGATTAAAAATTGGTGGATTTTGAAAAATAAAAGTGGTTTTAAAAAAATTTATATTTTGACTATTTAATATATTTTTTAGAATTTATTATTCGCGGTTTATATTTTTTTCGATTTTTTTCTTCAATGCTTCAGTCACGTACGAAAAAATAAATTTCAAAAAATTTGTAACTCGTTTAAAAATTGATGGATTTTGAAAAACAAAAGTTGGTGTGAAAGAGAAATATTTTGACTATTTAATATATATTTTTTTTAGATTTTATTCTTCTCGGTTAATATTTTTTTTCGATTTTTTCTCAGTCACGTACGAAAAAATAAATTTCAAAAAATTTGTAACTCGTTTAAAAAATGATGGATTTTGAAAAACAAAAGTTGGTGTGAAAGAGAAATATTTTGACTATTTAATATATTTTTTTTTAGATTTTATTCTTCTCGGTTAATATTTTTTTCGATTTTTTCTCTTCAATGCTTAATTCATGTACGAAAAATTAAATTTTCAAAAATGTGTAACTCGTTTAAAAATTGATGGATTTTGAAAATCAAAAGTTGGTTTGAAAGATAAATATTTTGACTATTTAATATATATTTTTTTTAGATTTTATTCTTCTCGGTTAATATTTTTTTTCGATTTTTTCTCAGTCACGTACGAAAAAATAAATTTCAAAAAATTTGTAACTCGTTTAAAAAATGATGGATTTTAAAAACAAAAGTTGGTGTGAAAGAGAAATATTTTGACTATTTAATATATTTTTTTTTAGATTTTATTCTTCTCGGTTAATATTTTTTTCGATTTTTTCTCTTCAATGCTTAATTCATGTACGAAAAATTAAATTTTCAAAAATGTGTAACTCGTTTAAAAATTGATGGATTTTGAAAATCAAAAGTTGGTTTGAAAGATAAATATTTTGACTATTTAATATATATTTTTTTTAGATTTTATTCTTCTCGGTTAATATTTTTTTTCGATTTTTTCTCAGTCACGTACGAAAAAATAAATTTCAAAAAATTTGTAACTCGTTTAAAAAATGATGGATTTTAAAAACAAAAGTTGGTGTGAAAGAGAAATATTTTGACTATTTAATATATTTTTTTTTAGATTTTATTCTTCTCGGTTAATATTTTTTTCGATTTTTTCTCTTCAATGCTTAATTCATGTACGAAAAATTAAATTTTCAAAAATGTGTAACTCGTTTAAAAATTGATGGATTTTGAAAAACAAAAGTTGGTTTGAAAGAGAAATATTTTGACTATTTAATATATATTTTTTTTAGATTTTATTCTTCTCGGTTAATATTTTTTTCGATTTTTTCTCAGTCACGTACGAAAAAATAAATTTCAAAAAATTTGTAACTCGTTTAAAAAATGATGGATTTTGAAAAACAAAAGTTGGTGTGAAAGAGAAATATTTTGACTATTTAATATATTTTTTTTTAGATTTTATTCTTCTCGGTTAATATTTTTTTCGATTTTTTCTCTTCAATGCTTAATTCATGTACGAAAAATTAAATTTTCAAAAATGTGTAATTCGTTTAAAAATTGATGGATTTTGAAAAACAAAAGTTGGTGTGAAAGAGAAATATTTTGACTATTTAATATATTTTTTTTAGAATTTATTCTCCTCGGTTAATATTTTTTTTCGATTTTTTCTCTTCAATGCTTAATTCAAGTACGAAAAATTAAATTTTCAAAAATGTGTAACTCGTTTAAAAATTGATGGATTTTGAAAAACAAAAGTTGGTGTGAAAGAGAAATATTTTGACTATTTAATACATTTTTTTTTTAGATTTTATTCTCCTCGGTTAATATTTTTTTTCGATTTTTTTCTTCAACGCTTCAGTCATGTACGAAAAAATAAGTTTCAAAAAATTTGTAACTCGTTTAAAAATTGATGGATTTTGAAAAACAAAAATTGCTTTGAAAGAGGAATATTTTGACTATTTCATTTTTTTTTTAGATTTTATTCTCATCGGTTAATATTTTTTTTCGATTTTTTTCTTCTATGCTCCAGTCATGTACGAAAAAATAAATTTTAAAAAATTTGTTACTCGTTTAAAAATTGATGGATTTTGAAAAACAAAAATTGTTTTGAAAGAGGAATATTTTGACTATTTAATTTATTTTTTTTTAAATTTAATTCTCCTCGGTTAATATTTTTTTTCGATTTTTTACTTCAATACTTCAGTCATGTACGAAAAAATAAATTTAAAAAAATTTGTTACTCGTTTAAAAATTGATGGATTTTGAAAAACAAAAATTGTTTTGAAAGAGGAATATTTTGACTATTTAATATATTTTTTTTAGAATTTATTCTCTTCGGTTAATATTTTTTTCGATTTTTTTTTTCTTCAATGCTACAGTCATGTACGAAAAATTAATTTTTACAAAAACTTGTAACTCGTTTAAAAATTGATGGACTTTGAAAAACAAAAGTTGTTTTAAAAGAGGGTTATTTTGACTGTTTAATATATTTTTTTTAGAATTTATTATTCGCGGTTTATATTTTTTTCGATTTTTTCTTCAATGCTCGTCATGTACGAAAAAAGAGATTTAAAAAAATTTGTAACTCATTTAAAAATAGGTGAATTTTGAAAAACAAAAGTGGCTCTGAAAGAGTGATGTTTTAACAATTGAAAATAATTTATTTTCTCCACGATTCATAATTTTTTCACTTGTGTACGAAAAGTAAAATTTTCAAAAATTTGTAACTCGTTTAAAAATTGATGGATTTTGAAAAACAAAAGTTGTTTTGAAAGAGGAACATTTTGACTGTTTTATATATTTTTTTTAGAATTTATTATGGGCGGTTTATATTTTTTTCGATTTTTTTCTTCAATGCTCGTCATGTACGAAAAATAAGATCTACAAAAATTGTAACTCGTTTAAAAATCGGTGAATTTTGAAAAACAAAAGTGGCTCTAAAAGAGTGATGTTTTGTTTTCTCCACGATTCATATTTTTTTCACTTGTGTCCGAAAAGTAAAATTTTCAAAAAATTTGTAACTCGTTTAAAAAATTAATGGATTTTGAAAAACAAAAGTTGTTTTGAAAGAGGGATATTTTGACTATTTAGTAATCTTTTTTTTAGAATTTATTATGGCCTGTTTATATTTTTTCGATTTTTTTCTTCAATGCTCGAGTCATGTACGAAAAATTAAATTTTCAAAAATTAGTAACTTGTTTAAAAATTGATGGATTTTAAAAAACAAAAGTTGCTTTGAAAGGGGAATATTTTGACTGTTTAATATAATTTTTTTAGAATTTAGTATCTCCGGTTTATATTTTTTTCGGTTTTTTTTCTTCAATTCTTCAGTCATGTACGAAAAATAAAATTTTAAAAAATTTGTAACTCGTTTAAAAATTGGTGAATTTCGAAAAACAAACGTAGCTTCAAAGGAGTGATGTTTTGACAATTGAAAATAATTTGTTTTCTCCACGATATATATTTTTTTCACTTGTGTCCGAAAAGTAAGATTTTAAAAAAATTGTAACTAGTTTAAAATTGATGTATTTTGAAAAACAAAAGTTTTTTTGAAAGAGGGATATTTTGACTGTTTAGTATATTTTTTTAGAATTTATTATTGGCGGTTTATATTTTTTTTAAATTTTTTTCTTCAATGCTCCAGTCATGTACGAAAAATTAAATTTTCAAAAATTTGTAACTTGTTTAAAAATTGATGGATTTTGAAAAACAAAAGTTGCTTTGAAAGGGGGATATTTTGACTGTTTAATACGATTTTTTTTTCTTTGATGCAGGAAAATATGTAATCTTCTCCTATTTATACCAACAAATCGGAGAATATATCCAAATTATCTTTTTAGCATTGTTTGCAATTATTGTTTACGAACATTACATGCAATCTTTGGAATTTCGGATAAAAATAAAAAATATATAAATTATAATTGTGGTTGAAAACAAATTCGGTGTTTCATTCAATCTTTACCAATAAAAAATCAACAAATCCTTACTGATCGTTAAACTCATTTCCATTTAACGCAATTTAAGAAGTATCCATAATTTTCGAACAAAAAATTCTCAAATAAAGCATGCGAATTTTTATATGCAACTTAAGAAAATTAACTCAAGTCCAGCTATTGTTAATGGATAACACTTAAAATATAAAATTCCCATCTAAACCGTGAGACAGTTATCTCAATTAGCTCCTCCGCCTAAATACAGATGTGACCTTTTTTTTCTTCCCAAACGAACTTCAAACATATCGCTTAAAAGTAGTAAAACAAAGTGTATTTTCGGCGTCGCGTCTTCAAATATTGGCCGAGCGGACGGCGCGAAGAGTTCACCCGTCTTCATCTTGCTCCTCTACTAGTCGCCAGTTGATTTTTTTTTTTTTTGTTCGAACAGTTCATGGACACTTATTCCACAAACAAAGTAGCAATTAAAAGTATTTGCTTATGATGATGACGCCGAATGGCAGCGTAATAGCTATTTGCTATTCACACGGGACCGCAACAGCGCCGGCTCTTCACTATTTAAACAAATAACAGTTTATTCTTTGTGTTTTCCGTAAATCGAAAACCAATCGAACCGTTCTTATTTGATTGAAAATTTCTTCACGTCTTATAATACCTTTTATGACCTGTGCAAAACGCTCAGTTAATAGCACCAATAAATTATTATTATTATTGCGTTTATTCAATTATTAAATTTAAATTATGCAAAAGTTCTAAGAAGTGATTTTTGCAGAAAAAAATCTGATTTTGATTGAAAACTAGAATTTTTGTGGTAGAAATTTAAATCATGCATGAATAGCTGGAGAGATAACTTTTCGAATCCAGACCCGTGGTGTTCCAAAGTGAACAAACCACGGTAGTGGATAAACCACAGCTGGAGGTGAATAAACCACACTACGTTCGTTTTATCCACCGCAAACTGCAATGCCGATTATAAAATTTGTTCTCGCGGAAATTTTGAAAGCATGATGAATAATAACAGTATTATTAACACACCCGAATGATTACAAAATTTATTTGAAAGGCAAACTGAATTCGATTCGATTTACAGATGAAACCTGGCAAGTGTTAGAAACAAAAATGCGCCGGCAGTTTTCCGCACGTAAGGCGCCTCCGGCTCGTGCCACTTCTTGCCGTTCGTGACTACAAATAATTTATTAGATTATAGAAGTCGCCTCTCGGCTCTTTTTGTTTACGTCGGGTTTACTACTTCCTATTGCCGCGGAATCCAATACGTTGATAACTTCATTATTAATATAATGAATTATGAATATAATATTAATGTCGACTGTGTAATTATTTCCGGACTTCTGTTGGATTATACAAATTATAATTAACTGTCAAAATCTATATTATCATTAGAATGTAATGAGCAAATACATTTTGACTTTGAATATCGCGACCATAACTTCATCACGTCCTTATTTTATCAATAACTTCATCACACTGATAATTATAACCAACTTTTATTCTTCTATAAGTTATGCCATTTTGGGTATATCAAAACATAAATTTAATACAGAAGAAATTGGGAGTCACTGAATAAGAAAGAAGAAATTTATTTAAAGTGAAGTTGTCTCAAATGTATATATCAAAACATGTTACATATGATTTCGTTACTCAACACATCATGGTTTCGATCGTTTTCGATCATTATCCGGAAAAGATAGCTTTTTTTCAGTTCGAATTTCGTATCTGATAAGTCCAAGCTGCGCGCTTATTACAGGAACCATTATTAGCCACATTAAGAAATTTGATACACGTAGCCGGCTCGAGTCGTAATTGCTGGTGTTGCGCATTCCCGAGAGATCTAATCGTATGCACAGTTTACGGATTTTTTCTCTGGCTGAACGGCCTGCGACGGAGTAGAAGTAGGAAACTGAAGTGATGCAGAAAACACACATATGACCTACATTACTGGCATTACTTTGTCCGAGCAACACATGCGCCGCGATTTCGCATCGCCGGGCACAATATTTTTGTTTGGGTTTCCAGTCCTCGTATCAGCTCGGAAAATCATCTTGCAGCGGTTAAATATGTATAAAATCATCAATGTTAATCCATCGAGGAATTTCAGGTGTGAAATGTTACAATTGAAATCAGCACGAAATAACTCAAAATCTAGGAAAGACGTGTTTTTGGTTTTTCACATATTTTTGAAGAATGCGTTCCCGTGGATCTAAATGTTGATTTAGGTGAAGATCCATCAAATGATTTTGACGTAATTGTGTCTGGTGTGAAATATTGCAATTGAAATCAGCACATAATTGCATCAACTCGAAATAACTAAAAATTTAGAGAAGACGTGGTTTTGATTTTTCACATATTTTTGAAGAATGCGTTCCTATGGATAATAATAATAATCTTTATTTAGCAATATGCTATCTAAATACACATATAAACTAAAAAATATGTACAATATATAAAATATAAAAAACAATTTTTGTAACGATAATATAATAATCTATGGCTGAAAGACTTAGGTCGCTGGCCCATTGTATTCCTCTAAGGAGGGCAATAAACGATTATTATTATAATAATCTAAATGTTGATTTCGCTGAAGATCCATCGAGGAATTTTGACGGATTTCTTTCTTGTGTGAAGTATTGTAATTAAAATATTAATTGAATCAACTCGAAATATTTCAAAAACTGGCGATGAGGCGATGGGGCAACTGTTTTTAAAAATCACTCAATTTCAAACGAGTTACGAATATTTTCAAATTTGCTCTTTGCAGCTGTTAAGCATTTCAGCAAAAAATATGAATCGTGGAGAAAAAATTTAAAAAAATATATTTTCAATTGTCAAAATATCACTCTTTTAAATCCACTTTTGTTTTTCAAGATTCACCAATTTTTAAGAGTTACAAATTTTTGAAAATTTTATTTTTCGGACACGAATGAAAAAAAAATATGAATCGTGGAGAAAAAATTAAAAAAATATATTTTCAATTGTTACAATATCACTCGTTTAAAACCACGTTGGTTTTTCAAAATTCACCCATTTTTAAACGAGTTACAAATTTAAAAAAAAAAATTTCGTACTATAAAAGCACTGGAGAAAAAAAATCGAAAAAAATATAAACCACCGAGAATAAATTCTTAAAAAATTATATTGAATAGTCAAAATATCACTCTTTTAAAGCCACTTTTCTGTTTCAAAATTCGACAATTTTTAAACGAGTTACACATTTTTGAAAATTTTATTGAAGAAAAAAACTCGAAAAAAATGTAAACCGCAAAAAAAATTTTTTTTTTTAAATATATTAAATTGTCAAAATATCCCTTTTGTAAAACCACTTTAATTTTTCAAAACTCACCACTTTTTAAGCGAGTTACACATTTGTGAAAATTTTATTTTTCATACATGAAATGGAAGAACAAAATCGAAAAAAATATAAACCGCGGAGAATAAATTCTAAAAAAATTATGTTCAATAGTCAAAATATCACTCTTTTAAAGCCACTTTTGTTTTTCAAAATTCACAAATTTTTAAACGAGTTACAAATTTTTGAAAATTTTATTTTTCGGACACGATTGAAAAAAAATATGAATCGTGGAGAAAAAATGAAAAAAAAATATATTTTCAATTGTTACAATATTACTCGTTTAAAGCCACGTTTGTTTTTCAAAATTCACTTATTTTTAAAGGACTTACGAATTTTTAAAAATTATTTTTTTCGTACAATAAAAACATTGGAGAAAAAAAATTGAAAAAAATATAAACCAGCGAGAATAAATTCTTAAAAAATTATAATAAATAGTCAAAATATCACTCTTTTAAAGCCACTTTTCTGTTTCAAAATTCGACCATTTTTAAACGAGTTACACATTTTTGAACATTTTATTTAACAAAAAAATTCGAAAAAATATAAACGGAAAAAAAATTAAAACAATTATATTAAATTGTCAAAATATCCCTCTTGTAAAGCCACTTTTCTGTTTCAAAATTCGACCATTTTTAAACGAGTTACACTTTTGTGAAAATTTGATTTTTCGTACATGACAATTTTTAAACGAGTTACACATTTTTGAAAATTTTATTTTTCGGACAGAAGCATTAAAGGAAAAAAATCGTAAAAAATATAAACCGCGAAGAATAAAATCTAAAAAAACTATATTAAATGGTCAAAATATCACTCTTTTAAAGCCACCACTTTTGTTTTTCAAAACTCACCATTTTTTTGACACGTCAGCAAAGAAAAACTCGAAAATGGAAAAAATCGAAAATATCAACTTTTTTAATAATCATTGTAGACCTTTACGTAATAACTATTTTTTCATCAGAAGAACGAGATATTTAATCTGGAAAAAATTTATGGAAAATTTTGAAAAAAGTCGATTTTTCAATTCAGTAAAAGAATCGTCAAAGGGGCCTCGCGCCGGCCCTGTGACAAATTGTACATTTTGTTGGGGTCATCAATAATTTATGGAAATGTCGGGCGCGGTGGACGCACAATGAAGGGCCCAATTGGCGTTCCCTGTCGGAGGTCCAAACCCGTTTCTCGCGCTCACTAAATCTCTCCAACAAATTTCAAATGAGGTAATCCTTTTATTGGGCAACAATGAGACGTCTTTATCTATCAAAACAATGGGACGGGGGAATAAATAACAGTTTATTGAATTATTTATGTGGTCCCGCGGCTCAAACACCAACAGGTAAATATTTCGAGTTTGGGTTTGGGATGAACACATTTCTTAAGCGTTAAAAATTTTACGTACCTATTTTCTAAAATTCTACAATACAATCAATAAAACGGTATCCAGTGTTGTAATTATTGAATTTATTTACGGAAAACAAACTTTTTGTTGGGGACTATTTTACTATCCAATTACAAAAGCGTTAACTTTAATGAGCCCTATAATCAAACGAATTAATTCGTGACCTTTGCAAACTCGTCCCCAAACCAAACAGAATAACCGAAAGGTTAGAGGGCGACGTCGCTTATGCATCCCCTCCGGTGGGTGCAGTTGAATTTCCGCCATCGAAAGGTCACATCTACTGCAACCCGATGCAATTTCCTCTCCCACATAGCCCCTAAATCACGATTATTAATCGCGCTAATTTTTAGGAAATCGCTACGTGGGCGGACCGTGCCGAAGGGATGGAAATTTTTGTACGATCGGCTCCCGAATAATAATAATAATCGTTCGGCATCGCATCGCGAATAATTCCAAAAGGCTCGTTGATGCTATCGCGGTGTGGGTTGAGAATTATTGCGATAGAATTGTTGTAAATATTCGTTAATTACATTTGTAAGATGAGTCGAGGGAATAATTGGGTGCTGCATCATCGATAATTGAATGGAAGTGATTTGTTGGATGTAAAATATTTGCTCGTTTGCAGAAAATTAAAAATTGATTTACGTTTACATGGAATTATCTTGTAATCTAGAAAAGGGGTGTTTTCAGATTTTATCAAATTATTGAAGCACCAACTGTTTAGAGTAAATCTGGAAGGTTTCTTCACACCAGCGATTGTTTAAATATTTTTTTTATCTGAGATAATTTGCCGGAAACAAAATTTATTTACGTTAAGTTCACGTGTGATTATCTTGAAATCTAAGCGAGGGGTGTTTTCGGGTTTTTGCTAATTATAGAAGCACCAAGAGTTTAGAGTAAATCTGGAAAGTTTCTCGTCACCAGCGATTGTTTAAATATTTTTTTTACCCGAGATAATTAGCCGGAAACAAAATTTATTTACGTTAAGTTCACGTGTGATTATCTTGAAATCTTAGCGGGGGTTGTTTTCGGGTTTTTACTAATTATTGAAGCACCAACTGTTTGGAGTAAATCTGGAAGGTTTCTCGTCACCAGCGATTGTTTAAATATTTTTTTTACCCGAGATAATTTGCCGGAAACAAAATTTATTTACGTTAAGTTCACGTGTGATTATCTTGAAATCTTAGCGGGGGTTGTTTTCGGGTTTTTACTAATTATTGAAGCACCAACTGTTTGGAGTAAATCTGGAAGGTTTCCCGTCACCAGCGATTGTTTAAATATTTTTTTTACCCGAGATAATTTGCCGGAAACAAAATTTATTTACGTTAAGTTCACGTGTGATTATTTTGAAATCTAAGCGAGGGGTGTTTTCGGGTTTTTGCTAATTATTGAAGCACCAACTGTTTAGAGTAAATCTGGAAAGTTTCTCGTCACCAGCGATTGTTTAAATATTTTTTTTACCCGAGATAATTTGCCGGAAACAAAATTTATTTACGTTAAGTTCACGTGTGATTATTTTGAAATCTAAGCGAGGGGTGTTTTCGGGTTTTTGCTAATTATTGAAGCACCAACTGTTTAGAGTAAATCTGGAAAGTTTCTCGTCACCAGCGATTGTTTAAATATTTTTTTTACCCGAGATAATTTGCGGGAAACAAAATTTATTTACGTTAAGTTCACGTGTGATTATCTTGAAATCTAAGCGAGGGGTGTTTTCGGGTTTTTGCAAATTATTGAAGCACCAAGTGTTTAGAGTAAATCTGGAAGGTTTCTCGTCACCGGCGATTGTTTAAATATTTTTTTCACCCGAGATAATTTGCGGGAAACAAAATTTATTTACGTTAAGTTCACGTGTGATTATCTTGAAATCTAAGCGAGGGGTGTTTTCGGGTTTTTGCAAATTATTGAAGCACCAAGTGTTTAGAGTAAATCTGGAAGGTTTCTCATCACCAGCGATTGTTTAAATATTTTTTTCACCCGAGATAATTTGCGGGAAACAAAATTTATTTACGTTAAGTTCACGTGTGATTATCTTGAAATCTAAGCGAGCGGTGTTTTCGGGTTTTTGCTAATTATTGAAGCACCAAGTGTTTAGAGTAAATCTGGAAGGTTTCTCATCACCAGCGATTGTTTAAATATTTTTTTCACCCGAGATAATTTGCGGGAAACAAAATTTATTTACGTTAAGTTCACGTGTGATTATCTTGAAATCTAAGCGAGGGGTGTTTTCGGGTTTTTGCAAATTATTGAAGCACCAAGTGTTTAGAGTAAATCTGGAAGGTTTCTCGTCACCAGCGATTGTTTAAATATTTTTTTCACCCGAGATAATTTGCGGGAAACAAAATTTATTTACGTTAAGTTCACGTGTGATTATCTTGAAATCTAAGCGAGGGGTGTTTTCGGGTTTTTGCTAATTATTGAAGCACCAAGTGTTTAGAGTAAATCTGGAAGGTTTCTCGTCACCAGCGATTGTTTAAATATTTTTTTCACCCGAGATAATTTGCGGGAAACAAAATTTATTTACGTTAAGTTCACGTGTGATTATCTTGAAATCTAAGCGAGGGGTGTTTTCGGGTTTTTGCTAATTATTGAAGCACCAAGTGTTTAGAGTAAATCTGGAAGGTTTCTCATCACCAGCGATTGTTTAAATATTTTTTTCACCCGAGATAATTTGCGGGAAACAAAATTTATTTACGTTAAGTTCACGTGTGATTATCTTGAAATCTAAGCGAGGGGTGTTTTCGGGTTTTTGCAAATTATTGAAGCACCAAGTGTTTAGAGTAAATCTGGAAGGTTTCTCGTCACCAGCGATTGTTTAAATATTTTTTTCACCCGAGATAATTTGCGGGAAACAAAATTTATTTACGTTAAGTTCACGTGTGATTATCTTGACATCTAAGCGAGGGGTGTTTTCGGGTTTTTGCTAATTATTGAAGCACCAAGTGTTTAGAGTAAATCTGGAAGGTTTCTCGTCACCAGCGATTGTTTAAATATTTTTTTCACCCGAGATAATTTGCGGGAAACAAAATTTATTTACGTTAAGTTCACGTGTGATTATCTTGAAATCTAAGCGAGGGGTGTTTTCGGGTTTTTGCAAATTATTGAAGCACCAAGTGTTTAGAGTAAATCTGGAAGGTTTCTCGTCAGCAGCGATTGTTTAAATATTTTTTTCACCCGAGATAATTTGCGGGAAACAAAATTTATTTACGTTAAGTTCACGTGTGATTATCTTGAAATCTAAGCGAGGGGTGTTTTCGGGTTTTTGCTAATTATTGAAGCACCAAGTGTTTAGAGTAAATCTGGAAGGTTTCTCGTCACCAGCGATTGTTTAAATATTTTTTTCACCCGAGATAATTTGCGGGAAACAAAATTTATTTACGTTAAGTTCACGTGTGATTATCTTGAAATCTAAGCGAGGGGTGTTTTCGGGTTTTTGCAAATTATTGAAGCACCAAGTGTTTAGAGTAAATCTGGAAGGTTTCTCGTCACCAGCGATTGTTTAAATATTTTTTTCACCCGAGATAATTTGCGGGAAACAAAATTTATTTACGTTAAGTTCACGTGTGATTATCTTGAAATCTAAGCGAGGGGTGTTTTCGGGTTTTTGCTAATTATTGAAGCACCAAGTGTTTAGAGTAAATCTGGAAGGTTTCTCATCACCAGCGATTGTTTAAATATTTTTTTCACCCGAGATAATTTGCGGGAAACAAAATTTATTTACGTTAAGTTCACGTGTGATTATCTTGAAATCTAAGCGAGGGGTGTTTTCGGGATTTTGCTAATTATTGAAGCACCAAGTGTTTAGAGTAAATCTGGAAGGTTTCTCGTCACCAGCGATTGTTTAAATATTTTTTTTACCCGAGATAATTTGCGGGAAACAAAATTTATTTACGTTAAGTTCACGTGTGATTATCTTGAAATCTAAGCAAGGGGTGTTTTCGGGTTTTCGCTAATTATTGAAGCACCAACTGTTTAGAGTAAATCTGGAAGGTTTCTCGTCACCAGCGATTGTTTAAATATTTTTTTCACCCGAGATAATTTGCGGGAAACAAAATTTATTTACGTTAAGTTCACGTGTGATTATCTTGAAATCTAAGCGAGGGGTGTTTTCGGGTTTTTGCTAATTATTGAAGCACCAAGTGTTTAGAGTAAATCTGGAAGGTTTCTCGTCACCAGCGATTGTTTAAATATTTTTTTCACCCGAGATAATTTGCGGGAAACAAAATTTATTTACGTTAAGTTCACGTGTGATTATCTTGAAATCTAAGCGAGGGGTGTTTTCGGGATTTTGCTAATTATTGAAGCACCAAGTGTTTAGAGTAAATCTGGAAGGTTTCTCGTCACCAGCGATTGTTTAAATATTTTTTTTACCCGAGATAATTTGCGGGAAACAAAATTTATTTACGTTAAGTTCACGTGTGATTATCTTGAAATCTAAGCGAGGGGTGTTTTCGGGTTTTTGCTAATTATTGAAGCACCAAGTGTTTAGAGTAAATCTGGAAGGTTTCTCGTCACCAGCGATTGTTTAAATATTTTTTTCACCCGAGATAATTTGCGGGAAACAAAATTTATTTACGTTAAGTTCACGTGTGATTATCTTGAAATCTAAGCGAGGGGTATTTTCGGGTTTTTGCAAATTATTGAAGCACCAAGTGTTTAGAGTAAATCTGGAAGGTTTCTCGTCACCAGCGATTGTTTAAATATTTTTTTCACCCGAGATAATTTGCGGGAAACAAAATTTATTTACGTTAAGTTCACGTGTGATTATCTTGAAATCTAAGCGAGGGGTGTTTTCGGGTTTTTGCGAATTATTGAAGCACAAAGTGTTTAGAGTAAATCTGGAAGGTTTCTCATCACCAGCGATTGTTTAAATATTTTTTTCACCCGAGATAATTTGCGGGAAACAAAATTTATTTACGTTAAGTTCACGTGTGATTATCTTGAAATCTAAGCGAGGGGTGTTTTCGGGTTTTTGCTAATTATTGAAGCACCAAGTGTTTAGAGTAAATCTGGAAGGTTTCTCATCACCCGCGATTGTTTAAATATTTTTTTCACCCGAGATAATTTGCGGGAAACAAAATTTATTTACGTTAAGTTCACGTGTGATTATCTTGAAATCTAAGCGAGGGGTGTTTTCGGGTTTTTGCAAATTATTGAAGCACCAAGTGTTTAGAGTAAATCTGGAAGGTTTCTCGTCACCAGCGATTGTTTAAATATTTTTTTCACCCGAGATAATTTGCGGGAAACAAAATTTATTTACGTTAAGTTCACGTGTGATTATCTTGAAATCTAAGCGAGGGGTGTTTTCGGGTTTTTGCAAATTATTGAAGCACCAAGTGTTTAGAGTAAATCTGGAAGGTTTCTCGTCACCAGCGATTGTTTAAATATTTTTTTCACCCGAGATAATTTGCGGGAAACAAAATTTATTTACGTTAAGTTCACGTGCGATTATCTTGAAATCTAAGCGAGGGGTGTTTTCGGGTTTTTGCTAATTATTGAAGCACCAAGTGTTTAGAGTAAATCTGGAAGGTTTCTCGTCACCAGCGATTGTTTAAATATTTTTTTCACCCGAGATAATTTGCGGGAAACAAAATTTATTTACGTTAAGTTCACGTGTGATTATCTTGAAATCTAAGCAAGGGGTGTTTTCGGGTTTTTGCAAATTATTGAAGCACCAAGTGTTTAGAGTAAATCTGGAAGGTTTCTCATCACCCGCGATTGTTTAAATATTTTTTTCACCCGAGATAATTTGCGGGAAACAAAATTTATTTACGTTAAGTTCACGTGTGATTATCTTCAAATCTAAGCGAGGGGTGTTTTCGGGTTTTTGCTAATTATTGAAGCACCAAGTGTTTAGAGTAAATCTGGAAGGTTTCTCGTCACCAGCGATTGTTTAAATATTTTTTTCACCCGAGATAATTTGCGGGAAACAAAATTTATTTACGTTAAGTTCACGTGTGATTATCTTCAAATCTAAGCAAGGGGTGTTTTAGGGTTTTTGCTAATTATTGAAGCACCAAGTGTTTGGAGTAAATCTGGAAGGTTTCTCGTCACCAGCGATTGTTTAAATATTTTTTTCACCCGAGATAATTTGCGGGAAACAAAATTTATTTACGTTAAGTTCACGTGTGATTATCTTGAAATCTAAGCGAGGGGTGTTTTCGGGTTTTTGCTAATTATTGAAGCACCAAGTGTTTAGAGTAAATCTGGAAGGTTTCTCGTCACCAGCGATTGTTTAAATATTTTTTTCACCCGAGATAATTTGCGGGAAACAAAATTTATTTACGTTAAGTTCACGTGTGATTATCTTGAAATCTAAGCAAGGGGTGTTTTAGGGTTTTTGCTAATTATTGAAGCACCAAGTGTTTGGAGTAAATCTGGAAGGTTTCTCGTCACCAGCGATTGTTTAAATATTTTTTTCACCCGAGATAATTTGCGGGAAACAAAATTTATTTACGTTAAGTTCACGTGTGATTATCTTCAAATCTAAGCGAGGGGTGTTTTCGGGTTTTTGCTAATTATTGAAGCACCAAGTGTTTAGAGTAAATCTGGAAGGTTTCTCGTCACCAGCGATTGTTTAAATATTTTTTTCACCCGAGATAATTTGCGGGAAACAAAATTTATTTACGTTAAGTTCACGTGTGATTATCTTGAAATCTAAGCGAGGGGTGTTTTCGGGTTTTTGCTAATTATTGAAGCACCAAGTGTTTAGAGTAAATCTGGAAGGTTTCTCATCACCCGCGATTGTTTAAATATTTTTTTCACCCGAGATAATTTGCGGGAAACAAAATTTATTTACGTTAAGTTCACGTGTGATTATCTTGAAATCTAAGCGAGGGGTGTTTTCGGGTTTTCGCTAATTATTGAAGCACCAACTGTTTAGAGTAAATCTGGAAGGTTTCTCGTCACCAGCGATTGTTTAAATATTTTTTTCACCCGAGATAATTTGCGGGAAACAAAATTTATTTACGTTAAGTTCACGTGTGATTATCTTGAAATCTAAGCGAGGGGTGTTTTCGGGTTTTTGCAAATTATTGAAGCACCAAGTGTTTAGAGTAAATCTGGAAGGTTTCTCGTCACCAGCGATTGTTTAAATATTTTTTTCACCCGAGATAATTTGCGGGAAACAAAATTTATTTACGTTAAGTTCACGTGCGATTATCTTGAAATCTAAGCGAGGGGTGTTTTCGGGTTTTTGCTAATTATTGAAGCACCAAGTGTTTAGAGTAAATCTGGAAGGTTTCTCGTCACCAGCGATTGTTTAAATATTTTTTTTACCCGAGATAATTTGCGGGAAACAAAATTTATTTACGTTAAGTTCACGTGTGATTATCTTGAAATCTAAGCAAGGGGTGTTTTCGGGTTTTCGCTAATTATTGAAGCACCAACTGTTTAGAGTAAATCTGGAAGGTTTCTCGTCACCAGCGATTGTTTAAATATTTTTTTCACCCGAGATAATTTGCGGGAAACAAAATTTATTTACGTTAAGTTCACGTGTGATTATCTTGAAATCTAAGCGAGGGGTGTTTTCGGGTTTTTGCAAATTATTGAAGCACCAAGTGTTTAGAGTAAATCTGGAAGGTTTCTCGTCACCAGCGATTGTTTAAATATTTTTTTCACCCGAGATAATTTGCGGGAAACAAAATTTATTTACGTTAAGTTCACGTGTGATTATCTTGAAATCTAAGCGAGGGGTGTTTTCGGGTTTTTGCTAATTATTGAAGCACCAAGTGTTTAGAGTAAATCTGGAAGGTTTCTCGTCACCAGCGATTGTTTAAATATTTTTTTCACCCGAGATAATTTGCGGGAAACAAAATTTA
Organism: Ocypus olens; assembly: GCA_910593695.2. NCBI lineage: Eukaryota > Metazoa > Arthropoda > Insecta > Coleoptera > Staphylinidae > Ocypus > Ocypus olens. The sequence goes on from OU343052.1 coordinate 58,389,509, forward strand.
TTTACGTTAAGTTCACGTGTGATTATCTTGAAATCTAAGCAAGGGGTGTTTTCGGGTTTTTGCAAATTATTGAAGCACCAAGTGTTTAGAGTAAATCTGGAAGGTTTCTCGTCACCAGCGATTGTTTAAATATTTTTTTCACCCGAGATAATTAGCGGGAAACAAAATTTATTTACGTTAAGTTCACGTGCGATTATCTTGAAATCTAAGCGAGGGGTGTTTTCGGGTTTTTGCTAATTATTGAAGCACCAAGTGTTTGGAGTAAATCTGGAAGGTTTCTCGTCACCAGCGATTGTTTAAATATTTTTTTCACCCGAGATAATTTGCGGGAAACAAAATTTATTTACGTTAATATTGAAAAGCCTCTAGCATTTAACATTTACGATGTATTACTACATCAGTGATTTTTTTTAAAGTCGTTTTATGTAATACGCTAAGTAATAGTAATAATTAACTTATCCAATGTTTGTTTAAGAAAAAAAAAAACTTTCACTCGCGCAATAACAGTTATTAAAAGGTAATGTTGGGTTTGATTTTTAGGGCATATCTAGGGTTTCGAGCGGCATTTTAATGTCACTTTTAATAATCATCATTTGGGCGAGTAATAATTCGCGCAAATTGTACGTTTAACTGCCTTTAACGAGCGTCGGGTTGTAATTACTTCGGCGTAATTAATTATAATCATTATGTAATTACCGGTATTGCCGATTGTGTCTAGTGATATAGATACTGCCACCAATAAATCAAGGGAATTTTAAAAATTCAGGAAGCCGTGAATTTATAAAAAAATTAATTTCATGTGCGAGAAAAAAAAAACACCATGAAAAATCAGTTCGATTTATAAACAATTTTTAAGCCACCAATTAAAACAAAAATCGAATTTGAACAGTTATTCAGAAATCGTAACTTTAACTTGTTTAGAGGAACAAAATCGGTATTGCATTTTGCTGTTTGCATTATTAAAATTATTTGAGAAGATAAAACTCGTTAAATTTCCAATCAATCTGCTCTACACACTCACCTTAGTGAAATGATGTCTCGAAGACGACAATCGACCCTCACCGATCCCTCGAATTTGACTCAAAAACGAAAATTCACAACACAGCACTCCAGCACTGTTAAAATCTAAAACACCGAACTCACACTGATGGAACAGGAAAACCTCGTCAGGTGCGAATGGTCTAATCACCTGACCTTTACCCCGGAGGCAATTAACATCCGGCGTAAACACATTCTTTCGTCGCCTGTTATCAGTGCTTATCGGCGATACATTATCGTAGCTCCCATTAGAATTAAATCTCTTTTCAATCATTGAAAACCGTTTGATTCAGCTGTTTATCTTCCACCGGGTGTTTTACTGTGCAGAATATTGAAAATTAAATTAATGGAAATTGTTGAAATGGCATCTAGGGACCCCAAAACGGATATTTCCGTAAAAAAATTTTTTTTTTTTTTAAATCACGATCACAATATTTTCTCTTACTTCGTAACGGAGAAAGTAAAAAAATCCAGAAATTTTTGAAAAGGCATCTAGGGACCCCAAAACGGTATTTCCGTAAAAAAAATTCAAAATTCAATTAATTCTTGAGATATAGCGCACACAGACGCGCAAACTCACAAACAGACAGACAGACACACACACAATTTTTTTTTCAGAAATCGTTAAAATCGCCTCCAGGGACCTCAAAATGGATATTTCCGTAAAACAAATTTTTCAATAACGATCATAATACATCGCAATGGAGAAAGTAAAAAATACCTAACAACCAATTACACCTCACAATCATCGATATAACCAATTTTTCAAGTGTGAATAGAAGATGAACAAACAAACACGATCGTAAATTCATTCGAGCCTCCGACGACGACGACAGTCTAGGAAGTGCACAAATTGGTGAGGTTAACGAGAAAGCGCCGCTTTCCTCCACTTAACCGAACCATTAACCATTAACCGCGAGTTATTAAAACGGTCATATAGTAGTGATGTTATTAAATTTCATTCTTCACGATTCTGGTTTCATTCATGGTTTCCGTGGGCTGCCCACGCGAGTCCCACCACGAGACACGAATTTCTTATTCATGTTTAGCAACATTACCATAAACATTTCCATTCCATTCAATTTGCGGCCTCGGAAAATATGTTATAAAATGTGTTTTTATCGCATTCCCGGGTGTCACCTTCGCGGTTTCGCCGACGCGAATTTGGTGGAATTCGGTGAAATTGCACGCTGGGAAAAAATCAAAATTCTAAGTGGTTTATTCGATGGGTTTGCGGGCAATTGCGAAATTGGCCATTCATAAAGTTTTTTTTTTTGCCGGAAGTTTTGATGGAAATAGAAAGTGTTACGTATTGAAAAAAAATACTACAATAGGTTGAAAGAAAATAAAAAAAATATACTAGTTTAAAGGACAATGATATCATTTCTGAGACAGCAAAATACAAAATACGAGACTACATGTATCCAATACCTTTTTTTTAATTTTATTTTTCTTTTTATAATTTTTTTTTATTAATTAATTATATTTCTTCTAAGTAAGTTTAATTATAATTTAAGTTGTTTTTTTTTTGTATACATATTCGTTGTGTAAAAAGGGGTTTCCCGTGAATAAACCGTTTACATGATGAACAAAATTAATTAGTTTTCGGATATACAGAGCAGATGTTTTTAAAATATTTTATCATAATCGCATTGTTGACTTAAAGTTACGAACATTTTTTTACCTCACTCGAAACATCCCAATTTCACCCTTAAAATCCAAAATACGAAATTACATCATGTATAAAAAAAAATTTCGGACATACCGAGCAGATGTTTTTAATAAAAAGCCGCCTCTGATTTAAAAAAAATAATAATAATTTCAATTCGCCGATACATTTTGAAAAATCTACCAGCAATCTCCTCCATTTTAGTCATTATATATGAAGGGCGAATTTCGCTGAATGCGATAGGGTGGCTAAGATGCAGCGCGAGGGTTTCACAAAAGGCCGTCGCCATTTTGAAATCCCTTTATTCAACAGGTACTTTCCAATGGAAAACGCCAGTTATTTTGCTATCTTCGCGTCTTTAATTTATTTGTATTTTTTATGTATGTATTCAACCGACAAATTATTTATAAGGAAATTTAAGGGCGGAAAGATCCGTGATCGATAGCACCAGTGGCGGCTCGTGCAACATATTAATGGTGGAGCCACTTGGCATACAATATATGCCAACGCCTCATTTTTGAAGAAAGAAAAAGTGATCATTGAGATTGAAGACGACATTGTTTTTGCAAAAAAAAACATAAAAACAATTGCCATCCACTTGAAACTTCACAAAATCACTCAATAATAATTCAAGAGTGATTTGGTGGAATTTAATTGTTTTTACGATTTTTTTCTGTAAAATGAAAAATTATATTTTTTTTTGTTGACGCGAAAAAAAAATACAAAAACAATTGCTATCCACTTGAAACTTCACAAAATCACTCAATAATAATTCGAGAGTGATTTGGTGGAATTGAATTATTTTTACGATTTTTCTTGTAAAATGAAAAATTATAATCATTGTTTGTTGACGCGAAACAAATATAAAAACAATTGCCATCCACTTGAAACTTCACAAAATCACTCAATAATAATTCAAGAGTGATTTGGTGGAATTGAATTGTTTTTACGATTTTTTCTGTAAAATGAAAAATTATATTTTTTTTTTGTTGACGCGAAAAAAAAAATACAAAAACAATTGCCATCCACTTGAAACTTCACAAAATCTCTAAATATTAATTCAAGAGTGATTTAGTAGAAAATTCCATTACATTCCATGAATTGTTTTTGCGATTTTTCCTGTAAATTTATGAAAAAAAATTATATTTTTTTGTTGACGCGAAAAAATATAAAAACAATTGCCATCCACCTGAAACTTCACAAAATCACTCAGTAATAATTCAAGAGTGATTTGGTGGAATTGAATTGTTTTTACGATTTTTTCTGTAAAATGAAAAATTATATTTTTTTTTTGTTGATGCGAAAAAAATATAAAAACAATTGCCATCCACCTGAAACTTCACAAAATCACTCAGTAATAATTCAAGAGTGATTTGGTGGAATTGAATTGTTTTTACGATTTTTTCTGTAAAATGAAAAATTATAATCATTGTTTGTTGACGCGAAACAAATATAAAAACAATTGCCATCCACTTGAAACTTCACAAAATCACTCAATAATAATTCAAGAGTGATTTGGTGGAATTTAATTGTTTTTACGATTTTTTCTGTAAAATGAAAAATTATATTTTTTTTGTTGACGCGAAAAAAAAAATTTAAAAACAATTGCCATCTACTTGAAACTTCACAAAATCACTCAATATTAATTCAAGAGTGATTTAGTAGAAAATTCCAATACATTCCATGAATTGTTTTTGCGATTTTTCCTGTAAATTTATGAAAAATTATAATCATTTTTTGTTGAAGCGAAAAAAATATAAAAACAATTGCCATCCACTTGAAACTTTACAAAATCACTCAATACTAATTCAAGAGTGATTTGGTGGAAAATTACAATACATTTCATGAATTGTTTTTGCAATTTTTCATGTAAATTTATCAAAAATTATAATCATTTTTTGTTGAAGCGAAAAAAATATAAAAACAATTGCCATCCACTTGAAACTTCACAAAATCACTCAATGTTAATTCAAGAGTGATTTGGTAGAAAATTCCAATACATTCGGTCAATTGCTTTTGCGATTTTTCATGTAAATTTATGAAAAATTATAATCATTTTTTGTTGAAGCGAAAAAAATATAAAAACAATTGCCATCCACTTGAAACTTTACAAAATCACTCAATATTAATTCAAGAGTGATTTAGTAGAAAATTCCAATATATTCCATGAATTGTTTTTGCAATTTTTCATGTAAATTTATCAAAAATTATAATCATTTTTTGTTGAAGCGAAAAAAATATAAAAACAATTGCCATCCACTTGAAACTTCACAAAATCACTCAATGTTAATTCAAGAGTGATTTGGTAGAAAATTCCAATACATTCGGTCAATTGCTTTTGCGATTTTTCATGTAAATTTATGAAAAATTATAATCATTTTTTGTTGAAGCGAAAAAAATATAAAAACAATTGCCATCCACTTGAAACTTTACAAAATCACTCAATATTAATTCAAGAGTGATTTAGTAGAAAATTCCAATACATTCCATGAATTGTTTTTGCGATTTTTCCTGTAAATTTATGAAAAATTATAATCATTTTTTGTTGAAGCGAAAAAAATATAAAAACAATTGCCATCCACTTGAAACTTCACAAAATCACTCAATGTTAATTCAAGAGTGATTTGGTAGAAAATTCCAATACATTCGGTCAATTGCTTTTGCGATTTTTCATGTAAATTTATGAAAAATTATAATATTTTTTTGTTGATGCGAAAAAATATAAAAACAGCTGCAACACACTTGAAATTTTCCAAATTTACTCAAAATACATTAATCTTAATAACCCTCAAAAAAACTGAAAATACCCCATCACTGGTTTTCAAGATAATCGACAGAGAACAGCGCTTGAGATTTTTTTTAATTTGCACTTTTTCCGAGTGAAAAAAAAGATTATAAAACAATTGCAACACACTTGAAATTTTCCAAATTTACTCAAAATACATTAATCTTAATAACCCTCAAAAAACTGAAAATACCCCATCACTGGTTTTCAAGATAATCGACAGAGAACAGCGCTTGAGATTTTTTTTAATTTGCACTTTTTCCGAGTGAAAAAAAAGATTATAAAACAACTGCAACACACTTGAAATTTTCCAAATTTACTCAAAATACATTAATCTTAATAATCCTCAAAAAACTGAAAATACCCCATCACTGGTTTTCAAGATAATCGACCGAGAACAGCGCTTGAGATTTTTTTTAATTTGCACTTTTTCCGAGTGAAAAAAAAATATAAAAACAACCACAGCACATTTGAAATTTTCCAAATTTACTCAAAATACAATAATCTTAACAATCCTCCAGAAAACTCAAAATACCCCATCACTGGTTTTAAAGATAATCGACCGAGAACAGCGCTTAAGATTTTTTCTAATTTGCACTTCTTCCGAGTGAAAAAAAATATAAAAACAACTGCAACACACTTGAAATTCTCCAAATTTACTCAAAATATATTAATCCTAATAATCCTCCAAAAAACTCAAAATACCCCATCACTGGTTTTCAAGATAATCAACCGAGAACAGCGCTTAAGATTTTTTTAATTTGCACTTTTTCCGAGTGAAAAAAAAAATATAAAAACAACCACAGCACATTTGAAATTTTCCAAATTTACTCAAAATACAATAATCTTAACAATCCTCCAAAAAACTCAAAATACCCCATCACTGGTTTTCAAGATAACCGACCGAGAACAGCGCTTAAGATTTTTTTTTAAGTTTGCACTTCTTCCGAGTGAAAAAAAAAATATAAAAACAACTACAACACGCTTGAAAATTTCCAAATTTACTCAAAATACATTAATCTGAATAATCCTCAAAAAAACTCAAAATACTCCATCACTGGTTTTCAAGATAATCGACAGAGAACAGCGCTTTAGATTTTTTTTAATTTGCATTTCTTCCGAGTGAAAAAAAAAATATAAAAACAACTGCAACACACTTGAAAATTTCCAAATTTACTCAAAATACATTAATCTGAATAATCCTCAAAAAAACTCAAAATACCCCATCACTGGTTTTCAAGATAATCGACAGAGAACAGCGCTTTAGATTTTTTTTTTTAATTTACACTTCTTCCAAGTGAAAAAAATATATAAAAACAACTGCAACACACTTGAAATTTTCCAAATTTACTCAAAATACATTAATCTTAATAATCCTCAAAAAAACTCAAAATACCCCATCACTGGTTTTCAAGATAATCGACAGAGAACAGCGCTTTAGATTTTTTTTTAATTTGCATTTCTTCCGAGTGAAAAAAAAATATAAAAACAACTGCAACACACTTGAAAATTTCCAAATTTACTCAAAATACATTAATCTGAATAATCCTCAAAAAAACTCAAAATACCCCATCACTGGTTTTCAAGATAATCGACCGAGAACAGCGCTTAAGATTTTTTTTAATTTGCACTTCTTCCGAGTGAAAAAAAGATATTATAAAAACAACTGCAACACACTTGAAATTTGAATTGTGTTAATAAATAATAAACATCCGACTACCACATAGTTATGAAAGTAATCATCATCTATATTTATAATTCAATAAAAAGTTCCGCAGACATTTTCACGCTGTTAAAGAATATATAAAATAAATGTAAATCGCCAAGAATTACAAACTTTCATATAAATTTACATCAGCGCACCCATTACCTATGCAAAACTAATCCAATTCCTACAATAATTCGACTGCATAATATCCCCGGTGCGACGCAATTAATACGTCGACGATTTTAATTGGAAATAGATAAAGGCGAAATTAATCTCGGCCAATTTTAATTCAACTATAAAATGAAGCATTGTGTTTTATTAAAACCCCGTACCAACGGCGAACAATTGATAAACTTTAATGCCGTATTCTTTACGCCGCGCACACACACACTTTATATAATAAAGTACGTGATTTATAATAATGATGCGATTTAAATACAATGCATGTCTTAAATCAATTCGATCGTTTAATTTTTATTTTTTTTTTGTACGTTTTGTACATTTCGAAATTGATATTTCGCGCACTGGAAACGGCGAACGCGATAATGGCGAAATGCGGACACTGATTTTCACGCCGGAGCGCGAAAGTTAATCTCGTTCGGGTTTGATAGCGTCGCGTTTCCTCTTTTCGATTACAGCATCAGTTTCGTTTTAATCAGTTTTGCAGATTAAGGGTACTTAGAACACTGTCACTATCAAGCGTCTGTGTTATTGTTATTGCGATTTTTTTAAACATTCCTATTATAGAAGACAAAACAGTTCGGCAATTTTCATAATTCGGTCACTCGATCAACAGTTATCTTCAAAAACTATTGAATATCGAACTCAGTTTTATCATCTTATCTGTATTTATTTGATGAGTAGAACACTATGCTTAAAGAATTTTCAAAATCTGGTCATTCGATCAAGAGTTATCTTCAAAAAAGCAAAAAACAATTGAATGTCGAATTCAGGTTTATAACGTTATCTAAATATATTTGATAAGTAGAACGCTATTCTTGAAAAATTTTCAAAATACGATCATTCGATCAATAGTTATCTTCAAAAAAAAAACAATTGAATGTCGAATTCAGTCTTATCATCTTATCTAAATATATTTGATAAGTAGAAGGCTATTCTTGAAAAAATTTCAAAATCTGGTCATTCGATCAGGAGTTATCTTCGAAAAAGCAAAAAACAATTGAATGTCGAATTCAGTTTTATCACGTTATCTAAATATATTTGATGAGTAGAAAGCTATTCTTGACAAATTTTCAAAATTTGGTCATTCGATCAAGAGTTATCTTCAAAAAAGCAAAAAACAATTGAATGTCGAATTCAGTTTTATCACGTTATCTAAATATATTTGATGAGTAGAGCGCTATTCTTAAAAAAAAGTCAAAATTTGATCATTCGATCAAGAGATATCTTCAAAAAAGCAAAAAAACAATTGAATGTCGAATTCAGTTTTATCACGATATCTAAATATATTTGATGAGTAGAAGGCTATTCTTGAAAAAATTTCAAAATTTGGTCATTCGATCAAGAGTTATCTTCTAAAAACAAAAAAAAAAAACAATTGAACGTCGACTTTAGGTTTTTCACAATCATTATTTTGAAAATTCTTCAATCGATTCACGGATCAAATAGATAAAGATGAGGTGAAGTAATTAAAATCGACATTCGATTATTTTCCGGTTTTTTGAGGGTAGCTGTTGAAGGGATGATTTTTTAAAAGTATTGTTTCATTAAACGGATATAGATAAATAAAAAAATAAATAAATTCAACGTTCAATTGTTTCTCAGTTTTTGGATAATAACTGTTGAATAGATGACCGCATTTTCAAAATGTGTCAAGACTAATATTTCACTCATCGAATACATATAGATAAAATGAAAAAAACAAAATCGGCATTCAATTGTTTTTCAAAGCTGTTAGTAGAGCACTACACGCGCAAAATGGTCGCCAACCTAAAAATCTGGGGAAATTTAGTGTCGGGAAATTTAAAACCTGGGGGATTTCGGTGTGAAAAAAATCAAAGCTGGAGGATTTCAGAGGGACAACAATCAAATCTGGGGATTTTCAACTCAAAATGTTTGCCAACTTTCAAAATATAGGGGATTTTAGTGGCGGGAAATTTAAAATCTGAAGGATGTCGGTGTGAAAAAATTAAATCTGGAAGATCTCAGGGAGGAAAAATCTAAATCAACTCAAAAGATTCGCCAACTTTTAAAATATATTCGATTTTAGTGGCGGGAAATTCAAAATCTAGAGGATTTCGTTGTGAAAAATCTGAGGAATTTTCAACTAAAATTATTCGCCAACTGTCAAAATACAGGAGAATTTAGTGGCGAGAAATTCAAAATCTGGAGAATTTCAGAGGGAAAAATTCAAATCTGGCGGATTTTCCACTCAAAATGTTCGCCAACTGTCAAAATACAGGCGATTTTGGTGGCAGGAAATTCAAAATCTGGAGGATTTCGGTGTGAAAAAATTCAATTCTGGAGGATTGCAGGGGAAAAAATTCAAATCTGGGCGATTTTTAACTCAAAATGTTCGCCAACTGTCAAAATACAGGCGATTTTGGTGGCGGGAAATTCAAACTATAGAGGATTTCGTTGTGAAAAAATTCAAATCTGAAGGATTTCAGGAGGAATAATTCAAATCTGGGCGATTTTCAACCCAAAATGTTCACCAACTGTCAAAATACAGACGATTTTGGTGGCGGGAAATTCAAACTCTTGAGGATTTCGTTGTGAAAAAATTCAAATCTGAAGGATTTTGGGAGAAAAATTCAAATCTGGGAGATTTTCAACTCAAATTGTTCGCCAACTGTCAAAATACAGGCGATTTTAGTGGCGGGAAATTCAAAATCTCGAGGATTTCGTTGTGAAAAAATTCAAACCTGAAGGATTTCAGGAAGAATAATTTAAATCTGGGTGATTTTCAACTCAAAATGTTCGCCAACTGTCAAAATACAGGCGATTTTGGTGGCCGGAAATTCAAAATCTGGAGGATTTCGTTGTGAAAAAATTTAAATCTGAAGGATTTCAGGAGGAATAATTCAAATCTGAGCGATTTCCAACTCAAAATGTTCGTTAACTGTCAAAATACAGGCGATTTTAGTGGCGGGAAATTCAAAATCTGGAGGATTTCTTTGTGAAAAAATAAAATCCGAATGATTTAATAGGGAAAAATTCAAATATGGGCGATTTTCAACTCAAAATGTTCGCCAACTGTCAAAATATAGGTGATTTTTGTGGCGGTAAATTCAAAATCTGGAAGATTTCAATGTGAAAAAATTCAAGTCTGGAAGATAATTAAAATTTGGGAGAATTTCAAATCAAAATGTGCGCCAATCCTTAAAATATAGGGGATTTCAGTGGCGGGAAATTCAAAATGTGGGAGAATAAAATGGCAACAGCGGAACTCGGATGCCCTTTCGGCAATACTGTAGTACTTCTAAGCTCCGCTGTTGCCACTTTATTCCTGCCACTAAATTTCCCCAGATTTTTAGGTTGGCAACCATTTCGCGCGTACAGCGCTGCCATGTTTACTTCCGGGAATACTTCCTGTCGGCTGTTCCCGAATCGGCTGTTCTCCTCTACTGCTGTTGAGTGGATGACTGCATTTTCAAATTTTTCAAGCTTAGTACTCTACTGATCAAATAGTTATGGATAAAATAAAAAACAAAAATCGACTCTGAATTGTTTTTCAGTTTTTGGAGGATAGCTGTCGAACGGATGACAGCATTTTTAAATTTTTTGAAGGCGACTATTTTAGTCATCGGATAGATGTGGATAAAATGAAAAAAAAAACAAAATCGGCGTTAAATTGTTTTTCAATTCTTGTAGAATAGCTCTTGAATTGGTGATTTTTCAAGCTTAGTAGTTTACTCATCAAATAGATATGGATATGAAGAAAAAAAAACTAAAATCGACATTCAATTGTTTTTCAGTTTTTGGAGGATAGCCGATGAATGGATGATTGCATTTTCAAAATTTCAAAAGTCTAGTATTTTACTCATCGAATAGAAATGGATAAAATAAAAAACAAAAATCGACGTGCAGTTGTTTTTTTCAGTTTTTGAAGGATAACTGTAGAACGGACGACCGAATTTTTTAAAATTTTCAACCGTAGCGTTTGACTCATCGAATAAATAAAGATAAGATGACAAAACTGAATTCGACACTCAACTGTTTTTTGTTTTAATAATAATAATAATAATATATTTACGGGATTCACCCTGTATATTAAAGTATTAATTAGAATATAAAATGTAAAACAAAATATAAAATAAAATATAAAAATGCGAAAATTAAAATTACAATTTAAATTTTTTTTTGAAGATAACTCTTTATCGAATGATTGCCACCTTTGCCGTACTACGAGTTACCCCGCGAGCCGCCACTGCCTTCTCCATTATTGCGAGTGGATAGTTTTAAATGCTGCGGGGCCAAGTTTCGGTGGGAAATTTAAAAATTCGAAAACAAAACGGTTGCCGGTCCAAAAAAAATCTAGGGAAATTTAGTGGCGGGAAATTCAAATCTGGGGGGGGTTTCGATTCAAAATGTCTGCCAACTGTTGAAATATAGGGGATTTTCATGGCGGGGAATGGAATGAAAAATCTGGGGGAATAAAATGACAACAGAGGAGCTTGGAAGGTCTGCGGCGTTGCCGTTCTACGGTGAAACCGGATGGCGTTCCCGGAATCGTTTTGGCAATACTGTAGAACAGGCATGTTTACCACCAAGGGCCACATCAAGTATTACACACAAGCCGCGGGCTGCATTACCAAAAAAAAAACTACAATTGACACCAAACAAAAAATAATTATTTTTACCTTGTATATAATTTTTTTTAATATTTGATACCAACCTTGCCGGGCCGCAGACAACTTGTAAGAGGGCCGCATGCGGCCCGCGGGCCGCGTGTTTGACATGCCTGCTGTAGAGTTTCAAATCTCCAACATATTCAAATTTGTTACTCGGATAATAAAAATATTTTTTTAAATATAAGGTGTGAGCCAGAGAATGTCGTTTCGGAGTTGGCCATGCCCGAGAGAGAGAGAAACATAGCAGTCATATCTGAGATTAATTTATTTTTTAAAATCTCATGACGTAATAATATGCGACATACCTCATTTATCACACAGCCAACTTTGCAGCAAAATTTTGTGGCTCACACGGTATATTCAAATAATACACATCAAGTTCTCTAAGGTTATTTTAAATAACGGTTACGAAATAACTAGTTATTTTTTAATAACTGTTATAACTGTTACTGGAAAATAACCGTTTATCTCATCACTACACAGATGTCGTCGTATTCGTTCGTGGTAGCAACAGTAACTATTTGTAAAAGTTGATAAAACTGTACATACATATTTTGGATAATAATTATTACTTTCAGCTCAGGCATAGATAATAATTAGACTGAGAACTTGCGCGTTCAGAGCGAAAATCCCTCCCGACTGCAACAAGCGGAATTTTCCGCGAAAGCTTCGGCGCGTCATCGATCGGCCATTTCACTTTCGGCCCTTTCAATGTCTAGGGCTAGGCTATGGCCAGGACCTTCCGCCCTTGCCCCTGCGCGCAACCCCCCACCCCAACGCACCGCGACGGCCGACGACGCCCGTCGCGGCGCTCGCTGCTTCATTCATAAAACGCCGGGAACGCTCTCGCCGTCTCCCTGGCTACGGAGGCGCCGCTTTGACGTCACCGATCAATATCGCTGACGTAAGGGTTGACATTGCCGACGTCACGCGGACGGGTGGAGAGGCACCGGCGCGTGGGCGTCGGCGGTAGACCCTTTAACTCGGTTCCCAGAGGGGAAGTGTTATGCAACGGAAATAGTTCTTCCTTGACCTACTTCAAGCCCGCCCCTGTTGCTGCTGCTGCTACTGCTGCCGCTGCCGCTGCATTATTAATATTTCAGTCGCGTTAATACCGCCCCCTCTCAACCCCATGCACAAATGGTTGATTTTTATCAGTTAAATCCAGTTCTATTTCTAGATGGCGCGACACTAAAATAGAACGCGTTACATATGAATGGCACGTTCATATTGCGTCGGCAATTAAAACTTGCACAATGTGTAATTAAACCCTTGAAAGTTGTATCGTGTGAGCCACAAAATTTTGTTTCAGAGTTGGCTGTGAGATAAATGAGGTATGTCGGATATTATTACGTCATGAGATTTAAAAAAAAATGAATTAATCTCAGACATGACTGCTATGTTTCTCTCTCCATCTCTCAGGCATGGCCAACTCGACAACAAAATTCTGTAGCTCACACCTTAGAGTGAATACACACAAACCTTTTAATCGTTTTACAGAAAATGACTAAGCGGTCACAATTTACAAATTGTGAAAGAAAAATTGAATTTTTGGATCTTAATTATAATTTCGATAAATTTACCTTATCGTTGTCGAATGGTAGGCTCTTATTCAGACAAATACAAAAAGTTGGCAATTGTGCAAACTTCATTCAGAAATTACGAATCAATAATTTGACAATTTTCTAACCTATGCCACAACACGCCCATTGTAGTACGACCTACTATTGCAACCAGGGGCGGCTCGCTAGGAGCCATGGCACTACCTGCAGTTTCAAGCTCGGCAAGAATTTTTAATTAACCCTTAAAACACTTTTTCTCCAGTTACTTCGGCCTAGAAAGATAAATCGTTCTTTCTTTCTTCAAAAAAGGAGGAGGGGTATATTATATAAGTAGCTCTACCATCAACATGTTCCACGAGCCGCCACTGATTGCAACTACTATAACAGATGGCAGAGAACCGCAATTCAAATTTCGCGCCGAAAAATGTGGACATTTTTTAAGTTTAACCTTGAACTCGCCATGTCACTAGATTATATTAAAAGTGGAAATATAGGTGTTGGTCCGTACACCGCGAGTTGAAGGTTAACTTTATCACCAACTAAAATAACTAATTTTGCATGTTCGGTCACTTACCCATCAAACCCCAAACATTGCTGATCTCTCTGTAGAATCAATGTGTCAAGTGTCAACTTTGGTCATTCGTGGTCATCTGGAAATGAAAGAAGAAAATCGGAATGAACAAACAGGTGATACTGAAAAAAATATTTTACAAAAGATGCTTTAAAACACATTTTACAATCTGTTGCAGTGACGGTTCGCGGGTTTTTTTTTCTGGTGCGACCGAGGAATAAGAGATGGTAATACAGTGATCTGCAACCGACCCTACCTATCAGTATTACCACCTCTTGTTCCTCGGCCATACCAGAAAAAAACCCGCGAACCGTCACTGCAACAAATTATAAAATGAGTTTTAAAGCATCTTTTGTAAAATAATTTTTGTATAAATAATATAATAATAATATAATCTATTTGGAAATAAATGGATTATTATTGTTATTATTATTATTATCGTAATCACCGTTTACACCAAACGAATTGGTAATCTTTGTAAATTCGAAATTCCAAAACATCGAAAAATCAAATCGATTCAATATAAATAGCTCAATGTGCGTCCACAACAATACGGAATTATTTATGTCCGCCGATGGAGAGATTACGGCAACGGCTTACGTAAGCATTGTGCAACGCCCGCTTTGATAATTTCTGGTCTCTCTCTCTCTTGTAAATTGTTATTAATTACTAGAATTTGTGATCGTGCAAAGCGATGCATGTCCGAGATCGATAACTATTTACGATATTTATGGCGACCGTTATAATTTGCTTAATGGCCGATCGTATACGGCGAGGATATTCATAAATTTATGTCAACTCGCGGTGAGTGATTTTTTCACTGCGAAATGGAATTTTTTTTCTTTGCTGCAGATAAAATCTTTAACGATGCACCGTGTATAAAATAAGTTAAGTCAAGTGTCGCGATCATTCTATTTATCGTATTAATTACATCCCAATTTGATCATTTACTTTCGATTTATAAATACAACCTTCAAGCTAAATATTGAAGAGAAAGTTCATTGAGACTTACTTGGTAAACCACGTTGCAATTTATAATGAAATGTAGTTTTTTAGAAATACAAATCGCCGCGATAAAACATCGCAAGACATCACTTTTTCGAAATAATTTTTATTTTCGAAATTCCACCAATTTTCTCGCGAGTTGTGTTGTTTTTTTTTTAATTTGGAGATGTTGAACGCGCGAAAAAATTAAAAAAATAAATACAAATCGCTGCGATTAAAATCCACAAAAATTATATTTACCTCGCAAAACATCACTTTTTCGAAATAATTTTGGTTTTCGAAATTCCACCAATTTTCTCGCGAGTTATGTATTTTTTTTTTAAATTTGGAAATGTGGAACGCGCGAAAAAATTTAAAAATAAATAAAAATCGCTGCAATTAAAATCTATAAAAATTATATTTACCTCGCAAAACATCACTTTTTCGAAATTCCACCAATTTTCTCGCGAGTTATGTATTTTTTTTTTTTAATTTGGAGATGTTGAACGCGCGAAAAAATTAAAAATAAATTCAAATCGCTGCGATTAAAATCTACAAAAATTATATTTACTTCGCAAAACATCACTTTTTCGAAATAATTTTGGTTTCCGAAATTCCACCAATTTTCTCGCGAGTTGTGTTTTTTTTTTTATTAGGAGATGTTGAACGCGCGAAAAAAATTAAAAATAAATCAAAATCGCTGCGATTAAAATCTACAAAAATTATATTTACCTCGCAAAACATCACTTCTTCGAAATAATTTTAGTTTTCAAAATTCCACCAATTTTCTCGCGAGTTGTGTATTTTTTTAGCTTCGACACGAACACTTGAGCGAAAAAAATTAAAAATAAATATAAATCGCCGTAATAGAAACTCTATAAAAAATGTATTTAGTTCACAAAACATCAATAATTTTGGAGTTATGTATTTTTTGAAATTTCAGTTTAGATATGTTGAACACAACGAAAAATAATACAAAAAAAAAATAGAAGGCCGAGTCAAAATTCTTCAAAAACTAAATTCAGTTCAGAAAACACCATTTTTTGTAAATAGTTTAGTTTTTCAAAAATCCAGATTTCTATTTTTTCTAAATGGGTCACTACGTCCCTGTCTCGGCTAACGAACGAACAGGATGTATTTCGATTTTATTAAATTTATCTTCTATTATAATCATTTACTGATGTGTAATAGGCAACCAAATATACTGACCCTTTGCTATCTTTGGAAGTGGTACCTAAATATACAGAGTGGCCGATTTATCTGAAGGCATTGAAATATCTCAAAAACTACGCATGGGTTGAAAAAAATTCTAAATAAAATTTGTTCGCCTGAATTTTCCAACCACGATTTTGACGCAACTTCAACTTTCACCCCGATGGGACAGTGGTGGGAGGGGGAGGTGAATCGACCTTGGTATCATTGCATAGCTTTTTGAAAAGTTAAACATTCGATCCGATGCGTAATTTCTTGAGATATTCGCAAAAATCAGGTTTCTTGCGATTACAACGGCATCTACCACGAATCAAAATAATGTTTCGGATAAAAGTTACTTATTTTTTTCATGGGAAATCCGAATCTGCAATAAAAAATGGGGATTCCCATCTAAGATTTCAAAGTTGCTTCCACCCCCGCCACAGGGGGTGGAGGTGGGGGATCGACTTTGGTAAAATTGGATGAAACTGTCGCAAGTGTACAAATTTTATTTTTGATGTGATGCGTAGTTTTTGAGATATTTCAATGTCTTCAGATAAATTGGACATCCTGTATATTGAAGAGTTCTGTAACCATAAGATTTATATGATTTACAAAATACTTCATTTTAACCGAGCTTTTCGGTTTTATTAAATTTTTCTTTAAAAATCATTTACTGATGTGTGGTAGGCAACCGGTTATACTGGCGTGTGATAGGCAACCGAATATACTACCGTGTTGCTAGAGTCACTTTGGACGAATTACTTAAATAAATATTGATGTGTAGTCGTACAGATTTCTGTAACCATCAGATTTGTATATTTTTCAAAATAATTCAGTTTAACCGAGTTTCAAGATAATATAATACTAGATTTGCAAACAGGTTGTGTTTCGATTTATTAAATTTGTCTTCTTTAATAATCACATATTGATGTACAGTATGCAACCGATTATACTGATGTACGATACATCAGTATAATCGGTTGCATACTATACATCAGTAGATGATTATTAAAGATAATAACCGAATATACTGCTCTATTACTAGAGTTATCTTTGGACGAAGTACATAAATATATATTGAATTGCCGTAATACAGATTTACGCTTCTGTATCTCTTCTTCTGACTGAAAAGTCAAGTCATTTAATAAAACACTAACACAGTGTATGGTTTCAAATTAATGGTGTTTCAACAAGTAAAAGCCTCATCGATCCAATATTTGAAAAGTTAAGTTGTTAATCTATGCATCTTTCATTGATTTTCTTATGACGCAACCCAAGATACGCACATCATGCAAAAGTATAGCCAACCTATACGTAGTAAATTTCCTAACTTATAATTTCTATTAATTAAAACCGCTCTAATTAAATTTCAATCTGTAAAAGCAGCTTCACAAAAACCCGGGAACGGTAACGAGAACGGAAACGAAAATACGCCGTGCTTCTCGCTCGCGTTAACGGACATTAATGGCAAATTATTGGAGTTTCAACAAGTAAAAGCCTCACCGATCCAATATTTGATAAGTTAAGTTGTTAATCCATGCGTCTTTCATGGATTATTTTTTAAGACGCAACCGAAGATACGCACATCATGCAAAAGTACAGCCAACCTACACGTAGTAAATTTCCTAACTTATAATCTCTTTTAATTAAAACCGCTCTAATTAAATTTCAATCTGTAAAGGCAGCTTCACAAAAACTCGGGAACGGTAACGAGAACGGGAACGAAAATACACCACGCTTCTCGTTCCTGTTAAAGGAAATTAATTATAAGTCGTATGTTTCAACATGCGAATCGTATTATTTAACTTTTGGTTCCCGTTCTCGTTACATTTTTAGCGTAAAAGGTAAAAAGTCTTCGATTAATAAAATAGCGGAATGGTTATGTATTTAAATTATCTCGTACCGTGAAAAGTTAAGTTGTTAGTCTATGTGTATCTTTCATTGATTTTTTGAGACGCAACCCAAGATACACTGAACTCTATACTGGAAGGGAGGCTGGTGCACCTTTCCCTGAAAATATTGTGTCAGGCGCAGAAGAAAGAGAAGGAAGAATGTATAGAATTCAATGCCAAGATATGAATTGCATGCAAAAGTTTAGCCAACTTAAGCAAAACAAATTTCCTTACTTAATTATTTTTTTATTAAATTGTAAATTATAACTCTTTGGGCTTAAACCTGTTTAGCTTAGAAGGCAAAATGTCTCCGATGAATGTTAATTATACTTAAATTATCTCGTACAGTGAAAAGTTAAGGTGTTAATCTACGTGCATCTCATTGATTTTTTGAGACGCAACCCAAGATGCGCATTTCATGCAAAAGTTTAGCCAACTTAAGCGAAACAAATTCCCTAACTTAATTATTTTGTTATTAAATTGTAAATTATAACTCCTTGGGCTTAAACCTTTTTAGCTTAGAAGGCGAAACGTCTCTGATTTATAAAAAAGCTGAATGTTAATTATAATTAAATTATCTCGTACAGTGAAAAGTTAAGTTGTTAATCTATGCGTATCTCTCATTGATTTTTTGAGACGCAACTCAAGATGCGCATTTCATGCAAAAGTATAGCCAACCTAAGCGAAACAAATTCCCTAACTTAATCATTTCTTGATTAAATTGTAAACTATAACACCTTGGATTTAAACCTGTTTAAGCCTAACCGGTAAAACGTCTCCGATTAATATAAAAGCGGAATGTTAATTATCTCGTATAGTGAAAAATTGAGTTGTTAATCTATGTGCATCTTTCATTAATTTTAATGACGCAATCCAAGATACGCATTTCATGCAAAAGTTTAGCCAACTTACGCAAAACAAATTCCCTAGCTAAATTATTTCTTTGTTGTTACCTGCATCAGATTGTTCATGGAAATATCGACTCTATGGACTTGCTTAGTCAAATACAATTTTATGTACCACCTGCTAGAGTAAGACGTGACCGCAGCTTTCACTATGGAGTATCCAGGACACGTGGACATGAAAATTCGCCACTTATAAGGATGACTATGAACCATCATAACTTACAATGGTATGCTGACATTTTCACATCGGTTACAGAATTTCGCTGTAATATACTTCATTGTAACGATATCACATGAATAATATGCTATTTTTAAGTCGCACAACATGTATACTTTTATTTTAAATTATGAATTTTCCTGTATAAGTTTTTCTGTTGGGAAATAAATTTACTTATTATTATTATTAAATTGTACTACAACAACTTAGGCTTAAACCTTCTCAGCCCTTAAAGTATAACATCTTTGATTAACATAACAACGCAATCATCGCCCAGTACGTATAATATAGTACAAATATATATTATAGTTTTAAAATTTTAAGATTATTATATTATCGTTACAAAAATTGTTTTTTATATTTTATATATTG
This sequence comes from Ocypus olens, assembly GCA_910593695.2. Classification (NCBI taxonomy): domain Eukaryota; kingdom Metazoa; phylum Arthropoda; class Insecta; order Coleoptera; family Staphylinidae; genus Ocypus; species Ocypus olens. The sequence continues at coordinate 58,409,220 of OU343052.1, forward strand.
TACATATTTTTTAGTTTATATGTGTATTTAGATAGTATATTACTAAATAAAGATTATATTATTATTATTATAATATTATATATTATTATTACGTTTTTGCATAACATTCATTAAACATGTACACAAAGTTGCCTACATTAGCGTAAAATAAGTTGCCTGCCCGGCAGGCGCTCAGGTAATCAACCATCTGACGTGACAGATTTCCCTGCGGCCGTAGGAAAGTCGCAACGTTAATTGCAATCAGCGAGGAAAGTGGAGTCAGTGAGTGGCAATTAAAAACATCACCGACACACGCTTTCAAAATGAAATGACGTTCCGCAATCATGTCAGATACAAATTCCATTTTATTTTCCAACTCCGGCACCACCAGCGAAAAGAAGATCAGGTTCAGGCCCCCAGCCAAGGTGCTGTTCGCCAACGATAACAAGGTGGAGGAGCTCTTCAAGACTGAGAAATGTTGTGACCCGAAGCCAGACGAGGTAGATTCCCCAAAAAGAGGTTAGAGTGAAAATACGTGTGCACAGTCGGTCACGGTGGAAATCTTGCTTGTGATGTCGCAAGGATTTTATTGAGTGTGAACAATTTGTCACGGTGGAAATCACGCCTCGGGATGGGTGTGATGTCGCAAGGGTTTCGCACTGTGACTGGGCGTAATGTTTGTACGTATTTGTGTGTGTGTAAATAAATTTGTTATCAGAGTCACCTTTGAATGACTGCTGTTTTCCTTTGGGCAATAGTTTTTTTTTTTTTTTAACATTGCCACCTTTGATTTAACCCAGAGGTGGATTTATGATTGTATATTTGAAGCAGAAACATTTACTTTCTCTAGGACGAGATTTTAGGATTTGTGAAAGGAATCGACTAATTGCTTTCCAAACTTTTTCAAGTCATGGTGCACCTTGCAACCATAAATACATTTTCACGACCTACTAGAAAAAAAACATTTTTCTATCAACATGATTAATCACTTCTATTGAATACTGGGGTTTCAATGAAATTGTATTATCTTTTAAATATTGTGGATCCACTCGGCAGCCTAGTCTGTCGTACTGTTGCCCCAAAATTAGGACTTTGCTGATTTAACCTCTACATGATGGTTAACCCTTTCACTATGGGAATCGTCAATAAGCGACTTGGTAATTCTGCCTTTGTATTCAGCAGTCGTCAAAGATCAAAGATCTAGTGTTTTAATTCAAAGAGAAAATATTACAAATTTTACAAATTTGCAAAATTTAAACCACATGAGGGCGAAATGGCGGCTAAGAAAATATTTTAGTAAGTTAATTTTGAAAAAAGTTGGCGTTGTAATAGTGTATAATTTTTCCCGTAGTTAAAGGGTTAACAAATTTTTCTATTAATTCTGATCGACCTAACCTAACCTATACATGATAGTAATCAAATGTTTCTATCAATTCTGATTGACCTAACCTAACTTAATAACCTATACATACATGATAGCAAATGTTCCTATTAATTCTGATTGATCTAACCTAACCTATACATGACAGTAAACCAATGTTTCTATCAATTCTGATTGACCTAACTTCACTTAACCTGACATATACATGAAAGTTAACAAACGTATCTATTAATTCTGATTGACCTAACCTAACCTATACAAATGTTTCTTTTAATTCTGATTGACCTAACCTAACCTATACAAATGTTTCTATTAATTGTGATTGATGTTAATTATTTTCATTAAAAAAAATATGCTCTCTGTGAAACAGTATTAAACGTATCTGAGCATTTTGCAAGCGACACTTTCGTATTTCCAGAAAAATGCCCGTCGTTATTCTCCTTTTTGGGGGTGGAGCTGACGAGGGGCTACGTGCTCGAGCACGACGAAGAGAGGTACTCCGCGAGGAGGGAGAAGGTGTACTCGTTCATGAAGATACCCAGGGAGGTGGAGAAGTTCATGAGTTACGGTTTCATGCAGTGCGCGGACTCGTTCCTCTTCGTTTACACGTTCCTGCCGCTCAGGGTCATCCTCGCGATTTGGGCCCTGTTCACGCGACCGTTTTCAAAATGTTTCGGGTAAGTGATAATTTTCGGTTTTTAATAAGCCACGAAACTTGGTCTTTACGTTATGACAATTGTTTCGACGTACAAAAATAACGAATACAAAATTTTGTATACGAAGGGCAAGGTAACGATCGAATGTATGAAAGCGGTATGTCAGTGGTTTTGTTGCGCTGCGGCAATCCCTCTCGATTGCAAAAATTCTTGTAAAGGTATACTCTGTTTACATTTTATTCTCTCCACAGTAGGCTTTGTTAGGGTGACATTTTTGTTGGTAATAAAAAAAAGTTACTAACAATTTGGTTATGTCATTGCATTTTTTTGGTTATAACAATAATAATAATTTCTTTATTTCCAGTAGAGAATGCCATTCATGGTTATGTTTTTGCAATGTTGCATTTTATTGTAAAAATATTGCGATACTATAATTTGGCAATGTTTTATTGAAATTATAGATCAACAACATATTTGTATTTGTATTTATTAGTTTCATTCGAAGTGCTTACAAAAATATAAATGTAAATACTTCAATCATTACAGTCAAAAATACAACACGCCAAAAAACACCCCGACTGCGGCGAGAATAAAATGTGAAGTTTTTTTTTTTTTTTTTTTCTCTATATTCTGTACCTGTTGTTAGCACCAATAAATATTATTATACCTTTACGTGCATTTTTGCAATATTTCGGCTCTAATATGAAACTAAATGCAAATTGTGCCGGATTACAAAATTTTCATTTCATGTATGCGTTTTTTTTTTTAAATTTAATTTTCAGGCAGAACAACAGGAGTAAAACTTTGCTGTCTCCCGCCGAAATATGCGACCTGCTCAAAGCGATCATTTTAATCATGTGCAGCATCCTGATGTTGTACATCGACACGAACATGATGTACCATTTGATCAAGAGCCAGTCCGTCATCAAGTTGTACATATTCTACAATATGCTGGAGGTCGGCGATCGATTGTTTTCCGCCTTCGGGCAGGACACGATCGACGCCCTCTTCTGGACTGCCACCGAACCGAGGGACCGGCGGAGGGAGCACCTGGGGGTCATTCCGCACATGATTTTCGCCATCGTTTACGTGTGTATCCTTTTAACCCGCATTACATTCAAGGAAAGTAAATGATATCAATTAAGATTTAAAAACACAGAGAGGTTATTTTTCGCTTCCTGTCAAATGTCAATGAATAATCACTGAACGTATTTATTGGAATAAAAAATTGATAGATGGCGCTGACGATATTCCAGATATAATTTTAAGGTTATTTTTCGCTTCCTGTCAAATGTCAATGAATAATCTCCGAATGTACTTATTCGAATGAAAAAAATGTTTGATGGCGCTGACTATATTCTAGATAAAATTTAAAGAGGAACTTTAAAATTGTTGTTCTACATGTAGAACTGTAGAACACTTGTACGGTGACTGATTTTTCTAGTCAAAATTTTCGAAAATTCGTAACTCGACTCAAAATTGTTACACATTCAAAAACTAAAATGATTTTGAAAGATCGACGTCTTGTGAAGTGATTTGAATTTTTGTAGAATTTTTTCTCCTCGTTTTATGTTGATTTTTAAATTTTTGCGCACTGGAAAAAAAATAAATTTTCAAAAATTCGTAACTCGACTGAAAATTGTTGCACATTCAAAAACCAAAATTATTTTGAAAGATCGACGTCTTGTGGAGTGATTTGAATTTTTGTAGAATTTTTTCTCCGCGTTTCAAATTAATTTTGAAAAAAATAAATTTTCAAAAATTCATAACTCGACTGAAAATTGTTGCACATTCAAAAACCAAAATTATTTTGAAAGATCGACGTCTTGTGGAGTGATTTGAATTTTTGTAGAATTTTTTCTCCGCGTTTCAAATTAATTTTTAATTTTTTGCATTCTCTGAAAAAAAAAAATTCAAAAATTCGTAACTCGACTGAAAATTGTTGCACATTCAAAAACCCAAATAATTTTGAAAGATCGACGTCTTGTGAAGTGATTTGAATTTTTGTAGAATTTTTTCTCCGCGTTTCATATTGATTTATAATTTTTTTGCGCATTGGAAAAAAAATCAATTTTTAAAAATTCGTAACTCGACTGAAAATTGTTGCACATTCAAAAACCAAAATTATTTTCAAAGATCGACGTCTTGTGAAGTGATTTTAATTTTTGTAGAATTTTTTCTCCGCGTTTCATATTAATTTTTAATTTTTTGCGCATTGGAAAAAAAATCAATTTTCAAAAATTCGTAACTCGACTGAAAATTGTTGCACATTCAAAAACCAAAATTATTTTCAAAGATCGACGTCTTGTGAAGTGATTTTAATTTTTGTAGAATTTTTTCTCCGCGTTTCATATTGATTTTTAATTTTTTGCGCATTGGAAAAAAAATAAATTTTCAAAAATTCCTAACTCGACTGAAAATTGTTGCACATTCAAAAACCAAAATTATTTTGAAAGATCGACGTCTTGTGAAGTAATTTGAATTTTTGTAGAATTTTTTCTCCGCATTTTCTATTAATTTTTAATTTTTTGCGCTCGAGTGAAAAAAAAATTTTAAAAATTCATAACTCGACTGAAAATTGCTGCACGGTCAAAAACCAAAATTATTTTGAAAGATCGACATCTTGTGAAGTGATTTTAATTTTTGTAGAATTTTTTCTCCGCGTTTCATATTAATTTTTTGCGCATTGGAAAAAAAATAAATTTTCAAAAATTTATAACTCGACTGAAAATTGTTGCACATTCAAAAACCAAAATTATTTTGAAAGATCGACGTCTTGTTAAGTGATTTGAATTTTTGTAGAATTTTTTCTCCGCGTTTCATATTAATTTTTAATTTTTTGCGCATTGGAAAAAAAAAGAAATTTTCAAAAATTCGTAACTCGACTGAAAATTGCTGCAAATTCAAAAACCAAAATTATTTTGTAAGATCGACGTCTTGTGAAGTGATTTGAATTTTTGTAGAATTTTTTCTCCGCGTTTTATATAAATTTTTAATTTTTTTGCGCATTGGAAAAAAAATACATTTTCAAAAATTCGTAACTCGACTGAAAATTGTTACACATTCAAAAACTAAAATTATTTTGAAAGATCGACGTCTTTTTTTTCTCCGCGTTTCATATTCATTTTTAATTTTTTGCGCATTGAAAAAAAAATAAATTTTCAAAAATTCGTAACTCGACTGAAAATTGATGCACGTTCAAAAACCAAAATTATTTTGAAAGATCGACGTCTTGTGAAGTGATTTGAATTTTTGTAGATTTTTTTCTTTGGAAAAAAAATACATTTTCAAAAATTCATAATTCAACTGAAAATTGATGCACATTCAAAAACCAAAATTATTTTGAAAGATCGACGACTTGTGAAGTGATTTTAATTTTTGTAGAATTTTTTCTCCGCATTTCATGTTGATTTTTAATTTTTTGCGCATTGGAAAAAAAAGAAATTTTCAAAAATTCGTAACTCGACTGAAAATTGATGCACGTTCAAAAACCAAAATTATTTTGAAAGATCGACATCTTGTGAAGTGATTTTAATTTTTGTAGAATTTTTTCTCCGCGTTTCATATTCATTTTTAATTTTTTGCGCATTGAAAAAAAAATAAATTTTCAAAAATTCGTAACTCGACTGAAAATTGATGCACGTTCAAAAACCAAAATTATTTTCAAAGATCGACGTCTTGTGAAGTGATTTTAATTTTTGTAGAATTTTTTTCTCCGCGTTTCATATTAATTTTTAATTTTTTCGCATTGGAAAAAAAATACATTTTCAAAAATTCATAACTCGACTGAAAATTGTTGCACGTTCAAAAACCAAAATTATTTTGAAAGATCGACGTCTTGTGAAGTAATTTGAATTTTTGTAGAATTTTTTCTCCGCGTTTCATATTAATTTTTAATTTTTTTCGCATTGGAAAAAAAATAAATTTTCAAAAATTCGTAACTGAACCAAAACCAAAATGATTTTAAAAGATCAACGTCTTGTCTTGTGAGGTGATTTGAATTTTTGTAGAATTTTTTCTCCGCGTTTTATATAAATTTTTAATTTTTTGCGCATTGGAAAAAAAATTAATTTTCAAAAATTCGTAACTCGACTGAAAATTGATGCACATTCAAAAACCAAAATTATTTTCAAAGATCGACGTCTTGTGAAGTGATTTTAATTTTTGTAGAATTTTTTCTCCGCGTTTCATATTGATTTTTAATTTTTTGCGCATTGGAAAAAAAATAAATTTTCAAAAATTCCTAACTCGACTGAAAATTGTTGCACATTCAAAAACCAAAATTATTTTGAAAGATCGACGTCTTGTGAAGTAATTTGAATTTTTGTAGAATTTTTTCTCCGCATTTTCTATTAATTTTTAATTTTTTGCGCTCGAGTGAAAAAAAATTTTTAAAAATTCATAACTCGACTGAAAATTGCTGCACGGTCAAAAACCAAAATTATTTTGAAAGATCGACATCTTGTGAAGTGATTTTAATTTTTGTAGAATTTTTTCTCCGCGTTTCATATTAATTTTTAATTTTTTGCGCATTGGAAAAAAAATAAATTTTCAAAAATTTATAACTCGACTGAAAATTGTTGCACATTCAAAAACCAAAATTATTTTGAAAGATCGACGTCTTGTTAAGTGATTTGAATTTTTGTAGAATTTTTTCTCCGCGTTTCATATTAATTTTTAATTTTTTGCGCATTGGAAAAAAAAAGAAATTTTCAAAAATTCGTAACTCGACTGAAAATTGCTGCAAATTCAAAAACCAAAATTATTTTGTAAGATCGACGTCTTGTGAAGTGATTTGAATTTTTGTAGAATTTTTTCTCCGCGTTTTATATAAATTTTTAATTTTTTTGCGCATTGGAAAAAAAATACATTTTCAAAAATTCGTAACTCGACTGAAAATTGTTACACATTCAAAAACTAAAATTATTTTGAAAGATCGACGTCTTTTTTTTCTCCGCGTTTCATATTCATTTTTAATTTTTTGCGCATTGAAAAAAAAATAAATTTTCAAAAATTCGTAACTCGACTGAAAATTGATGCACGTTCAAAAACCAAAATTATTTTGAAAGATCGACGACTTGTGAAGTGATTTTAATTTTTGTAGAATTTTTTCTCCGCATTTCATGTTGATTTTTAATTTTTTGCGCATTGGAAAAAAAAGAAATTTTCAAAAATTCGTAACTCGACTGAAAATTGATGCACATTCAAAAACCAAAATTATTTTCAAAGATCGACGTCTTGTGAAGTGATTTTAATTTTTGTAGAATTTTTTTCACGCGTTTGATATTAATTTTTAATTTTTTGCGCATTGGAAAAAAAATAAATTTTCAAAAATTCGTAACTCGACTGAAAATTGATGCACATTCAAGAACCAAAATTATTTTGAAAGATCGACGTCTTGTGAAGTGATTTGAATTTTTGTAGAATTTTGTTCTCCGCATTTCATGTTGATTTTTAATTTTTTCGCATTGGAAAAAAAATACATTTTCAAAAATTCGTAACTCGACTGAAAATTGCTACACATTCAAAAACCAAAATTATTTTGAAAGATCGACGTCTTGTGAAGTGATTTGAATTTTTGTAGAATTTTTTCTCCGGATTTTATATTGATTTTTAATTTTTGCGCATGACTCGACTGAAAATTGTTGCATATTCAAAAACCAAAATGATTTTGAAAAATTGCATAAATTATATATTCCGTTTACACAGCCGAAAATATAATACCAGTGTTATGTCAATTTAAGCCAGAGTTATATTTATTACCAACCGATAGTTTCCTTAATTCAACACAGTTCTCCACAGCCTACTAGTTTTATTTCAAGCGACAACTTTGAACGTGGCCATCAACTCGAATAACAAGGCCCTACTGACGATAATGATGTCGAATAACGTAAGCGCTACAAAAAAATTTCTGTTCCTTTTATTATTACAACTAACATTTTCAGTTTGTGGAATTAAAAGGCAGCGTTTTTAAGAAATTCGATAAAAACAACCTTTTCCAAGTAGCCTGCAGCGACGTGCGCGAACGCTTCCACCTCTTCACCCTCTTATTCATCGTAGCCCTGCAGACGATGAAAGAGTACTCGTGGAAGTCCGACCGATTTTGGGTGCTCCTCCCCGACTGCCTCATCGTCCTAACGGCGGAAATTTTCGTCGATTGGATCAAGCACGCGTTCATCACGAGGTTCAACGAGCTCCAGGTGGACGTCTACAGGGACTACACGACGAGCCTGGCTTACGACATGGCGCAGACCCGGCAGAAGCACGCGTTTTCGGATCACTCGGATCTGGTGGCGCGGAGGATGGGCTTCATTCCGTTGCCCCTGGGAGTGGTGATGATAAGGGTGCTGGCGCACGCGGTGCACATCAGCGACGTTCCCTCCGTCATCATCGCCGTGTCGGCGTTTCTGTGCCTGGGGACGATGCGCGTGCTGAACGGCATCTTCATCCTCGGCATGGCCTGCAACCTGATCACGTTGCACAAGCAGGAGAAGGCGACGACGCAGTCGCCCTCCTCCAATCGTGCCAACAGCCCTTTGCCCAACCTGAAATCCTTACCGAAGGATTGGGTCAAGGACAGCGCGACCAGTCCGATCAAGCCGATCTTCGAGAGCCCGGTCGTGTCCCAACCCAACTCCTTCGATAACCACAGAAAACCCGCGGTTGCGACCGTGGGTCCGCTGGGGGAGCTCAACATCGATTTAGGAGCGGCCGCTATCTTTTCCAACAGCACCGTCGACCTCAAGAACGTTTCTCTAAACGAGGAACTGCTGAAGGTCGACGGCGACGACATCAAGCTGGAAACCACCCCCGACGATTTCTCGAAGTCCGACCCCAGCATAAACTGCGACTTCAAGGAGATCGAAAAGGAGGCCACCCTGGAGAAGGAGAAGGTGATCAAGAAACGGGCGGAGTCCGAGCCGAATCTGGCCAATTGCAACGACGAGGAGGAATGAGGCGGCGGCGGGGTTGGGGTTTGGATTGTTGCTTAATTTATGTTTTGGGTTACTTCACACTAGTCTAGCGCACTTGAGTACGGAGGGACTGTCGTAAACAACTTGCCTTACAGCGGGAGGACGTATTTTATTTTTATATTGTACATTACAATTGTTTCTTAGACTTGAAGATTTTGTATTACTCGTTGTGATATCTTAATATAAAGTTTGTTTAAAGTTAGCTTTGTTTTTTTAGTAAATTCCTATTGTGCTTTCTCGAAATCTAGCAAAATTCGAAATTTTAGCTAAATAGTAATAATCATAATAGAAAGAAATTATTTTGAAGCTCTCGCCATAAATGTCAGGAATTTCAAGGTTGTCTTTATATTTTTTTCAAGACACGAGAGTTATTGATATTTTTCACAAATTTACGCTCCGTTTGCATCAATTTATTTCAAAATTTATCAAAAGGGTGTTCATGGTTTTTAAATAATTATAATTTAGGGTGTATTTTGAGTAACTTTAGCAAGTTTTAAGTCAATAGCAATTGTCTTTATATTTTTTTTTAATCAGTAACCTCAAAAAAACACAAGATGTCAAAACGTACGTGCACTGGACTGAAGAATTCAGTGCAGCCAATATAATGTTACTTGTATAATTATAGGGGTTTACCAGAAAATGTGCTGTCAACTATTTTCGACTTTCTAATCTCACGGTATATATATATTGTCAAACAAACTTAATTACATCCAAAAATTACTCTACTAAAAAATTAAAACCCGGGTATAATCCTCCCCCTCTTCGCGGCGTGCTTCATCTTGTTCACCTTCTTATCCTTCTTCCTCTTCTCGATATTATCCGTGCGCTTCTTCTGCCTCTCCTCCTTCTGCTTCTTCACCCCGTCTATCCTCTGCTCCCACTTCTTCTTGCTCTGCTTCTGCTTCTGCTCCTTCTTCTTCACCGACTTCTTCAGCAGCTCGGGATCGTCCTTCACCTTCTCCCCCTGGGCTTTCGCGATGGCCGACCTCCACGCGCTCTTCTCCTTGATCTCGACCGCCCTCTCCCTCTCGCCCTCCGCCTCCAGCTGCTCCAGCTTCTCCTTCTGCTTCTGCAAGTTCTGCAGGATCTTCTTGGGATCCTTCTCCTGCTTCTTGCTCTTCTCCTTTCCCAGGCCGGAGAAGTCGAACTTCGAGAAGACCATCTTGCCCTCGCTGTTGTAGACCGGCTTCGGCGGCTTGGTTTCCTCCTCGTCTTCGGCTTTGACGGTCGTCGTTTTGGCCCTCAGGATTTTGTGCTGGGCGTGTTTCGATTTCTTTTTCATGCGCTTCTTCAGGCCCTTTTTCTGGAGCTTTTCTTTGTAGGAGGGGTTGCGCTTGCTCTGGATGGCCTCCAGGCGTTTCTGGAGGTCTTCTATGGTGACGGCGCGCGATTTCTTCTCGCCGTGGAGGTGGGGGAATTTCGCGGGCTCGGAATTTTCTTCCTCTTGCTCGTCTTCTGAAGTACATAAAATTTTGGGATGAAATTTGCGTGGTTTTTAACAGGAACAGGATCGGGAACAGGAGATTCTTCAGGCGTGTTGTTGTGTGGGTGTAACTGAACTTGTTATTGCAGCCGATCACTCTGAAGCACCATTAATGATAAGCCTACAAATAGATGGCTCTGCTCTGGTGTTGGATGCGCCACCAGAGTTTTTATAAAAAAATAGTTATTCGTGAATAAACTTGAGACAACCCTACTTATTGCAGATGCATTAAATAAATGTACTAAAGATGAAAATAGTCTGAATATGTGAATATTCTTAGTGGCGCCATCTATTATTATTATTATATTATTTATGTGAAAAGGCATTTGCCGTTAATAAACGAATTATTGTTATTGTTAATATTCAATAACAATAATAATAATAACCTCACCCTGACCCAAGCTCAAGCACCAATCGTTACAAATTAATGTAAATGAAACAAAGTATTCAGTACTGAAAATACCGCGATTCAAATAAAGAGACATGACAACATACTATACCGTCCGCATGATTTTCGCACATGTGTATTGTTTAGTATTATAAATAAACTGTAAAATTACCTTAATTTGCTTGTTCCATCTTCAGTCAACCGAAACCGGCAGAAATATGACAAACAAATTAAGGAACTACTTACTTTAACCTTCACAATTAGAACTGTCTTAATTGACTAAACAACATGTATTAACCCTTTGCACTCGTATTTATATTTGACGGAACAATGATAACACGCAATGTAACAACTGTAAGGCGACATACGAGTGCAAAGGGTTAATACTGTTAAGGATCATCTGGTCAAAAAAACCATTAGTTCCGATATAAACAGATACAATAAGTACATAAACATGTTTTGAGGTTAACTCACCGCAACGTTCGGGAAACGCGACCATGGAGAACAAATTGGTGATAAACTTGTTTTCTTTCAGAACCAACTTTTCCAGCGCCTTCTGATTCAAGCCGGGCTTTGATTTTTCCATTTTCAGCTGCATTTTCGGTGACGAATTCAAAACCAAAATATAACCTCGTGGGCACCGCAGTTACTTAACTTTTATTAAGTTGGTAATGGATGAAATCCGTAGAAAGGTAAACAAATTTTTATATTACATTCTCAACCGTACACGGGTTAATGTTGTCCCAAATAAAAGAAAATATTTAAAACTTTGACTAATATATACCGATCGCCAGTTCCAGTACATTTTCCATACAAACATTGCTTAATATTTGCGGCCACTATATATAGTCAAAGGTATAATTTTACAGAATTCTTTAATACACTAGTGGTGCCATAGATATATCTTTTCCATGAGCGCCATAGAGGTGGTGCGCAAAACGTCACGATTGCAGCGTGTGCAATATTTGATCAATTATTGCAGAGTTGCATCAGCTGCTGAACTTTTCAAGGGATAATTCTCGAAGAGCACAATCAGCAAAATGCCGGGCGACGGGTTAGAAGGTAAGCCGGTTTCTAATTTATCTCATCCCATCCCCTAACCTAAATTCGTTTAGTAGTTAGTCGGTAACATCTGGGAGCCTCCCTTGCAAGACACCTTCATGGAATATGGCAATTCAAAAGAACATTTTTATGGAAATGGCAGAGCTCATTCCATCGATGATCTACCTGCATCGTGCAGAGGCTTAGTTAACACGATGTACTATTTTATGTTTCCATCGATGATCTACCTGCATCGTGTAGAGGCTTAGTTAACACGATGTACTATTTTTGTTTCCATCGAAGATCTACCTGCTGATATTTACTTTCGGGTACATGCCTCCATTTACCCTAAAGTAAATTTCAGGGGGCTGAAATTTTTTTGTAGACATAGTTTTTTGAGCAGAGTTGAAAAATGTATGTCTGCATCGTGCAGAGGCTTAGTTAACACGATGTACTATTTTTGTTTCCATCGATGATCTACCTGCTGATATTTACTTTGGGGTAAATGCAGGAGGGAGCTGAATTTTTTTGGCATTGTTTTTTGAGCCGAGTTGAAAAATGTATGTGTCAACTTTAAGAAACGTAAGGCGGAAGAAGTTATGCCCCCTTAAAGTTTCCCATATTCGATGGACAACTCTCTCAAAACACGATTTTCTGTGTATTTTTTGGTAAACTGACAACCGCAATTAACTAATAACGATACTAACTTACAATTCGAGCCGTGAAAATGCGAATTTTCTAACTTTTTCTTCATGAAAATATCACATTTTAAGGTTATGTTAAAATGCTTGGTTTTATAACATAACTTTTCCCTCTTACATTTCTTAAAGGTAAGACATATGAAGGGTACAGGGAATAAACCGGCTTAGTCACATTTTCATAATTTGCGGATAATGCGTTTTTTAAAGTTTGACTTAGCTGTTTCTTTCCCTGTACAGTGAATTATTAAGTTGTTATTATAGCGGACTTAGACGGTTCTGTCATTTGGCACCTACACCACCTGGTAGAGTATATTTTGCACTACAAGATGGGGCAAAATCGCAAAAACTGGATATTTTGGACTAAGTCGGTTTATTCCCTGTACCCTTCATGTATTTTTGGACTTGGTTCAAAAAACTAGGCTACAAAAAATATCAGCCCCCTTCTCGATTTACCCTAGAATAAATCCTTACTGTTTATCTTACACATCCCATTTCTCGATTTACCCTAATATAAATCCCAACCGTTTATCTTACACGATGTATCATTTTCGTTTGCAGGCATTTACACGTCGGAAAAGCACGGTTGCGACGAAACCGGGGACGGAACGGCACTGGCCCCCTTCAAGACCATCTTGCGAGCGATGCGAAAAGCCGGCTCCGAACCGTTCCCGGTCATCTACGTGGACGCGAAAGAGGAGGGCGAGAAGTACGAGCCGGCGGCCAGATCGCAGCTGAAGAAGGTCACGAAGCTGTGGGTCAGGGAGAACTACAAGAACGCCGACAAGGCCCAGAAGGAGGAGGACGACGCCAAGAAGAGGGACAAGAACTTGGAGGACGCCAAGAAAATCGTCATCGGCGAGGACAAGTCGTTGCCCGACGCGATCCGGATTAAGATCGAACAAGGTGAGTTTTATTACTGAGTGCATAGTTGAAATTTTAAATTTGAAACAAATTTGTGAAATCAAATAGTCAAAAACAGCACTTAAAACATAACCTAACTAAAAAAAAAAGATCTTGGCATATTCCAAACTATTTACAACCTCAAAAACTATACTATCACCCCTCTCCCTCCTACCTAACTAATGGAAGTTCAGTGGCGTCACTAATAATGGGTATTTTGACATGGAAAACACTGAAATTTTAATAATGAATCTCAAGTGTATTATCAATAGTAATGAGTTTTGGAAATACCTGCTAATGTGAAAATAAGTAAAATTGGCAGGTAGAAACTTTTTAAAGTACATAACCTTAATAAATCGCAAGATGTCAAAATTAACAAAAAGCTGGAAAATTCCAGACAGCCAACATAATTTTACTTGAATTATTCTGGAGATTTTCAGAAAATGTGCTTCCAACTATTTTCGACTTCCTGGCCTCGCTGTACTTGTGTACAAGAAATGAATTTAAGGAATATTGATAGCTGCATCACCTTAACTTACAAAGTTTCCCTAAAAACCCACAAGTTAAGATTTAACGTGCAACTGACAAACGACATACAAAAATCAGCATTGAATACGAATAAATTGGGAGAATTACACAGGAGTCACTCGACTCGACTCTTTTAATCGACTCGCTCATCAGTTATCCGTCTCTGGTCTATACTGAGTTCCAATTAGATCGAAACCGGTCCTAGATTGTCACTCATGGAAACTTAAACGTTTTCCTAATAATAATAATCACTATGCCGTGAAACAATTACTTCGGTGTTTCAACAATAATCGAAATATGTTTTGCTACAAAATTCATAATGAAGTAATCTCGTTAATTAATTTGTTTAATATTTAAACATTTACCTAATAATCACCATCTTGTGAAATAATTGCTGCAGTGTTTAAACAAACTATGATTTGCTACAAAATTCATAATGGAGTAATAACCTCATTAATTAATTTGTTGTTGTTTAACCCTTTAACTGCGGCTGTCGTCAATAAGCGACTCGGGTAAACTTTACCGTAACTACGGCGGTCGTCAATAAGCGATTCACATATTTTTTTCCGTTCTTTTATGCCGTGAATCGCTTATTGACGACCACTAGTAACATGATACGTTGGTTCAAATGGAATAAAATTGATCAAATTTTCAGTCTTTGTTTTTTTGCGTTCAGGCAGCCAGTTTCTTGGAAACTTCTACCTAATAATCACTATCTCGTGAAACAATTGCTTCAGTGTTTCAACAATAAACAAAATATGTTTTGCCACAAAATTAATAATGGAATAATAACCTCAATAATTAATTTTGATTGATTAATTAATAATTTAACAGTGTAACTCATATAACACGAAAATGTTTCACCGTGGGTTAAGTGAGAAACTAATCAAAATAATTGATTTGTTTTCAGGTAAACAGTACAGGGACAAAAGAGTCCGCATCTACGGGTGGGTGCACCGACTCCGCAGGCAAGGAAAGAATCTCATGTTCATGAGCCTCCGCGACGGATCGGGATTTCTGCAGTGCGTCCTAAACAACGAGCTGTGCTACTGTTACAACGGTCTTGTGCTGTCCACCGAATCCGCCGTGCAGCTCTTCGGTGTACTCAAAGGGGTTCCGGAAGGTAAAAATGTAAGTCGGGATTTATATTTGTTTGCACTACGTTCTGCCGTTATAGTGAACAGCCAACAGTAGTAACTGTGTTAACCCTTTAACACGTTCGCTGCCGCCGCAATCAGGATTGCATTTACGCAAGTGTAAAGTAAGACACGCTAGCGCGTCGGCGGCAGCGAACGTGTTAAATTAACTAAACGAGCTTCAGGTTGACATAACTTCAAAATGCAGTAAGCGATATGAAGAGTAAAAGAAAGCCTACGCTAGCACAGCGGATTTGCAGGATACATGCATCTCCACGAATTTATATTTATTTACACAGCGAACAGTAGTAATTTCGCACTTTGCACTTTAAAGTAACTAGACGAGCTTTAGGTTGACATAACCTCACAATATGAAGAGTAAAAGAAAGCCCTCGCTAGCACAACAGTTTTGCAGGATACACAAATCTCCACGAATTTATATTTATTTGCGCCATGTTCTATGCAGCAAACAGTGATAATTTTGCCCTTCAAACTTTAGGTGGACATAACCTCAAAATATAGTAAACGATATGAAAAGTAAAATAAAGCCCTCGCTTTGCAGGATACACAAATCTCCACGAATTTATATTTATATGCACCATGTTCTACACAGCAAACGGTAGTAATTTTGCCCTTCAAACTTTAGGTAGACATAACCTCAAAATATAGTAAACGATATGAAGAGTAAAAGATAGCCCCCTCACTTTGCAGGATACACAAATCTCCACGAATTTATAGTATTTATTTGCACTGTGTTCCACACAGCAAACAGTAGTCGTTTCGCCCTAGTTTTAGGTTGACATAACCTCAAAATATAGTAAACGATGTGAAGAATAATACAAAGCTTACGCTTTGCAGGATACGCAAATACGGATTTACTTGACTATAATGTTAAATGATATAATTTGCTAGGCTCCGGGCGGACACGAGTTGCAAGTCGACTACTGGGAGCTGGTGGGTTTGGCTCCCGCCGGCGGAGCCGATACGATACTGAACGAGGAAGCTCATCCCGACGTACAGGCCGAAAACAGGCACATCATGATCCGCGGGGAAAACACCTCGAAGGTTCTCAGGATGAGATCCGTGCTGCTTCAGGCGTTCAGGTAATTGAGGAGGTCGCGTGCAAAACTGGTTATATCCATATTTTATAAAAAATGTGCGGCACATGTTGTCTCACTAATTTTCGTGAGCTCTATCGTTTTTTTAACTTTTTAGTCACCAAAATCAGTTAAATCCTTCATAATTCACCACTTAAACTACGTGTTTTTGATCAAAAGCGGTTATATCCATATTTTGGTGCAAAAGTGGATATATCCAGTAACTTAATAATATCTAAAAGTTTGGGATTTAATTTTTTTTCTGATTGCCTAACAGAAAAAGAAACTCTTCATATCTAACATTTACATATTGAATTTGAGAATTTTTTTATTGTATTTTTTTAAATATTTATTACAAATATTATTTATTTCACAACTTTTTTACAATGTTTTTTATGAATAAAAATTATTTTCAGTTAAATTTGTATTAATTTGTGGGCAAAACCGGTTAAATCCATTTTATTTTATTCAATAAATTAAAAGCCTTTGCACATAATTAAAAGTCAATATATGCATTCCAATAACAACATTGATCACAAAATATATATTTTTATAATTTTGAATTATTGTCTAGGGCCAAAGAGTTATATGTTTTTGTCCTCTCCTGTAAAATTTAGAAGAATGGATATAACCGGTTTTGCACGCGACCTCCTTAATTATTGCTCACTTTATTAATAATTTCGACATTCTTTTTAAATTCCTTTCAAATTCTTAACTACCTTTAACCAAGATCATTTTTGCTTGAAATATAATAATTGTAATAATTTATTTATTAATAAACAGGTAATTAATTAATTAATTAATTTGGAGCAATTGCTTAACCTCTTCTGTGACAGAAACACATTTGTGTACGTTTTAAAAAATGACGAACACATTTCAAACAAATTTGATTTAGCTTAATACTGCCATCTCATGTCAAGCTCTGAAAGCTGCTACAGTTGCACATTTCCTTGCAGATACCTCCTGTCCGGTTCTACTGGTGAAATATCAATTGTTTCTTAAAGGATTTGAAACTTCAAAATTAATTTATCCCTGAAGAGGTTAAGCAAATTTATCTAGAATTATATAACTGGTGTTATAATTGACAATTTATTCAATGTTTTCAAATTTACAGGGATCACTACAACTCTAGAGGATACTGTGAAGTCACGCCTCCCTCTATCGTGCAGACGCAATGCGAGGGCGGATCGACGTTATTCAAAATGGATTATTTCGGGTAAGACTGTTTGTTTTTTTTTTTTTGTTGATATGTCAAAGTAATGATAATATTCTAATTGTTTTCTTGCAGCGAGGAGGCCTACTTAACGCAGAGCTCTCAATTGTACCTGGAAACATGTTTGGCTTCCATGGGGGACGTTTATTGCATCGCGGAAAGTTTTCGTGCCGAGCAGAGCAGAACGAGGAGACACTTGGCCGAGTGAGTGTATTTTACCAGATCTATTTTAACTATATTTTGTTCCCATTAAAAAAAAAAATGGTGATGTGGCCATCATGTTACTTTCTCCGACTTGATGGTATCATTCATATTTACGCTTTCATGGTTAATTTTCAATTGAAATTATATTTTAAATGTACATCGAGCGTTGCGTAAACTCGGATGAAACTGACGTTTAAAACGTCAAAATTATGAAAGATGGAAAAATTATACTTCAAATTCAAAAACTCAGTTTACTCAAAAACTAAAGAGATTTCGAAAAAAACTTATTCTTTATAAGTTGTTCATTTTAGCTTTCTCTACAATTATTATTAACATAAATTTGCTGTAACTATTATAGTTTTAAAATTATAAGCCAAAAATTTAAAAAAAAAAAATAAATTTTTTTCTCGAATAAAAATGATTTTATGAAAAATGTTTTCAAGCAAAAGAACTGCATTTCTTTGTTGTCTTCAAAGTTTGTTTAAATGTTTTTGTGATATTTTTCATATTTAAGAAAATATTGGCAAAAAACAAAAAACAGTTAAGGTAAACGCCCACTTCCGGTGTTGAAATGGCATCTAGGGACCCCAAAACGGATATTTCCGTAAAAAAAATTTTTGAAAAAAAAATCACGATCACAATACTTTCTCGTACTTCGTAACGGAGAAAGTAAAAAAACACTCTGACCTTCAAATAACCTTGAAAAGTAGTCTCAAGGTCAAAGCTGGTTATACAGATAGGTGACCTCCATTATCTTGAACAACTTTTGTCTAAACCACTTTTCCGTATCTGTCTTGGGTACAAAAAAATGTGGGTGCATAGATTAAAATATCCCACCCTGTACATATACATGGCAGCTCTGGGAACGGTCAATCACGTGCTTATTTTACAAAATTTCGAAAAATGTTTTATACAAAAGTTGTGTATAATAGTGAGCTGCATGCCCTAAAAATATTTAAATTCATACAGGGTGTCTCATAACAAGGTTACAGACCAAACTTATGTTTTTTTTAAATGGAACACCCTGTATTTTTTGTCATTTTTTAATTACATGGCGAGTTACTTTAATACTCCCTATACCGATTGTTTGCCGTTTTCGAAATATTTGAAGATTTGTTGAAATGCATGGTCTGGATGAAATTTTATTTTTGCCCCAGTGATTGACGTTGAACGATTAAAATCATTTGAATTATTTGCTTGAAGGTTCGAACTATAGAGCCAACCATGATTTCATGAAAAAATTATACTGGGTGATTAAAAAAATGCGGTAGAAAAACCCAACTTATAAAGTTGAATAACTTCGTTTTTTCAAATGGCACACCCTGTATTTAGTAACGTATTCTCAAGTAGAATCCAATAATCTTTCAGATTATAATAATTATTCCTGATATGATAATCGCCGAATACAAGAAAACTATTGAACCTTATACAATCTGAAAGATAATTAGATTCTACTTAAGAATACGTTACTAAATACAGGGAGTGCCATTTGAAGAAACGAAGTTATTTAACTTTATAAGTTCAGTTTTCCTACGGCATTTTTTTATCACCCTGTATAATTTTTTGTATGAAATCATGGTTGGCTCTATACTTCGAACCTTCAACCAATTAATAGAAATGATTTTAATCGTTCAACGTCAATCACTGGCGTAGAAATAAAATTTCAACCAGACCATGCATTTCAACAAATCTTCAAATATTTCGAAAACGGCAAACAATAGGCATAGGGAGTATTGAAGTAACTCACCTTTATTTGCTCCATATAATTCAAAAATTACAAAAAATACAGGGTGTTCCATTAAAAAAAAACATAAGTTTGGTCTGTAACTTTGTTATGAGACGCCCTGTATAAATTTAAATATTTCTAGGGCGTGCAATTCACTATTATACACAACTTTTGTAAAAAATATTTTTCGAAATTTTGAAAAATAAGCACGTGATTGACCGTTCCCAGAGCTCTGAAACACCCTGTATTTTGTTCCCATTTAAAAAGACCACTCTGACCTTCAAATAACCTTCAAAAGTAGCCTCAAGGTCAAAGCTGATTACACAGATAGGTAACCTCCATTATCTTGAACAACTTTTGTCTGAACCACTTTTCCGTATCTGTCTTGGGTACAAAAAAAATTGGGTGCATACATTAAAATATCTCACCCTGTATATATGTACAGGGTGCATAGGATAGTCCCTTTAACCCGAAAATTCTTGCGAACGGAGAAAGCTACAGCTACGCGAGTGTGGTAACGGTATGGTAAAGCGACTGCGCCCGACCTAATGCAACCGATAACAGCGCCCCTAGTGGCGAAACGAAACAGTTAGCGATTGTAAATTGTTTTTGGGCGACAATTCATCTTATCCGTGTGAGCCAAATATCATTTCGTACTTATTCATTGATGCCCTACAGCAGGTATGGGCACCCTTTGCTAAGCCGAGGGCGTAATTTCCATTTGCGGTGGAGAAAACATCTTTAATTTTTGTTGCGCGTTATTTGAAATTTCTCTCGCGAGCCGGATCCAACCCGGGGGCCGGAGGTTATTAAATGCTCTACAGCTTTGTAATTGAAAATTTGGCTCTATCTCGTTTCGTTTTCGATTTGCGGGGTGAAGTGATATATTTAAATGTTTTAAAAATTCCAGGAAATCAATTAACCCTTTCAGGACGGGTCACATCAATAAGCGTTTTAACGTAACTTGCAACAAAATTTTCTAATTTTTTTTATCTGTTTCAAAAATTAGTTATTGATGAGTCGTTATTATTATTCAAAGGCAGAAACATGTATTTTTAGTTTCGGATTAATCGATGTTTGAAAAATGGACATTTTTTACGTCCGTCGGGTATGATATTGCCAAATATACCCGTACCGAAAGGGTTAAAAAAGAATAAGAAATTGAAAAGTTTGCTTTTTCAATCGAATGTAAATCCAATTTATCACCGAACAAAAAATTATTATAGATACACTCACGTGGAAGCCGAATGCCCGTTCATCTCGTTCGAGGATCTCCTCGATCGCCTGGAAGACCTCATTTGCGATGTGGTCGACCGAGTGTTAAAATCTCCATTGGGCGAAGTCGTTTACGAGCTAAACCCAGACTTCAAGGTTCCGGAGAGGCCTTTCATGAGGATGAACTACGCGGACGCCATCAAATACCTGAAAGAGAACGACATCACTAAAGAAGACGGTTCGTTTTACGAATTTGGAGAGGTAAATAATATCTATAAACATTAAATAATAACAAGAATAATTTATGGTATACTCTAAAATAGTGGCTTCCACCATCAACCATAATAATCTCTGGTTTCAGGACATTCCAGAAATGCCGGAGAGGAAGATGACGGACAAAATCAACAGGCCGATAATGCTCTGCCGGTTCCCCGCCCAAATCAAGTCGTTCTACATGCAGAAGTGTCCGGAGGACGCCCGCCTTACGGAGAGCGTGGACGTGCTGCTCCCCAACGTCGGCGAGATCGTCGGGGGATCGATGAGGATCTGGGATTTGGAGGAGTTGCTCGAAGGGTGAGACGTTACGCTATGATTAATTCGTTTCTCACTTAACCCGTTTTAGGGTAAACACGTAAATAAATATTTTGTAAAGTTAAAATTTCTGCATGCAGTCATGCTGTTATTTATTTTTTTGAATTCTTGAAAACCCGAAAAATAATAAAATAAAAATGATAATATTCACGAAGATAATGGTTGCCATGAAATTAAAAAAAAAATGGTGCGCAGTTGATCTGTTTGGTTTTTATGAATGAAATTAGAAATAGTAGCATGAAGCCATGCAGAACATTTGATGGCAAACATACCCGCACTTCACGAAAACTGCCAACACTTCACAATTTACACTTTTTCTTGACTACGACACATTTTTAATGAAAAAACTTGTAAACAGTTATGAAGTCAATTCAATCAATTTGACAGAAGCCAACAGATCAACAGCGCATCATTTTTTTTTAAATTCATGGCATCCGTTATTTTCGTGATTTTTATTTTATTATTTTTTCGGGTTTTCATGAATTCAAAAAAAAGACTGCATGTAGAAATTTTACTCTACAAAATATTTATTTACATGTTAAAAAAATAAATAAGAGCATGACTGCATGCAAATTTTTTTACTCTACAAAAAATGTATTTACATGTTTACTCTAAAATGTTCAGGGAAGATATTCCAATATAAAGAAATTAACAATGAAAATCCTATGTTCCGCTTTGTTCACCTACACCCTGTACAATACAATTATGTTAACCGAGTTGTTTAAAATACCAAAACTTTGAAATCTTTTTCCAGGTACAAACGTGAGGGGATCGATCCCGCTCCCTATTTCTGGTACACGGATCAGAGGAAGTACGGCACGTGTCCCCACGGCGGTTACGGGCTCGGTCTGGAGAGATTCGTGTGCTGGCTGCTCAACCGGTACCACATCAGGGAGGTCTGCCTGTATCCCCGCTACTTAAACCATTGCAAGCCTTAAGCGGTTTTTGCGGAAGTCCGTGTACGATGCATTTATTTTATAGATTAAATTATAATTGCTTGTAATGTAAAACGCTGACGGCGATGTTATTAAACAACTGGTTTTAATTACGATGAATTAAACATGTTTAAGATCCATGTTTTTTTGTTTTCTTTTTTGTATTTAATTTCAAACTGAACAGAACACACAAACTTCAGATGAAAGTTCTATACCACTGATAGCGGTTATGCGCGGCATTTATTTAATTACGGTGAATTAAAGATGTTGAAGATCCACGTTTTGTTGTTTTGCTTTTTGTATTTAATTTAAAACTGTTAATTTGTGCTGTCGGTGTGATGTTGAATAACAGAACACACAATTAAACTTCAGACGAAAGTTCTATACCACTGATAGCGGTTATGCGCGTCATTCGAGAGTCTGACAGTAACTATTTACAAACAAACAAAATGGAATCGATTAATAAGAACGGTCGATCCCGTGTCATCTTCTGTCCGCCATAACCGCAGCAGGCAAATCGCATTGTGTCGGTACCATCAACAGAAACTTACACTTTGTGCTGCACTCTTGAAACGAAAGCACAATTGTGGGTATAATTGAAACTCTTTAGTTTCTTGCTGATATAATCAGTTTCCTGGCGCATGTTTTGGTTTATTACGAGCATTTTCAACGGAGATTACACCAAATGTAATAAAGACAAAATATAGCCTGAATATGTGAATGTTCAACCTGTTCGTGAGATTACAAAGACCGCGGCAGTAATTGTAGCATCGGATTTTTTTATACGACACCTGCTTATCGCAAAATGCCATTTTTAAAGGAGATTAAAATGTGACACTTACTTATCGCAAAATGCCATTTTTGGAAATTCCAATGACATCATCGTAGTATTGGATTTTTTAAATATATTTTTTAACGCAGCACATGCTTATTCACGAAATGTGTGTAGTAATAACTGGTAGCAATTGTAGCATTGGATTTATTAATGCGGCACATGCTTATCACGAAATGTATGTAATAACTACAGGATTATTCCAGAATTTTCCATTTTTAATCCGAATACATAAACCATGACAAGTGATGCATTTATATACTTCAATTTACAACAATCTGTCGTGTTTTAACGCCTTACCTGACTACTCCCACATTGCTCACGCTTTCTCAGTCCGAATTCCCACCAGCAGTCGTTGTTCACAAACATTTCGGGGTTGAAAATCGCGCAAACAAATTTCAATTTTCGTTGAGTAAAGTTAAGCGTCCCAGAATGCATTATGGGTAATTCATGTTAGTTGCCACGAGCAAAACGTAGGCGGCGCCACTGACGCACATTGTTTACAACAATCGGTCGTGCTTTAATGTCCCACCCGACTACTCCTACATTATTCACGCTTCCTCAATCCGAATTCCATTCAACCATCGTCGTTCACAAACATTTTGGGATTAAAATTGTATAAATTTAAATTTAAAAAGTCATGTGATAAATCATCAGTGACGGTTCGCGGGGTTTTTTTCAGGTACGGCCGAGGAGCAAGAGGTGGTAATACAGATAGGTAGGGTCAGTTGCAGAGACCGCACCTATCTGTATTACCACCTCTTGTTCCTCGGCCGTACCAGAATAAAACCCGCGAACCGTCACTGCTATCTGTATTACCACGTCTTGTTCCTCGGCCGTACGAGAATAAAACCCGCGAACCGTCACTGCTATCTGTATTACCACGTCTTGTTCCTCGGCCGTACGAGAAAAAACCCCGCGAACCGTCACTGATGTAAAGCCACCTTTAGTAAAGTTGAGAGTCTCGACATGCATTATGGCCGATTCATATTAATTACCAGAGGCAAAACTATACTTTAATAACCTACCTGATTACTCCTGCATTATTCGCGTTGGAGCTCCCATCAACCATCGCCGTTCACAAACACTTTGGGATTGAAATTGCACACAATCAAATTTAAATTTTCGATTAACAAGCGTCTTCGAAATGCATCATGGCCGATTCGTATTAGTTACCGCAGGCAAAACGTAGGCGGCGCCACCGACCGGCGTTCTCTTGAAATGCTTGATTTTTAGTCGGTGCGAACGAAACCTAGAGGACGCCACTACTCAAAATCATAGCATTGGATTTTTAAATATATAATTTTAACGCGCTAAGTAGAGTTCGTTTGCATGGAGAAGAATCTTACGCACTAAAGTTAGCCGTATTGCGCGTGATAAGGATATGGCGGTATCTCATTAGCGTAGTTGATTCCGAGTTTAATCATACTGCTTTTTATTGTTCTTAGTTTCGCTCTGATATGTTTTTATGAGTGAGAATGTTATTATGTAACTCATGTGTACTACCGAATGGTTCCCACTATTACCAGAATGTATTTTGAGTAAATTTGGAAAATTTCAAGTCTGTGGCAAATGTTTTTATATTTTTTTCAAAGCGTAGAGAAGTGAGTAACTTTCAATATGACATAAGTTGTGTTTTTTGCGATTATTTCCGAATTTTATTAAGGGGTGGTTTTGGATTATGGTTGGATTATAAAGCAGAATATATTTTGAGTAAATTTGGAAAATTTCAAGTCAGTGGCAATTGTTTTTATATTTTTTTCAAAGCGTAGAGAAGTGAGTAACTTTCAATATGACATAAGTTGTGTTTTTTGCGATTATTTCCGAATTTTATTAAGGAGTGTTTTTGGATTTTGGTTGGATTATAAAGCAAAATGTATTTTGAGTAAATTTGGAAAATTTCAAGTCAGTGGCAATTGTTTTTATATTTTTTTCAAAGCGTGAAAATGAGTAACTTTCAATATGACATAAATTGTGTTTTTTGCGATTATTTCCGAATTTTATTAAGGGGAGTTTTTGGATTATGGTTGGATTATAAAGCAGAATGTATTTTGAGTAAATTTGGAAAATTTCAAGTCTGTGGCAAATGTTTTTATATTTTTTTCAAAGCGTAGAGAAGTGAGTAACTTTCAATATGACATCAGTTGTGTTTGAGTACGATTATTTCTGAATTTTATTAAGGGGTGTTTTTGGATTATGGTTGGATTATATAGCAGAATGTATTTTGAGTAAATTTGGAAAATTTCAAGTCCGTGGCAATTGTTTTTATATTTTTTTCAAAGCGTAGGAAAGTGAGTAACTTTCAATATAACATAAGTTGTGTTTTTTGCGATTATTTCCAAATTTTATTAAGGGGTGTTTTTGGATTATGGTTGGATTATAAAGCAGAATATATTTTGAGTAAATTTGGAAAATTTCAAGTCTGTGGCAAATGTTTTTATATTTTTTTCAAAGCGTAGAGAAGCGAGTAACTTTCAATATGACATAAGTTGTGTTTTTTGCGATTATTTCCGAATTTTATTAAGGGGAGTTTTTGGATTATGGTTGGATTATAAAGCAGAATGTATTTTGAGTAAATTTGGAAAATTTCAAGTCCGTGGCAATTGTTTTTATATTTTTTTCAAAGCATAGAGAAGTGAATAACTTTCAATATGACATAAGTTGCGTTTTGTGCAATTATTTCTGAATTTTATTAAGGGGAGTTTTTGGATTTTGGTTGAATTATAAAGCGGAATGTATTTTGAGTAAATTTGGAAAATTTCAAGTCTGCGGCAATTGTTTTTATATTTTTTTCAAAGCGTAGAGAAGTGAGTAACTTTCAATATGACATAAGTTGTGTTTTTTGCGATTATTTCCGAATTTTATTAAGGGGTGTTTTTGGATTATGGTTGGATTATAAAGCAGAATGTATTTTGAGTAAATTTGGAAAATTTCAAGTCCGTGGCAATTGTTTTTATATTTTTTTCAAAGCGTAGAGAAGTGAGTAACTTTCAATATGACATAAGCTGTGTTTTTTGCGATTATTTCCGAATTTTATTAAGGAGTGATTTTGGATTATGGTTGGATTATAAAGCAGAATGTATTTTGAGTAAATTTGGAAAATTTCAAGTCTGTGACAAATGTTTTTATATTTTTTTCAAAGCGTAGAGAAGTGGGTAACTTTCAATATGACATAAGTTGTGTTTTTTGCGATTATTTCCGAATTTTATTAAGGAGTGATTTTGGATTATGGTTGGATTATAAAGCAGAATGTATTTTGAGTAAATTTGGAAAATTTCAAGTCCGTGGCAATTGTTTTTATATTTTTTTCAAAGCGTAGAGAAGTGAGTAACTTTCAATATGACATAAGCTGTGTTTTTTGCGATTATTTCCGAATTTTATTAAGGAGTGATTTTGGATTATGGTTGGATTATGAAGCAGAATGTATTTTGAGTAAATTTGGAAAATTTCAAGTCCGTGGCAATTGTTTTTATATTTTTTTCAAAGCGTAGAGAAGTGAGTAACTTTCAATATGACATAAGCTGTGTTTTTTGCGATTATTTCCGAATTTTATTAAGGAGTGATTTTGGATTATGGTTGGATTATAAAGCAGAATGTATTTTGAGTAAATTTGGAAAATTTCAAGTCTGTGACAAATGTTTTTATATTTTTTTCAAAGCGTAGAGAAGTGGGTAACTTTCAATATGACATAAGTTGTGTTTTTTGCGATTATTTCCGAATTTTATTAAGGAGTGATTTTGGATTATGGTTGGATTATAAAGCAGAATGTATTTTGAGTAAATTTGGAAAATTTCAAGTCCGTGGCAATTGTTTTTATATTTTTTTCAAAGCGTAGAGAAGTGAGTAACTTTCAATATGACATAAGCTGTGTTTTTTGCGATTATTTCCGAATTTTATTAAGGAGTGATTTTGGATTATGGTTGGATTATGAAGCAGAATGTATTTTGAGTAAATTTGGAAAATTTCAAGTCCGTGGCAATTGTTTTTATATTTTTTTCAAAGCGTAGAGAAGTGAGTAACTTTCAATATGACATAAGCTGTGTTTTTTGCGATTATTTCCGAATTTTATTAAGGAGTGATTTTGGATTATGGTTGGATTATAAAGCAGAATGTATTTTGAGTAAATTTGGAAAATTTCAAGTCTGTGACAAATGTTTTTATATTTTTTTCAAAGCGTAGAGAAGTGGGTAACTTTCAATATGACATAAGTTGTGTTTTTTGCGATTATTTCCGAATTTTATTAAGGAGTGATTTTGGATTATGGTTGGATTATAAAGCAGAATGTATTTTGAGTAAATTTGGAAAATTTCAAGTCCGTGGCAATTGTTTTTATATTTTTTTCAAAGCGTAGAGAAGTGAGTAACTTTCAATATGACATAAGCTGTGTTTTTTGCGATTATTTCCGAATTTTATTAAGGAGTGATTTTGGATTATGGTTGGATTATGAAGCAGAATGTATTTTGAGTAAATTTGGAAAATTTCAAGTCCGTGGCAATTGTTTTTATATTTTTTTCAAAGCGTAGAGAAGTGAGTAACTTTCAATATGACATAAGCTGTGTTTTTTGCGATTATTTCCGAATTTTATTAAGGAGTGATTTTGGATTATGGTTGGATTATAAAGCAGAATGTATTTTGAGTAAATTTGGAAAATTTCAAGTCTGTGACAAATGTTTTTATATTTTTTTCAAAGCGTAGAGAAGTGGGTAACTTTCAATATGACATAAGTTGTGTTTTTTGCGATTATTTCCGAATTTTATTAAGGAGTGATTTTGGATTATGGTTGGATTATAAAGCAGAATGTATTTTGAGTGAATTTGGAAAATTTCAAGTCTGTGGCAATTGTTTTTATATTTTTTTCAAAGCGTAGAGAAGTGAGTAACTTTCAATATGACATAAGTTGTGTTTTTTGCGATTATTGCCGAATTTTATTAAGGGGTGTTTTTTGATTATGGTCGGATTATAAAGCAGAATGTATTTTGAGTAAATTTGGAAAATTTCAAGTCTGTGGCAATTGTTTTTATATTTTTTTCAAAGCGTAGAGAAGTGAGTAACTTACAAAATGACATAAGTTGTGTTTTTTGCGATTATTTCCGAATTTTATTAAGATGCGTTTTAGGATTATGGTTGTATTATAAAGCAGAATGTATTTTGAGTAAATTTTGAAAATTTCAAGTCCCTGGCAATTGTTTTTATATTTTTTTCAAAACGTAGAGAAGTGAGTAACTTTCAATATGACATAAGTTGTGTTTTTTGCGATTATTTCCGAATTTTATTAAGGGGTAATTTTGGATTTTGGTTGGATTATAAAGCAGAATGTATTTTGAGCAAATTTGGAAAATTTCAAGTCCGTGGCAATTGTTTTTATATTTTTTTTCAAAGCGTAGAGAAGTGAGTAACTTTCAATATGACATATGTTGTGTTTTTTGCGATTATTTCCGAATTTTATTAAGGGATGTTTTTGGATTATAAAGCAGAATGTATTTTGAGTAAATTTGGAAAATTTCAAGTCCGTGGTAATTGTTTTTATATTTTTTTCAAAGCGTAGAGAAGTGAGTAACTATAAATATGACATAGGTTGTGTTTATTGCGATTATTTCCGAATTTTATTAAGGGGTGATTTTGGATTTTGGTTGGATTATAAAGCAGAATGTATTTAGAGTAAATTTGGAAAATTTCAAGTCCGTGGCAATTGTTTTTATATTTTTTTCAAAGCGTGAAAGTGAGTAACTTTCAATATGACATAAGTTGTGTTTTTTGCGATTATTTCCGAATTTTATTAAGGGGTATTTTTGGATTAAAGTTGAATTATAAAGAAGAATGTATTTTGAGTAAATTTGGAAAATTTCAAGTCCGTGGCAATTGTTTTTATATTTTTTTCAAAGCATAGAAAAGTGAGTAACTTACAAAATGACATAAGTTGAGTTTTGTGCAATTATTTCCGAATTTTATTAAGGGGAGTTTTTGGATTATGGTTGGATTATAAAGCAGAATGTATTTTGAGTAAATTTGGAAAATTTCAAATCTGCGGCAATTGTTTTTATATTTTTTTTTTGTGGCTAAACTTTGTTAACTATTATAGACACGATTTTATCTACAGTGTAAATTCATTGCATATCAAGACTACTCAAACACGAAAAGTTAATTGAAAGTACAACGCACACATTACGCATCCAATACCGAGATGCGTAAAATCAATTGATTTAGCAACAATTCAAACAGGAGTTACGCAACAATTCCACTTTCACAAATAACTTTCTGGTGATGCGGTGCGTGCACGATTACAACTAATTAAACCTACCACCCGAATCGGGCCAATTAAGAAAGAACACCGCAAACCTCTCTAGAACCGGTGGAGAATTGACTGGGTTGCTTAACGTGAGAGTCAGAAACCCACCCAATTTCCCAATAATGTGGGTCAGACGAATTCATAACATTACGGGTCGCCCGAGGCGCTGAAACATGCGGCGTTGCGCAACTCTTACTGTAAAAGTTCCGCGTTCGGATGAATTGTCTATGGTCGTGTTTATTGTTGCAATAATTACCGCCAGGTGGTGTTATCAAAAAAAAAAAACGCGTACGTGGCTGAATTTCCCCGTTCATCATCGCGAGGAGAAAGCACGATCCGAATTTGGAAAGAATCGGCGTAATAATGCATAATTCCGAAAAAGGTCACGATTTATCTGAGATAATTTAAAACCTCAACAGTAATTGCATCAATTACATGCGTAAGATAAGAAAGTATTATTATTGTATGTACATATATTTTGCAATATATCAGCAGTTACGTGAAACATTATTTGATTCAACAGTTTACATTTTCAATAGAATAACAATAGAGGATGACATTTAAAACAAACGAACGCAATTATAATAAATGTTTACGAGTTAGGAAATTTTCAGCGTTTAAATCACGCTTCTAAACGTCTTAAAAATCCACGCGCGTCTTCTTATATAACAAAAGTACTTTCGTCTGCAAGGCTTGACAAACCCAGAAAGTAATGAAGCAATAATATGACATGCCATGAATAATTATTTGACATTTAGCGCATCTCCGACAGCAAATAAGTAAAACTGTGGTGAATTAAACTCGAAAAACTCTCACTTGTTGCAGATACATGAAATAAATTCAATAAAGACGAAAAGTACAACACACACCTCTCTAGAATTAGTAGAGAATTGATAGTTGCCAGAATCTCACACAAAGTAAAAAATAAATGAGGGTCAAACTGCCATCTGGTAAATTAAACTTGAGGAACTCTCAGTTGTTACAGATGCATTAAATACATTCAATAAAGATGGAAGTAGAGAATTGACAGTCAGAAACCCAACCAAAGTAATTTCCTCCAGCAAAAAAAAATGTGGGTCAAAGTGAAAAGCGTTGAGCAATTCGAAAAATCATTTTCTTCGAATAGCAATGAAATAATTACAAAACGTGGCCTTTGGGTAATTATGAAACAGGATGGTATATTATATAGATTTTACGTGCGATGGCAGGCACGATACAAATGACCCAAAAATTGCGTTGCGCAACGCACCAGACATAAGGATTATGTAAAGGTACACTTATGAAGAATTTAATTAATCGGGTATAGTTCGTTAATTACCCTCCACGACTTTCTCACTGCTGTTAGTTTAATTGCAATAGTCTATTATTTTATAATTCAATTATGTAAACTATTAACAATAACATTAGAGCTGGAGTGTATATGGATCATGCTGTAATCGAAATGCAAACTGGAATTTTGTTTTTCACAAACGTGAGAGATCGAAAATCTTGAGAAAAATAACATTTCCCGCACAAGGGAGAAAATTAATGATTTCCCTCCCTACGAGTTTCCGTTATTTATTTTAACTGTCACGACTGACAGCGTTTTCTTCTAGGTTAAG
Organism: Ocypus olens; assembly: GCA_910593695.2. Classification (NCBI taxonomy): domain Eukaryota; kingdom Metazoa; phylum Arthropoda; class Insecta; order Coleoptera; family Staphylinidae; genus Ocypus; species Ocypus olens. Next base: position 58,440,087 of record OU343052.1, read on the forward strand.
TTTTTAAAACGAACGTTTTACTTATATACTTTCTTAGAATAATCTGTCAGAGTTTCATGTAATTGTCATATTGAACACGGAAGTTATAATCATGTTACTGCAGAAAGTCGTTTTTTGATCATAAAATTACAGTTTTGACCAACGCCATTTCTCTTGCCACAGACTTGAAATTTTTCAAATTTACTCAAAATACATTCTGCTTTATAATCCAACCATAATCCAAAAACACCCCTTAATAAAATTCGGAAATAATCGCAAAAAAACACAACTTATGTCATTTTGTAAGTTACTCACTTTCCTACGCTTTGAAAAAAATATAAAAACAATTGACACGGACTTGAAATTTTCCAAATTTACTCAAAATACATTCTGCTTTATAATCCAACCATAATCCAAAAACACCCCTTAATAAAATTCGGAAATAATCGTAAAAAACACAACTTATGTCATATTGAAAGTTACTCACTTTTCTACGCTTTGAAAATAATATAAAAACATTTGCCACGGACTTGAAATTTTCCAAATTTACTCAAAATACATTCTGCTTCATAATCCAAAAACACCCCTTAATAAAATTCGGAAATAATCGCAAAAAACACAACTTATGTCATTTTGTAAGTTACTCACTTTCCTACGCTTTGAAAAAAATATAAAAACAATTGCCACGGTCTTGAAATTTTCCAAATTTACTCAAAATACATTCTGCTTTATAATACAACCAAAATCCAAAAACACCCCTTAATAAAATTCGGAAATAATCGCAAAAAAACACAACTTATGTCATATTGAAAGTTACTCACTTCTCTACGCTTTGAAAAAAAATATAAAAACAATTGCCACGGACTTGAAATTTTCCAAATTTACTCAAAATACATTCTGCTTCATAATCCAACCATAATCCAAAAACACCCCTTAATAAAATTCGGAAATAATTGCAAAAAACACAACTTATGTCATATTGAAAGTTACTCACTTCTCTACGCTTTAAAAAAAATATAAAAACAATAGCCACGGACTTGAAATTTTCCAAATTTACTCAAAATACATTCTGCTTTATAAACCAACCATAATCCAAAAACACCCCTTAATAAAATTCGGAAATAATCGCAAAAAACGCGACTTATGTCATATTGAAAGTTACTCAGTTCTCTACGCTTTAAAAAAAATATAAAAACAATAGCCACGGACTTGAAATTTTCCAAATGTACTCAAAATACATTCTGCTTTATAATCCAACCATAATCCAAAAACACCCCTTAATAAAATTTGGAAATAATCGCAAAAAACACAACTTATGTCATATTGAAAGTTACTCACTTCTCTACGCTTTGAAAAAAATATAATAACAATAGCCACGTACTTGAAATTTTCCAAATTTACTCAAAATACATTCTGCTTCATAATCCAACCATAATCCAAAAACACCCCTTAATAAAATTCGGAAATAATCGCAAAAAATACAACTTATGTCATATTGAAAGTTACTCAGTTCTCTACGCATTGAAAAAAATATAAAAACAATTGCCACGGACTTGAAATTTTCCAAATTTACTCAAAATACATTCTGCTTTATAATCCAACCAAAATCCAAAATCACTTCTTAATAAAATTCGGAAATAATCGCAAAAAACACAACCTATGTCATATTGAAAGTTACTCACTTCTCTACGCTTTGAAAAAAATATAAAAACAATAGCCACGTACTTGAAATTTTCAAAATTTACTCAAAATACATTCTGCTTTATAATCCAACCATAATCCAAAAACACCCCTTAATAAAATTCGGAAATAATCGCAAAAAATACAACTTATGTCATATTGAAAGTTACTCACTTCTCTACGCATTGAAAAAAATATAAAAACAATTGCCACGGACTTGAAATTTTCCAAATTTACTCAAAATACATTCTGCTTTATAATCCAACCATAATCCAAAAACACCCCTTAATAAAATTCGGAAATAATCGCAAAAAACACAACTTATGTCATATTGAAAGTTACTCACTTCTCTACGCTTTGAAAAAAATATAAAAACAATTGCCACGGACTTGAAATTTTCCAAATTTACTCAAAATACATTCTGCTTCATAATCCAACCATAATCCAAAAACACCCCTTAATAAAATTCGGAAATAATCGCAAAAAAATACAACTTATGTCATATTGAAAGTTACTCACTTCTCTACGCATTGAAAAAAATATAAAAACAATTGCCACGGACTTGAAATTTTCCAAATTTACTCAAAATACATTCTGCTTTATAATCCAACCATAATCCAAAAACACCCCTTAATAAAATTCGGAAATAATCGCAAAAAACGCGACTTATGTCATATTGAAAGTTACTCACTTCTCTACGCTTTAAAAAAAATATAAAAACAATAGCCACGGACTTGAAATTTTCCAAATTTACTTAAAATACATTCTGCTTTATAATCCAACCATAATCCAAAAACACCCGTTAATAAAATTCGGAAATAATCGCAAAAAAACACAACTTATGTCATATTGAAAGTTACTCACTTCTCTACGCTTTGAAAAAAATATAAAAACAATTGCCACGGACTTGAAATTTTCCAAATTTACTCAAAATACATTCTGCTTTATAATCCAACCATAATCCAAAAACACCCCTTAATAAAATTCGGAAATAATCGCAAAAAACGCGACTTATGTCATATTGAAAGTTACTCACTTTTCTACGCTTTGAAAAAATATAAAAACAGTTGTCAAAGTTTTATTTAGCAAAATTTTAAAGATATACTTTCTAGGAATAATCCGTCAGAGTTTCATATAATTGTCATTTTGAACACGGAAGTTATAATCATGTTACTGCAGAAAGTCGTTTTTTGATCATAAAATTTCAGTTTTGACCAACGCCATTTTTCTCACAGTGAAGTATGTCAACTGTTTTTTTTTAGAAATGTCAAAAATAGGTTTATTTTGAGTGGATTAAGAAAATCCGAGGAACTTTCAATGAGGGATTAATTTTTTACAATTTTTCAAATCGTTGAATGCGTTTTCGTATTTCTCATTTCAAGGTTTTTGTGTTGTTATTCTCGTCTCGCAAGTGATACGTCAACTGTTTTTTTTTAGAAATGTCAAAAATAGGTTTATTATGAGTTAATTAAGAAAATCCGAGGAACTTTCAATGAGGGATGAATTCTTTACAATTTTTCAAATCGTTGAATGCATTTTCGTATTCCTCACTTTAAGTGTTTTATGTAGTTATTTTCGTCTCGCAAGTGATATATCAATTGTTTTTTTTAGAAATGTCAAAAATAGGTTTATTTTGAGTTAATTATTATTTCGTAAGAATTTTTTAAATCGTCGAAGAAGCAAAATCGTTTAGTGTTAACTTCTCAACAGGATGTTTGAAGATAGCAATGCAAATTTTTCCGAGTGCACGATGCGTGCGTTATCGGCAATTATAAAATTAAGGAAATCCACGCCGAGGTCATTCCAGACGGAATATTCAATACGACAGACTTCTAGCAACTTTCTCCGCCTAACGATTCGCCTTTTTGTAATACCTATCTACGCCTTTCCTTTTTATTTCGTTTTCGAAATAGATACACACACTTCCGATGGTCCGGGCTGTCCAATCAGCCGGCGGCCATCGGCTCTTCCCACCGGTCCAACGCACTGTTGATGATTTAAGATGGTTTTTGCGAAAATTTCTGACCCACTTGCACTTATTCATCAGGTAGTGCAAAATTTTGATGCGGTGATGCGGCCATCATGTTACTTTCTCCGACTTGATGGTATCATTTATATTTACGCTTTCGTGGTTTATTTTCAATTTAAATCATATTTTAAATGTAAATCGAGCGTTTCTAGACTCGGATGAAACTGATGTTTAAAACGTCAAAATTACGAAAGATGGAAAAATTATAATTCAAATTGAAAAACTCAGTTTATTCAAAAACTAAAAACTATAAGTTGTTCATTTTGGCATTCTCTACTAGTGCAAAATTTTTATCCACAAATTTTAGACCCCACCTGGTGTAAAATTTTGAATTGCCAACCGTCTTCGTCGCGGAGAAAGTGGAATTTTCGAAAATCGCGTGACGCAAACGGATTTACCTTTGGCCCGATTTTGAAATTCATTGAGTTGTATATGCCTAATTTATTCGGAAACGGTGCCGTTCTCGGGCAATAAAATACCGATTCGTTTTATAACGCTTATGCAACGTTATCGTGGAACACGGCCGTAAATATCACCGCTGTCTTATGCTGATCTAAACGGACTTCGTAATAAACGTTTCTTGTGCGTTAATCATTTTTGATGTTAAAAGCGCGATGTTGGGAAATTTACTTCCTTCTGTTTTTGTGGCGAAAGTTTTTAACGAAAATTTGATGGCCAACAAATTTCTCGCACTGTCACATTTTGATAATAGAAGAAAGAAATTAATAAAGCAATTGATATGAAACTTTGAACATACGTCTTATTTCATAATCTGAAGAAGTGAAAAGCTTTTGGTAAAATTTCGTACACCGGAAGTGGGCGTTTACCTTAACCGTTTTTTGTTTTTTGCCAATATTTTCTTAAATATAAAAAATATTACAAAAATATTTAAACAAACATTAAAGACAACAAAGAAATGCACATCTTTTGCTTGAATACATTTTTCATAAAATCATTTTTATTCGAGAAAAAAATTATTTTTTTTTTTGTAATTTTTGGTTTATAATTATAAAACGATAATAGTTACAGCAAATTTATGTTAATAATAAGTGAATGCCAAAATGAACAACTTATAAAGAATAAGTTTTTTTCGAAATCCCTTTAGTTTTTGAGTAAACCGAGTTTTTGAATTTGAAGTGTAATTTTTCCATCTTTCATAATTTTGACGTTTTAAACGTCAGTGTCATCCTCTCGATGTACATTTAAAATATGATTTCAATTGAAAATAAACCATGGAAACGTAAATATAAATGATACCATCAAGTCGGAGAAAGTAACATGATGACCACATCATTTAATATCATATGGTTATTAACATTAATTAATTTTTTTCGAAAATGATAACCGATTCACCATCCGGTGTTACACTTCTGATGGGATGTACTTTCCATAAATCATTTCTGAGAAAAAGTGAAGGGTTTGATTTGTTGCCGCCGCCATGGGAAATCGTTAAGATCAAATCAAATTGGGTAATAATAGTAGTCTTTAATGAATGGAACAAGTTACATAATTTCGCATTATCTAACCGTTATTTCTTTAATTATTGTTATTACGAACATTCAAATACTTTCTTAAATTATTAATGAAACTTTATTATTTTATGATGATTACAGGAAACTTTACTTGGATTCTCTCTCAACGCCAACTCCGTTGTCGATTTTTGTTGTACTCTCGATATACAAATCTATCCACAGCTTGACTTCCATCTTCAATTTTGGCCATCCAAAAAAGAAAATTCCAAGGCCAACTTTGCGGAAAATAAGCACTGAATGAAGTACATTGTTTATTTATTATTTTTTACAACTTCATATTATACGTTCCGCTATCTACTTTCATATATTCAAATATCAATAGTTTAGTAAAAAACTTACATAATTGTTACCTATAATTGGACATTGCCGGAATAAAAAGCTATGAAAGTGTGGACTTGCAATCCCATTAGATCGATATTAATATTAATGATATGCTACCGGTAATAACATGTTCGCCGTCGTAAAGACTTCTGGGCGATATTTATTTATCCGAAAGCGTATAATCAGATCGCATTTGCATATTTCCATTGTTCGACGAAACGGTCGCGCAAAAATCTTCAATTATCACCTTGTGTTCGATACATTTGCAGAATATCAAGGTTTATTGAAGTGTGCAAAAATAAGACATTATAAAATGTGGGTCAATATTTTTTTTTTTCTCTTGAAGGTCAACAATATTGGTGATTTAAATTATTTGGGCCAATATTTTTTTTTGTTTGTTTTGTAAATATTTATTTTGCGTATTGCATATTGTACTATTCCTACATGTATTTTAGTTATTTAATATTTATTTTTAATCTCAAAGTTGTCGCAATTTTATATTTTTACGAGAAAGTATTGTGATCGTGAAATTTTTTTCAAAATTTTTTTTTACAGAAATATCCGTTTTGGGGTCCCTGATGCCATTTCAACAATTTCTGGAATTTTTATACTTTCTCCGTTACGAAGCACGAGAAAGTATTGTGCCCATGATTTTTTTTTCAATTTTTTTTTTACGGAAATATCCGTTTTGCCGTTCCTAGATACCATTTCAACAATTTCTGGAAAAAAAAATTTTGTGTTTTTTTTAAATTTTAATTATATCTATTTGATGTGTAAAACACTTTGCAAGCAAACTTTTACAAATCCGATAACCCAATCAATAGTTATCTTCAAAAAACCCGAAAACAATTGAAGTTTAAATTTCCGTTTCTTTTATCTTATTTACATCTATAATTTTAATTATATCTATTTGATGTGTACGACACTTTGCAAGCAAAATTTTACAAATTTGATCATCCAATCTTAAAAAAACCAGAAAACAATTAAACTGTCATCCATGAGCGACTTGACAAGACGCCAATCTCTTCACAAATAATGAAATAATTTCAGTTTCATGACAGTTTCAATTCATTGTTTGTAAAACTCCACATCCGGCCGTCCGATCAATAGTTATTCTCAAAGAACTAAAGACAATTGAAGTTGGAATTTTTGTTTTCCATCTTATTTATATCTGTTTAATGCGTACAGTGCAGTAATTGCAAAATTTTACAAATCAGACCCATGCAATCAATGGTCATCTTCAAAAAAACCAAAAACAATTGAAGTTCAAATTTTTTTGTTTTTATCTTAATTATATCTACTTGATGTGTAGGATAGTTTGCAAGCAAAATTTGACAAATCCGACCATGCAATAAATAGTTATCTTCAAAAAACCCAAAAACAATTGATGTTCAAATTTCCGTTTTTTATCTTATTTACATCTATTTGATGAGTAGAACTCTTTGCTTGCAATATTTTACAAATCCGACCATACAATAAATAGTTATCTCCAAAAAACCCAAAAACAATTGATGTTCAAATTGCCGTTTTTTATGTTATTTATATCTATTTGATGAGTATAACAAAATTTCACAAATCTGACCATCCAATCTGCAAAAAAAAAACAGAAAACAATTGAAGTTCAAATTTCCGTTTTTATCTTATTTACATCTATTTGATGAGTAGAACTCTTTTCTTGCAAAATTTGACAAATCCGACCATGCAATCAATAGTTATCTTCAAAAAATCCAAAAACAATTGAAGTTCAAATTTCCATTTTTTTATCTTATTTACATCTATTTGATGAGTAGAACTCTTTGCTTGCAAAATTTTATAAATCCGACCATGCAATAAATAGTTATCTTCAAAAACTTAAAAACAATTGAAGTCAGAATTTCTGGTACTCATCTTATTTACATCTATTTGATGTGTAGAACACCTTGCTTGCATAATTTTACAAATTCGACCATCTAATTATCCAATTATCTTCAAAAAAACCCAAAAACCCAAGTTCAAATTTCTGTTTTTTATCTTATTTATATCTATTTGATGAGTAGAACATTTTTCTAGCAAAATTCTACAAGTCTGAGCATCCAATCAATAGTTATCTTCAAAAAAACAAAAACAGTTGAAGTTCGAATTTCTGTTTTTTATCTTATTTACATCTATTTGATGAGTAGAACATTTTTCTTGCAAAATTTTACAAATTCGAACATCCAATCAATAGTTTTCTTCAAAAAAACAAAAACAATTGAAGAAGATAACTATCTTCAAAAAACCCCAAAACAAGTGAAGTTCTGTTTTTTATCTTATTTATATCTATTTGATGAGTATTTGATGAGTAGAACACTTTTCTAGCAAAATTTTATAAATCCGACCATCCAGTCAATAGTTATCTTCAAAAAACCCGAAAACAATTGAAGTTCGAATTTTCACTTTTATCTTAATTGTATTTATTTTATGGGTAGAACACTTTGCAAGCAAAATTTTTACAAATCCGACCATGCTATCTTCAAAAACCCCAAAAACAATTGAAGTTCAAATTTCTGTTTTTTTTATCTTATTTATATCTATTTGTCGAGGAGAACACTTTTCTAGCAAAATTTTATAAATCGGACCATCCAGTCAATAGTTATCTTCAAAAAAACCCGAAAACAATTGAACTTCGAATTTTCATTTTTATTTTAATTATATTTATTTGATGTCTAGAACACTTTGCATTAAATTTTTTTACAAATCCGATCATGCAATCTTCAAAAAACCTAAAAACAATTGAAGTTCAAATTTCTGTTTTTTTATCTTATTTATTTTAAGCTACTTAGTTTTTATATATTTTTTCCCTGTAATAAGATCTGTTGGGAAATAAACATATTATTATTATTATTATTATTATTATTATTATTATATCTATTTGGTGAGTAGAATATTTTTCTAGCAAAATTCTACAAATCTGAGCATCCTATCAATAGTTATCTTAAAAAAAAACAAAAGTTAGAATTTCTGTTTTTTTAATCTCGTTTACACCTATTTGATGAGTAGAAAATTTTTCTTACAAAATTTTACAAATCCGACCTTGGATGGTCGCAGTTGTCTTCAAAAAACCCGAAAACAATTGAACTTCGAATTTTTGTTTTTTATCTTAATTATATCTATTTGAAGTGTAGAACGCTTTACTTGCAAAATTTTACAAACTCGACCATCCAATCAATAATTATCTTCAAAAAACCCAAAAACAATTGAAGTTCAAATTTGTGGTTTTCATCTCATTTATATCAATTTGATAAGTAGAACGTTTTGCTTGTAAAATTTTACAAATCGGAGCGTCCTATCTTCAAGAAAACCCGAAAACAATTGAACTTAGAATTTCCCTTTTTATCTTAATTATATCTATTTGATGAGTAGAACACTTTGTTTGCAAAATTTCACAAATCCGACGATCCAATTTTCAAAAAACCCGAAAACAATTGAACTTCGAATTTATGTTTTTTTATCTTAATTATATCTATTCCATGTGTGGAACATGTTGCTTGCAAAAGTTTACAAATCCGACCATCCAATCAATAGTTATCTTAAAAAAACTCACAAACAATTGAAGTTCGAATTTCTCATTTTCATCTTATTTGTAGCTATTTGATGAGTAGAATATCTTTCTTGCAAAATTTCACAAAACCGACCATCCAATCTTCAAAAAATTCGAAAACAATTTTTGTTTTTTATCTTAATTACTTACAAATCCGTACTTCAATCAATAGTTATCTTCAAAAAAAACAAGAACAATTGAAGTTCGAATTTCTGTTTTTTTTTATCTTGTTTACATCTATTTGGTGAGTGGAACATTTTCCTTGCGACATTTTAAAAATTCGAACATCCAATCAACAGTTATCTTTAAAATATCCAAAAACAATTGAAGTTTTGAAGTTTAAGCTTTGGTTTTTATCTTTTTTTTGACATTGGTCCATTCCGTCAGAGGTACTATTCAACTGTATATATTAATTTCTAAGTATATTTATAAATAATCATTATTTATATTATATAATGAAGGGGGGGGGGGGCATACACTGGACATCCATGGATCCGCACGGCCACTTCTTCGTTTCGAAAAAGTGACAGCACGGATGGGAATCGAACCCACGACCACGAGGCCCGCGAGCAGGAGCTCTACTCACTAGGCCACCGCGGCCCCGGTTTTTATCTTAATTGTATCTATTTGATGAGTAGAACTCTTTGTTTGCAAAATTTTACAAATTCGAATTAAAAAAAAAACACGAAATTTTTTGTTTTTTGTCTTATTTACATCTACTCGATAATTTTGTTAATAAAATGAACACCCTGCATATTAAAAATATATTTAAACGATAGCTTGTTTACAGCTAAGAAACTTTTGTTTGAAAAAAAATTTACGGTTGGAGAATTATTTAGGTGTGCCGGTAATTTTTACTAACTTGTATACAGGGTGTCTACGCTAAACCGTTCGTTAAAAATTTACGGGGTTGCCGATATATTAAAAAATTGAAAACAAAATTCGTCAACCGGTTAAATCAGTTCTCATCATGTGAAATATTTTCAATTTTCTATCACTTCCGGTTCCGGTAGCACCAAATTTGTTATTTTAAATGGAACACCCTGTATATTATTATATTTTTGCATTCCTCGCTTAAATTGCATTGCAACATATTTTGTATGAACGTTTGTACACTTATCTCTTATAGTTGTCAAGAAAAAGAGAGTATTTCTAAAATTTTTACTTGCTTGAAATCTGTTTTTAACTTATCTTAACCGTTTCAGCTCCTAGCCGTGTGTGACAGTATGGCTCAGGCCTATGACAAAAAAAAAAAAAAAACCCTTTCAGCCCTGGATTTTTAAATTTGAAAAAAAAAATTTTTTTGTTAATTATTATTGATGGGGAACTTCTTAAGACCGTAAATACCAAATTTGAACTGATTTGATTAATTAGTATAGGAATTAATTAGTGAGGCTTTGTTGAAGTGACATCTAGTGATAAACAGCAAAAATATGGATTGTCATAGTAAATGTTGCAGTGGAAATTGCCACCACCAGGGCCGAAAGGGTTAAGAATAAGATAAAAATATGATCTATAGCTTTAATTGTACCTAGAGGATGTCTTTATGAGTAAAATAATTGGAAACTGTCAATTTTGACATACGTAAACTTTTAACGGACGGTTTAGCGTAGACACCCTGTACACGTATCTAGGATATCTGGAGAAAAAAAGATGATGGTTGTCATAGTTACCACTTTGAAATAAATAAAATTTTGACGTTTAAATTAAACAAATATAAATTGCTGTATAATTTATATTACTTAAGGAAAGAACGTTATCTGCTGTCCTCATAAAATGAATAAATGCTTAACAATCAATGCATAATGGTTTATCCCAGTTCTGCAGAAAACGTGTAGGTCATGTCTGCCAAAGATTAACGACATGTAACATATTGATAACAAGTGAAATTAGTACATATCCGCATTGGATAATTAAATAAATTGACTGTAACAAACTTGTTATTGTTTCATCACAAAATGCAATACCTGATTTCAAGTCTTTAGCAACATTGGAGCTCAACATTGTCACCGTTGCATTTTACAGAGAAAACTAGATCAAGGCTTGAAACGACAAAAGAAAAGTGCAACGGTCCGCCTGTGATCTCCGCATCGAGACTTCTTATGTAAAACCAGAAATCCGAATAGAAATTTAGATCCACGCACGGGAAAAATTTAAATGTCAAGTTTTACCGCGTCGGCGATAATAATAAAAGAAAGTTCCTTTTTCGGTTATTGCCGATAATGCAAATTTCTGGCGTGTTGCGTAAGTGGTGTGTTCTCGGTGTAGAAAGTAAGCAAACACAGCTTCTTTTGAGGTGATGTCGTCTTCGTCGCCGCCGTCGCGATTTTGCCTGAAATGCATCAAGATCCCGCCGCGCCGCCGGTGTGATGTAACTCCTCGTCCGTTACATGTGGAGTAGAGAAATAAAAAGAAGCCCGTTGTTGCCCCATTCAGCTAATAACTGACCAGGTCACTCCGAGCTGCACCTTTCTCCGGCCCGGTCTGGGGAAGTTATCCAGGTCGGTTTGCTCAGTGTTGTAACGAAATCGAAAGTTACAAGACAAGTGCGGCACCGAGCGCCGAGACAGCTCATTCATATCGTCACTTTCGGCGGAGCAGTGATGTGCCCGAAAAAATGATCCGCGCGAAATAGTCAATTATTCGAAAAAAAATTGGATTTTACAAAACCTCAAAATGTTCAAGCCAGTGTTGTGCATTCTAGTGATTACCATTGGTGGCGTGACTTTAGAACCGCTGACGACGCCGCAGTACGTGTCGTACAACTCCTCGGATTTATCGTACCTGTCCAACGGCATCCAGTTCCCGGTGCCGGCCACCGTCGAGCAGGAGGCCCTGGTGATGCCCTCGCACGACCAACCGGTGCCCCAGATGGAGTGGTTCACGCAGCTCTACAACCACCACGGCTGGAAGGGCAAGCTGGCGAAGGTGGCGGACGCGAAGTGCCGCAGGGATCTGGCCCTCTACGTCGACGAGCTCAAGAACGGCACTTCCTGGGCCGCCAAAAGTCAGTAGACGCACTTTCTCTCCGCGCTGGTTACGAAATCGACTCGCTTCTTCTCGCGAGTTTCCTGAATTCCAATTATTCAATGTCCCAATTCCAAACGTAATTAAACGAAAATGGGCATTCTTAAGCTGAAATTGTTTAATCTTCCATCCTCTGGATGTTATCCTTAACTCTTTGGGTTGGAAGCACATGCCCGCAAAACGCCAAGCTTGTTCTTTATCGGTTGCGAAAAGCCCCGACAAAAAATCTCAACCGCTTGGGACTCAAAGGGTTAAATGTATCGCGCGAGCCACAAAATTTTGTTTCAGAGTTGGCTGTGAGATAAATGAGGTATGTCGTCGAATATTATTACGTCACGAGACTATTGAATTAGATTTAAAAAAATGAATTAATGCTATGTTCCTCTCTCTCAGGCATGGCCAACTCTGAAACAAAATTCTGTGACTCACACCTTATGTTTACACCCATCTAATGAATTTGCACGAAAATATTTTATGTCCTTTATATTGTATTGTATTTATTGTTTATTCATCAAATTGTACAAAAAAAAAATCAACTAAAATTCTAATCACACGTGAAAAAGGCAGAGTTCATTCAATTGATGATCTTCCACTCGTACCTGTAGTTACCTTCATGGTGTACTTTATATTTAATATAATATTGTTTATGGTGGAGGCTTCTACTTCGTTATACATGTTGTAAATATAATAAAACACTTTTTACTTTACACAAATTTTACTAGTTTCGGCAACTCAACTTGCCATTAACAAAACATAAAGTAACTTTTACAAAGTAAAAAGTGTTTTATTATATTTAATATAATATTTGCAATATTTTGCTTCTTCTTGCCTTATTTGAAGGGATTTTTGTCCCGAGGGGAATTTATTCGACTTTAAATGTCAGCCCTTCCCAAAATTAAACCGATGTAACAACCCTATAAGAGAATTGTTTGCATGTCTCACCCTCCACGAAAGCATTTCTTCGTATTTCCAGAATCGGCGAAGAATTTTATCGAAGGCGAATGGAGCGACATCAAGTTGGTCATAAATGGAAACAATAGAATTTCAACTTTCTGGAGGTGGAGGTATTACCCAGCCCAGCTTAGTTATAATTCCGCTGTTGGATTCCCTTTAATAAAAGCAGAAACTGTAGAAGTTATACAGATTACGGGGTCTATTTTTTGTTTTTGTAAAAAAAAAAAAATTCCGTAAATAAAGTTATTGTTATTATTCCTAGTGACAATTCAATGGGTGTGGTTTTGTGAGACTCTGGGTCTACTAATTTAAGGGAAGAAAAACCATTTCCAAGTCTTTGTAGAAGTGCTACAATTGGCGATTCGTGGCAAAACCATCGCGTAAAAGAGGGTTTGGATGATTTCAAGGGGGCGATACTACAATTTTGTCAAAGAGAAGTTTGTCCTACAATTAGAATAATCTAATCGCTCTGCTAAAGTTGAAACTTCGATAGTCAAGCATTATTATTATTATTATTATTATTAATATATTATTATTATTAACATAATGTTATTATTATTATTATATGATTTTTCATATATTTCTTTAAACAGACAGGCTTTAAAAACAACAAAAATTACAAAACTTTTTTTTCGGAATCTTTGACAAAATTTGCTGCTTTCTAAAATGAGCACTTTCGACTTAATTTTCTCGAAATCCTCTGCATGATTTTTCATAATTTTTTTTTAATAAACATTCCAGACATATGTGGCTATAGAGTTAACAAGAAATCCAATAAAAGGTTATCACTAGTTTTTCCGGAATTTTTGATCAAAGTTGTTGCTTACCAAAATGGGCACTTTCGACTGGAAATCCTTAATTTCCTCAAAGTCCCCTTTATGAATTTTAATAAATTTTCCAAGAAACATTCCAGACATATGTGGCTATAGAGCAAACAAAAAATCCAACAGGAGATTATCAGTAATTTTTTCGGAATTTATGATCAAAGTTGCTGCTTATCAAAATGCGCACTTTCGATCGAAAATCGTTAATTTTCTGGAAATCCCCTTTACGATATTTTCATGAAATTTTTAAGAAACATTGCCAACATATCTGGCTATAGAGTCAACAAAAAATCCAACCAGAGGTTATCACTAGTTTTTCTGGATTTTAATCAAAGTTGTTGCTTTTCAAAATGCGCACTTTTGACCGAAAATCGTTAATTTTCTGGAAATCCCCTTTACGATTTTTTCATAAAATTTTTAAGAAACATTCCTAACATATGTGGCTATAGAGTAAACAAGAAATCCAACCAGAGGTTATCACTAGTTTTTCTGGAATTTTAATCAAAGTTGTTGCTTGCCAAAATGAGCAAATTTTTATTGGAAATCCTTATTTTTCTGGAAATCCCCTTTACAATGTTTCATAAACTTTCCAAGAAACATTACTGACATGTGTGGCTATAGAACAAACCAAAAATGTAACAAGAGATTATCACTAGTTTTTCCGGAATTTTAGATCAAACTTGTTGCTTATCAAAATGCGCACTTTCGACCGAAAATCGTTAATTTTCTGGAAATCCCCTTTACGATTTTTCATAAATTTTTTTAGAAATATTGCTAACATATGTGACTATAGAGTCAACAAGAAATCTAACCAGAGGTCATCACTAGTTTTTCTGGAATTTTAATCAAAGTTGTTGCTTGCCAAAATGGGCAATTTCGACTGGAAATCCTTAATTTTCCTTAAATCCCCTTTACGATTTATCATAAATTTTTCAAGAAACATTCCTGACATATGTGACTATAAAATAAATGAAAAATCCAACCAGAGGTTATCACTAGTTTTTCCGGAATTTATGATCAAAGTTGTTGCTTATCAAAATTCGCACTTTTGACTGGAAATTTCCCCCAAAATCCCCCTTATGAATTTAATAAATTTTTCAAGAAACATTTCAGACATACGTGGCTATAGAACAAACAAAAAATCCAAGAAGTCTATCACTAGTTTTTTCCAGAATTTTTTATTAAAAATTTGTTAATGTTCGGTTAAGTTTATTATAAGTAAATATGTATATACAATCTAAAAGGGGGTTTTCCGTATAATTAAATAAATAATTAATAATAATAATTCAATTTGCTGTTAATCAAAATACACACTTTTGACGGGAAACCCTTAATTTTCTCGAAATCCCCTGCGTGACTTTTTATGAATTTTTCAAGAAACATTCCTGACATTAGTGGCTATAGAATCAACCCAAAATCCAAGAAGAGTTTATCACTAATTTTTCTTCAGGAATTTTTGATCAAATTTGCTGCTTACGAAAATGCGCACGTTCGACTAGATATCCTTAATTTTCTCGAAATTCTCTTTACGATTTTTGGTAATTTTTTCAAGAAACGCTTCTGATATATGTGGCTATAGAATCAGCCAAAAATTCAAGAAGAATTTATCACTGTTTTTTTTTTCAGGAATTTTTGATCAAATTTGCTGCTTACCGAAATGTGAACATTCGACTAGAAATCCTTAATTTTCTCGAAATCCCCTATACAAGACTTTTCATAATTTTTTTTAAGAAACATTCCTGACATATATGGCTATAGAATAAACCAAAAATTCAAGAAAAGTTTGCCACCATTTTTTTTTTAAGAATTTGCTGCTTACCAAAATGCGCACTTTTGACTAGAAATCCTTTATTTTCTTGAAATCTCCTCTACGAATTTTCATAAATTTTTCAAGAAACATTCCTGATATATGTGCCTATAGAATCGACAAAAAATCCAACAAGAGGTTATCCGGAATTTTTGATCGAATTTGCTGTTTACCAAAATTTTCTCGAAATTCCCTTTACAGCTCTTCATAAATGTTTCAAGAAACATTCCTGACATATGTGGCTCTAGAATCAACCAAAAATCCAAGTAGAGGTTATTACTATTTTTTCCAAAATTTGCTGCTTAGCAAAATGAGCACTTCTAACTGGAAATCTTAAATTTTCTGGTAATCCCCTCTACAACTTTTCATAATTTTTTTAAAAAACATTCCTGACTATAAAATCAATAAAAAAATCCAAGAAGTGATTATTACTATTTTTCCGGAATTTTTGATCAAATTTGTTGGATTGGAACACTTAATTTTCTCGAAATCCCCTCCATGACTTTTGTGGCATTTAAGATATGTATGTGACACTTGCGATTGTGCTCTATCCATATCTCAGAATAAGAAGGTGGGATTTATATATTGCTGAAATGGTTCATATTTTTAAGGTGGCATTTAAGATATATGTGGCACTTTGCGAACATGGTTCATATTTTTAACAAATGGCATTGGTTCTTGCGTTCTTTTAAAAATTTCATTGGTTGATTCAAATATTCCGCTAAAATGGTTCATATAAGAGATTTCATTTGTTCTTGTGTTCTTTAAGAGATTGAATTGATTCTTGCGCTCTGCTCTAAGAGATTCCATTGGTTAATTCAAATATTTCGCCAAAATGGTTCGTATTTCAGATTTCATTGGTTCTTGCGTTGTTTAAGAGATTTCATTGGTTCCGCATTTTAGCGGGAAATTTGAATCACTCCTTATTTTGAGGCACGGTATAAAACAGATTATAGTATTGGTTGAACAGGAATTAGGCAAAGATACCGAAGCCTTTATCAAACTAAAAATGCTTCTAACAACGGATTTTATTTAGAAATCGTCAATAAACAAATTGACGATGATCAGTGTTGAATTTTCAGGCTTATTTTTTTTTCTGGGGTTGTATATGACACTCCTGGGACAGGGGCGGCTCGCGAAAGGTCGGCAGAGGAGGTTGCCGAAGAAAGCAGTGTCCTGATATTTATTTCGTTTATAAGAATGTGTAACTCGAGCAGTTGTTATGGAGACGCGTCAACATCTCTATTTCAGGCTCCTCTATGGAATTGATTGATGGTCGAGGCATTAACTTCGTGATACATTTTGGAACTTTAAATATTAACTTTGTTAACATCAGACTTTGTAAAGTGTGATTTTAACAAAGAAACTGTTTTATTTAAAGTCCTCTACGGAAGTTCGCGAACCGCCACTGATGGGGCACTAGCACTATAGAGCTATTCAGCAGAGATGGCGGTCGGGGTGTCTTGTCCGTCCGAATTAAGTAGTGTCCGTTGCAATTTTCCACCATAGGCGTGCGCAAAAACGCCAAATACAAAAGTAAAACCGGAAATATCACAAATTAAAAAAAAAATATAAGTTCATACCACATAAAATGACTTGATTTATAGCGGATATAATTGGCAACACGTTTTATAAAGGGATTATAGTATATGAGAGCTTGAGAGCATTTGATAAGATAAGATTGTGGGATAAGAGTTTATCGAAGAAGATGGAAAAAAGAATTACGTTGTCCGCTCAGGTGCACAGTGGAGGGAGAAATGAATTAAATAAATGAATTACGCTGTCCACTCGAAGGACATCTCTCCCACCTCTCCGTTTAAATACCTTGTAGTTTTTGTAAATTTTCAAATACATGTCATGTTTGTTTTCTCTCTTATTTCAGTGTATGATGCTTCCGGAAGATACAACAGCCAGTTTTTCTACGGAAACGACTTCTGGCTGGGCTCCAAGTCGCTCTGTTTGGAATTGTCCAATATCGAGACCAACGAAGAGTTTCCGCCCTTCCCCGTGCATTTCTACGTCGCCAAAGTTAGGATTAATATCAACGAAATTTTTACTCCAGTGGTAAGTTTAGTACTGATGGTTGTTAGTTTGTTATTCAAGAGTTTCTTCCCTTGGAAACGTGATATTTCAATGATGGGCCTATGTAGGCTCAGAAATGAAGAAACCGGTCCAGGGATTTTTGGCAAATTAATGTTTCTTGTGATGAAGCAAGTATTGCATAAATTTAACAACGTTCCGTTAGGTGTGATTTTAATTTACCTAAATCTGCATTTTTACTTTCTCTGTTACGAAGTACGAATGTGTGTGTGTAAAATATCACAAAAACATTTAAACAAACTTTGAAGACAACAAAGAAATGAACAACTTTTGCTTGAAAACATTTTTCATGAAATCATTTTTTTTTTTTTTTAATTTTTGGTTTATAATTATAAAACGATAATAGTTACAGCAAATTTATTTTAATAATTTATGTAGAGGATGCTAAAATGAATAACTTATAAAGAATAAGTTTTTTTCGAAATCCCTTTAGTTTTTGAGTGAACTGAGTTTTTGAATTTGAAGTATAATTTTTCCATCTTTCATAATTTTGACGTTTTAAACGTCAGTTTCATCCGAGTTTACGCAACGCTCGATGTACATTTAAAATATGATTTCAATTGAAAATAAACCCATGAAAACGTAAATATAAAGTCGGAGAAAGTAACATTATGGCCACATCACCATTTTTTTTTGTCAAAGAGAGCTGAGAAACATTGAGGCAAAAATTCAAAAATGCGCACGCATGAATGAAAA
The DNA here is from genome assembly GCA_910593695.2 of Ocypus olens. Lineage (NCBI taxonomy): Eukaryota > Metazoa > Arthropoda > Insecta > Coleoptera > Staphylinidae > Ocypus > Ocypus olens. The sequence continues at coordinate 58,458,595 of OU343052.1, forward strand.
TGAACTTTTTTTCGTTTTTTTCGTATTTTTTTAAAATTCAATTCTTATGATTTTTCATCTAATTAAACTAAATGTTTAATAGTAATTGGGGGATTTATGAGTTGGAAATAACAAATAACGCAAAACCGTGCTGTTTATATAATTTTCCGCTCAACGAAGCATTGCGAGCAATACAATATAGGTGTACGATTTTGGGCCAGAAATGGTATACTTTACGAAATAATTGCAATGAAATCAAATTAAACCTATCAATCATAAAATAAATATAACGGGAACATAAATATTCATCATATTATTTCCATTATATCTTGAGATCTTTAAACTTGATTGAAAAACTCTCACTTGTTGCAGATACATTCAATAAATTCAATTAAAGACGATTATTTTTCTGATGTGTTAATTCTACACGAATTATAGATTAACAGACCAATATTTTAAATATTTTGAGAAGAAGAAAAAATCTGAACGGGTGATAAAAAATTCGGAAAAAAATAGTTGGTGCAGTTAATTATGTTTTGATCATTTCCCACACAAAAATCACTAAATGATTTATTATGGTGCGTTTTTCAGCAACATTTTAGTCGTAACTGTGACTGAAACGTTGTAGTGAAGATGTAAACGGTGTCTTTAATTCATCTACAATTAGTTAATTGTTATAATTTTGTTGTCATATATTAACATGCTGATGTTATGAAATATTAAAATATTCAAACTCACATTTCCGACGAAATAAATTAAAAATAAAACTACCAATTAAAATTTTGATATATTAATTAAATAAATTACACCTGAAACTACGATCCATTAACTGGATGAGGAAATTACAGGATTGCATGAATTAACTAAATTAATTACAGCTATAACGTAGCATTCATAATTGGTAAATACAAGCAATTAATAGTAGCTTAATGACATTCCTACGTATTTGTTTACGCATTTCCGTTCAAGAACTATGTGTAATAGGTAGTAGAGGTCAAGCTTGAGGAAATGATTGTTAACGTACAGAATTCAGATATGAATATTTATGATAATTTGTAAAACTAGAAGTTAATACTTCCAAAGGTGCGCGTTTGATAGAACTGCCATTTCAGAGGGTTATTGGAACAAAATCACGTGTTTTAGATGTTTGAAAATGAGTTGTAAAACTCAAAACACGCGCCAGGAAACTGTTTATAACAACATGGAACCAGATAAGTGCTTTTGTTCTAATCTCTCCATCTAAAACCAGAAGAGTAAACTGATTAATATTACTTAACCCTTAACGAACGAGTGCATTTTTGTAGAACATTTGGACAGTAGATCGACTGAATTTTAACAAATCAATTGCTTTATTACTAAAGCAGGAAAAGTGCATAACCAACCCTCAGTTTATAATAGTCGCAACTATCGCTTTACAGACAACTAAAATGAGCTTATTTGTGAATTGATCTTTTGGTGGCTGCGCCGGGAACTTAATTTATAATATCGCGAATATGGCGGCATTCGTACGCTAAGGGTTAATTGATTGGAGTAATATTCAATCAAAAGAAAACCTCATTGCTGGTATCAGTTTAACATTCATAAAATTGGTATATTCATCATAAACGTTAACGTTAACGTTATAGTTTGTCCACAAGTTTTAAAGTCCAGCGAAGAATAACAACAATGACTCATTTTGTGTAATAATAATAATGATTACAAAAGTATTATAAATCCCTCACTTGTTGCAAAAACATTAAATAAATCAAATAAATAATTTAAAAAAATGTATATATTACAATTAAATGTTTTACATAAATTTAGATGAATTTATCTATTATAATTAAAAAACCCTCACTTATTGCAAGTGAAGCATTAAATATAGCTGACTATACAGGGTCTTTTTTTTAACTCAGAACATATGATTGTTAATGTCTATGTTCTATGTTATAATAATCACATCAACGCATTGCAATGTATTGACAATGTAGGCAACCAAGTACACAACGGTGACAGTGACACAGAACGCATTACGAATAATGTTAGGTTAATTAAATTAAATACGGTTTCACAGAATTCTGTTCGTTTGCCTTTGTCCTCATTTGATAGTTGCTGATGATTTGAAAACTTGTAAGCATTGTATTTAAATTCTTTTAATGTCTTGTAAACGGAAGCTGAACTTATTTGAAACTGTGCTGCGATAACTCTTAACGATGATATGGGGTTCTGCTCTACGTAACATAAAATGTTTCATCTCTTCCGTTAAAATGTGATTTCCTTTAGCCCTTTTAATGTGAAAATTACTCACGCAGCCAGTATTGTCAAAATGATGGACAATATTACAAATTGTTGAGATGGATGGAACTTGTCTGCTCGGATACTCAACCGAAAACAAATCTCTAACACGTCGAATGCTGTTCCCACTCTTGTACCAATTACGGTGGTGTAATACATTTTTATTAATAACACAATTTTGACAATTAAATAAAACTGAGTGTAAGTATGGTTGCCTACATTGCAATGCGTTGAGGTGATTATTATGACATAGAACATAGACATTATCAATCATATGTTCTGAGTGAAAAAAACACCCTGTACATATTACAACAAAGTGTTTTACATAAATTTATCATGAATTTCATAAGGTAACACATTTTGACATCTATAGACCAGTTCCCATATAATCAAAGAATTTAATAAAACCAAATAATGCACCGTATTTAATTCTGTTATGTAAAATTTTTAATGGATTACGTACAAATTTGCATATTTGCAAATGAGAGAAAGTGGATAAATTGCATTCCGTACGCTTCGATAATTCGTTTTCTTTAAATTTTAAATATTCGATATTGAAAATTTTAGTTCTCCAGTTTTCTTAAACCTACAGTTACTAAGAATTTGCAAAACAAATTTGGTTAGTGTGTATTGTCTACTTACCAGTGAAAAACAGGGTCTGAAAATTAAAAAAAAATCAATGATTAAATTTTCAAAAATATATCAAATGACGAAACAATGTTAAACCAAAATAATCAGCACTTTATTCTAAGTGAAAGGGTTTTCGATTTTTTTTTAATGTGCTCTGTTATGAGGGCAGTTGTACCATTTTGCGCAAAATCTTGTTATCACAAAAATTTGGTGGAAAAAAATGACACTTGAAATTCGTGAAATTTCGACCATTTTCAAACCGCCATAACTCGGCGCATTTTCAATCGATTGTGATGAATCTTTGAGGGCGAAAAACTTTGAAGTGTCTTCTTAAAAGTCATGCATGGGAACTTAAGCGTAACCCCTTCCGCCCCCTTCTAGCACCCCTGTGAAAAAAAAATGTTTTTTCAGAAAATAGAAAGCCATGTCCAACTTTGACAATGTGACAATCAGTGACGGTTCGCGTGGTTTTTTCTGGTACGGCCGAGGAACAAGAGGTGGCAATACAGATAGGTAGGGTCAGTTGCAGAGACCGCACCTATCTGTATTACCACCTCTTGTTCCTCGGCCGTACCAGAAAAAAACCCGCGAACCGTCACTGGTGACAATCTGTCTACTCAATCCACCATAAAGGCACTAACATTTGATCAATTACCTATACAGGACTTAAAGTTCCTACTACGATTTGGCACCAAGTTATGGGTGTTTGTGAAAAACTCTCTAAAAATGTGCAAAATATTAAAACAAAATTTAAAATGGTGCAGCAACCAATTTAAAATACATTTGTTGAAATAGCGTGGAATGACTAGTTCTAAGTTTACAGATTCAGCCGTCATTGTTTATAATTTGATTTTAACGGGCCGCTATCGTCGGTTTCGGTTTGTAAATTATTGCAGTTATTGGAGCATGGAAAAGTGCAAAAAGTGAATAATTGTGTTGACTTGAGCAAACCGCCTAAAGCTCTTGTAATGAAACATTATTTTATGATGAACGATTAGTTTTGAAAAAAAGTATGTAATTTAGAGGAATTAGAAAAAAAAATAGATATCAATTATTTAAAAAAAGTAATATCGGTTTTATTCGTAAATTAATTGTAAGTTTTATTTAAACGCACATTAAATTAATTATGTTAACTCAAAGTTTATACGTTATATTTTGCTTAACTTATGTAAGGATCATTAGTTTCTACACAGTATATACGAAATATTTGCAAAAAACTTTTATTTTGAATTTTAAATAAAGGTTTGCCATGAAATCATAATGGCGGATATTTAATTTTGTTCTAAAAAGGTGACGTTTGCTGTCGCATTACGATTTACAACCGGCCGTGTATTCTACACAAGATAAAGTATTTTCTTCTAATTGAGGAGTAATTTTGTGAAAGGGGGAGTTTTAAGGAGGACAGATATTCGAAAAGGGTTAAATTTTTAGAAGGAACTTTTGGTTTTTCGGAAATTGTATAATCGGTTAGCATTTCTTCAGAGAGAGAGAGAAAGATCTTTATAAGCACAACTTTACTTGAATTTTCTATTGAAGCCTGAAATTGTGTTATTTCTGCCAATATTTAACCAGCCCTTATTTTTTTTTTAAATAAGAGATAAAAGATGATTTATGAGAGACATTTTTGAAAAAACTTGAAAAGTATTTGTTAAAAAAATTCGATTAAAAACTGCTTATTTGATAAGAGTTAGAAGAGTTTTTCCTAACCCAATAAACGACCCGAAATTGTATCATATAATTAATTCTTTCTCTGTTCTTTTCAGACAAGACAAGTTTTAGTTGGACAATGTCTACCGAGTTCATGTTCCTCAGGAGACATCCGCTCCATTTTTCTGCAGGAACGATCACAGGCAAAATCTCTCATCGTGGTCGACGTAAGACCAGTCCCGGGGGATTATAGTGCCCTTAATGATACCAAATTTCATATTGTAGGGTAAGTAAAAAATACACAAAAGTCCTTCATAATCGCTTAATCTTATTCCATTATTAGTCGTCCATTATTAGTCGTGAATATTTTAATCTTATTCCATTATTAGTCGTGATTAGTCGTCCATTATTAGTCGTGAATATTTATCAAAAATACTAGAAGAAACATCACACTGAGATTGAAAAATATGAGGTGTGTATGCTATAAAAAAATATATTATGATTCGATTCCATATTGCAATAACTTGCGCGACACTTACCTAATGAATCGACAATTTTGTGTACGACGACGGCAGTAGGTTTTAAAGCCTCTTGTATTAAGGATAATTTTGGATTGTTTTTCCTCGAGCGTTAACGCTCCAAAATCCAACCATTTCCGTTTCTTATAGGGCGAAAATGACACCAAACTTGGTCCGGGTATATATCCATAGTTAAAAATTAAATAACTATTTCCAATCCATCGCGGGATGAGAGCAATCCATTCTTACACGATCAACGGAAGAAATAACTGACTAAAAACACAAAAACCGTGGCGAAACGCGTGTAACCGGTGGGACACAAGGAACGGCGAGAGATCAGCTGATCATGAGAACGGCCATTACTGTTTTAAGCAGTTTGGGCCAATCACAACAACGTATTTTCGCGGCTATAATTTGATTTAGTCCGCCTGGTTATTAAATGAGGCATAGCATGAATTTGGTGCGAAAGTGAAGGCAGATGAAGGAAATATGCAAGGGGTGAAATATCGTATAATTATAAAATGTGTGTTTTGAAGCGCAAACAGTAACGTTTTCACAAAAACAAAGCAAAACGTATTGGAATTACCTCAACAACATTATATCAACGATTATTGTTGCATCCAATTAGGATCCATACAATGCGTACAGGAAGAAGTCGGTCAAAATTCTGCGATTGCGATTTAATTGAGCGAAAGCGGTTATTTCAACTAATTAATCAATTCGGTCTTTCTCGACGCGTTTCCTATTAATTAATTAAAAAAACGAGCGGATCGTTAAAAATGTGTTTTTAAAGTTGTGTGCCGTAACCGCAAATCGTTACCGATATCGGTTTCTAACGGATGATTATTTAACGAGGTAAATATGCCAGAATGCTTGCATAACGAAATTTTCTTCACGAATCAGTAATGAACTCAATTTACACTCCACCAAGCAGGGAGGTCTAATTAAAGCAGCGTTGAAAATTTTTCCAGATTTGTACAGAAGAATGTAAATTTGCAAATTTTTACGGCCGTAGTAGTAGAATACCAGAAGACCGGTTCGGACCTTCTTTGATCTCATCAACACAGCACAGTCGTTGGCGCGGAAACGAAATTTCACTATGTAGTTAAAATCGCAACGTTTGAGACCAATGTTTCTTAAATTTTTGAAAATTACAATAAACTTGTTTCCAAGGTTTTCTCAAGAAATATGGCCCATCTGTTTCTGCGTATAGTCTTTAAAATGCGATATATGTTATCTTAAGGACTATAAAAAAATAATCCTGAAATGAATTAAATTTCTTACTCTTACAGAGTAAACAAGAACCGAAATACCGTTTTCTCCCGTAGCCTCGCCCCTGATTTTCACGAGCCGCTACTGCACTGTCCTAGACCATCAAGCTATCCATGGTCTTCACAGGAAAACGAAAATAATTAAAATCAGCATCTGCATTTCTTTTCAATTTTTTTTTTTTTACTTGCCGAAAATGGATATTCTTGACATTGATGATGGTTATTGGAAAAACTTGGTAATTGATTTGCAACATTTTTTTTTTCTGGAAAGTTTAAACCCAATTATTTTTGAACAATTATATTAAAGTTTCCACTTGTTTCTAATTTTGAAAATTTTTTAATGCTGAAAATTAAAATTCTTGTGTTTGAGGATGATTATTTGGAAAACTGGGTAATTAACTTGTTTAAATTTTTCCGGAATATAAAAACACAATCATTCTTGAAAAATTTAAGAAAAGTTGGAAGTTTGCAATTGTTTCGTTCTTTTGCAAAATCAACGCTTTTTCGATTTTTTAATGCCGACAATTAAAATTCGTGTGTTTGAGGATGATTATTTGGAAAACTGGGTGATTAACTTGTTTAAATTTTTCCGGAATATAAAAACACAATCATTCTTGAAAAACTTAAGAAAAGTTGGAAGTTTGCAATTGTTTCGGTTTTTGTGCAAAATCAACGATTTTTCGATTTTTGTTTTTTTGGAAACGGGTATTCAAAGATTTGATGATGTTTATTTCGAAGACCAGGCAATTGACTTGATTGGAATTTTTTGGAATATCAAAACTCAATAAATTCTTAATAATTTTGTAAAAGTTTAAAATCCGCAGTTGTTTCGCATTTTGAGAAAATCAACGATTTTTCCATTTTTTTAATGCTGACAATTGAAATTCTTGTGTTTGATGATGATTACTGGGAAAACTAGGTGATTAATTTGTTTAAATTTTTTCGGAAAATAAAAACACAATCATTTTTGAAAAATTTAAGATACGTTGGAAGTTTGCAATTGTTTTGTGCAAAATCAACGTTTTTTCGATTTTTGTTTTTTTGAAAATGGGTATTCAAAGATTTGATGATGTTTATTTCGAAAACTAGACAATTGACTTGATTGGAATTTTTTGGAATATCAAAACTCAATAAATTTTTAATAATTTTGTAAAAATTTCAAATCTGCAGTTGTTTCGAATTTTGAGAAAATCGACGCTTTTTCCATTTTTTAATGCTGACAATTGATATTCTTGTGTTTGATGATGATTACTGGGGAAACTAGGTGATTAACTTGTTTAAATTTTTCCGGAATATAAAAACACAATCATTTTTGATAAATTCAAAAAACGTTGGAAGTTTGCAATTTTTTCGATTTTTGTGCAAAATCAACGCTTTTTCAATTTTTGATTGCCGGAAATGGGTATTCAAAGATTTGATGATGTTTATTTGGAAAAATAAGCAATTGACATGATTGGAATTTTTTAGAATATCAAAACTCAATGATTTCTTAATAATTTTGTAAAAATTTAAAATCCCCAGTTGTTTCGAATTTTGAGAAAATCAACGATTTTTCCATTTTTTTAATGCTGACAATTGATATCCTTGTGTTTGATGATAATTACTGGGAAAACTAGGTGATTAACTTGTTTAAATTTTTCCGGAATATAGAAACACAATCATTTTTGAAAAATTTAAGAAATATTGGAAGTTTGCAATTGTTTCGGTTTTTGTGCAAAATCAACGTTTTTTTGGAAACGGGTATTCAAAGATTTGATGATGTTTATTTCGAAAACTAGGCAATTGAATTGATTGGAATTTTTTGGAATATCAAAACTCAATAAATTCTTAATAATTTTGTAAAAATTTCAAATCCGCAGTTGTTTCGAATTTTGAGGAAATCAACACTTTTTCCATTTTTTTAATGCCAACAATTGATATTCTTGTTTTTGATGATGATTACTGGGGAAACTAGGTGATTAACTTGTTTAAATTTTTCCGGAATATAAAAACACATCATTTGTGAAAAATTTAAGATACGTTGGAAGTTTGCAATTGTTTCGGTTTTTGTGCAAAATCAACGTTTTTTCGATATTTGTTTTTTTGGAAACGGGTATTCAAAGATTTGATGATGTTTATTTCGAAAACAAGGCAATTGACATGATTGGAATTTTTTGGAATATCAAAACTCGATGATTTCTTAATAATTTTGTAAAAGTTTAAAATCCGCAGTTGTTTCGAATTTTGAGAAAAACAACGCTTTTTCCATTTTTTTAATGCCAACAATTGATATTCTTGTGTTTGATGATGATTACTGGGAAAACTAGGTGATTAACTTGTTTAAATTTTTCCGGAATATAAAAACACAATCATTTTTGAAAAATTTAAGAAACATTGGAAGTTTGCAATTGTTTCGTTTTTTGTGCAAAATCAACGTTTTTTCGATTTTTGTTTTTTTGGAAACGGGTATTCAAAGATTTGATGATGTTTATTTCGAAAACTAGGCAATTGACTTGATTGGAATTTTTTGGAATATCAAAACTCAATAATTTCTTAATAATATCGTAAAAATTTAAAATCCGCAATTGTTTCGAATTTTGAGAAAATCAACGCTTTTTCCATTTTTTTAATGCCAACAATTGATATTCTTGTGTTTGATGATGATTACTGGGAAAACTAGGTGATTAACTTGTTTAAATTTTTCCGGAATATAAAAACACAATCATTTTTGAAAAATTTAAGAAACATTGGAAGTTTGCAATTGTTTCGGTTTTTGTGCAAAATCAACGTTTTTTCGATATTTGTTTTTTTGGAAACGGGTATTCAAAGATTTGATGATGTTTATTTCGAAAACTAGGCAATTGACTTGCTTGGAATTTTTTGGAATATCAAAACTCAATAATTTCTTAATAATTTTGTAAAAATTTAAAATCCGCAGTTGTTTCGAATTTTGAGAAAATCAACGCTTTTTCCATGTTTTAAATGCTGACAAATGATATTCTTGTGTTTGATGATGATTACTGGGAAAACTAGGTGATTAACTTGTTTAAATTTTTCCGGAATATAAAAACACAATCATTTTTGAAAAATTTAAGAAACATTGGAAGTTTGCAATTGTTTCGGTTTTTGTGCAAAATCAACGCTTTTCCGATTTTTGTTTTTTGGAAACGGGTATTTAAATATTTGATGATGTTTATTTCGAAAACTAGGCAATTGACGTGATTGGAATTTTTTGGAATATCAAAACTCAATAATTTCTTAATAATTTTGTAAAAATTTAAAATCCGCAGTTGTTTCGAATTTTGAGAAAATCAACGCTTTTTCCATTTTTTAATGCTGAAAATTGTTATTCTTGTGTTTGATGATGATTACTGGGAAAACTAGGTGATTAACTTGTTTAAATTTTTCCGGAATATAAAAACAAAATCATTTTTGAAAAATTTAAGAAAAGTTTGCAATTGTTTCGGTTTTTGCGCAAAATCAACGTTTTTTCGATTTTTGTTTTTTGGAAACGGGTATTCAAAGATTTGATGATGTTTATTTCGAAAACTAGGCAATTGACTTGATTGGAATTTATTGGAATATCAAAACTTAATAATTTCTTAATAATTTTGTAAAAATTTAAAATCCGCAGTTGTTTCGAATTTTGAGAAAATCAACGCTTTTTCCATTTTTTAAATGCTGAAAATTGTTATTCTTTTGTTTGATGATGATTACTGGGAAAAGTAGGTGATTAACTTGTTTAAATTTTTCCGGAATATAAAAACACAATCATTTTTGAAAAATTTAAGAAACATTGGAAGTTTGCAATTGTTTCGTTTTTTGCACAAAATCAACGTTTTTTCGATTTTTGTTTTTTTGGAAATGGGTATTCAAAGATTTGATGATGTTTATTTCGAAAACTAGGCAATTGACGTGATTGGAATTTTTTGGAATATCAAAACTCTATAATTTTTTTATAATTTTGTGAAAATTTAAAATCCGTAGTTGTTTCGAATTTTGAGAAAATCAACGCTTTTTCCATTTTTTTAATGCTGACAATTGATATTTTTGTGTTTGATGATGATTACTGGGAAAACTAGGTGATTAATTTATTTAAATTTTTCCGGAATATAAAAACACAATCATTTTTTGAAAAATTTAAGAAACGTTGGAAGTTTGCAATTGTTTCGGTTTTTGTGCAAAATCAACGCTTTTTCGATTTTTGTTTTTTTGAAACGGGTATTCAAAGATTTGATGATGTTTATTTCGAAAACTAGGCAATTGACGTGATTGGAATTTTTTGGAATATCAAAACTCTATAATTTTTTTATAATTTTGTGAAAATTTAAAATCCCCAGTTGTTTCGAATTTTGAGAAAATCAACGATTTTTCCATTTTTTTAAATGCTGAAAATTGTTATTCTTTTGTTTGATGATGATTACTGGGAAAAGTAGGTGATTAACTTGTTTAAATTTTTCCGGAATATAAAAACACAATCATTTTTGATAAATTCAAAAAACGTTAGAAGTTTGCAATTTTTTCGATTTTTGTGCAAAATCAACGCTTTTTCAATTTTTGATTGCCGGAAATGGGTATTCAAAGATTTGATGATGTTTATTTGGAAAAATAAGCAATTGACATGATTGGAATTTTTTAGAATATCAAAACTCAATTATTTCTTAATAATTTTGTAAAAATTTAAAATCTTCAGTTGTTTCGAATTTTGAGAAAATCAACGCTTTTTACATTTTTTTAATGCTGACAATTGATATTCTTGTGTTTGATGATGATTACTGGGAAAACTAGGTGATTAATTTATTTAAATTTTTCCGGAATATAAAAACACAATCATTTTTGAAAAATTTAAGAAACGTTGGAAGTTTGCAATTGTTTCGGTTTTTGTGCAAAATCAACGCTTTTTCGATTTTTGTTTTTTTGAAACGGGTATTCAAAGATTTGATGATGTTTATTTCGAAAACTAGGCAATTGACTTGATTGGAATTTTTTGGAATATCAAAACTCAATCATTTCTTAATAATTTTGTAAAAGTTTAAAATCCGCAGTTGTTTCCAATTTTGAAAAAATCAACGCTTTTTCGATATTTGAGTGCCAAAAATTGATATTCTTGGGGTTGATGATGATTATTGGGTAAACTAGGTGATTTAATTGTTTGGATTTTGTAGAATATGAAAGCTCAATCATTTCTGAACAATCTTTGTCATTTTGAAAATCAAGAAAATGTGCGCCTTCCGCTTGACCAAACACACACACTCTGCTACCATCTCAAGAAACTCGTTCACGCTTCTCGCAAGTGAAACCAAAATTACGTCACTCCAACGAGGCTCTTAATTGGACACGGAAAAAGTACCAGTTTTCGATTTCCGAGGTTACCTCATGTGGCGTACGTACCGCAGAGAGGAAGAAAACTGTGTCGGTTTTCGCGGCATTAATTGCCGGGCATTAAAATACCGCCGCACACTCTTGCATACGGAATTTCGAAACGGCTCTCGCAATTGGCACTCAATTCGCAACGATTAAACCATCAAAACGGAGACGTTGACACCGAAGTGTGTGTGTCGAAAGCTCGCGGCACGTGTCGTCTAGAAACCGAATGAATAATTTACGCGCGATCAAAAGTGAAATTTCATCAGGCGTGAAATGAATAATGTACTGAATTTTTCTTCTAAACATTAAACTGAATGATAATTCGATCGTGAGTACGTTAAAAGTGACATTTTTATCGGATGTGCAATGAATAATGTTCCTAGATTAGTGCACTGAAATGCCGTAAACGAAGCTTCTTCTAAACATTAAATATTTGATTGGGTTCAGTACAGCATTCAGGCAATAGATTCCGCCACTTTGACGTTTCTACAGTTAAAGCTTCTTCTACTTTTTCCTGTGTATAATACACTGCCGGTTGTGAATCGTAAGGGTGGATATACACTAGAGCATTTACATCTATGTAATGTAACGTTTTAACGAATGGTACAATACAGGAAAATGCTCAGTTTGAAAAGCTGTCGTCAAAAGACGTCTGGTTCGTGAGGGTGATACACTAGAACATATCATAGAGCGGCTCGTTGTTCTGTTACCAGTAAATGCTCTAGTCTATACTCACCTTAATGTGACAGCAAACGTCACTTTTTATAGCGGCCATTATGATTTCATGGCAAACCTTTGTTTTTTAATTCGAAATAATTACAAAGTTTTTTTGCAAATATCTCGGTAATACTCTGCAGAAATTATTGAGTAAGGTACCAAATCATCAGCTTAAAAATCTTTAAAAATAATACAAGTCCCTGTCCTTTTGCAAATAGCCTAGAGTTGGCCACATGGACGTGCATCCCAGGCAAAAATACCGATACTGTCAAATAACCAATAGACCTAAATTTATATTTTTCTAAACTTCCAGAGGTGTAACCTGCTGCGTGGCAATACTCATAATCTTAGCGACGATCATCGAACTAATTTTAAAAGACCGCAACCGAAAGAACGAGGCGCAGCTCCAGAACAACAACAACATCGACGACAAGGAGGAGAACAAGAAAAACACGAAGCCGAGCCTCGGTAAAAATTGCAAATCACATTCAACCTCCGATTTCAAACGTAATTTTCCAGGAAAACCGCTGAAGACCCTCCTGTCCTTCTCCGCGCTGAGCAACGGCGAGAAAATCCTCGCCCTCGACAAAGTCTCCCTCGAATCCATCCGGTGCGTGCACGGCCTGAGAGTCTTCTCGATAGCGTGGATCATAATGGTGCACACGTACCTGGAGGTGTTCTCGATCGCGGAAAACAAGACCATGAGAACGGTCACGGAAAGGTCGTTCTTATATCAGACCGTGTCCAACGCGACTTTCTCCGTTGACACCTTCTTCTTCATTAGGTAATCGCGACCGATTGCGATCGAAAGTGTGCTCAATTTTTTTTGTCCGCAGCGGATTGCTGATCACGATCACCTACCTCAGGTCGGACGCGAAGAAAGGGCCGAAGCCGGAGCAGAGCACGCGGAAGGTGGTCGCCGCTAGTTCCATGAAGCTGTTGGTGTTGCTGCTGTACAGGTTTCTGCGGCTGACGCCCGCTTATCTCTTCGTGATCGGCATCAACGAGCTGGTGCTGAGGTTCACCCACAGCAATTCCGTCTACTCACCGGCGATAATCGATCACGTGACCTGCGATCTTTACTGGTGGAGGAACGCGCTCTACATCAACAACTTCTATCCGCAGCACGAGTTCTGCATGCTGTGGTCTTGGTATATAGCGAATGATACGCAGTTCTATGTTCTGGCGTCGGTATTGTTGTTGGTTGCTGTTAGGTGAGTTTAAGTTTTGTACTGGTTCAAATTTATATGCAGACGTTAAATTGAACTTGCGAACAAACGCAAAAATTATGTATCAAGGAAGAGAAATACACGATTTTTCCTGAAGTGCTAAGTTGTAGCCAGAGGGCGAACCCCGAGGGATAGAACGCACCGACAGATAAAACTTAACTAATGATGTGGCCATCATGTTACTTTCTCCGACTTGATGGTATCATAGCCATTTATATTTACGTTTTCATGGTTTATTTTCAATTGAAATCATATTTTAAATGCACATCGAGCGTTGTGTAAACTGGGATGAAAATGACGTTTAAAACGTCAAAATTATAAAAGTTGGAAAAAATATACTCAGTTTACTCAAAAAATAAAGAGTTTAAAAAAAAACTTATTCTTTATAAGTTGTTCATTTTGGCATTTTCTACAATTATTATTAACATAAATTTGCTGTAACTATTAGCGTTTCATAATTGTATAGCAAAAATGAAAAAAATAATAATAAATTTTTTTCTCGAATAAAAATGATTTTATGAAAAATGTTTTCATTTCTTTGTTGTCTTCAAAGTTTGTTTAAATATTTTTGTGATATTTTTCATATTTAACAAAATATTGGCAAAAACAAAAAACAGTTAAGGTAAACGCCCACTTCCGGTGTACGAAATTTTACTAAAAAGGATTGGTAGGACTGAAGATTAGTCAGTAATTCTGGGATATTAAACAGCATCAAAATCAACTGCTTATATTTTTTCCGCACGTTTTCCTCCAAACCTGCACTTTTTTATTCTTAAAATTTTGAAAAATCGTTACTCATTTGCTAAATGTTTTTGATCAAAAATTCAAACTGGATTGGCAGGACTGAAGATTAGTCAGTAATTCTGGGATATTAAACAGCATCAAAATTAACTGATTATATTTTTTCTACACGTTTACCACCAAACCTGCACATTTTATTCTTAAAATTTTGAAAAATCGTTACTCATTTGTTAAATGTTTCTGATCAAAAATTCATAATGGATTGTTAGGATTGAAGGTTAGTCAGTAATTCTGGGATATTAAACAGCATCAAAATCAACTGCTTATATTTTTTCCACACGTTTTCCTACAAACCTGCACTTTTTTATTCTTAAAATTTTGAAAAATCGTTACTCATTTGTTAAATGTTTTTGATCAAAAATTCATAATGGATTGGTAGGACTGAAGATTAGTCAGTAATTCTGGGATATTAAACAACATCAAAATCAACTGCTTATATTTTTTCCACACGTTTTCCTCCAAACCTGCACTTTTTTATTCTTAAAATTTTAAAAAATCGTTACTCATTTGTTAAATGTTTTTGATCCAAAATTCAAATTGGATTGGTAGGACTGAAGGTTAGTCAGTAATTCTGGGATATTAAACAGCATCAAAATCAACTGCTTATATTTTTTCCACACGTTTTCCTACAAACCTGCACTTTTTTATTCTTAAAATTTTGAAAAATCGTTACTCATTTGTTAAATGTTTTTGATCAAAAATTCATAATGGATTGGTAGGACTGAAGATTAGTCAGTAATTCTGGGATATTAAACAACATCAAAATCAACTGCTTATATTTTTTCCACACGTTTTCCTCCAAACCTGCACTTTTTTATTCTTAAAATTTTAAAAAATCGTTACTCATTTGTTAAATGTTTTTGATCCAAAATTCAAATTGGATTGGTAGGACTGAAGGTTAGTCAGTAATTCTGGGATATTAAACAGCATCAAAATCAACTGCTTATATTTTTTCCACACGTTTTCCTCCAAACCTGCACTTTTTCATTCTTAAAATTTTGAAAAATCGTTACTCATTTGTTAAATGTTTTTGATCAAAAATTCAAACTGGATTGGCAGGACTGAAGATTAGTCAGTAATTCTGGGATATTAAACAGCATTAAAATCAACTGCTTTTATTTTTTCCACACGTTTTCCTCCAAACCTGCACTTTTTCATTCTTAAAATTTTGAAAAACCGTTTCTCATTTGTTAAATGTTTTTGATCAAAAATTTATAATGGATTGTAAGGACTGAAGGTTAGTCAGTAATTCTGGGATATTAAACAGCATCAAAATCAACTGCTTATATTTTTTCCACACGTTTTCCTCCAAACCTGCACTTTTTCATTCTTAAAATTTTGAAAAACCGTTTCTCATTTGTTAAATGTTTTTGATCAAAAATTTATAATGGATTATAAGGACTGAAGGTTAGTCAGTAATTCTGGGATATTAAACAGCATCAAAATCAACTGCTTTTATTTTTTCCACGCGTTTTCCTCCAAACCTGCACTTTTTTATTCTTAAAATTTTGAAAAATCGTTACTCAATTGTTAAATGTTTCTGATCAAAAATTCATAATGGATTGTTAGGATTGAAGATTAGTCAGTAATTCTGGGATATTAAACAGCATCAAAATCAACTGCTTTTATTTTTTCCACGCGTTTTCCTCCAAACCTGCACTTTTTTATTCTTAAAATTTTGAAAAATCGTTACTCATTTGTTAAATGTTTTTGATCAAAAATTCATAATGGATTGGTAGAACTGAAGGTTAGTCAGTAATTCTGGCATATAAAACAGCATCAAAATCAACTGCTTATATTTTTTCCACACGTTTTCCTCCAAACCTGCACTTTTTTCAGTTCTTCAGATTATCAAATAAGACGGATGTTTAAAGTTTCATATCAATTTCTCCATTAGTTTTTGAGGTACAGCGCGCACAGACAGACACATACACAGGCACACACAGACACAATTGTTTTTTCAGAAATTGTTGAAATGGCATCTAGGGACCCCAAAACGGATATTTCCGTAAAAAATTTTTTTTTTTAAATCACGATCACAATACTTTCTCATACTTCGTAACGGAGAAAGTAAAAACGTCAGCCGTGACAGTTACAATAAATAATGGACATAGAAATGTTTACTTCCCTCCCTAGAGAATAGTAGATTTTATATCAAGGGAGAGAAGTGCCTGATTTTTCCTGAGGTGTTTTCGCCCTCGGCATACAACGCACAGAGGGAAAAGCAACATTCTCTTCCGAGGTATATATACTGTTTTTTTCACAAACGGGATATTTTAAGAGTGAAATGTTCGTTTCTAAAACCTAACTTAGAAAAAAGAAACGCTGTCAGACGTGACAGTTAAAATAAATAATGGAACCTCGCAGGGAGAGAAATTATCACTTCTCTCCCTAGGGAGAGAAATGTTATCTCTCTCACGATTTCGACAGCTGAGAAATCGACTTTCCCGTTTGTGAAAAAATAATTATTATTTTCCTTTATTTCTATTACGATTTGGACACCTGATTATTTGTATGTATTCTGATATTACAATTTTTATTTTTGTAAAATTTTAGGGGCGAGAAACACATTCGATGGGTCGGACTATCACTGGCGTCGTTTTTGCTGACGTCGTGGCTGATAACCTTCGTAGTTGCGATTAAATACAACTACGTGGCGCGGGTGGAGGAACCGTTTGCGCTTTTCGATCAACTTTACGATAAACCCTGGCTGCGGATAGGACCCTATTTGATCGGAATGGCCACGGGTTACTTCCTTTTTAAAAGGGACAAGCCGATGAAACTGTCCGCCTTCTTCGTTATTTTTGGGTGGACGCTGTCGCTCTCGTGCATTTTGAGTCTGGTGTACGGTCTGGGAAGGCACGGACTGTTTCCTCCCTTATCTGCAATTTATGTAAGTATCCGCTATGTATTACCTGTAAATTTGATGGTGGCGTTACCATTAAAACTCCCTAATTTTTATTAATCATTGATAAGAGAACTTTGCAAAATTAGTGGTACTGATAGGGGGAAACGCAATAATATGCAGTGTGTTTTCCACCTGTAAATCTGATAGTCAAATCCATTAAATCTGCCACGTTTTAATAAATCATTGATAAGACAGTTATGCAATGAGAGTGGTACTAAAAGATAGAAAACCCGGAATTTTAATTTTCACACTAACACATCTCTACGTTAGGAAATGAGAGTGGTACTAAAGGATAGAGAAATTCCAAAAAATAAAAACAATCATCCACTACCTTCCCTACACTTCCTTGTCCATTCCTGCAACGATACACCCATCTGTCTCTTCCTTTCCCCTCTCCTCAGTATATTCCACATTTCTGTCTCGTTCCTGCACTCCCTCAACTCCACACTGCAACCTCTTCTTCTCACATATCGTATCGTATTTTTTTTGCTGCCATATCAATACACCTCTACAACTACAGCATTGTTAGCACGAACAATATTCGATTTCGTGCCATTTTCTGCCCAACATTGAAATTGTAAATATTTAAGATCTTCGACTGAAACGCAAACACACGAGGAAATAAAATACGGAGTAATGTCCGGCGAAGGTGGAACCCACCAAATTGGTCCGTCGCGTCCAATCCAGCAATCTGGGAAGGTTACAGTAACATCCAGATTTCGTGTCTTGTTGGAAGATCACTTGAAGTTGCACATCAGCAAACTGTAGGAACAAGAACTGTTCTAACATGTCTTTATATACTGTGCCAGTTATTGATGCTTCATAGAAGAAAATTGAACGAAAATCATATTCTACGCCAGGCTGTACCAAACGTTTATTTTTTTGATATCTCGAGCTTGTTCTTGGTAGAGGTGCGGGTTTTCCGCATCCTAGATCGGAGTGTTCTTTAAATATGAAACATTGCCTAGTCTGAAAACAAGAAATTGAGGGTTCCTCACCAGACAATCCAGCATTTCAATTGATTGTCATCTGGTTTTAATTTAGTTGGACAATTTGCACAGTGTAGGGGTACAAATGAAGCCGCATATGAAGTACTCAAAGCACATCATTTCAATTTATTGTCATCTGGTTTTAATTGTTGGACAATTTGCACAGTGTAGGGGTACAATGAAGTACTCAAAGCACATTGAGCAGCCGGAATGCTTGGCGACTCGATTTATGGTACATGAAATCCCGCTCGAATTTCTTCAACCACCTCTTCCGAAACCCTTCGACGAGAACTTTAGGTCTCTACAAAATGCAGAACTTAAGTTAAACATCTACGCAGGAATTTGCTTGGCACAGTTAAGAAGACTCGCATATGCAGAGACAAATTCAATAATTACTGTGCGCTCCGCAGCAGATACACAGATTGTACGCACTGCTGCGGAGTCACCATTTTGCTTCACGCGATTGTTGCGCAACGTAATGACAGCACAGCCCAGAGGCGGCTCGTTATATAAAGGAGCCATGGCACTACCTGTAGTTTCAAGCTCAGCAAGAATTTTTAATTAACTCTTAAAAAACTTTTTCACCAGTTACTTCGGTCTATGAAGATAAAGAGGGGGGGGGGGTATATTGTATAAGTGGCTCTACCATCAACATGTTCTACGAGCAGCCACTGCCACAGCCAACTTCTAACTAATGAAATAAAAAATCTTTGAGGTTCTCTTTCTTCTGGTACCACTCAAAATTTTGCATATTTTGTTAGCAATGATTGTTTAACATGTGAGAAGTTTGAAGGGGACAAGGCGTACAAGTACTAAACATATTTAATTTCTAAGCGAAAATAAATGTTTCCCATTCACGAAAATTGTAGCCTCAGGTTTCTCGCTACTGTTCGTCATCAGACACTAGGAACAACAACTTCTCAATGCATTCGCCACTAGATGGCGTTAAGAAACATTCCAATATTTAACGTAAAGCTATAAACCAACATTGTGGATTGTTTGAAGCTCAATTTCGCTGAAAGCTCGATGGATGTTTTTCTCTTAAGTGCGACTATTGTTGGTGAGAGCCTTTGGCACTAGATGGCGTTAAGAAACATTCCAATATTTAATGTAAAGCTATGAACCAACATTGTGGATTGTTTGAAGTTCAATTTCGCTAAAAGCTCTTTTAACTTTTAAGTGCGACAATTGTTGGTGCGTGGAGCGATGGACTTGCTAAGGCACAAACGTATAAAAGAGGAGAAGACTTTACTCTAGTATCGGTACGAGATGGACATGATCTGCAAAGTTCTGCAAGGCTCGGGACTGGGACCGACCCAATGGAATGTTGGTTACGATGGTGTACTCTGGGAAGAGATGCCGTATGGTGTCACTCTAATAGAATACGCAGATAATCTGGCGCTATTAGTGACAGGATGGTGCAGAATGGGCAGTGGGAAGGATTACGAAATGGTCACCGACTGGAAGTTAGCCGTAAATTTCAGCCACGAATCCGGCGCCTCCGCCATTTTTGACTTTCGAAAATTTTCAAGTTTTCTCTCCTAATTTACAGAAAATAGATTAAAATTCATAATTAATCAAATTGCTGCGTAATTAATTTAAACAAAAATGAAGAATATGTGTCATTTTTTTAAACTTAAATATTGTAAACAAAGCCCTATAGAACATTTGTGGCCGAAAATATCGAACATAAACTACGCCTAACGATGACTTTTGATTTTTTGAAAATTGACCATGTTTCGATGGGTGTCTTATCGAAACAATCGGGGTAAATCCTAAGTTAAAAGCTTATTGTTATTATTATGGCACTACAGCAATTTGATTAATTATGAATTTTATTCTATTTTCTGCAAATTAGGAGAGAAAACTTCGAAATTTACCAAAGTCAAAATGGTGGAGGCGCCGGATTCGTGGCTGAAATTTATGGCTAACTTCCAGTAGGTGAAATGGTCAGTGACGGTTCGCGGGGTTTTTTCTGGTACGGCCGAGGAACAAGAGGTGGTAATACAGATAGGTGCGGTCTCTGCAACTGACCCTACCTATCTGTATTACCACCTCTTGTTCCTCCGCCATACCAGAAAAAACCCCGCGAACCGTCACTGGAAATGGTTCACGAGGAGAGGTCTTCAACTTGCCGCCCGCAAGATCGAGACGATCATCCTTGCAGACAGGGAAACTGTGTTTATTTTGTACAGAGATTGAAATTAAGTGTGCCTCTTAAACCAAAATTGCTGGCGCCCAAATAGTTAGTTGAAGATAGGAATCACGACCTACGCACCGATGTGTAAAAGCTACCGGATGAACTGAGAGGTACTGGAAATTTGTTTAAAAAAACAAACAAAAAAATAGACAAATTTTCAATTCAATATAAGCAAACCAAAGTAAAGGAAGGGACGCCACAACCATCAGCTATAGAGTCTCAACGCAGGTTGGCGGGTTTTTTTCTGGTACGGCCGAGCAACAAGAGGTGGTAATACAGATAGGTGCGGTCACTCAGCCAGCCGTCTCTGCAACTGACCCTACCTATCTGTATTACCACCTCTTGTTGCTCGGCCGTACCAGAAAAATCCCCGTGAACCGTCACTGGTATCAAACTGACAAAAGATAATAAAAAGATAATTCCGCTGGAGCGAAGATTTTAGCAGCTGAGGGAAAGAGTTCTGCAGAGCCATGAATTGATTTGTGTAATGACGGAAGGTTTTAGCAGGTTTAGCCCCCTTTAGGAGAAGGGCAAGAGTCCTGCAGAGCCATGAATTGAATGGTCATGCGTAAAGCATTTCCTACTCTTAAAAACAGGGTCAGAGTAGACAAAGTTTGTCTTTGTTTTGTAGCTCTTTAAAACATTAAAACAAGCCAGAAGGTGTACTGAGTAAAACAGTGCATCCGCGGTTCCGCCAGTACCCCGTTTCAGGAGGGCCACCGTTGCGTTGGTAAAAAAGAAAAGATTAAACATTCAGACTCAAAACTGTCTTATTACCATTCACCGAATGGCTAAGGCCTAAGTCAACCCTCAAAAATGGTGATGTGGCCATCATGTTACTTTCTCTGACTTGATGGTATCATTTATATTTACGATTTCATGGTTTATTTTCAATTGAAATCATATTTTAAATGTACATCGAGCGTTTTGTAGACACGCATGAAACTGACGTTTAAAACGTCAAAATTATAAAAGATGGAAAAATTATACTTCAAATTCAAAAACTCAGTTTACTCAAAAACTAAAGGAATTTCGAAAAAAACTAATTCTTTATAAGTTGTTCATTTTAGCATTCTCTACAATTATTATTAACATAAATTTGCTGTAACTATTATCGTTTTATAATTATAAACAAAAAATAAAAAAAAAATTTAACTCGAAAAAAATGATTTTATAAAAATGTTTTCAAGCATAAGATGTTCATTTCTTTGTTGTCTTCAAAGTTTGTTTTGTGATATTTTTCATATTTAAGAAAATATTGGCAAAAAACAAAAAACAGTTAAGGTAACCGCCCACTTCCGGTGTACGAAATTTTACCAAAAGCTTTTCAGTTCTTCGGATTATCAAATAAGACATATGTTCAAAGTTTCATATCAATTTCTGTATTAGTTTTTGAGATACAGCGCCCACAGACAGACACACACAGACACAATTTTTTACTTTCTCCGTTACGAAGTACGAGAAAGTATTGTGATCGTGATTTTTTTTTCAAAAATTTTTTTTACGGAAATATCCGTTTTGGGGTCCCTAGATGCCATTTCAACAATTTCTGGAAAAAAAAAAATTGTGTCTGTGTGTGTGTGTGTGTGTCTGTGTGTGTGTCTGTGTGTGTGTGTGTGTGTGTGTCTGTCTGTGTGCGCTGTATCTCAAAAACTAATAGAGCAATTGATATGAAACTTTGAACATACGTCTTATTTGATAATCTGAAGAACTGAAAAGCTTTTGGTAAAATTTTGTACACCGGAAGTGGGTGTTTACCTTAACTGTTTTTTGTTTTTTGCCGATATTTTCTTAAATATAAGAAATATCACAAAAACATTTAAACAAATATTGAAGACAACAAAGAAATTAACATCTTTTGCTTAAAAACATTTTTCATAAAATCATTGCTATTCGAGAAAAAAATTTATTATAATTTTTTAATTTTTGGTTTATAATTATGAAACGATAATAGTTACAGCAAATTTATGTGAATAATAATTGTAGAGAATACCAAAATGAACAACTTCTAAAGAATAGGTTTTTTTCGAAATCTCGTTAGTTTTTGAGTAAACCGAGTTTTTGAATTTGAAGTATAATTTTTCCATCTTTCATGATTTTGACGTTTTAAACGTCAGTTTCATCCGAGTTTACGCAACGCTCGATGTACATTTAAAATATGATTTCAATTGAAAATAAACCCATGAAAACGTAAATATAAAGTCGGAGAAAGTAACATGATGGCCACATCACCATTTTTTTTTCCAGAAATTGTTGAAATGTCATCTAGGGACCCCAAAACGGACATTTCCGTAAAAAAAAATTTTGAAAAAAAATCACGATCACAATACTTTCTCGTACTTCTTCATAACGGAGAAAGTAAAAAAAATCCAGAAATTGTTGAAGTGGCATCTAGGGACCCCAAAACGGATATTTCCGTAAAAAAATTAAAAAAAAAATCACGATCACAATTCCTCGTACTTCGTAACGGAGAAAGTAAAAAAAAAACGAAACTGTCTTACTATTTCGTAGATTAGCATTTATTTTACATATTCCCATTCTTCAAATTGCCAAGTTTTATCTATAAACTGTTCAAATTTCAGGCTTAAACATTCAGACTAAAAACTGTCTTCTTAGTATGCTATCTATTTTACACTATTGTTCTTCGACATGCTAAGTTTTATCTATCAATTGTTTTCAGGCTTCTTTAGGACACACCGCGTGGGGATTGTCACTAGCCTGGATAACAGTCGCCTGTTGCTGGGGATACGGAGGACCGGTAGATGCACTACTGGCCTTCAGAGGATTCCTTCCTCTCAGTAGGCTGACGTACTGTACGTATTTGATCCATCCTGTAGTCATGGTGTATACCAGTTTCTTGATGGATGGAACAATGCACTTGCATCAACTAAACGTGGTAAGTACTCGTTTCTGATCAGATGTAATAAAATAATTCAAAACAGAGTGCTATCATCATTTCAATATAACTAAACAACGTTATTTATTTAAATACTTTTAAAACTATGTTTTTTTTTCAGTTGATAATATTTTTGGGAAACTCCGTCGTCTCGTTCATGATCGCGTTCTTGATATCGTTGGCGTTCGAGGCTCCCGTTGTTAGACTGCTCAAAATTCTGTTAGCGCCTAGTTCTAAGAAAGACTAATGAATTTCGTACCGTTGTTACTTTTATGTTTGTAAATAAATCATTGTATTTTTTTTTTTAAGAAAAAACTTTTTTATTTTTTCTTGCATTGGTTACGTAACGAGAAGAGAAATCCGTGCATCGTATGATACTTAATGACACGCTTATCGGGTTAATGCTTAATGGTGTGCAGACATTACGTCGTTGTCTTCTCATCCTTAAAATATTTTAAATATTTCGATAATTATTGAAGTTGCGGATTCGATCGCGCAACCTTTGGAATCAAGTCAAAATAAAAATCAAGATGGCGGTTTCCGAGATATTAATAGCAACATTCTTATCACAAATGGTTGCCATATTTGATTGTTAACATGGCTAAACAGATTTTTCATCCTCTTTTCAACAATGCATAACAACCTTTGTTATGTAATATTGTTTTAATCTTAAAACAAGTTGGCGTGAATCAAAATAAAAGCAACTGTCATGTTGCATTAGTTTTATCAGCTGTACTTGCGTATTATCTTAAGCTGTTGTAATATCGATAATAATTTTTTATGGCTTGTTAACCCACCATTGGTGACGCAAATTTAATGGTGAATTTTCTAAGCATGGATTGCAATATCTCTAAATAAAGTTCAAGTTTTGAGTGTTTGTAATTTTTTTTCAGTTGTCATATGTCAATTGTTTTAGTGGAATATCAAAGATATGTTTATTCTGGATGTATTTAGAAATTTTGAAGTTAATTCGAGGCGTGATTATTTTTTTATAAATTTTCTAATCGCGGATTGCAATATCTCTAAATAAAGTTCAAGTTTCGAGTGTTTGTAATTTTGTTTTCAGTTGTCACATGTCAATTGTTTTAGTGGAATATCAAAGATATGTTTATTCTGGATGTATTTAGAAATTTT
Source organism: Ocypus olens (assembly GCA_910593695.2). NCBI lineage: Eukaryota > Metazoa > Arthropoda > Insecta > Coleoptera > Staphylinidae > Ocypus > Ocypus olens. The sequence continues at coordinate 58,483,134 of OU343052.1, forward strand.
GAAGTTATTTCGAAGCGTGATTATTTTTTTATAAATTTTTTAATCGCGGATTGCAATATCTCTAAATAAAGTTCAAGTTTTGAGTGTTTGTAATTTTGTTTTCAGTTGTCACATGTCAATTGTTTTAGTGGAATATCAAAGATATGTTTATTCTGGATGTATTTAGAAATTTTGAAGTTAATTCAAAGCGTAATTATTTTTTTATAAATTTTCTAAGCGCGGATTGCAATATCTCTAAATAAAGTTCAAGTTTTGAGTGTTTGTAATTTTGTTTTCAGTTGTCACATGTCGATTGTTTTAGTGGAATATCAAAGATATCTTTATTCTGGATGTATTTAGAAATTTTGAAGTTAATTCGAAGCGTGATTATTTTTTTATAAATTTTCTAATCGCGGATTGCAATATCTCTAAATTAAGTTCAAGTTTTAAGTGTTTGTAATTTTGTTTTCAGTTGTCACATGTCAATTGTTTTAGTGGAATATCAAAGATCTGTTTATTCTGGATGTATTTAGAAATTTTGAAGTTAATTCGAGGCTGGATTATTTTTTTAAAAATTTTCTAAGCGCGGATTGCAATATCTCTAAATAAAGTTCAAGTTTTGAGTGTTTGTAATTTTGATTTTAGTTGTCATATGTCAATTGTTTTAGTGAAATATCAAAGATATGTTTATTCCGGATGTATTTAGAAATTTTGAAGTTAATTTGAAGCGTGATTATTTTTTTATAAATTTTCTAAGCGCGGATTGCAATATCTCTAAATTAAGTTCAAGTTTTGAGTGTTTGTAATTTTGTTTTCAGTTGTCATATGTCAATTGTTTTAGTGGAATATCAAAGATATGTTTATTCTGGATGTATTTAGAAATTTTGAAGTTAATTCGAGGCGTGATTATTTTTTTATAAATTTTCTAATCGCGGATTGCAAGATCTCTAAATAAAGTTCAAGTTTCGAGTGTTTGTAATTTTGTTTTCAGTTGTCACATGTCAATTGTTTTAGTGGAATATCAAAGATATGTTTATTCTGGATGGATTTAGAAATTTTGAAGTTAATTCGAGGCGTGATTATTTTTTTATAAATTTTCTAATCGCGGATTGCAATATCTCTAAATAAAGTTCAAGTTTCGAGTGTTTGTAATTTTGTTTTCAGTTGTCACATGTCAATTGTTTTAGTGGAATATCAAAGATATGTTTATTCTGGATGGATTTAGAAATTTTGAAGTTAATTCGAGGCGTGATTATTTTTTTATAAATTTTCTAATCGCGGATTGCAATATCTCTAAATAAAGTTCAAGTTTTGAGTGTTTGTAATTTTGTTTTCAGTTGTCACATGTCAATTGTTTTAGTGGAATATCAAAGATATGTTTATTCTGGATGTATTTAGAAATTTTGAAGTTATTTCGAAGCGTGATTATTTTTTTATAAATTTTCTAATCGCGGATTGCAATATCTCTAAATTAAGTTCAAGTTTTGAGTGTTTGTAATTTTGTTTTCAGTTGTCACATGTCAATTATTTTAGTGGAATATCGAAGATATGTTTATTCTGGATGTATTTAGAAATATTGAAGTTAATTCGAGGCGTGATTATTTTTTTATAAATTTTCTAATCGCGGATTGCAAGATCTCTAAATAAAGTTCAAGTTTCGAGTGTTTGTAATTTTGTTTTCAGTTGTCACATGTCAATTGTTTTAGTGGAATATCAAAGATATGTTTATTCTGGATGTATTTAGAAATATTGAAGTTAATTCGAGGCGTGATTATTTTTTTATAAATTTTCTAATCGCGGATTGCAATATCTCTAAATAAAGTTCAAGTTTCGAGTGTTTGTAATTTTGTTTTCAGTTGTCACATGTCAATTGTTTTAGTGGAATATCAAAGATATGTTTATTCTGGATGTATTTAGAAATTTTGAAGTTAATTCGAGGCGCGATTATTTTTTTATAAATTTTCTAAGCGCGGATTGCAATATCTCTAAATAAAGTTCAAGTTTTGAGTGTCTGTAATTTTGTTTTCAGTTGTCACATGTCAATTGTTTTAGTGGAATATCAAAGATATGTTTATTCTGGATGTATTTAGAAATTTTGAAGTTAATTCGAGGCGTGATTATTTTTTTATAAATTTTCTAAGCGCGGATTGCAATATCTCTAAATAAAGTTCAAGTTTTGAGTGTTTGTAATTTTTTTTCAGTTGTCACATGTCAATTGTTTTAGTGGAATATCAAAGATTTGTTTATTCTGGATGTATTTAGAAATTTTGAAGTTAATTCGAAGCGTGATTATTTTTTTATAAATTTTTTAATCGCGGATTGCAATATCTCTAAATAAAGTTCAAGTTTCGAGTGTTTGTAATTTTGTTTTCAGTTGTCACATGTCAATTGTTTTAGTGGAATATCAAAGATTTGTTTATTCTGGATGGATTTAGAAATTTTGAAGTTAATTCGAGGCGTGATTATTTTTTTATAAATTTTCTAAGCGCGGATTGCAATATCTCTAAATAAAGTTCAAGTTTTGAGTGTTTGTAATTTTGTTTTCAGTTGTTACATGTCAATTGTTTTGGTGGATTTTAATTTATGCTCTTTGACAATAAAACAAAGATATTTATTATGCAATGCGGCAGCTACTCGAAATTGCAACAAAAAACAATAACGGAGAATAAAGTTATTCGACACACCCGGTCTCATAGACCAGTAGGTCACCATTGTCGGGTTGTGATGATTTTCAGAAAATAAACACAAGCAATTATTTTAATACGTTGACTGCCAACTACGAGGATACTTGTAAGTGTTGTGTATTAAAAATGTTTGTTAAAAATAAAATTTTATTATTATCAAAATGTAAACACTCTCAACGTTATAATCTTATCTCGGACACATTGCGTGACGGCCACCGTCGACCGGAACGGACGCGCCGGTTATAAAACTGGCCTGATTACTAGCCAAGAACACGATGGCGTTCGCGACCTCGTCCGCCTGCCCGGGCCTCCCCATGGCGTGCGTTTCCTTGGCCCTCTCCAAAAACTTCTTGTACGCCTCCTCGTCCATGCCCCCGTTCCTGTGCAGGTTGGTGACGGTGACGCCGGGATTCACCGCGTTCACCCTCACGTTCTTGGCGGCGAGCTCGAGGGCGACGCACCTGGTGAACTGATCGACGGCCGCTTTGCTGACGTTGTACGCCAGGACGCCGGGGAACGACCGGATGCCGTTGACGCTGGAGACGTTCACGACGTTGCCCTGGGTTTTAATCAGGTGCGGCACCGCCAGCTGCGTCAGCTGGTAAATCGAACGGATGTTGATGTTCATGACCCGATCGAACTGCTCCAGGCTGGTGTTTTCGATGCTGCCGCTCTCGAGGACCCCGGCGTTGTTCACGAGCACGTCCAGCTTGCCGTAGTGCTCGATGGTCTTCGCCAGGATGTTCTGGGTGTCGCACTCGTTGCTCAGCTCTCCGAGGACCAGAAGGGGCGTGCTGCCGCCTTGCTCGCATTCCGCGGACACCTTCTTCAAATTCTCCGCGTTCCTTCCTGCCAGGGCCAGGCAGGCGCCCAAATTGGCGAATTGTTTGGCAGCGGCCGCTCCGATTCCACTGCTGGCACCGGTTATCAAAACCACCTTACCGATAAAGTCCATTTTGGAGCACATTTTTGGCGAGCACTGGAGGTTACCACGACGGAAGACAGGAGTTCTGTTGTGTGTGGTATTTTTAATGCCGGCCCGATCAGCTGATTGCGTGACATGCGCATCGTCAGCGTGGCGATAATACTATCCATGTTTATGGATAGAGTCGCCGCTGCGCCGTTAAAAACTTTTGGAATGTTTCCAAAAAAGGTTCCTATTTCACGGAGTTTGAGAGGTGACGTTTATGTAAGCTTATTATTGACGTTAATGACAGATCCATGATTATTAGCATCAGCGGCGGCTCGTGGATCTTCGTGGAAGACAGAGATGCAACTCGTGCTGCACTACTTACTCTTATGGAGGAAGCAAATATTCCGTTGCTGTATTGGTCAAATTTTCTTTGGTAGCCTCCATCCAAGAGCCGCCGCTGATTGCAGTGACGGTTCGTCTGGTACGGCCGATGAACAAGAGATGGCAATACAGATAGGTGCGGTCACGCAGCCAGCCGTCTCTGCATTACCACCTCTTGTTCCTCGGCTGTACCAGAAAAAACCCAGCAACCCTCACTGGCTGATTGGTATCTTTGAAGATGTAATTTTAATCCCTAACCGGATCCAAGGTCAACTTTGCGAAAATATGATAAAACCTTCATTCCTTCCATCAAATATCATTAGTGTCATTGGCGCCGGGTGCGCATGTGTTGATTTGGTTGCCTACAGTAAGTCATTTTTTTATTGTAAAATAGTTAATTTAGTCATGGTGATGGTTGCGACCGTTACTACGTGGTAATTCATTATAGAAGCACTGAATAAAACACTTACTAAGTTTTTTACCACAATTTATTTGATTTACATATACATATATATCACAATATATGTAAATATTGTACGTACATCAAATAAATTGTGGTAAAAAACTTAGTAAATGTTTTATTCAGTGTTTCTGAGTTAATTTAGTATTTACAATGGAAAAAGAGATATGACACGATCAGTGACGGTTCGCGGGTTATTTTCTGGTACGGCCGAAGAACAAAAGGTGACAATACAGATAGGTAGGGTCAGTTGCGGAGACCGCACCTAAAAACCCCGCGAACCGTCACTGGACACGATACTGTGCCTTTCGCAATTTGAATCTTATAAAAACTACAATAAATAAATAAATAGGACCAATTTTACTGCCAACTTACATTTATGGTATACCGTAAAAGTGCGCTCGTGTTGGTCTGGTTGCCTATAGCAAATCATTATTTGCTTGTAGAATGTGTTATTTTAGAATTTAAAATGAAAAATAAAATGATACGTCAAAATACCTTCCCTTCTACAATTTGAATCTTACCAAGCCTACAATAAATAAATAAATAAATAAGCTCAATTTTACTGCCAACTTACATTTGTGGTATACCGTAAAAGTGCGCACGTGTTGGTTTGGTTGCCTATAGTAAATCATTGTTTGCTTGTAGAATGTGTTATTTTAGAATTTAAAATGAAAAATAAAATGTTACAACACGATATTTTGTCTTCTACAATTTGAATCTTACGAAGACTACAATAAATAAATAAATATCCTTAATTTTACTGCCAACGCACATGTGGTATACCGAAAAAGTGCGCTTAAGTTAGTTCGGTGCCTATAGTTAATCATGATTATTGTTATTTTAGAACTTAAAATTTAAAAAATGTAGGACACGATACCCTTTTACAATTTGAATCTTACGAAGTCTATAATAATAAATAAATATATATTTACTATTACGTATGTACTTAATTGACTTGTGTAACTTTTGATTGACATTAATTATTATTATTATTATTATTAATAATAATAAATAGCCCAAATTTTACTGCTAACTTACAGCACGGCAAACATAACTTGTCGATGCGCAGTGGCAAAATTGTGGGCGGTACCTCCGAACGGCGCTCTCCACAGATTTCGCGAAGAGTTCGCGCGCCTGGTACATTCATTTTCAAAATTGACAGTGCGATGGATTTTCAAAGTAAATTATTTCGTGCTCAATCTCGTAAGATTTTTAGCAACATATGCAAATTGGAAATAAAACCCAAAATCTCTTTCAAAATAAACCAATTTTTGATATCCCACTAAAATAATTGAACTTAAAACTTACAAAATACCTTCAAAATAAATTTATTTTTAATATCTCACTAAAATAATTGAACTTTAAAATTACAAAATTCCTCCAAAATTAACCAATTTTTGATATCCAACTAAATCAACTGAGAACTGAAAACAAAATTAGAAGTGCTCAAAATTTTGGTCAATTGAAATTGCGTTTAGCGATTAGAAAAATAATTTTAAAAACACTCACCAGTGGTGGAGTAATCTTCATATTTTCAAAATCCATGAGAAATGAACCTGTTTTCCATATTCCTCTGGAACAATTCGCAGATCACGGCTGAAAACAAAATTACAAACTTTCAAAACTTGAATTTATGTTAAAAATATTGCATTCCACGATTAGAAAATTAAAAAAAACATAATCACGCCTCAAATTTCAACTTCAAAATTTCTACATACATTCGGAATAAACATACCTTTGATATTCCACTTAAACTATTGACGTATGACAGCAGAAAACAAAATTACAAACACTCAAAACTTGAATTTAAGTTAAAAATATTGCATTCCACGATTAGAAAATTAAAAAAAAAAAATCACGCCTCAAACTTTAACTTCAAAATTTCTACATACATTCGGAATAAACATACCTTTGATATTCCACTGAAACAATTGACATATGACAGCAGAAAACAAAATTACAAACACTCAAAACTTGAATTTAAGTTAAAGATATTGCATTCCAAGATTAGAAAATTCAAAAAAAATAATCACGCCTCAAATTTTAACTTCAAAATTTCTACATACATTTGGAATAAACATACCTTTGATATTCCACTAAAACAATTGACATATGATAGCTGAAAACAAAATTACAAACACTCAAAACTTGAATTTAAGTTAAAAACATTGCATTCCACGATTAGAAAATTCAAAAAAAAAAAAATCACGCCTTAAATTTTAATGTCAAAATTTCTACATACATTCGGAATAAACATACCTTTGATATTCCACTGAAACAATTGACGTATGACAGCAGAAAACAAAATTACAAACACTCAAAACTTGAATTTAAGTTAAAGATATTGCGTTCCACGATTAGAAAATTCAAAAAAATAATCACGCCTCAAATTTTAACTTCAAAATTTCTACATACATTCGGAATAAATATACCTTTGATATTCCACTGAAACAATTGACATATGACAGCAGAAAACAAAATTACAAACACTCAAAACTTGAATTTAAGTTAAAAATATTGCATTTCGCGATTAGAAAATTAAAAAAAAATAATCACGCCTCAAATTTTAACTTCAAAATTTCTACATGCATTCGGAATAAACACACCTTTGATATTCCACTGAAACAATTGACATATGACAGCAGAAAACAAAATTACAAACACTCAAAACTTGAATTTAAGTTAAAGATATTGCACTCCACGATTAGAAAATTCAAAAAAAATAACCACGCCTCAAATTTTAACTTAAAAATTTCTAAATACATCCGGAATAAACATACCTTTGATATTCCACTGAAACAATTGACATATGACAGCAGGAAACAAAATTACAAACACTCAAAACTTGAATTTAAGTTAAAGATATTGCATTCCACGATTAGAAAATTAAAAAAAAAATAATCACGCCTCAAATTTTAACGTCAAAATTTCTACATACATTCGGAATAAACACACCTTTGATATTCCACTGAAACAATTGACATATGACAGCAGAAAACAAAATTACAAACACTCAAAACTTGAATTTAAGTTAAAGATATTGCATTCCACGATTAGAAAATTAAGAAAAAAATAATCACGCCTCAAACTTTAACTTCAAAATTTCTAAATACATCCGGAATAAACATACCTTTGATATTCCACTGAAACAATTGACATATGACAGCAGAAAACAAAATTACAAACACTCAAAACTTGAATTTAAGTTAAAGATATTGCATTCCACGATTAGAAAATTTAAAAAAAATAATCACGCCTCAAACTTTAACTTCAAAATTTCTACATACATTCGGAATAAATATACCTTTGATATTCCACTGAAACAATTGACATTTGACAGCAGAAAACAAAATTACAAACACTCAAAACTTGAATTTAAGTTAAAGATATTGCATTCCTCGATTAGAAAATTTAAAAAAAATAATCACGCCTCAAATTTCAACTTCAAAATTTCTACATACATTCGGAATAAACATACCTTTGATATTCCACTGAAACAATTGACATATGACAGCAGAAAACAAAATTAAAAACACTCAAAACATGCATTTAAGTTAAAAATATTGCATTCCACGATTAGAAAATTAAAAAAAAAATAACCACGCCTCAAATTTTAACGTCAAAATTTCTAAATACATTCGGAATAAATATACCTTTGATATTCCACTGAAACAATTGACATATGACAGCAGAAAACCAAATTACAAACACTCAAAACTTGAATTTAAGTTAAAAATATTGCATTTCACGATTAGAAAATTCCAAAAAAATAATCACGCCTCAAATTTCAACTTCAAAATTTCTACATACATTCGAAATAAACATACCTTTGATATTCCACTGAAACAATTGACATATGACAGCAGAAAACAAAATTACAAACACTCAAAACTTGAATTTAAGTTAAAGATATTGCAATCCGCGCATAGAAAATTAATAAAAAAATAATCACGCCTCGAATTAACTTCCAAATTTCTAAATACATCCAGAATAAACATATCTTTGATATTCCACTAAAACAATTGACATATGACAACTGAAAACAAAGTTGCAGACACTCAAAACTTGAACTTTTTTTTTGAGCAAAAAATTGCATCGACCTAATTCCATCAAACATTTTTGTTTGTTTTGCCCCTACCGCCGTATACAGTTAGCGTCATTACGCGCCGGCACGATCCATCATTTCCTCGTTTGCTAGAAGATCATTTGCACATTAGCCCTTCCACTTTTTTCAACACCTAGACCCACTAATCAGAAGACCGCCTAATTATAATGGACGCACGGAGTTAAAAAAAAGAAAACTGCACGTTACGCAATACCCGGCACCTTCTGCCGCCCCTGGTTTTTTTCCCACACCTCCATTAACGCTTAAGTATAAACGTTCCTCCTTGTCGGTAACAAGGCATAAGTCGAAACAAATAACAGTGCCGTAAATCCGAGAGGTGTGATGTGATTCTTGTTGCGCGAGAAAGGCGAGAGGAAAAAATCCGTTTTTGTGTCGACGATGGGCCTTGATGACGTTTGAATTGGGGGTTTCATCTCTTTCGCGTCGTGTCATTCAGACGTGACGCGATCAATTTTCACGGTCTCTTTCTCGATTTTCGATTGTTGTTACACACCTCCGAGGAACTGAATTAAGTCATGGGAACGGATCCGGATTCAAAGACTGCGAGGGGTTGATTGAAACGTGAAAAGTTAATTTAATTTGGGGCAAAACAAGTCATCAACATTGAATACCATTAACGGTTACTTGTCGGTCTATAATTCCTGATGAGACGAACGCAGATCGAAACTGTTTCGCGGTTGTCGGTGGCGTGGAGATGATAATTGGATGATTACTGAAGATTTCAACGAGGAATATTGTTGGAATCAAAGGTGTTATTATCAATAACGTTAGAATGAATCCTTTCGCATTCCTGCAAATTGATTTAACATCCAGAACCTGGTGATTTGGCCCCGTTATCAGCCGCCATCCAATAAAAGGAAGCGCCCATCTGGCGCCCGCAACTTGCGATGTTAATCGGGTTTGCGCTTCCACGTGAAGAAAGAAGAAATCCACCGCAAAATTAGGGGTAGCATAAAGGAACCAACGTGACTAAACAAATATGACGTGACTAAAAAGGGAGCCGCCTCGTTACCTAATTAAAAGTGTCGCGCGTTCTTGTCCCCCTTTTTTTCTCGGCACGTTCGCCGACATTGGTACCCCGAGGGGACGTTCTTCGGCTCGCGCGGTGTCATTCCACCGTGGAATTTTCGAAATGCATTGAATTCGGTTTGAATGGTTATATTTTTGTTTTTTTTTTGTTTCGGACGTAATAGTTCACTCAAGGCGTTTCTTTTTCGACTGTTCTTCGACGGGTAATGGTCCACCCGTGTCCGAGACGAGGGAACACGCAACCGTTCGCCCCGAGAACGGCCACGAATTGTTATTGAATTTAATGATGATGCACAACGCTGATACTTCGCCAGAAATAACAGTAAACGAAATCAACAAACAGAACTGAAGTTGGTTTGTGCGTCCAAAAATAATTGCCGCAAGCTGGAAAATTACTGAATTTGTTCAAAAGTGATTCCTCGTATAAAACCTCAAAACACCCCCTCACTAGTTTTCGAGATAACCGCGTTAGAACTGCGCGAATGTCACTCTGTAAATTCGAATAATTCCTCAAGCGTGTGAAATGGTGTAAAAACAATTGCCACAAGCTGGAAAATCACTAAAATTACTCAAAAGTGATTCTAGTTTATGCCCCGTATAAAACCTCAAAACACCCCCTCACTAGTTTTCGAGAAAACCGCGTTAGAACTGCGCGAATGTCACTCTGTGAATTCGAATAATTCTTCAAGCGTGTGTGATGGTGTAAAAACAATTGCCACAAGCTGGAAAATCACTGAAATTACTCAAAAGAGATTCTAGTTTATACCTCATATAAAATTGGAAAAAAGTTAGCAAGTCACCATGAAATGAAAATTTTGAAGAAAAGTCGATTTTTTTCAGACTTTGAACGGCTGTAGCGGCTAAACGAAAAATCTAATTTGAACGCGGATTTAAAATTGGTGTCCCTTGTGTGCCAATTAGTCGGATTTAATTAAAATTGACGATTCAAAATTTTTGACGAAAACCTGAAAAATCATCCAAACATTATTTCCTTGAAAAACCACTGGTTCGATCCGGGGTTTGTAAACATCACTGGAAAGATCCCTTCAAGGACGCTTCAGAAAATGTATTTTCGCAAGAGCAAATGTCAATTTGAAACCCGTGATGCGTTAGCAAAGAAAACTCGAAAATAGAAAAAATCGAAAAAATCAATTTTCTTAATAATCATCATAGATCTTATGTGGTACCTTTCTTTTCATCAGAAGAACGAGATAAATCGATTGGCGTTAAAAAATTTCATCCAGAAAAAAATGCAAAAAAGTTAGCATGTCACCATGAACTTAATGGAAAATTTTGAAAAAAGTCACTACGGCTGTAGCGGCCGAACGAAGAATCCAATTTGGTCGCGGTTTTAAATTCTGTGGTCCGTGTGTGCCGATGAGTTGGATTTGATTAAAATTGGCGATTTTTTATTTTTGACGAAAACCTGAAAAATCATCCAAGGGTCCCCCCTTCTTACGTTTTCCCAAAAAATGGCTTTAAAATAATTTCCTGAATAAACCACTGGTTCGATCCGGGATTTCTATACACCACTGGAAAGATCCCTTCAAGACGCTTCAGAAAATGTACTTTCGCAAGAATAAATGTCAATTTGAAACCCGTGATGCGTTAGCAAAGAAAACTCGAAAATGAAAAAAATCGAAAAAATCAACTTTCTTAACAATCATCGTAGGCCTTTATGTAACACCATTTTCTTCATCAGAAGAACGAAATAAATTGATTGACCATGAAAAATTTCATCTAGAAAAAATTGGAAAAAAGTTAGCAAGTCGCCATGAATATTTATAGAATTTAAAAAAAATAGATTTTTTCAGACTTTGAACTGCCATAGCGGCTAAACGAAGAATCCAAATCGAACGCGGATTTGAAATCTGAGTTCTTTGTGTGTCAATTAGTAGGATTTAATTAAAATTGGCGATTCGCAATTTTTGACAAAAAACTGAAAAATCATCCAAGGGTCCCCCCTTCTTACTTTTTCCCAAAAATTGGCTTTAAAATGATTTCCTGAATAAACCACTGGTTCGATTCGGGTTTTCTATACATCACTTGAAAGATCCCTTCAAGACCCTTCAGAAAATGTACTTTCGCAAGAGCAAATGTCAATTTGAAACCCGTGAAAAACCCGCAAAGAAAACTCGAAAATAGAAAAAATCGAAAAAATCAACTTTCTTAATAATCATCGTAGATCTTTATGTGGTACCTTTTTTTTCATCAGAAGAATGAGATAAATCAATTAGAGTTAAAAAATTTAATCCAGAAAAAAATGCAAAAAAGTTAACATGTTACTATGAACTTTATGGAAAATTTTGAAAAAAGTCGATTTTTTAAAACTTTGAATGGCTGTAGCGGCCGAACGAAGAATCCAATTTGGTCGCGGTTTTAAATTCTGTGGTCCGTGTGTGCCGATGAGTCGGATTTAATTAAAATTGGCGATTTTTTATTTTTGACGAAAACCTGAAAAATCAACCAAGGGTCCCCCCTTCTTACTTTTTTGCAAAAATTGCATTTGAAATGATTTCCTGGAAAAACCACTAATTCGATCCGGGGTGTCTATATATCACTGGCAAGATCCCTTCAAGACGCTTCAGAAAATATACTTTCGCAAGAATAAATGTCAATTTTAAGCCCGTGACGCGTTCGCGAAGAAAACTCGAAAATGGAAAAAATCGAAAAAATCAACTTTCTTAATAATCATCGTAGATCCTCATGTAATACCTTTTTATTCATCAGAAGAACGAGATAAATCAATTGACGTTAAAATAATTCATCTATAAATAATTGGAAAAAAGTTAGTTAGTCACCATGAACTTTTTGAAATTTTTGAAAAAAGTCGATTTTTGCAGACTTTGAACGGCCATAGCGGGTAAACGAAGAATCCAATTTGGTCGCGGTTTTAAATTCTGTGGTCCATGTGTGCCGATGAGTCGGATTTGATTAAAATTGGCGATTTTTTATTTTTGACGAAAACCTGAAAAATCATCCAAGGGTACCCCCTTCTTACTTTTGCTCAAAAATTGCATTAAAAATTATTTCCTTGAAAAACCACTGGTTCGATCCGGGGTTTGTATACATCACTGGAAAGATCCCTTCAAGACGCTTCAGAAAATGTATTTGCGCAACAACAAATGTCAATTTCAAGCCCGTGACACGTCAGCAAAGAAAACTCGAAAATGAAAAAAATCGAAAAAATCAACTTTCTTAACAATCATCGTAAGCCTTTATGTAACACCATTTTCTTCATCAGAAGAACGAAATAAATTGATTGGCCATAAAAAATTTCATCTAGAAAAAATTGGAAAAAAGTTAGCAAGTCGCCATGAACATTTATAGAATTTAAAAAAAAGTCGATTTTTTCAGACTTTGAATTGCCATAGCGGCTAAACGAAGAATCCAAATCGAACGCGGATTTGAAATCTGAGTTCTTTGTGTGTCAATTAGTAGGATTCAATTAAAATTGGCGATTCGCAATTTTTGACAAAAAACTGAAAAATCATCCAAGGGTCCCCCCTTCTTACTTTTTCCCAAAAATTGGCTTTAAAATGATTTCCTGAATAAACCACTGGTTCGATTCGGGTTTTCTATACATCACTTGAAAGATCCCTTCAAGACCCTTCAGAAAATGTACTTTCGCAAGAGCAAATGTCAATTTGAAACCCGTGAAAAACCCGCAAAGAAAACTCGAAAATAGAAAAAATCGAAAAAATCAACTTTCTTAATAATCATCGTAGATCTTTATGTGGTACCTTTTTTTTCATCAGAAGAATGAGATAAATCAATTAGAGTTAAAAAATTTAATCCAGAAAAAAATGCAAAAAAGTTAGCATGTTACTATGAACTTTATGGAAAATTTTGAAAAAAGTCGATTTTTTAAAACTTTGAATGGCTGTAGCGGCCGAACGAAGAATCCAATTTGGTCGCGGTTTTAAATTCTGTGGTCCGTGTGTGCCGATGAGTCGGATTTAATTAAAATTGGCGATTTTTTATTTTTGACGAAAACCTGAAAAATCAACCAAGGGTCCCCCCTTCTTACTTTTTTGCAAAAATTGCATTTGAAATGATTTCCTGGAAAAACCACTAATTCGATCCGGGGTGTCTATATATCACTGGCAAGATCCCTTCAAGACGCTTCAGAAAATATACTTTCGCAAGAATAAATGTCAATTTTAAGCCCGTGACGCGTTCGCGAAGAAAACTCGAAAATGGAAAAAATCGAAAAAATCAACTTTCTTAATAATCATCGTAGATCCTCATGTAATACCTTTTTATTCATCAGAAGAACGAGATAAATCAATTGACGTTAAAATAATTCATCTATAAATAATTGGAAAAAAGTTAGTTAGTCACCATGAACTTTTTGAAATTTTTGAAAAAAGTCGATTTTTGCAGACTTTGAACGGCCATAGCGGGTAAACGAAGAATCCAATTTGGTCGCGGTTTTAAATTCTGTGGTCCATGTGTGCCGATGAGTCGGATTTGATTAAAATTGGCGATTTTTTATTTTTGACGAAAACCTGAAAAATCATCCAAGGGTACCCCCTTCTTACTTTTGCTCAAAAATTGCATTAAAAATTATTTCCTTGAAAAACCACTGGTTCGATCCGGGGTTTGTATACATCACTGGAAAGATCCCTTCAAGACGCTTCAGAAAATGTATTTGCGCAACAACAAATGTCAATTTCAAGCCCGTGACACGTCAGCAAAGAAAACTCGAAAATGAAAAAAATCGAAAAAATCAACTTTCTTAACAATCATCGTAAGCCTTTATGTAACACCATTTTCTTCATCAGAAGAACGAAATAAATTGATTGACCATGAAAAATTTCATCTAGAAAAAATTGGAAAAAAGTTAGCAAGTCGCCATGAATATTTATAGAATTTAAAAAAAATAGATTTTTTCAGACTTTGAACTGCCATAGCGGCTAAACGAAGAATCCAAATCGAACGCGGATTTGAAATCTGAGTTCTTTGTGTGTCAATTAGTAGGATTTAATTAAAATTGGCGATTCGTAATTTTTGACAAAAAACTGAAAAATCATCCAAGGGTCCCCCCTTCTTACTTTTTCCCAAAAATTGGTTTTAAAATGATTTCCTGAATAAACCACTGGTTCGATTCGGGTTTTCTATACATCACTTGAAAGATCCCTTCAAGACCCTTCAGAAAATGTACTTTCGCAAGAATATATGTCAATTTGAAGCCCGTGAGGCGTTCGCGAAGAAAACTCGAAAATGAAAAAAATCGAAAAAATCAACCTTCTTAATAATCATCGTAGATCCTCATGTAATACCTTTTTCTTCATTAGAAGAACGAAATAAAACAATTGGAGTTAAAAAATTTCATCCACAAAAAAATTCAAAAAAGTTAGCAAGTCACCATGAACTTTATGGACAATTTTGAAAAAATTAGATTTTTTCAGACTTTGAACGGCCGTAGCGGGTAAACGAAGAATCCAATTTGAATGCGGATTTCAAATCGGTGTTCCTCGTGTGCCAATTAGTCGGATTTAATTAAAATTGGCGATTCAATTTTTTTGACGAAAACCTGAAAAATCATCCAAGGGTCCCCCCTTCTTACTTTTTCCCAAAAATTGCATTTGAAATGATTTCCTGAAGAAACCACTGGTTCGATTCGGGGTTTCTACACATCACCATAAAGATCCCTTCAAAACCCTTTAGAAAATGTACTTGCGCAACAACAAATGTCAATTTCAAGCCCGTGACACGTCAGCAAAGAAAACTCGAAAATGAAAAATATCGAAAAAATCAACTTTCTTAATAATCATCGTAGATCTTTATGTACTACCTTTTTTTTTATCAGAAGAACGAAATAAATCGATTGACGTTAAAAAATTTCATCTAGAAAAAATTGGAAAAAAGTTAGCAAGTCACCATGGAAATTTTTGAAAAAGTCGATTTTTCCAGACTTTGAGCGGCCGTAGCGGCTAAACGAAGAAACCAATTTGAACGCGGATTTCAAATCGGTGTTCCTCGTGTTCCAATTAGTCGGATCTAATTAAAATTGGCGATTCAATTTTTTTGACGAAAACCTGAAAAATCATCCAAGGGTCCCCCCTTCTTACTTTTGCTCAAAAATTGCATTTGAAATGATTTCCTGAAGAAACCACTGGTTCGATTCGGGTTTTCTATACATCACTGGAAAGATCGCTTCAAGACCCTTCAGAAAATGTACTTGTGCAACGACAAATGTCAATTTTAAGCCCGTGACGCGTTCGCAAAGAAAACTCGAAAATGGAAAAAATTGAAAAAATCAACTTTCTTAATAATCATCGTAGATTCTCATGTAATACCTTTTCATTCATGAGAAGAACGAGATAAATCAATTGGCGTTAAAAAATTTCATCTAGAAAAAATTGGAATTTTTTAACAACAGTAGTTTTTTAGTAGAAAATTTAAAAAAACCTTTTTCTCGTAATGTAAAAACCTTTATAACGTTACTTGTATCGTAAATTACTATTAAAATATCTTTCCTAATAATGATTGATCTATTTATTTACAAGTACTATTGAAGCGCGCGGGTTCGTGTCGTGACCTTGCGTTGAAGTCTCCATTGCAATACTTCACAAAAGCTCATTGTGCGTCATCCTGGAGCCTGTAGTACTGTAGGCTCCGTGGTGCGTTAAAATCCTGCAGTTGCATGTTGCGTTTTCAATATGGTTCCTGCGAAAATCTATTCCCAATTAAACACTTATCGCATTAAAAATAATTCCCGGGCGAAATTGGCGAATCGGCGATAGTTGAGTCCTTCCGTGTCGATGCCCAATTTGAATAAATATTGCCGTCGTGATCCATTGTGTGTGCGTTTCGGAAATGCACCGCCCGCCATTGGCTCAGCGGCACGCGCTAAGGGCTCCCGGACCATATGGGGCTTTGCCGCGGAGGGCGAGGGCGCAGGATGCGGTTTATAAAGAACAACAGGTAGCTCTTTCCGTCATATTCGTTCCGAACCCCGGCCGAGCCTGTTGTAAAAAACAATCCGTCTCGAGTGCTAACATCCCGGTAGTGGCGCGATGGAATCCCCCGAGTCGTACGGTTACGTCTACATGATGACCGCCCCCGCGATCCACCCCAACGCCGCCTGGGAATCGTGTTCGACGGCGAGCAGCTACGAGAGCCTCAACGACGACTACGGAAGTTCGAGTCCGGAATCGGCGGCGAACGCGAGGAACAAGAACAGGGTGACGCCGCTGGTGCTGAGGAAGAGGAGGTTGGCGGCGAACGCGCGGGAGCGGCGGAGGATGCAGAACCTCAACCAGGCCTTCGACCGGCTGCGGACCTTCCTGCCCCAGCTCGGACAGGACAGGCAGCTGTCGAAGTACGAGACCCTCCAGATGGCGCAGACGTACATCTCCGCGCTGTACGACCTCCTGGACCAGCCGCCCACGCCGTAATTTGCGGAATTTACCAAAGTAATTTAATCTGTACTAAAATTTGCTCACGGATCGTTTCCTTAGTCACCGCAAGTATTTATTGTTGATTAGTTCTTAAGGTTGTACATTCGCTCGATTATCTGCCATATCAGTATTATTAATTTTAGGTGTTTGTTTCCTTTTTTCTTTTGGGAAAAGGAAAGCTGTGAATAGTGTAGATGTTTTCTTTACGTGCCAATGTATTATTTTGTATTGTATTTGTAAATAAATTTTATTTTTATATGAATTATTTATTATTATCTTTCCCTTATGATAATAACGAAAGTGAAAACTTTAATTACAATAAAACAACAGTGTTTTAGTAGTCAAGGTAAGTACCATTTATATTTGCAAAGACTTTATTCATATCACTAGCATTATTATTATTATTAAATTTGAGAAGTTTCAAGTCAATGGCAATTGTTTTTATATTTTTTTCCAAGGCACTAAAATTATTAAATTTTTGTCAAAACTTTACTCTCCGTTCTCATTAAATTATTCCAAAATTTAGGGATGAAGTGTTAGTAGTTATAACAGAAACGTATTTTGGCATTCGTTATAAGCACATTTGAGGAGTTTCAAGTCGATGGCAATTGTTTTTATATTTTTTCCAAGGCACTGAAATTATTACATTTTTTTTCGAAACTTTACTCTCCGTTCTCATTAAATTATTTCGAAATTTAGGGATGAAGTGTTAGTAGTTATAACAGAAACGTATTTTGGCATTCGTTATAAGCACATTTGAGGAGTTTCAAGTCGATGGCAATTGTTTTTATATTTTTCCCAAGGCACTAAAATTATTACATTTTTTTCAAAACTTTACTCTCCGTTCTCATTAAATTATTCCAAAATTTAGGGATGAAGTGTTAGTAGTTATAACAGAAACGTATTTTGGCATTCGTTATAAGCACATTTGAGGAGTTTCAAGTCGATGGCAATTGTTTTTATATTTTTTCCAAGGCACTGAAATTATTACATTTTTTTTCGAAACTTTACTCTCCGTTCTCATTAAATTATTTCGAAATTTAGGGATGAAGTGTTAGTAGTTATAACAGAAACGTAATTCGACATTCGTTATAAGCAAATTTGACGAGTTTTAAGTCGGTGGCAATTGTTTTTATATTTTTTCCAAGGCACTAAAATTATTACATTTTTTCAAAACTTTACTCTACGTTATCATTAAATTATTCCAAAATTTAGGGATGAAGTGTTAGTAGTTATAACAGAAACATAATTCGACATTCGTTATTAGCAAATTTGAGAAGTTTCAAGTCGATGGCACTTGTTTTTATATTTTTTCCAAGGCACTAAAATTATTACATCTTTTTCAAAACTTTACTCTCCGTTCTCATTAAATTATTCCAAAATTTAGGGATGAAGTGTTAGTAGTTATAACAGAAACGTAATTTGGCATTCTTTATAAGCAAATTAGACGAGTTTCAAGTCGGTGGCAATTGTTTTTATATTTTTCCCAAGGCACTAAAATTATTACATTTTTTTCAAAACTTTACTCTCCGTTCTCATTAAATTATTCCAAAATTTAGGGATGAAGTGATAGTGGTTATAACAGAAACATAATTTGGCATTCGTTATAAGCAAATTTGACGAGTTTCAAGTCGATGGCAATTGTTTTTATATTTTTCCCAAGGCACTAAAATTATTACATTTTTTTCAAAACTTTACTCTCCGTTCTCATTAAATTATTCCAAAATTTAGGGATGAAGTGTTGATAGTTATAACAGAAACGTAATTTGGCATTCGTTATAAGCAAATTTAGCGAGTTTCAAGTCGATGGCAATTGTTTTTATATTTTTTCCAAGGCACTAAAATTATTACATTTTTTTCAAAACTTTACTCTCCGTTCTCATTAAATTATTCCAAAATTTAGGGATGAAGTGTTGATAGTTATAACAGAAACGTAATTTGGCATTCGTTATAAGCAAATTTAGCGAGTTTCAAGTCGATGGCAATTGTTTTTATATTTTTTCCAAGGCACTAAAATTATTACATTTTTTTCAAAACTTCACACTCCGTTCTCATTAAATTATTCCAAAATTTAGGGATGAAGTGTTGATAGTTATAACAGAAACGTAATTTGGCATTCGTTATAAGCAAATTTAACGAGTTTCAAGTCGGTGGCAATTGTTTTTATATTTTTTCCAAGGCACTAAAATTATTACATTTTTTTCAAAACTTTACTCTCCGTTCTCATTAAATTATTCCAAAATTTAGGGATGAAGTGTTAGTAGTTATAACAGAAACGTAATTTGGCATTCGTTATAAGCAAATTTGACGAGTTTCAAGTCGGTGGCAATTGTTTTTATATTTTTCCCAAGGCACTAAAATTATTACATTTTTTTCAAAACTTTACTCTCCGTTCTCATTAAATTATACCAAAATTTAGGGATGAAGTGTTAGTAGTTATAACAAAAACATAATTTGGCATTCGTTATTAGCAAATTTAACGAGTTTCAAGTCGATGGCAATTGTTTTTATATTTTTTCCAAGGCACTAAAATTATTACATTTTTTTCAAAACTTTACTCTCCGTTCTCATTAAATTATTCCAAAATTTAGGGATGAAGTGTTGATAGTTATAACAGAAACGTAATTTGGCATTCGTTATAAGCAAATTTAGCGAGTTTCAAGTCGATGGCAATTGTTTTTATATTTTTTCCAAGGCACTAAAATTATTACATTTTTTTCAAAACTTCACACTCCGTTCTCATTAAATTATTCCAAAATTTAGGGATGAAGTGTTGATAGTTATAACAGAAACGTAATTTGGCATTCGTTATAAGCAAATTTGAGAAGTTTCAAGTCGATGGCACTTGTTTTTATATTTTTTTCCAAGGCACTAAAATTATTACATTTTTTCAAAATTTCACGCTCCGTTCTCATTAAATTATTCCAAAATTTAGAGATGAAGTGCGCATTTATCTCAAGGCATTTTTATGACAATGGCGTATAAATCTTAAACAACGCGATTGTGCGAAGACAATTATGTTATTTAACACGGCTAATTAATTGGCAATTAGTGTGATTTTTTCTCATGCTCTGTTTACTCCGATAATTATCTTATTGTGTCTTTTAATTGAGCGTTCGCTGTCATCACATTGTTTTTATTGACGAAATATCGGCGCTCGTTACGGCTACCAGTTACCACACAAATAACAAATAATTATAGTTTTAGCAGTAAAATAATTTTAGACAATTAATTATTTCTCGAAATGGAGATCTTAATTTGCTGTGATTTAACACTCATTATTAGCCAAGTACAAATAACAACAACAACTGGCGTGACTGAAGGGCACCTGCCAAAGTAAAAGAAAAACACGATTAGACTTGTTAAAGATAAAGTATACGTCAATGATTTAAGCACCAAAAGAAAATATCAAAGCTGTTATTTGCAAAATACGTGTTAAAAAATTTCATCAAAAGAATGATCATTTGTCATATACTTGTTTCTCATTGATCACTTGGTGAAAAATTATGTTAATATAGGTTTAAAAATTTCACGATTAAATATTTATTTAATCGTGAAACAAACCAAGTGAAATTTAATTTTTAGAATGATCATTTGACGGGTATTGTATTTCATTATTAATCTTTAGATTAAAACAAAAATATCTCCATTTTGGATAAAAATATTGCGTTCTTCTATTGATTTAAAATGACACCTCTTATTGTCTAGCCTTTTTACCATTTTTTTTTAAACAGAATTATTCCTATTTTATAATTCTGTAAACGTAGAAGAATTAAAGAGAGTCTGAATCTAGCAAGAACAAGATTTCATATTCATCGTGGGTTGAATTTTTTTTAACATGAATTAATTAAAACAACATGTGTAATCAAAAAATGTATACTATTAGCGGAAAGTAGTACAACAAACACTTTCACGATGGGTGAATGTAAAGCCAATATTAATTAAATTAAAATATAACGTGAAACAATTCCGGATAACAATAGACTCAATATTTAGCCTTGCTGTACGTTTTAATTAACATTTACTAGAAAATAAAGCCATTCAATAATATTACAATGAGTTAGTACTTCGATAGATTAAAAATAAGGTAAAACTTAAAGAGAAACATGTGTTAACATTTACTAGAAAATAATATTACAATAAGTACGTAATTCGGTAGATAAGAATAAGAAACTTAAAGAGAAACGTGTTGCAAAAAAAATATGTTATAAATGAAATGTTTTTTTTTTGTTGCCCCTCGTCTTCCGTAAGTTAAAAAAATGCCCAAATTATTGCCGGAAGAAGCTACAATAGAACATAATTAATGATCAGCGAAAAATTTCTCTCGAGTTTCTACCTGTCGAAGAAGAAACACTTTCCCGACCTCCGATAAATCCTAAACTTCGTCCACTCAACCATATGCCATAATCTTGCGTAAGATGCAAATTTCTCATCCGCGATGACATTGCGACAATAAAAACATGTGTTTGATGCCCATGATTAAAATTAACTGGAAAAAGAAAAACCTTAAGACGTGCATTTAATGTGTAATATAAGAGAAAGAACTTTTAGTAGCATTATTCTTTCTTTCTTTGACGTTATTCTTTATAATGTAATATAAAACAGTTTTCCATGTACATTATTTTGTGAATAGAGATTATTATTATTATATTTTGTTTAAATAACGGTTATTAAATAACTAGTTATTTTGTGGTAACAGTAACCGTTGGAAAATAACCGTTTTTCGGCAGTGGAGGGTACGAAAGATTAAGGTTAAATAATGCACCTCAAGCGGTTAACATTTTTCTCTAAAACCCATCTGAGATAATTCACGAACCGCCACTGCAGCATATTAAAGCGTTCTAATAATTAAATTCCACATTTTACGATGAAATTTCAACGATTCCGCATAATTTCGAAACTGCCGGTGAATTTATTGCGTTCACATTCGCGCTGAAGAATTCCGGATTTGTACCAAAAAAAAAATACGTTTTCATCATCTGATCAATTAACTTTTACGATAAATTCGCATGCCTGTCTTACAATTAAATTCATGAGCTGTAAATGCGCTTTTATTACTTTTCCCATGCTCCGCAAAAGATTCAATTTCAAATGGTGCACTATTCTTTTACGAATCATCGAGTGTGCGAATTTTTGAAATTTAAAACTTAATTGGTGCAGTTAATAAAGTATTGAGAAATATGCGAATGTCAAAATTTGAGGTTAATTTATAATCAAAACTTAATTGGTGTAGGGCAACAAAAAGTTGAAAAATTGTAAGAGTCAAAATTGAAGGTTAATTTTTATTCAAAACTTAATTGGTGTAAGGTAATATGGAATTGAAAAATTTGTAAGTGTGAAAATTTAACTTTAATTTTTAATCGAAACTTAATTGGTGTAATGTACTAAAAATTGAAAAATAGAGTCAAAATTTAAGGTGAATTTTTTATCAAAACTTAAAGTGTAAAAATTTGAGGTTAATTTTTTGGCACGAATAAATTTATTATTATTATTATTATTACGTAGTAAAATTTGCAATTATCTTAGTAATTAAATTCCACTGTATTTACGGTTCAATTACTTATTTGGTAAACGTTCGTTTTTATAATTAAAAAGAAACGCATTGTTGTTGTTATTTTAGATTGCATTGCTCGCTGGACGGTGTCACTGACATTCACCTACATCGACACGCGACATTGACTTTCGTTCTCAAAAATCGGTTTCGATTTTCGAAATACGAGCCTTGCGTCATGCGTGTATTTGGAACACAATGCGGAGAATTGTGTTATTCGAAAAAAAATAATAATTGCGTGAATGTTGTGTGCACTTAAGTATTGAACAATGAGGAAAATTGTGTGTTATGTGATAAAGTAATAAAATTTTAGAAGGTATGTGCAATTTATGACATACATGAAAAAAAATGACAATGGCCGGAATATTGACACAGTAATTATTCCAATGTCGTTACAGAAAAAAAAAACAGTGCATGTTAATTATAATTGATTGGAGTTATATTTTGTGGGTTGCGAAATTTATCACATTTTTGGATAATTGTTTTACCGTTTTTTTGGAACGCCGAAATTATTGCATTTTTTCTTCGCAATTTCGCTCTCGGTTCGAATGGAATTTTATTAAAATTTTGGGATGGGGTGTTTACAATTTTTTGTAAAATCGTAATCACAAATTAATTTTGGAGAAATTTGTGAAATTTCAAGTCGATTGTAACAGTTTTCATATTTTTTTAGGACGCCGAAATTATTGCATTTTTTCTTCACAATTTCATTCTCCGTTCAAAGGAATTTTGTCAAAATTTTGGGATAGGGTGTTTATAGATTTTTGTAGAATCATAAACAAAAATTAATTTTGGATGAATTTGTAGAATTTAAAGTCGATTGCAATTATAATCCATATTTTTTTCAAGACGCCGAAATTATTACATTTTTTCTTCACAATATCACTTTCCGGTTGAATGGAATTTTTTCAAAATTTTGGGATGGGATGTGTTCAGATTTTTGTAGAATTGTAAACACAGATTAATTTTGAATAAATTTGTGAAATTTCAAGTCGATTGCAATAATTTTTATATTTTTTTAAGACGCCGAAATTATTGCATTTTTTCTCCACAATTTCACTCTCCGTTCGAATGGAATTTTTTCAAAATTTTGCGATGGGGTGTTTACAGATTTTTGCAGAACCGTAATCACAAATGAATTTTGAATAAATTTGTAAAATTTCAAGTCGATTGCAATAGTTTTCATATTTTTTAAGACGCCGAAATTATTTCATTTTTTGCTGACAATTTCGCTCTCCGTTCGAATGGAATTTTTTCAAAATTTTGGGATGAAGTGTTTACAGATTTTTATAGAGTCGTAATCACAGATTAATTTGAATACACTTTTGAAATTTCAAGTCGGTTGTAACAGTTTTAATATTTTTTTTAAGACGCTGAAATTATTGCATTTTTCTTCACAATTCCACTCTCCGTTCGAATGGAATGTTTTCAAAATTTTGGTATGGAGCGTCTACAGATTTTTATATAATCGTAATCACAGATTAATTTTGAATAAATTTGTGAAATTTCAAGTCGATTGTAACAGTTTTCATATTTTTTTTAAGACGCTGAAATTATTGCATTTTTCTTCACAATTCCACTCTCCGTTCGAATGGAATGTTTTCAAAATTTTGGTATGGAGTGTCTACAGATTTTTATATAATCGTAATCACAGATTAATTTTGAATAAATTTGTGAAATTTCAAGTCGATTGTAACAGTTTTCATATTTTTTTTAAGACGCTGAAATTATTGCATTTTTCTTCACAATTTCGCTCTCCGTTCGAATTGAATTTTATCAAAATTTTGAGATGGGGTGCCTACAGATTTTT
This sequence comes from Ocypus olens, assembly GCA_910593695.2. NCBI lineage: Eukaryota > Metazoa > Arthropoda > Insecta > Coleoptera > Staphylinidae > Ocypus > Ocypus olens. The sequence continues at coordinate 58,507,479 of OU343052.1, forward strand.
ATAGAATCGTAATCATAAATGAATTTTGAATAAATTTGCGAAATTTCAAGTCGATTGCAATAGTTTTCATATTTTTTCAAGACGCCGAAATTATTGCATTTTTTCCTCACAATTTCACTCTCCGTTCAAATGGAATTTTGTAAAAATTTTGGGAAGGGGTGTTTACAGATTTTTACAGAATCGTAATCGCAAATCAATTTTGAATAAATTTGAGAAATTTCAAGTCGATTGTAACAGTTTTCATATTTTTTTTAAGACGCCGAAATGATTGCATTTTTCTTCATAATTTCGGTCTCCGTTCGAATAGAATTTTTTCAAAATTTTGGGGTGGGGTGGTTACAGAATGTTGTAGAATTGTAATCACAGATTAATTTGGAATAAATTTGTGAAATTTCATGTCGATTGTAACAGTTTTCATATTTTTTTAAGACGCCGAAATTATTGCATTTTTCTTCACAATGTCGCTCTCTTTTCGAATGGAATTTTTTCAAAATTTTGTGATGGCGTGTTTACAGATTTTTACAGAATCGTAATCATAAATGAATTTTGAATAAATTTGTGAAATTTCAAGTCGATTGCAATAGTTTTCATATTTTTTTAAGTCGCCGAAATGATTGCAATTTTCTCAACATTTTCACGCTCTGTTTGAATTGAATTTTATCAAAATTTTTGGATGAGGTGGTTACAGATTTTTATAGAATGGTAATCACAAATTAATTTTGAATAAATTTATGAAATTTCAAGCCGATTGTAATAGTTTTAATTTTTTTTAGGTCGCAGAAATTATTGCAATTTTCTTAACATTTTCACGCTCTGTTTGAATTGAGTTTTATCAAAATTTTGAGATGAGGTGGTTACAGATTTTTATAGAATGGTAATCACAAATTAATTTTGAATAAATTTATGACATTTCAAGTCGATTGCAATAGTTTTCATATTTTTTTAAGTCGCAGAAATTATTGCAATTTTCTCAACATTTTCACGCTCTGTTTGAATTGCATTTTATCAAAATTTTGGGATGAGGTGGTTACAGATTTTTGTAGAATCGTAATCACAAATTAATTTTGATTAAATTTATAAAATTTCAATTCGAAACACTTTAGCAAAATGATGCAGGAATGGAATCATTTCCTGAATTGCGACAGCAAAACCATTTACGATTGGAAATTCTGCGCGCGAGCCTTCAAACGTCCATCCATAACATTAGCCGATGGAGCAATTTCCTTCCTAAAAGTGCCACGTGTGTCAACGCCTTGGCCATAAAGGTCGGCACTTTTTTTTTATAACAATTCCCCCATTTGCATACATTAATCTTGAGTCATGAACGATATTTCAAATGTGATACAATAGACAGTCTCTCATTTACATATACCGTATAATATGTATCACTTAAAAAATTTGAATTATCGACTTTGATCCCATTTTTTTTGGGTAATATATACACTTTTTCGAATGCAATCCACCAACAATTTATTTTATGCAAGAAAATTTTTATACTTTTTTTTCTAATAATTTTAGTGCTTTGGAAAAAAATATAAAAACAATTGCCACCGACTTAAAACTTCTCAAATTTGCTTATAACGAATGTCGAATTACATTTCCATGAAAATTATTAACACTTCATACCTAAATTTTGGAATAATTTAATGAGAACGGAGCGTGAAATTTTGAAAAAAATGTAATAATTTTAGTGCCTTGAAAAAAATATAAAAACAATTGCCATCGACTTGAAACTTCTCAAATTTACTTATAACGAATGCCAAATGACGTTTCTGTGAAAACTATTAACGCTTAGTTCATAAATTTCGGAGTAATTTAATGAGAACGGCGCGTGAAATTTTGAAAAAATGTAATAATTTTAGTGCCTTGAAAAAAATATAAAAACAATTGCCATCGACTTGAAACTTCTTAAATTTGCTTATAAGGAATTCCAAATTACGTTTCTGTGAAAAATATTAACACTTCATCACTAAATTTTGGAATAATTTAATGAGAACAGAGCGCGAAGTTTTGAAAAAAATGTAATAATTTTAGTGCCTTGGAAAAAATATACAATTTCCACCGACTTGAAACTTCTAAAATTTGCTTATAAGGCATTCCAAATTACGTTTCTGTAAAAAATATTAACACTTAGTTCCTAAATTTTGGAATAATTTGATGAGAACAGAGCGTGAAGTTTTGAAAAAATGTAATAATTTTAGTGCCTTGAAAAAAAAAATTAAAACAATTGCCATCGACTTGAAACTTCTCAAATTTGCTTATAACGAATGCCAAATTACGTTTCTGTTACAACTACTAACACTTCATCCCTAAATTTTGGAATAATTTAATGAGAACAGAGAGTGAAATTTGGAAAAAAAATGTAATAATTTTAGTGCCTTGGAAAAAATATAAAAACAATTGCCACCGACTTGAAACTACTAAAATTTGCTTATAACGACTGCCAAATTACGTTTCTGTTATAACTACATACACTTCATCCCTAAATTTCGGAATAATTTAATGAGAACGGAGCGTGAAGTTTTGAAAAAAATGTAATAATTTTAGTGCCTTGAAGAAAATATAAAAACAATTGCCACCGACTTGAAACTTCTCAAATTTGTTTATAACGAAGTCCAAATTATGTTTCTATGAAGACTAGACTTTTTAATTACGTAATAATTTTAAAAATATCATTTGATGATATCACGTTGTTAAATTATTATTATATTAAGATGAATATTTCAAAACTGGTGCAAATGTATAAATAAGGCAGCATTTAATTGCAGAATGTGTGTTTTTTTTTGGAGCCGATAAAAATTTTGCAAACGACCTCCAGTTTAACAATCTTGTGACCGATATTGAAAAGTTGTATTCGTCAAGCGGGCAATTATTTTTATTTTATATATCTCGTCTGGTGGCTTATTTTCGTAAATTCTGTTTTATTTCACGACTTAATTTATTTGCGCACAGCGTTGTTTAATCCGGTCACCTTGGAAACAATCGAATGAAAGTTTAGCGCGGGCGTGTTAATCATCATAATGATCTTTACTTAATCCACAGCAGTGCTTAAACTTCAATCTAAAAATGTAATTATTACGTATATTGGATAAGATAAAAGGTAATGCAATGTAATTTCGCAGAAAGCATTTCTTCTGTTAGATCTTTACTTAATCCACAATGTAAAATAGAGGTGGGCGAAAAGAATATTTTTTTGTGATTCGATTCATGGTGAAGAGTCGACTGAAATGTGTTCAGTAATTTCTAAGAGTTGACTCGTTGAGTTGAGTCGCTCACGAGTTACCCAGTTCTAGTGTAAACTGCTTGAACTTTAGTCTAAAACTGAAACGATTATATATGTTGAGTTTAATGTAATATAACTTCGCCAAAAGCTTTTCTTGTATTAATATAATAATTAATATAATGATTTGACATGTTATGTAAATACGAGGAATAAACAATAAATACATACATACAATATCTTATCCAATTATGAATGTGAATTTATTTATCTTTGTTAATAGAAAATAATAATAAAACTTTATTCCAACTAGATGTTAACAAGTTATAAAGGGCCATCGACCATGTCCTTCAGCTCTAACTGTTTTTACTTTCTCCGTTACGAAGTACGAGAAAGTATGGCGATCGTGATTTTTTTTTCAACATTTTTTTTTAAGGAAATTTCCGTTTTCGGGCTGTGTGTGTGTGTGTATCTCAAAAACTAATAAAGCAATTGGTATGAAACTTTGAACATACGTCTTATTTCATAATCCGAAGAATTGAAAAGCTTTTGGTAAAATTTCGTAGACCGGAAGTGGGTGTTTACCTTAACCGTTTTTTGTTTTTTGCCAATATTTTCTTAAATATGAAAAATATCACAAAAACATTTAAACAAATATTGAATACAACAAAGAAATGAACATCTTTTGCTTGAAAACATTTTTCATAAAATCATTTTTATTCGAGAAAAAAATTTATTTATTTTTTTTCATTTTTGGTATATAATTATGAAACGATAATAGTTACAGCAAATTTATGTTAATAATAATTGTAGAAAAAGCCAAAATGAACAACTTATAAAGAATAAGTTTTTTTCGAAATCTCTTTAGTTTTTGAGTAAACTGAGTTTTTGAATTTGAAGTATAATTTTTCCATCTTTCATAATTTTGACGTTTTAAACGTCAGTTTCATGCGAGTCTACAAAACGCTCGATGTACATTTAAAATATGATTTAAATAGAAAATAAACAATGAGAGCTTAATTATAAATGACTACCATCAAGTCGGAGGCCACATCACCATTTTTTGATTTTTGATTTACAAATCTGTTCGATTTTGGTTTTATATGGCGCTTCGACGACAAAGGTCAAATCTGTTGGGAAATAAACTTATTGTTATTATTATTATTAAAAGATGAAGACATTAGAGACACGCAAATGTGTCCAATTAAATTTTACGCTACGCGCAAGGAGAATTAATTTAAAAAAAATAATTCAAGATTACGTCCATTTATGCATTAACAAAGTACCATTGTTTGGCACGAAAAATTTTTCTCCCAGACATTTTACATAATTCCACGACAAAACGTTTACCGAGATTGCACGACCTGCGACTGTTACGCATTCAATTATTCCGGCGGTAATTACACCGGAACGTGTATTGTCCATTCGGAGCATGCGTCATCCGTGTCCTTTAATTCGATCCGGATTTACGGAATTAGAATGGTCTTACTCATAGGAGATCAAGGAAGAAAAAATGGGCGGAATCGTCTCGAAGGTAATTATTATCGCTAGATAATAGTGTGTGTGTGTTGTATGAAGTTTCTTGTCGAAATGAAAGTGCAGGAGTCGAATGGGCTATTCGAGTACCACCACCAGTACGAGCTATCGGAACTGCGAAGGCCGCCTCCGCGTGGTGAAGAAAACTCGGCCGCCCGAGTTGCGCTAATCTTATTGCATATTTAAGGAAAATTCTATAAAAGAACTAGCCGCTGGTTATTGTAATCAGTTGTGGATTTGTTGTGGTACCGCGAACACGTCGAAGGATTAGTGCTCTGCCATGTTCAGGTTTTTGGTTAGTTGATTATTGTGATTAGTGTGAAGTGTGAAGGACTAATACGACTTTTTTGGTTTTCGATTATTTTTTTTTAACAAAATTTGTACTAACATAATACTTGAAAATAATTGGACATCTTACTTTACTGGTAGATCTATGGGGGTTACCAATAAAATCCATCATATTTTTTTTTATGTTGATTGTACTAACATAATATTCTTGGTATATTTCAAAAGAATTTGACATCTTACTTTATTAGTAGATCTACGGGGTTTACCAACAAAATCCATCAATTTTTTTTTATTAATTGTTCTAGCATAATATTTGTCGTATACTTCAAAAGAATTTAATATCTTATTTTACAAGTAGATATACCAAACTTTAAAATATCTGTGTGCAGTAATGAATACATGTAATACTTTTGGTATACATCAAAATAATTTGAGGAATTTGAGGAATTTGGCATCCTATTTTACCTAATAGTAGATTTAAGGGGTATACCAAATTTTAAAACATCTTTGTGCAATAATAATAAATATAAATACATGTAATCATTGGAATAAAACACGTTAACTTTTTTATACCACTATATTAAAGTTAAAGTGTTTTATTCTAATCTACTATCAAGATGTACCACGAAGTAAACGCCGCCAACATTAAACACATGTAATCATACTTTTGGAAAGAGGATGTTGAATTGCAAAGAGGGTCATAGGGATTCACATGTCAAATTTTAAATGTATTAATATTGGCTCCCCTAATTATTTGACAGTCGGTCTTCGTACATTATTTTTAAAGCTTTTTAAGCTGAATGATTTGGTACCTTACTCAATAATTTCTGCTGATTATTTACCGAGATATTTACAAAAAACTTTACAATAATTTTGAATTAAAAACAAAGGTTTGCCATGAAATCATAATGGCCGATATTTCATTTTGTTCTAAAAAGTGACGGTAGATGTCGCAACGATTTACAACCGGCTGTGTATTTTTAACAAGAAAAAGTATTTATGATTAAATCGTATTACTCAGGTACTGTTTAAGAAGTGAACGTGATATATTAAGTATTACATTTCCGGACAGGGCAATGCCCACCAAAAATAGTATTCAACGAGTATTAAAAATAATGTAAGTAGACCGATAATTAAGGGAATTGTAACACATTTCAAATTTAGAAAGCAATGTAGTAATTATTCATTGAATTGCTGGATATTGCCTTCTCTGGAAATTCACGTAAAGTTCCTAAATAGTATCTGCGTGAAACCATTTAATAGTAAATCGTAATGTGACATCTACCGTCACTTTTTCGAACAAAATGAAATATCCGCCATTATGATTTCATGGCAAACCTTTGTTTGTTAATTCGAAATAATTGTAAAGTTTTTTGTAAATATCTCGATAAATACTCTCCAGAAACTATTGAGTAAGGTATTAAATGATTCAGCTTACATAAAGTACTTCAGCGGCGGCTCGTGGATTTTCGTAGGGGAGGCAAAGACAATGATGCCGCTTGCGCTGCACTACTTACTCTTATAGAGGAAGCAAATATTTCGGTCAAATTTTCTTCACGAGCCGCCACTGTTAAAATTTTAAGGTGTGCACCAAATTTGAAAATATCTGTGTGCAGTAATAAAAATATAATTTTGAAAGCTTTGCTATTTTTAACAAGCAAATTATTGATTGCAAAATTCAGTGGCGGCTGGTGGAACATTTGGATGGTAGAGCCCCTTAGCCTACAATTTATGCCTTTTTTGAGGAACAAACGAACGATAATTGAACTTGAAAACCTTAACAGAAAAATGAAATAAATCGAGTGAAGGCGCAAAGTGTTTTAGAATAATATAAAAATCCTTGCTGAGCTAGAAATTAGAGGTAGTGCCATGGCTCCTTGGCTCTACATAACGAGCCGTTCCTGCCAAAATTTAACATTCGTCGTGGCATTAGCCAGAAAAGTACTTTAAATTTTAATAAATAGTCTATTTATTTATCTTGCTAGGACTGAATAATTTATTGAAATAGAAACTACTCTCTTGGATAATGTCACGAGGCATATTGAAATATACCATAAATAATTGATGGCTTTGCTTTGTTATTTTTAACACGCAAATTGTCTGTTGCATTATTCAATAATCGTCGTGGCATTAGTCAGACAGGGAGTTTCGATTTTAATCAATTATTTGGTTATTTATAATAGTCTTTGTAAGACTCTTATTAATAGTATATTTTCACGAAAATTTTAAGTGTTAATTGTGACCATTGTTATCAGTGTGCAGAACTTAGTTTTGCGCCCATATAATTCCCTTAACAATTAACACAAAATAAATCTCTTAAAAAACTTCAGATCTGGCTGGCCAATAAAAAAAAAAACGAGTATACAATTTGGTGATTTTTTGGTTGTAAATTCAAAATAAATTTGAGGTTATGTTTTTCACATGGTTGCCATGTTTAATTTTCTTAGTTGATTCAATACGTTAGCATTTAATTTTAGATATAATTTAATATGAAAAATATTGGTAATTCAGTGATTATAATGAAAGTTTGATTAACAATATTTTTTTTGTTTGTATTTTTAAATAAGAACTGAATCCAAAAAATAACTGTTATTTAAGACACAATTTTTTTGTAAATGTTTCAATAAAAGCACATCTTAATCAATAAAAAAAAAATCTGAAATAACTCATATAACCATAAAATCAGAAATTCGCTATTAAAATCCTAAAATCCGAAATTGGACATTTTTACAAAATTTGGATACTAACTCAAGCTCTAAAATATAAAATTTGCATCTTAAATTCGGAATTACCAAAATGTAAGACAAAATTTTCGGATCTTAGATTTCAAAATTTTAACTGATTGAGGTTGGCGGCACTTACTTCGTGATACATCTTTAATTAAATAAAACACACTTTTACTTAGTTAGTATCACACTGTTGAACAGTGTGATATTAACTAAGTAAAAGAGTGTTTTATTTAATTCAAAATTTTATTCAATTTAGGATTTAGACGTGTCCAACAACTACACCCTAAAATCCGAAATTTGGATTTTTGGAGTTTCAAAATGTAGACCTTAAATTTTAACATTTGTAGCATTAAATTATGGATTTAGATGTAAAATCCAACAACTAGATCCTAAAATCCAAAATTTCGATCTTGGATTTTAGAATGTAGATCTTAAATTTCAACATTTGCACCAATAAATTAAAGATTAAGATCTAAAATCCAATATCTAGATCCTAAAATCCAAAATTTTGATCTTGGATTTTAATATGTAGACCTCAAATTTCAAAATTTGCACCATTAAATTAATGATTTAAAGGTAAAATCTAACATGTAGATCCTAAAATCCAACATTTTGATTTTGGATTTTAAAAATGTAGACCTCAAATTTCAAAATTTGCGCCATCAAAATAAGGATTTAAGTGTAAAATCCAACATCTAGATCCTAAATTTGGATCTTGGATTTTAAAATGTAGACCTCAAATTTTAAAATTTGCACCATTCAAATAAGGATTTAAATGTAATATCCAACATCTAGACCCTAAAATCCGAAATTTTGATGTTATATTTAAAAATTTAGACTTTCAATTTCAAATTTTTAATTAATATTAATTAAATTATTATTTACTATAATTACTATTATTATTAATTATTAATTAATATAATATAATATAATTAATAATTAATTATTATTCTTAATTAATTTTTAAATTAAGGATTTAAACGTAAAATCCAACCTGTTAATCCTAAAATCCAAAATTTTGATCTTGGATTTTAAAATTTAGACCGTAAATTTTAAAATTTTCACCATTAAATAAATAAAGGATTTAGACGAAAAATCCGACATCTAGACCATAAAATCCGAAATTTTGATCTTAGATTTTAAAATGTAGACCTTAAATTTCAAAATTTGCACGATTAAACTTAAACGTAAATTCCAACATCTAGACCCTAAAATTCGGAATTTTAATTTCAAATTTCAAAATGTTGACCCTACAATTCAGCATTTGCACCACTCAATTAAGGGTTTAGTCGTAAAATCCAACATCCGGATCCTAAAATCCGAAATTTTGATGGTGGATTTTAAAAGTGTTGCGCCTTACACCAAAAGGTATAATTAAATTATTTAAATTGGTACCGAAAAATTGTTTTGAATTCTAATTTTTTTCTTCATAATACCAAAGACTTTTTCTCAAATTTTTTGAATCCTAAAATTGTATCGGTTTCAACCAAAATTACCTAAAATGATACCAAAAAATTCCTTATTTTTTTGCTTCCGGCATTAACGCACTTTATTTCTTATTGTATGACTTATAATTTAAGAGAGAAATAAAGACTTATTATAATTGTTTGCAACGATCTTTTAGACTCTAAAATCCGAAATTTGTGCACTTACTCACAATGTATCAGCAAAAACGCAAATTCTGTAAGTAAAATTCGATAATTTGCGTTTTTTTCTTTTGTTTTATTTTTTTATGTTATATCTTTATTATTTTTTCCCAGTAACTAGATTCCACGATCTGTTGGGAAATAAACGTATTATTATTATTATTATTAAAATCCACAACTGGGGCTCTAGTTTAAAATCCGTGCTCTAAAATTCATTATTCGAATATTATAATCAGAAATGAAACATTTAATAAAAAAAATTTAAGCCCTAAATTTTCGATCGTAATTCAGACTTTAAAAATACGAAATGTGCACCTAAAATTCGGAAATGCAATTGATTTAAACACTTGTTTGTTTCGATAATATTTTATATTATGAAACAAGCAAGTGTTGTCGTCGCTCGGAATATTTTAAGTGTCCAACGAAAAATCAATAAAACGTATAAAATTCGGAATTTTGACTCGAGTTTCAGATGTAAGCGGACACAAACACGCCGCCGTGCAATCCAAAATGTCCCATAACTCGAAGATTACAAACAAATGTCGAATTTTGTGCTTAAGGGGGTAAGTGCCTCGCACCAGAATGATCTAATAGAAAATGTCAATAGCCACAATCTTGGGGCTGAAATTTTACCGAGTACGTAAATTTGTTTGTACGCGTCTCCAGTGTTGATACAAAATGTTTCATGCAGGTGGCGTTCACTGCAACGGCGAAAATGAAGCAAATTCGTGTTTGTTGAGGTGCAGCTCTTACGTTTTTGCGACTTTATTTGATAACTAATGACAATTTTAGTACATACATATTGCTTTCAAAGGTATAAACTGTGTTTCTGTAGCATTACATTTTTAGTTTTTTGCAGAGAAAAGCTCCAGATATCCATCTAATATTGGTAATTTTCAGGATAAATTCTACAGTTTGTCTGATGATTTAAAAAAAATCAAATTCTATAGACGAATAGTTTAACCCTTTCTCTCTAAATGTGCAAAATATAATTTCTTAATATTTGATAATAACTTCAGAATTGTGTATATGCTGACCATCAAAAATGAATCGATTTTCGACGCGGCACTTACCCCCTTAAGAATTTCCCGAGTAAATTATCAAATTTAGTTCTTAACCCGCCAGTGGTAACGCAAAGGCTTTGATCAATGGTGACGCCGGTCTCACGCACAGGGGTTTTCAACTGAAGATTTTTCGAAACGTGTTACTAATAGTTCATGTTTTCACTATTGTATCTTTGTTTTATCAAACAAAGATATTTAATCAATTTAAACTCTGTAATGCGGCAGCTACTCGAAATTGCAACAAAAAAACAATAACGGAGAATAAAGTTATTCGATTTTTTTAACACACCCGGTCTCACAGACCAGTAGGTTACCGTTGGCGGGTTAAATTAATTTGAAAACATTTAAAAAAAAAATTATCATCAAAAATAATTGCTTTCTCTTAACCACTTCGCGCCCATGCTGCTTTGATTTAATCCCAGGTTTGATGAAAAATTACTTCTTTGTTGTTGTCAACTTTTTCTATGAAATATCATTTCACTGTCACAAACTTTCAATTTATGCAAAAAAATATGAAAAAAATATTCCATAGAATAAAGAAGTAATTTTTTTTGTACAATGGTTTTATTTTCATTTTTTGCTTGCCAGATGTGGCGAACCTGGGCGTGAAGAGGTTAATTTTTCTTCGAGGTTAAAAGTACATTTTGAGTACATCTCAAAGCAACATCTTCCCATCGTTTTTCTGCGAATAGCGTGTGGAAAGTACTGATTTTTTTAGCACGTTGAGTTCTTCAGTTTGCAAATAATTTTAGGCATCGTTGACTTCACGCTGCACAGGTTTTCAGAAGCCCAAAAGACATAGAAACGAGAATGATTTTTTGCGACTGGCAAAGTTCCTGCATCTATCCCTCTGTTTACATGTAATATTTACTGCATCAGCTCTGGCGCTTCATCTTGTATCCTGAATTCCTTTCAAAAAGTTTCGCCAGTAGCAGGAATTAGAACTTCCCAATTGTGTGGACGTGGAGAAAAATGTGTAACAACTTTCTAACGCACCAAAGAAAGTTACGAAATTCTTCTCTACTGAAGCAACATGTGAATAACCATTCCTTTGTATTTTATTCTAAAATCTGGCGTCAGAGGCATGTGCTTCAGTTTGCAAATAATTTTAGGCATCGTTGACTTCACGCAGCTCAGGTTTTCAGAAGCCTAAAAGACATAGAAACGAGAATGATTTTTTGCGACTGGCAAAGTTCCTGCATCTATCCCTCTGTTTACATGTAATATTTACTGCATCAGCTCTGGCGCTTCATCTTGTATCCTGAATTTCTTTCAAAAAGTTTCGCCAGTAGCAGGAATTAGAACTTCCCAATTGTGTGGACGTGGAGAAAAATGTGTAACAACTTTCTAACGCACCAAAGAAAGTTACGAAATTCTTCTCTACTGAAGCAACATGTGAATAACCATTTCTTTGTATTTTCTTCTAAAATCTGGCGTCCGAGGCATGTGCTCGCCCACCCACCACCCTTTCAATTACTTTAAGCTAACCTACAATACTGAAATTTCTTTCTAATTAATTGTAGATATTGTGTGTGTACGTGTTTCTTACTTCAGAAGTTCTGAAGCAGTGGTGAATGGTACCCCCCTCCATATTTACTAACAGAATTTTTCTTTTAATTTCAGTGTATTGCCCTCGTGCCCCTGGCCCTAGTCAACGCCGAGTACCTCTACGGCGAGCAGCCTCATGTTTACCACACCGAGTACGCCTCCGCTTACGATAACTACGTAAGTCCCTTTCGCTCTACCATCCTCTATTTCGCTAACATTAGCATTTCAGAAACCAAGGGATTACAAATTCGAGTACGGAGTATCGGACCCGCACACCGGCGACCACAAGGCCCAATGGGAGGTGAGGGAAAACGGCGTGGTGCGCGGAGCGTACAGTTTACTCGAAGCTGACGGTACGACGAGAGTCGTCGAGTACTACGCCGACGATACGGGCTTCCACGCCGACGTCAAGAAACTTGGCACCGCCGTGCACGACGCTCCAATTCACGCACCAGTAGTAGCCCCGGTCATCAAGGCCACAATCGCTGACGGAATTGCCTACAACGGTTACGGACACGGCGGATTGGAGCACGGGTATGGCGCGCCGATCGCTGCCGTGCAACACTTGGCACCAATTGAACACCTCGCTCCGATTGCCAAAGTTGAGCAGGTGCAACAGGTGATCGCACCTCAAATCCAATCGCTGGAGCAGTACGCTCCAATCAACTACGAAAACTACGCTCCACTTTTGGCGAAGGCGTCTCCAGTGCAGTACAAACTCGATCATCAAGTTCAGTACGCTCAACCAATCCTGGCCAAGTACGCGTATCACCAGGAGGCTCCCATTGATAAGTACTCGCCGATCGCCGCCGCTTATTACGGACCGATCGAACAAGCTCAGTACATCCAGAAGGAACACGCGTACGCTCAAGCCCCGATCGCTTTGAAGAATTCCCATATTAATCTGCAGTACGTAAACGAGGCTCCAGCTTATTCCGAACAGCAGATCAACTTCCAACATTCTCCGGCTCATCCCGAGGAAGAAATCCACTACCAACACGCCGCTCCATCTCATGCCCAACAAGAGATTCACTTACAACAAGCAGCTCCAGCACATTCCCAACAAGAGATCCACTTCCAACAATCCGCTCCATCTCATGCCCAACAAGAGATCTACCTCCAACAAGCAGCTCCATCTCATGCCCAACAAGAGATCCACTTACAACAAGCAGCTCCAGCTCATTCCCAACAAGAGATCCACTTACAACACTCCGCACCATCTCCTTCCCTTTACTCCCACGAAATCAATTTCGCTCCAGCGCAAGAAATCAATTTCGCTCCGTCCCAAGAAATCAAATACTCCCCCGAATTAGTAAAGTACGCCCAAACCGCCGAACTCAAATACTCTCCAGCTCAAGAAATCAAATACTCCCCCGAATTAATAAAGTACGCCCAAGCCGCCGAACTTAAGTACTCCTCACCTCAAGAAATCAAATACTCCCCCGAATTGAAGTTCGCCCAACTTAATTACGCCCAACCTCAAGAAATCAAGTACGCCCAAGCTCCGCAAGTACTCAAGTACGCCCCTGCTTCGGAAATCCACAACAATCAGGTCAAGTACACGCAAACCCCCGCACCGATTCATTACGCCAAAGCCGAAGAACAACAGTACAACCGCGAAGCCCCGATTTACTACGAAGAAGCGAAACCTCAGTCCGCTCCTTCCGTGGACTACGAGGCTCTGAATTATTACGGAGCCGCCGGCCAGGGCTACAAACCGGAAGTGAAGTACCAACAGTACGACCACCAGGGATACTAAACGGTCAACCGCCGAAATTTCCATAATTACAAAGCCATACGAACGAGCGATTACATCAACATTAGAAGATATTTTTTTAAACCCGAAAATGTACATAATGTATTATTTATTTAATCCGCCCTCCTATTATTTTATTTTTAGTACCAGTGTAAACGCGAGCGATTTGTTGTAATTTATATTAAATAACACGAGAAAATTAATAATTTTCATTTCTGAAAACAAACCCCCACGAAAGTATGCAAAGCGATTTTTAAACGCTTCCTGATTCGCACGCAAAAAAAAATCGATTTCGGTAGCTCCGCTCCTTTGATCACCGCGGCTCGAACGCCCACCCACCGCGAAGCCCTTAATCATCCAGCCCTTACCCCTGATTGGAGGCGCAATAATTTTCAGAAAACTGACCACCGACATTTGCAATTGTAATTTTTTGGAAGGGTTGCGTGGAATGGGACCAATTACTCCACCCCGAGGGATTGAGACGTTGCCGAGATAAATTTTCGTAAAACGTTGTAATTAATAAATACAAGAAAACGAAATGTAGCCTGAATATATGAATATTCAACCTGTTCGTTAATCTGCAAGCAAAAAATGAAGTCTTACTAAGACTATAAACAAATAACTTATTGAAACTTTATAGTCTTAGTAAGACTTAATTTTTTGCTTGCAGATTAACGAACAGGTTGAATATTCATATATTCAGGCTACATTTCGTTTTCTTGTATTTATCTAATGCTTTCTGCAACAAGTAAAATTGTTTCTAATTTGTTGTAATTAATCTTTATTACTTTTCCTCCCGATTCTGTCCGCTTGATTGGGGACGCAGTAATTTTTAGAAAACTGACCACCGATATTTGCAATTGTAATTTTTCGAAAGGGTTGCGTGGAATGCGCGCCCAATTACCTTACCTCGAGGGAGTGAGACGTCGCCGGGATTAATTTTTTCGTAAAACGGCGTGATTAATCTTTATTAGTTTTCGCCCGATTCTGTCAAATTTCGAGATTGATGTGGTAATCGTGTGTGGGCCGTAATCGAGGGTGCGCGAAATTATTAATTTACACCCTTTCGCATTACGGCTTCATCTAGCTGGCCTTGGAAGAAAAAAAAACATTAGTTCTAGGATGTGGACGAAATAGATTATGGTTTAATGAGGAAACGTGTCATTAATCAAAAAAAATGTATCGTTTGTGTGTTTTGAAAAAGTTTTTTATGTGTTTAGGAAAATGCCAGTGATGATCGTTGATTTTTTTTGGTTCGTGAGACATGAGACATGTTAAAATAGACATTAAAAAAAATTATTGGAGAAGCAAAGAGAAGAGATCTATCACCTGTATTCGAGCCATTTGTTTTTAATTTCTTGAATAACTTTCTCACTTATCACTTGATGAAACATTTTGAAAACAATAAAAGATAAATCAAAATTAAAGTATCATCACCTGTATTCGAACCACTGCATTTGCTGTAACCTTTTCCTCCAAACGATTCTTTAGAAAAACCAAAAATCGCATATTACATTTTTGGATACAAATTGTTTTCGCCATTATTTTACACTCTGATATTGTAGAGAGTATTTGTTGGGAAAACAAAGAGCAGAGATCCATCACCTATATTCGAGCCACTGTATTTTCAGTAGCCGCTTCCTTCAAGCTTCTTTAGAATAATCAAAAATCGCCTTGTATATTTTTTTTTATACAAATTGTTTTCGTCGTTATTTTACACTCCATGTGCAGAGTTTGTATAACGACGTAACTATTTTTGTGACTATCACGTTTAGATAATTATTTTTCAAGATTAATCTGCCAAAATTTCAAGAATCTATCGAAGTGAATGCAAAATTCTGAGAGTTTTTTTTAAGGTTCGTTTTTGTTCATCAAGCTCTACCATCTAACGCAGCCATTTCTGTTAGTATAAAGTTGAGTAAATTTTCTTGAGATAATGATGAAGACACGTTACTCAAAATTAATCAATATTTCAAACATTTGTCGAAATACATTTGAAACTCTGAGAGAAATTTTTAGAAAAAGTTCATTTTTTGCCATCAAAATTGAACCTTTTTGTGCAACCATTTCTGTTACAGAGCAGTTTGGATAATTCTCGTTATGACATGTTACTCAAGACTAAACTGTCAATATTTTAAGTGTTTATTGAACCATATATTGAAGTATCACAGCAAGTCTTACAAAAAAAAACATTTGTGGTCATTCAAATTTTCTTTCTAGCGCAGCCATTTCTGTTACTGCAAAGTTTTTTTATATATTTTAGGCAGTTGTAAAGACACTTTTATTCCAGATTAGTTTGTCAAAATTTCAGGAATCCCTTGAAATAAATAAAAAATTGTCAAAACTATTTTCATAAAAAGAGAATTTTTGTTCATTAAGATTTGCCTCCGAGCTTAGGCATTTCGGTTACAGCAGAGTTTGAATAATTTTCTTTGGGCATTTACAAAGATACATTATTCATGATAAATTTTTCAAAATTTTAAGAATCCGTAAAAATAAATATTCAATTTTAGAACATTTTTTTGGAAAAATGTCCTTTTTTTGATAAAAATTTCGGTTACTGCAAATTTTTTTGGACAATTGCAAAGAAATGTTATTCAAGATTGGTTTGTAAAAATTTCAGGAATCGATCGAATTTAATAAAAAATTGTCGAAACTATTTTTATAAAAAGATAATTTTTGTTTATCAAGATTTGCCTCCGAGCTTAACCATTTCCATTACAGCAGAGTTTGAATAATTTTCTAGGGATATTTACAAGGACACATTATTCAAGATAAATGTTTAAACATTTTAAGAATCTGTAAAAATAAATATGCAATTTTAAGAACAATTTTTAGAAAAATTAAAATTTTTTTAATTAATAATTTTAATTGGATAATTATAGAAACTACTTATCAGAGATTCTTTTTTCAAAAATGCAGGTATCTGTTAAAACAAAAGAGTGCGTGTGTTTTTATGTTTTCGGGACATTTTTTGGAAATAGTTCGTTCTTGGTTATTAAAATTAGTACCCGTCAGATATTTGTTTATCATTTTCTTTGTGTAATCTGAAATAATTCATCAACGAAATTTGTCTTCAAAATTCACGTTTGAATCATTTTCTCCGTGTAATCTGAAATAATTCGTTTTCGATCAATAAAATTTGTCTTAAAAATTGGTTACTGTCACTTTCGGATAATTTTTGAAACACTTTATTCAAGAACAATCTGTCAAAAGTTTAAACATCGTTTAAAATAAATGTGCAATTCGTACAGCAATTTTTGGAAAAGTTTTGGTCATCAAAATGTCTGGAGCAGCCAATTTTTGCTACTGCGATAATTGGATGAATTTTGTTGAGCAACTTCGTACGTAACACAAGATTAATTCAAAATTTAATAATCAAATGTGTGTGTTTAATTTTTTTTTATTTAAGGTGCAAAAAATGTGAAATATTTTCATTTTCATTTTTTCATTTTTATTTAATTATAAAACTATTTTTTTTTACTATTACAACTTCTCAATAGCATAATTTAATAATCAAATTTGAATTTGTAGAAAATTCTGTTGCCGGCTCCGATTTAAAAACTTTTTTATTTGTTGTCCAAAAAATTTGAATTTTTTTTTACATATTTATAAATTTACGGTAGGCCATCACAGCCGTATACTAGATTTAATTATAAAAAAAATTGTAAAATTAATGGTTTTTTACTATCACCACGATATAATCAAGATTCTCAATAGCATTTTATGTTCTAAAATGAACATTGCATCTTTTTTTTTACAAACTATACGGAAAATTAAGTAACTAAAATCTAGAAATGATTATATCCAATATTTTCGAACGTACTGAATGTTTTTGTGTCTTTGCTTATTACGACTTTCGCTACTTTTATTTTCTGCAGCGAGTCATGTTTATGTAACAATAATGTTATTTACATGAACTGGAATGCGTTCACAAATACACGATTTATTCCACACATATTCAGATATTGATAATAATTTAATTGCGCAAACATTTAGTGCGTGTCCAATATGTAGGCCGAATTATCGAGTAAAATTGATTGAGAAATTTATTTAAAAAAAAAATTCAGCAATTTAAAATTTCAAAATTGTAGTAATTTTTCTGTTACAATTTTACGCGTTATAACTGTTTTAATTCCATAATTTCATTGTAAATACTAGAACATGTGTAAATAAGGATTATTGGAACTCAAATAGTGAATTAATAAGAAATTACGTAAATCAGAGAGAGAAAGTGGCAATACATCAACCTGAGAAAACGAGCATCGTCGGTGCCTTATGCTTGATTTGGCCTGCCCCCAGATGTGAAAATTGCCCCCTTGAAGGCACCATTTCCGACGTTTATTAATCAGAGTTAATTAAAACGCAGCTTCTTGAGAAACACCAGAAATTTCACATTGTCCCTGGAGCTGTTAAAGGAACAAAATTAATTTCGTTCCATACATTAATCTCCAAATTATAAACACTGATGTATTTAAAGAATCCAACAATACATTAAACACATATTTTTGCAAATTTTAGCTTCTACTTCAATTACTCTATCCAGATAACTATTTGAAAGCCATTTAAACGTTGTAAGAATAAATCGCAATTCACCTTTTTAAGGTCCTATTTTTGAAATATCTATTTTATTTAGGATTTGGGAGTCCAAATATTCGAATTTGAATTCAGTTAGTATCTAGATTTAGGATTTCACATCTTAATTATCAATTTTAAGGACCAAGTTTTGGATTACGGTCCAAATTTACGATTTTCAATTAAAAAAGAAACTTTCCATTTTGGGTCAAAGTTTTGAATTTTTCGATTTACATTTTAAATAATACATTTGAAAAGTTTTTTCTGGAATTTAGATTAAAGGAATTAAGGGTTTAAAATTTTCTCTGTTTTATAATTACACTTATACTGACTGAAGTTACAGATGTTTCTTGGGTTAAGACCTCTAATTTAACAAATAGAAAAAAAAATGTGAAAAATAACTTTTATTGCTATTATTTTAGATAACGGAATTTATGAATATACTTTGTATTAAATTATCATTTAAACGCATTCGGTTTGAGGCAATTAATTTCGTTTACTGATAGAAAAGTGCGCTTAATATTTTATACTCATCAAAAACTAACGTTCAGTTTTTTTTTCTGCTGGACACATTGCCCGAATAACGAGTGATAGTGGCTCGTGGGGTGACTCATGGTACGGCCGAGGTAGGATCGGTTGCAGAAATCTGTATTACCACCTCTGCTACCTCGGTCACCCCGCCGAGAGCCGTCACTAGATAATGGTTATTATTTATTATTTTTTATTTATATAGAAGCATCCTCCTTATCTTGTAGATTTGTAATTAGGCTTCTGCCTGTTAAGGAAATAAATATTATTATTATTATTTTAATCGTCGATTGCCCAAAAATTAGTGACATTGATGAGTCCAAAAAAAATCAAAAGAAATTTTTTTAATTTATTTAAATTAACGCCCCTCTGGACTTAATATTTGCACGGTCCTTCAAGAACTGACTTAAAATGACAGTAAACGTGAGGCACGTTTTTTCCTTCCTCGCACTTTTTTTTAAGTGAAACACTCCTCTTGTATTCTTTCGGAAAAGAATTTCGCCCGGAGTGCGTAAATTTCGGAAAAACAATGGCATCGCCGCGCCAATTGGCTAATGACCGCCGCCTAAGTAAATAATTTGACGCGGTAATTTGGGGGGATGGACGGCGCCCGCGGGGGTTGATGATGTACATGCGATGGGGTTGCAAGTGGCTCTTTGAACCGCCGCACGACTCGCACCAAATTACACCACGACATGCTTCTCGTAATCACGTTACGTATCGCCCGAACAATTTTTAGACAGTTTTCGATGTAATTTGGTTAAAAATTAATTTTTTTTTCAAGATTAAATATTCGACAACTGCAGACTGATTTCAATTATTAATGCTGGCCATTTTTATTGTATTATTAGTGTAAAGTCTTTGTGTACCATAGGTTTTTGTCCTGCTTATTTATTAATATTGTATTTTCTATTTATATTTTTGACAAATGTAAAGATATGTTAATCTCTGGCACAATAAAATTAAGATTGAAATAGACATTGACTTTGAAATCGAAATCGAAATCAAAATCGAAATCGAAATTGAAATCGAATTATTATTATATAAATCGCTTGTTGACCATAATTTTCGGTAAAAAACAACACTTAATTTTAATCGATTAAAATTATTAATAATATTTTTGTAAAATAAATAATTAAAGATTTTCCTAACCTTATTTTGTGTTATTCCGCCGAATGAAAGTGTAAGGATATTTGTTACGCACCGATGAATACACAAACAATGACCGATAAAAATCGTCGTTAATGTCCACCACGTGTATTTTCGGCGATGGAATTTATCACCCCCTAAGTGTAACATGCACAGTTTGTCCAGTTGGCGAAACGACGCCCCCTCAAATGCGTGTGCGGGACCGCAAGAATCGGACTAATTGCCGTGCCCGGGGGAACACCGGCTACTCGTCATGCACACCGGCGAAATTATGTTAAACGAGAGGCCCCTTTCGCATTCCGGACATAACGAGGTGCACATTTTAAATGTGGAAACAGTGAATTGTGCATACGAATTGTAATCGATTCGAAACCAATAGAAATTCACGTGTAGATTGTTTTTTTTTAATGGCTTCTTGAGCAATGGAAAATTTAATCGTGACGATGATTGCGACTGTCACCAGGCGATAATTCGTAATTAAAAATGCCGATGTAATATAAATTAAG
Source organism: Ocypus olens (assembly GCA_910593695.2). NCBI lineage: Eukaryota > Metazoa > Arthropoda > Insecta > Coleoptera > Staphylinidae > Ocypus > Ocypus olens. The sequence goes on from OU343052.1 coordinate 58,528,024, forward strand.
ATAATTGCAACTGTCACTAGGCTGTGACACGCATCGAAAGTGACAACTGGAGAAAATTCGGAAATGTGCATAAAATTAAAAGCTTCAAACCATGAACCAAATATTGATGACAAAATTGAACCGCAAGGAAGTCTCTATTATTGTGATGTTGTATGTTGTTTTTATATAGCCTGTATGTTAAGATTTCTATTGGAACGTAATGTAGAGTTTATTTTGAGTAAATTTGAGAAGTTTCACGTGCGTAGGAATTGTTTTTCTTTCTCGTAAGATTATCTCAAAATCTAGGGAAGGGGTGTTTTGAGATTTCCAATGGAATGTAATTTAGACTTTATTTTGAGTAATTTTGGAAAGTTTCAAGTGCGTAGGAATTGTTTTTATATTTTTTTGTTGAATGGGAAATAAGCGAATTCAAAATTGCACTAAGTTCTGTTCTCGTGAGATTATCTCGAAATCTAGTGAAGGGGTGTTTTGAGATTTCCATTGGAATGTAGTTTAGAGTATATTTTGAGTAAATTTGGGAAGTTTCAAGTGCGTAGGAATTGTTTTTATATTTTTTTGCTGAATGGGAAATACGCAAATTCAAAATTGCACTAAGTTCTGTTCTCGTGAGATTATCTCGAAATCTAGTGAAGAGGTGTTTAGAGATTTCCATTGGAATGTAGTTTAGAGTTTATTTTGAGTAAATTTGGGAAATTTCAAGTGCGTAGCAATTGTTTTTATATTTTTTTTTGTAGAATGGGAAATAAGCAAATTTAAAATTGCACCAAGTTCTGTTCTCGTGAGATTATTTCGAAATCTAGTGAAGGGGTGTTTTGAGATTTCCATTGGAATGTAGTTTAGAGTTTATTTTGAGTAAATTTGGGAAATTTCAAGTGCGTAGCAATTGTTTTTATATTTTTTTTTGTAGAATGGGAAATAAGCAAATTTAAAATTGCACCAAGTTCTGTTCTCGTGAGATTATTTCGAAATCTAGTGAAGGGGTGTTTTGAGATTTCCATTGGAATGTAGTTTAGAGTTTATTTTGAGTAAATTTGCGAAGTTTCAAGTGCGTAGGAATTGTTTTCATATTTTTTTGCTGAATGGGAAATTCGCAAATTCAAAATTGCACTAAGTTCTGTTCTCGTAAGATTATCTCGAAATCTAGTGAAGGGGTGTTTTGAGATTTCCAATGGAATGTAATTTAGAGTTTATTTTGAGTAAATTTGTTCAAGTGTTCAAGTGCGTAGGAATTGTTTTTATATTTTTTTTGCTGAATGGGAAATAAGCAAATTCAAAATCACACTAAGTTCTGTTCTCGTAAGATTATCTCAAAATCTGTGGAAGGGGTGTTTTGAGATTTCCATTGGAATGTAATTTAGAGTTTATTTTGAGTAAATTTGAGAAGTTTCAAGTGCGTAGCAATTGTTTTTATATTTTTTTTGTTGAATGGGAAATAAGCAAATTCAAAATTGCACTAAGTTCTGTTCTCGTAAGATTATCTCGAAATCTAGTGAAGGGGTGTTTTGAGATTTCCAATGGAATGTAATTTAGAGTTTATTTTGAGTAAATTTGTTCAAGTGTTCAAGTGCGTAGGAATTGTTTTTATATTTTTTTTGCTGAATGGGAAATAAGCAAATTCAAAATCACACTAAGTTCTGTTCTCGTAAGATTATCTCAAAATCTGTGGAAGGGGTGTTTTGAGATTTCCATTGGAATGTAATTTAGAGTTTATTTTGAGTAAATTTGAGAAGTTTCAAGCGCGTAGCAATTGTTTTTATATTTTTTTTTGTTGAATGGGAAATAAGCAAATTCAAAATTGCACTAAGTTCTGTTCTCGTGAGATTATTTCGAAATCTAGTGAAGAGGTGTTTAGAGATTTCCATTGGAATGTAGTTTAGAGTTTATTTTGAGTAAATTTGGGAAATTTCAAGTGCGTAGCAATTGTTTTTATATTTTTTTTTGTTGAATGGGAAATAAGCAAATTTAAAATTGCACTAAGTTCTGTTCTCGTGAGATTATTTCGAAATCTAGTGAAGGGGTGTTTTGAGATTTCCATTGGAATGTAGTTTAGAGTTTACTTTGAGTAAATTTGAGAAGTTTCAAGTTGCTGAATGGGAAATAAGCAAATTCAAAATTGCATTAAGTTCTGTTCTCGTGAGAAGTTTCAATTAGGTGGCACGGGTATATTGTATTAGCTCTACCATCAAAATGTTCCACGAGCCGCCACTGGAAGCAATGAAAATTCGATTTGTACAAATTCAAAAATTATTCATACTTGAAAATGAAATTTTGGTTTCTTAAATCTGAAAGTTGGACTGTAAAATAAACTATTTGAGCCGAAATTTCGGGTCTAATTTCGGATTTTAGAATTCGGAACAGTTAATTTCACAAAATTTCGGATTAACTGCTAGAAGAATTTTGGACGTTAAAATCCCAAATTTGAACCTTAAAACAGGAAAATTGGACCCGAAAAACCAATCGTATAAACATTGCGCCTTACAACAAAAGATAAAAAAGAATAATTTTAAATAAATTCAAATTGAAAATTGAAAATATCTTTAATTTTCGAAAAATATGTAAATATAACAGAAATGTAAGTAATACATATTAGTGAAAACATGTCAGGAATACAATTAAATTAAGAATTTAGAATCTAAAATCCGAAATTTGTGGTCTTGAATCCAAATTCTTTCTATATTTTTCTGAAATTTAAAATCTGAAATATGAATTCTCACACCTGAAATTTGGTCTCTTAAATAAACTATTTGAACCGAAATTATACCCTAAATTTTAGGTCTAATTTCGGATTTTAGGGTTCAAACAGATAATTTCACAAAATTTCGGATTTAATGCAAGTTGAATTTTCGACGTTAAAAATCCGAATTTGAACCTTAAACCCGAAAACTGGAACGAAAAAACTAATCGTAAAAATCAAAAGCTAATTTTTTCTTTTAGTTTTGACCGTAGAATCCGAAATTTAGACGCTAAAATCTAAAATTTGAGCATTTAGATTTGATCAAACTGTTATACAAACATAGTAAAAAGTGATTTATTCCATAACGAAGTAGAAGCTTCCTGCATAAAAATTTTAGGCAGTAAAACGCAATATATTACATCCAAAATCCAAATTTTGGTTTCATAACGTAAAACTTATAAAACTGACACATTGTTTTACCTCTAATATCAAATTTGAGCCGTTAAACACAAATTTAAGGCACTAAAACCTAAAAATTGGGATCAGATCCCAGAAATCTTGCAAAAAAATTTGATATACTATGAGACTCAAATGGTTTACCAGAGTCCTAGAGACTCCAAGATCAGTTTTTCGATTTTTCTCGACTGAGTTGAATGAACTGGACGTCCCCAGACTTTTGAACGAAAAATGCACCATAGGGCCCAAAAATGGACCAAATTTTTTTTGGGTTTTAGCCAATTTGGATGTAAAATTTTCCGCTGAATTCGAAAATCCACAAAAAAATAAAGGTTTGCTTTTGAAATATCAACGTTGGGCCTCATATCTCTTACAAGGCCCCACCCAAAATCTGATGGGCCCATTCGATTCTCCGGGCAAAATTACTAAAGACCCCAGTATCAAAATTCCGATTTTCTACCCGTGCGCGAAATAAATTCGCCGTTTCCAGACTTTTGAACCGCCCTGTATATGAATATAAATTCAAGTAAATCAAGTTTGGAACTAAATATTTACCCAATTGACTCAAAATTCGTTCTTGCTAAAAATTATATCCAAGTCAAGGTTTTTCCAAAATTCTAGACGGTGTGTTTCAAAAAGAAACGAATCGCAGTCGCCCATGAATTAAAATGCGCATTGCTCTAATTAATGCTTGTTTGCGCATTGGTGAACAACTGTCGCGTTTTGAATGACAACTGCGAATTTTTAATCAGAGATTAAATCACAGGCGACTGCTGCGATTAATTTCTTTTTGAAACATAAATTTCTCAATTCGGTCGAAACATTTTCCTCTAAAAATAATTATCACATTATCAGTTCCCATCGCATATTTGTCAATACCTATTGTAAACCATCCCCTATCTCGACCCGATCGAAAGGGGTGGGCCACCAATTTACAGATCGAAAGTAGAGCACCGATAATGACGTTGGGGAAGACATAAATCAGGGTTTGATTGGTGGAAGCCGGCGAACAGTAGAGGCACAAACGTGTTATTAGGGTTTAATAATAAGAGCTGAGGCGCGCGGTGGTGATGGTGGTGCTGAATTTGTTTATTGCGGACGGAGCCGACGTTTATGACTTTATTGCATTTTAAGAGTCGTCCGCCCGAGGGCGCTCGTACAAATTGAGAAATTTCCGCTTAATCGCTTTCCTGCGCTTGTTTGTCCTGCAAAATGTGACGGTTACATTAATCCCGCGATGACAAAAAACTGCGCCCCCGGTGGAGGGTGTCCATTATCTTAATTGGATCGAGCTTTCTGTAAACATCGTTTGCATTCAGACTTCCACCACTCGTTTCTGTAAATCTCTTATTACTCGTATACATCATCTAATTATATTAAGATTAATACGTATCCACAAATTATTGTTCCCTCGTCGATAGATTCGCTATAGTAGTTTAATTTAATTCATTTACTGCAGTTATTATTATTTTACTTCCTCATTTCCTTTTAACCCTTCTGAAGATTAACTATGTTATTTTATTTTATTTTAAAATTCCACACTCAATCCTCACAATTGGGCTAATGATACGTTACCAGAAACGCGGCCACTTATGCCTTATTGTTCTGCATACAATGCGATCCAGAAACTGGTTACGCGCTAATTGCATTTCGGGAATTGGAAGACGCAAAAGGAGCAAAAATAACGGCAAATTGTTAACGCGCCGAATATTTGGTATCCCACAGGGTAGAGTTCTTTTCTAATTGTGAGAACACGTTTATGCTGATTACCCTAGCCCAAACATTTTGCACGAAATTAAAAACGATCAGAGCTGCGTTTTGTTGTGTGTGTGTGTGTGTGTGTCTATTATAATTGACCAATTTATTTCATGAAACTCTCTTGATGACAGTGGCGTATGCACGCCGACGCGGTGGCATGGTTTCGAAAGGTTTTCTTTCAATTTGTCTGTATTATTGTGGATATTTACGCACGTATGCGTTCTATTAATCCGTATCATCATTTCTCTTACTACGCAGATATGATACCATTTCAAGGCTCCAACTTGGTTCCCGCAATTTTTTGTCCTTAATAATAAAAGCTTGACATATGAAGTTATTGCTTGTTTTCATCTGATTATTTAAATTTCACCTTTCTAAAGCATTTTCAAGACAATATTAAAATAGATTTATAGTAAGATCAATTTATTTTATCCCGTTAGACACTTAACGCTTATTGCCATTATTATCCTCCTCTCCACACCGGAAATTTCAATTCTTATCGGTCGTTTGTGGCGCGGCCGGTAATTGCCGCACACCCCTGCGGATACCGAAAAATCACATTTGGTAAATAATTTCGGAAAGCGCCCCAAAAATTCATTAATGTCACTCGGGGCCGCTCCCCCTGAAACCCCTACCATTTATATTTATCTAATTGAATACCTGCCTCCCATGTGCACCGTTATAATAACACACAATTCCCGTAATGAATTGTCCTCTGTTTGTTTTACTAAAACAAATAAAAAACGTCATTAGACCGCCCGGCCTTGGACCCATATTCTAAGAAGAAAAAAAATAACACTCAGCGGCGCGCGCGACTTTTACTTAGGTAACATGTGCGGTGACCCGAGCAATTGCGAAAGAGTCATTTTTGAAGTTTGAAGCATTTGGTATTTTAAAAAGTGATCTAGATAAGTGGCGTTAGATTTATAAATTTGGTTCAAGTTAAATGTCAGCGCGGATTTTGGACAAATTATAAGGTGGACTCAATTAAGTGTGTGTGATACAACAATTATTGCTCAAGATTGATACAATTAGTGTTTAGAAATTGGTTTATTGATTGATTTACTGTAAGATTTTTTTTGTGTTTATATTTCTTCATACTACTGGATTTTTGTATGTATAATTATAAAAGCAATTACAGTTTAGATTATGTACTAACCAGGCTCGGATTAAACGATTACTTAGAGCCCGTATTTTCTTAATTTTTACTTAAAATAATTCTTATAAATTCGAATGTTTTCGAACATTTTGACGTTGGAACCATTAAAATCGACTACTTGTTCGCAATTTCAAAAATCAAAATGACGATTTTAAAATCTTTAAAAAGTGCAATTTTTACGTTGTCCGATTTTGACGACTCTAACGTCGAAATTTGTGAAATTTAATGCAAAAAAAAAAAATCGTAAAATCAACGCGACTGTCAAAAATTTTACGTTTTCAAATAATAATAATAATAATAATAAATTTATTCATCCATAAAAATCAATCGATATTGGACAAGTCAAGATTACCCCTAAATTACAAAAATCATCATCGCAGATTTTAAATTGCGATTTTGATTTTTTCTTAATTGCGGGACAGCCAAACGCGATCTCCGATTTTACTTATTCAAACATCAAGATATGGAAAATTTAGTGTCATTTTGAAACGGATTACAAAATTTTCTCGTTAAATTGACGCAAAATGTAAAAGTTGCACTTTTTAAAGATTTGTCATTTTGAAGACAGCCGAACAAGTAGTCGGATTTTAATGATTCCAACGTCAACATGTGCCAAATTTGGTGCAATTGAAAAGTTGGTTAATAAATATTTTCATAAAATCAATGCAAAACGTCAAAAATTTTACATTTTCAAAGTTCAAAGAAATTGCGATTTTGCTGTTTTTTTTTTCAATTGCGGAACAGCCACAACAGGAAATCTCCGATGTTGATTGTTTTAAAATAGGTTACCAAAGTTTCTCGTTAAATTAACACAAAATGCAAAATTTGCACTTTTTTAAAAGTTCAAAGATTTTTAAAATTGCAATTTTGATTTTTGAAATTGCATAACTGCCAAACGCGTTGTCCAATTTTAATAACACGAATGTGCCAAATTTAGAACAACTTTGTTAAGAAATATTTTAGTAAAATCAATGTAAAACGTCAAAAATTTACGTTTCCAAAGATTTTAAATTGCGATTTTTATTTTTTGAAATTGCACAACAGACGAACGCATTGTCCGATTTTGATGACTCCAACTTCAAAATGTGCCAAATTTAGTACAACTTAAAATATGGCTAAGAAATCAATGCGAAACGTCAAAATTTCACTTTTTAAAGTTTGAATATTTTAAAATCGTAATTTTTATTTTTTGAAATTGCACAACAGACGAACGCATTGTCCGATTTTGATGACTCCAACTTCAAAATGTGCCAAATTTAGTACAACTTAAAATATGGCTAAGAAATCAATGCGAAACGTCAAAATTTCACTTTTTAAAGTTTGAATATTTTAAAATCGTAATTTTTATTTTTTGAAATTGCACAACAGACGAACGCATTGTCCGATTTTGATGACTCCAACGTCAAAACGTGCCAAATTTAGTATAACTTAAAATATGGCTAAGAAATCAATGCGAAACGTCAAAATTTCACTTTTTAAAGTTTGAATATTTTAAAATCGTAATTTTTATTTTTTGAAATTGCACAACAGACGAACGCATTGTCCGATTTTGATGACACTTACGTCAAAATGTGGCTAATTTAGTGCAACTTTAAAGAAATATTTTCGTGAAATCAATGCAAAACGTTAAATATTTCACGTTTTCAAAATCCAAAGGTTCAAAATTGCAATTTTGTTTTTGAAGCTGTACAACTGCCCAACGCGTTCGATGATTTTTAAGATTCAAACGTCAAAGTAAGGCGGATTTAGTGCAATTTTAAACGGATTGCGAAATTTTCTCGTAAAATTTAGACAAAATAAAAAAATTGCACTTTTTTAAAGTTCGCAAATCTTAAAATTGCGATGTTGATTTTTGAAGTTGTTCTTGTCTTCAATATTTGTCTAAATGTTGTTATAATATTTTTCATTTTTAAGAAATCAAAACGTATAATTTTGAAATTTTTTTTTGCGAAAATTTTACAATACTTTGTAAATATAAGGCTACTTAATTTTTTTTATTTTTTATGCAAAATAAAATTTAAATAAAAGAGAGAGAGAGAGAGAGAATACATTTATTGAGACACTTTTACAAATGACCTCAATAGGCAATTGACCAGAGGTCTTTCAGCCTTAAATAAAAGATTTTTTTAAATTTATTCAAAAATAATTAACGCTGTTGATTCCAACGGTAACATGAACCAGTTAGTTGTAACAGTCACGACTCATCCAATTTAATCAGTGGCGTGAGCTTTACGGTTCGTTTCGTATCATTACAACTCATTATGCGCTCTCCCGACCCACCCCAACCCCCTAGAACGCGACGACTTTTCAATAATGAAGACCTGTGCGTCAATCGGCGCTTTTTGGGACCGGGGACCTCCTGGAAGGACCCTCTGTAATCTGAGGATCCCATCGAGCATTATTCACCGACTACTATATCGGAAAATTCGCCCCGTTGCACCTCGACATCGAGACACGAGACCAATCTCGCCACCAGAAATTATTATATTACATCGGAGAGCTCCTTTATTTTGAATGGCCGTCGCCCTTTTGTTCTTGTTTCGCGCTACAAACACCGCGCAGACATCGTTAGACAAATTGGATGACTATCGTTTTTTTTCTCGGAATTCATTTTGATTATACGGACGTTTTTGTACTCATGCTTATTGATTATTTTTGAAGAAATTTTCGGGCATTAGGAGTTAGTAATAATATTTGGACGGTAATGGATGGGTATTATGTAATTTTGGCTAAATATCGATCCAGCGTTGAAATCACCAAAAAAATATTTTTTTTGTAATTTGTGCAATTTTGGCTATTCGTAATTCCATGTTTCCTTGACCATCGCTCCGGCGTTGAAGTCGAATGCGCCACTCGCCAAAAAATATTGTTTTTGTTATAAAGCACGTTAAAAACGCTCGACTAACGATCCAGCACCGAAATCACCAAAAAAATATTTTTTGTAATTTGTGTTATTTTCGCTATTCGTAATTCCATGTTTCCTTTACCATCGATCCAGTGTTGAAGCGGAATGCGCCAATCGCTCACAAATATTTTTTTGTAATAAAGAACATTAAAAATCCTTGATTATCGATTCAGCGTTGAAATCACCAAAAAAATATTTTTTGTAACTTGTGTAATTTTGGCTATTCGTAATTCCATGTTTCCTTTACCATCGATCCAGCGTTGAAGTCGAATGCGCAAACCGTCAAAAAATATTTTGTGTGATGAAGAACGTTAAAAACCCTTGACTATCGATTTAGTGTTGAAATCGCCAAAAAAATATTTTTTGTAATTTGTGTAAATTTTGCCTATTCGTAATTCCATGTTTCCTTTACCATCGATCCAGCGTTGAAGCCGAATGCTCCACTCGCCAAAAAATATTGTTTTTGTAATAAAGCACGTTAAAACCGCTTGACTAACGACCCAGCTCTGAAATCACCAAAAAAATATTTTTTGTAATTTGTGTAATTTAGGCTATTCGTAATTCCATGTTTCCTTGACTATCGATCCCGTGTTGAAGTCGAATGCGCCAATTGACGAAACATATTTTGTGTAATGAAGAACGTTAAAAATCCTTGACTAACGATCCAGCGTTGAAATCTCCAAAAAAATATTTTTTGTAATTTGTGTAATTTTGCCTATGTTTCTTTTACCATCGATCCAGCGTTGAAGTAGAATGCGCCGAATAAACAAAAAATATTTTGTGTGATGAAGAACGTTAAAAACCCTTGACTATCGATTTAGTGTTGAAATCGCCAAAAAAATATTTTTTGTAATTTGTGTAAATTTTGCCTATTCGTAATTCCATGTTTCCTTGACTATCGATCCAGTGTTGAAGTCGAATGCGCCAATCGACGAAACATATTTTGTGTGATGAAGAACGTTAAAAATCCTTGACTATCGATTCAGCGTTGATATCACCAAAAAAATATTTTTTGTAATTTATGTAATTTTGGCTATTCGTAATTCCATGTTTCCTTGACTATCGATCCAGTGTTGAAGTCAAATGCGCCAATCGACAAAAATATTTTATGTGATGAAGAACGTTAAAAACCGTTGACTATCGATCCAGCGTTGAAATCGCAAAATTTTTTTTTTTTGTAATTTATGTAATTTCGGCTATTCGTAATTCTATGTTTCCTTTAACATCGATCCAGTGTTGAAGTCGAATGCGCCAATCGACAAAAAATATTTTGTGTGATGAAGAACGTTAAAAACCGTTGACTATCGATCCAGCGTTGAAATCGCAAAAAAAATATTTTTTTGTAATTTATGTAATTTTGGCTATTCGTAATTCTATGTTTCCTTTACCATCGATCCAGCGCCGAAGTCGAATGCTCCACTCGCCAAAAAATATTGTTTTTGTTATAAAGCACGTCAAAAATGCTTGATTAACGATCCAGCACTGAAATCACCAAAAAAATATTTTTTGTAATTTGTGTAATTTTGGCTATTCGTAATTCCATGTTTTCTTTACCATCGATTCAGCGTTGAAGCCGAATGCGCCAATCGCTAACAAATATTTTTTTGTAATAAAGAACGTTAAAAATCCTTGACTATAGATTCAGCGTTGAAATCACCAAAAAAAATATTTTTTGTAATTTGTGTAATTTTGCTTTTTCGTAATTCCATGTTTCCTTGACCATCGATCCAGTGTTGAAGCCGAATGCTCCATTCGCCAAAAAATATTGTTTTTGTTATAAAGCACGTTAATAACGTTTGACTAACGATCCAGCACTGAAATCACCAAAAAAATATTTTTTGTAATTTGTGTAATTTTGGCTATTCGTAATTCCATGTTTCCTTGATCATCGATCCAGCGTTGAAGTCGAATGCTCCACTCGCCAAAAAATATTGTTTTTGTAATAAAGCACGTTAAAAACGCTTGACTAACGATCCAGCAGTGAAATCACCAAAAAAATATTTTTTGTAATTTGTGCAATTTTGGCTATTCGTAATTCCATGTTTCCTTGACTATCGATCCAGTGTTAAAGTCGAAAATGTTTTGTGTATGAAAGAACGTTAAAAACCCTCGACTATTGACCAGAAAATATTATTTGCAATAAAGAACGTGAACAAACTGAATTGGATACAATCAAATCGGGGAAAGTCGCATGGTATTTTTTCGTTTTATAAATAATCCACCCCTGAGCAATTATTCTATGAGGATCATTAGTGAAGGATCGGCGACCGTTCATTAAAATCGCATTTCGTATTCCCACGTGAGAGCGCTATTAGCGAAAATGTCCCTTTAAGTAATTGCGAGAACGGTGAGAACAGTGGGAACATCTCGCGTTACTGTCTCCGAATTAAGTGACAAAATAAAGGAGTTCCGACTCCAATTCAGTGTAAAACCGCCGGAGTAATGGACTGTGCTCGAATCCGTCTCGTGTTACCATTTGGCTGATGAACGGTGTACGCACACAAATATTGTGGCTAATAACGTGCTCGCGCGTATTTTTTTTTATCCAAGTGCCAATCACCATTAAAAATTTCAAGAGAGTCTTAAATATTGTACAAAGTGCTTATTTTCAGAAATTGAGGGAAATTTGTTATCAAAAATAGGCAAAACGTAATAAATCTTTTTTTTTAACTTTTTGAATTTTATTTTTGATAATTCTTAACCTAGTTAGCTGTGTTTGACGAGTGTACTCCTCATGAAAAATGGTAATATTTTGTGTTACAACGAATTCCTACTCGACGTAAACATAAAACGTTGCCATTTCTTCTTTTTAGCTGTTTTTGACGAGTATACTCATCATCATTTTTAAGTGTAATTTTTTTTTATATAAAAAGCGCTACCGTTAATTAAATAAATAAATAAAGAAATGGCAATATGACAAGTACTACCTCGACGTAATACAAAATATTACCAATTAGCTATTGATTACTTAAGAAAACAACGCTCAACGCGGATTAATTTTTTTTTGTATTTAACACTTTTGCTGGTTCCGCTTTCTCCCTTCAAACCGATTGGTTTTTTCTCGATTCTCTCGCTTTAATGAGAGTTTCATCCATATGTATAAGTCGGAAGTAGTCGGGAGCTTCCTTGATTGGATTATTTAATTTAATTTAATTAACACACACGTCTTGAATATTTAATGCAAAGCAGTTTTTTTCTATACATTAATTATTATTAAAAAGTTGTTTGCGAATGAATTACTAGGAAGTAATTCCGGTTCGTTTTTCTTCGCGACATCGTTATAAATTTTATAGACAAGTAAAACATTTTTCAAAAAAACGTAAGATCAGTCATTATAACCTCACATTTATAGGATGGAATATTTATTTGTTACTTCAGCACAGATTGCGGGATGCGACCCACCAACCTCTCCTACTTTAAGATATTTATTGTCTACGCAAGAAACCAAAGAATATGACCCACCAACCTCTCCGAGTTAAAGATATTTAACCCACTTTTTTTTTACAAACAAATTTTTGAATATATATTTCAAATCAAGACACTAAGATTAAATATAATTACGGTGTGAAATACTGGCACCTACTATCAGAAAATGTTCACTGTTAATTTTAAGCGCTGCGGCGGCATTTTTAAAAAGATATCTGAATTTTTAAGGCTAGCATCTTGCCTTTTAAAAGAACGGAGGCAATGTCTGGGTTAAGCTATAACTCTTATTGTCTTTGCAAGAAACCAAAGATACTGTTACAGATTGTAGGCAAGAATAATTCAAACATAAGAGGAAACGATTTGTAAGAAAACAAAGATAATGTTACAGATTGAACATGAGAGAAAACAATCAAACCAAAATTCTTTCAAGAAATTAAAGGATGAAAACGATTATAGGAAGCCATTAGGCGATTCAATGGGACCACAATTGATATCTGGCTGAGGGGGTCAGTACTATAAGGTAATTTTTTTAGTTTTATTTTTTTTCACTCCCAGCAGTCAACCCCTGGATTATGAATGGGGACTATGAAACCCGTTACATTTTGTATTATTTAGAACGGGGTTGGTTTGGTCAGGTAGAGGAACGCGCTACTCGACATGTGGAGCCGCCTGTTCGACATATGTTAGGGGCGGCAATCACACACACACACACACACACACAACCGCATGCACGTGCACATGCACACCCCACGAAAATCAACCTGATACTCTTATCTCTTCGATTCTTCACGTTAACGTATTAATTCACACACACTTCAACGCATCGGCGCCCACTGTAATTTCCCCCAAATTGGGATTCAACTGATTGACAATGGATCCACAAAACTGGGCATTAGAGGGATTGCCTTTTTGAACGTTTCGTTTGAATTTCGTCTTAATTCGTGTGCAATTAAAAAAAAAAGGGTAATGATTATATAGGTGTGAAACTCCCTCTAATAACACACATTTGGTGTTATGTAATGATTACAAAACTGCCTACATAAACTCTTAATAAATTATACAGGGTGACCAATAATGTTCCTAAAAGGTAACGGACACGAAAAACATTAAAAAAACATTTAATCTAAGGCCCTGTTTACATTTACTTCCTGAGTACAACATAAAATTTTAATAAATTATACAGTGTGACCAATGAGTAATGTTTCTAAAGGGTAACTGGTAACAGCAACGCCCCCGTCACGAAAACCAATAAAAATATATTTAATTTTAGGCTCTGTTTACACAACGCCCCCGCCACGAAAAACATTAAAAAAACATTTAATTTGTATTCCCCGTTTACATCTACTCCCTGAGTACAACATAATCTCTTTAAAAATTATACAGTGTGACCAATGAGTAATGTTTCTAAACTGGTAAGAGCAACGCCACCGTCAAGAAAAATGTTTAAAAAAAAAACTTTTAATTTTCTGGCCTTATTTACATCTACTCCCCGAGTACAATATAATCTAATAAATTATACAGTGTGACCGATGAGTAATGTTTCTAAAGGGTAAATGGTAAGAGCAACGCCACCGTCAAGAAAAACATTTAAAAAAAACATTTAATTTTCTGGCCTTATTTACATCTACTCCCCGAGTACAACATAATCTCCTAATAAATTATACAGTGTGACCGATGAGTAATGTTTCTAAAGGGTAACTGGTAACTGCAACGCCCCCGTCACGGAAAACAATAAAAAAAGATTTAATTTTAGGCTGTGTTTACACAACGCCCCCGCCACGAAAAACATTAAAAAATACATTTAATTTGTAGGCCCCGTTTACTTCTACTCCGTGAGTACAACATAAACTCTTAATAAATTATACAGTGTGACCAATGAGTAATGTTTTTAAAGGGTAACTGGTAACAGCAACGCCCTCGCCACGAAAAACAATAAAAAAACATTTAATTTGTAGGCCCCGTTTACATCTACTCCCTGAGTACAACATAATCTCCTAATAAATTATACAGTGTGACCGATGAATAATGTCTATCGGTCCTCGCCTGTCAATCCACCTATTCATAAAGCAAGATTGCGGGGGTGCGCCGTCTTGCGTCTTCTAAAAAGACTGAAAAACAATTGAAAGTCAAATTTTATTCTTTGCGCGGATCGTTATTTATTCAATTAGCACATTTTGCATCAAGAATTTTCAAAATCTGAAGATGCGTTCAACGGGTATTCCCAAAAAAAAATTAAAGAACCATTTTTTGAGCTCGTCTGTATCAATTCGTTTAGACGTAGACCGTGATTTTCAAATTTCGAAATCCTAACAAGCTTCAATTGTTAAACGCGCGAAACAAAAGCAAAGTCAATATTGACGGCGAAACTTCAGTAAAGAAACAACAATAGCACCCAATAAACACCGGAATCAAGCAGGCCGCAGCCTTAATTATGTTACGGCGAATTATGCGCTGACCGTTTTGGCCGATTACGCCCTCGACATTAACTTTAGATTGGACCGTGGGGGTGATTTCGAAAAATCGAAAAATCTAAGCGTGACCCGAAGGAGGCCCGCGGCGCCGCCCTCGCCCCGTCCGAAATAAGTTATAAATTCTTCTGAAAAATTGAAAACCAACCCTCCGCGACCGCCGGATTGAAATAGTCTCACTACTTTACGACGTGGGGACTGGCGCTGATTACAGGGCGCTAATTTGCACTACCCCCGAAGAGGTCGTTTATCATGAGTTACGATCGTTTAGTCGGGGGCTAAATCATTTTTTTTTCCACCGGAGGGCTATTTATCACGTGCGGAATAATAATCGAATATAAATTATGATTGAATCGTGGATTTTTGGGGGTTGGTGGTTGCAACCACACACGATGCCTTCCAAATTAAACTAACGAAATATTTTCGAAATTTTTAAAATTAAATAACCGCTATTATTATTATTATTGTAGTTTGTGAATTGTTAACTTTGAATCTTTGAAGCTCGGAATTGAAAAATTCTTATGTGATTATTTCAAAATCTGGTTACAAATTTGTACAGTTTTTTATACATTGATAAACCAGAATCTATTTTAAGTAAATTTTGAAAATTTTAAGTAACTGGCGGTCAGCTTTATATTTTTTGATCAGCTTGAAAAACGCGTAAACTCAGAATTGAAACAGATGCGATTCATGTATGATTATTTCAAAATCTGGTTACAAATTTGTACAGATTGTTATACATTGATAAACCAGAATCTATTTTAAGTAAATTTTGAAACTTTCAAGTCCGTGGCGATCGGCTTTATATTTTTTTGATCAACTTGAAAAACGCGTAAACTCAGAATTGTGACAAATAAGATTCAAGTATGATTATTTCGAAATCTGGTTACAAATTTGTACAGATTTTTATATATTGATAAACCAGATTCTATTTTAAGTAAATTTTGAAAATTTTTAGTCTGTGGCGATCGGCTTTATATTTTTTTCATCAACTTGAAAAACGCGTAAACTCAGAATTGTGACAGATGTGATTCATGTATGATTATTTCAAAATCTGGTTACAAATTTGTACAGATTGTTATACATTGATAAACCAGAATCTATTTTAAGTAAATTTTGAAAATTTTAAGTCACTGGCGATCGGCTTTATATTTTTTTGATCAACTTGAAAAACGCGTAAACTCAGAATTGTGACAGATGTGATTCATGTGTGATTATTTCGAAATCTGGTTACAAATTTCTACAGATTGTTATACATTAATAAACCAAATGCTATTTAAAGTGAATTTTGAAAATTTTAAGTCTGTGGCGATCGGCTTTATATTTTTTTGATCAACTTGAAAAACGCGTAAACTCAGAATTGTGACAAATGTGATTCATGTGTGATTATTTCGAAATCTGGTTACAAATTTGTACAGATTGTTATACATTGATAAACCAGAATCTATTTTAAGTAAATTTTGAAAATTTTAAGTCTGTGGCGATCGGCTTTATATTTTTTTGATCAACTTGAAAAACGCGTAAATTTAGAATTGTGACAGATGTGATTCATGTGTGATTATTTCGAAATCTGGTTACAAATTTCTACAGATTTTTATACATTCATAAACCAGATTCTATTTTGAGTAAATTTCGAAAATTTTAAGTCCGTTGCGATCGGCTTTATATTTTTTTGGTCAACTTGAAAAACGCGTAAACTCATAATTGTGACAGATGTGATTCATGTGTGATTATTTCAAAATCTGGGTACAAATTTGTACAGATTTTTATATATTGATAAACCAGATTTTATTTTAGGTAAATTTTGAAAATTTTAAGTCACTAGCGATCGGCTTTATATATATTTTTTATCAACTTGGAGAATATGTATTCTCAGAAATGAAACAGATATGATGATTATTCCAAAATCTGTCGTTTTTATTATGAAATTGTTCTAAATTATCGTTTGGGATTATTCTGTCCAAGTTTGAAGCTCCTGTCATATCGGATTTAAATTTGACAGTCGGATGAATAAAAAAATTATATTTTTATAATGAAAATTTTGCTTCGATCTTTGTAATTTTAAAGATAGAGTAATTCTTATTGGAGGATTATTTTTCTATATCATGTATGAAGATTCAAAATTTGAAGCATCTGTCGTAACGCATGTAAATTTGACAGAAACATTATGTTCTTATTCTAAAAGTTCTACTTTGATAAGCTGTAATTTTTGTTGGGATTGAGACAGACTAAATCTCATTAAATTATTGTTTTCGTACAGTATTTAAAATTATCCTGACGAAATTTGAAGCACCTGTCACAACAGATGTAAGTTTGACAGTCGCTTAAATCGAAACACTGAATTTTAATTCTGAAAATTCTGTCGTTTTAGTTATGGTAAAAATTTGTAATTGATTGTTTAATAATTCCATTCAAGTATCAGTACATAACTTAAATCAAACACGTGTTTGATCAGATTATTCTGTCAAAATTGGAAGCGCCTGTCATTAATTATGGTAAAAATTTGTAATGAATTGTTAATAATAATTTCATTTATTCCATTCTAGTAACAGCACATAACTTAAATCAAACACGTGTTTGTTTAGATCATTCTGTCAAAATTTGAAGTACCTGTCATTAGTTATGGTAAAAATTTGTAATGAATTGTTAATAATAATTTCATTTATTCCATTCGAGTAACAGTACATAACTTTAATCAAACACGTGTTTATTCAGATCATTCTGTCAAAATTTGAAGCACCTGTCATAACGGACTTAAATTTGACTGTCGCATAAATCGCATAAATCGAAACACTGTTTTAATACCTAAAATGTTGCTTGTAACAGCTGTTATTTTTGTAACGTTAAAGATGGGATAAATTTTACTAGGGGATTATATTTGTATACTATTTAAAAATAGGCTGTCAAAATTTGAAGCACTTTTCGCAACTTATGTAAATTTAACGGTCGGTTAAATCAAAACAAGTTTTTGTTCTAAAAATTCTGCTGTAATTTTTGTTGCCATAAAGATAGGATAAGTCTCAGTAAAGGATTGTTTTTGTGCATTATTTAGGATTATTGTGTCAAAATTTGAAGCACCTGTCGCTTCGGAGGCAAATTTGACAACTGATTAAATCGAAATGTTATATTTTTAAACTGAAAATTCTCCTTTGAAGAGCTGTAATTTTTGTTGCGATAAAGATAGGATACATCTCATGAAAGTACTGTTTTTATACACTATTTAGGATTATTCTGTCAAAATTTGAAACACCTGTCGCTCCGGATGTAAATTTGGCAACCGATTAAATCGAAACACTATGTTTTTATAATGCGAATTCTGCTTTGAGGAGCTGTAATTTCTGTTGCGATAAAGATAGGGTACATCTCATTAAAGTATTGTTTTTATACATTATTTAGGATTATTCTGTCAAAATTTGAAGTACCGGTCGCTTCGAATGTAAATTTGACAACCGATTAAATCGAAACACTATGTTTTTATAATGCGAATTCTGTTTTGAGGAGCTGTAATTTCTGTTGCGATAAAGATAGGATACATCTCATGAAAGTACTGTTTTTATACACTATTTAGGATTATTCTGTCAAAATTTGAAACACCTGTGGCTCCGGATGTAAATTTGGCAACCGATTAAATCGAAACACTATGTTTTTATAATGCGAATTCTGCTTTGAGGAGCTGTAATTTTTGTTGCGATAAAGATAGGATACATCTCATTAAAGTATTGTTTTTATACATTATTTAGGATTATTCTGTCAAAATTTGAAGCACCTGTCGCTCCGGATGTCAATTTGGCAGCCGATTAAATCGAAACAATATGTTTTTATAATGCGAATTCTGCTTTGAGGAACTGTAATTTCTGTTGCGATAAAGATAGGATACATCTCATAAAAGTATTGTCTTTATACACTACTTAGGATTATTTTGTCAAAATTTGAAGCACCTGTCGCTCCGGATGTGAATTTGACAGCCGATTAAATCGAAACAATATGATTTTATATTGAAAATTCTGCTTTGAAGAGCTGTAATTTCTGTTGCGATAAAGATAGGGTACATCTCATTAAAGTATTGTTTTTATACATTATTTAGGATTATTCTGTCAAAATTTGAAACACCTGTCACTATGGATGTAAATTTGACACCCGATTAAATCTAAACATTCTGCTGTAATTTTTGTTGCGATTGAGATCTCATCGCAAGGATTGTTTTTATAAATTAATTTGCCAAAATGTCTGTCATAAAAGATGTAAGTTTGACAGCCGGTTCAATTTTTAAATTTTGTTTTAAAAATTCTACTTTCGAGCGTTGTCATTTTTGTTATGGTGAAAGTTATTTACAATTTGTTTGCTGGATTGTTTTCAAATATTGTTTAAGATTATTCTGTCAAAATCTATACATTTTGAAAGTTATTAAGTTGTGGCAACTGTATTTCCATTTGTTTTTTGGCTTTTTGAAAATGTGATATTTGAGAATTTCGCAATCTAGATAAAGAATATTTGCAGATTTTTGTATATACGTTCCATTTTCATTTTTGTAACATCAGATAAGAAAGTGAATTAAATTGGAAAATTGAAAGCAAGCACGCCCACTCATTTGTCACCTGTTTTAATATCCTGGAGGGCTGCAGTTCGCCCCCCCTTTCGCAAAAAGGCGTTCGAGTCATTAGAGTCGAGAAGAAATTCAAAAGATTTTTTATTCGGCATGATCCGTGTAAGAGGCCCCGGCGTCTGCTCTACATATGGAAGCCAACCAACAGATGGCCGGGCTCGTTCCTGATGATTACCTTTTTTCTGGTCACTTTTCAGAATCGGTTAAGGGACTGGCCCGGCGAAGGGGGTGTGGAAAGGAAACCTTTGCGAAATTACGCAATCGATTGCGTTTTCCACAAATTTATTCTCATTGTGTTTAATGGCCCCACGGCGACCACCGGTGAAGAAATTAAGTTCTCAATCCGGGGGCGATTAACAACCGTTTAACTTTTTTTTTATTTTTCTGCACCGTCACTTGACAACAAACACTCGATTAAGTCACATCAATAGAGGATCATCCTTAATAATGACGGCGCGCCGGGGTGCCATTAAACGTTTTCCGAAAAGTTCGAAAATTGATTTGGACTCCAAAAAAAAAAAAATCGACAGTGATGTATTAATATCTGAATTCGCGACACGCCCTTGTCGCCACAGTTTGTTTTGTTCAACAACCCTTGTCTTCGGATAATCTACCCCCTTAGACCGGTCACACCCTCGGTGTCAACGCCTCAGGTAAACCCGGTAGTAGTGTCATCTGCTCTTGTGCAAAAATCATAAGACTAGATGGGCTACCAGAGCGGAAAGCTACTTCGTGGAAACAACGTTTGACATCCGGTGACGTGGGGTGAAATTTCTAATTTTAAAGTTAATGAGGTGTCAAATTCACACTTTGGAAACGTTTAAGACGGAGGTAACATTCCGGAATGCGTGAAATTTCAGAAGGAGGCATGCGGAAACATGACCACTTGACACTGGCTAAACGAAATCAATAATGTAATGGAAATCATAAATTATGTTGTTTTATATTTTTTTTAAGTTTAGATTTCATATTTGATGATTGAATTGTTCCGCCAATTAATTTACAATTATCATGACAAATGGTAATTTGATAACTTTTTTTTAACATCGCGTGCTCAAGAAATTTCGCACGGTTGTTAGATGTATGATATTATTTACCGTTTCTGCAACGCTGAGCACCTGAAAAAATGTGCAATTCTTGCGACATAATTACAAGTGCTAAATAGAACCTTACAAAAAAGAATTTATGCATATTTTTTTTAGTCACGACAAGGTTGAATTGATTAGCAAATTCTCGTGTTTTTTTAATTAAATTACATATTATAATTTGGACCGTGAAATTCTCACTTTGCAGTAGTACCACAAAGTTTTCAAAATTAAAAAAATTATTTTTATATTGATATCTTATAAGATATGCTTAAAAAGGTACCAATAATTTTGAAAAACCGAAAACAGAAAAACTTTTTTATGGTTTTCACTTTCGTGAAATGTGGTATGTTATTGTACTTTCAGAATTACTTTTGTTTTTAAAGATCTTGCATTTTTGTAACTAGTAATAGCTGTTCAAACCTAAGGGTGTGTTGGTTGAAAAATTAGAAACGATTTGGGAACATTTTAAACATGGTAGGCATTGCTTAAAAATTTGGAAAAATTTGTCCCAAAAGTGGTATATTATTGTACTTTCGGAATAACTTTTGTTTTTGAAGATCTTGAATTTTTGTAACTAGTTATAGCTGTTTAAAGTTAAGTGTGCACTAGTTGAAAAATTAGTAACTATTTAAAAACAGTTTAAACATAGTAGGCATTGCTTAAAAATTTGGAAAAATTTGTACAAAAATGATATGTTATTGTACTTTCAGAATAATTTTTGTTTTTAAAGATCTTGCATTTTTGTAACTAGTTATAGCTGTTCAAAACTAAGGATGTATCGGTTGAAAAATTAATTGATGGATTGGAGAATTTGAATCCGAAAGAATGTTTCACCTATATGCGAAAAACAATTGAAGCATCAAACTGTTTTTATTGTGAAATCAGTATCTTGGCAAATCGTAGAATCCGAAATTGATTTTTTTTTAAATTATTTCTTACTATTCACGAGATATTCGCCTGTATTCAAAAACAATTGAAACGACATTTTGTTTGTTATTACGAAATCGGCAACTTGATGAATTGGAGAATCTGGAACCGAAAGAATTTTTCAAGTATCTCCCACCGTTCACGAGATATTCACCTATGGGCAAAAAACAATTGAAGCGACATATTGTTTTTATTGCGAAATTGGCATTTCCAAAGATCGTAGAATCTGAATTTGCTGGATTTTTTTAAATACCTCCGACCGTTTGCGAGATATTCACTTACATGCAAAAAACAATTGAAGCAACATATTGTTTTCATTGTGAAATTGGTATTTTCGTGGATCGTAGAATCCGAATCTGCTAGAATTTTTCAAATATCTCCGACTGTTCACAAGATATGCATCTATTTGTAAAAACAATTGAGGCGCCATATTGGTTTGATCGTGAAATTTGCATTTTGAAGATAGCAGAATCCGTATCTGCTAGAATTTTTCAAATATCTCCGACCGTCCGCGCGATATTCACCTATATGCAAAAAACAATTGAAGCGACATATTGTTTTTATGGAGAAATTGGCATTTCCATAGAACGTAGAATCTGAATCCGCTTGAATTTTTCAAATATCTCCGACCGTTCACGAGATATTCACTTATATGCAGAAAACAATTGAAACAACATATTGTTTTTATTGTGAAATTGTCATTTTAGTGGATCGTAGAATCCGAATCCGCTAAAATTTTTCAAATATCTCCGACCGTTCGCCAAATATTTACCTATATGTAAAAAACAATTGAAGCAACATACTGTTTTTATTGTGGAATTGGCAATTTTATAGATCGTAGAATCTGAATCTGATGGAATTTTTCAAATATCTCCAACCCTTCGCGAGATATTCACCTATATGCAGAAAACAATTGAAGCGACACATTGTTTTTATTGTGAAATTTGCATTTCCACAAGTCGTAGAATCTGAATCTTCTAGAATTTCTTAAATATCTCCGACCGTTCCAGAGATATTCACCTATATGCAAAAAACAATTGAAGCCACATATTGTTTTTATTGTGAAATTGGTAACTTTATAGATCGTAGAATCTGAATCTGATGGAATTTTTCAAATATCTCCGAACATCCGCGAGGTATTTACCTATATGCAAAAGACAATTGAAGCGACATATTGTTTTTATTGTGAAATTGGCATTTACAAAGATCGTAGAATCCGAATCTGCTAGAATTTTTCCAATATCTCCGACCGTTCACGAGATATTCACTTATATGCAGAAAAAAATTGAAGCAACATATTGTTTTTATTGTGAAATTGTCATTTTAGTGGATCATAGAATCTGAATCCGCTAGAATTTTTCAAATATCTCCAAACGTTCGCCAGATATTTACCTATGTGTAAAAAACAATTGAAGCAACATACTGTTTTTATTGTGGAATTGACAATTCTATAGATCGTAGAATCTGAATCTGGTGGAATTTTTCAAATATCTCCAACCGTTTGCGAGATATTCACCTATATGCAGAAAACAATTGAAGCGACATATTGTTTTTATTGTGAAATTGGCATTTCCACAAGTTGTACAATCTGAATATGCTAGAATTTCTCAAATATCTTCGACCGTTCGCCAGATATTTACCTATAGGCAAAAAACAATTGAAGCGACATATTGTTTTTATTGTGAAATTAGCATTTCCATAGATCGTAGAATCTGAATCTGCTATAATTTGTCAAATATCTCCAACCTCTTACGAGATATTCACCTATATGCAAAAAACAATTGAAGCGATAAATTGTTTTTATTGTGAAATTGTCATTTTCGTGGATCGTAGAATCCGCATCTGCTAGAATTTTTCAAATTTCTCCGACCATCCATTTATTGTGAAATTGGCAATTTTATAGATCTTAGAATCTGAATCGGCTGGAAGTTTTCAAATATCTCCAACCGTTCGCGAGATATTCACCTATATGGAGAAAACAATTGAAGCGACATAGTGGTTTTATTGTAAAATTGGCATTTTCACAAGTCGTAGAATCTGAATCTACTAGAATTTTTCAAATATCTCCCACCGTTCGCGAAATATTCACCTATATGCAGAAAACAATTGAAGCGACATATTGTTTTTATTGTGAGACTGGCATTTCCAAAGATCGAAGAATCCGAATCTGCTAAAATTTTTCAAATATCTCCGACCGTTCGCGAGATATTCACCTATATGCAAAAAACAATTGAAGCGACATATCGTTTTTATGGCGAAATTGGCATTTCCAAAGATCGTAGAATCCGAATCTGCTAGATTTTTTCAAATATCTCCGACCGTTCCAGAGATATGCACCTATATTTAAGAAACAATTGAAGCGACATATTGTTTTTATTATGAAACTGGCATTTTCAAAGATTGTAGAATCCGAATCTGCTAGAATTTTTCAAATATCTCCGACCGTTCACGAGATATTCACCTATATGCAAAAAACAATTGAAGCGACATATTGTTTTTATTGTAGAATTGGCATTTACATGGATCGTAGAATCTGAATTTGCTAGAATTTTTCAAATATCTCCCACCGTTCCAGAGATATTCACCTATATGCGAAAAACAATTGAGGCGACATATTGTTTTTATTGTGGAATTGGCATTTCCATGGATCGTAAAATCTGAATTTGCTAGAATTTTTCAAATAGCTCCGACCGTTCACGAGATATTCACCTATATGCGCAAAACAAATGAGGCGACATATTTTTTTTATTGTGATAATGGCATTTACAACATGGCAGAATCCGAATCTGCTAGAATTTTCCAAAAATCTCCGACCGTTCACGAGATATGCACCTATATGCAAGTAACAATTGAAGCGACATATTGTTTTTATTGTGAAATTATTATTTCCAGAGATCGTAGAATCTGAATCTGCTGGATTTTTTTAAGTATCTCCGACCGTTCACGAGATATTTCTCTAATCAAGAGTCCAAAGTCCTCGTCAGGACTTTTACTAGAAAGTGCAACTCTTGCATTTTTCGATTGTCGATGACGTCTTAATCCAATTACCACGATGAGAAAATACCTTTTTTTTTCTAAGGCTCCAAACGTCACGGAAGAACTGTTCCCTTCACGGAAATACATTTCGCCCATAATAGGAAGTGCCCCCGATAAACACCCATTAAAAAAAATATGATCCAATATTTCACTGATACGGAAGGTACCATCATCAATGGCTTCACTTCCCCCTCCAAAATGGCAGTTTCCGCTTTTACAATCTCACGTCCGACCTCCGGACATTCCACACACACACACACACACTTTCGATTACTCCAGTAATGCCACCCAGACGAGCTCAATTGATTCTAGAGGATCAGTCACGTATCCAGTAGTTAATTCGTGGTTTCTTCGGCGGTTTCATCAACCCCTTCGCCGGTGGTGGTCCTCGAGGGCAATAACAATAATATTGCGGCGATATATGACGCCATTATCATTAATTTCTTCTCGCCTTTTCTCCCCCGTTTTCGCCGGAAACCATTGTCTGCCCGCCGACCTCCGTGTAATTTAAATGTTGCACGCGGCAGAGCCCTTTTGCGGTGTCCCGAAAATTGCGGGCCCTCCGGTGTGGACCGAAAGACAAGAGAGCGGCTTTGTCTATTGCGAGTAATTGCGTAATTGTAATTGCATAATGAGTGCAGGGCATATGCCATCGCTGGAGGTATGTAAATAGAATTTTTCCAATTTTTGCACACAAGAACAATGACCGCGCTGTCGCGGCGAATGCCGACTCGGAATTCAACCTTGCCGCGGAATTTTGGAATCGAGTCTTTCACTTTGGTTCCTTTGTTTTCATTGCTGATTTAGGATCAATGAAAATTCGGGGATGAAATTTGAAAGGAACGAACCATCTGTGACGGTGATTATCTTCAAAACAGGACACCGATCGAATCAAGTGCGCCAAGATGGCTTCACAAGTGGTAATTACAATTAGCGTATGGGAGGAGTACTAATTGCGCCCTTTCACCGAAGGGCAGAAATAACGCACGTAGGTATTCCTCGTGCATGTGCGCGGAACCCTAAAATCTGCCGGCGGTTCCGGTCGTCGCATATTGGGCGCACCACGCTTACCAACTGTCGGAGGATAGGTTCGCACGGAAGTGTGCCTGGGACACGCGCCCTCGCCTCGCCGAAACTGCAATCGCCTAAACGGATAATTATTGGAATTTGGGGCCCCACTCGCTTAGATAAAAACCAACAACGGTTGCAAAATTTTATGGGGGGTGAGATGTGGCCCAAAGCGCTTCGAAATTGCTGGCACATAAATAACGTCCATCTGAAGGATTTACGCTGATCGAACCCGATTGCTTAATCGAATGATGAGTTTCAGGAATGTCTGTCGATATAATTATTAAAATCCAAACACTATATTATCATTAGATCTAAAGATTATTGCACTGGAACAAGACTGGTAAAAATTTTAAAATTGTCGATTTTCTCCGCCGTTAAAAAAATTGAAAAACAAAAGCTACAAACTTGAGATTTTCCAAATTTACACAAAAATACTTCTACTTGATAAATAAAGCAAAATCCAATATTATATGATCATTAGATCTAAAGATTATTGCACTGGAACGAGGCTGGTAAAATTTTTAAAATTGTCGATTTTTCTCTGCCGTTAAAAAAATTGAAAAACAAATGCTACAAACTTGAGATTTTCCAAATTTACACAAAATTACTTCTACTTGATAATTAAAGCAAAATCCAACACTATATTATCATTAGATCTAAAAATTATTGCACTGGAACAAGACTGGTAAAAATTTTAAAATTGTCGATTTTTCTCCGCCGTTAAAAAAATTGAGAAACCAATGCTACAAACTTGAGATTTTTCAAATTTACACAAAATTACTTCTACTTGATAATTAAAGCAAAATCCAACACTATATGATCATTAGATCTAAAGATTATTGCACTGGAACAAGACTGGTAAAAATTTTAAAATTGTCGATTTTCTCCGCCGTTAAAAAAATTGAAAAACAAATGCTACAAACTTGAGATTTTCCAAATTTACACAAAATTACTTCTACTTGATAATTAAAGCAAAATCCAACACTATATTTTCATTAGATCTGAAGATTATTGCACTGGAACAAGACTGGTAAAAAATTTTAAATTGTCGATTTTTCTCTGCCGTTAAAAAAATTGAAAAACAAAAGCTACAATCTTGAGATTTTTCAAATTTACACAAAATTACTTCTACTTGATAATTAAAGCAAAATCCAACACTATATTATCATTAGATCTAAAGATTATTGCACTGGAACAAGACTGGTAAAAATTTTAAAATTGTCGATTTTCTCCGCCGTTAAAAAAATTGAGAAACCAATGCTACAAACTTGAGATTTTTCAAATTTACACAAAATTACTTCTACTTGATAATTAAAGCAAAATCCAATACTATATGATCATTAGATCTAAAGATTATTGCACTGGAACAAGACTGGTAAAAATTTTAAAATTGTCGATTTTCTCCGCCGTTAAAAAAATTGAAAAACAAATGCTACAAACTTGAGATTTTCCAAATTTACACAAAATTACTTCTACTTGATAATTAAAGCAAAATCCAACACTATATTTTCATTAGATCTGAAGATTATTGCACTGGAACAAGACTGGTAAAAAATTTTAAATTGTCGATTTTTCTCTGCCGTTAAAAAAATTGAAAAACAAAAGCTACAATCTTGAGATTTTTCAAATTTACACAAAATTACTTCTACTTGATAATTAAAGCAAAATCCAACACTATATTATCATTAGATCTAAAGATTATTGCACTGGAACAAGGCTGGTAAAAATTTAAAAATTGTCGATTTTCTCCGCCGTTAAAAAAATTGAAAAACAAATGCTACAAACTTGAGATTTTCCAAATTTACACAAAATTACTTCTACTTGATAATTAAAGCAAAATCTGACACTATAATATCATTGGATTTAAAGATTATTGCACTGGAAGAAGGCTGGTAAAATTTTTAAAATTGTCGATTTTTCTCTGTCGTTAAAAAAATTGAAAAACGAATGCTACAAACTTGAGATTTTCCAAATTTACACAAAATTACTTCTACTTGATAATTAAAGCAAAATCTAAACACTATATGATCATTAGATCTAAAGATTATTGCACTGGAACAAGGCTGGTAAAAACTTTAAAATTGTCGATTTTCTCTGCCGTTAAAAAAATTGAAAAACAAATGCTACAAACTTGAGATTTTCCAAATTTACACAAAATTACTTCTACTTGATAATTAAAGCAAAATCCAACACTATATTATCATTAGATCTAAAGATTATTGCACTGGAACAAGGCTGGTAAAAATTTGAAAATTGTCGATTTTCTCCGCCGTTAAAAAAATTGAAAAACCAATGCTACAAACTTGAGATTTTCCAAATTTACACAAAAATACTTCTACTTGATAAATAAAGCAAAATCCAATATTATATGATCATTAGATCTAAAGATGATTACACTGGAACAAGGCTGGTAAAAATTTTAAAATTGTCAATTTTTCTCTGCCGTTAAAAAAAATGAAAAACAAATGCTACAAACTTAAGATTTTCCAAATTTACACAAAAATACTTCTACTTGATAATTCAAGCAAAATCCAAGACTATATTACCATTAGATCTTAAGGTTACTGCACTGGAACAAGGCTGGTAATAATTTTAAAATTGTCGATTTTTCTCCGCCGTTAAAAAAATTGAAAAACAAATGCTACAAACTTAAAATTTTACAAATTTACACAAAATTGCTTCTACTTGATAATTAAAGCAAAATCCAACAATATATGATCATTAGATCTAAAGATTATTGCACTGGAACAAGACTGGTAAAAATTTTAAAATTGTCGATTTTTCTCCGCCGTTAAAAAAATTGAAAAACAAATGCTACAAACTTGAGATTTTCCAAATTTACACAAAATTACTTCTACTTGATAATTAAAGCAAAATCCAACACTATATTATCTTTAGATCTAAAGATTATTGCACTGGAACAAGACTGGTAAAAAATTTAAAATTGTCGATTTTTCTCCGCCGTTAAAAAAATTGAAAAACGAAAGCTACAAACTTGAGATTTTCCAAATTTACACAAAATTACTTCTACTTGATAATTAAAGCAAAATCCAACACTATATTATCTTTAGATCTAAAGATTATTGCACTGGAACAAGACTGGTAGAAATTTTAAAATTGTCGATTTTTCTCTACCGTTAAAAAAATTGAAAAACAAATGCTACAAACTTGAGATTTTCCAAATTTACACAAAATTACTTCTACTTGATAATTAAAGCAAAATCCAACACTATATTATCATTAGATTTAAAGATTATTGCACTCGAAGAAGGCTGGTAAAAATTTTTAAATTCTCGATTTTTCTCTGTCGTTAAAAAAATTGAAAAACAGACGCTACAAACTTGAGATTTTCCAAATTAACACAAAATTACTTCTACTTGATGATTAAAGCAAAATCCAAACACTATATGATCATTAGATCTAAAGATTATTGCGCTGGAACAAGACTGGTAAAAATTTTAAAATTGTCGATTTTTCTCTGCCGTTAAAAAAATTGAAAAACAAAAACTTCAAACTTGAGATTTTCCAAATTTACACAAAAATACTTCTACTTGATAAATAAAGCAAAATCCAATATTATATGATCATTAGATCTAAAGATTATTGCACTGGAACAAGGCTGGTAAAATTTTTAAAATTGTCGATTTTTCTCCGCCGTTAAAAAAATTGAAAAACAAATGCTACATACTTGAGATTTTCCAAATTTACACAAAATTACTTCGACTTGATAATTAAAGCAAAATCCAAACACTATATTATCTTTAGATCTAAAGATTATTGCATTGGAACGAGGCTGGTAAAATTTTTAAAATTGTCGATTTTTCTCCGCCGTTAAAAAAATTGAAAAACGAATGCTACAAACTTGAGATTTTCCAAATTTACACAAAATTACTTCTACTTGATAATTAAAGCAAAATCCAAACACTGTATTATCATTAGATCTAAAGATTATTGCACCGGAACAAAGCTTGTAATAATTTTACAATTGTCGATTTCTCTGTGCCGTCATTTTGTTTCTAGCTGAATGTTGTCAATTGTTTTCCAGTATTTCAAAGATGCATTATTTCTAAAAGGATTTGGAAATTTTAAAGACAATTCCGCAAGAGATCATTTTTTTGGAATTTTTCTAATCGCGAGATGTAAATTTCGTTATTTTCAATTAAAGTTTCGAGTGCCGCCATTTTGTTTCTAGCCGAGTGCTGTGAATTATTTTTCAGTATCTCAAAAATACATTATTTCTAAAAGGATTTGGAAATTTTCAAGACAATTCCGCAAGTGATAATTTTTCCAATCGCATTCTTCAATTTTTTTGTTAAGCTTCTTCGCATCGTTATATTCTACCATAAAACCTTTCTAAGCTGTCACAAATGAAAGTGTTTACAGTAACAAGTAAGAATTTTACAGTCTGCGATAACAAGTGGAAAATAATTACGTCCAGAGGGCCGATAAGAAAATTGCCAATTTAAAAAGCGCGCACAAGCAATAAAATAGCACGAATTCCGACCCCAACGCCCTAATTTATTTTCAGGGGTGGCTTTAATGGTCCCCCAGGTAAAACAGGGAGTAAAGCACGTGCAACCGTTTAACCCCGATAGTAATCGAATAGTAACGCCGTTCGGGTAAACAGTCTTAATTGTTCTGGTTTTTGCTCCCGAAAGAGGAATCTCGTGATCTCGAATCTAGATGGAATCGTTGGAAAATTAATGAATGGACATTCTCGGGTTGACTTACGAGGACTGGCAGATTGGGATCGGGTTTAATTGATTTGTAATTGGGAGGTTTACGTGTAGGTGGTCTTGATTTTGGCTCTAAACGGTCTGTCAGACTTATATGATATCTATTTCATTCATATCATATCTAATTAGTAAATGAAATTTGTTGATTTAACGCCACATGTGTTGTTGTAGCCAATCAACGTATGTTTATGCCGTTTACTTAACGACGGGAGCTTACCGTATCTAGTTGACGGGAGCTTACCTATCGCCCGTCCATCACTCACGAGTTCAATTAAACTGAGATGCAATTTCCAAATTGAAGTGTGATTTTTTGGAAATTTCAGCAAGTTTTTTGCTATTTCAGCTGGTAATTTAAAATTGAACTTCATTTGATTCGTGACACTTCATACATTCATATACGAAATCGTTAAAATCTTAACGGTAATTCAAGCGAAAAAATTGAATTTAAGTGTGAGAATCCGTCAAAAATTCGTTCTGAATTAAAATTTCTCAGCGACAAAATCCTTCCGGCGGGAACCCTTAAATCAACCGCCTCCCTTCTTGAAATTTATCAGATGCACACACACACACACCCTATAAAACCGAAATTAGCGATGGTCAATTCGAGTCACCGCCGTGTCATCGGCGAAATTGGTGAGCGCCCTTCCACCCCTTTTCAACCCTCCGGAGAAATCCGGGCTTCGCAGGTAAAAAACCGCGCACAAGAGGGATGTTTTCTCGTCGTCTCTTTTCATCCAACGGTCCAAACGATTGCGACTCAAGTCCAAGGCCACCACCGTGAGAAATCTCGTCGGAATTTTTTCCTTCTTTTCTTACCTAGACGGGTAAAAAATTAGCCGGACACAAAAGGCCAGCATCCGTGGTGGCCAAATTATATCTCATTAATTTACTACGAGATTCACGGAAGATTTCTTTTATACACTTTACTAAAACGAAAATAATAATTCAGAAAAAAAATATGGCAGTGATACGTAAAATTTTATTTTCCGACTAGTTACGGTGATTGCGCCATCTTCAGCACAAAATACTTAACACAATTTTACCATTTTCTGTAATGACGTTCGTTTTTAATTAATTGAAAAAAAACTTCAATGATTCACTTTATTTTAACTTAAAAAAATTTCTTAGAAACATGTGAAAATTGTCATTAGGGCAAATTACCGCTCTTAAAATTATACACCCCTTTCGGAATTTCGTAATAGTAGCCCCCAAAGACTGGCCGCATTTGCGGTTTGTGGTTCGGTCAAAGGCGCTGTTCTTTATTACATCGAAAATTCCTAATGGACCGAAAAATATACTTTCGGTTTGTGTCTGCAGTAAAAATTCAATATTACTATTTCGCGACCATTTTGAGGCGCCTCTCTCCTTTCAATAAATAATTGTGCGGGGGTAGTAGGCTACCATTAACAGAAATTCGTTTTGCGATTGTGAAATAACTAGTTCAGATTTGATCGGGAGTTTTTCAAAATCCCCACCGAATAAGAATGTTTATTTTCTCCGTTACGAAGTATGAAAAAGTATTGCGATTGAGAAAAAAAAAATTAAGTTTGAAAATGATCAGCTTATGATCCAAATTCGAGTCACTAAAAAATAAACAAAAATATTAAAATATAAAAAATGTATCACGAAGTTAACGCCTCAACCATCAATCAATTGAAAACATTTTCAATTTTTTTTAACGGTAATATCCGTTTTCAGGTCTCTTGAGGCGATTTCAACTATCGTCAGCAATTACTTCATCGACATTAGAATCAATTAACTATGTAATACTAACAGTAATAGTAATAGTAATAGTAATAGTAATAGTAATAGTAATTTATTCATGTCAGTACCAATCGGTTTAAATGTAAAATTAAAGGAAAACAGGAGAAAGGAATTATAATTTCTTGCTGTATTTATTATATGAATAATATATAAATATTTACGCAGCGAGAACAAGGAAGTCCAATCACCATCAAAAACGCAAATCAAGGAAACGAGCAAACCCGCCGGGCCAATTCAATTTTTTTGTTTCGTTCAAGAAATGTTACAATTCTATTTCAAGGCTTTGCCGAACTACAATTACCGCCATCGATCCGAATTTCCGCCGCGATCGAAGGTTACAATTGAGACGCAATTATTCCGAAAATAATCAACCCGGTTTATCAGTGAGTAAGTGTTCAAGAATACGCTTAAATGTCAAGAAACATTCACAATACCCAAAGAAATAAAAAGGGGTCCGTATAGTTTCATTCCACTAATTGTGAGAAAAATGTATCAAGGGCATAAAATTATTTTTTAGCCCGAGGTCAGTAATCGCCGAGTGCCGAAACCCATTTTACGCCCGCAGTGCATTAATTACTTTTTTCTACTTCACCAACAGAAAATTAACATAGGGTCTTATGGGAAGCGAATACCGAGACCCTGCAGATTGACGCTATCTGACACCGACTAATTCGAACAAAGAAATCTTGGTTCGTGAAAACGGCAGATAATTATGAATGGAAACATTGGATTCTG
The DNA here is from genome assembly GCA_910593695.2 of Ocypus olens. NCBI lineage: Eukaryota > Metazoa > Arthropoda > Insecta > Coleoptera > Staphylinidae > Ocypus > Ocypus olens. The sequence continues at coordinate 58,560,830 of OU343052.1, forward strand.
GAAGAATGTAGCTACAAACTCATGTAATATCATTCATATCTGTTTTGTAAAACCATGCCAAAAAATTCCCAAAATCGACGGAAATTTTTGCCCAACTTACGAGTGCCTATTTTGAGAGCGGAAAACGAGAAAACTGCAAGTACGATTTGGCTGAAAATTTAACCAAGTATTCCCCATTCTTTTGTGAACATTTTGATGTACATTACAAGCCATTTGGCCATTTCATGATTTTCGCCTATTTTTCCAAACAAAAAAAGGGGAAAAATGTTGGGTCTTGGAAAATTCTGAAAAAATTCATGACGGTTCTTAATGATGAGAAAAAGCGTGTAGAGTAATTATTTTCCCGAAAAAAAAATTATCGTACCATTTTTCACCAACCGAAAATTAGCATGGGGCCTTATGGGAAGCGAATACCGAGACCCTGCAGATTGAGGCTATCGGACACCGACTAATTCGAACGAACAAATCTTGGTTCGTGAATACGGCAGACGGTTATGAATGGAAACATTGAATTCTAGAAGAATGTAGCTACAAACTTTTGTAATATCATCCATTTCTGTTTTGTGAGACCGCGCCAAAAAATTCCCAAAATCGACCGAAATTTCTGGCCAATTTACGAGTGCCCAATTTGAGAGCGCGAAACGAGAAAACTGCAAGTAGGATTTGGCTAAAAATTTAGCCACGTCTTCCCCGTTCTTTTGTGAACATTTTGATGTACATTACAAGCCATTTGGCCATTTCATGATTTTCGACCATTTTTCCATACAATTAGTCAGGAAAAAAAGGGGAAAAATGTTGGGTCTTGGAAAAATCTGAAAAAATTCATGACGGTTCTTAATGATGAGAAAAAGCGTTTAGAGTAATTATTTTCCCAAAAAAAAAAATATCGTACCATTTTTCACCAACCGAAAATTAGCATGGGGCCTTATGGGAGGCGAATACCGAGACCCTGCAGATTGAGGCTGGCGGACACCGACTAATTCGAACGAACAAATTTTGGCTAGTGATTAAGCCAGATAGTTATGAATGGAAACATTGAATTCTAGAAGAATGTAGCTACAAACTCATATAATATCATACAGATCTGTTGTATGGGACGGCGCCAAAAAAATCACAAAATCGACCGAAATTTCTAGCCAATTTACGAGTGCCCATTTTGAGAGCGCGAAACGAGAAAACTGCAAGTACGATTTGGCTGAAAATTTAAACACGTATTCCCCGTTCTTTTGTGAACATTTTGATGTACATTACAAGCCATTTGGCCATTTCAAGATTTTCGACCATTTTTCCATACTTAGTCAAGTATTACAAAACTTTTGTAATATCATCCACATCTGTTTTGTGAGACCGCGCCAAAAAAATCCCAAAATCGACCGAAATTTCTGGCCAATTTACGAGTGCCCAATCTGAGAGCGCGAAACGAGAAAACTCCAAGTAGGATTTGGCTAAAAATTTAACCACGTATTCCCCATTCTTTTGTGAACATTTTGATGTACATTACAAGCCATTTGGCCATTTCATGATTTTCGACCATTTTTCCATATTTCAGAACTTTTTTTTTTAAGTAACTAATATTTCCCCTATATATCACTAAAGCCTATGTTAGTTATACTCGCTTGAGTTAATAATAGCATTTCATGTATTACGAGCGTAATTTATAATTATGACCGTGGTACACATTTTGGTACCGCAATTAATTAAATTCTAACCCTAAAATCGTCCGAAATCTGTCATCGTTGCCAAAATCTATTTTATGTCCGAGGTGTTGATAAAAAAATGTGATTTGTGATGCTACATAGAACCCAGAATAATTTTTGTTTATCTGTACAAATGTGAACCAAATTTTTCTCACGCATCAAAAAAAAAATTGTTTTATTTGTTTCTGATTTCCGTAGGTTGAATGAATCACCAAATATAGAACGTGGCTGAGAATATTCCCATGGCGAAAATAGAACGCGATCCATTTAACAAATTCGGACTTTCGCGATTCCGGTTGAATAGTTCAAGGCGATGACGAATAAGATTGGCCATTCATAAAGTACGAGTGGTCGTTTCCTAAAGTTGTAACTCTAAATTAACGTTTCCACAATAAACTAGCGCGTTCTGCGAAAATTGCGACCTCGATTAGCAACAATTGGAGGGTTATTAATAGCTCGGGCACCTACGACCTGCCAAATAACAAAAAAAAAAAATTGATCGCGTATGGATTTGTTTGAATGTAGGCGTGGCTGATTAATTAAGATTGAATCATATTGTCGATTGGGAATATCTATAACGTGGAGTATTTAAAGCGTTCGATTTTTATGGGTGGGTGGGTGCGCCCCATCCGACAATCCACTCACTGGAACCGAGAACAACAGTTTCTCTGGTTAAAATTGAGGGAGTAAAAAAAATAAGAAGAAAATAATGATTTTGATGCTTCTTAGAATTGTTCAAATTGTAAAAATTTGTTTTAACATCAATTAATTGGTGGGTGGTATAAGGCCCACCCACCTCTTCTTAACTCAAGCTAAACCTTGTTTATATTAAATGAAATGTTATTAAATTAAATTATTGGGAACCATTAATTGATAAAAATCGCTAGCGACAATGTTTGTAATTGAAGTTTCATTGAATTTAAGGGTGGTGGGTGGGCCCATACCTACAATACAGGATGGTGGATGGGCTCTATTCCACAATACAACTAGATAAATCGAAAACTATGATTTTTCTGCTAAAGCTGCAAGAAAATGATGAGGAAATGCTTTTAAAAATTGGACTATCTGTAAAACTCTGTTTTATGTTAAATAAAGGAAGGGATGGGGCCCACCCGCCACCCCTTGTGTCAGTTACAACTCCAGCTGAACTCTGTATAGATGAAATTTTATTGTTAATTTAATATAAAACTTGGATTACCAAAGAAACTGTTTGTAATCAAAGTTTGGTTGAACTCGAGCATGGTGGGTGGACTCTATCCTACAGATGGTGGGTGGGCCCTATCCTACAATTCAACGAGCTAAATCGAAGATGGCTGTGGGCCCTATCCTACAATTCAACCCGCGAAATCTAAAATTATGTTTTTTTATGCTAAAGCTACAGAAAATTATGAAGAAATGTTTTTAAAAATTGGATGATTTGTAAAGCTGTGCTCCAAGGTCAACTAATTTATGTGAGTTATAATACGCAACAAAACGCCTTTGTGTGATTTTAAGCGTTGCGCAAGTGCAACTTTCAGTTGATTAAACGCTTGGTGTTAATTGAAAAAAAGCACAAGTTCATGGTAATTAGATTGTGTACTTTCATTAAATCGCCAACAATATGCGTGCGAGCCAATTGCATTAATTAATTAATTAATGCACTTCAGGTATTACTTAATTAATACCTTTCAGAATCGTTTAAAGCAATTTTAAGGGGCAATAACGGCAAACTGGTTATTAGTTGCGCTAGTTTTATCAATTACACTCAAATTTATGCGGATAAATTAGTATAATAACACGGTTATAATTCTGTTGTCTTTAAAGTTATCACAACGTGGTAATCCATGATTAAATTTATTTGAAAAATGAACTTAAAAATTTATTGTAAATAAAGTGTGCGCTGTATCTCAAAAACTAAAAGAGCAATTGATATGAAACTTTGAACATAAGACTTATTTGATAATCCGAAGAACTGAAAAGCTTTTGGTAAAATTTCGTACACCGGAAGTGTTTTTTGTTTTTTGCCAATATTTTCTTAAATATGAAAAATATCACAAAAACATTTAAACAAACATTGAAGACAATAAAGAAATGAACATCTTTTGCTTGAAAATATTTTTCATAAAATCATTGCTATTCGAGAAAAAAATTTATCAATCTTTTTTACTCTCTCCGTTACGAAGTACGAGAAAGCATTGTGATCGTGATTTTTTTTTCTAAAAATTTTTTTACGGAAAAAAAATTGTGTCTGTGTGTGTGTGTGTGCCAATATTTTCTTAAATATGAAAAATATCACAAAAACAATAAAACAAACATTGAAGACAACAAAGAAATGAACATCTTTTGCTTGAAAATATTTTTCATAAAATCATTTTTATTCGAGGAAAAAATTTATTATTATTTTTTTAATTTTTGGTTTATAATTATAAAACGTTAATAATAATTGTAGAGAATGCTAAAATGAACAACTTATAAGGAATAAGTTTTTTTCGAAATCCCTTTAGTTTTTGAGTAAACTGAGTTTTTGAATTTGAAGTTTAATTTTTCCATCTTTCATAATTTTGACGTTTTAAACGTCAGTTTTATCCGCTCGATGTACATTTAAAATATGATTTCAATTGAAAATAAACCATGAAAATATAAATATAAATGGCTATGATACCATCAAGTCGGAGAAAGTAACATGATAACAGAAATAGCCCTGTAAATTCCACACTTTAATCGACAGATGCTCGACATTTTGACAGACACATCCTTAATAACATATCTTTAGATTTGCTTAAAGAAAATTATCCGAACAAAACTGAAAGATAAAATTGTACTTTTTTCAGAAATCGTCCTGTAAATTCCACAATTTTATCGACAGATGCTTGATGAATTTTGACAAATACAACTTAAATAATGTATCTTTAGATATGTTTTGAAAAATCATCCGAGCTTTCTTCGAACAAAAATGGCAGCACTAGAAGACAAATTTTGAAGACCGAAAATGATTTTTTTTTAGAAATCGTCCTGTAAATTCCAGATTTTTGTTGGCAGATGTTTCAAATTTTGACAGATACATCCTAAATAGCATGTGTTTAAAACTGTTGAAAGAAAATTATCCTAATTTTGTTCTAATAAATCTGGAAGACAAATTCTGAAGACAAAACTTGCACTTTTTCCAGAAATGTCCCTTTAAGTTCCACAATTTTGTCGACAGATGCTTGAAATTTTGACAAATACATCATATATAAAATATCTTTAGAACCGCCTAAATGAAATTATCCAAACTTTGCGGTGACAAAAATGGCAGCTAATTTTGAAGACCGAAAATTCACTTTTTCCAGAAATCGTCTTGTAAATTCCAGACGTTTGTTGACAGATGCTTGAAATGTTGACAGATACACTTAAATTAAAGTAAAATATCTTTAAAACTGCCCAAAAAAAATTATCCGAACTTTGCTCTAACAAAGCTGGAAAACAAAATTTTGAAGACAAAATTGCACTTTTTCCAGAAATCGCCGTGTAAATTCCACAATTTTGTAGACGGATGCTTGAAATTTTGACACATACATTCCAAATAAAACATCTTTATAATTATCGAAATAAAATTATCCAAAGTTTGCGGTGACGAAAATGGCAGCGCTTGAAGACAAAGACCGAAAATGCACTTTTTCCAGAAATCGTCCTGTAAATTCCAGATTTTTGTTGAGAGATATTTGAAATTTTGGCAGACACATCCTAAATAACATATGTTTAAAACTGTTCAAAGAAAAATTTTCGAATTTTGCTCTAACAAAACTGGAAAACAAAATTTTGAAGACAAAATTGCACTTTTTCCAGAAATCGCCCTGTAAATTCCACAATTTTGTAGACAGATGCTTGAAATTTTGACACATACATTTCAAATAAAACATCTTTAGGATTATCGAAATAAAATTATCCAAAGTTTGCGGTGACAAAAATGGCAGCGCTTGAAGACAAAGACCGAAAATGCACTTTTTCCATAAATCGTCCTGTAAATTCCAGATTTTTGTTGAGAGATATTTGAAATTTTGGCAGACACATCCTAAATAACATATGTTTAAAACTGTTCAAAGAAAATTATTCGAATTTTGCTCTAACAAATCTTGAAGACAAAAATTGCACTTTTTCCAGAAATCGCCCTTTAAATTCCACAATTTAGTCGGCAAATGCTAGAAATTTTAATAGATGCATCCTAAATAATATATCTTTAGAATCGTCTAAAGAAAATTATCCGAACTTTTCTGTGACAAAAATGGCAGCGCTTAAAGACACATTTTTAAGACTGAAAATGCACTTTTTTTCCAGAAATCGTCCTGTAAGTTCCACACTTTTATTGACAGATGCTAAAATTTTGACAGATACATCCTAAATAAAATATCTTTAGAATCGTCGAAATAAAATTATCCAAATTTTGCGGTGACAAAATAGGCAGCGTTTAAGGACAAATTTTGAAAACCGAAATTGCACTTTTTCCAGAAATACGATTTAAATTTAAAATAAACCATGATAACGTAAATACAAATATTACCATCAAGTCGGAGAAAGTAACATGATGGCCACATCCCCATTTTCTTTTAAATTATAAATGGAATTTTTGTGGTATAATTGTTTGTATAATAAATTCAAAACTATTTGATGCGTTTTTCGCTTCACGATAAAATATTTCAAGGTGAAAATCTGTTTTCCAATTCCGCGTATGTTTGTGGGTGATTTAGGGTTACCATTTCCTATCGCATTTTAGCAAATTTTAAGAGTAGCAAAGTCAACATTTTATTTCGTTTTCTGGATCTTCACCAAAGAAATTATGCTTTTTTTTAAATAAATGGCATTTTTGTGGTGTAATTGTTTGTATAAAAAATTCAAAATTTTTTGATGTGTTTACTATCTCACGAAACGATATTTCATGTTTTTTTTTACATATATGATCTGGATCACATGCGTGAGCAACTCTGATCAGTCCCGAAAATCAAATAGGGAATGAAGACATTACTTGGGAATTAACAAAGGGAGTTTTCGTATTTCATAGTTAAAAACTATTTTCCAATGCCACAAATGTTTGTAAGTAATAAAGGGCTATCTTTTTCTGTCGAATTTTAGAAATTGATAACATTTACGAATTCCAACATTTCCTACGTTTACTTTAGTAGAAATTTAATAATAATAATCATTTATTTACGGATAGAACCAATATACAAATTAACAAAAGAAAATTATTAAAATAGATAGAAATAAAAATTAATACAAATATAAATATAGAGAAACAAAATCAAAGCAAGTGCTCAAAAATTATAAATTAAATTATATCCGAAGAAGGCAATGGCAAACGTTTGAATATTTAATAATAATATTTAATGAATAATAATACGTAACATCCAAAATTTAGGCCAACATTGCCTATCGATCTCAGTTAGTTTACTTTTATAATACGAAAAATCCTCTGGCCATAAAATCACATTTCGACTTTAGCATAATTAACACACCAAAAGAAAAAACCCATAAACCGGAACATTATCGTGTCAAGTCGGTGAATTCGGTTCGTAATTAAAGGCCCTTAATTGCGGACCACCCAAAAAATTATGCAGGACCAACCCTTTCACGTCCTATTTCTTCTTCAAATTTCCGTGACAATATTTCACCCTTAATTTCAGTCAATGAATGCATTTTTTCCATCAATATTTCACCCTTAATTTCAGTCAATGAATGCATTTTTTTATTCCCTTCCCCTTTTTTTAAAATATGGTTTCCTCCTCCGCCGCGCAAGAACAAAAACTGGCGACAAAATTTTTTCCCAAGCGCCACGAGATTATAATAAAGCCATACGTCTTGTTAAAGGGTGGTTATTTATGGTGAATTCCGTGGCTATTAGTAAAAACCACCCCCTTTCGTTGTACAATGTATTCTGATGTTAATTTATGTAGGAGGAATGAACGCGATGGCCGGGCAGGTGCCGCCGCTCTTCGCCGATACCAAAAACTGATGAGTTATCACTCGGACGAAGATTAAGAGGCGATTGTCCAACCCTTCTTTTTCGCTTTCACCTTTTCGTGGATTGTTTAATTTATGGAAAACCTTTTAAGGGCACAATAAATTCTAAAGGAATTTACATCATTGTTTCCTTAAAAAAAAAAAATAGAAGAAACGTTTCGCATTCTGGCAAAAATGCATAACAATTAACGAAGATGATGGCTTTCACAACTATGCTGTATCTCAAAAAATCTGTATCTCAAAAACGAATAGAGCAATTGATATGAAACTTTGAACATATGTCTTATTTGATAATCCAAACAACAAAAAAGCTTTTGGTGAAATTTCGTACACCGGAAGTGGGTGTTTACCTTAACTGTTTTTTTTGTTTTTTGCGAATGTTTCTTTAAATATGAAAAATATCACAAAAACATTTAAACAAATATTGAAGACAACAAAAAAATGAACATCTTTTGCTTGAAAATATTTTTCATAAAATCATTGCTATTCGAGAAAAAAATTTATTAATTTTTTTTTAATTTTTGGTTTATAATTATGAAATGATAATAGTTACAGCAAATTTATGTGATTAATAATTGTAGAGAATGCCGAAGTGAACAACTTATAAAGAATAAGTTTTTTTCGAAATCCCTTTAGTTTTTGAGTAAACCTAGTTTTTAAATTTGAAGTATAATTTTTCCATCTTCATAATTTTGACGTTTTAAACGTCAGTTTCATTCGCTCGATGTACATTTAAAATACGATTTCAATAAACCATGAAAACGTAAATATAAAAGGCTATGATACCATCAAGTCGGAGAAAGTAACATGATGGCCACATCACCACTTTTTCAGAAATTGTTGAAATCGCCTCTAGGAACTTGAAAACGGATTTTTCCGTTAAAAAAAAATTGAAAAAATGTCTAGTACTTCGTACGGAGAAGGTAAGAGCAAAAAGCAGCACTGCACAAATTGCATGATACACTTCCTCGTACACATTATTACAAAATATAATAAGAGGGGGCATTTGAATGCGAAAGTATGTACCCATTGTGTTTATATTATGTATTTGCTGTGTTCTGTCTGCATCCGAACCACGAGGCCTCGTAGTGAGTACAGGTGCGTCTCGAGTATCGGAAGGAGCCATCGAGAATTCATGTTTCCGCTTTTGTCAGCACTTTGTAGATGCGGTATCTCCTAAATGGAGGCCCACCTTTACTAAAGCACGATTTCATTCGTCGTGTAACACACCGATGCAATGCGATGATTTTTATCGTCACATTTAATTATCATTTAATTGCTCGAAGCGTTTAAATTTTGTTAATAAACATCGGTTCGAATTAAAATTCAATTTTAAAGACTTCCTGAGGTTTTACATGCCATTGAAAGGAATATAGTAGACGTGTTTAAATTTTGACGATTTAGGTAGGGTATGTGTCCCAGTGACTGCCCTCATGGTACAGGATGGCAAATGTAAGTTGGCCAGACGCGCAGAGAGGAAGTGAAAGCTCTCTCTCTCTCTACAGCCGACCGAGTATAGTCACATATTCTTTGCGTACGCTATTCATTTAAAATTCAATCAGGCGCTCTCCTCCACTTTTGAAAATGAATGTACAAGGCGCGCGAACTATTCACGAAATCTATCGAGAGCGCCCTTCGAAGGTACCGCATACAATTTTGCCACTGCGCAACGGCAAGTTATGTTTGCCGACCTGTAACAGAGGTGGTAGTACATATAGGTGCAGTCACGGCCGTGCCATGAGTCACCCAACGAGCCGTCACTGACGTGTGCGGCTGGTGGTACAGATTTACATTAATTGCATAATAAAACGAACGATCTTTAAGCGTGTGAACAACCAGCCCTAAATCAGTTTACAAGCCAAAGCCTCCCAATTAAGTTTAACGAATTCCAAACAGAAGATGTAGGTATACAAACAATACTAAAAAAAAATAGTGAGGATAAAAGAATCGCCGCACTATTGTTTGTTTATTGCCCGGTAATGGTCAGTTAATGAATCATAAACCGGTCGAAAGTCGATTATCGTTAGCGGAGGTGCCAAAACTGGAACGGCGCGATTTTCCACTCGTGTCTCGTTTTTTTTTAACTTTCAGTCGTAATAATTTTCCAATTATTTTTTTTTTTACTTTCGTCCAATCGTTTTGTTTCTATCGGTCGTAAATTTTCCACTTTTGTCGGAGGAAGCACGTCACCGCGGGCACTTTATGACGGTCAGTCTTGTAATGACGTTTGTAAATTTTCGAGTGGTCCATTACCGTCCGGAAGTCTAAATCTTGTCGCCCGAAACGACCCGGATCAGATAAGTGGAGGGGCCCATTAAATTTTCGGCATGAATTTCGATGCGGGCCACTTGAAACTGCGAACGAATTTGGTTTACAAATTTTCACAAATCGAGGCACGATATTTTATGTGTGCATTGTACAGAGTGTTTCAAAAAGAATCATTCAAATCGAACGTTTTTAGTTGGAATCATTATTCAAAATAAGATTTTGAAATAATTGCACCTGAAGACATCACTTTTAAATTATGGCATTGCGTCGTTTCCGAGTTAAGAAAAAAATATAAAAACAATTGCCAGGAACGTGAAATTTTCAAAATTTATTTAAAACAGATTCTACTTTATAATCCTGTAAAAATCTGGATACACCCCTTCTGTAAATTTTGAAATAATTGCTCCTGAAGACATCGCTTTTAAATTATGGCACTGCACCGTTTTCAAGTTAAGAAAAAAATATAAAAACAATTGCTAGGAACTTGAAACTTTTAGAATTTATTTAAAACAGATTCTACTTTATAATCCTGTAAAAATCTGAATACACCCCTTCTGTAAATTTTCAAATAATTGCTCCTGAAGACACCGCTTTTAAATTATGACAATGCGCCGTTTCCAAGTTAAGAAAAAAATTTAAAAACAATTGCTAGGAACTCTAAACTTTTAAAATTTATTTAAAACAGATTCTACTTTATAATCCTGTAAAAATCTGAATACACCCCTTGTGTAAATTTTGAAATAATTGCTCATGAAGACATCGTTTTTAAATTATGGCACTGCGCCGTTCCCAAGTTAAGAAAAAAATATAAAAACGATTGCTAGGAACTTGAAACTTTTAAAATTTATTTAAAACAGATTCTACTTTATAATCCTGTAAAAATCTGATTACATCTCTCCTGTAAATTTTGAAATAATTGCACCTGAAGACATCGCTTTTAAATTATGACACTGCGCCGTTTCCAAGTTAAGAAAACAAATTAAAAACAATTGCTAGGAACTTGAAACTTTTATAATTTATTTAAAAAAGATTCTACTTTATAATCCTGTAAAAATCTAATTACACCCCTCCTGTAAATTTTGAAATAATTGCACCTGAAGACACCGCTTTTAAATTATGGCACTGCGCCGTTTCCAAGTTAAGAAAAAAATTTAAAAACAATTGCTAGGAACTTGAAACTTTTAAAATTTATTTAAAACAGATTCTACTTTGTAATCCTGTAAAAATCTGAACACACCCCTTCTGTAAATTTTGAAATAATTGCTCCTGAAGACATCGCTTTTAAAATTATGGCACTGCGCCGTTTCCATGTTAAGAAAAAAATATAAAAACAATTGCCAGGAACTTGAAACTTTTAACATTTATTTAAAACAGATTCTACTTTATAATCCTGTAAAAATCTGAATACACCCCTCCAGTAAATTTTGAAATAATTGCACCCGAAGACATCACTTTTAAATTATGGCACTGCGTCGTTTCCAAGTTAAGAAAAAAATATAAAAACAATTGCTAGGAACTTGAAACTTTCAAAATCTATTTAAAACAGATTCTACTTTATAATCCTATAAAAATCTGAATACACCCCTTCTCTAGATTTTGAAATAATTGCTCCTGAAGACATCGTTTTTAAATAATGGCACTGTGTCGTTTCCAAGTTAAGAAAAAAAATATAAAAACAATTGCCAGGAACTTGAAACTTTTAGAATTTATTTAAAACAGATTCTACTTTAAAATCCTGTAAAAATCTGAATACACCTCTTATGTAAATTTTGAAATAATTGCACCTGAAGACATCGCTTTTAAAATTATGGCACCGCGCCGTTCCCAAGTTAAGAAAAAAAAAGAAAAACAATTGCTAGGAACTTGAAACTTTTAAATTTTATTTAAAACAGATTCTACTTTATAATCCTGTAAAAATCTGTATACACCCCTTCTCCAGATTTTGAAATAATTGCTCCTGAAGACATCGTTTTTAAATTATGACAATGCGCTGTTTCCACGTTAAGAAAAAATATAATAACAAATGTCAGGAACTTGAAACTTCTAAAATTTATTTAAAATAGATTCTACTTTATAATCCTGTAAAAATCTGAATACACCCCTTCACTACATTTTCAAATAATTACTCCTGAAGACATCGCTTTTAAATTATGGCACTGCGTGGTTTTCAAGTTAAGAAAAAAATATAAAAACAATTGCTTAGAACTTGAAACTTTTAAAATTTATTTAAAACAGATTCTACTTTATAATCCTGTAAAAATCTGATTTCACCCCTCCTATAAATTTTGAAATAATTGCACCTGAAGACATCGCTTTTAAATTATGACACTGCGCCGTTTCCAAGTTAAGAACAAAAATTAAAAACAATTACTAGGAACTTGAAACTTTTAGAATTTATTTGAAACATATTGTACTTTATAATCCTGTAAAAATCTGAATACACCCCTTCTCTAGATTTTGAAATAATTGCTCCTGAAGACATCGTTTTTAAATTATGACAATGCGCTGTTTTCACGTTAAGAAAAAATATAAAAACAATTTCCAGGAACTTGAAACTTTTAGAATTTATTTAAAATAAATTCTACTTTATAATCCTGTAAAAATCTGAATACACCCCTTCACTAGATTTTGAAATAATTGCTCCTGAAGACATTGCTTTTAAATGATGGCACTGCGCCGTTTCCAAATTAAGAAAAAAAAATATAAAAACAATTGCTAGGAACTTGAAACTTTCAGAATTTATTTAAAATAGATTCTACTTTATTATCCTGTAAAAATCTGATTACACCCTTCCTGTAAATTTTAAAATAATTGTACCTGAAGACATCACTTTTAAATTATGGCACTGCGCCGTTTCCGAGTTAAGAAAAAAATATAAAAATAATTGTTAGGAACTTGAAACCAAAAAAATATTCAGATATTTTCCCATGCCAAGCAAATGTACATAACGACCATTTTTTTTTAACCTAGCCGAAGGGTTATTTCATTGTCTTAAACCACCATTGTGCTTCCCTTTTTAGCCCAAGGATTCAATTTATTTCGAATTTTTCAGCAAAGAAATAATGACCAATTTGAAAAGCACACAACGCACGGGCGCAGACAAAAGTCCAGCGGTTACAAATCGTTCACCATTCTATAAATATGAAAGGGAAACCGTGTGCAGAAAGAAGCGCACACCAATTTCGCCACAGAAATACCACAAACTAGGAACCGTGGGGCGCGCTCACAATGTGCAATTTTCTCGCCCAAATTACGTGCAAAGTTTATTACATAATTAGAGCAAAAAAGAGGTTAACTAGGCGCGCTGGCTCCTATTTTTTTTATGGGGCCGTACCCTAAAAGTTTCTCGCTTGTGGTGGCAAAGGCATCGCCGATCGCCGATAATAGTTCAATAACTAATCTCCGAATTATATCCCGCCAGACCCATACTTATGTTTAGCTAATTGGGGTACCCTCCGAACCAATTATGATTTTTAAAGCAAACATCCGTTCCATCGTTCCGAGAGCATGGAATTAAAACAAGTAGATCGACCGTAAATCAATCCGAACCACCCTGATTGAATTGTTGGCGAGAGAGGGTGATGGTGGTGTTGGGGATGGCCGCGTTTCCGCCGTGTGATCACCAGAAATGATCCAATTTGGTGTTTGTCTGGTGGTGAAATTACGGCACACTCTACTTAACTTAAATTCTGTTGGTGAGATTATTGCCGTCCCATCAGATCGCGTCGTCTAATTGAACTGGATCAAACACCCACGCCCATGATTGCTTCATCAATGGACCAAGCATCCGCTGTGTTTACACTAAAATTTTCGGCGCTCCTCGCAGCCATTAAAGTCGTTTACCTTTTTTACCACCATCCCCGTCGGAATTATATCCTTCGGGTTTGTTGGTTTATGGGATCAATTTGGAGCCCGAAAATATAATCGGATGAAATTAATTCTGCCGCTTGTAATCTTTGCACCTTTGGGTCTGTACAATAAAAACAAAATGGGTAACGGAAAGGGTCCACATATTTCACTTTTGGTCTGTGCACTGTCTAATGGTTTGAAAAAATATAAAAACAATCTCTACCCTCTCGAAACTTTCCAAATTTACTCAAAATACATTCTGAATTATAATTCCACTAAAAATTGCAAAAACTCCTTCACTTGATTTTACGATAAATCCTTGCGAACAAAGCAAAATTTCTTGAAAATCTGTAAAAATCTTGGTGGCTCAAATAAATATAAAAACAATTGCCAACGACTTGAAACTTTCTAAATTTACTCAAAATACATTCAGAATTATTATTTCACTAAAAATTGCAAAAACTCCATGAGTGGATTTTACGATAAATTCTTGTGAACGAAGCAAAATTTCTTGAAAATCTGTAAGAATCTTGGTGGCTCAAATAAATATAAAAACAATTGCCAACGACTTGAAACTTTCCAAATTTACTCAAAATACATTCAGAATTATAATTCCACTAAAAATTGCAAAAACTCCATCAGTGGATTTAACGATAAATCCTTGTGAACAAAGCAAAATTTCTTAAAAATTTGTAAAAATCTTGGTGGCTCAAATAAATATAAAAACAATTGCCAACGACTTGAAACTTTCCAAATTTACTCAAAATACATTCAGAATTATAACTCCAGTAAAAATTGCTAAAACTCCATCGGTGGATTTTACGATAAATCCTTGTGAATGAAGCAAAATTTCTTGAAAATTTGTAAAAATCTTGGTGGCTTAAATAAATATAAAAACAATTGCCAACGACTTGAATCTTTCCAAATTTACTCAAAATACATTCAGAATTATAATTCCACTAAAAATTGCAAAAACTCCATCAGTGGATTTAACGATAAATCCTTGTGAACAAAGCAAAATTTCTTGAAAATTTGTAAAAATCTTGGTGGCTCAAATAAATATAAAAACATCTGCCAACGACTTGAAACTTTCCAAATTTACTCAAAATACATTCAGAATTATAACTCCAGTAAAAATTGCTAAAACTCCATCGGTGGATTTTACGATAAATCCTTGTGAATGAAGCAAAATTTCTTGAAAATTTGTAAAAATCTTGGTGGCTTAAATAAATATAAAAACAATTGCCAACGACTTGAATCTTTCCAAATTTACTCAAAATACATTCAGAATTATAATTCCACTAAAAATTGCAAAAACTCCATCAGTGGATTTAACGATAAATCCTTGTGAACAAAGCAAAATTTCTTGAAAATTTGTAAAAATCTTGGTGGCTCAAATAAATATAAAAACATCTGCCAACGACTTGAAACTTTCCAAATTTACTCAAAATACATTCAGAATTATAATTCCACTAAAAACTGCAAAAACTCCATCAGTGGATTTTACGATAAATCCTTGTAAACAAAGCAAAATTTTTTGAAAATCTGTAAAAATCTTGGTGACTCAAATAAATATAAAAACAATTGCCAACGACTTGAAACTTTCCAAATTTACTCAAAATACATTCAGAATTATAATTCCAGTAAAAACTGCAAAACCTCCATCAGTGAATTTTACGATTAATCCTTGTGAATAAAGCAAAATTTCTTGAAAATTTGTAAAAATCTTGGTGGCTCAAATAAATATAAAAACAATTGCCAACGACTTGAAACTTTCCAAATTTACTCAAAATACATTCAGAATTATAATTCCAGTAAAAACTGCAAAACCTCCATTAGTGGATTTTACGATAAATCCTTGCGAACAAAGCAAAATTTCTTGAAAATTTGTAAAAATCTTGGTGACTCAAATAAATATAAAAACAATTACTAGCGACTTGAAACTTTCCAAAATTCTCAAAATACATTCAGAATTATAATTCCAGTAAAAACTGCAAAAACTCCATCAGTGAATTTTACGATAAATCCTTGTGAATAAAGCAAATTTTTTTGAAAATTTATAAAAATCTTGGTGGCTCAAATAAATATAAAAACAATTGCCAACGACTTGAAACTTTCCAAATTTACTCAAAATACATTCAGAATTATAACTCCAGTAAAAACTACAAAAACTCCATCAATGGATTTTACGATAAATCCTTGTGAACAAAGCAAAATTTCTTGAAAATCTGTAAAAATCTTGGTGGCTCAAATAAATATAAAAACAATTGCCAACAACTTGAAACTTTCCAAAATTTACTCAAAATACATTCAGAATTATAATTCCAATAAAAATTGCAAGAACCCCATCAGTGGATTTTACGATAAATCCTTGTGAACAAAATCTGTAAAAATGTTGACGGCTCAAAAAATAAAAAAATATTGCAATCGACTCAAAACTTTAAAAAATTCGGAATGACAAGCTTTAACAATGTTAAAACTACAAATAAAGTGGAAAATATTAACAAAACTGTGGAAGCCTCTATAATTACTTATTCTTGCTTATGTTTTTTTGGCTGCAACATCCAAGATCAAACACTCCCACACAAATCTTACAATCTCGTATGAATGAATTTTTTTTATGTCCCACCTTTTACCACCCTCTAAATCTTCTTCCTGGGCATCGATATCCCAGATAACCATGGGATCGTAATTATAGATTTATATATCTGTCGCCGCGGACGGACAGAGGGATGAGGAGGATGCGGATTACACAATATAAACAAACGCTAACCGAGGGCTAACCGTCCTCCGTGAAAAGGAGGTCGATTTGCATACGAGTAGCTGTTGACAGCGGTCGTTGGTCGAGGGGGTGATACCGATCTACGAGGGATGGATTTATGGGCCGTGTGCGTGGGCAGGTGCCAACCACCTGAATCCGTGCACCAGCTCCACATTCACGGGGTCACGTCCATCCACGGGTCTTTATCCGGTGTCCCATCATCATCGTCGTCGGCGAACCGACGAAATATTGAAATGACCCCGGGGATATCGATCTCGGCAGGTGATGATGATGATGATGATGATAATGATTCGGCGGTGCGGTTTGCAAAAATTATAAACTCTTGACATTATTTTGGAAATTGATATTCGCATTTTAACTTTTAATATATAAAAAGATGTTTGTTAGATACAATTAAATATTAGGAGTATATAATAACTTCTCATTTTTTTTAGCAATTTTTCATCGGCTATCGACCGGAGGTCTTTTAGCCAATCTTCTCCAGTCTGTAAACGTCACTTTAAGTTATGATTTTAAACTTTTTATTCATGGAATCGCTTTATCAAATTTCCCACTTTTCCTTTCGCCCGCTAATTCGAATCCAAAACGAGGCAAGACCGTCCAAAAAATTACTTAATTGCCCGCAAATCGCGTCCCGCTGTAATTTGTTCGGTGCCGAAAAAAAAGGAGTTTTGGGAGCGCGCTTGTATACTTACAGGGTGGTTGCCGAGTAGGTTTTTGCCGTTTTCGAAAATCTGTACGGCACGCGGGGCATCCGACTGCATAATTTTCGGATGCACGCGATCGGCCCGAATAACCGAAAATTAGCCAAAAGACGACTCTCGAACGGCCGAACGCCGATAATTACGCTCCCACGCAAACGGTTAATTGCGGGTTCGGAACGGATGTGCGCCCACCACTTCTGAAAGGGTAATCAAAACACTGCCTTTTTTCTTTTGCTTTTTCGGTAATTGCTCGATTTTACTTTTTGATTGCTGCAATATCTTCACTTCAGTCATTACACGGTTCATATTTATATTCCCTAAAGCAGCCATGGATGTTACGTTAAATAAAGAGAGGGATATGCAGAGATATGGGGAATTAAGATAGTCTAGATTGTTATTAAAGCTTTTGTATATCTATTACCTACCAAAACGTCAATAAATTGGATTCACGTACCCTCATACACGCGCGGGAATTTATCGCTAGAAAAATTTAACGCTCGCATGGGAAACGAACCCACTGATTTCTTTTAAATTTTCAAAGAAACCGGTCAACCGATTTTCATAAAATTTCAGGATAACATTCCTGAAATATGAAGCTGTAAAATTCGCCAAGAAACGAAAAATACATTATTGCAAATTTTTCCAGAATTCTCGTTTGAAAATATTTGAAATGCATAAAATAATCATTTCCTCAGATTTTTATTTTTTTCAAAGAAACCGGTCAACCTATTTTCATGAAATTTCAGGATAACATTCCTGAAATACGAAGCTGTAAAGTTCGCCAAGAAACAAAAAATACGTTATTGCAAATTTTTCCGGAATTTTCGTTTGAAAATATTTGAAATACATAAAATAATCGTTTCTGCAGATTTTTAATATTTTCAAAGAAACCGGTCAACCGATTTTCATGAAATTTCAGGATAACATTCCTGAAATACGAAGCTGTAAAATTCGCCAAGAAACAAAAAATACGTTATTGCTAATTTTTCCGGAATTTTCGTTTGAAAATATTTGAAATGCATAAAATAATCGTTTCTGCAAATTTTTAATATTTTCAAAAAAACCGGTCAACCGATTTTTATGAAATTTCAGGATAACATTCCTGAAATATGGAGCTGTAAAATTAGTCTAGGAACTAAAAATACGTTATTGCTAATTTTTCCGGAATTTTCATTTGAAAATATTTGAAATGCATGAAATAATCGTTTCTGCAGATTTTTAATATTTTCAAAGAAACCGGTCAACCGATTTTCATGAAATTTCAGGATAGCATTCTTATAGTAAGGAGCTGTAAAATTAGCTAAGAAATAGAAAATACGTTACTGCTAATTTCTCCGAAATTTACATTTGAAAATATTTGAAATGCATAAAATAATCATTTCCTCAGATTTTTATTTTTTTTCAAAGAAACCGGTAAACCGATTTTCTTGAAATTTCAGGATAACATTCCCGAAATATGGAGCTGTAAAATTCGCCAAGAAACAAAAAATACGTTATTGCTAATTTTTCCGGAATTTTCGTTTGAAAATATTTGAAATGCAAGAAATAATCGTTTCGTCCAATTTCTACTATTTAAAAAAAAAAACGGTCAACCGATTTTCATGAAATTTCAGGATAACATTCCCGAAATATGGAGCTGTAAAATTCGCCAAGAAACAAAAAATACGTTATTGCAAATTTTTCCGGAATTTTCGTTTGAAAATATTTGAAATACATAAAATAATCGTTTCCGCAGATATTTAATATTTAAAAAAAAAACCGGTCAACCGATTTTTATGAAATTTCAGGATAACATTCTTGAAATAAGGAGCTGTAAAATTAGCCAAAAAACGAAAAATACGTTACTGCCAGATTTTCCGGAATTTTCATTTGAAAATATTTGAAACACATAAAATAATCATTTCCGCAGATATTTAATATTTTCAAAAAAAGCGGTCAACCGATTTTCATGAAATTTCAGGATAACATTCTTGAAATAAGGAGTTGTAAAATTAGTCAAAAAACGAAAAATACGTTACTGCCAGATTTTCCGGAATTTTCATTTGAAAACATTTGAAATGCATAAAATAATCGTTTCCGCGGATATTTAATATTTTCAAAAAAAAAACCAGTCAACCGATTTTCATGAAATTTCAGGATAACATCCTTGAAATAAGGAGCTATAAAATTAGCAAAAAACGAAAAATACGTTACTGCCAGATTTTCCGGAATTTTAATTTGAAAATATTTGAAACACATAAAATAATCGTTTCCGCAGATATTTATTATTTTCAAAAAAACCGGTTACCCGTTTTTATGAAATTTCAGGATAACATTCTTGAAATAAGGAGCTGTAAAATTAGTCAAAAGACGAAAAATATGTTACTGCCAGATTTTCCGGAATTTTCATTTGAAAATATTTGAAATGCATAAAATAATCGTTTCCGCAGATATTTAATATTTTCAAAGAAACCGGTCAACCGATTGTTATGAAATTTCAGGATAACATTCTTCAAATAAGGAGCTGTAAAATTAGTCCAAAAACGAAAAATACGTTACTGCCAGATTTTCCGGAATTTTTATTTGAAAATATTTGAAACTCATAAAATAATCGTTTCCGCAGATATTTAATATTAAAAAAAAAACCGGTCAACCGATTTTCATGAAATTTCAGGATAACATTCTTGAAATAAGGAGCTGTAAAATTAGTCAAAAAACGAAAAATATGTTACTGCCAGATTTTCCGTAATTTCCATTTGAAAATATTTGAAACACACAAAATAATCGTTTCCGCAGATATTTAATATTTTCAAAGAAACCGGTCAACCGATTTTCATGAAATTTCAGGATAACATTCTTGAAATAAGGAGCTGTAAAATTAGTCAAAAAACGAAAAATATGTTACTGCCAGATTTTCCGGAATTTCCATTTGAAAATATTTGAAATGCATAAAATAATCATTTCCGCAGATATTTTATATTTTCAAAAAAACCGGTTAAGCGATTTTCATGAAATTTCAGGATAACATTCTTGAAATAAGGAGCTGTAAAATTAGCCAAAAAACGAAAAATACGTTACTGCCAGATTTTCCGTAATTTCCATTTGAAAATATTTGAAACACACAAAATAATCGTTTCCGCAGATATTTAATATTAAAAAAAAAACCGGTCAACCGATTTTCATGAAATTTCAGGATAACATTCTTGAAATAAGGAGCTGTAAAATTAGTCAAAAAACGAAAAATACGTTACTGCCAGTATTTCCGGAATTTTCATTTGAAAATATTTGAAACTCATAAAATAATCGTTTCCGCAGATATTTAATATTAAAAAAAAAACCGGTCAACCGATTTTCATGAAATTTCAGGATAACATTCTTGAAATAAGGAGCTGTAAAATTAGTCAAAAAACGAAAAATACGTTACTGCCAGATTTTCCGGAATTTTCATTTGAAAATATTTGAAACTCATAAAATAATCGTTTCCGCAGATATTTAATATTTTCAAAAAAACCGGTCAACCGATTTTCATGAAATTTCAGGATAACATTCTTGAAATAAGGAGCTGTAAAATTAGTCAAAAAACGAAAAATACGTTACTGCCAGTATTTCCGGAATTTTCATTTGAAAATATTTGAAACTCATAAAATAATCGTTTCCGCAGATATTTAATATTAAAAAAAAAACCGGTCAACCGATTTTCATGAAATTTCAGGATAACATTCTTGAAATAAGGAGCTGTAAAATTAGTCAAAAAACGAAAAATACGTTACTGCCAGATTTTCCGTAATTTCCATTTGAAAATATTTGAAACACACAAAATAATCGTTTCCGCAGATATTTAATATTAAAAAAAAAACCGGTCAACCGATTTTCATGAAATTTCAGGATAACATTCTTGAAATAAGGAGCTGTAAAATTAGTCAAAAAACGAAAAATACGTTACTGCCAGTATTTCCGGAATTTTCATTTGAAAATATTTGAAACTCATAAAATAATCGTTTCCGCAGATATTTAATATTAAAAAAAAAACCGGTCAACCGATTTTCATGAAATTTCAGGATAACATTCTTGAAATAAGGAGCTGTAAAATTAGTCAAAAAACGAAAAATACGTTACTGCCAGATTTTCCGTAATTTCCATTTGAAAATATTTGAAACACACAAAATAATCGTTTCCGCAGATATTTAATATTTTCAAAAAAAAACCGGTTAACCGATTTTCATAAAATTTCAGGATAACATTCTTGAAATAAGGAGCTGTAAAATTAGTCAAAAAACGAAAAATACGTTACGGCCAGATTTTCCGGAATTTTCATTTGAAAATATTCGAAACACATAAAATAATCGTTTCCGCAGATATTTAATATTTTCAAAATAACCGGTTAACCGATTTTCATGAAATTTCAGGATAACATTCTTAAGATAACATTCATTACAAAACGTGAGTAAATTGTATTCACGTACCCCTCATACCCGCGCGACAATTTATCGCTAGAAAAATTTAACGCCCGCATGGGAAACGAACCCACAGATTTTTTAAATTTCCAAGGAAACCAGTTAACCGATTTTCGTGAAATTCTAGGATAACATTCTTAAAGCAATAAGCTTTAAATTAGTCAAAAAACGGAAAATACGTTATTGCAAATTTCTCCGGAATTTTCATTAGAAAATATTTTAAATCCGATATTTTTTTTGTGCGTGGAAGCTTGAAATAATAATAAACCGCGTGTTGGTCGCGTGTGCTATTTTTTTACATCCAACAAGGGGCAAACTTTTCCACACATCGCAATCAAGCCGGTCAATTAAGTTTGATCGTATTTGAGGAAATTTTCGACGCGGACGGTAATTCTAGAAGAAACTAGCCAAAATTACAATGTTTAATCGTTCAGATTTGACGTTTGTGTTGATCGCGGTCGAAACGGGTGCCTCCTACTCTACGATGGCGAAAATGGTTAGCTCGAGTCAAAACACCAACCCCGTCGATTTTTTTTTAACACATCGTTTAACACGTTTAGCCTCTTTTTTTTGTAATCTGGATGTGTGGCACCGTGGAACTGGGTTAAACGGCCGTAACCGGAGACAATTTCGGATCGGGTTACGAGATAAACTGGATTAGTGCGTACGCAGTGTGGTGGCTAATAATATGTATGGCCACCGATTTTGTTTGTGGTTTTTTTTCTTCTTAAATTTGAAAACACAATGTTTGATCACTTGGGGCCGTTTTGGATTACGCAACTGTGTGGCTCTCGTCTTGGGTGTTCAAGCATGTCCCTGTCGGATCGTTGGCGATGCTTTGTAAATTATCAATGGAGATTTTCAAAATATTATCCGTGAAGTGGATACAAAAAAAAAGGTACAATTGAAGTAATTCAATTGCATTTAAGCACCGTTACTCGATCCATCAAAGGTGCCGTTGGTTCAAAAAAAGGCCACATTATGAGATTCCCAAAATTAACTCTTTTTGTCTACAAATAATAAACGGGCGGTAATAACAAGGTGCATGAATGAATGCTCGTCGATTATAGTGGAAATGGACATAATTTAATATTCAAAGGCATGACCACCATTCTAGTTAGATCTCGCCTTCCCCCCCGAGGGTGATATTCTAATGGTCGCGTGCCGCCGCTGCAGTCAGACTTCACACGGATTTACCTGGAGCGCATCAAACGATTTTGATCGAATCGTTTCGGCCCGTCATTATTATGCAAATACGTCGTCGGAGGGGGGCGCCTTATCATCCCGACTGATCGTTTAATGTTAGGGGTGGCATGTTAAAAAGATACCGAGGTGTGAGCCCGGCAATCATCCGATGACAGCAAGGCATGCAACCGATTAAAATAATCCGATACGTTCACGGAAAGTGATCGCGAGCTGGTGTGGTCTCCGTATGTGAAGTCTTGGCTTTCAATCGAGGGACCTCACAGTATTCAAATTATCACTTGGTAACACTGATAGGCGATAAAAATTTATTATTATTATTATTATTATTGAGGGAGGCACACGGGTATTATTATTGCTGTCGTATGTAACCACATACGCGTAGTTGCGTACGTGAGGTTGCATACGATACATCTTATTGAGGGAGTTTCAGTTTATAAGCGCTTTACAAAATAATGCGAATAATTTTTACTTTTTCCGTTACGAAGTACGAAAAATTATTGTGATCGATTTTTTTTTCAAAAATTTTTTTACGGAAATATCTGTTTTGGGGTCCCTAGATGCCATTTTAACAATTTCTGGAAACATTTTTTTTGTGTCTGTGTGTCTGTGCGCGCTGTATCTCAAAAACTAATAAAGCAATTGATATGAAACTTTGAACAAACGTCTTGTTTAATAATCCGAGGGACTGAAAAGCTTTTCGTAAAATTTCGTACACCGGAAATGGGTGTTTACCTTAACTGTTTTTTGTTTTTTACCAATATTTTCTTAAATATGAAAAATATCATAAAAATATTTAAACAAATATTGAAGACAATAAAGAAATGAGATTAGTTTGTTTGAAAATATTTTTCATAAAATCATTGTTATTCGAGAAAAAAAATTATTATTATTTTTTTTTAATTTTTGGTTTATAATTATAAAACGATAATAGTTACAGCAAATTTATGTTAATAATAACTGTAGAGAATACCAAAGTGAACAACTTATAAAGAATAAGTTTTTTTCGAAATCCCCTTAGTTTTCGAGTAAACTGAGTTTTTGAATTTGAAGTATAATTTTTCCATCTTTCATATTTTTGACGTTTTAAACGTCAGTTTCATCCGAGTTTACACAACGCTCGATGTACATTTAAAATATGATTTAAATTGAAAATAAACCATGAAAGTGTAAATATAAATGATGATACGATCGGAGAAAGTAATATGATGACCACATCACCATTTTTTTTGTGTTTTTACAATATTTTTTTGCGACCCGGCAAAATTCTTCTGCGACCCGCTGCCGGGTCGCGACCCACACTTTGGGAAACGCTGGTCTGGATTATGCATATTATTTTTTCGGCCCTAGATACGCTAAATCGTAATTTTTATGGCCGAAATATATGGTTTCGGTAGAGGCAGGCGCAAAAATCATTTAATCACAAGAAGAAGAAATTTTACACAAATTTAAGTTTTCGTCCAGTATGAAAATATTTAATTGTTATTTAACTGCGGTCCAGGAACCCGGTATAAACACGGCCACACAGGATGACAGAATTAATAAATTCGCGGCGCTCCAAACCGCAAGGATGGTTCTTTGAAATCGGCCCCGTAATGACCGGTTGCATTAACTAACTGGCGAAAATAACAAAATTATCCGTGTAATTCCTAATCAGAGGAAGAGACACAGCCACCCAACTAGAAACCGGACATTCGGCCCCCTCACGTTGACAGCTCCAATCGTGTACTTAGCGGTGGTTACCTGCTAGTTAGCGCCGTCACCGCCGCATTGACCACTGCGGCACCGCCTTATCTCCTAATGAATATCTATGAGGATCGCCTTTTTGTTTCACCGACGACGCGACGGTACAAATGATGGTCACACTTCCTACCGGACAAAAGGACACCGCCGGAACGTCCAGGCGCCACCGGACACAGAAAACAATAAGCAAACAGACTAATGACCGGCAAATTTTCGATTTGTTTTGCTGGTTTTGGAAAATACCCATGTTCCGAAACGTTAATAATCACGCAAATTATCTTCGGAAACGTTAAAGGAAAGAAGACCGACAATGAACCCTTTGTAACGATTTTTATTTCTATTCAAACACTGAAAGGTTATATCTGTCATTTTTGACGTTTCAAGCTTGCACCAACGTGATCCAATAAGAGTTTACAGTCGTCGCGTAATTAGCGGGAATTTTCGAAGTTATATGTCCAACTAGATAAACTCCTATACTATGATCAATGGATCTTTGTGTGCACGTCACAGATAGCTGAACGTTTTCTTGCGTTTACTCTGTAGGGACACCTTGAGCATAGGAGCAGTAGAAATCTGAGGCAGCAATGGTGCCGTAACTTGGGAAACGAGAAAAATAAATTTAAAAAAATCAGAGATTGAAGGTACCTAATTTAATTAGTACGTGTTTTCTTAGTCATAATAAACCAGCAAAAGAAGGATAAACAGTTTTTTTACTTCATACCGTAATTCTAATGTAACGTACTAAGTGGAGTCATTAGTTGAGTTCTGTCCTGCCATCCCACAACGTTACAACTCTCTTAATTATCATTATATCATTATCACATTATCATGTGTGTACATTTATCTTTACACTTTCATGGTTTATTTTCAATTGAAATCATATTTTAAATGTACATCGAGAGGATGACACTGACGTTTAAAACGTCAAAATTATGAAAGATGAAAAAATTATACTTCAAATTCAAAAACTCAGTTTACTCAAAAACTAACGTTACAACTCTCTTAATTATCATTATCACATTATCATGTGTGTACGTGTATCGTCCAAGACAAGAAAACTCGGCCTTCGGTAATGACGCACAAGATCCATTGATCAAACCATAGTAATAATGACAGAGTAATGTAAGAAAAAAAAAATAGATTTATTCCCCTGTGTAAACCACAATTCACTCTCAATTATTAATATCTCGCCAAACAAATGATTAGAAAACAATTATCCGAAGGACCTGTATCTCGCGGACAATGCGTCCACGTGGCCGCGAAATATGAAAACATTGTCAGTCACGTGTCTCGTCGTATTAAAATAATACGTCGACGTCGGCGGCCCCCGTATAAATTACCAATCCGTCGTCGGGCGTATTGTGCCACCCTTGAATGCAGCGTACCGAGGGTATGAGGGTGTATTTGCCGTGCGCAGACTGTTTGCCCGATTGGACAAAAGGGTCGGTCCCATGTCCGATTAGCGGCCCGTGTTTACTGCACACAGATTTAAATTGATCCAATTATGCCCTCCCGTGTTTGCGCGTGTATTCATTTTTAGTTTTAATTTCGCGTGCAAATATGTAATTTGTTTACTTTTATGTTATTAACAAATATTCGATCGTTTTGTTTGCGTATGGATGTTGGGATGGAGTGGGTGATTCATATTTACTCAATACTCAACTTCTATTTACAAAAAAATCATTTATGTTTACGCTTTCATGGTTCATTTTTAATTTAAATTATATTTTAAATGTACATCGAGAGGATGACACTGACGTTTAAAACGTCAAAATTATAAATTTACACTTCAAATTCCGACAGTCGGTTTACTCAAAAACTAAAGGGATTTCGGAAAAAACTTATTCTTTATAAGTTGTTCATTTTGGCATTATTTATAACTATTGTTAACGTAAATTTGCTGTAACTATTATCGTTTCATAATTATAAATCAAAAATTAAGAAAAAAAAAATCATTAATTTTTTTCTCGAATAACAATGATTTTATGAAAAATATCTTTAAAGAAAATATGTTCATTTCTTTGTTATCTTCAATATTTGTTTAAGTATTTTTGTGATATTTTTCATATTTAAAAAAATATAGGCAAAAAACAAAAAACAGTTAAGGTAAACACCCACTTCCCGTGTACGAAATTTTACCAAAAGCTTTTCAGTTCTTCGGATTATCAAATAAGCCTTATGTCCAAAGTTTCATATTATTTGCTCTATTAGTTTTTGAGATACAGCGCGCACAGACACACACGAAAATCAATATATAAGAGAAACAGATTATCTCTCTATCTCTCTCTCTTACATAATGATTTTCTCTTGTGAAACTTTTGTTTGTGTTCTGTAAGTACAAGGATTAGATCAGGCCCACCCACTAACCTCCTGTTTTACTGTTTCTTAAAATACAATCTTCGGTAAATTTTCAACTTCTCCAATTAACCAAGAAATAAAGGCTGTATGCTTGATTGATAAACCAATTTACTCGTAGAAACCCTGACGAATGTTCAACTGGTTGGATTGTATGATAGAGCCCACCCACCACCCTCCGTATAAATTTAAATTTAACCTGCAAATCTTGTTTAGTTAAGGAAATTTCTTTGTTGATACATTCGAATATTTAAAAATCTCCCAAAACCGGATATTGTGGGTTAAGTAACAGCCTTAACCGATAGGTGGAGGGTGGGCCCAATCACACTCGTAAATTCATTTAATCCAAACAAGAGTTTCACGAGCGAAAATCGATGATTAAGAGGGAAAGAAACACTAAAGGATGTGCGCTTGATTGATAAACTAACTTATTCGTAGAAACGATGACGAATGTTCAACTGGTTGGACTGTAGGATAGAGCCCACCCACCGCCCTCCGTATAAACTTAAATTTAACCCACAAACCCTTGTTAAGTTGATAGATATTCAAAATAATTGAAGAAGTTGTAAATTTAAAAAATATTATACTTTAAAAAACAGTAAAGCGGGAGGATGGTGGGTGGGCTCCATCCTAACCGTAACTGAATAAATACTAACAAGATTGATTTGTCAAAAATTACAAAACATTCAGTCAATAGTTTTTGCGATATTTCACGGTGTAATTTTATGAAAAAAAAATGTAATAATTTTGTTGACTCGAAAAAAATACAAAAACAATTGCTATGCATTTGAAACTTCTTAAAATCACTTAATATTAACTCGAGAATGATTTGGTGAAAAATTACAATACATTCCGTCAATATTTTTTGCGATATTTAACGGTGTAAATTTATGAATAAAAATGTAATAATTTTGTTGACTCGAAAAAAATTCAAAAACAATTGCTAGGCATTTGAAACTTCTTAAAATCACTCAATATTAATTCAAGAATGATTTGTTAAAAAATTACAATACATTCCGTCAATAGTTTTTGTGATATTTCACGGTGCAAATTTATGAAAAAAAAATGTAATAATTTTCTTAACTCGAAAAAAATACAAAAACAATTGCTAGACATTTGAATCTTCTTAGAATCACTCAATATTAATTCAAGAATGATTTGGTGAAAAATTGCAATACATTCCGTCAATATTTTTTGCGATATTTCACGGTGCAAATTTATGAAATTTTTTTTAATAATTTTGTTGACTCGAAAAAAATATAAAAACAATTGCTAGGCATTTGAAACTTCTTAAAAACACTCAATATTAATTCAAGAATGATTTGGTGAAAAATTACAATACATTCCGTCAATATTTTTTGCGATATTTAACGGTGTAAATTTATGAATAAAAACGTAATAATTTTGTTGGCTCGAAAAAAATATAAAAACAATTGCTAGGCATTTGAAACTTCTTAAAAACACTCAATATTAATTCAAGAATGATTTGGTGAAAAATTACAATACATTCCGTCAATATTTAACGGTGTAAATTTATGAAAAAAAAATGTAATAATTTTGTTGACTAGAAAAATTAAAAAAAAAATTGCTATCCATTTGAAACTTTTTAAAATCACTTAATATTAATTTGAGAATGATTTGGTGAAAATTTACAATACATTCCGTCAGCAGATTTTGCAGTATTTTATGCAAGATTTATGGAAAAATGAAATAATTTTGTTGTCTTGAAAAATTTTTTTAAAAAATTGCTATCCATTTGAAATTTTTTAAAATCACTCAATATTAATTCAAGAATGATTTCGTGAAAAAATACAATACAGTCCGTCAATATTTTTTGCGATATTTCACGGTGCAAATTTATGAAAAAAAAAATGTAATAATTTTGTTGACTTTGATTTACTGTCAAGTTTGTTTGTTAACAAATTTTCGATTTTCGGTATCTTTTAGTTACGATGCAGTAACCGTGTGTCAATATTTATTTTATTCTACCCAGACTACTGATACAATTTTGTATGTGAGTTATTCGTAAAATTTTTAATAATATCTCTTGCGTTCCTGCAAGAGGAATAATTGTAGCTGGTAGACCGCAACGTATAATAAGGGATATTCCCGATAAATTTACATTAAAAAGAATGGAGGCCCTCGTTTTATGTAAAAAAGAAAAATACGAGAGAACATAAAGAGTTGGGACTCTTTTGTGAGGACGAAACGTGCATGAAGTTGAAATGCGTGTACATTCAGGGCGTACAAAGGGGCGGCATTTAATTGCACACCGGGAGTCCTTTCGACATGGAAATAAAATTATTATTTCGAAAGAAAAAAAAAATTTTTTTTTTTACTCAATCAACTGCACATTTTTTTTACAATCTTCAAACTTAACCAACCAATTAACGCAAACAAGGCCAAATTGGCCCCTCGTAACAATTGAATAAAACAAGCAATTACCTAACCGCACAGCGCCAATCAAAACAAGAAGGGACTCTCGGTGGTCCCCGAAGTTTTGATGAATTCAATTTCCAAAAACCAACGGATATCGTTAACATAACTCGAAAAACTTTTCGGCGGAGCTCGCGTGACTTTTGTACACAATAGCGACGATTTCCTACTGCATCGGTCCCTTTGTGCGCCTCTCTCTCTCTCTGTGCGCTCCCGTTTTCGGCACCGGATATCGGTGAAATTGGAAACATGAGCTCGTGAAAAAAAAAATAAACCGAAACAAGCAGACCGATCCATCAATCATGATTCTCTCTCTCTGCTTACCTGTGCGTGATTTTTTAAGTCTTGTTTAATAAGTTTTAATTTAAAGGGCAGATAGGCGTTTAAAAAGTTGATGGGAATGGTGGGAGCTAACAAGGAAGAAAAAAAAAACGTAATAATTAAAAAGGTGTAATCGGTTAACCCTAACTGTACATTAATAACGAGATGTTGGTTTCGATCTTGTGTGGTGATGGTTTTAAAAATTATTTTTCTATCAATAAAGTAAGAGCGTTTGAAATAGTTTGGAATGGTATAAATATTGAATTTTTTACTTTCTCCGTTACGAAGTACGAGAAAGTATTGTGATCGTGATTTTTTTTCAAAAAAATTTTCTACGGAAATATCCGTTTTGGGGTCCCTAGAAGCCATTTCAACAATTTCTGGAAAAAAAATGTTTGTGTCTGTGTGTGTGTGTATCTCAAAAACTAATTGAGCAATTGATATGAAACTTTGAACATAGGTCTTATTTAATAATTCGAAGAACTGAAAAGCTTTTGGTAAAATTTCGTACATCGGAAGTGGGTGTTTACCTTAACTGTTTTTTGTTTTTTTGCAATATTTTCCTAAATATGAAAAATATCACAAAAACATTTTAACAAATATTGAAGACAATAAAGAAATGAATATCTTTGGTCTGAAAATATTTTTCAAAAAATCATTGTTATTCGAGAAAAAAATGTATTTTTTTTTTTTCAGTTTTGGTTTATAATTATGAAATGATAATAGTTACAGCATATTTATGTTAATAATAATTGTAGAGAATGCCAAAATGAACAACTTCTAAAGAATAAGTTCTTTTTGAAATCTCTTTAGTTTTTGAGTAAACTCAGCTTTTAAATTTTCATAATTTTGACGTTTTAAACGTCAGATTCATCATCATGTACATTTAAAATATGATTTAAATTGAAAATAAACCACGAAAGCGTAAATATAAATGACATCAAGTCGGAGAAAGTAACATGATGGTCACAATTTTTTTAAGTCGGTATTTCTGTTACTTACAATCACAGAATTTCTAACCCAAAATTTACGAATTTCGAAATAGTCGATTTGATCGATTTCTCGCGCACGAATTATAATCTTTGAGTCGTGTTGAATGTGTTAGAACCAAATTTAAAATTCAACTCTGATGATAAAATTTAAATACGTTTGTGTGCCATTTTTTTTTACTTATCCTTTACGTGGCGTGTATACAGGAACGGCAATAAACGCCGCCTAATCTATAATCATTTTAAACACCCATCAATGCATATATTTAACCCAACAATGGGATCGGGTTATGTGTGGTGCTGGTACAGTTCTCACAAATAAACATCCAGAAGCGGGATTACAATAATTACGGCAGCGGAACACAATGTCTACTTCAACAATGCAAGATTAAGGAGACGTCGGTAATGATGGGCCGTCAATGGGTCTAATGACCACCTCGTACCAACCTCCGATCGAACCGGTACCACCATTGTTGACACACATCTCCTACCCAAATATTGACTTTTATCGACGGGCGTTTCGGTCAATAGAAATTCCTAATCTCGATTCGAAAAGTTGCACTTCACCTTCCGTCTTTTTTTTTCCACCAATTTGCAATCGATTCTACGTTTGTTTTGGTTCGGATTTTGTGTAAATATTATGCGATCTACGCGGGCAAACAAATATGCGTGTATTCCGAAATGTAAATAAACAGGTTTTGTTTTGATAGCTTCTGTTTATTCAATGCAGGAGGAAAATTGGATTTGTAATATTTCGAGTATTTCGGGATCTCGTATTCGCTCGAGAAAAATGTATATTTTTTTAATTGAAATATCATATACCAGCTTAAAAATTGGCATTTTTGTATTTAAGTACGATTTTCCAATTTCCATCTTCAGGTAATTTTCAGATTTTTATAGATCCTTGGAGTACAATTGAATTGGAGTGAATTTGGTAAATTTTAAATTTGTGGCAGTTGTTTATACATTTTTTTTGTCGGTTCGAAATTGTGCGCGATAGAGAAATGCAATAATCTGTGTTTACCCGTAAACATTTCAAAACCTGGTAAAGGAATATTATCAGTTTTTAATTATTCTTGAAGAACAGATAAATTTGAGTAAATTTGGCAAATTTCAAGTTCGTGGTAATTGTTTTTATATTTTTTTTCTCCGCTCGAGAATTGGCGATGGAAAAAATACTATAATCTCTGTTCTCGTGCAATTATCTCGAAAAATAGTGCAGGGATTTTTTAGTTTTTTATAGATCCTTGAAGTGCAATCGAATTTGAGTAAATTTGGTAAATTTCAAATTTGTGGCAGTTGTTTATATATTTTTTTGTCGGCTCGAAATTGTGCGCGACAGAGAAATGCAATAATCTGTGTTTACCCGTAAATATTTCAAAACCTAGCGAAGGAATATTATCAGTTTTTAATGATTCTTGAAGAACAGACAAATTTGAGTATATTTCGCAAATTTTTAGTTTGTGGCAATTGTTTTTATATTTTTTTCTCCGCTCAAGAATTGCGCGATTGAAAAAATACTGTAATCTCTGTTCTCGTGCAATTATCTCGAAAAATAGTGCAGGGATTTTTTAGTTTTTTATAGATCCTTGAAGTGCAATCGAATTTGAGTAAATTTGGTAAATTTTAAATTTGTGGCAGTTGTTTATATATTTTTTTTGTCGGTTCGAACTTGTGCGCGACAGAGAAATGCAATAATCTGTGTTTACCCGTAAATATTTCAAAACCTAGTGAAGGAATATCATCAGTTTTTAATGATTCTTGAAGAGCAGGCAAATTTGAGTAAATTTGGCAAAATTTAAGTTTGTGGCTATTGTTTTTATATTTTTTTTCTCCGCTCGAGAATTGCGCGATTGAAAAAATACTATAATCTCTGTTCTCGTGCAATTATCTCGAAAAATAGTGCAGGGATTTTTTAGTTTCTTATAGATCCTTGAAGTGCAATCGAATTTGAGTAAATTTGGTAAATTTCAAGTTTGTGGCAGTTGTTTATATATTTTTTTTTGTCGGCTCGAAATTGTGCGCGACAGAGAAATGCAATAATCTGTGTTTACTCGTAAATATTTCAAAACTTAGTGAAGGAATATTATCAGTTTTTAATGATTCTTGAAGAACAGTCAAATTTGGGTAAATTTGGCAAATTTTAAGTTTGTGGCAATTGTTTTTATATTTTTTTCTCCGCTCGAGAATTGCGCGATTGAAAAAATACTATAATCTCTCTTCTCGTGCAATTATCTCGAAAAATAGTGCAGGGAGTTTTTAGTTTTTTTATAGATCCTTGAAGTGCAATCGAATTTGAGTAAATTTGGTAAATTTTAAATTTGTGGCAGTTGTTTATATATATTTTTTTGTAGGTTCGAAATTGTGCGCGACAGAGAAATGCAATAATCTGTGTTTACCCGTAAATTTTTCAAAACCTAGTGAAGAAATATTATCAGTTTTTAATGATTCTTGAAGAACAGACAAATTTGAGTAAATTTGGCAAATTTTAAGTTTGTGGCTATTGTTTTTATATTTTTTTTCTCCGCTCGAGAATTGCGCGATGGAAAAAATACTATAATCTCTGTTCTCGTGCAATTATCATGAAAAATAGTGCAGGGATTTTTTAGTTTTTTATAGATCCCTGAAGTGCAATCGAATTTGAGTAAATTTGGTGAATTTTAAATTTGTGGCAGTTGTTTTTATATTTTTTTTCTCCGCTCGAGAATTGCGCGATAGAAAAAATACTATAATCTTTGTTCTTCTGAAATTATCTCGGATTTTTTAAGTTTTTTTTTTATAGATTCTTGGAGTGCAATTAACACAATTAGATAACGCAAAACCTTCGAGATCTCCATGATGCAGTTTTTTAGCTTCAAACATTTAGATTTAATTTCTAATTTAACCCACTGAATATTTTTTTTTATTTGAATAATTTTTTTTGTCTCTGCATCCTCCCACATCCTATTCCTCCCAGCATCCAAGAAGATCCCCAGATGATTATCGCTAAACAAACAATTTATCCACTAAATGGGAGCACTATCATTACCCACCCGGAGTAAATCCATAATTTATGAGCGGACTTTCGGTTCCCAAACGATTTACATTACAAATCTCTTCGGGCCCGGGAATCGTTTCGGTTTCATTTCGTTTTAATGATAAGCCTGGTCGGAATAACTTTACAACTTCAACTCTTTGACGACTCTATCTGTGCGGACGGTAATAATTAAGTCCGAGGAGGCGCCCGCACGTGTAATTTATACACATGTACGAGTGGATTTTTTTGTTATTTATCGACATTAGTGTGGGGACCGCCGAGGGATCAGTTTCCTCTTAGTCTATTTAAAATTTCATTAGAACAGGTATCTCAAGACACACAGAGAGAGAGAGAAATATTTTATTAAAAACGTAATGAATGTACCCAAGTCTTTCAGCCCACAATTCTAGATTTATTTTAATTTAATTTATTGGATAATCACTGGTTACAAATAGGTCTGGCAGGTCGTTCTTGGAAATGTGTGAATGGTGAAAGTGAGACATTACGTCCCTATTATTAGTATTGAGTGATATTGAAAAGTTTCAAGTGAGTAGCTATTGTTGTTATATTTTTTTTCGCGTCAACAAAGTTATTACAATTTTTCATAAATTTCCATCGGTTATCCATGAAATATCTCAAACGCTATTAACAGAATGTATTGTAATTTTTCACCAAATCATTCTTGAATTACTATTGAGTGATTTTAAGAAATTTCAAGTGGATATAATTTCTTTTTATATATTTTTCGCACCAACAAAATGACTACAATTTTTCATTCAATTTTCATCGTGTTTGCATGAATAATCGCAAAAGCTATTAACGTAATGTATTGTATTTTTTCTCGAAATCAATCTTGAATTAATATTGAGTAATTTTGGGAAGTTTCAAATGGATAGTAATTGTTTTTATATTTTTTTTCGCGCCAACAAATTTTTCATTCAATTTTCATCGTGTCTGCATTAAATATCACAAATTCTATTGAAGAAACGTATTGAAATTCTTCACTAAATCATTCTTGAATTAATATTGAGTGATTTTAAAAAGTTTCAATTGGATAGAAATTGTTTTCATAAATTTTTTCGCGCCAACAAATTTTTCATTAAATTTTCATCGTGTCTGCATTAAATATCGCAAATTCTATTGAAGAAATGTATTGAAATTTTTCACTAAATCATTCTTGAATTGATATTGAGTGATTTTGAGAAATTTCAAATGAATAGCAATTGTTTTCATATTTTTTTCGCGCCAACAAATTTTTCATTAAATTGTCATCGTGTCTGCATTAAATATCGCAAATTCTATTAAAGAAACGTATTGAAATTTTTCACTAAACCATTCTTGAATTGATATTGAGTGATTTTGAGAAGTTTCAATTGGATAGCAATTGTTTTTATATTTTTTTCGCGTCAACAAATTTTTCATTCAATTTTCATCGTGTCTGCATTAAATATCGCTAATTCTATTGAAGAAATGTATTGAATTTTTTTACTAAATCATTCTTGAATTGATATTAAGTGATTTTGAGAAGTTTCAAGTGAGTAGCAATTGTTTTTATATTTTTTTTCGCGTCAACAAAATTATTAAAATTTTTCAAAAATTTCCACCGTTTTTGCTGTTGACGGAATGTATTGTATTTTTTCACGAAATCAACCTTGAATTAATATTGAGTAGCATTGAAAAGTTTCAAGTGGATAGCAATTGTTTTTTTTTTTTTGAAGTCAACAAAATTATTACAATTTTTCATAAATTTACACCGTGTTTTCTATTAACGGAATGTACTGTATTTCATCACGAAATCAATCCTGCATGAATTTTAAATGATATTGAGAAGTTTCAAGTGGATAGCAATTGTTTACATATTTTTTTCGCGCCAACAAATTTTTTATAATTTTTCATAAATTTCCATCGGGTTTGCATGAAATATCTCAAAGGCCATTTATGGAATATATTGTAATTTTTCACAAAATTAATCTTGAATTAATATTTGGCGAGTTTAGAAAGTTTTAAGTGGATAGCAATTGTTTTTATATTTTTTTCGCGCCAACAATATTATTACAATTTTTTTAAAAACTTACATCGAGTTTGCATGAAATATTGCAAAAGCTATTTACGGAATGTATTCTAATTTTACACAAAATCAATCTTGAATTAATATTGAATGATTTTAAGAAGTTTCAAGTGGATAGCAAATGTTTATATATTTTTTTTCGCGATAACAAAATTATTACAATTTTTCAAAAATTTCCATCTGGTTTGCATGAAATATCGCAAAAGCTATTGACTGAATGTATTCTAATTTTACACATCAATCTTGAATTAATATTGAATTATTTTAAAAAGTTTCAGGTGGATAGCAATTGTTTTTATATTTTTTTCACAACAAAGTTATTATAATTTTTCAAAAAATTACATCAAGTTTGCATGAAATATCGCAAAAGCTATTGACGGAATGTATTCTAATTTTACACAAAATCAATCTTGAATTAATATTGAGTAATTTTAAGAAGTTTCAGGTGGATAGCAAATGTTTATATATTTTTTTTTCGCAACAAAATTATTACAATTTTTCAAAAATTTCCATCTGGTTTGCATGAAATATCGCAAAAGCTATTGACGGAATGTATTCTAATTTTAAACAATATCAATCTTGAATTAATATTGAATGATTTTAGGACGTTTCAGGTGGATAGCAATTGTTTTTATATTTTTCTCGCGACAACAAAATTTTTATAATTTTTCAAAAATTTCCATCGGGTTTACATGAAATGTATCAAAGGCTATTGAGAGAAAGTATTGTATTTTTTTACTAAATCATTCTTAAATCAATATTTAATGATATTGAGAAGTTTCAAATAGATAGCAATTGTTTTTATATTTTTTTCATAACTTGTAAACAGCGATGTCTTCAGGCGCAATTATTTCAAAATCTGGAGAAGGGGTGTATTCAGATTTTGACAGGATTATAAAGTAGAATCTATTTTAAATAAATTTTAAAAGTTTCAAGTTCCTGGCAATTGTTTTTATATTTTTTTTTACCTTGGAAACATCGCAGCGCCATAATTTAAAAAGTGAAGTCTTCAGGAGCAATTATTTCAAAATCTAGAGAAGGGGTGTATTCAGATTTTTACAGGATTATAAAGTAGAATCTATTTTTAATAAATTTTAAAACTTACAAGTTTCTGGCAATTGTTTTATTTTTTTTTTTTACCTTGGAAACATCGCAGCGCCATAATTTAAAAAGCGATGTCTTCAGGAACAATTATTTCAAAATCTAGAGGAGGGGTGTATTCAGATTTTTACAGGATTGTAAAGTAGAATCTATTTTAAATAATTTTTAAAAGTTTCGAGTTCCTAGCAATTGTTTTTATATTTTTTTCTTAACTTGGAAACAGCGCAGTTCCATAATTTAAAAGCGATGTCCTCAGGTGCAATTATTTCAAAATCTAGAGAAGGGGTGTATTTAGATTTTTTCAGGATTATAAAGTAGAATCTATTTTAAATAAATTTTAAGAGTTTCAAGTTCCTGGCAATTATTTTTATTTTTTTTTACCTTGGAAAGCGTCTTGTCGCGTCTTGCCCGCACGGGACTGATAACAATCTGCAACGTCGCCTTTTTTTGCGTGATTTCGCATTCTTATCACCGCGCATTGTCCACACCGGACTGATAACACGGCAGTCTGCACATCGCCGTCGCGGAAGATGTGCCGATCGCGCTCCAAATTTATTTATTTTTTCGAAAAATCGTTTTCCGCCGCGGAAAAACCCGCGAGGTTTTCGTCGCGAATTCGCGTTGCTTTCCTCAAAGCAAAGTCTCGTTTGAGTGTGAACAATTTGTGCAAGACTATTGGTGACGCGTTTACGGGATTTAAGACCGTTATTTTTTTGGTGTTAAATTCTGCAAATCCTGTGTGCAGTGTCGGAGTTTTCCATACCGAGGAGGTTGCACCGTTGGATGATCTTCGAAACCTTCAGAGATCGCATCTTTAGCAAGTTAAGAAGAGGTAAGGTAGTTTGTATTATTAAAAAATAATAAAAGATAATAAGTTTGTATTATTAAAAAATAATAAAAAATAATCGTTTGGTTTGTTTCACTTTAATTATTTATTTATTTAATTCTAGGCTAGGTAAGTCCGAGAGTAAGCTGTGGACGCCGTGCCGTGAGGCTTTGGTGAGTGAAACATTCAAAATGGATTATTTTTCCATGAATTTTGAGCTTTTGAAGAAAATTCTTTAATCAATTAATTTTTTACATTTTTTCAAATCGCTGGAGAAATATTTCGTTTCCACATTCAACTTTGGATTGTTGACATTTTGTCCCAAGCCACAGAATGGGAAATTCAAAATGGGTTATTTTTCCATGAATTTTGAGCTTTTGAGAAAATTCTTTAATCAATTAATTTTTTACAATTTTTCAAACCGCTGGAAAAATATTTCATTTCCACATTCAACTTTGGATTGTTGACATTTTGGCCCAAGCCGCGGAATGGCAATTGTTTTAATGGGAAATTCAAAATGGGTTATTTTTCCATTAATTTTAAGCTTTTGAAGAAAATTCTTTAAACAATTATTTTTTTACAATTTTTCAAACCGCTGGAAAAATATTTCATTTCCACATTCAACTTTGGATTGTTGACATTTTGTCCCAAGCCGCGGAATGGCAATTGTTTCAATGGAAAATTCAAAATGGGTTATTTTTTAATGAATTTTGAGCTTTTGAAGAAAATTCTTTAATCAATTGATTTTTTACAATTTTTCAAACCGCTGGAAAAATATTTCGTTACCACATTCAACTTTGGATTGTAGACATTTTGTCCCAAGCCACGGAATAGCAATTGTTTTAATGGAAAATTCAAAAAGGGTTATTTTTCCATGAATTTTGAACTTTTGAAGAAAATTCTTTAATCAATTGATTTTTTACAATTTTTCAAATCGCTGGAAAAATATTTCGTTACCACATTCAACTTTGGATTGTAGACATTTTGTCCCAAGCCACGGAATAGCAATTGTTTTAATGGAAAATTCAAAAAGGGTTATTTTTCCATGAATTTTGAACTTTTGAAGAAAATTCTTTAATCAATTGATTTTTTACAATTTTTCAAATCGCTGGAAAAATATTTCGTTTCCACATTCAACTTTAGATTGTTGACATTTTGTCCCAAGCCACGGAATGGCAATTGTTTTAATGGGAAATTCAAAATGGGTTATTTTTCAATGAATTTTGAGCTTTTGAAGAAAATTCTTTAATCAATTGATTTTTTACAATTTTTCAAATCGCTGGAAAAATATTTCGTTTCCACATTCAACTTTGGATTGTAGACATTTTGTCCCAAGCCACGGAATGGCAATTGTTTTAATGGGAAATTCAAAAAGGGTTATTTTTCCATGAATTTTGAACTTTTGAAGAAAATTCTTTAATCAATTAATTTTGTACAATTTTTCAAACCGCTGGAAAAATATTTCGTTTCCACATTCAACTTTGCATTGTTGACATTTTGTCCCTAGCGACGGAATGGCAATTGTTTTAATGGGAAATTCAAAATTCATTATTTTTCCATGAATTTTAAGCTTTTGAAGCAAATTCTTTAATCAATTAATTTTTTACAATTTTTCAAACCGCTGGAAAAATATTTCGTTTCCACATTCAATTTTGGATTGTTAACATTTTGTTCCAAGCCACGGA
Source organism: Ocypus olens (assembly GCA_910593695.2). Taxonomy (NCBI): domain Eukaryota; kingdom Metazoa; phylum Arthropoda; class Insecta; order Coleoptera; family Staphylinidae; genus Ocypus; species Ocypus olens. The sequence goes on from OU343052.1 coordinate 58,600,279, forward strand.
ATGGCAATTGTTTTAATGGGAAATTCAAAATGGGTTATTTTTCTATAAATTTTGAGCTTTTCAAGAAAATTCTTCAATCAATTAATTTTTTGCAATTTTTCAAATCGCTGCAAAAATATTTCGCTTCCACGTTCAACTTTGGATTGTTGACATTTTGTTCCAAGCCACGGAATGGCAATTGTTTTAATTGGAAATTCAAAATGGGTTATTTTTCCATGAATTTTGAGCTTTTCAAGAAAATTCTTGAATCAATTAATTTTTTACAATTTTTCAAACCGCTGGAAAAATATGTCGTTTCCACATTCAACTTTGGATTGTTGACATTTTGTTCCTAACCACGGAATGGCAATTGTTTTAATGGGAAATTCAAAAATGGTTATTTTTCCATGAATTTTGAGCTTTTGAAGAAAATTCTTTAATCAAATGATTTTTTACAATTTTTCAAATACTTCATTATGGAATCGATTTTTCAAATTTTGAACGGCCGTAGCGACTAAACGAAAAATCAAAATCGAACGCGGTTTGCAAATCTGTGTTTTTTGTGTGCAAATTAGTCGGATTCAATTAAAATTGGCGATTCCTAATTTTTGACGAAAACCTGAAAACTAAAGAGGGTCCCCCCTTCTTACTTTTGCTCAAAAAATGGCTTTAAAATTATTTTCTGAAGAAACCACTGGTTCGATTCGGGGTTTCTATGCATCACTGGAAAGATCCCTTCAAGAAAATGCACTTGCGCAACCACAAATGTCAATTTTAAGCCCTCGACACGTTCGCAAAGAAAATTCGAGAATTGAAAAAATCGAAAAAATCAACTTTTTTAGTAATCATCGTAGACTTTTACGTAAAACCTTTTTTTCATCAGAAGAACGATAGAAATCGATTGGCGTTTAAAAATTTCACCCATCTGAAATAGCAAAAAAATTTGGAAAATTTTGATCGCTGACTGGATTATTATTTTTATTAAATTCATCGATCGCGGCACGAATATTCGAAAAGTAACATTCCTTTCCGTTTCCGGATGACAGGTGCGACCGAGACGCGCGTGCATCTTCTATTAGTAACAGTCGAATGCTTCGTCCCCCTTGTTTTCTTCAAACAACTGTTTCTGGTTCTTCAGCTCGTGCCGGAGCACGGGTCGTATTTTTACAAGCACGGAAATTCTTTAGTTGTTTCACCGGGTTTAATCGATTTTTAGAAAGCTCCTTCATCACGGAATACCAATTATAGTTTTAATAAAAGTACAGAGTGTTTCAGAAATAAATTAATAATAACTATAACAGTTTTATCAAGACTGAAGAAACAGTTTGCATAGCCACAGAATTTTGTTTCTGAGTTGGCCATGCCTGAGAGAGAGATACATAGCATTCATTCATTTTTTTAAATCTAATTCAATAGTCTCGTGACGTAATAATATGTGACATACCTCATTTATCCCACAGCCAACTCTGAAACAAAATTTTGTGGCTCACGCGATAGATTTTATAATGTGTTGTGGTTGCAAAATTTACGACCAACATTTTCCATCGTTGTATTAAAATCCGAAAATGAGTACTAATCCCTGTTTACTGTTTAACAATCGAAAAACGTTGGCGGTTCTTTTAAATCGATCCGAACGTAATAATTTTGTTGGGGCGGTCGGACGCGATTTAAAATGCGAGTTTTCGATTTTGGCTCATTGTGAAGTAAAAATTGATTTCTTTACAAATACTAGAAACGAATTTCACGGACGGGCGGCCGAATGTGCGCGAAATAATTGATGGACGAGACGGCGGCGGCGGCGCGCACTGACCAATGGCGATTCCGAAAAAGAGTCGCAATTCGGCGCGCAGAAGCCAATTAGGGCTGAGGGCCTGCACACATGACGTACCACCTGTGCGGCACGCGCACCGAGGGGTGTGCGAGAGGGGGCACAGGTGGTAGGCGAGCCACCCTCGCCCGAAACCGAACTGAACTGGGTCAATTTTCCGACTTCTGTCAGATTCGGCCACAAGAACAAAACAGAGTCAGTTACCACTTTGGCAAGATCTAGAGAGAAATACAATAGATTTTGAGTAATTTTGGAAAATTTAAAATTAGTGTTTTTATAATTTTTTTTTATTAACTCTAGAAATTCGCGATTTTAAGAATACAATAAACTGTGTTTGGGGGTGATTATCTCGAATTCTAGTGATGGGGTATTTCCAGATTTTCATTGATTCGTAAAATATAATCGATTTTGCGTAATTTTGTAAAATTTCAAATTTGTAGCATTTGTTTTAATATTTTTTTTAAACAATTGGAAAAAAACGCGACCTCGGAATTACAATAAAAGGTTTAGGGGTGATTATCTCGAGTTCTAGTGATAGGGTATTTCCAGATTTTCATTGATACGTAAAATATAATCAATTTTGTGAGATTTTGTAAAGTTTCAAATTTGTGGCATTTGTTTTAATATTTTTTTTATCAATTGGAAAAAAAACGCGACCTCGGAATTACAATAAAAGGTTTAGGAGTGATTATCTCGAATTCTAGTGATGGGGTATTTCCAGATTTTCATTGATACGTAAAATATAATCAATTTTGAGTAATTTTGTAAAGTTACAAATTTGTGGCATTTGTTTTAATATTTTTTTAATCAATTGGAAAAAACGCGACCTCGGAATTACAATAAAAGGTTTAGGGGTGATTATCTCGAATTCTAGTGATAGGGTATTTCCAGATTTTCATTGATACGTAAAATATAATCGATTTTGCGTAATTATGTAAAATTTCAAATTTGTGGCATTTGTTTTAATATTTTTTTAATCAATTGGAAAAAAACGCGACCTCGGAATTACAATAAAAGGTTTAGGGGTGATTATCTCGAATTCTAGCGATGGGGTATTTCCAGATTTTCATTGATACGTAAAATATAATCAATTTTGAGTAATTTTGTAAAATTTCAAATTTGTGGCATTTGTTTTAATATTTTTTTAATCAATTGGAAAAAACGCGACCTCGGAATTACAATAAAAGGTTTGGGGTGATTATCTCGAGTTCTAGTGATGGGGTATTTCCAGATTTTCATTGATACGTAAAATATAATCAATTTTGCGTAATTTTGTAAAATTTCAAATTTGTGGCATTTGTTTTAATATTTTTTTAATCAATTGGAAAAAAACGCGTCCTCGGAATTACAATAAAAGGTTTAGGGGTGATTATCTCGAATTCTAGTGATGGGGTATTTCCAGATTTTCATTGATACGTAAAATATAATCAATTTTGCGTAATTTTGTAAAATTTCAAATTTGTGGCATTTGTTTTAATATTTTTTTAATCAATTGGAAAAAAACGCGTCCTCGGAATTACAATAAAAGGTTTAGGAGTGATTATCTCGAATTCTAGTGATGGGGTATTTCCAGATTTTCATTGATACGTAAAATATAATCAATTTTGCGTAATTTTGTAAAATTTCAAATTTGTGGCATTTGTTTTAATTTTTTTTTTAATCAATTGGCAAAAACGCGACCTCGGAATTACAATAAAAGGTTTGGGGTGATTATCTCGAGTTCTAGTGATGGGGTATTTCCAGATTTTCATTGATACGTAAAATATAATCAATTTTGCGTAATTTTGTAAAATTTCAAATTTGTGGCATTTGTTTTAACATTTTTTTTATCAATTGGAAAAAAAACGCGACCTCGGAATTACAATAAAAGGTTTAGAGGTGATTACCTCGAATTCTAGTGATGGGGTATTTCCAGATTTTCATTGATTCGTAAAATATAATCAATTTTGAGTAATTTTGTAAAGTTACAAATTTGTGGCATTTGTTTTAATATTTTTTTAATCAATTGGAAAAAACGCGACCTCGGAATTGCAATAAAAGTTTTAGGGGTGATTATCTCGAATTCTAGCGATGGGGTATTTCCAGATTTTCATTGATACGTAAAATATAATCAATTTTGTGTAATTTTGTAAAATTTCAAATTTGTGGCATTTGTTTTAATATTTTTTTTAATCAATTGGCAAAAACGCGACCTCGGAATTACAATAAAAGGTTTGGGGTGATTATCTCGAGTTCTAGTGATGGGGTATTTCCAGATTTTCATTGATACGTAAAATATAATCAATTTTGAGTAATTTTGTAAAATTTCAAATTTGTGGCATTTGTTTTAATATTTTTTTTAATCAATTGGAAAAAAACGCGACCTCGGAATTACAATAAAAGGTTTAGGGGTGATTATCTCGAGTTTTAGTGAGGGGTATTTCCAGATTTTTATTGATTCGTAAAATATAATCGCTTTTGCGTAATTTTGTAAAATTTTAAATTTGTGGCATTTGTTTTAATATTTTTTTTAATCAATTGGAAAAAAACGCGACCTCGGAATTACAATAAAAGGTTTAGGGGTGATTATCTCGAGTTCTAGTAATGGGGTATTTCCAGATTTTCATTGATTCGTAAAATATAATCAATTTTGAGTAATTTTGTAAAATTTCAAATTTGTAGCATTTGTTTTAATTTTTTTTTTAATCAAATGGAAAAAAACGCGACCTCGGAATTACAATAAAAGGTTTAGGGGTAATTATCTCGAATTCTAGTGAAGGGTATTTCCAGATTTTCATTGATACGTAAAATATAATCAATTTTGCGTAATTTTGTAAAATTTCAAATTTGTGGCATTTGTTTTAATATTTTTTTTAATCAATTGGCAAAAACGCGACCTCGGAATTACAATAAAAGGTTTGGGGTGATTATCTCGAGTTCTAGTGATGGGGTATTTCCAGATTTTCATTGATACGTAAAATATAATCAATTTTGCGTAATTTTGTAAAATTTCAAATTTGTGGCATTTGTTTTAACATTTTTTTTATCAATTGGAAAAAAACGCGACCTCGGAATTACAATAAAAGGTTTAGGGGTAATTATCTCGAATTCTAGTGAAGGGTATTTCCAGATTTTCATTGATACGTAAAATATAATCAATTTTGCGTAATTTTGTAAAATTTCAAATTTGTGGCATTTGTTTTAATATTTTTTTAATCAATTGGAAAAAAACGCGACCTCGGAATTACAATAAAAGGTTTAGGGGTGATTATCTCGAATTCTAGTGATGGGGTATTTCGAGATTTTCATTGATTCGTAAAATATAATCGATTTTGCGTAATTTTGTAAAATTTTAAATTTGTGGCATTTGTTTTAATATTTTTTTTAATCAATTGGAAAAAAACGCGACCTCGGAATTACAATAAAAGGTTTAGGGGTGATTATCTCGAATTCTAGTGATGGGGTATTTCGAGATTTTCATTGATTCGTAAAATATAATCGATTTTGCGTAATTTTGTAAAATTTTAAATTTGTGGCATTTGTTTTAATATTGTTTTTATCAATTGGAAAAAAACGCGACCTCGGAATTACAATAAAAGGTTTAGGGGTGATTATCTCGAATTCTAGTGATGGGGTATTTCCAGATTTTCTTTGATACGTAAAATATAATCAATTTTGAGTAATTTTGTAAAATTTCAAATTTGTGGCATTTGTTTTAATATTTTTTTTAATCAATTGGAAAAAAACGCGACCTCGGAATTACAATAAAAGGTTTAGGGGTGATTATCTCGAGTTCTAGTGATGGGGTATTTCCAGATTTTCATTGATTGATAAAATATAATCAATTTTGAGTAATTTTGTAAAACTTCAAATTTGTGGCATTTGTTTTAATATTGTTTTTATCAATTGGAAAAAAACGCGACCTCGGAATTACAATAAAAGGTTTAGGGGTGATTATCTCGAATTCTAGTGATGGGGTATTTCCAGATTTTCATTGATACGTAAAATATAATCAATTTTGAGTAATTTTGTAAAATTTCAAATTTGTGGCATTTGTTTTAATATTTTTTTATCAATTCGAAAAAACGCGACCTCGGAATTACAATAAACGGTTTAGGGGTGTCTAGTGATGGAGTGTTTTCAGATTTTCAGTGAATAATTCAGAGGGTTAGTAGCTCAATATAATACACCCTTAAACTGCGCTTTAGTTCTTTAACAAACGTCAACTTTTCGTTGTCAAATGAAAGCGAAAAACTCTACGTTTTTAATCCGTCGTAAAAAAAAAAGATTTACTCGATGACTTCTCTTTTTGTGGGTCACATATGGCCCACAAGGGGTGGTTATTACATCCCTCTTCCGGACCGGACTTCATAAAACGTCCGACCTCTGATCTGAACCGCCGTTTCCATAACGAGCTTTGATCTTAACGACCCACTTTATGAAACCGTGGGGAAAAAAAGGGTTAGCGCCTTGTTTAATGTTTCGGACACCCTTATAAACAAATATCCGCGATTTTCCACGCCCGTCCTATTTTTTTTTTTCTTCACCCGCCTAGATAATTGGTTATCAATATTGGGCCCATTAGTCAACGTTAACCCTTTTCCACCCTACAAATTGAATATATTATTACCGCGATCAATCAGCAGGGTAGGGGGTGAAACGCTTCTGGTCTGAAGAGGGTTTGTGTTTACAAAATACGGGGCGGTGGAACAATGCGAGGCGAGTGGAAATGTCACGTGCCCTTTCTTTATTTTTTCGGTTGTCCTCGGGGCTTATGGGTACTTGAAGATACTTGAAGGGAGATTCGGTTGTGTGCATTGATTCCGAGTGGGACATTTTTTTTATATTGTGGGTCTTTGTTTGGATGATTGAAAATATTACTGGTTATAATTTATTATTATTATTAAACCTAATTTACTTTCGAATACAAGAAAAACAGTTTCAAAATTACACAATAGAATTTTTTTTTCTACACAACATCATTATCCCGATCGAAGAAAATCGATTAAAGATTTCGCACAACTTCCTCCATTGTCACTTCCTCCGCAACTTTTTTTCACACAATGATCCACCCTCGCAAGGGACCTTCTTTAATTCCTGTACTTCCTCCCGGCGAATTTTTTTTTTGCTCTCGTTGGGTTTCCAGCACGAGGGCCTTCTAAAATTAGAAGGAAGTATCACTGGGTAACCCAATTTTTATAAAAAGGCGCTATTTTTGGAACGACGGCCGCCGCCGAATAAATGGGATGAGGATGTGCACGGTTGTTGGTAAGGATTTTTAAAGAGGCGAGAACGAACGAATTCATTGCCTGCTGTAAAAGTGTGGATGCTGTTGATTGATTTTTTTTCGCGTATAAATAGCGCTGAATGGACTGAGACACTTGAAAATGTAAATGGTCACCGGCAAAAAAGCTTTTGATTTTTTTATACTTTTAACTTGTTGCCATTCTATTTTCAGCAGTGATATGTAAATTGTTTTAGCAGAGTATTAAAAATACGTTCATTGTGGATTAATTTTGAAATTTTGAAGCAAATTCCAGCAACGATGATTTTTTTAGAATTTTTTTAATCGACTAATGCAATGTTTTTTTTCTCCAGTTCAAGTTTTCAGGGTTGCCATTTTGTTTTCAGTTGTGGTATGGCAATTGTTTTGAAGGGAGGTTACAAATAGGTTTATTCTGGATGGATTTTGAAATTTTGAAGCAAATTCCAGAAACGATGATTTTTTTAGAATTTTTTTAATCGACTAATGCAATGTTTTTTTTCTCCAGTTCAAGTTTTCGGTGTCGCCATTTTGTTTTCAATTATGATATAGCAATTGTTTTGATGGGAGGTTAAAAATAGGTTTATTATGGATGGATTTTGAAATTTTGAAGAAAATTCCGGAAACGATGATTTTTTTAGAATTTTTTTAATCGACTAATGCAATGTTTTTTTTCTCCAGTTCAAGTTTTCAGTGTTGCCATTTTGTTTTCAGTTGTGATATGGCAATTGTTTTGAAGGGAGGTCAAAAATAGGTTTATTCTGGATGGATTTTGAAATTTTGAAGGAAATTCCAGAAACGATGATTTTTTTAGAATTTTTTTAATCGACTGATGCAATGTTTTTTTTCTCCAATTTAAGTTTTCAGTGTTGCCATTTTGTTTTCAGTTGTGGTATGGCAATTGTTTTGAAGGGAGGTCAAAAATAGGTTTATTCTGGATGGATTTTGAAATTTTGAAGCAAATTCCAGTTACGGTGATTTTTTTAGAATTTTTTTAATCGACTAATGCAATGTTTTTTTCCCACTTTAAGTTTTCAGTGTTGCCATTTTGTTTTCAGTTGTGGTATGACAATTGTTTTGAAGGGAGGTCAAAAATAGGTTTATTCTGGATGGGTTTTGAAATTTTGAAGCTAATTTCAGAAACGATGATTTTTGTAGAATTTTTTTAATTGCCTGATGCAATGTTTCTTTTTCTTCAACTCAAGTTTTCAGTGTTGTCATTTTGTTTTCAGTTGGGATATGGCAATTGTTTTGAAGGGAGGTTAAAAATAGGTTTATTCTGGATGGATTTTGAAATTTTGAAGCAAATTCCAGAAACGGTGATTTTTTTAGAATTTTTTTAATCGACTAACGCAATGTTTTTTTTTCTACAATTCAAGTTTTCAGTGTTACCATTTTGTTTTCAGTTGTGATAGGGCAATTGTTTTGATGGGAGGTCAAAAATAGGTTTATTCTGGATAGATTTTGAAATTTTGAAGCAAATTCCAGAAATGATGATTTTTTTAGAATTTTTTTAATCGACTAATGCAATGTTTTTTTTTCTCCAGTTCAAGCTTTCAGTGTTGCAATTTTGTTTTCAGTTGTGATATGGCAATTGTTTTGATGGGAGATCAAAAATTGGTTTATTCTGGATGGATTTGAAAATTTTGAAGCAAATTCTAGAAACAATGATCTTTTTAGAATTTTTTTAATCGCCTAATGCAATGTTTTTTCTCCAATTTAAGTTTTCAGTGTTGCCATTTTGTTTTCAGTTGTGATATGGCAATTGTTTTGAAGGGAGGTCAAAAATAGGTTTATTCTGGATGGATTTTGAAATTTTGAAGCAAATTCCAGAAACGATGATTTTTTTAGAATTTTTTTAATTGCCTGATGCAATGTTTCTTTTTCTTCAACTCAAGTTTTCAGTGTTGTCATTTTGTTTTCAGTTGTGATATGGCAATTGTTTTGAAGGGAGGTCAAAAATAGGTTTATTCTGGATAGATTTTGAAATTTTGAAGCAAATTCTAGAAATGATGATTTTTTTAGAATTTTTTTAATCGACTAATGCAATGTTTTTTTTCTACAATTCAAGTTTTCAGTGTTGCCATTTTGTTTTCAGTTGTGATATGGCAATTGTTTTGATGGGGGGTCAAAAATAGGTTTATTCTGGATGGATTTTGAAATTTTGAAGCAAATTCCAGAAACGATGATTTTTTTAGAATTTTTTAATCGACTAATGCAATGTTTTTTTCTCCAATTTAAGTTTTCAGTATTGCCATTTTGTTTTCAGTTGTGGTATGGCAATTGTTTTGAAGGGAGGTCAAAAATAGGTTTATTCTGGATGTATTTTGAAATTTTGAAGCAAATTCCGGAAACGATGATTTTTTTAGATTTTTTTTAATCGACTAATGCAATGTTTTTTTTTCTCCAGTTCAAGCTTTCAGTGTTGCAATTTTGTTTTCAGTTGTGATATGGCAATTGTTTTGAAGGGAGGTCAAAAATAGGTTTATTCTGGATAGATTTTGAAATTTTGAAGCAAATTCTAGAAATGATGATTTTTTTAGAATTTTTTTAATCGACTAATGCAATGTTTTTTTTCTACAATTCAAGTTTTCAGTGTTGCCATTTTGTTTTCAGTTGTGATATGGCAATTGTTTTGATGGGGGGTCAAAAATAGGTTTATTCTGGATGGATTTTGAAATTTTGAAGCAAATTCCAGAAACGATGATTTTTTTAGAATTTTTTAATCGACTAATGCAATGTTTTTTTCTCCAATTTAAGTTTTCAGTATTGCCATTTTGTTTTCAGTTGTGGTATGGCAATTGTTTTGAAGGGAGGTCAAAAATAGGTTTATTCTGGATGTATTTTGAAATTTTGAAGCAAATTCCGGAAACGATGATTTTTTTAGATTTTTTTTAATCGACTAATGCAATGTTTTTTTTTCTCCACTTCAAGTTTTCAGTGTTGCAATTTTGTTTTCAGTTGTGATATGGCAATTGTTTTGAAGGGAGGTCAAAAATAGGTTTATTTTTGATGGATTTTGAAATTTTGAAGCAAATTCCAGATACGATGATTTTTTTATAATTTTTTTAATCGACTAATGCAATGTTTTTTTTCCCAACTTCAAGTTTTCAGTGTTGCCATTTTGTTTTCAGTTATGGTATGGCGATTATTTTGAAGGGAGGTTAAAAATAGGTTTATTCTGGATAGATTTTGAAATTTTGGAGCAAATTCCGGAAACGATGATTTTTTTTAGAATTTTTTTAATCGACTAATGCAAGGTTTTTCTTTTCTCCATTTCAAGTTTTCAGTGTTGCCATTTTGTTTACAGTTGGGATATGGCAATTGTTTTGAAGGGAGGTTAAAAATAAGTTTATTCTGGATGGAGTAAATTCCAGAAACGATGATTTTTTTAGAATTTTTTTAATCGACTAATGCAGTGTTTTTTTTTTCTCCAGTTCAAGTTTTCAGTGTTGCCATTTTATTTTCAGTTGTGGTATGGCAATTGTTTTGAAGGGAGGTCAAAAATAGGTTTATTCTAGATGGATTTTGAAATTTTGAAGCAAGTTCCGGAAACGATGATTTTTTTAGAATTTTTTTAATCGACTAATGCAATGTTTTTTCTCCAGTGTGTGCCTGTGCGCGCTGTATCTGAAAAACTAATAGAGCAATTGATATGAAACTTTGAACATAAGTCTTATTTGATAATCCGAAGAACTGAAAAGCTTTTGGTAAAATTTCGTGCACCGGAAGTGGGTGTTTACCTTAACCGTTTTTTGTTTTCTTCCAATATCTTCTTAAATATGAAAAATATCACAAAAACGTTTAAACAACTATTGAAGGCAACAAATAAATGAACATCTTTTGTTCTAAAATATTTTTCATAAAATCATTGTTATTCGAGAAAAAAATTTATTATTATTTTTTTAATTTTTGGTTGATAATTATAAAACGATAATAGTTACAGTAAATTTATGTTAATAATAATTGTGGAGAATGCCAAAATGAACAACTTATAAAGAATACGTTTTTTTCGAAATCCCTTTAGTTTTTGAGTAAACTGAGTTTTAAAATTTGAAGTATAATTTTTCCATCTTTCATAATTTTGACGTTTTAAACGTCAGTTTCATCCGCTCTATGTACATTTAAAATATGATTTAAATTGAAAATAAACCATGAAAGCGTAAATATAGATAATACCGTCAACTCGGAAAAGTAACATGATGGCCACATCACCATTTTTTACAATTTTTTACAGAATCGAAATTTGGTAAGCGTTAAGAGTAACTTTGTAAGTTTGTAAGTTTCATATCGATTATTTTCATATTCAAGGGTGGATGTGGTATTTCACAAAATTTTAAGTAATTTACGTTTGATGAAAACTATCAAATAAAACCTGTAATTGTTTACAAGAAGATTTAGAAATGTAACAATTATGTTTTTCTTGTTTTATTTCGCAGCCCACTTACAGGCTGTTTAATGACATAAGAAATTGTACGTGCGCCCTCGGTTTCTTATTACACGCCTAATGGGACGTAATTTCGGCCATATGGCGCACTTGTTCGGGAAATCGTATTACCTTCATGAAATATTGTCCCCTCGCCAGCAGCCCGTTGGCTACCTGTCCGGGGATGAAACCCCGCGCTCTCCCATTGGCCGAGCGCCCACCCCGACGCCGAGGGTTAGTCCGTTTCTAGAGGGGGTAGCGAAACTCATATAAGCCCAAATCCGGGGTTCCTTCCGGCACACACGTTCAAATCTTCTTCTCGAATACACCAGTCGTGCCTCGATACATAAAGTGCAACATGAACTACGAAAACGCGATGGATACCGTGCAGACGACGACGGCGCCGTACACGTGTTACAATTACATGTACGGGGATGGCGCGCCCGCGGGGTTGGACTGGAACCTGTCGAGCTCGAGGTCCACCGGGAGTTACGACAGCAACGAGGACTGCGGAAGTCCGGACGCCCTTCAGCAGAAGACGCGCGTCACTCCGCAGGTCCTGCGGAAGAGGAGGCTGGCCGCCAACGCGCGGGAGCGGCGGAGGATGCAGAACCTGAATCAGGCCTTCGACAGGCTGAGAACGTACCTTCCTCAGCTGGGACAGGACAGGCAGTTGTCGAAGTACGAGACCCTACAGATGGCGCAGACCTACATCAACGCGCTCTACGATCTCCTCGAAAATCCCGCGAGCAATTGATCTACGCGTTGGTATTTTGTAAATTATGTATATATTGATGTTTAAGATTATTAAATAATTATTAATTCTAGCCGTTTATTTATGCTTGTTACGATACAACCTTTCAGTACAAGTGATTTAGTGCAAATAAAACAAGGTAAGTAGATTATAAAAAAACCCTATTTAAATTGGATTTGCTTAAAAAAAATGGTGATGTGGCCATCATGTTACTTTCTCCGACTTGTTGGTATCATTTATATTTACGCTTTCATGGTTTATTTTCAATTTAAATCATATTTTAAATGTACACCGAGCGGATGAATCTGACGTTTAAAACGTCAAAATTATGAAACATGGAAAAATTATACTTCAAATTGAAAGACGCGGTTTACTCAAAAACTAAAGGGATTTCGAAAGAAACTTATTCTCTATAAGTTGTTCATTTTAGCATTCTCTACAATTATTATTAAAATAAATTTGCTGTAACTATTATCGTTTTATAATTATAAACAAAAAATTTAAAAAAAAATAATAAATTTTTTTCTCGAATAAAAATGATTTTATGAAAAATATTTTTAAGCAAAAGATGTTAATTTCTTTGTTGTCTTCAAAGTTTGTAGAACTGTTTTTGTGATATTTTTCATATTTAACAAAATATTGGCAAAAAACAAAAAACAGTGAAGGTAAACGCCCACTTCCGGTGTACGAAATTTTACCTAAAGCTTTTCAGTTCTTCAGATTATCAAATAAGACGTATGTTCAAAGTTTCATATCAATTGCTCCATTCGTTTTTGAGATACAGCGCACACAGACACAATTTTTTTTTCCAGAAATTGTTGAAATGGCCGCCAGGGACACCAAAACGGAAATTTCCGTAAACAACATTTTTGAAAAAAAAAAACGGAGAAAGTAAAAATCTAGAAGATCAATTTACTGAATTGTAAGATAATCACAATTCTCCGCAATTGAAGTTGCAACTTTTAAATTCGGTAAAAAAATAGTAAAACAATTGCTACAAGAGTAAAACTTTCTGAATTTATTCAGAATAGTTGCTACTTTGTGATACCATAAAAATTCTATAACGTCAATTACCTAAATTACAAGATAATCACAATTCAAAGCCCGTTTGTATTTTTTTTCTGAAGTTGCAACTTTTAAATTCGGTAAAAAAATAGTAAAACAATTGCTACAAGAGTAAAACTTTCTGAATTTATTCAAAATAGTAGCTACTATATAATACCATAAAAATTCTATAACGTCAATTACCTAAATTGCGAGATAATCACAATTCAAAGCCAGTTTGTTTTTTTTTTCTGAAGTTGCAACTTTTAAATTCGGTAAAAAAATAGTAAAACAATTGCTACAAAAGTAAAACTTTCTGAATTTATTCAGAATAGTTGCTACTTTATGATACCATAAAAAATCTATAACGTCAATTACCTAAATTGCAAGATAATCACAATTCAAAGCCCGTTTGTTTTTTTTTCTGAAGTTGCAACTTTTAAATTCGGTAAAAAAATAGTAAAACAATTGCTACAAGAGTAAAACTTTCTGAATTTATTCAGAATAGTTGCTACTTTGTGATACCATAAAAATTCTATAACGTCAATTACCTAAATTACAAGATAATCACAATTCAAAGCCCGTTTGTATTTTTTTTCTGAAGTTGCAACTTTTAAATTCGGTAAAAAAATAGTAAAACAATTGCTACAAGAGTAAAACTTTCTGAATTTATTCAAAATAGTAGCTACTATATAATACCATAAAAATTCTGTAACGTCAATTACCTAAATTGCGAGATAATCACAATTCAAAGCTAGTTTATTTTTTTTTTCTGAAGTTGCAACTTTTAAATTCGGTAAAAAAATAGTAAAACAATTGCTACAAGAGTAAAACTTTCTGAATTTATTCAAAATAGTAGCTACTATATAATACCATAAAAATTCTATAACGTCAATTACCTAAATTGCGAGATAATCACAATTCAAAGCCCGTTTGTTTTTCTTTCGGAAGTTGCAACTTTTAAATTCGGTAAAAAAATAGTAAAACAATTGCTACAAGAGTAAAACTTTCTGAATTTATTCAGAATAGTAGCTACTTTGTGATACCATAAAAATTCTAAAACGTCAATTACCTAAATTGCAAGATAATCACAATTCAAAGCCCGTTTGTTTTTTTTCTTTTTGAAATTGCATTTTTCAAATTCGGTAAAAAAATAGTAAAACAATTGCTACAAGAGTAAAACTTTCTGAATTTATTCAGAATAGTAGCTACTATATAATACCATAAAAATTCTATAACGTCAATTACCTAAATTGCGAGATAATCACAATTCAACGCCAGTTTGTTTTTTTTTTCTGAAGTTGCAACTTTTAAATTCGGTAAAAAAATAGTAAAACAATTGCTACAAAAGTAAAACTTTCTGAATTTATTCAGAATAGTTGCTACTATATAATACCATAAAAATTCTATAACATCAATTACCTAAATTGCAAAATAATCACAATTTTCCGCCTGTCTGTTTTTTCTCTAAGGTTGCATTTTTTAAATTCGATAAAAAATAGTAAAACAATTGCTACAAGAGTAAAACTTTCTGAATTTATTCAGAATAGTTGCTACTATATAATACCATAAAAATTCTATAACGTCAATTACCTAAATTGCGAGATAATCACAATTCAAAGCCCGTTTGTTTTTTTTTTCTGAAGTTGCAACTTTTAAATTCGGTAAAAAATAGTAAAACAATTGTTACAAGAGTAAAACTTTCTGAATTTATTCAGAATAGTAGCTACTTTGTGGTACCATAAAAATTCTAAAACGTCAATTACCTAAATTGCAAGATAATCTCAATTCAAAGCCCGTTTGTTTTTTTTTTCTCTGAAGTTGCATTTTTCAAATTCGGTAAAAAAATAGTAAAACAATTGCTACAAGAGTAAAACTTTCTGAATTTATTTAAAATAGTTGCTACTTTGTAATACCATACAAATTAATTCTAATATGTCAATTACCTAAATTGTAAGATAATCTCAATTCAACGCACGTTTGTTTTTTTCTAAAGTTGCATTTTTTTTCTGAATTCGGTAAAAAAATAGTAAAACAATTGCTACTAGCTTAAAAAATTCCAAAGTTACTTGGAATAGCTGCAACTATGTGGTACCGTAAGAATCCAGTGGCGTGCTTACTCTTTTTTTTCGATTTTTAATTTAAAAGTTATGACAAAATTTCTCAATAATTTTTCTCGTTAATTTACATTCATTTTTATCAATCATATTATATCAATGTAAAGCTGATTTAAAGTTCTATTCGATGACATAAAAATATACAGGGTGTACCATTAAAAAAATGCAACTTTGCGTGGTAACTCTTAAATTAAAAGTCAAAATAAAAAAATAAGCACGCCACTGAATTCTGCGAAAAAGACCACAACAAAGACATTAAAATATACAGAGTGTTTCATTTAAAAAAATGCAACATTGTGTCTTAACTCTTAAATTAAAAGTCAAAATAAAAAAAAATAAGCACGCCACTGAATTCTGCGAAGAAAACCACAACGAATACATTAAAATATACAGCGGTTTCCATTAAAAAAAATGCAACATTGTGTCGTAACTCTTAAATTAAAAGTTAAAATAAAAAAATTAGTACGCCACTGAATTCTGCGAAGAAGACCACAACAAAGACATTAAAATATACAGAGGTTTCCATTAAAAAAAAATGCAACATTGTGTCTTAACTCGTAAATTAAAAGTCAAAATAAAAAAATAAGCACGCCACTGAATTTTGCGAAGAAGACCACAACAAAGACATTAAAATATACAGGGTATTTCATTTTAAAAAAATGCAACATTGTGTCGTAACTCCTGAATTAAAAGTCAAAATAAAAAAATAAGCACGCCACTGGATTTTGCGAAGAAGACCACAATAAAAACATTAAAATATACAGCGGTTTCCATAAAAAAAAATGCAATATTGTGTCGTAACTCTTAAATTAAAAGTCAAAATAAAAAAATAAGCACGCCACTGAATTCTGCGAAGAAGACCACACAATTAACGATTTAACGGTTTTTTTGTATCTCTTACAGTTACTGAGAAAAATACGTATGTTATTGATTATTTTACAAACAAACAAACAAACAAACAAAACAAAGCAATGCACTGCTAATGCTATTATTGTTATTTCGGAAAAACAGGTCGTAACGTGTATATCAAAACAGGGAAATGTAACGTGAATTCATTGGCGATATCATTTCAAGCATTATTAGGAATTTACGGATGCGAACAATTCAACATTATAAACATCCACTAACCTTGAGTCGCCCTCCATATTGAATATGCGTCGGCTTCTTTTCTTCTTCACGGCACACCGCTTATAATTCGTTGATTTTGTCCACTTACACGAGACAACTGATTCACTGCATTATCGGCTAATAGTTCATCACATCAAACGGTAACGATACCCGCAATTTAATTGTATTTTACGCGAATTAAAATACACAAATAAGAATGGACTCGCCCGCACGTCGTATACGACACGTATGGCGTGATTCGTTTACCGTCGGCGCGTGCGTTCTCGAATGTTTTACGCCGTGACGTAGCAATTCGCGGAATTCGCCGAATGACTCGACAATTTCAATCATTGCATCAGGTTTAAAGGAATTTTGAACACTCTAGATCCAAATGTTTTACGCGACTTGTTCGATCGTGTTTGTGACGTAAAAACTCTAGTAGGCGAGCATCGATGACGTCAGTCTGTAGTTTGTCGGTACTTGAAAGTAGAGAATATTTTGATGAGAAGTATTCCCATAATTAATGACCAGTTTCACTTGGGATTGTCCTCATTATTTAATCCAGATTAAATACCAATGATTAATATACTGCGTGGTGTTACAAAATTCGTTGTATTAGCATTGCTATCTCGGTAACCGTAAGAGATAGAGAGTTGGTTAAATTATGGAAAAGTTGCGCATTTTAATGCTGAAAAATGTCTTCATAATAAATTCAAAATATTCCGACTAATTGCGAAAATATTCGAAGAAAGCTGAAAAAAGTTAATTTTTGTTTTTATTTTATTACGGCTTTATTACCAAATATTTAAAAAAACCAGGAGCACTTTCTTAAGGCACTTTTACGAGCTCTTGCAGAAAATAATTTTATTTTTTAGATACGACGTTTCGTTCTTTATATACCATCATCAACTTTATTTTTTTAAATACGGACCTTAATTTTTTATTTCATTTTTGAGTAGGGTTTTACCTCACAAAACTAATGATGTATCACACTTGCCACTACAAAAACGGAAAAGCACCAAATTCGACGTAGAAAACACGAAAATTGCATTTAACGATTCGAAAAATTGTAAAATATTAATTATCCAAATAATTTGCTTCAAAATCTCAAGATCTTTAAAGAAATAACGCATTTATGATTTTCTATTAAAACAATTGTCATATCCTAGGTGGAAACAAAACGACAAAGCTCGAAAACATGAAAATTGCATTCGACGATTCGAAAAATTGTAAAATATTAATTATCCAAAGAATTTGCTTCAAAATCTCAAGATCTTTAAACAAACAACGCATTTATGATTTTCTATTAAAACAATTGTCATATCCTACGTGGAAACAAAACATCAAAGCATCAAACTCGACTTGGAAAATACGAAAATTCGAAGATTTTAAAATCGCGATTTTGATTTTTGAAGTTGCACTATTGCCGTACTCGTTGTTAAATTTTGATGAATCAAATGTAAAAATATGGAAAATTCATTATAATTTTAAAGCGGTTAACTAAAATTTTCCCGAAAAATTTACGAAAACTGCAAAAATCGCACTTTTTCTAAAATTCGAAGAATTTAAAATTACGATCTTGACTTTTGAAGTTGCACAACTGCCGAACGCGTTGTTACATTTTGATGATTCAAACTTCAAAATATAGAAAATTTATTGTAATTTTAAAGCAGTTAACCAAAATTTTCCACAAAATTTACGCAAACTGCAAAAATTGCACTTTTTCTAAAATTCGAAGATTTTAAAATCGCGATCTTGATTTTTGAAGTTGCACAACTACCGACAGCGTTGTCCAATTTTGATGATTCAAGCGTAAAAATATGGAAAATTTATTGTAATTTTAAAACGGTTAACCAAACTTTCCCGAAAAATTTACAGAAAATGCAAAAATCGCTCTTTTTTCTAAAATTCAAAGATTTTAAAATTGCGATTTTGATTTTTGAAGTTGCACAACTGCCGAACGCGTTATCCGATTTTGATGTTTGAAACGTAAAAATATGGAAAATTTATTTTAATTTTAAAGCGACCAATCAAATTTTCCAACAAAATTTACACAAACTGCAAAAATCGCATTTCTCCTAAAATTCGAAGATTTTAAAATTGCGATTTTGATTTTTGAAGTTGCACAAGTGCCGAACGCGTTATCCGATTTTGATGATTCAAGTGTCAAATTGTACAGAATTTAGTGTAATTTCAAAACTGTTTGCATAAAATCGTCAATTCAAAACTCAAAGAATTTGCTTTAAAATCTCAAGATCTTTAAAGAAACAATGCATTTCTGATTTTCAGTTAAAACAATTGTCACATCCCAGGTGGAAACAAAACACCAAAGCATCAAACTCGACTTGGAAAATACGAAAATTGCATTTAACGATTCGAAAAATTTGCACAAGATGCAAAAATTGCACTTTTTCTAAAATTCAAAGATTTTAAAATCGCGATATTGATTTTTGAAGTTGCACAACTGCCGAACGCGTTGTCCAATTTTGATGATTTTGACATCAAAATATGGAAAATTTATTGTAATTTTAAAGCGACCAATCAAAATTTTCCACAGAATTTACGCTAACTGCAAAAATCGAAGTTTTTCTAAAATTCTAAGATTGTAAAATCGCGATTTTGATTTTTGAAGTTGCACCAGTGCCAAACACGTTGTTAGATTTTGATGATTCAAACGCAAAAATATGGAGAATGTATTGTAATTTTAAAGCGGTTAATATTTTCAGCAAAATTTACGCAAACTGCAAAAATCGCACTTTTCCTAAAATTCGAAGATTTTAAAATCGCGATTTTGATTTTTGAAGTTGCACAACTTCCAAACGCGTTGTTATATTTTGATGATTCAAACGTCAAAATTTGGAAAATTTATTGTAATTTTAAAGCAGCCAACCAAAATTTTCCACAAAATTTACGTAAACTGCAAAAATCGCACTTTTCCTAAAATTCGAAGATTTAAAAATCGCAATTTTGATTTTTGAAATTGCACAAGTGCTAAACGCGTTGTTAGATTTTGATGCTTCTAACTTCAAAATATGGAAAATTTATTGTAATTTTAAATCGGTCAACCAAACTTTCCCGCAAAATTTACACAAAATGCAAAAATTGCACTTTTTTCTAAAATTCGAAGATTTTAAAATCGCGATTTTGATTTTTGAAGTTGCATAACAGCCGAACTCATTGTAAGATTTTGATGAATCAAATGTAAAAATGTGGAAAATTTATTGTAATTTTAAAACGGTTAACCAAAATTTCCCACAAAATTTATGCAAACTGCAAAATCGCACTTTTTCTAAAATTCGAAGATTTTAAAATCGCGATTTTGATTTTTGAAGTTGCACAACTGCCGAACGCGTTATCCGATTTTGATGATTCAAATGTAAAAAATATAGAAAATTTATTGTAATTTTAAAGCGGTCAACCAAAATTTCCCACAAAATTTATGCAAACTGCAAAATCGCACATTTTCTAAAATTCGAAGATTTTAAAATCGCGATTTTGATTTTTGAAGTTGCACAACTGCCGAACGCGTTATCCGATTTTGACGATTCTAACGTCAAAATGTGCAGAATTTAGCTTAATTTAAAAAATGGTCAAGAAATATTCACAAAAATCAAAGCTCGAAGGTTAAAAATTGCGATTTTCATGTAATTGCACAACTGCCAAACGCATTCTTCAATTTTGATTATTCAAATGATATTTTTGACTATTTTTCAACTCGATTTAAGCATATATTACCCCGTAGTAACGGTCGTAACCACCTGTTTCGTATTTTTAATCAATAAACTGAACGTAATATGACCCGTTTTCAACAACTGACCTACCTCATAAAATATCCAGTAGAGATCATTAGACGTACACTAGCGAGTCCGCAGTGGTCAAGGGGTGGTCTCTCCGAAAGCGATCAATCATGAGCGCACCGGGAGCAAACCCACCTTATAAATTATTCATGACGCACCTCCAACTCTCCTCAACTTGATAACTCCATTATTTCAGGAAGAAGCACCGCTCGCGATTCCATTACGCAATTCTTCCGTAATTAAATTTCTTCGTAATTTAACCCCTCCCCACAGAGCTCTCAAAGGCATTAATCACCCTTCAGCGTTTCAGAAGCGGGCGTGGACTTCTAGAAAAAAAGTGTTCACCTGATAAATCCCTCAGGATTATTAATAAGTTGTATGACGAGCGATATCTTCTAATAAGGAACTCTAAGACATCCGGCGTCAAAATTAGAACGCTTTTTTGGCGAGGAACGATTGTTCGATACTGTTAATAACAGTGATCTTGGTCTCGGGCCGTTTAAAGCCTTTTAAGTAATTGATGGCTTTCAAACGGTCGCGATTCACGAGGGATGGGAGGAGTTCGCATTGTGATGTGGGTATACCGTTCTTCGGGATGCACAAAGTCCGACGTTTCGATAGTATATCATTTCGTGCACTCCTTTCCTTCGATGAGCTAACAATGATGTAAGGACACCTTTCGTGTACGCGTTTTGATTCGGCGTACACGCGACTGCTGCAAATTTGTGTTATTATTGAGGGATGCTTCAAAAAGAATTTTTGGGTCATTATTTTTTTTAGGACTCTTACTTTGTAATCCTCATCGAAATTTCATCCTTAATATACGTGACTATGACGTGCAAGATTAATTAATTAATCGGATTTAATTAAATTGATTTTTTTTTCTTACTTTTGCTCAAAAATTGCATTTAAAATTAATTTCTGAAGAAACCACTGGTTCGATTCGGGGTTTCTATACACCACTGGAAAAATCCCTTCAAGACGCTTCGGAAAATGTACTTTCGCAAAAACAAATGTCAAATTAAGGGCCGTGACGCGTCAGCAAAGAAAACTCGAAACTGAAAAAAATCGAAAAAATCAACTTTTTTAATAATCATCGTAGACCATTGAAGTATACCTTTTTTTCATCAGAAAGACGAGAGAAATTGATTGCCGTTAAAAAATTTCAGCTATCTTCAAGAGCAAAAAAATTAGTCAGTCACCATGAACATTTTGGAAAATTTAAGAAAATAATTGATTTTTCAGACTTTGATCGGCCGTAGCGGCTAAACGAAAACTCCAAATTGAACACGGTTTGCAAATCTGTGCTCCTCGTACGTCAATTAGTCGTACGTCAATTAGGAATCGATTAAAATTGGCGATTTTTAATTTTTGACGAAAACCTGAAAATCTACCCAAGGGTCCCCCCTTCTAATTTTTTCTCAAAAATTGGCTTTGGAATAATTTCATGAAGAAACCACTGGTTCGATTCCGGGTTTCTACACACCACTGGAAAGATCCCTTCAAGACGCTTCGGAAAATGTACTTTCGCAAGAACAAATGTCAAATTAAGGGCCGTGACGCGTCAGCAAAGAAAACTCGAAAATGGAAAAAATCGAAAAAATCAACTTTTTTAATAATCATCGCAGACCTCTATGTAGTACCTTTTTTTTCATCAGAAGAACGAGATAAATCGATTGGCGTTCAAAAATTTCATCCAGAAAAAAATGCAAAAAAGTTAGCATGTCAGCATGAACTGTATGGGAAATTTTGAAAAAAGTCGATTTTTTCAAACTTTGAACGGCTGTAGCGGCGTAACGAAAAATCCAATTTAAACGCGGTTTTCAATTCTGAGGTCCTTGTGTCCATATGAGTCGGATTTGATTAAAATTAGCGATTTTTTATTTTTGGCGAAAACCTGAAATTCTATCCAAGGGTCCCCCCTTCTTACTTTTGCTCAAAAATTGCATTAAAAATGATTTCCTGGAAAACCCACTTATGCGATCCGAGGTTTCTATACACCACTGGAAAGATCCCTTCAAGACGCTTCAGAAAATGTACTTTCGCAACAACAAATGTCAATTTGAAGCCCGTGACGCGTCAGCAAAGAAAACTCGAAAATTGAAAAAAAACGAAAAAATGAACTTTCTTAATAATCATCGCAGATCTTTACGTAATACCTTTTTTTCATCAGAAGAACGAGATAAATCGATTGGCGTTAAAAAATTTCATTCATTCAGAGTTGTAGAAAATTGCAACAATTTTTGCAATTCCAAAACATTTGAAAACCAATTGCCATCGACTTAAAACTTTCTAAAATTATTGAAAATTCGAGATAATGTTTCGTTATAAAAATTACGTACAATTTAGCACTGGATGTTTATGATTATTACATTTGATTCGAGCGAAAAGTTGTAAAAAAATTAAACAATTTTAGCGATTCCAAAAAAAAATAGAAAAACAATTGCTATCGACTTAAAACTTTCCAAACTCACTCAAAATGTATTCGAGTTTATGATTCCGTAAAAAACTACAAGCAGACCATCACTGGATTCCACGAGATAAGAGACGAAAGTTGTAAAAATTGCAATCAATTTTGCGGTTCTAAAAAAATTAAAGAAAACAGTTGGCGTCAACTTAAGACTTTCAATAATCATTAAAAATCTACTTAAGATTATGTTATTGTGAAAAATTCGTACACTTCATCACTAGATTTTGCGATAATTGAATGTGATCAGAGCGAAAAAAAAACTGTTACAATTTTGACGACGCGAAAAAAAATTGAAAAACAATTGCAACCGTCTTGAAACTTTCTAAAATTGCTCAAAATTGATTCAAGAGTATGTTTTCGTAAAAGACTGCATGCGCTTAATCACCGGATTATGCGATCATTTAATTTATTTATTTTATTTTTATTTATTTATTTTATTTATTAAACGGAAAACTCCTTTACACATGGAATGATACAACATAATAATAATAAAAAAAACTAACTCTAGAATTAACTAAATGCTGACTAAAGTAAAGTTATTAAATTTGATCAAAACGGAAAATTGTAAAAAAAATTGATTTGATCAAATCGTTAATAATTGTAATTATTTCGCGACAAAAAAAGTTGCTCAAAATGTCTATCACGTTATGAATCGGCGAAAATTTACATTCACTCTATGACTGAATTTTTGGAATTTTAAGTTTTGTACAAAATTACGATAATCTTGGAGATTGAAAATTTAGAAAAAAAAACAATTGCTATCGATTTTAAACTTTTCAAAATTTCTCAAAATTTACTTAAGTTTATAATTACGCGAAAATCTGCATACAAATCATCATTGAATTTTGATCGATGCTGAAATTTGTAAAAATTTGCAATAATTTCAACGATTCGATAAAAATAGAAGAAAAATTGCTATCGACTTAAAACTTTTCAAAATTACTCAAAATTCATTCGAGACTATGATTCCGCAAAAATCTAAACGTAGTTCATCACTGGATTTTGGAATAATTTCATACGATCGGAGCAAGAAGTTGTAAAAAATTTCAACAATTTTGGCGGTTCGAAAAAAATAGCAAAACAATTGCTATTGACTTGAAACTTTTCAAAATTACTCAAAATCCACTTGAGTTTATAATTACGCAAAAATCTGCATAAACTTCATCACTGAATTTTGAGTTAATTTCATTTGATCGGAGCGGAAATTGGTGAAAATTTGCAATAATTTTAACGTTTAAATAAAAATAGAAAGACAATTATCATCAACTCCAAACTGTCCAAAATAACTCTAAATTAATTCGGGATAATGATTCCGTAAAATCCACATGTACTTTATCACTGGATTTTGGGATAATTTCATGTGATCAGAGCAAGAAGTTGTAAAAAATTTCAACAATTTTGGCGATTCGAAAAAAATTGTAAAACAATTGCTATTGACTTGAAACTTATCAAAATTACTCAAAATTCACTTAAGTTTATAATTACGCGAAAATCTGCATAAACTTCATCACTGAATTTTGAGTTAAATTTATTTGGTCGGAGCGGAAAGTTATGAAAATTTCCAATAATTTTAACGATTTGATAAAAATAGAAAAACAATTGCCATTAACTTCAAACTGTCCAAAATAACTCTAAATTAATTCGAGATAATGATTCCGTAAAATCTACATGTACTTTATCACTGGATTTTGGGATAATTTCATGTGATCAGAGCGGGAAGTTGCAAGAAAAAATTCAAAAATTTTGGAGATTCGAAAAATATAGAAAAACAATTACCATCGACTTGAAACTTTTCAATTTTACTGAATATTCATTCTATTTTATGTTTTCGTAAAAACCTACATTTATTCCATCGTTGGATTTTGCAATAATGTCATTTGATCAGTGGACAGTTTTGAAGAATTTTAGTGATTTTGTCATTAAAAAAAAAATTTGAAAAACAAATGCCAGCGACTTGAAGTTGATTCAAGATTATGTTTTCGTAAAAAAATTACATAAACTTTACCGCCGAATTTTGCGAAAACTTAATTTAATCAGAGGAAAAATTTGGAAAACTTTATTATAATTTTAGCGATTTAAAAGAAATAGAAAAACAAATGCCATCGACTTGAAACTTTTTAAAATTATTCCAAATTGATTTAAGATTATGTTTTCGTAAAAAAATACATAAACTTTACCGCCGAATTTTGCGAAAACTTAATTTACTCAGAGGAAAAATTTGAAAAAATGAATTATTATTTTAGCGATTTAAAAGAAATAGAAAAACAATTGCTATCGACTTGAAACTTTTCAAAATTATTCCAAGTTGATTCAAGATTATGTTTTCGTAAAAAAATTACATTACTTTAGCGCCGAATTTTGAGAAAAATTAATTTAATCAGAGGAAAAATTTGAAAAAAATAATTATTATTTTAGCGATTTAAAAGAAATAGAAAAACAAATTCCATCGACTTGAAACTTTTTAAAATTATTGTAAATTGATTCAAGATTATGTTTTCGTAAAAAAATTACATAAACTTTACCGCCGAATTTTGAGAAAACTTAATTTAATCAGAGGGAAAATTTGAAAAAATGTATTATTATTTTAGCGATTTAAAAGAAATTGAAAAACAAATGCCATCGACTTGAAACTTTTTAAAATTATTCCAAATTGATTCAAGATTATGTTTTCGTAAAAAAATTACTTACACTTTACCGCCGAATTTTGAGAAAACTTAATTTACTCAGAGGAGAAATTTGAAAAAATTTATTATAATTTTAGCGATTTAAAAGAAATTGAAAAACAAATGCCATCGACTTGAAACTTTTGAAAATTATTCCAAGTTGATTCAAGATTATGTTTTCGTATAAAAATTACATTACTTTACCGCCGAATTTTGAGAAAACGTAATTTAATCAGAGGAAAAATTTGGAAAAATGTATTATTATTTTAGCGATTTAAAAGAAATAGAAAAACAAATGCCATCGACGTGAAACTTTTTAAAATTATTCCAATTTGATTCAAGATTATGTTTTTGTAAAAAAATTACATACACTTTAGCGCCGAATTTTGAGAAAACGTAATTTAATCAGAGGAACAATTTGGAAAAATGTATTATTATTTTAGCGATTTAAAAGAAATAGAAAAACAAATGCGATCGACTTGAAACTTTTTAAAATTATTCCAGGTTGATTCAAGATTATGTTTTCGTAAAAAAATTACATAAATTTTACCGCCGAATTTTGAGAAAACTTAATTTAATCAGAGGGAAAATTTGAAAAAATTTATTATAATTTTAGCGATTTAAAAGAAATTGAAAAACAAATGCCATCGACTTGAAACTTTTTAAAATTATTCCAAATTGATTCAAGATTATGTTTTCGTAAAAAAATTACTTACACTTTACCGCCGAATTTTGAGAAAACTTAATTTACTCAGAGGAGAAATTTGAAAAAATTTATTATAATTTTAGCGATTTAAAAGAAATTGAAAAACAAATGCCATCGACTTGAAACTTTTGAAAATTATTCCAAGTTGATTTAAGATTATGTTTTCGTATAAAAATTACATTACTTTACCGCCGAATTTTGAGAAAACGTAATTTAATCAGAGGAAAAATTTGGAAAAATGTATTATTATTTTAGCGATTTAAAAGAAATAGAAAAACAAATGCCATCGACGTGAAACTTTTTAAAATTATTCCAATTTGATTCAAGATTATGTTTTCGTAAAAAAATTACATTACTTTACCGCCGAATTTTGAGAAAAATTAATTTAATCAGAGGAAAAATTTGAAAAAAATTATTATTATTTTAGCGATTTAAAAGAAATTAAAAAACAAATGCCATCGACTTGAATTTTTTTAAAATTATTCTAAATTGATTCAAGATTACGTTTTCGTAAAAATACACACATGGACACACACACATAGACACGCCCAGACACATTTTTACTTTCTCCGTTACGAAGTACGAGAAAGTATTGTGATTTTTTTTTTCAAAAATATTTTTTTTTCGGAAATATCCGTTTTGGGGGTCCCTAGATGCCATTTCAACCATTTCTGTAAAAAAATATTTTTTGTCTGTGTGTGTATGTCTGTGTGTGTGTGTCTGTGTGTCTGTCTGTGCGCGCTGTATCTCAAAAACTAATAGAGCAATTAATATGAAACTATGAACATCTGTCTTATTTGATAATCCGAAGAACTGAAAAGCTTTTGGTAAAATTTCGTACACCGGAAGTGGGTATTTACCTTAACTGTTTTTTGTTTTTTTCCAATATTTTTTTGAATATGAAAAATATCACAAAAACATTTAAACAAACTTTGAAGAAAACAAAGAAATGAACATCTTTTGCTTGAAAACATTTTTCATAAAATCATTTTTATTCGAGAAAGAAATTTATTATTTCTTTTTTAATTTTTGGTTTATAATTATAAAACGATATTAGTTACAGCAAATTTATGTTAATAATAATTGTAGAGAATACTAAAATGAACAACTTATAAAGAATAAGTTTTTTTCGAAATCCCTTTAGGTTTTGAGTAAACTGAGTTTTTGAATTTGAAGTATAATTTTTCCATCTTTCATAATTTTGACGTTTTAAACGTCAGTTTCATCCGAGTTTACACAACGCTCGATGTATGATTTCAACTGAAAATAAATCATGAAAACGTAAATATAAATGGCTATGATACCATCAAGTCGGAGAAAGTAACTGATGGCCACATCACCATTTTTTTTTTCTAGAAATTAAAGCTGATATTTTCTTTGAAAAAAATTAAATGAAAACTTTGATTTAGATTTGTTTAACAAACATAATAGATGAACTAACCTAACCGAAAGGGCTATCAATTCCAAAACCGTATGCGGCATTATTAATCGTCCCCTCAAATGGCATCAATTCATTCCAGAAAAAAAAAATGCCGGCTAAACGTGAAGAATTAAAAACCGCGCGCGTTTCATACGGGGATGAAAAATCACCGTGTGCCACCCAGAGACCCTACGCCCAAAATTTTAATAACCAAATTTGTAAATATAAACAAAAATAATGGTCCCAACAATGCGACCCCCCGATCGCCGAAATTAACTGAAACGCCAAATTCACAGTGTGAGGTGGGGCGCGCCCCCGCGGGGCCGCGCACCCTCGCGCACAATGGTGCAGATTTGTGACGAATGTATCATTGTGTGCGGTTCACAGGAGGAAGCCGAAACCCACCGCAAGCTAATCAATCGGGTCCTGACAAATTCCCGAATTCCGGCCCTGCGAATTTCCACGCGCGGCGGCCCTTTTGATACTAATGCCCCCTTAAGAGGTGCTGTGGGATTGTTTTAAATATTGGCGGCGGTGCACCTGCTCGATGGTATCTCGGATCTTTAGTGGCGGCGCTTCTTGTAAATTTCGATGATGGGCGATTGGATCGAGTTTGCGGTGACACCCTGGACACGGGACGTCAAGTGGAAACGAGACCTGAAAGGGTGTCCTAGGGGGAGGTATTGGTATACACTTAGCATAACAATAAACAATGATTTGTTGGAAATGGAATTGTCAAAATTTTAGAAAACAGTTTGTCGATGTTAATGGGGAATATTTGCAACATCGAGCAGTACCTCTATTTGAAGGGGTTAAGGGATAAGCAGCTGCTCTTAATGTTCAGTGCCCTTTATATATAAATATGATGTATAATATAATATAATATAACAATAAACAATGATTTATTGGAAATAGAATTGTCAAAATATTTGAAAGCAGTTTGTCGATGTTAATGGGGAATATCTGCAACATCGAGCAGTACCTGTACTTAAAGGGGTTAAGGGATAAGCAGCTACACTTGATATGCAATGCCCTTTATATGCAAATATGCATTATGTTATGTATTTATTTATAATTTCAAAAAAAAAATAAGTTTGTAAATCCCCTTTATTTTGCTGGGAGGACATGCTGGTACATGATGATCCTTGTGTCGCCCTTTGGAATTCTTCGCGGGTGTAGGAAGTTGGATCAAGAATGCAGTTATGTTATTAAAATATACAATTAATTAATATTACAACCTCAATCGACTGTATGATGATCAAGAGTGCATCTGTCAGATTTGACAGCTCCAGTCAAAAACTGCGCAGCGCGCGATGGACGTGTCACCTATAGAGGATGCCTTTACGAGGACCGGATGGGGTTTATACAGTAGGTTTCTGATATGTTACGGTGGATTGTGCATGTTTTCTCTGAGAATAGCATCCCTGAGCATGGCCCTGTACCTTCCGCTGATTATCTGCGACATGCCTCTGTACGAGAACGCGGCGTATTTGATCGACGTTGGAGTACCAGTAGGTAAGCGTTAGTAGATCAAACTCGAAACTATAGCATTGTTTACACTAAACATGGCAAAACATTTCTTTTCATTAGGTCTGATAAGGCCAAAAAATTTACAGATATCATAAGTAACGGTCTTTTTAATACACTGACAATAATATTTTATTAATTAGTAAATCATGACAATTATAAAAAATAAATATAAAATTAACTGAACTTAAGGGTTTAATACTTAATTAAATGATTAAAAAAAAGTAAAAACAATTAAGTTACTATCATAACATAAATGAATAATAACCTCTACTATATGTACTGTCACCCTAACGGTGACTCTGAGAACTAATAGCTTCAGACAAACGTTGGAACCAACTGCATTTGGATCCAACGTTTGTCTATCGTGTGGGAGCGCATGTGTCAAGACGTTCGTCCAACGTTTGACTCATCACTTGGAAGCAAACGTCCGTAGCATCGTGTGGGCCCGGCTTAATAATATACGACATTCCTCATTTATCTCACAGCCAACTCTGAAACAAAATTTTGTGGCTCACACGATACAATAATCTTTATTATGTTATTTAGTTCTATACAGGTTATAGATACATTCGTCAATTTAAGCATATCTATCTATTTCTCCATATTTTAGGTGTCATCTTGGGAAGCATCATCTGTTCGGTTTCCGATGTGGTCGGCAGGAGATGCGCGATAACGTTCGGACTGTTGATGTGCTTCGTGAACGAGCTGAGCATCAGCTTCGCCTATAATACCCTAGGGCTGATCATGGCACAAGTTGTCTTGGGCGTGGGGTACGTGTATGTATTCAATTACCAAATGCCTCATCAGCTCAAATTGCAGTTTGACAGTCGGAGAGAGCATCATAAGGATACACGTGGCGGAGTGCCTGCCGATGTCGAGGAGAGCGAAGAGTCTGATCCTCTTGGATATTTTGGGATCGTTCGGAAACTTTCTGGCCATAGGTGAAAAAAATATTTTCTTAATAACTACATTAATCAGTTGTTGTTGAGTTTAGCGTTAAACCGAAACTTTCTGGCCATGGGTGAAAAAATCTTTCATTAAAAAAAAAATTCACGAATTTGTAGCAATAGTACATGTCAATTGTTGAGTTTACCATTAACCCTATCCCTGCTGCACATGATTTCCAAAAGCTTAACTGATGTGCTGCAGAATTAGAGCAACATAAAAAAATTTCAACATAATTTAAACCAGCATAGAAAACTGCACAACATTGCCCATTTAACCGGATCTCTTTCTTTAATAAGAAAGATACCCATGCAATCCCACTCTATTCAGGACACCCTGTATATAATTTTACTTGCTGCAAAAAAAGAATCGGAACGTCAAAAAAAGAATCAGAACGTCAAAAAAAGAAAAAAAATCTAAACGAGCATTTCAATTTCGGCGAGAAATATGCAAGTGTGGATTTCGTCACTCTTTTGAAAATTGATATATTTGCAGTAACCCAGTTGACGTGTTCGACTGGTTGGAATGTCGGGTAAGGCCCACCCACCACTTTTAATTTACGAAAGAAATAAAAACAATATAAACAGTCAATATATTGATGATTAATTCATGATTTCCTATCTATAGAACCCTCGCCTGGGTTTTGCTGTTTGTAGGGAAGGATGGGGTCCACCCACCGCCCCTCGTATTTTCTTAAACACAACCTACAAACCAGTTTGATCGACAATTGTTGAATTTCCAACATAACTGGCGAAATAACGTAGAAATGGTATTAAATAGAACATAGATTTGTTGGTTATGTTAAAATGGACACTAAGGGTGGTGGGTGGGCCCTATCCTACAATCCAACCAGTAAAACGTAACCCAGAGTTTCTATAATTGATTTAATTTATGAAAGAAATAAAAACAGAAAATCAAAATTTTGAGGATTCATTCATTATTTTTCACCTCGTTTAAGTTCTGATGTTTTGACTGTAGGATATGGCCCACTCACCGCCAATCGTATCGTCTTTAACATAACCTACAAACCCTTTTGATTGACATTTGTTAAATTTCCAACGTAATTGATAAAATGACGTAGAAATTATATTAAATAAAACAAGGGTTTTTTGTTTATTTTAAAGGGTGGTGCAGCGGCGGCTCGTGGGTTTCCGTTGGTGAGGCAAAGAAAAAGATGCCGCTCGTGCCGCACCACTCACTCTTATAGAGGAAGCAAATATTCCGTTGCTTTTTCGGTCAAATTTTCTTCCCTTGCCTCACCGCCGAACATCCACGAGCCGCCGCTGCGGTGGTGGGTGGGTCCTATCGTAAATCCAACCAGTCATACTGCGGTGGTGGGTGGGCCCTATCCTAAATCCAACCAGTAATACATAACCCAGAATTTCTACAAATTATTTAATTTATTAAAGAAATCAAAAAATTGATGATTTTCCACCTATGGAATCGTCGTTTAGGTTCTGCTATTTAGATGGTAGGATAGGGCCCACTTGCCGCCCCTCGTATGTTTTAAACATAACCTAAAAACCCTTGTTTATTGACAATTGTTTAATTTGCAACATCACTGATGAAATTATATTAAATAAAACCTAGGTTTGTTGGTTATGTTAAATTGGATACTAAGGGTGGTGGGTGGGTCCTATCCTACAATCCAACCAATGGAACACAACCCGGAGTTTCTACAAATGATTTAAATTTTTAAAAGAAATTAAAAGGGAAAGTTGAAACATTAATAATTAAATCATGATTTTCCACCCAAAGAACACTCTAGTCTAGGTTCTGCTATTTGGAGGGCGGGATAGGGCCCATCCACCGCCCCTTCGTAATTTTTAAACATAACCCCTGTTTATTAGCAATTGTTAAATTTCCAACATCACTGATGAAATGACCTAGAAAATTATTTTAAATAAAACATAGGTCTGTTGGTTATTTTTAATTGGATACTAAGGGTGGTGGGTGGGTCCTATAGGGTGGTGGGTGGTCCCTATCCTACAATCCAGCCAGTAAAACATACTTCATAGTTTCTGCAAATGATTTAATTTATGAAAGAAATAATAACTAAAAGTCAAAAATTGATGATAAATTTATGATTTTTCACATGTAATAATAATAATAATAAAAATAATGGAACCCTCGTTTAGATTCTGCTGTTTCTAAGGTAGGATAGGGCCCACCCCTCGTATTTTTTAAACATAGCCTAGAAACGCATTCGATTGACAAATGTTAAATTTTCAATATATCTGACGAAATGATGGAGAAATGATTAAATAAAATGTATATTTGTAGGTTGTGTTTAAATGAATACTAAAGGTGGTGGGTGGGCCATATCCTACAATACAATCTAATCAGTAAAACATAACCCAGAGTTTCTACAAATGATTTAATTTATGAAAGCAATAAAAACAGGAAGTCAATACATTGATGATTCATTCATGATTTTCTACCAATGGCACCCTCGTTTAGGTTCTGCTACTTGGTGGCAAAGATAGGGCCCACCCACCGCCCCTCGTATGTTTTAAAACATAACGTAAAAACTCTTATTTATTGACAATGATTTAATTTACAACATCACTGATGAAATGCCCTAGAAATTATGTTAGGTTTGTAGATTATGTTTAATTGGATACTGAGGAAGGTGGGTGGGCCCTATCCTACAATCCAACCAGTAAAACATTACACCAGAGTTTCTACAAATGATTTAATTTAGAAAGAAATATAAACAGAAAGTCAAAATATTGATGATTTGTTC
Source organism: Ocypus olens (assembly GCA_910593695.2). Taxonomy (NCBI): domain Eukaryota; kingdom Metazoa; phylum Arthropoda; class Insecta; order Coleoptera; family Staphylinidae; genus Ocypus; species Ocypus olens. The sequence goes on from OU343052.1 coordinate 58,633,053, forward strand.
ATGATTTTTTAACTATGGGACCCTCGTTTAGGTTCTGCTGTTTGGTGGGTGGGATAGGAACCACCCGCCCATCCCCTTTGAATATTTTCAAACATAACCCACAAACCCCTCTTTATTGACAATTATTTACTTCCCTATTTCACTGAATAAATGACCAAGAAATTATATTAGGTTTGTAACTTATATTTAATTGAATACCGAGGGTGGTGGGTGGGCCCTATCGTACAATCCAATCAGTAAAACTTAAACCAGAGTTTCTACAAATTATTTAATTTATAAAAGAAATAAAAACAATTTCAATATATTGATGATTCATTTACGATTTTTCAGAACGCTCGTTTAGGTTCTGCTGTTTGGAAAGTAGTATAGTAAAGGGTCTACACCCCTCTATTTTTTTTAACATAACCTACAAACCGCTGTTAATTGACAATTGTTTAATTTCCAACTTCATTGAAGAAATGACCTAGAAATTATATTAGGGTTGTAAGTTATATTTAATTGAATACCGAAGGTGGTGGGTGGGCCCTATCCTACAATCCAATTACTAGAACATAACTCAGAGTTTCTACAAATAATTTAATTTATGAAGGAAAGACAGAAAGTCATTCGTTAATGATTTTCCACCTATAGAACTGTCGTTTAGATTGTGCCGTTTGGAGGGTAGGATAGGGCCCACCCACCGCCCCTCGTATTCTCTTAAACCTACAAATTCCTTTGATTGATAATTTGTTAAATTTCCAATATAACTGATGAAATTACTTAGAAATGAAATATAATAAAATCTCTTGGCTCGGGTCTGATCCGGAGGATGATGGGTGGGTCCTATCTTACATTCCAATCAGTAGAACCAAAAGTGGGTGTTTTCACGTGTGCGCGCAGATGTTAATTTTGGCAAGAAATATGCAAGTGTGGTTTTTGGAGATCTTTAAATTTTATTTTTTTGAAAAAACCCTCCTTCGTGTTCTACTGAATGGATTGTAGGATAGGGCCCACCCACCACCCTTCGTATTATCGTTTCCTAAAATACAAGACTGTTTAGATTAAGAAAAATTTCGATGGCACTGCATTTAATCTGCATTTAAATGAACCACCGAAAACTTGTTGGGGAAATATTGATTTGGAGAGTGGTGGGTGGGCCTTAACTAGTAATTTCGCCAGTGAAACGAATGTTTCCAAATGTGCAGATGGTAACTTTGGTAAGAAATGTGCTTGAAAATTTGTAAAAAAAAAACAACATTATTTCGTGTTCGACTAGTTGAAAGACATGATTTTAATAGCCAGTGGTGGGTGGGCCAGTGGTGGGTGGGCCAGTGGTGGGTGGGCCAGTGGTGGGTGGTCCCTATCTTGTAGCCTAACCAGTGAAACTAAAAACTAATGTTTCCAAACGTGCAGATGTTAACTTTGGCAAGAAATTTGCTTGAAAATTTGCAAAAAAAAAATGGTGATGTGGTCATCATGTTACTTTCTCCGACTTGATGATATCATAGTCATTTATATTTACACTTTCATGGTTTATTTTCAATTTAATTCATATTTTAAATACACATCGAGCGTTTTGTAGCCTCGAATGAAACTGACGTTTAAAACGTCAAAATTATGAAAGACGGAAAAATTGTACTTCCAATTCAAAAACTCAGTTTACTGAAAAATTAAAGAGATTTCGAAAAAAACTTATTCTTTATAAGTTGTTCATTTTAGCATTCTCTACAATTAGTATTCACATTAATTTGCTATAACTATTATCGTTTAATAATTATAAACCAAAAATTAAAAAAAAAGTAATACATTTTTTTTCCGAATAAAAATGATTTTATGAAAAATGTTTTGAAGCAAAAGATGTTCATTTCTTTATTTTCTTCAATATTTGTTTAAATGTTTTTGTGATATTTTTCAAATTTAAGAAAATATTGGCAAAAAACAAAAAAAAGTTAAGGTAAACGCCCACTTCCGGTGTACGAAATTTTACCAAAAGCTTTTCTGTTCTTCAGATTATCAAATAAGACGTATGTTCAAAGTTTCATATTAATTGCTCTATTAGTTTTTGAGATACAGCGCGCACATACAGCCAGACACAAAAAAAAAAATTTCAGAAATTGTTGAAATGGCATCTAGGGACCCCAAAACGGGTATTTCCGTAAAAAAAAAAATTGAAAAAAAAATCACGATCACAATACTTCGTAACGGAGAAAGTAAAAAAACATTATTTTTTGTTCGACTGGTTGAAGACATGATTTTAATAGTCAGTAGTGGGTGGGTCAGTGGTGGGTGGGTCAGTGGTGGGTGGGGGCTATCCTTTAACGTAACCAGTGAAACTAAAAACAATTGTTTCCAAATGTGCAGACGCTAACTTTAGCAAGAAATGTGCTTGAAAATTTGTAAAAAAAAAAACATTATTTTGCGTTCTACTCGTTGAAAGACATTATTTTAATAGCCAGTGGTGGGTGGGCCAGTAGAGGGTGGGCTCTATCTTGTAATCTAACCAGTGAGAACTAAAAACGACTTGGCAAGAAATATGCTTGAAAATTTGTAAAAAAAAAACATTATTTTGCGTTCTACTGGTTGAAAGACATGATTTTAATAGTCAGTGGTGGGTGGGGGCTATCCTTTAATGTAACCAGTGAAACTAGAAAAGATTGTTTCCAAATGTGCAGACGCTAACTTAGCAAGAAATGTGCTTGAAAATTTGTAAAAAAAAAACATTATTTTGCGTTCTTCTCGTTGAAAGACATTATTTTAATAGCCGGTGGTGGTTGTGGTGGGTGTGGTGGGTGGTCCCTATCATGTAATCTAACCAGTGAAAACTAAAAACGAATTGGCAAGAAATATGTTTGAAAATTTGTAAAAAAAAAACATTATTTTTTGTTCGACTGGTTGAAAGACATGATTTTAATAGTCAGTAGTGGGTGGGTCAGTGGTGGGTGGGTCAGTGGTGGGTGGGGGCTATCCTTTAATGTAACCAGTGAAACTAAAAACGATTGTTTCCAAATCTGCAGACGCTAACTTTGGCAAGAAATGTGCTTGAAAATTTGTAAAAAAAAAAAACATTATTTTGCGTAGTACTCGTTGAAAGACATGATTTTAATAGCCAGTGGTGGATGCGGTGGATGTGGTGGGTGGTCACTATCTTGTAATCTAACCACTGAAAACTAAAAACTAATTGGCAAGAAATATGCTTGAAAATTTGTAAAAAAAAAACATTATTTTGCGTTCTACTGGTTGAACGACATTTTAATAGCCAGTGGTGGGTGGGCCAGTAGTGGGTGGGCCCTATCTTGCAATCTCACCAGTGAAATTAAAAAACTAAAAAGTGTTTACAAATGTGCAGACGCTGACTTTGGCAAGAAATGTGCTTGAAAATTTGTAAAAGAAAAAACATTATTTTGTGTCCGATTGGTTGAAAGACATGATTTTAATAAAGCTTTATGGGAAGTGTAGACAAGTGGATGTCTAAAAATAATTGTGCGAACCAGCGGCGGTTCGTGGATGTTCGGCAAGGAGGCTACAGAAGAAAATTTGACTAAAAAACAGCAAAGCAATATTGGCTTCCTCTGTAAGAGTAAAAAGTGCGGCACTAGCGCCATCTTTGTCCTAGCCTTCTCTACGAAGATCCACGAGCCGCCACTAATATAAATCAGCGGCGGCTCGTGGATGTTCGACGAGGAGGTTACGGAAGAAAATTTGACCAAAATGGCAGCGAAATATTTGCTTCCTCTATAGGAGTAAGTAGTGCAGCACAAGTCTTAGCCCCCTCTACGAAGATCCACGAGCCGCCGCTGGCGCAAAACCCTCTCCTCAACAACCCAACCATGACGACTTTCAGTTGTATCCATGTTATGCCTTCCGATGATCCGCAAGTACCAAAACCAGAACACCAGAATCATCACGTGGCGGATGATCTTCTGCTCGCCGGGACTCTTCGTGATGGTGCTGGCCTGCATGTCCGCGCTGATCTTGGAGAGTCCCCGTTACCTCCTCTACGAACGGCGGACGGCCGCCGCTCTCGGAGTCCTCAAGGAGATCTACGCGATCAACAATTCGAAGATGTTCTTCCAGTACACCGTACGGCTGCCCGGATCGAATGTTTCACAGTTACAGATGATGATAATGATGATTGCAGGTGACGGAAAGGGATCTGCAGGGAAAAATCGCCGACTTTGGAATCAACGGGCACAGGGACATTCCGAACAATATCAACACGAAACGGTGTAAGGTTGTCGTGGGACGGGTGGCCAAGTCGACGTGCACCGTCCTCAAGTACTTTTTGGACGTTACCTTTCTGCTGTCGCTGTGTAGATTATTCAGTACGATGGGGTAAGTTGATAATGACGTGTGCTGTAAACGCACTGGTACCAACGCAAATAAATGAAGTAAATGATGTTAACACTTGGCGCCATCTAGGGGGATGCTTTGTGAATGAAAATTGTGGATACGTAAAATCGAAGTTGGTAACAACTATGCATTGTTTCGGTGGTGAATTGTGTAGACGAAGAATTGTGCTTGATGAATTGCCGACGATGAATTAACATAAAATCTAAAGTTAGTAAATACTCTCCATTTCGGTGGTGTATTGTTCAGGCGATGAATTGTTATACCTCATTTAATAACCAGGCGGACTAAATCAAATTATAGCCGCGAAAATACGTTGTTGTGATTGGCCCAAAACTGCTTAAAACAGTGATGGCCGCTTTTATGATCAGCTGATCTCTCGCCGTTCCTTGTGTCACACCGGTTGCGCGCGTTTCGCCGCAGTTTTTGTGTTTTTGGCCAGTTATTTCTTCCGTTGATCGTGTAAGAATGGATTCCTCTCATCCCGCGATTTTCTTGGAAATAATTATTTTATTTTTAACTATGGATATATACCCGGAACAAGTTTGGTGTCATTTTCGCCCCATAAGAAACGGAAATGGTTGGATTTTGGAGCGTTAACGCTCGAGGAAAAACAATCCAAAATTAAGAGGCTTTCAAATTTACTGCCGTCGTCGTACACAAAATTGTCGATTCATTAGGTAAGTGTCGCGCAAATTATTGCAATATGGAATCGAATCATAAACATACATTATATTTAGAATTAGCTAGAAGTACGGAGTTTCACAAAATTAGGGAGGTGTACGGAGATTGGGGCAGAAGTCCTAAACGTCTTGAAGGATGTCTAGCAACCGAAGATATCTACAATGAAAGCAGAAAAAATTCTGTGTGCGGAAACTTTTTATTTAAAAATGAAATTGCTACATTGAATTACATTTTAATTGAATTAAATAGAGATGAGCTGCCAAAGACGTCCCGTTAAACATTAAATACATTAATGAAAGAGATTAATTTTAAGTAAGTTATATGTTTTCAAAAAGCAAATTTATTTAATTTAAAAAAATTCTATTTCACGACAATCAAGTATTTATATTTCAAAACTTTTACAGAATTATATGTATTTTTAAAATATACCCAATACTTCAATCCACTTTATATTAAATAAATATATGTACAACTTGAGTTTTTCAGTGTGGCCCTAAATTCTTAAGATGGTCTCATACTTATTTTAATTATTATATATTAAATCATTGACTATATAATCAAGAAAGTTTGCCTAGAATTAATTTATATGTTGATATAATTGTTGAATGAAAGTTATGGATAAACGAATTTGAAATAATTTTATTTTTACCGCCAAAACATGTTTGGTTACTTTTCTGGTGACTTTATAGTGTAAATGTGACTTTCGCGTTTAGTCCGCCTGGTTATTAAATGAGGTATAGTAATGAATTTACGTAAAATCATAGTTAGTAAATTGGGGGTGTACTAAAGATTTTCCCATCAAAACAGAGTTTAAATTTTCAATCCTTCTTCACTGTAAATCAGTTTGCAATTTCTTAATCTTACTCTACAGGCCGTTTCTGCTATCGATGTTTCTGGTGAAAACGTTGGAGATGAAAGAGGATTTCTACATCGAAAGTCTGGACCTGCTGCACTTCGAGCATCCGGTGACGAGAACCTGCGAAGATAACTCCTTCGAGTACACCTACTTCTGGGAGTTCCTCGTGTTCCAAGCCGCTTACATCATGGGACTGGTGTTCGCGGCGTGCATGACTTCGTTCATCGACCGGAAGCACATCATGTGTATAAGAAAAAAACCTCGAGATCGTGATGTATTCTGAAGCCTTTTTTTTGTTTTGTTTCTAGTTGTAGGACTGTTCGTGTCCGGACTGGCGTCGACGTTTCTCGCCTTCATCTTCTCGAACTACTGCGTCCGGTTCGCGGTGTCCGGTTTGGTCATGATGGGCTTCGGGATGTTCCAGGCCTGCCTGAACGTTGTTAGTGTTGAGGTGTTTCCCACCGCGATTCGGTGAGTGAAAATTTAAATGTCTTTCAATTGTAAACGGTTTTTCCACTTCGTTAGAGGAACAGCGCTCGGAGATACCCTGCTGATGTCTAAGATTTTCGATGTCCTCCTGTGGTTCTATATGGGACTTCCTTGCAGTTGGCTGTTCATAGCGTTTAGCTTGATGATGGAACGTAAGCATTGGCTTTTATTTGTAATCAAATACACCCCGACTGATTGTAATGATAGGCAACTTAACTTACAACAGAATAGTTTTGATTGAAATACTTACAAACTAAAGAATATTTACCGTAATGATAGGCAACTTAACTTACAGAATAGTTTCGTTTTAAATGCTTGTGTCTACCGTGTGAAGTTATTTAACTATGGCAGCGTTTTGCATTTACAAGAAGCCTCGATTGATAAGTGGACCGAAACCATTAACCATTTTTGAAATCGGATTGTAACATAAACTCGCGCTGCGCACGTCCGAATCACTTAAACCTGAAAGCGTCCTCATCAATTCGACAAGGATACACTTGCAAGTGCATTTTTGGCACTTCGAACCGGACCGATGTAAAAATAGCATTACCGTAAAAATATCATAATTTAACAAATACAATTCCGCACGGTGATCGAACTCACGACTAATCTCTACTGTAAACTGTCATTATAATTATATGTTTAATGTTGGCGGCGTTTAATGTTGGTTTAATTATAATTATATCCATGGAACCTTGATTTACACATTTATATACTTTCTATGTTTTCTTTCTTGTTTTGTATTTTGTTTTTTTGCAATATGATTAATTAATTGCATGAAATTTGTATTAATTTGTTATATATGGAATACTTCCTTTATTTTCCTTTGTAATTGGGCATTTTGCCTTTTAAGTCATGAATTTTCAAAAAATGCGAACGAAAAAAATCGAGTTAAAATATAGTTGGCGCTGGAAGAAAGTAACGTGATTGCTGCCACATCACCAATTTTTTTTTTCAAGTGCTTATTCAAATCTGAACGAGACACGCGCCGTCAGAAATGTCAAAACAAGCGATGAATAATTTCGGTATCGGACGCGCGAACGGAATTAGATGCGAAATTATGCAATCTTGGGAAAATAAATAAATGGAAAACACATTTTTTTTTTCATTTCCTGAAGCGAGATAAATGTCAACAAGAAAATATTTGCGCGTGCCAAAACCGTTAAAGTGGGTTTCATTTGTGTATTTACTGGTTTTAATTATTTTCGAGAAATTCGCGTTCTTATAAACAGGCGCGCACCCAAAGATTTGACCGGACCAATTTTTTGGAGACAAAATAAATTTAAAAAATATTGTAATCGACTTGAAAATTACTGAAATTAATTCCAAATTAATTTCGTTAAAAAAAACTGTATTCGCACTAAACATTTTGAACCAATTTTGGAGACTCAAATTAAATATGAAAACAATTGCTATCGACTTGAAACTTTCCAAAATTACTCAAAATTCATTCCAAATTGGTTTCTTAGAAAAACTGTATTTGCACCATTTCCAGATTTTTGGAAATTTTGATGTGATCAGAGTGTGAAGTTATAAAAAATAAAATCAATTTTGGAGACTCAAAATAAATATAAAAACAATTGCTATCGACTCGAAACTTTCCAAAATTACTCAAAATTCATTCGAAATTGATTTCTTAAAAAAACTATATTCGCGCCATTTCTAGATTTTTTGGAAATTTTGATATGATCAGAGTGTAAAGTTGTAAAAAATAGAATCAATTTTGGAGACTCAAAATAAATATAAAAACAATTGCTATCGACTCCAAACTTTCCAAAATTACTCAAAATTCATTCGAAATTGATATATTAAAAAAATTATATTCCCACCATTTCCAGATTTTTTGGAAATTTTGATATAATCAGAGTGTAAAGTTATAAAAAATAGAATAAATTTTGGAGACTCAAAATAAATATAAAAACAATTGCCATCGACTCGAAACTTTCCAAAATTACTCAAAATTCATTCGAAATTGATTTCTTTAAAAAATTATATTCGCGCCATTTCTAGATTTTTTGGAAATTTTGATATAATCAGAGTGTAAAGTTATAAAAAATAGAATCAATTTTGGAGACTCAAAATAAATATAAAAACAATTGCCATCGACTCGAAACTTTCCAAAATTACTCAAAATTCATTCCAAATTGGTTTCTTAAAAAAATTATATACGCGCCATTTCTAGAGTTTTTGGAAATTTTGATATAATCAGAGTGTAAAGTTATAAAAAATAGAATAAATTTTGGAGACTTAAAATAAATATAAAAACAATTGCCATCGACTCGAAACTTTCCAAAATTACTCAAAATTCATTCCAAATTGGTTTCTTAAAAAAATTATATTCGCGCCATTTCTAGATTTTTTGGAAATTTTGATATGATCAGAGTGTAAAGTTATAAAAAATAGAATAAATTTTGGAGACTCAAAATAAATATAAAAACAATTGCCATCGACTTGAAACTTTCCAAAATTACTCAAAATTCATTCGAAATTGATTTCTTTAAAAAATTATATTCGCGCCATTTCTAGATTTTTTGGAAATTTTGATATAATCAGAGTGTAAAGTTATAAAAAATAGAATCAATTTTGGAGACTCAAAATAAATATAAAAACAATTGCTATCGACTTGAAACTTTCCAAAATTACTCAAAATTCATTCGAAATTGATTTCTTTAAAAAACTATATTCGCGCCATTTCTAGATTTTTTGGAAATTTTGATATGATCAGAGTGTAAAGTTGTAAAAAATAGAATCAATTTTGGAGACTCAAAATAAATATAAAAACAATTGCTATCGACTCCAAACTTTCCAAAATTACTCAAAATTCATTCGAAATTGATATCTTAAAAAAATTATATTCCCACCATTTCCAGATTTTTTGGAAATTTTGATATAATCAGAGTGTAAAGTTATGAAAAATAGAATAAATTTTGGAGACTTAAAATAAATATAAAAACAATTGCCATCGACTTGAAACTTTCCAAAATTACCCAAAATTCATTCCAAATTGGTTTCTTAAAAAAATTATATTCGCGCCATTTCTAGATTTTTTGGAAATTTTGATATAATCAGAGTGTAATTTTATAAAAAATAGAATCAATTTTGGTGACTCAAAATAAATATAAAAACAATTGCTATCGACTCGAAACTCTCCAAAATTACTCAAAATTCATTCCAAATTGGTTTCTTAAAAAAATTATATTCGCGCCATTTCTAGATTTTTTGGAAATTTTGATATGATCAGAGTGTAAAGTTATAAAAAATAGAATAAATTTTGGAGACTCAAAATAAATATAAAAACAATTACTATCGACTCGAAACTTTCCAAAATTACTCAAAATTCATTCGAAATTGATTTCTTAAAAAACTATATTCGCGCCATTTCCAGTTTTTTTGGAAATTTTGATATAATCAGAGTGTAAAGTTATAAAAAATAGAATCAATTTTGGAGACTCAAAATAAATATAAAAACAAATACCATCGACTTGAAACTTTCCAAAATTACCCAAAATTCATTCCAAATTGGTTTCTTAAAAAAATTATATTCGCGCCATTTCTAGATTTTTTGGAAATTTTGATATAATCAGAGTGTAATTTTATAAAAAATAGAATCAATTTTGGTGACTCAAAATAAATATAAAAACAATTGCCATCGACTTGAAACTTTCGAAAATCACTCAAAATTCATTCGAAATTGATTTCTTAAAAAAACTGCGTTCGCACCATTTCTAGATTTTTGGAAATTTTGCTGTGGCCAGAGTGTAAAATTAAAAAAATAGAAAGAATTTTAGAGACGCAAAATAAATATAAAAACAATTGCCATCGACTTGAAACTTTCCAAAATCAATCAAAATTCATTCGAAATTGATTTCTTAAAAAAACTGTATTCGCAGCATTTCTAGATTTTTGGAAATGTCGATGTGATCGCAGAGTAAAATTGAAAAAAAAATTGAACGAATTTCGGAGACTCAAATTAAATATAAAAACAATTTCTATCGACTTAAAACTTTCAAAAATTACTCAAAATTCATTCCAAATTGATTTCTTGAAAAAACTGTATTCGCACCATTTCTAGATTTTTGGAAATTTTGATGTGATCGCAGGGTAAAATTTAAAAAAAATTGAACGAATTTCGGAGATTCAAATTAAATATAAAAACAATTGCTATCGACTTGAAACTTTCAAAAATCACTCAAAGTTCATTCGAAATTGATTTCTTGAAAAAACTGTATTCGCACCATTTCTAGATTTTTGGAAATTTTGATGTGATCGCAGGGTAAAATTTAAAAAAAATTGAACGAATTTCGGAGATTCAAATTAAATATAAAAACAATTGCTATCGACTTGAAACTTTCCAAAATTACTCAAAATTCATTCGAAATTGATTTCTTGAAAAAACTGTATTCGCACCATTTCTAGATTTTTGGAAATTTTGATGTGATCAGAGTGTAAAATTTAAATCGTCTCCATGGATGTCAAAAATTGATTGTAATTTTAAATGTGACGAAAATAATTTTTATGGCGGCTTTGTGGTGCAAACAATTCTCGAAATCGTCTGCAGGGTCTTGAAAATTGATTGAAATTTCAAATTTTCACGAAAAGAATTTTTTGCAAACCTCAAAATTGATTGAAATATTTTAAATTTTACAAAACAAAAGTTTAGATGGTGCCTTGGTTGTGCAAAAATTGCTCGGAATCGTCTCCTGTAAAATTGATTAAAATTTCAAAATTTCAAGAAAATTTTTTTTTTGCAAAAATTGCCCAGAATCGTCTCCAGGGACCTCAAAATTGATTGAAATATTTTAAATTTTACGAAAAAAAATGTTTTATGGTGCAAAAATTGTCCAGAGCCGTCTCCGAAAATCTCAAAAATTGATTAAAATTTCAAATACGAAAATTTCCACGAAAAAAGTTTTTTTTTATATTTTGGGCGGCTTGGTGGTGTACTGGGTGAGATCGCGTGCATTTATCCGCTGGATTTAGATTTAAGTTGTATATATGTATATTTCTTCGTCATCGTTAATTATGATAAATAAAGTTTAAATAGTGTGCGTTGGATTCCAAATCGTGTGGGTTCGATTCTCCGCCCGGGCGGAACTTTTTTTTTTGTTCGAAAAATATCCGCACGCGTCTTTGGTCGTTGTATTTGCCTTTCATTATTCATTTATTGATTTAATCATAGAATTTCAAAAATATTCGACTGAATGGGTAAAAAAAAATATTTTCCCGGAAAGAAGTAAAACTCGACGAAACAATTTCGCTTGTTATTAAAAACTTTATAAAGCCTTCTACGTCCGTAAATCATATTTCGCAATCGGGAACCGCGACCGATAGATCAAACGACCTATTTAACAGCCGGAAAGTTGCGCAAAATCCCAATTTAATCTCGTGTTTACGGTTTTTCTCTTGTTTCTGCAATAATTCAGTGGTTCGTGTGTGTGTGTGTGCGATGAAAAAAAAATCTCTCCCAGTTAATTTATAGATTTAAATGGAACGCATAATGAATATGGCGCCGCCATATTTCTTCTGGGCGCGAGCCAACGGAATCAAACAGATTAGATTTTAATGTTGACCGCCGCGGCGAATTCACAATGGGCAATAATTCCGCCGGCTTTACGGGCGGATTTGTTTCGACAGGCCGAGACTTCAAAAGGGTCGTAATTCACGAGATATTTTCGATTTCGGAATGAATGATTTTGCTTGGATTTAGGTCTGAATACCGAAATGCTCGGCTTGGAATATTGTTAGGAATTCTGGGGCGAGTGTAAATGTTTCGTAAAATCTGTACAAATAAACAATTGCTCAAAAGCCTGAGAAAGACCTCTTACACTCAAAAACCTCTCCAAAAAAACAGAATGCATCCAAAGGATTTAAAAATGGAAAAACAACCCGAAGCATCTGATACCACGAAGAAACCACAAGCCACACGGTCAAAGAAAACTACGGAAGCTGCGAAAAAGAAGAAACTTCGAAAATCCGAGGTTGCGAGAGGAAGAAGAAACCGCCACAAGAAAAATTCAATTCGATTGACCTCGAAGAAACCACAAACCACGTACGTAGGCAAAGAAAACTACTGACGCTGCGAGAAAGAAGAAACCTCGAAAATCTGAAGCTGCGAGAGGAAGAAGAAACCGCTTCAATTCGATTGACCTCGAAGAAATCACAAGCCACGTCGGCAAAGAAAACTACTGACGCTGCGAAGAAGAAGAAGAAACCTCGAATATCTGAGGCTGCGAGAGGAAGAAGAAGAAACCGCCACAAGCAAAATTCAATTCGAATGACGAGACACGTGTAGACCTCGCAGAGTTGGTCGAGGATCACAGAACAGTAATTTGGGACAGGAAATTTAATCAAAATTGCTTCTTCTTTATAACCTAACCAAAATATACAAATGTTTCTTCTCTAGATTTTGCAAAAATCGCACGAGAATAGATTTTTTCCGAGTGCTCAAAAAAATATAAAAACAATTGCAACAAACGCAAAATTTTCCAGATTTACTTAAAATTGTTTCCTCTTTACGATTCAGTAAAATTATTAAAATGTCAATTGTCTAGATTTCGAAATTGTCACACGAAAACAGTTTATTGTAATTTTGAAATTTATCATTTCGTCCGAGTGCTTAAAAAAATATAAAAACAATTGCAACAAACGCAAAACTTTCCAGATTTACTTAAAATTGTTTCTTCTTTACGATTCAGTCAAAATTTTAAAATATCACTTGTCCAGATTTTGAAATTGTTACACGAAAACAGTTTATTGTAATTTTGAAATCAATCATTTCATCCGAGTGCTTAAAAAAAAAAAAAAACAATTGCAACGAACGCAAAACTTTCCAGATTTACTTAAAATTGTTTCTTCTTTACGATTCAGTCAAAATTTTAAAGTATCAGTTGTCCAGATTTCGAAATTGTTACACGAAAACAGTTTATTGTAATTTTGAAATCAATCATTTCATCCGAGTGCTTAAAAAAATATAAAAACAATTGCAACGAACGCAAAACTTTCCAGATTTACTTAAAATTGTTTCTTCTTTACGATTCAGTCAAAATTTTAAAATATCACTTGTCCAGATTTCGAAATTGTTACACGAAAACTGTTTATTGTAATTTTGAAATTTATCATTTCGTCCGAGTGCTTAAAAAAATATAAAAACAATTGCAACAAACGCAAAACCTTCCAGATTTACTTAAAATTGTTTCTTCTTTACGATTCAGTCAAAATTTTAAAATATCACTTGTCCAGATTTCGAAATTGTTACACGAAAACAGTTTATTGTAATTTTGAAATCAATCATTTCATCCGAGTGCTTAAAAAAATATAAAAACAATTGCAACGAACGCAAAACTTTCCAGATTTACTTAAAATTGTTTCTTCTTTACGATTCAGTCAAAATTTTAAAATATCACTTGTCCAGATTTCGAAATTGTTACACGAAAACAGTTTATTGTAATTTTGAAATCAATCATTTCATCCGAGTGCTTAAAAAAATATAAAAACAATTGCAACAAACGCAAAACCTTCCAGATTTACTTAAAATTGTTTCTTCTTTACGATTCAGTCAAAATTTTAAAATATCACTTGTCCAGATTTCGAAATTGTTACACGAAAACTGTTTATTGTAATTTTGAAATTTATCATTTCGTCCGAGTGCTTAAAAAAATATAAAAACAATTGCAACAAACGCAAAACCTTCCAGATTTACTTAAAATTGTTTCTTCTTTACGATTCAGTCAAAATTTTAAAATATCACTTGTCCAGATTTCGAAATTGTTACACGAAAACAGTTTATTGTAATTTTGAAATCAATCATTTCATCCGAGTGCTTAAAAAAATATAAAAACAATTGCAACGAACGCAAAACTTTCCAGATTTACTTAAAATTGTTTCTTCTTTACGATTCAGTCAAAATTTTAAAGTATCACTTGTCCAGATTTCGAAATTGTTACACGAAAACTGTTTATTGTAATTTTGAAATTAATCATTTCGTCCGAGTGCTTAAAAAAATATAAAAACAATTGCAACAAACGCAAATTTTTCCAGATTTACTTAAAATTGTTTCTTCTTTACGATTCAGTCAAAATTTAAAAATGTCACTTGTCTAGATTTCGAAATTGTCACACGAAAACAGTTTATTGTAATTTTGAAATTTATCATTTTGTCCGAGTGCTTAAAAAAATATAAAAACAATTGCAACAAACGCAAAACCTTCCAGATTTACTTAAAATTGTTTCTTCTTCACGATTTAGTCAAAATTTTAAAATGTCAATTGTCTAGATTTCGAAATTGTCACACGAAAACAGTTTATTGTGATTTTGAAATTTATCATTTCGTCCGAGTGCTTAAAAAAATATAAAAACAATTGCAACAAACGCAAAACCTTCCAGATTTACTTAAAATTGTTTCTTCTTCACGATTTAGTCAAAATTTTAAAATGTCAATTGTCTAGATTTCGAAATTGTCACACGAAAACAGTTTATTGTAATTTTGAAATTTATCATTTTGTCCGAGTGCTTAAAAAAATATAAAAACAATTGCAACAAACGCAAAACCTTCCAGATTTACTTAAAATTGTTTCTTCTTCACGATTTAGTCAAAATTTTAAAATGTCAATTGTCTGGATTTCGAAATTGTCGCACGAAAACAGTTTATCGTAATTTTGAAATTTATCATTTCGTCCGAGTGTTTAAAAAAATATAAAAACAATTGCAACAAACGCAAAACTTTCCAGATTTACTTAAAATTGTTTCTTCTTTACGATTCGTTCAAAATTTTAAAATGTCAATTGTCTAGATTTCGAAATTATCACACGAAAACAGTTTATTGTGATTTTTAAATTTATCATTTCGTCCGAGTTTAACCTTCGAAACATTTAAGAAATTTTATCTAAAGCTTTTCAGATCTTCGGATTGTCAAATGAGGCTTAGCGATTGTTCAATTGATCGGTTTTTGGAACAGCCCCATCTTGTTGAAACCATATCTGTCCTTCAAAACACTTGCAAAATTTTACCTAAAGCTTTTCAGATCTTCGGATTGTCAAATGAGGCTTAGCGATTGTTCAATTGAGCGATTTTTGGAATAGCCCCATCTTGTTGAAACCCTATCTATCCTTCAAAACACGTACAAAATTTTACCTAAAGCTTTGCAGATCTTCGGATTGTCAAATATAACAGTCCCTATTTTTACAAGACGTAGTAGATCAAAAACTTGTTCAACGAGCAATTGAGGTGCAACAGCACTACTAATCAAAGCGGAAACCGTTTGTGGTTTATAGTAAAGCGATAATTCATCGGTTTTAAAATAAAATAGCGCGCTTTCAGCGGAAAGGGGGGTCCGCCGCCGCGGCGTGAATAATTGCACTTACAATCGAGGCCCGGCGTAACTCAAAAATGAAAAACGGCTCGCTGGTATATTTTGACACAGATTAAATCTATTCTCAGGTTATAATTATAATTTCCCGCGTCTATTTTCGGGCGCGGTTCGTTTAAAATAAATACTACACAACTCCGTGATGTAAGAGGCGCGATTTAAACACCGCGTCTCCGCCGCATCTTTCTTCGGGAAATTGCGGGTGATATCATTAAAACATCCTTTTGTTTGCGGTTCAGCGCATAATTTACAAACCGGCGAATTAAAAAAACCGAAATATAGCGTACATTTTCTCCTTGGAATTGTGTGGCTTCAACTAAACCTAAATTTTTTGATACAATTGTTTATGCTTAAAAGAAAAATACAAAATTCTGGTGTTAATTTATGTATGTGTACAATATGTGTGCGAAACCACGTGGCTTCAGTGGCGCTATTGGTAGCGCCCCCGGCTGGTAATCTAGAGGTAGTGAGTTCGATCCCCAATATTTTCTTCACTTTTTATTTTTTTTAGTGTATTTATTTACTTAATTGGATTCCCCCTCATATATATTTACACATTTTTAACAACATTCTGGCCGATAATACCCAATGAAATTGTAATATATGCGGGAAAATCCTTTTTTTTGTAAAAAAAAATACTAACCATTTATTATTACAAGGATTTTATAGTAATTTTACATTTTTCGTGTAAATTCTAAAGACCAAACCGAAAACCTTGGAGTCGTTTATTTTTAATGTAACCAACGTATGCACGCGCCGCACACATATGCACGCCGTTCAAGAATAACTCGAATGTTTTCTTTCCGTATTTACAAACTTCCAGATTATTTTTGACACGCACAATAATTACGACGATTTGTTTTTCGATTTTTCAGTGGGCGCCCTCCTGTCCTTCGGCCTGCCGAAGATGAAGGATCGGCCGATGGTGGATTGACGGAGCGGATAATGGACGGTTCCGAGTTCGAAACAGGTCAGAGCAAACAAATGCTCGGCTCTAATGTTTAACAGATGGCTCTCTCTCCTGCCGGCTTAAAAATACGGACGCGGTTATTTATCATATTTAATATTTTATATATTTTTACTTGTGGAATAAATATATGTTTAACACTTGTATTAATTGGATCGGATGTGTGTCTTTTCCAAACGACCGAGGATGAAATTTATTTAATTTTTTTGTCACTTCAATAAAAAAAAATTCGAAAAAAAAAATTCTTATATGATAAAATTGTTTAAAATGTTTAATATATTCACAAGATATCTACCTTTAAAATTAATAAAAAAAATTGAAAATCCGTCAATTTTTCCGTGTGTTATGAATTTTTGAAAATTTACGTTTTAATTTTTCAAACACTGCAATTAAAAAAATCGAAAAAAATAATAAAAAATTGCTCAAAATGTTTAATATATTCACAAGATATCCACCTTTAAAATTAATTAAAATTTTTGAAAATGTATCATTTTTTCCGTGAGTTATGAATTTTTGAAAATTTACTTTTTAATTTTTCGCACACTTCGAAAAAAAATTGAAAAAAAAAAAATAAATACTCGTATGATAAAAATTGTTCAAAATGTTTAATACATTCACAAGATATCCACCTTTAAAATTAATTAAAATTTTTGAAAATCTATCAATTTTTCCGTGAGGTATGAATTTTTGAAAATGAACGTTTTAATTTTTCGCACACTTCGAAAAAAATTGAAAAAAAAAATAAATACTCGTATGATAAAATTGTTCAAAATGTTTAATATATTCACAAGATATCCACCTTTAAACTTAATTAAAATTTTTGAAAATGTATCAATTTTTCCATGAGTTATAAGTTTTTGAAAATTTACGTTTTAATTTTTCGAACACTTCGAAAAAAATTGAAAAAAAAATAAATACTCGTATGATAAAATTGTTCAAAATGTTTAATACATTCACAAGATATCCACCTTTAAAATTGATTAAAATTTTTGAAAATGTATCAATTCTTCCGTGAGTTATGAATTTTTGAAAATTTACTTTTTAATTTTTCTTCGAACACTTCAATTAAAAAAAAATCGAAAAAAATTATAAAAAATTTCTCAAAATGTTTAATATATTTACAAGATATCCACCTTTAAAATTAAGTAAAATTTTTGAAAATGTATTAATTTTTCCGTGAGTTATGAATTTTTGAAAATTTACGTTTTAATTTTTCGAACACTTCGATAAAAAAATTGAAAAAAAAATAAATACTCGTATTATAAAATTGTTCAAAATGTTTAATATATTCACAAGATATCCACCTTTAAAATTAATTAAAATTTTTGAAAATGTATAATTTTTTCCGTGAGTTATGAATTTTTGAAAATTTACGTTTTAATTTTTGGAACACTTCGATAAAAAAATCGAAAAAAAATCAATACTCGTATGATAAAATTGCTCAAAATATTTAATATATTCACAAGAAATCCACCATTAAAATTAATTTAAATTTTTGAAAATGTATCAATTTTTCCATGAGCTATGAATTTTTGAAAATTTACGTTTTAATTTTTAAAATTGAAAAAAAATAAATGCTCGTATGATAAAATTGTTCAAAATGTTTAATATACTCACAAGATATTCACCTTTAAAATTAATTTAAATTTTTGAAAATGTATCAATTTTTCCGTGAGTTATGAATTTTTGAAAATTTACGTTTTAATTTTTCGAACACTTCAATAAAAAAAATCGAAAAAAAATATAAAATTGCTCAAAATGTTTAATATATTCACAAGATATCCACCTTTAAGGTTGATTAAAATTTTTGAAAATATATTAATTTTTCCGTGAGTTATGAATTTTCGAAAATTTCCTTTTTAATTTTCCGAACACTTCGATAAAAAATTGAAAAAAAAATAAATACTCGCATGATAAAATTGTTCAAAATGTTCAATATATTCACAAGATATCCACCTTTACAATTAATTAAAAAATTTGAAAATGTATCAATTTTTCCGTGAGTTATGAATTTTTGAAAATTTACGTTTTAATTTTTCGAACACTTCAATAAAAAAATCGAAAAAAAATATAAAATTGCTCAAAATGTTTAATATATTCACAAGATATCCACCTTCAAGGTTGATTAAAATTTTTGAAAATATATTAATTTTTCCGTGAGTTATGAATTTTCGAAAATTTCCTTTTTAATTTTCCGAACACTTCGATAAAAAATTGAAAAAAAAATAAATACTCGCATGATAAAATTGTTCAAAATGTTCAATATATTCACAAGATATCCACCTTTACAATTAATTAAAAAATTTGAAAATGTATCAATTTTTCCGTGAGTTATGAATTTTTGAAAATTTACGTTTTAATTTTTCGAACACTTCAATAAAAAAAATCGAAAAAAAATATAAAATTGCTCAAAATGTTTAATATATTCACAAGATATCCACCTTCAAGGTTGATTAAAATTTTTGAAAATATATTAATTTTTCCGTGAGTTATGAATTTTCGAAAATTTCCTTTTTAATTTTTCGAACACTTCGATAAAAAATTTAAAAAAAAATAAATACTCGCATGATAAAATTGTTCAAAATGTTCAATATATTCACAAGATATCCACCTTTACAATTAATTAAAAAATTTGAAAATGTATCAATTTTTCCGTGAGTTATGAATTTTTGAAAATTTCCGTCTTAATTTTTTCCACACTTCGAAAAATAATTGCAAAAAAAATAAATACTTGTATGATAAAATTGTTCAAAATGTTTAATATATTCACAAGATATCCACCTTTAAAATTAATTAAAATTTTTGAAAATGTATCAATTTTTCCGTGAGTTATGAATTTTTGAAAATTTACGTTTTAATTTTTCGAACACTTCGAAAAAAAATTAAAAAAAAAATAAATACTTGTATGATAAAATTGTTCAAAATGTTTAATATATTCACAAGATATCCACCTTTAAAATTAATTAAATTTTTTGAAAATGTATCATTTTTTCCGTGAGTTAAGAATTTTTGAAAACTAACATTTTAATTTGACAAAATCGCAAAATCAAAAGTATTTGTTTGACATTTGACACTTAGGTACTTTAGAGTCCAATCTGCGCAGTATAAAAATAGATTTTCGCAACCAACTGTGCGCGCGCAAATCGAGCACTTGTTCCAGAACGGCTGATGACCTTGAAGAAGAAAAAAAAACATTCAACAATTTAAAAAATTCTGCAAAATTAATTGATTAAGGAATTCGCTTCAAAATTGTAATATCTGTGCAGATATGGTGCATCTTTGATTTTCCATTAAAATAGTTCAGGTGTACCAACTGTAAACTAAACCACAACGGTTAAAATTTGAATTTTCCAAAGGGAAAAATTGCATTCAACAATTTAAAAAATTGTGCAAAATTAATTGATTAAGGAATTCGCTTCAAAATTGCAAAATTTGTGTAGATATGGTGCATCTTTGATTTTCCATTAAAATAGTTCAGGTGTACCAACTGTAAAATAAACCACAATGGTTAAAATTTGAATTTGCAAAGGGAAACATTGCATTCAATAATTTAAAAAATTGTACAAAATTAATTGCTTGAGGAATTCTCTTCAAAATTGCAACATCTGTGTAGGTATGGTGCATCTTTGATTTTCCATTAAAATAGTTCAGGTGTACCAACTGTAAACTAAACCACAACGGTTAAAATTTGAATTTTCCAAAGGGAAAAATTGCATTCAACAATTTAAAAAATTCTGCAAAATTAATTGATTAAGGAATTCGCTTCAAAATTGCAAAATCTGTGTAGATATGGTGCACCTTTGATTTTCCATTAAAATAGTTCAGGTGTACCAACTGTAAACTAAACCACAATGGTTAAAATTTGAATTTGCAAAGGGAAAAATTGCGTTTAACAATTTAAAAAATTGAGTAAAATTAATTGCTTGAGGAATTCGCTTCAAAATTGCAACATCTGTGTAAATATGGAGCATCTTTGATTTTCCATTAAAATAGTTCAGGTGTACCAACTGTAAACTAAACCACAATGGTTAAAATTTGAATTTGCAAAGGGAACAATTGCGTTCAACAATTTAAAAAATTGTGCAAAATTAATTATCCGAGGAATTCGCTTTAAATTGCAAAATTTGTATAGGTATGGTGCATCTTTGATTTTCCGTTAAAATAGTTCAGGTGTACCAACTGTAAACTTAACCACAACGGTTAAAATTTGAATTCGTAAATTTAACAATTTAAAAAATTGTGCAAAATTAATTGCTTGAGGAATTCGCTTCAAAATTGCAACATCTGTATAGGTATGGTGCATCTTTGATTTTCCGTTAAAATAGTTCACGTGTACCAACTGTAAACTAAACCACAACGGTTAAAATTTGAATTTGCAAAGGGAAAAATTGCATTCAACAATTAAAAAAATTGTGCGAAATTAATTGCTTGAGGAATTCGCTTCAAAATTGCAACATCTCTGTAGATATGGTGCATCTTTGATTTTCCGTTAAAAGAGTTCAGGTGTACCAACTGTAAACTAAACCACAGTGGTTAAAACTTGATTCGCAAAGGCAACAATTTGAAAAAAAAAATGATTTTTAATGTAAATATTTTTCCCGGACAGATTTACGAGGCGATAAATCTCTGAAGAGTTTATTTAATTTCAGCAACAATCAGTTCGCATTGTTTTCCGGTTTCGAGCGATACATCTAGTTACTTTGATGCGGTGCGTGCGGTGTGTTGGTACCGTGTGCCGATGATGCTAAATCCGTACGGCGCGCCTAGGCCCGGTCAGTCTCGGGCGTCGCGGCGCTCCCATCCGCACCGGCCCAGTCGAAGAAGAGATGTGAACCACCGCGCGCGCGCCCCCCACAACAAAAAAAAAAACCCTGAGCCAATCATGTGATTAACGAAAGATGAGCAAAGTGAATCCGGTCTCAACATCCGCCAGCGCCTCATCCCTGGATCACGCCTCGAAGAAGTCGAGGAGGAAGGTGAGCCGGGTCCGCCTGCCCACGCCACCGCCCGACCCCAACGTTTCCCCCGAAGATGAGCGCGACAAGGAGTTCTTGGAGTACCTGGAGTCGCTGCAGAGGAACCACCCGCATCCGCATCCGCATCCTGCTCTATCGAGATCGACCTCGGCGTTCGCGCCCGCCTTGGCCACGGAGGACGCTTTCGATCACCTCGACAAGCTCTACAAACTGATGGAGCAGATGCTGACGCTGCGCGAGCAGAACGCGCTTCTCCACCGACGGATCATGGACCTGGAGAAGCTGAGGAACATCCAGGACATGCACCGGAGGCTGGAGGGCGGAGGCGCTGAGAAGCTGGAGGAGGTGGCGGTCTACGATCCGGACTCGCTGTTCGCGGAGAGCTTCCTCTGCAACATCCTGGCGAGCACGAAGAAGGAGAAGGTGCGGCACTCGATTTTGAGGAAGTCGCAGAGGTCGCGCCTGGATCAGTACGAGAGGAGGGTGTCGGTGGTGGTGGCGGGCTCCAGCAAGCAGTCGAACGTGTCTAAGTGGACTAAGGTGAAAGCGGCGTTTAAGTGGGAGAAGGCGTCGCCGACGGTCAGCGACGCCAAGTCTCAGGACAGTGGTTTAGGGGGGATGCAACCTGTCAACTACGAGGTCGCCAGGTATCTGAGGGTGCCCTCGACGTCCGAGGAACTGGGGACCAGTCCGGCGGACTCTGGAGCCGCGGAGGTTTCCACACCCGGTTCGATCTCTTCGGCTTCGTCCACTGAAGACATTCACAGACACGGTAATTACCGCAAATTTAAATCGTTTCGAACGTTTCTCGCCCGTTCCTCCATTATTTATTTTAACTGTCACTGCTGACAGCGTTTATTTCTAGGTTAGGTTTTTCAAAAATTCAACACCAATAATGCTATAGGATGCAGTACTACTAATTGTACTTCAGTGTTTATGTAACTGCAGCTAGTCATAGAAGTACTAGTAATTCTACTCATTATGCTTTCAATGTTTTCGCAAAAGAGTACAACTTTCTTTAAAATAACTGCCCAAATTATTTCCTACGATTCATCAGTATTATTAATCCTCAGCTGGAATTACTTGTCATATTGACATTTATAATCAGACAGAAATAGCCTGCTGATGATAACAATCCAATTGTTGCCAATGCCAATATTTCCTCTCTTGTTGTAGCTATTGTCGGGAAATAACTGCGAAGAAGATCGGCCAAAATATTTTCTACCATTCATCCGTATTATTGTTCCCAGCTGGATCTACCTGTCACATTGACATTTATAATCTGACAGAAATAGCCGGCAGATGATAATAACAATCCCAATTGTTGCCAATATTTCTTGTCGCTTGTGTGTGCGTGCGCTATTGTCGGCAATGATTGTAAGACAATAACGTTCCCTTCGGAAGATGACGGTGTGTTGATGGAGTGCTGCGCGTTCGCTTAAAGCCGTTTCGGCGCACCGAAATAGAATTTCGTTCAATGACACGTGGTTAAATGAAAGAAATTGAAAACTAAGAGGTTCGGATGCTTGCCAGTAAATGGATATAAATAGAAGGCGTTGCAATAAAGTATTACCGGAGACTACACTAAAGGGTCGCGCCTGCATCATATTGGAGTGTGTTGCGCACGTGACTTACTCAAAATACACCCTAAATTATGATTATTCAAAAACCACAAACACCCCTTCCCTAAATTTTGAAATAAATTTATGCAAACGGAGCGTAAATTTCCGAAAAATATCAATAACTTTCGTGCCTTGAAAAAAATATAAAGACAATTGCTATCGACCTAAAACTTGCCAAAGTTACTCAAAACACACCATAAATTATGATTATTCAAAAAACATAAACAACCTTTCCCTAAATTTTGAAATAAATTTATGCAAACGGAGCGTAAATTTCCGAAAAATATCAATAATTTTCGTGCCTCGAAAAAAATATAAAGACAATTGCTATCGACTTAAAACTTGCCAAAGTTACTCAAAATACACCCTAAATTATGATTATTCAAAAACCAGAAACACCCTTTCCCTAAATTTTGAAATAAATTTATGCAAACGGAGCGTAAATTTCCGAAAAATATCAATAACTTTCGTGCCCTGAAAAAAATATAAAGACAATTGCTATCGACTTGAAACTTGCCAAAGTTACTCAAAATACACCCTTAATTATGATTATTCAAAAACCATAAACACCCTTTTCCTAAATTTTGAAATAAATTTATGCAAACGGAGCGTAAATTTCCGAAATATATCAATAACTTTCGCGACTCGAAAAAAATATAAAGACAATTGCTATCGACTTGAAACTTGCCAAAGTTACTCAAAATACACCCTAAATTATGATTATTCAAAAACCATAAACACCCTTTCCCTGAATTTTGAAATAAATTTATGCAAACGGAGCGTAAATTTCCGAAAAATATTCAGAAATTTCGTGACTCGAAAAAAATATTAAGGCAATTGCTATCGACTTAAAACTTGCCAAAGTTACTCAAAATACACCCTAAATTATGATTATTCCAAAACCACAAACACCCTTTCCCTAAATTTTGAAATAAATTTATGCAAACGGAGCGTAAATTTGCGAAAAATATCAATAACTTTCGCGACTCGAAAAAAATATAAAGACAATTGCTATCGACTTGAAACTTGCCAAAGTTACTCAAAATACACCCTAAATTATGATTATTCCAAAACCACAAACACCCTTTCCCTAAATTTTGAAATAAATTTATGCAAACGGAGAGTAAATTTGCGAAAAATATCAATAACTTTCGCGCCTCGAAAAAAATATAAAGGCAATTGCTATCGACTTGAAACTTGCCAAAGTTACTCAAAATACACCCTAAATTATGATTATTTAAAAACCATAAACACCCTTTCCCTAAATTTTGAAATAAATTTATGCAAACGGAGCGTAAATTTACAAAAATTACAATAACTTTCGTGACTCGAAAAAAATATAAAGACAATTGCTATCGACTTCAAACTTGCCAAAATTACTCAAAATACACCCTAAATTATGATTATTCAAAAACCACAAACACCCGTTCCCTAAATTTTGAAATAAATTTATGCAAACGGAGCGCAAATTTCCGAAAAATATCAATAACTTTCGCGACTCGAAAAAAATATAAAGACAATTGCTATCGACTTGAAACTTGCCAAAGTTACTTAAAATACATCCTAAATTATGATTATTCAAAAACCACAAACACCCTTTCCCTAAATTTTGAAATAAATTTATGCAAACGAAGCGTAAATTGACGAAAAATATCAATAACTTTCGCGACTCGAAAAAAATATAAAGACAATTGCTATCGACGTGAAACTTGCCAAAGTTACTCAAAATACACCCTAAATTATGATTATTTAAAAACCATTAACACCCTTTCTCTAAATTTTGAAATAAATTTATGCAAAAGGAGCGTAAATTTCTGAAAAATATCAATAACTTTCGTGACTGAAAAACAAGTGAGAAATGATCATTCTTTCCATATCAGTTTGGTTTTTGAAAATGCACCAATTTTAAAAAGAGTTACGAATTTTTGATAATTTTTGTTTTCGTGATGGGGATGAGTTGATTGAAAAAAATCAAAATGAAAAATATTTCCCGTGTTGATGAAATTATACAAAACTGAAAAATAAGTGATAAATGATCATTATTTCCATATCAGTTTGGTTTTTGAAAATGCACCAATTTTAAAAAGAGTTACGAATTTTTGATAATTTTTGTTTTCGTGATGGGGATGAGTTGATTGAAAAAAATCAAACAAAATATTTCCCGTGTTGATGAAATTATACAAAACTGAAAAATAAGTGATAAATGATCATTCTTTCCATATCAGTTTGGTTTTTGAAAATCCAGCAATTTTAAAAAAAATTACGAATTTTTGAATATTTTTGTTTTCGTGATTATGAGTTGATTGAAAAAAATCAAAAAAAATATTTTCCGTGTTGATGAAATTATAAAAAACTGAAAAATAAGTGAGAAATGATAATTCTTTCGATATCAGTTTGGTTTTTGAAAATTCACCAATTTTAAAAAGAGTTACGAATTTTTGAATATTTTTGTTTACGTGATGGGGATGAGTTGATTGAAAAAAATCTAAAAAAAATATTTCCCGTGTTGATGGAATTATACAAAACTGAAAAATAAGTGAGAAATTATCACTCTTTCTTTATCAGTTTGGTTTTTGAAAACAATTTTAAAAAGAGTTACGAATTATTGAATATTTTTGTTGATGGGGATGAGTTGATTGAAAAAAAATCAAAAAAAATATATTTCCCGTGTTGATGAAATTATACAAAACTGAAAAATAAGCGAGGAATGATCATTCTTTCCATATCAGTTTGATTTTTGAAAATCCACCAATTTTAAAAAGAGTTACGAATTTTTGAATATTTTTGTTGATGGGGATGAGTTGATTGAAAAAAAAATCAAAAAAGAAATATTTCCCGTGTTGATGAAATTTTACAAAACTGAAAAACAAGTGAGAAATTATCATTCTTTCCATATCAGTTTGGTTTTTGAAAATCCACCAATTTTTAAAAGAGTTACGATTTTTTGAATATTTTTGTTTTCGTGATGGAGATGAGTTGATTGAAAAAAATAAAAAAAAAATATTTCCCGTGTTGATGAAATTATACAAAACTGAAAAACAAGTGAGAAATTATCATTCTTTCCATATCAGTTTGGTTTTTGAAAATCCACCAATTTTAAAAAGAGTTGCGAATTTTTGAATATTTCTATTTACTTGATGGGGATGAGTTGATTGAAAAAAATCTAAAAAAAATATTTCCCGTGTTGATGAAATTATACAAAACTGAAAAACAAGTGAGAAATGATCATTCTTTCCATATCAGTTTGGTTTTTGAAAATCTACCAATTTTAAAAAGAGTTACGAATTTTTGAATATTTTTGTTTACGTGATGGGGATGAGTTGATTGAAAAAAATAAAAAAAAAATATTTTCCGTGTTGATGAAATTATAAAAAACTGAAAATTAAGTGAGAAATGATAATTCTTTCTATATCAGTTTGGTTTTTGAAAATCTACCAATTTTAAAAAGAGTTACGAATTTTTGAATATTTTTGTTTTCGTGATGGGGATGAGTTGATTGAAAAAAATAAAAAAAAAATATTTCCCGTGTTGATGAAATTATACAAAACTGAAAAACAAGTGAGAAATGATCATTCTTTCTATATCAGTTCGGTTTTTGAAAATCCACCAATTTTAAAAAGAGTTACGAATTTTTGAATATTTTTGTTTTCGTGATGGGGATGAGTTGATTAAAAAAATTAAAAAAAATATTTCCCGTGTTGATGAAATTATACAAAACTGAAAAACAAGTGAGAAATGATCATTCTTTCCATATCAGTTTGGTTTTTGAAAATCCACCAATTTTAAAAAGAGTTACGAATTTTTGAATATTTTTGTTCTCGAAATGGGATGAGTCGATTGAAAAAATCAAAAAAAAAATATTTCCTGTGTTGATGAAATTATACAAAACTGAAAAACAAGTGAGAAATGATCATTCTTTCTATATCAGTTCGGTTTTTGAAAATCCACCAATTTTAAAAAGAGTTACGAATTTTTGAATATTTTCGTTTACGTGATGGGGATGAGTTGATTGAAAAAAATAAAAAAAAAATATTTCCTGTGTTGATGAAATTATACAAAACTGAAAAATAAGTGAGAAATGATCATTCTTTCTATCCCAGTTTAGTTTTTGAAAATGCACCAATTTTAAAAAGAGTTACGAATTTTTGAATATTTTTGTTTTCGCGATGGGGATGAGTTGATTGAAAAAAATCTAAAAAAAAAATATTTCCGGTGTTGATGAAATCATACAAAACTGAAAAACAAGTGAGAAATGATCATTCTTTTTATATCAGTTTGGTTTTTGAAAATCCACCAATTTTAAAAAGAGTTACGAATTTTTGAATATTTTTGTTTTCGTGATGGGGATGAGTTGATTGAAAAAAATAAAAAAAATATTTCCCGTGTTGATGAAATTATACAAAACTAAAAAATAAGTGAGAAATGATCATTCTTTCCATATCAGTTTGGTTTTTGAAAATGCACCAATTTTTAAATGAGTTACGAATTTTTGAATATTTTTGTTTTCGCGATGGGGATGAGTTGATTGAAAAAAATCAAAAAAAAAATATTTCCGTGTTGATGAAATTATACAAAACTGAAAAACAAGTGAGAAATGATCATTCTTTCCATATCAGTTTGATTTTTGAAAATCCACCAATTTTAAAAAGAGTTACGAATTTTTGAATATTTTTGTTTGTGTGCAGCTTTTTTTCACAGATGGCGGCTCGAGCGCAACAGATTTTGGCGGGAACTTTTAGTATGTAATAAGCATGTAAAATTCAGATCTTTACCGATTAATTTTTTTTTATTCTAATTTTACTGGACTATGATGAATGTTTCATGTTCAGAATTGAAAACAATTTTCGCGTTAAAATTTGATTTTTTTGACGTTTGAAAAATCTGACATTGACACATCATAGCCGCCCATAATTTAAGTAATTGTTGATCGCATCAAAATCATTTTTAGTTACACATTAAAACGAATTACTCATTAAAACTTTTCCAGTTCGCAGAAGGACAGATGACACATCCGACGAGGAGCAAATATTTTCGTTCGACTACATTCCAATAAACAAGGTAAAGCAAACAAATTCGCAATAACGAAAAAAACGCAAAACCGTATCACCGCAATCACTGCATTCCAGGACGAACCTTCGACCTCATCGAACAAATCGGGCAAATCGCACCACCGGACGCCGTGGGCGAAGATGAAGGACATCATACACACCCAGACTCGGAACAGCTTCAAGAAGAAGCATAGACTGAGCGCGAAGAGCGACGATTTAAAGATCGACGTCGGCGGCGGCGGCAGCGCGTGCTGCAGCGACAACGAGGACGTCTTCGAGAACGAGGAGAGCAGCAACAAAAGCCCCATACTGATCGTGCAGACTCCGGAGGACATCAACGCGGAGAACCGCGCGCTGTCTTTGGAGCACAACATACCCGTCGATGTTATCGCCAGGTACCGCGTGATCAACGACGAGAGTAATGTAAGAAGAAGAGTGAAGATCGTTTTGTGATTGCAAGTCGGTGATTTGTGATTGTTGGTAGGTGCAGGGAAGACTGTCCAATTGGAGCAAGGTGAAGAAGGCGTTCCTTAGTTCGCCCAGTATTAGTAGGAACGAGAGTGGTAGTCCTGTTAGTAATCCGGAGTTTCCTGCGATTAGAAGAGGTAAGAATTGTAAATTTTGAATGACCAAAAAATGCACTTTGGCCAGAAATTGCTCCGTAAATTCCACATTTATTTTGACAGATGCTTGAAATTTTGACAGATTAATTATGAATAATGCGTCTTTATATCTGCCTTGAAAAAAATTACCCAAACTTTCAAGTAACAAAAATGGCTGCACTGGAAGACTAATTTGAATGACCAAAAATGCACTTTCGCCAGAAATTGCTCCGTGAATTCCACATTTATTTTGACAGATGCTTGAAATTTTGACAGAATAATTATGAATATTGCGTCTTTATATCTGTCTTAAAAAAATTACCCGAACTTTCAAGTAACAAAAATGGCCGCACTGGAAGACAAATTTGAATGACCAAAAATGCACTTTGGCCAGAAATTGCTCCGTAAATTCCACATTTATTTTGACAGATGTTTGAAATTTTGACAGATTAATCATGAATAATGTGTCTTTATATCTGCCTCCAAAAAAATTACCCAAACTTTCAAGTAACAAAAATGGCTGCACTGGAAGACAAATTTGAACTACCAAAAAATGCACTTTCGCCAGAAATTGCTCCGCGAATTCAACATTTATTTTGACAGATGCTTGAAATTTTGACAGAATAATTATGAATATTGCGTCTTTATATCTGCCTTGAAAAAAATTACCCGAACTTTCAAGTAACAAAAATGGCCGCACTGGAAAACAAATTTGAATGACCAAAAATGCACTTTCGCCAGAAATTGTTCCGTGAATTCAACATTTATTTTGACAGATGCTTGAAATTTTGACAAAATAATTATGAATGATGTGTCTTTATATCTGTCTTCAAAAAAATTACCCAAACTTTCAAGTAACAAAAATAGCTGCACTGGAAGACAAATTTGAATGACCAAAAATGCACTTTGGCCAGAAATTGCTCCGTAAATTCAACATTTATTTTGACAGATGCTTGAAATTTTGACAGAATAATTATGAATAATGTGTCTTTATATCTGCCTCCAAAAAAATTACCCAAACTTTCAAGTAACAAAAATGGCTGCACTGGAAGACAAATTTTAATGACCAAAAATGCACTTTCGCCAGAAATTGTTCCGTGAATTCAACATTTATTTTGACAGATGCTTGAAATTTTGACAAAATAATTATGAATGATGTGTCTTTATATCTGTCTTCAAAAAAATTACCCAAACTTTCAAGTAACAAAAATGGCTGCACTGGAAGACAAATTTGAATGACCAAAAATGCACTTTCGCCAGAAATTGTTCCGTGAATTCAACATTTATTTTGACAGATGCTTGAAATTTTGACATAATAATTATGAATGATGTGTCTTTATATCTGTCTTCAAAAAAATTACCCAAACTTTCAAGTAACAAAAATGGCTGCACTGGAAGACAAATTTGAATGACCAAAAAATGCACTTTGGCCAGAAATTGCTCCGTAAATTCCACATTTATTTTGACAGATGCTTGAAATTTTGACAGATTAATTATGAATAATGCGTCTTTATATCTGCCTTGAAAAAAATTACCCAAACTTTCAAGTAACAAAAATGGCTGCACTGGAAGACTAATTTGAATGACCAAAAATGCACTTTCGCCAGAAATTGCTCCGTGAATTCCACATTTATTTTGACAGATGCTTGAAATTTTGACAGTTTAATTATGAATAATGCGTCTTTATATCTGCCTTCAAAAAAATTACCCAAACTTTCAAGCAACAAAAATGGCTGCACTGGAAGACAAATTTGAATGAACAAAAATCCCAGAAATTGCTCTGCGAATTCAACATTTATTTTGACAGATGCTTGAAATTTTGACAGAATAATTATGAATATTGCGTCTTTATATCTGTCTTAAAAAAATTACCCGAACTTTCAAGTAACAAAAATGGCCGCACTGGAAGACAAATTTGAATGACCAAAAATGCACTTTCGCCAGAAATTGTTCCGTGAATTCAACATTTATTTTGACAGATGCTTGAAATTTTGACATAATAATTATGAATGATGTGTCTTTATATCTGTCTTCAAAAAAATTACCCAAACTTTCAAGTAACAAAAATGGCTGCACTGGAAGACAAATTTGAATGACCAAAAATGCACTTTGGCCAGAAATTGCTCCGTAAATTCCACATTTATTTTGACAGATGTTTGAAATTTTGACAGATTAATCATGAATAATGTGTCTTTATATCTGCCTCCAAAAAAATTACCCAAACTTTCAAGTAACAAAAATGGCTGCACTGGAAGACAAATTTGAATGACCAAAAATGCACTTTCGCCAGAAATTGTTCCGTGAATTCAACATTTATTTTGACAGATGCTTGAAATTTTGACATAATAATTATGAATGATGTGTCTTTAAACCTGCCTTCAAAAAAATTACCCAAACTTTCAAGTAACAAAAATGGCTGCACTGGAAGACAAATTTTGAATGAACAAAAATGCCAGAAATTGCTCCGCAAATTCAACATTTATTTTGACAGATGCTTGAAATTTTGACAGATTAATTATGAATAATGTGTCTTTATATATGCCTCCAAAAAAATTACCCAAACTTTCAAGTAACAAAAATGGCTGCACTGGAAGACTAATTTGAATGACCAAAAAATGCACTTTCGCCAGAAATTGCTCCCTGAATTCAACATTTATTTTGACAGATGCTTGAAATTTTGACAGATTGATTATGAATAATGTGTCTTTGTATCTGCCTTAAAAAAATTACCCAAACTTTCAAGTAACAAAAATGGCTGCACTGGAAGACAAATTTGAATGACCAAAAAATGCACTTTTGCCAGAAATTGCTCCGTGAATTCAACATTTATTTTGACAGATGCTTGAAATTTTGAGAGAATAATTATGAATAATGCGTCTTTATATCTGCATTTAAAAAAAATACCCAAACTTTCAAGTAACAAAAATGGCTGCACTGGAAGACTAATTTGAATGACCAAAAATGCACTTTCGCCAGAAATTGCTCCGTGAATTCCACATTTATTTTGACAGATGCTTGAAATTTTGACAGATTGATTATGAATAATGTGTCTTTGTATCTGCCTTAAAAAAATTACCCAAACTTTCAAGTAACAAAAATGGCTGCACTGGAAGACAAATTTGAATGACCAAAAAATGCACTTTTGCCAGAAATTGCTCCGTGAATTCAACATTTATTTTGACAGATGCTTGAAATTTTGACAGAATAATTATGAATAATGCGTCTTTATGTCTGCATTTAAAAAAAATACCCAAACTTTCAAGTAACAAAAATGGCTGCACTGGAAGACTAATTTGAATGACCAAAAAATGCACTTTTGCCAGAAATTGCTCCGTGAATTCCACATTTATTTTGACAGATGCTTGAAATTTTGACAGATTGATTATGAATAATGTGTCTTTGTATCTGCCTTAAAAAAATTACCCAAACTTTCAAGTAACAAAAATGGCTGCACTGGAAGACAAATTTGAATGACCAAAAAATGCACTTTTGCCAGAAATTGCTCCGTGAATTCAACATTTATTTTGACAGATGCTTGAAATTTTGACAGAATAATTATGAATAATGCGTCTTTATATCTGCATTTAAAAAAAATACCCAAACTTTCAAGTAACAAAAATGGCTGCACTGGAAGACAAATTTGAATGACCAAAAAATGCACTTTTGCCAGAAATTGCTCCGTGAATTCAACATTTATTTTGACAGATGCTTGAAATTTTGACAAAATAATTATGAATAATGCGTCTTTATATCTGCATTTAAAAAAAATACCCAAACTTTCAAGTAACAAAAATGGCTGCACTGGAAGACTAATTTGAATGACCAAAAATGCACTTTCGCCAGAAATTGCTCCGTGAATTCCACATTTATTTTGACAGATGCTTGAAATTTTGACAGATTGATTATGAATAATGTGTCTTTGTATCTGCCTTAAAAAAATTACCCAAACTTTCAAGTAATAAAAATGGCTGCACTGGAAGACAAATTTGAATGACCAAAAAATGCACTTTTGCCAGAAATTGCTCCGTGAATTCAACATTTATTTTGACAGATGCTTGAAATTTTGACAGAATAATTATGAATAATGCCTCTTTATATCTGCCTTCAAAAAAATTACCCGAACTTTCAAGTAACAAAAATGGCTGCACTGGAAGACAAATTGGAATGACCAAAAATGCCAGAAATTGCTCTGCGAATTCAACATATATTTTGACAGATGCTTGAAATTTTGACAGATTGCTTATGCAAAATGCGTCTTTATATCTGCCTTCAGAAAAACTACCCAAACTTTCAAGTAACAAAAATGGCTGCACTGGAAGACAAATTTGAATGACCAAAAAATGCACTTTCGCCAGAAATTGCTCCGTGAATTCAACATTTATTTTGACAGATGCCTGAAATTTTGACAGAATAATTATGAATGATGTGTCTTTATATCTGCCTTCAAAAAAATTACCCGAACTTTCAAGTAACAAAAATGGCTGCACTGGAAGACAAATTTGAATTACCAAAAAATGCACTTTCGCCAGAAAATGCTCCGTGAATTTAACATTTATTTTGACAGATGCTTGAAATTTTGACACATTAAAGAAATTACCCGAACGTATCAGCTACGCTAGAATTATGTTGAGACAACCAGGAAACCGTAAGTTATCTTTGGTAATGTTTGTATAATTTTATGTTAAGAAGTAAATCCGACGA
The DNA here is from genome assembly GCA_910593695.2 of Ocypus olens. Lineage (NCBI taxonomy): Eukaryota > Metazoa > Arthropoda > Insecta > Coleoptera > Staphylinidae > Ocypus > Ocypus olens. Next base: position 58,666,687 of record OU343052.1, read on the forward strand.
AAGAGAGCGACGAAAAGCTCCACGCGGAAATCCAAAAGAACTACCTGCAGCTCCAGAAGAAGCTGAGCCAAGAGTTCCAGGAGAAGCTGCAGGAATGGGAGCGGAGCAAGGTGAACTCGCCCTCCGCGTCCGTCAGCTCGACGACCCAGATGAACCAGACGCAGGACGACAACAACAAGGACCTGGCGTTCAAGAAGAAGATGGAGGAGTGGGAGAAGATACGGGGCCAGCCCAAGCACAACATGCAGCTGCAGAGCGAGGAGAATCTTCCGCCGGAGTTCCGGAAGAAGCTGCAGGAATGGAAGAAGATCAAGAAGTCGTCGATGAAGGAGGATTCCAAGAAGAAGCAGAACGAGTGGTCGCGGTGGAGGTCGGTGAGCGCGCACCGCGCCGATCCCGAGAACCAACCGCTGTCGGATGATTTCATTAAGAAGTACGAGAGCTGGAAGCAGATTAAATCGCCCGCGGAGGAATTGGAGGCGCGCGGTTCGTTCAAGGGAAACCCGAGGTTGAGCAGGAAGGACGGCGGCGGAACCAGAGAGAGCAAGCGGATTAAAGACCAGACCGACAAGGAGTTACAGTGGATCGAGAAGGAACTCGGCAAGATCGAGCGGGAGAAGCAGAGGCTGGAGCGAGATCGGCAGAAGTTCTTGGATAGGGACGAGAGGTTGTTGGATGGTGTGTTTGTGTCTTCGCGTTACTAAAGGGAGGGTGTTTCAGGTTGCCGAAACTGCGGCGCTCGGTGATCGGTGGGAATAAGAAGGAAATCCTGGTGAACACGCCGTCGGGTCTTTACAGGTTCGAGGGTATCTCCAGGAAATTCACGAGGAAACTCTACGAGTGGGAGAAGGCGCAAGGAATCGGACCGGAGGAGTCGACGTTCGCTTTGCTGAAATCTTCGTGTATTCCACAGATACGTTCTACTAAAAGTGAGTACATTTTGGAATTTGAATCATCAAAATCAAGGCATTCGGAATCACAATCCAAAAAAAATGGTGATGTGGCCATCATGTTACTTTCTCCGATTATTTGATGGTATAACAGTTATTTATATTTATGGATTCATTCATTGTTTTCAATTTAAATCATATTTTAATGACGTTTGAAACGTCAAAATAATGAAAAAAATGACAAATTATTTTTTAAATCTTTACCGTAAGTTAAAGTCCTGAAAAACTAAAAAAAAAATGCTAAAAAAAGTCCTGGAAATGATTTCTAAAAATACGTTCTGATTAAAAAGTCCTTAAAAAATCTAATAAAAATCCTGATAAAGAAAGTCTTGAAAATGATTTCAAAAAATAGTCATAAAAAAATTAATAAAAGCCCTGAACAAGAAAGTCCTGAATAATATTTCTAAAAATAGTACTAATTAAAAAGTCATAAAAAACCTAATAAAAGTCCTGAACAAGTCTTGAAAAAAGAGTCCTGACAAAAAACTGTCTTGAAAAACAGGTCCTTTAAAATGACCAGAAATAAAGTCCTAACAGAAAGTCCAGAAAAAAAAGTTCTGACACAAAAAGGTCCTGAGAAAAAGTCCTGGAGAAACAGTTTTGGAAATAAAGTATTAAAAAAGAGTACCCACTATTAAAAAGTTGTGAAAAAGAGTTGTGAAAAAAGTCCTGAGAAAAGTACTGCAAAAAAAATCCTGAAAAATTAAGTCTTCATATAAAATACCAGAAATAAATGTCCTGAGAAAAATTCCGTTCCGAAAGAAGTCCAAAAAAGTCCCAAAGGAAAGTCCTAAAATAAGTCCTGAAGAAAGTCTTGAAAAAAGCCCCGAAAGAGAGTCCTAATAAAATATCCTGTAATAACAGTCTTGAAAAAAAGTTATGAAAATAACATCGTAAAAAAATCTCAAAAAAACATTTCTAAAAAAAAAACCTATAAAGACCTGAAAAAGTTCTGAAGAAATTGTCCTAAAAAAAATTATTACTTTCAAAAATGTCCTGAAATATAGTACTGAAAAAAGTCCTGTAACGAAGGAAAAAAAAATCCCGAAAAAATAATTCTGAAGAAAGCAATGAAGAAAATTTTGAAAAGAATCCTGAAAAGAAGTCCTAAACAAAATTAGGAACCTCTTGTTCGAAATAATTCCGAAAAAATTGTCCTGGAGAAACCGTCCTGGAAATAAAGAGTATTTACAAAAGCCGTGAAAAAAAGTCCTGAAAAATAGTCTTTATACAAAATACCAGAAATAAATGTCCCGAAAACGAGTCCTAAAAAGTCCTGAAGAGTGTTTAGACAAAGAGTCCTGATGAAATATCTCAAAAAATATCTGCAAAAATTTGGAACTAGAATCAAATAAAAAAATGCGGACCAAAGAATAAAAATTTCAACAATTAAATCGAAAATTTAGGTCAAAATAATTAGAGATTTATTTATTTACGGGAATTTCCCTTTATAATACACAAAATATCTCTAAAAATATTACAAATCTGAGAAAATCGTACAAAAGATCAAAAATATTGACGAAAAATATCGAAAATATAGGTCAAAAATTTAAAAATTAAAAATTTGTCGGGAAAAATAAAAATTTCAGACCAAACAGTAGAAAATTTTACCAATTAAATCGAAAATGTAGGTCAAAATAAATAATGTTGGGGCCAAATAATCAAAAATTTAGACAAAAAAAAATCGAATGTGCAGGTGAAAATCAAAAATACGGACCAAATACAAACGAAAATTTTAACAATTAAATAGAAAATTTATTATTATGTATTTGTGAGTTATGTGAAGTTGCGTAATTAAATAATTAAACACAGTTAAATTCCTTACTTCACTTGGTTATTTATAACACTAAATGTACATTTCAAACACGATGTGTTCATTTTCAATAGTTAACTGGGAAGAAAATTTATGTCAAAATAAAGAATATTTAGGTCAAAAGATCAAAAATTTAGACCCAAAAGAATTTTTGTAAAAACAGTCTTGAAAAATTGCTCTGAAAATGGGAAAATAAACAAAAAAAATTGTAAAAAAAAGCATTGTAAAATGTCCCTAAAATGGTCCTTAAAAAGATCTGAAGAAATTGTTCTGAAAAATAAATCCCAAAGAGTATTGAAAAAAGTCCTGCAAAAAGACTTAAAATAAATCCTTAACAAAAATCCTGAAACAAAAAGTAATAAAAAAAAAATGCTAAAAATATCTCAAAAACTCCTTAAAAAGGTCCAAATAGAGTTCTTAAGAAAGTCGCGAAAACGTCCGCAGAAAAAATTCTTGAAAAAAATCCTGTTGATGAAACTTTGAAAAGAAATCCTGAAAATAAAAGTCCTAAAAATAAGTCTTGAAAAAAATTTCTTAAAAAGTCCCGAAAAAGAATCCCCAAAGAAAAAAAAAAGTCCTTAAAAAGACGTGAAAATAGTTCTGAAAACATTGTCCTAAAGTCTAAAAGAACAAAAATCTGTTAAGGTAAATATTCGGAAATTCGAAATTTTAGCAAAAGCTTTCCAGTTTTTCGAATTCTGAAATAACACTTGCGTTCAAAGTTTCATGGTCATTTCTGTATTAGTTTTTGAGATACAGGGCGCACAGACAGACTGTTATGTAGAGAAAAAATGGTGATGTGGCCATCATGTTACTTTCTCCGACTTTATATTTACGTTTTCGTGGGTTTATTTTCAATTGAAATCATATTTTAAATGTACATCGAGCGGATGAAACTGACGTTTAAAACGTCAAAATCATGAAAGATGGAAAAATTATACTTCAAATTCAAAAACTAGGTTTACTCGAAAACTAACGAGTTTTCGATGAAAACTTATTCTTTAGAATTTGTTTATTTTGGCATTCTCTACAATTATTATTCACATAAAATTGCTGTAACTATTATCGTTTTATAATTATAAACTAAAAATTAAAAAAATAATAAATTTTTTTCTCGAATAAAAATGATTTTATGAAAAATGTTTTCAAGCAAAAGATGTTCATTTCTTTGTTATCTTCAAAGTTTGTTTAAATGTTTTTGTGATATTTTTCATATTTAAGAAAATATTGGCAAAAAACAAAAAACAGTTGAGGTAAATGCCCACTTCCGGTGTACGAAATTTTACCAAAAGCTTTTCAGTTGTTCAGATTATCAAATAAGATGGATGTTCAAAGTTTCATATCAATTGCTCTATTAGTTTTTGAGATACAGCGCGCACAGACAGACACACACACAGACACACACACACACACACATATAGACACAAATTTTTTTTCCAGAAATTGTTGAAATGGCATCTAGGGACCCCAAAACGGATATTTCCGTAAAAAATTTTTGGAAAAAAAATCACGATCACAATACTTTCTCGTACTTCGTAACGGAGAAAGTAAAAAAATGGTGATGTGGCCATCATGTTACTTTCTCCGACTTGATGGTATCATAGCCATTTATATTTACGTTTTCATTTTTTATTTTCAATTTAAATCATATTTTAAATGTACTTAGAGCGTTGACTCGGATGAAACTGACGTTTAAAACGTCAAAATTGTGAAAGATGGAAAAATTATACTGCAAATTCAAAAACTCAATTTACTCAAAAACTAACGAGATTTCGGAAAAAAACTTATTCTTTAGAAGTTGTTCATTTTGACATTCTCTACAATTATTATTCACTTAAATTTGCTGTAATTATTATCGTTTCATAATTATAAACCAAACATTAAAAAAATAAAATTAATAATTTTTTTTTCGAATAGCAATGCTTTTATGAAAAATATTTTCAAGCAAAAGATGTTCATTTCTTTGTTGTCTTTGATGTTTGTTTAAAATTTTTTGTGATATTTTTCATATTTAAGAAAATATTGGCAAAAAACAAAAAACAGTTAAGGTAAACGCCCACTTCCGGTGTACGAAATTTTACCAAAAGCTTTTCAGTTCTTCAGATTATCAAATAAGACATATGTTCAAAGTTTCATATCAATTGCTCTATTAGTTTTTGAGATACAGCGCGCGCACACACACACAGCAGACACACACCAGGACACAAATTTTTTTTTTCCAGAAATTGTTGAAATGGTATCTAGGGACCCCAAAACGTAAAAAAAATATTTGAAAAACAAATCTCGATCACAATACTTTCTCGTACTTCGTAACGGATAAAGTAACAATGCTTCACAAAGTAATGGCTTCCACCATCAACAACATTTACATTTTAGACTTATCCTCGGCGCCTTTAGAACGTTCAAAATCAGCGGACAGCATCATGAACCCCGACCTCAACCAGGTCCCCCTGCTGAGCCAGCAACCCTCCAGCCTCTCCCTCAACGACATGGCCAACCTGGAGAAGGACATGATGCTGGAATCGCGCTCCGTGCCCGACATCAACGTAGATTCCGAAGAACCGGAAGCCATCATCGTCGAGGTGGAGGACGTCGTCGAGGAGACGGCGTCGTTCCTCGAGAACTACATGGAAAAGAAACACACGCCCATTTACCACAAGCAGGAAAACCGCAACATGTGGTGAGAGACGGACTTGTAAATAAAAAAAATTCCAAACAATTTTTTTTTTGTTTGTTTACATTTCCAGCGAGGGGGAGACGAGGGCGGCGCCGACCGTCAGGAGGAGCGAGTCGACGAGGGCGCAGGCCAACTACAACCTGATCGAGGACATCATCGTCTCGCTCAGGGGACTCACGGAAAACGAGGAGGAGATTGGGTAGAATTGGCGTGGAAATTGTTAAATTTCTTGCTAACCTTTTGCCTAATTCCAGACGGATCGAAAACTCCAAGCTGCACTCGGACTCGATCATAATTATTAATAGCGATGACGACGGAGACGTCCAAACATTAAAAGTAGGTAAACACTCCGCGGTCTTTCGATGTTTATTTATCCGGTGGATGTTTTGATGATTAAACAGGCCAAGCAGGCCGAACAGAGGGACCTCGCGGGCGTTCTGATGGAAAAGCTGGTTGCGCTGCAAGAGGCCAACGCCAACGTCGCCTCGGATATCACGAGGGACGGTTCCCACTTCACCGTGTCGAGATTGGCCGATGTTTTGGAGACCATACAAGACTTGTCGACTGCTATTTTCAATATTGTAAGTCTGACATGTAATATAACTCAGAGATGTTGGGGAAAAACAAGTATTGTTTTTAAAACAATTGTTGCGTCAGTTCTGTCAAATGCACAACCACGCTGGAGACGTGTAGATGTCGTAATTCGTGTTAACTTTCAGGCAGAAGCTATCGATCGAAACATCTACAAGAGGAACAAGAATCAAACGGAATCCGACATTATACATTCGACCGCGCAGACGTACCCCCAGATTTCGGAACATCTCGCCATACTCAATTACAAGATTTTGGACTTGAGAAGGAACTTGAGTTACATATGTGCCGCTTCAGGTACAAACTTTTTACGGTTATGTTATTTGACGTCAGCGTCAAAAATTATGAAAAATAATCTTTATTAGAAAAATGACACTCTACTCAAATAATTTTGGTTTTTGAAAATCCAATCATTTTCAAGCGAGTTATAGATTTTTAAATTTTTGATTTTCACGTACATTGGAGGAAGAAAAATTAAGAAAAAAATAGTAAACGTATCGGAAAAATTACACAAAAATTAATCTTTATTAGCAAAATGACACTCTACTCAAATAATTTTGGTTTTTTAAAATCCAATAATTTTCAAGCGAATTACAGATTTTTGAAATTTTTGATTTTCACGGCGTCAAATTTGTACATTGGAGGAAGAAAAATTAATAAAAAAATAGTAAACGTATCGGAAAAATTACACAAAAATTAATCTTTATTAGCAAAATGACACTCTACTCAAATAATTTTGGTTTTTTAAAATCCAATAATTTTCAAGCGAGTTACAGATTTTTGATTTTCACGGCGTCAAATTTGTACATTGGAGGAAGAAAAATTAAGAAAAAAATAGTAAACGTATCGGAAAAATTACACAAAAATTAATCTTTATTAGTAAAATGACACTCTACTCAAATAATTTTGGTTTTTGAAAATCCAATAATTTTCAAGCGAGTTACAGATTTTTGAAATTTTTGATTTTCACGGCGTCAAATTTGTACATTGGAGGAAGAAAAATTAATAAAAAAATAGTAAACGTATCCGAAAAATTACACAAAAATTTATCTTTATTAGCAAAATGACACTCTACTCAAATAATTTTGGTTTTTGAAAATCCAATAATTTTCAAGCGAGTTACAGATTTTTGAAATTTTTGATTTTCACGGCGTCAAATTTGTAAATTGGAGGAAGAAAAATTAAGAAAAAAATAGAAAAAGTATCGGAAAAATTACACAAAAATTAATCTTTATTAGCAAAATGACACTCTACTCAAATAATTTTGGTTTTTTAAAATCCAATCATTTTCAAGCGAATTACAGATTTTTGAAATTTTTTATTTTCACGGCGTCAAATTTGTACATTGGAGGAAGAAAAATTAAGAAAAAAATAGTAAACGTATCGGAAAAATTACACAAAAATTAATCTTTATTAGCAAAATGACACTCTACTTAAATAATTTTGGTTTTTTAAAATCCAATCATTTTCAAGCGAATTACAGATTTTTGAAATTTTTTATTTTCACGGCGTCAAATTTGTACATTGGAGGAAGAAAAATTAAGAAAAAAATAGAAAAAGTATCGGAAAAATTACACAAAAATTAATCTTTATTAGCAAAATGACACTCTACTCAAATAATTTTGGTTTTTTAAAATCCAATAATTTTCAAGCGGGTTACAGATTTTTGAAATTTTTGATTTTCACGGCGTCAAATTTGTACATTGGAGGAAGAAAAATTAATAAAAAAATAGTAAATGTATCGGAAAAATTACACAAAATTAATCTTTATTGGGAAAATGATACTCTACTCAAATAATTTTGGTTTTTGAAAATCCAATAATTTTCAAGCGAGTTACAGATTTTTGAAATTTTTTATTTTCACGGCGTCAAATTTGTACATTGGAGGAAGAAAAATTAATAAAAAAATAGTAAATGTATCGGAAAAATTACACAAAATTAATCTTTATTAGCAAAATGACACTCTACTCAAATAATTTTGGTTTTTGAAAATCCAATAATTTTCAAGCGAGTTACAGATTTTTGAAATTTTTGATTTTCACGGCGTCAAATTTGTACATTGGAGGAAGAAAAATTAAGAAAAAAATAGTAAACGTAACGGAAAAATTACACAAAAATTAATTTTTATTAGGAAAATGACACTCTACTCAAATAATTTTGGTTTTTGAAAATCCAATAATTTTCAAGCGAATTACAGATTTTTGAAATTTTTTATTTTCACAGCGTCAAATTTGTACATTGGAGGAAGAAAAATTAATAAAAAAAACGTAAACGTATCGGAAAAATTACACAAAAATTAATCTTTATTAGTAAAATGATACTCTACTCAAATAATTTTGAAAATCCAATAATTTTCAAGCGAGTTACAGATTTTTGAAATTTTTTATTTTCACGGCGTCAAATTTGTACATTGGAGGAAGAAAAATTAATAAAAAAATAGTAAATGTATCGGAAAAATTACACAAAATTAATCTTTATTAGCAAAATGACACTCTACTCAAATAATTTTGGTTTTTGAAAATCCAATAATTTTCAAGCGAGTTACAGATTTTTGAAATTTTTGATTTTCACGGCGTCAAATTTGTACATTGGAGGAAGAAAAATTAAGAAAAAAATAGTAAACGTAACGGAAAAATTACACAAAAATTAATTTTTATTAGGAAAATGACACTCTACTCAAATAATTTTGGTTTTTGAAAATCCAATAATTTTCAAGCGAATTACAGATTTTTGAAATTTTTTATTTTCACAGCGTCAAATTTGTACATTGGAGGAAGAAAAATTAATAAAAAAAACGTAAACGTATCGGAAAAAATACACAAAAATTAATCTTTATTAGTAAAATGATACTCTACTCAAATAATTTTGAAAATCCAATAATTTTCAAGCGAGTTACAGATTTTTGAAATTTTTGATTTTCACGGCGTCAAATTTGTAAATTGGAGGAAGAAAAATTAAGAAAAAAATAGTAAACGTATCGGAAAAATTACACAAAAATTAATCTTCATTAGTAAAATGACACTCTACTCAAATAATTTTGGTTTTTGAAAATCCAATAATTTTCAAGCGAATTACAGATTTTTGAAATTTTTGATTTTCACGGCGTCAAATTTGTACATTCGAGGAAGAAAAATTAAAAAAAAAATTGTAAACGTAACGGAAAAATTACACAAAAATTAATTTTTATTAGGAAAATAACACTCTACTCAAATAATTTTGGTTTTTGAAAATCCAATAATTTTCAAGCGAGTTACAGATTTTTGAAATTTTTGATTTTCACGGCGTCAAATTTGTACATCGGAGGAAGAAAAATTAAGAAAAAAATAGTAAATGTATCGGAAAAATTACACAAAATTAATCTTTATTAGCAAAATGACACTCTACTCAAATAATTTTGGTTTTTGAAAATCCAATAATTTTCAAGCGAGTTACAGATTTTTTAAAATTTTTGATTTTCACGGCGTCAAATTTGTAAATTGGAGGAAGAAAAATTAAGAAAAAAATAGTAAACGTATCGGAAAAATTACACAAAAATTAATCTTCATTAGTAAAATAACACTCTACTCAAATAATTTTGGTTTTTGAAAATCCAATAATTTTCAAGCGAGTTACAGATTTTTGAAATTTTTGATTTTCACGGCGTCAAATTTGTACATTGGAGGAAGAAAAATTAATAAAAAAATAGTAAACGTACCGGAAAAATTACACAAAAATTAATTTTTATTAGGAAAATGACACTCTACTCAAATAATTTTGGTTTTTGAAAATCCATTAATTTTGAAGCGATTTACAGATTTTTTAAATATTTGATTTTCACGGCGGCAAACTTTCGTATATTGGAGGAAGAAAAATTAAGAAAAAAACTAAAGGAATTTAAAAAAAAAAGTTATTCTTTATAAGTTGTTCAGTTTAGAATTCTCTACAATTATTATTAACATAAATTTGCTGTAACTATTATCTTTTTATAATTATAAACCAAAAATTAAAAAAATAATAATAAATTTTTTTCTCGAATAAAAATAATTGTATGAAAAATGTTTTCAAGCAAAAGATGTTCATTTCTTTTTGTCTTCAAAGTTTGTTTAAATGTTTTTGTAATATTTTGCATATTTAAGAAAATATTGGCAAAAAACAAAAAACAGTTAAGGTAAACGCCCACTTCCGGTGTACGAAATTTTACCAAAAGCTTTTCAGTTCTTCAGATTATCAAGTAAGACGGATGTTGAAAGTTTCATATCAATTGCTCTATTAGTTCAATAAAATTGCAAACAAACAGATTAACATATTAAAATACTTGTAGTACAAAATTAAAAGAGATTGCAGCGTGAGTTGTCTTTAATACAATACACTTCTATTAATCAAAAGGCTACTTCTATATTTCTCCAATCTATTTAAGTTTTTAATTTTAAACATCTTGTTGTATCAATATATTCTTTTATATACAGCGTGTTGAATTGCGAAGCGGGCGTAAAATTTGAAACGGGTTAATACTGGCTCCCCTAATTATTTCACAGCATCGGTCTCTACATTATTTTTAAAGCTTGTTAAACTGAATTATTTGGCACCTTACTCAATGGTTTCGGAAGAGTATTTACCGAGATATTTGCAAAAAACTTTACAATTATTTTGAATCGAAAACGAAGGCTTGCCATGATTTCGTAATGGCGGAAATTTCATTTTGTTCTAAAAAGTGACGGTAGATGTCACATTAAGACTTATAATCGGTCGTGTTTTCTGCACAAGCAAATGGTTTTACTCGGGTAGTATTTAAGAAGTGTACGTCATTTATTTAGTGAACTGAATTATTTGGCACCTTACTCAATGGTTTCTGAAGAGGATTTACCGAGATATTTGCAAAAAACTTTACAATTATTTTGAATTGAAAACGAAGGCTTGCCATGATTTCGTAATGGCGGAAATTTAATTTTGTTCTAAAAAGTGACGGTAGATGTCACATTAAGACTTATAATCGGTCGTGTTTTCTGCACAAGCAAATGGTTTTGCTCGGGTAGTATTTAAGAAGTGTACGTCATTTATTTAGTGAACTGAATTACTTGGCACCTTACTCAATAGTTTCTGAAGAGGATTTACCGAGATATTTGCAAAAAACTTTACAATTATTTTGAATTGAAAACGAAGGCTTGCCATGATTTCGTAATGGCGGAAATTTAATTTTGTTCTAAAAAGTGACGGTAGATGTCACATTAAGACTTATAATCGGTCGTGTTTTCTGCACAAGCAAATGGTTTTACTCGGGTAGTATTTAAGAAGTGTACGTCATTTATTTAGTGAACTGAATTATTTGGCACCTTACTCAATAGTTTCTGAAGAGTATTTACCGAGATATTTGCAAAAAACTTTACAATTATTTTGAATTGAAAACGAAGGCTTGCCATGATTTCGTAATGGCGGAAATTTAATTTTGTTCTAAAAAGTGACGGTAGATGTCACATTAAGACTTATAATCGGTCGTGTTTTCTGCACAAGCAAATGGTTTTACTCGGGTAATATTTAAGAAGTGTACGTCATTTATTTAGTGTTGAATTTCGGGGGAAAGCAATACCCAGCAAAGGTAGTATTCAAAATAATGTAAGTATGGCGATATTATGAAATAATTAAGGAGAAAGTAGAAAAAACTTTTGCTGGATATTTATTGCCTTCACCTGAAATTCACGTACAGTTTCTTCAAGAGTACCTGAGTAAAACCATTTAATAAAAAATCTTGTGTACAATATACGGCCGGTTGTAAATCGTAATGCTCAGCAAACGTCACTTTTCAGAACAAAATGAAATATCCGCCATTATGATTTCATGGCAAACCTTTCTTTTTCATTCAAAGTTTTTTTGCAAATATCTCGGTAAATACTCTGCTGAAACTATTGATTAATAGTTTCCCATGTATAAATTAAATGATAAAAATAATTGCATTGATTCATTACAGACATGTCAATCTCGTCGTGGAAGAAGAAAACGGAGAGACCGCTGCTCCGCAAGATCCCGTCGATCGAGCGGAAGCGGGCGAACTTCAGGAAGACGCGCAGCAAAGACAGCCAAGAAGACAGGAAACTGTACAGCAAGGACGAGACGGACGACACCGACGCGGAAACCGGAAAGAACAACTCGCCCAGTTTAACCAGGCAGATGGAACAGGGCGCGATCAAGAAGCGCATCAGGTACCGCCAGAAAGGCGCGCAGAGCAAGACCCTGGACGAAACGGACGACGAAGACGAGGAGTTCGTGGAGAGAAAACCGAAACCGAGGAGGGTGCGCTCGCAGAACTCGACGGAGAGCAACAAGAGCGTCCAGCGCGAGGAGGAAGTTACGGTCGACCCGTGCGTTGTTGAGAAGGTGCTGGTCCCGACGAAAACGACGAATTTTCTTAACTTCGAGGAGAATAAGGCGAGCGAAGCTCCCGTTACGGTTTTCGTGAAGACGACGAGGAAATTGTTCACGCCGATACCGGTTGCGGAGGAGAAACCGGTTTCGGTGCAGGCCTCGCCGATCCCGCAGAGGAAGCTGATTAAAGAAATATCCCCCAACATCCGTTTGATGATGGTGAAGTACAACCAGAAGCTGACGGAGGAGGGCGGCGCTCCGAAATCGGCCGGCAGCAGCGGCTCGGCGTCTCCGGTGGCGTGGCGGTCGCCGGTGCTCGAGCGCAGAGTGAAGGCGCAGACCGAACGCTACCAGCAGGAGCTGCAGAAGATGTCCCCGCTGCTCGGCGGCGGGAGGGAGGTGCAAAAATCCGCCAGCATGGGCGTCGTCGTCTCCGGCAACAAGCAGGTCACGGTGCACGGACGCGCGGAAGCCTCCCCCGAGAACTCCCCCAGAATCTGCAGAGGCATCCTGAAATCCTCGAGCACGGGAGTGCTCCGCAAACCGGAAACCGGCCAGACGCACTTCACACCGATACCGGAGAACGAGCACGCGCTCTACGTGCCGACGACCTCCTCGAACACCAGTCTATCCACCATTTCTGACTCCAGAAGCAGCCGGATACGACGCGCGAAGGAGGAATTCCTCAACTCCCCGATCCCTAACAGCAGCAGCAGCAGCAGCAAGCCGCCGATCTTCAGGGAGAACTCGGAGCGGATCCGGTTCTCCGCGAGGAACCGCTTGAGCCAGATCAGCGTGGGCAGCGAGTCCAGCTGCGCCTCGTCCGCGTACGAGGGCCTCCTGGTGAAATCGGCCAGCGCGGGGATGATCAACGTGGACCCGGACGTCTACAGGCAGTTCAATCCCGAGATCCACGACGGGTACGTGTCGCTGCCGCGCTCGAAGAAGAGCAAGGAGGGCTTGCTCTCGAACATAACCTCCAAGTTCAGGAAGGTGAAGATGCGGCGGTACAAGGATAAGGAGAAGATGAACACGGTTTCGACGCTTTGTAGGCAGAGTTTAGTCGTAGACATCCATACGGATGGTAGCCAGGAGAATTTGTCCATGCCGGCGTCTTCGTCGGCGGAGACCTCGCCGAACACGTCGAGGAGCGGCAGTTGGATCCGCCGGCCGAAGATATTTAAATCGAAGCAGTAACCGCTTTTGTTACACTAACGTAAGAGCATTTTAATATTCGATGTTTTAATAAAATTTTATACCTTCTCACCTATTTTTACTTTCTCCGTTACGAAGTACGAGAAACTATTGTGATCGTGAAAATTTTTACTTTCCCCGTAAGTACGAAAAAGTATTGTGATTGTGATTTTTTTTTCAAAAATTTTTTTTACGGAAATATCCGTTTTGGGTGCTATTTCAACAATTTCTGGAAAAAAATGGTGATGTGGTCATCATGTTACTTTCTCCGATTTGATAGTATCACAGTTATTTATATTATATACTTTTATGGTTTATTTTGATACTGACGTTTGAAATGTCAAAATTATGTAACAAATTATACTTCAAATTCTAATAGTCCGTTTACTCAAAAACAATAGAGATATCGAAAAAAAAACTTATTCTTTATAAGTTGTTAATTTTGGGTATTCTCTACAATTATTATCAGGGATCATTTTGACAATTCATAACTTTTGTCTCGGTTAGAATTTTTCGAAAACATGAATTGTTTTAGATTGTAAATCGATTCCTAAGCCTTTCTGAGCATTTCCAAAACAATTGCTTAACGATTTATTTTTTTTTACGGTTTTTTTAAGTTTCAGCAAACATTTTATGATTACAGTAGAGAACGTTTAGAAAATTCATAACTTTTGGCCGAGTTGGAATTTTCGAAAATGTCAACTTTTTTGGTTAGTAAATCGATGCCAAAGTCTTTCTGGGCATTTTCAAAACAATTTAGCAACGGTTGATTTTTCTTTAATTTTTTTAGTTTCGACTAAAATTTTTACCTTACTATTTTGAAAATTCATAACTTTTGTCTGAGTTAACATTTTTCAAAAATCTCAACTGTCTTTGTTAGTAAATCAATGCCGAAGTCTTTCTGAGTATTTCCAAAACAATTGCTTAACGATTTACTTTTTACTTTCTCCGTCACGAAGTACGAGAAAGTATTGTGATCGTGATTTTTTTTCAATTTTTTTTTTACGGAAATATCCGTTTTGGGGTCCCTAGAGGCCATTTCAACAATTTCTGGAAAAAAAAAATTTGTCTGTGTGTGTGTATCTGTGCGCGCTGTATCTCAAAAACTAATAGAGCAGTTGATATGAAACTTTGAACATCCGTCTTATTTGATAATCTGAAGAACTGAAAAGCTTTTGGTAAAATTTCGTACACCGGAAGTGGGCGTTTACCTTAACTGTTTTTTGTTTTTTGTCAATATTTTCTTAAATATGAAAAATATCACAAAAATATTTAAACGAACTTTGAAGACAACAAAGAAATGAACATCTTTTGCTTGAAAACATTTTTCATAAAATCATTTTTATTCGAGAAAAAATGTATTAATTTTTTTTTCATTTTTGGTTTATAATTCTAAAACGATAACAGTTACAGCAAATAATTGTAGAGAATGCCAAAATAAACAACTTATAAAGAATAAGTTTTTTTCGATATCCCTGTAGTTTTTGAGTAAACTGAGTTTTTGAATTTGTAGTATAATTTTCCCATCTTTCATAATTTTGACGTTTTAAACGTCAGTTTAATCCGAGTTTACACAACGCTCGATGTACATTTAAAACATGATTTCAATTGAAAATAAACCACGAAAACGTAAATATAATTGGCTATGATACCATCAAGTCGAAGAAAGTAACATGATGGCCACATCACCATTTTTTACAATTTTGTTAGTT
Organism: Ocypus olens; assembly: GCA_910593695.2. Classification (NCBI taxonomy): domain Eukaryota; kingdom Metazoa; phylum Arthropoda; class Insecta; order Coleoptera; family Staphylinidae; genus Ocypus; species Ocypus olens. The sequence goes on from OU343052.1 coordinate 58,681,960, forward strand.
ACGGCAAAAATGTTAACCTTTCAGCAACTTTTGTCCAAGTTGGAATTTTGAAAAATTATCAAATTCTCTACTTAGTAAATAAATGCCATAGCATCGCTATGTATTTGCAAAACAATTGTGCAACGATTAATTTTTACAATTTTTTTAGTTTCGACTAAAATTTTTACCTTACAGCAGGGACCATTTTGAAAATTCATAACTTTTGTCCGAGTTAACATTTTTCAAAAATCTCAACTGTATTAGTAAATCAATGCCGAAGTCTTTCTGAGTATTTCCAAAACAATTGCTTAACGATTTAGTTTTTTACAATTTTTTTAGTTTCGACAAAAATTTCGGCCTTTCGAAAATGTATAAGTTTTGTTTGAGTTAACATTTTTCAAAAATGTCAACCAATTTAGTTAGTAAATTGATGTCAAAGAATTTTTGAGCATTTCCGAAATAATTTCGCGATGATTTATTTTCTTACAATTTTTTTTTAATTTGCAAAAATTTAAAATTTTAACTTTTTTAATTTCAAAATATTAAAGTTAATATTTTTCAAAAATGTCAACTTCGTTACTTAGTAGATCGATGCCAAAGTCTTTCTCAGTACATTCAAAACAATTATTTTTTTCACAATTTTTTTTAGTTACGGCAAACACCTTACAGCAGGAACCGTTTTAAAAATTCATATCGTTTGTCCGGGAAGGAATTTTTCAAAATTTTTAACTGTTTTAGTTAGTGAAACGATGCTTAAATGTCTCTGAACATTTCCAAAACAATTTCGCAACGATTTATTTTTTTGCAATTTTTGTACTTTTGGCAAAAATTTTGAAAATTTCGAAAATTCGTAACTTTTGAATGAAAGAGTTAACATTTGTCATAAATGTCAAAGGCTTTAGTCACTAAATCGATACTAAAGTATCTGTAAGGATTTTCATAACAATTGCGAAACGATTTAATTTCTTAGATTTTTTTACAGTTTTGGCTAAAATTTTAACCTTTTGTTTCGGTCGGAATTTCTCAAAGAAGTAAATTGTTTTAATTAGTTAATTAATAAGAAATTGTCTCGTAAGTAACAATTTTTCAATCGTTTATATTTTTTATCATTTTTCTAATTCCTGCCAAAATTTTATGATTATTGCAAGGATGATTTTAAAAATTCATAACTTTCGTTTCAGACGGAATTTTAAAATAATGTAAACTGTTTTAATTATTGAAAAATTATCTCTAAGGATTTTGAAAAAAAAAATCGTAACCGTTTCTATTTTTCATCATTTTTCCCATTCCGACCAATATTTTAGGATTATTGCAAGGATGACTTTAAAAATTCATAATTTTCGTCTTAGTCGGGATTTATGTTTTCATTTGCAAATTAATACAAAATGAACTCCAGGCATTTGCAAAACAATGTCTCCACTGTTTATATTTTTTATCATTTTTCAAATTGCAACCAATATTTTATGATTATTGCAAGGTTGATTTTAACAATTTATAACTTTCGTTTCAGTCGTTCCAGTTTTTGAAAAATTGTCATAATTTTGGCGATTAGAAAAAAAAATGGTGATGTGGCCACCATGGTATTTTCTCCGACTTGATGGTGTCAATTATATTTACGTTTTCATGGTTTATTTTTTATTTAAATCATATTTAAAATGTACATCCAGCGTTTTGCAGACTCGGATGAAACTGACGTTTAAAACGTCAAAATTATGAAAGTTGGAAAAATTATACTTCAAATTCAAAAACTCAGTTTACTCAAAAACTAAAGGGATTTCGAAAAAAACTCATTCTTTATAAGTTGTTCATTTTGGCATTCTCTACAATTATTATTAACATAAATTTGCTGTAACTATTATCGTTTCATAATTATAAAGCAAAAATAAAAAAATAATAATAAATTTTTTTCTCGAATAACAATGATTTTATGAAAAATGTTTTCAAACAAAATAATCTCATTTCTTTATTGTCTTTAATATTTGTTTAAATGTTTTTGTGATATTTTTCATATTCAAAAAAATATTGGCAAAAAACAAAAAACAGTTAAGGTAAACGCCCACTTCCGGTGTACGAAATTTTACCAAAAGCTTTTCAGTTCTCCGGATTATCAAATGAGACGTATGTTCAAAGTTTCATACCAATTGCTGTATTAGTTTTTGAGATACAGCGCGCACAGACACACACACACACTCGTACAGACACACACGCGCACACACAGACACAAAATTTTGTTTTCCAGAAATTGTTGAAACCCCAAAACGGATATTTCCGTAAAAAAAATTTTTGAAAAAAAAAATCACGATCACAATACTTTCTCGTACTTCGTAACGGAGAAAGTAAAAATTGTGTCTGTGTGTGTGTGTCTGCTGTGTGCGCTGTATCTCAAAAACTAATACAGCAATTGATATGAAACTTTAAGCATACGTCTTATTTGATAATCTGAAGAACTGAAAAGCTTTTGGTAAAATTTCGTACACCGGAAGTGGGCGTTTACCTTAACTGTTTTTTGTTTTTTGCCAATATTTTCTTAAATATCAAAAATATCACAAAAACATTCAAACAAACATTGAAGACAACAAAGAAATGAACATCTTTTGCTTGAAAACATTTTTCATAAAATCATTTTTATTCGAGAAAAAAATTTATTATTTTTTTTTAATTTTTAGCTTATAATTATAAAACGATAATAGTTACAGCAAATCTATGTTAATAATAATTGTAGAGAATGTCAAAATGAACAACTTATAAAGAATAAGTTTTTTGCGAAATCCCTTTAGTTTTTTGAGAAAACTGAGTTTTTGAATTTGAAGTATAATTTTTCCATGTTTCATAATTTTGACGTTTTAAACGTCAGAAAATTTGTGTAAATATTCAAGGAGGATACAGAATCTAGATTTTTCTTTCATTTTGGACGATTATCCGACCATCTGCGTGGGTGCTCGAAATGCGAATTTGATTAGTCCTCATGAAGAGGTACGAATGCGAATTGGATGATTGCCGGACGTCTTCCTGTCGTTTACTTTGTGTAATTGAAGAGCGGCCGCCGGTTTGTAATTTCGGTTTTGGTTTGGCACGGGTCAAATTTCGGCGTGTCTGTGTGTGTCATTAGTCGATCGCCGAATATCGATTTTTAATTGTTGGGCGTTTGAAACCAAAGAGGCGGATGTTGTGACACATGACCGGGAAATGCCATTAATGGTAATGGTGGAGCAATAATAATAATAAGTGTAATCCTGAGTAAAGCTTCAAAAATAGTGGGAATATTTATATATTTAAATTGCGGAAACAATGGTATTATATAAACACCTACTTGTAGGCAACCCAAAATACTATAACTAATATTATTTTTTATTAAAAACTTCTAATTTCAAATATGACACGAGCATGAGTGTAATCCTTAGCAACGCTTTAAAAATATTACACTTATGGTTTTGTCCCTGTTACGATTAAAATTTGAAGTTTTAAATAATAAATCATTAGTTATACGTATATTGGGTTGCCTGTAAGGAGGCGTTTATATAATATAATTATTTCTGCAATTTAAATACTTTAACATTCACATTATTTTTTAAGCTTTACTGAGGATTACACTTATAGTTTTGTCACTGTCATCTTTAAAATTGGATGTTTTTTATAGTAGTTATGCGTATATCGGGTTGCCTGTAATTAGGCGGATATATTATAATGTATTGTTTCTGCAATTTAAATACGAAAATATCTACAAGTAAATTTATTTTATTATAAGATAACAGTCTTCTTAAGTTTTTAAATATCCTTTTATTATTAAAACAATTATTAAATCCACAAATGAAAACGTAGTTTATCCCCACGATAACAGAGGGTACCCTCTATGAAGATTAGGATTCCTCATATATTTCTCTTATTGTAATGCATTAATAATATAAAAAGTTAATTGAATAATCAGTAATAAGTATTGGGACCCGTATTTCATTGAAGAATATAGCAAATTGTTGTGCATTTAATTTTTAAGTTACAGTGAACTGTAAATGTCGGTAAGTGTGTCGTGCTTAATTTTCATTCGCAAATTACAAGAAAACCGCTAAATTGCCTCAGCTATTTTATACACCATTCGATTCGGAATTAAATAGTCTATCGTTTCGTGTACAGCGCATTGCGTAATATTAACACTTTGATTATAGGGATAAAGTTCGAGCATTTTGGCGCTGTTCAAAAACATCACTTAGTAGTTCGGCCATCGTCGAATAGATGGCGACGAGGCGTGGAAATGCGAATGTAAAATGTTTAAAAGCTTTTGTTCACGAAAATGTTATAATGTGCACATTATTTAATTCTATGGGCAGCATTAATGGGGTACATTTAACACTCAATTTCTTAAACACGCATTTGCAGTTTTCTGTAAAGCTTAAAAATTACATATAGAACGTTTTGCTATATTTACAACTTATTGCTGGTCTTAATATGTTAATAAGTTTTAATCGAAAACTTAGCAACTTTTCAGTAATTTGCTAATAAAAATTAAGCAAAAATTAATGCAGTTTTCTGTAAAACTTAAAAATTAAATATATAGCATTTTGTTATATTTTCTAATTAATATTGGTCTTAATATGTATTACTGATTAATTATTTAACTTAAAATCAGAAACGTAGCGAGTTTTCAGTAATTTGTTAAGGAAACTTAAGCGGGAACACATGTCGGTAATTCAGTTTACTGTAAAGATTAAAAATTAAATATAGAGCATTTTGTTATACTTTCAAATGAATACAGGTCTTATAATGTATTACTGATTGATTATTTAACTTTAAACCGGAAACGTAGCGACTTTTCAGTAATTTGCTAGGGAAAATTAAGCGCGAGCATCTGTCGGTAATTCAGTTTACTGTAAAGCACCGTCGTGCCCAGAATGATTTAAATTTGTTTGAATTTTTAAATGCCCATAACTTATTATTTGATGATTTTAATCATCATTAAAACGTTTAATTACAGTTTAAATCTGTTTACTTAAATGTGCTGTAAAATTTTGAAAAATTATAAATGTTACGTTTGCAAATACGCCACAATTCTGGTGTTTTTTTTTTTTTTATGGTTTCTTAAAGTTTGATTTGATTTTATTAATCAAGGGAAATTTGATTACAGTTTAAATCTGTTTACTCGAAAGTTTTGAAAAATAATAAATATACCACTATTGGGATGTTAAATTTTGAATTATTTCTCGATTTGAGAGAACATATTTATTCAATAACTATATAATATATGTACATTAAAGTTCTTACATTTAAAAAGATTTATTTAATATATTAAATTATTATTGAACGGGCTATCGACCGAGGTCTTTCCGCCCTCTCGATTTGATTTTATTAATTCAAGCGAAAACATACACAGGAATTAGTGGTTTAGTAATAAAGTTAGAAGTAATTTCATAATTATAAACCCAAAATATTGAAATAATTTAATTTTTGTATTTTTCTGGAAAAACAAGTTTATGAAAAATAGTTTTTAGTTGTCTTCAACGGCTTTCAAGTTTTATCTCTAATATTTATCGCATTTAATAAAAGATTGAAAGAACCACTTGCGGTGTACAGAATTTCAATTCTTTGCATTATGTTGAAAGTTTCATCCGAGAATCTGTAGCAGTTTTTCAGAAACAGCCCCCACGGATGGAAGCGATTCACATTTCAAAGTAGAAATATCGAGGGAGCATTCCGGATGTCAATAAAACACGCCGACAACAAAAATGTGGCATTTTATTCATTTCCTTTAAAAACAAAAGCTATATACAAATAAAGTCACTTTTGCGGAGATCGGGCGCCGTCTCAGGTGCAACCGGGCGCGGCTCCATCGCCGCGCTCTATCCGTTCCGTGGAGATTTCCTGCCGAATAATTTAAAAATATACAGTTAACACGATGGGCGGCCCCTCAACGGAACAGCGACAGCCGGCGGCCCTTCCACTTTCCCTCGCCGCTCAGGAAGCTCGACTGGATCAGTTCCAGGGAGGGCATCCTCCGCAGCTCGCCCCTGGCGGCCACCGAGGGCTGGGAGTTCAGTAATCGCCTCGCCACGGATATTATTTCTTGTTCCGTTACTTTTTCTGAAAGCGGCGCGAGTACGATTATTATCGTTGGGGTGTCAGCGTGCGCGCGTTCGCTTACCTATTTCGTCTATGAAGTAGCTGGGTTTCTTTCTGTGGCCGGACGCCAGCACTTGCCTGCCGATGTCTTCGAATATTACCGGCCTGGATTCCAGGTTCATTAGTAGCATCGATTGCAGTTGGGTTTTCGCTCGCTGAAAGGAATTGTAGTTGTAAATAAAACGCTATTATAGGATCTATAAGTTTGCCGTAACCAATCAAAGATAGTAATTCAATATTTAGCTACAAAGACGAACACAGCCGATTGTTACGTCGGGATATATTTTTTTACCAAACTTGTGAAATCCTTTGTAATTGTTTTATTTTGACACTGAAATTATATACTTGTAGATATTCTTACCCTGAGTTCCTGAGGTGAAACTACGTTAGTCATGGAGACCATCTCCTTTACGATAACCTCCACCATGTCTCGTAACTGCGGGGGGGGAGCGCTGGCATGGATGCAAAACAGTCCACTGTCGGCATACGCGTGATTATAGGCTGTTGCACTATACATCCAATGATACCTAAGAAAAACAAAATTTATAAATAAAACAATGTTGCTTTGTTTGTATAACATTTGAAAAAAAAGTTATACAAACAAAGCAACAATGTTTTATTTATTATATAAAATGTATAACGAAGTAGAAGCCTCCAGTATAAGTAACAAAATTAATTGATACACAGGTTAGATTTGATTGGGTTAAGTTAGGTTAGGTTCGATTGGGTTAAGTTAATTTAGGTTAATGCTCTGATTGAATAGTCACTTCAATCAGAGCATTAACCTAACTTATTGGGTTAAGTTAGGTTAATGCTCTGATTGAAGTGACTGTTCAATCAGAGCATTAACCTAAATTAACTTAACCCAATCGAACCTAACCTAACTTAACCTAACTTAAACTAACCTTACCTGTTCAAAACGTTTGTGTACAATCTCGTGTACATCCCCTTGCCGGGCCCTCCGGCGCTGAAAGAACCTCCGCCGCCCATCATCATGTTAAGCACACACATCGGAATGAAGTCCTTGTCCTGGTGCGAGCATCCCTCCAGCCCGATCATCACGTGCGAGAGCACCGGCAGGCCGGCCGACGCAAACTGGGGAATCTCGCATTCCTCCTAAAAATATTCACATCGAGGGTGGCGGTGCGGAGCGGACTTTGCGCGGTCGATATATATACGTACTTGCACCAGTCCGCCGGTGTACTGCGAGATGCTCTCGTCCACGAGGTTTCCCTTGTGCGGCGCGTACACGCTCTTGTCCGACTGCCAGATCGGGGGGGTCTGAACGAAGTACTTCTGCGTCGCCTCGACCAGCTTATCGTGTTCGACGCCGACCCCGGCGATCACCATCCGCTGGGGCGTGTAGTGCTGCCGCAGATAGTTGAACAGCATCGGCCTGTCTATTTTTCCAACGTTCGTCACGGGACACAGCTTCGGCAGGCCCAGCGTGTTGTCTCTGTAGGCGGCCTGTTTATAATTTATTAATTTATTTGCAGCCGAGAATGTGAATAATAATTTATTTCCAAACAATAAATTCATAATGTACTCTTTATAATGTGTTAATATACTCCGTCTACTCATGGATTAGACTTTTTTGACATATTGAGTGGTAGAAATTGTTGAACAACTCTCGCCACAAAAAGGAGTACCTACAAAACTTAATTTACTACGAAAATCGCACTCAAGAATATAACCGTGTACACGTGTAATTGGTTCGTCACATCATTTAGAGCGTTCTCCATGGCGTAAATCAAGAATAACAACAATGACAAACTGTCAACAATGTCTCTATTGGAAGTATACCTGTACCAACCTAACGTGCTGCAAAATTACACTTTTCTCATAGTCGTGTTGGTACTTCTCATATTTTAGTGTTTGTCACTGAAGATGTCAGAAAAGTCTAATCTAGGAGTACATGGAGTATACAACAATAATAACAATAACAAACTGTTAACAATGTGTCTATTGTAAGTATACCAGTACCAACCTAACGTGCTGCAAAATTACATTTTTCTCATACCCGTGTTGGTACTTGTCATATTTTAGTGTTTGTCACTGTAGATGTCAAAAAAGTCTAACCTACGATTAGATGGAGTATACTCATGTTTTAAGTGAATAAAGAGGTATTATTATTATTATTATTATTAATAATAATACAATAATAATTGACTTACGGCATGGATCATGTCCATCATGAGCGTCTCCTGCTCGGGCCGCATCGAGAGCGTTTCCAGCTCAAACTGTATCGCCTGCTTCGCATAGTCCAGCTCGTCGTCGGTTATCCGGGGCCGCAGCACGACCTCCCCCAGCAGTTTCATGACGTCGTCCAGTCCGTTCGTGTAGGCGGACGCGGCGTAGATGAAGGTGTCGCGCGACGCCTGGCTGTCGCAGATCCCCCCGTGCCCCTCCAGCTTGTTCATCATCTCGTCCTTGTCTGGAAAATCGCTCGTCGACTAAATGGAAATTCGTATTATTTTTTTGCATGATCATAAAGACGCATTATTTAAGGTTATCGTGTCAAAATTTCAAGCATCCGTCAAAGTAATTGTGGAATTTCTGAAGCGATTTCTGGAAAAGGTCAATTTTTCGTCATCAAAATTTGTTTTCAAGCTCAGCCACTCTTATCACTACAAAGTTAGAATAATGTTCATTGTGAAATTGCAAAGACAGATTATTTAAGGTGAATGTGTCAAAATTTCAAGCATCTGTTAAAATAATTGTGGGATTTCTGAAGCATATTCTGGAAAAGGTCAATTTTTCGTCATCAAAACATGTTTTCCAGCACAGCCACTCTTATCACTACAAAGTTAGAATAATGTTCATTGTGAAATTGCAAAGACAGATTATTTAAGGTGAATGTGTCAAAATTTCAAGCATCTGTCAAAATAATTGTGGGATTTCTGAAGCAATTTCTGGAAAAGGTCAATTTTTCGTCATCAAAATTTGTTTTCAAGCACAGCCACTCTTATCACTACAAAGTTAGAATAATGTTCGTTGTGAAATTGCAAAGACAGATTATTTAAGGTGAATGTGTCAAAATTTCAAGCATCTGTCGAATTAATTGTGGAATTTCTGAAGCATATTCTGGAAAAGGTCAATTTTTCGTCATCAAAACATGTTTTCAAGCACAGCCACTCTTATCACTACAAAGTTAGAATAATGTTCGTTGTGAAATTGCAAAGACAGATTATTTAAGGTGAATGTGTCAAAATTTCAAGCATCTGTCAAAATAATGGTGGAATTTCTGAAGCAATTTCTGGAAAAAGTCAATTTTTCGTCATCAAAATTTGTTTTCAAGCACAGCCACTCTTATCACTACAAAGTTAGAATAATGTTCGTTGTGAAATTGCAAAGACAGATTATTTAAGGTGAATGTGTCAAAATTTCAAGCATCTGTCAAAATAATTGTGGAATTTCTGAAGCAATTTCTGGAAAAGGTCAATTTTTCGTCATCAAAATTTGTTTTCTAGCTCAGCCACTCTTATCACTACAAAGTTAGAATAATGTTCGTTGTGAAATTGCAAAGACAGATTATTTAAGGTGAATGTGTCAAAATTTCAAGCATCTGTCGAATTAATTGTGGAATTTCTGAAGCATATTCTGGAAAAGGTCAATTTTTCGTCATCAAAACTTGTTTTCAAGCACAGCCACTCTTGTTTCTTCAAAGTTACAATAATTTTCTTTGTGAAATTGTAAAGACAGGTTATTTAAGTATAATGTGTCAAAATTTCAAGCATCCATCAAAATAAATATGCAATTCCCGGAGCAATTTCTAAAATTAGATCATTTGTGGTATCAAAATGTTCTCAACTTTTGTTACTGCAAAATTTTCTTTGAGAAATTGCAAAGACACTTTATTTAAGATTACCCTGTCAAAATTTAAAGCATCTGTCAAAATAACTGTGGAGATCCCAAAACGATCATTTTTCATCATCAAATTCATTCTTCTAACGAAGTCACTTTTGTTTCTGCGAATGTTTTTGGACCTATATTTTAACCAAGAATGATCTGTCTATTTTCTTTTTTCTAAAGCATTTTCTGGAAAAAGTAAATTTTTTGTTTTTCTTGCATAGCCATCTTTGTTACTGTAAAGCTAGAAACATTTTCTTAAGTCAATTGTAAAGACAAGCTTTTCAAGATTAATCTGACCAAATCGCAATCAAAAAAAAAAGTTAATTTCTAAAGCATTTCTTGGATTTTTTTTTTTTTTGTCAACAAAATTTTTTTTCTGGCACAGCCATCTTTGTTACTGCAAAGTTAGAATAATTTTCTTTAGCCAATTGTATAGACAGGCTCTTCTGTACAAATTTCGTAGATTTATTAAAGGTAATTTTAAGTTTTTAAAGTATTTCGTCGAGTTCATTTTTGTCAAGTTATTATGCGGTAATCCTTAATTAAACTTTAGCTAATCTTACAGTTTGATAACTTCAACTTAATTCACTCAATTTCGAATAACTCACGTGAAAGGCTAATTTTTCCAGGAAATGCGAGATACCGCTGGGGTACGCGACCTCGAACCTCGATCCGGAATTGATGACGACTGAAACATTCGGCAAATTAGACATTTCGACTCAAACGCGCAACAATCGCAATCAACCTCCCACCGTGCAGAACTCCCCGAACCTGTTCTCGGAGGCCACCTTCAGCCCGTTGGCCAGCTCGGTGATCTGCGTGGTCTGCATGGACTCCTTGTATGTGGCGTACACCGCCTTCGGGAGGCCCTCCACTGGAACGTCCATGGGGGGCATATCCGTGACGGCGTCGGGCCCATTAGCCTTGGTCTTCTTCGGGCCGTTGTCGCCCAGGCACCTCACCTGACTCCATAATCTGCAAGAATCGCTTACTTATAATACCCACATAACCTACAAAAACGAAAAAGCGGGTTTACACCGCGCACTAAACTACTGTCGACGAACCTCTCGTTGTTCTGAAGGAGGAATTTGTTCGAGCTCCTCGCTATTCTCACTAACATCGTATTTTTGGTTTCGTAATATTGATAATGATTAAATGGAATTTATGAATAATTTTGACATTTCCTGTGTTATCAACCGTGTTGCCAAAAGAAAGACTCTGGATTTGCGTTGATTGTGCGGCGATTGCTATTTCGGGGGGTTGTGATTGCGTTTTATATTTTTTGAATTGCACGTACGTAATTTTTGTCGGAGATTTGAGGATCTCTTTAAAAATGATTTTGAAATTTGTTTGTATTGCACTAGCGAAATTTCGTAATATATAATTCATTGGCGGGCGTCGAGGGCACGCAAAAATTTCATTCCGTTGTAATGTTTAATTTGAATCGATCGTTTTAGAAATTGACGCGGAAGTAAAATCTCTGCGTATTTTTTTCAATTACAACAGTCCAAATGGTACCGGTTACTGTTTTCTTTAGCAGTCTCCTCTCCGAAATTTCACGAGCCGCCGCTGACGGCCACCAATCCAAAATCAGAGCATGGCCAACGTTCATAAATTTTACAACGCCAACAAAATTAATTGCCATGAGAGAGTATTTATTAATTACCTGGGGAAAATATTTAAACGGGAATTAAAATCCGAAACGAATATTCACGGTGTTGTTTATTTACATAAACTCAGATTCGCTTGGATTGGTATAGCCCATTCTCCGGAATCTGGCGGCTGTGGTCGTAAAAGAGGGTCGGAGCTTGGTAAGTAGGGGACGGAATATTTTTTATCTCAAACCAATCTTTGTTGAGAAGTACTGGTTCAATAGTGCGTATACCAATAGGAGCGAAGGACAGTAATAAATGTATGGGATGCAATTAGACGAACCACCAATACTTTTTCTTCGAGGGTGCGTCGATCCTTAGGGCGGACCAACCGTTTTACCACCTCGGCCGCCAGATTCCACCGAATTGGCTATATTCTTTAATTACAGCAGTCTGTTTTTAAGATCCTTGCGCCCTCCAACGAAGAAGCACCGAAGCTTCGAACCTTGGGTCGATGTTCTTTAATTACAGCGGTCTGTTTTTAAGATCCTTGCACCCTCTAACGAACCAGCGCCGAAGCTTATAACCTAACAATGACACCACCCTACCTTACCCACAAAAATGACAACCCGAATAATACACCGCGCACGGTAAACAACAGTGACGTTCCGACAGTATTTATTAAAGTGATGACCTGATACGAAATCCGATCGCTAATTGAAAACGTCCCGATGGCTCCGCCGGCGTCGTGAAACAATGGACTTTTTCGGGCTGCTGTTTTTAACCTGCGTGTCCATTTTAATCGGCATCGTTTTAACTCTGGTCGTCCAGTATTATGTGTTGGTGAGGTACTTCAACAAAGGCCCCGTCGTCGAGGTCCATAAGAAGTTCAACAATGCGGAGGCTTGCAGCTTGCCAGAGGTACGTTGACTCTTTTTTTCGTGTGTACAAGCAGAAACCGGGTCATCTCAAAAAATAAACAAGGGAACATATGGTGCAGTTTTAAGGAAAATACCCTCAAAATTAATATTAATAAATACAAAAATTCATATAATAATTAAATAAGCTAGAATAAAACTTTTAGGATAATTAACCAGGTATGTGCTTTAAAGGGACCAAAATCAAATATGTAAAATTGAAGTAATGTGAATGCTGGAGGCTTCTTCTTCATTTTTAATACTAATGAACCCTTTGCACTCGAGGCCTTTTTCGCTCGGGCGAACCAGCAACTCGAGACGATTACGGCTATATTAGGGAAGTGTTTACAGGTACTTTCATTGGGTTAGGTTAGGTAGGGTTGGCTTAGATTGGGTTAGGATGCATCACGCCTCCCGGGTGCCGTAGCAGCGCTGCTTGAGTGGACGCATCAAACCACGAGCGCCGCTCGTGTTTTATCATAGTAAAATTGAAATGTTGAAATCAATACAGAAATTTGGTTAATCAGCTTGAAAATAATAGAATTGATTAGATAATCAAGTAACAGAATTTGTTTTTTTATCGTTTAAAACAAAAACATCACTTGTTTGTAAACAAATTAAAAATTTACATTTGCACTCTTGCAGTCTGGTTAAAGATTATCAATTAATCTGTTTGTGCTTAGGTGCTCAAGAAGAGGCTCGAAGAGGGGGAGAATTCGGGATCCAGCCTGTCCATCAGTCTAATGCTCCAGTTCCTGTTCCACGAGCTCAGACATTCGGACAGGATCAAGACGTGGCTGTACAAGAAGCTCACGCTGGAATTCGACGAGTTGCTCACCAAAACTACGATCGGGAAGTTTTTCGAGACCATCACAGTAAGTAGTAATATATTTCGGATTAACCTGAATCGGGAAATTGGTGGGTCGTTCGAATGTTGAGTGCCGTGTAACCGTAGCAAGTACGAGTTTCGGTTGTTCATTATGTCATGGCTGCTGCTATTTTTACCAATAATAACTTTAGCACAAATTTACGATAAATTTAACACGACGCGCTAGTGCGTCCGACTTTATACTTGCGTAAATCCAATCCCAATTGCGGTAGCAGCGAACGTGTTAAATAGATGTACACAACATTTAAGGCAGTTTTAGTTACGCCCCAGTGACACCGTTGTGTGGCGCTGTAATACGCGGGAAAGGGGGTAAGCATGGCACGGCGCTCGATTGTGGGTTCCCGTATTAATTTTTACGGTACTTCATTAAACTAGTATGTGGGAGTAATATGAAGTCATTGATTAAAATAATATATTTATTATGTACAACAAAGAAACCAGACATGAAAGTGCTTCGTACGGAGAAAATAGCAATTCAGTTATCAAATTGAAAAACTTTACATAAAACCACAACACAGATATTCAACAATCACTTTAAATAATACGTATAAGTACTTGCAATTTTTCCCACCGGTTCATGTCAGGTAAATTGATGCTTGAAATCGACCGTCTCGTTTATTTTACAGATACGCGATATGCACTTGGGGAACCAGTTTCCCGATATTAACGACATAAAATTGGACAGCATTAAGTTGGACAAGACGGAGGGGCACATAGATATGATCAATTTAGCCATCGATTTGGATTACAGCGGGAACTTTCTGCTGTCGATAGATGCAAAGATGAAGTTCGGGAAAACCGCTTATTTATCAATTAAAGGTAAGGTAATTGATCGTACATTTCAAGGAGCTTTTCATCTTCATTAAAAAAAAAAATTCATAAATATTCTTATCTCAAATTATTTTAAAAACTTTAAATGGTGGATTTCACAAACATTTATTTAAGCCAGATTTTTGTAATTTTGAATGAATTACAGTGGATTTCACAAATATAACTCTGGCTTAAATTGACATAACATTGGTACTATATTTTCAGCTGTGTGCCATTGTCTGTCAAGGTCAGTCACCGAATACATTTCTGAAATAAAGCCTCAGAAGAGGATTTAAGGTAAAAAGGACGATGGGGCAGGGGTAAGGTGTTTTTTTTTATACATAAACATTTTGAAAGAGTAAACATCAATGTAATCGCAGCACCTAACCTCAAATTATGCATTCCGTTTACTATTTGAAAGGTCGTTTACACAGCCGAAAATATAACACCAGTGTTATGTCAATTTAAGCCAGAGCTATATTTGTGAGATCCACCGTAATTCATTCGAAATGTATTAAAGTTATAAAATCTACTTCAGAGTTGATACAGTTTTTCTGCAAGTGATCCCCTCCCTGCAACTCCATGACCGCCACGGATGTTTGAATTCGTTTGGGACTCCCCGAACTACCCCACCCTTTCTACATCCTTTCCGACCAGCCGAGAATACTATCTATCACGTCGCAAAGCGTACGACCGTTATCCAAACCAGCCGAGAATGCCATCTATCAAATCGCACGGAGTACGACCGTTATTTTTACATTGCAGTGAAACGAGTGTGCGGAGTGGCACGTTTGCAATTCACCAGAATTCCGTACACCCACTGGTCTTTCAGCTTCGTCACCGAACCGTTAATGGAGCTGACGGTGGAGTCATTTTTTCAGGGGAGACAGCTGCAATCGAACATCACTAATTTAATAGTGAATCAAATTAAGAAAGCCATCAGGAGAAAACACACATTGCCCAATTATAAAATTAGGTATGTAACTCCTTTTGTTGCTAATTTAACTGACTTCAGTTGGTTTTAAAAAATGTGAAGTTAGCTTGAAGTACTGTTGATATTTTTAATAATAATTTTCAGGTATAAACCGTTCTTTCTTAAAACCGATCCTGGCCAGGTGGACACAGAGGAGAACGAAATCATTCCACAGGGACAATTGGAGGTGTCGTGTTCGGAGGTATCGAGGATAGATGTGTCTACTGAAATCACCGGAGTTTACTGCACAATGACCATAGGTATAATAATAATAACTTTGCTAAATAAATTACATGTATACTCCATCTACTCATAGATTAGACTTTTTGACATCTTTAGTGACAAACACTAGAAAATGAAAAGTACCAACACCGCTATGAGAAAAATGTAATTTTGCAGCAAGTTACGTTGGTACCGGTATACTTGTAATATATTCATATGCGACGTCGCCAATAGACACTTTATTGACAGTTTGTTATTGTTTTTGATTTAATTTTTGTCAGTACTACTTTTTGTGTCGAGAGTTGTTCGGCAACCTATTGGGATTTCTGTCACTCAAAATGTCAAAAAAGTCTAACCTATGAGTAGATGGAGTATATGAAAATAACAGTATAATCAAAAAGTCGAAAATAGTTGGCATCACTTACAACATAACCTAATAGAAGTTCAGTAGCGTCACTAAAAATGGGAATTTCGGCATGGAAAACCCTGAAATTTAAATAAAATAGCTAGGTTATGAATCCTAAATATATTATTGATAGTGATGATCAGTTGTAGAAATAACTGCCAATGTTTAAAATAGGCAAAATCGACAAATAACTATATTTAAAACAAGTAACCTTAAAAAAACACAAGATGTCAAAATTAACAAAATGCAAACTACACTGCATCAGACAATTCCAGACAGCCAACATAATATTACTTGAATATCCTTATTTTCAGAAAAGGTGCTGCCAACTATTTTCCACTTTTTGATCTCACTGTATATTTACAATAATTCGGTATGCACCAAAACTAATCTTTATAATTTCAGATGTAATACCGTTCATCTGCGTCTACCAAAAAGATAACCTAACCTACATAATATTAGAAGTAACGCTGGTGAAAACCCGACACCAGCAGTTGGGCGTAATATTCAAACAGGAACAAAACAACGTCACGATAGACAGCGTAACGCCCCAGACACCGGCGTCCGTGGCCGGCCTGAAACCCGGCGACGTCCTCCTGGCGGTCGAAAACAAAAACATCACCAACGTCTCGCAAATAGGCAAAATCATCAAATCCATATCCTCGATGAACGTCAGCATCAAGGTCGAACGGTGCACCGCGAACTACGTAATAAAGCACAAAACGACCGGCGATAATAAGACTGAAGAAAAAACCCCGATCATAAGCATCAACGACGAGGATCCCATGTCCGAGACGGACAACTTCGTCGTGCTCGAGAAACCGGACGAGACGCCGGAGGGCCTGAGAAAGGTCCGCAACAGGAGCGACAAGGTCCCGAAGCTGATCTACGCCAGCAACGAGAACATGTCGAAGTTCGCCCAGACCATCGGGAACTTCACGCTGCGCAAGAGGAAAACCTCGGCGGAGCGCGCCTCCACGGACAGCAGCAACAGGAGCACGCCGAACCCGAGCTGCCCGAGCACGCCGCAGCACGCCGTCAAGTCGCACGGGATCAGCGTGCCCACGAACCTGAACCTGAACAAGAAGAACTCGATATCCGAGGTGCCGGAGATCATACAGACCGATCCGGAGAACCAGGAGACCGAGCTGCTGAATCTGATCGACGTCCACAAGGGCAAGGAGGTTCCCTTGCACACGGTGATGACGTTCAACGATGAGTACCTTTTCAATTTGAAGGACTGCTGTAAATATTTGAACGTGAACATCTGGGGCATCTGCGGCGGCGCCGCTGACGTTCTCCTCGGGTACACGAACATTCCGGTGGCGGAAATATTGAATTCTTGCTGTAATTCCATGCTGGGGCATTATATACAGAGTTATTCGTTCTTACCGCCGGTTACACCACCCACCAGGTAATGATGAGGAGTGATTGCACTTTACGGTCAAACTCCCGATTTCTCAAATTTTTGGTTTAGGGACTCTATACGTGTTATTATTAAGGTTCTTACAAAAAATTTTGTGCGGAAACGTGTTTCAAGCCGAAAAATCCAATTTTTATTTCTTCAGTTGCGCATATACGTCAATGTCCACCATAAATTTAATTGTACATTTCCTCACAAAAATTTTTGTAAGTACCTTAATAATAACACGTATAGAGTCCCTAAACCAAAAATTTCCGAAATCGGGAGTTTGACCGTAAAGTGCAATTCACCCAATGATGATTCGTTGTGTTGAAAAAGTCTGTGCCTAAAAATTGCTTTTTTCAGTCATCCATTGATGGGGCATTCCGGGTTTGAGCACGTGTTCTGTTACGGTGATATTTTGCTGTCGTTTGTGTGGAATCACGAGGAGCAGATCGAGATCAAGAGGAAGAATTCGGGTTCGTCCCTGAATTTGGAAACCAAGCTGGCCAAGAAGCAGATGGTGCAGCATGATTTCGTCAGGACTCAGTTTCACAGGACGATCCACTGCGATTTTTGTTCGAAAAAGGTGAGCGACGCAAAATTTTGTGCTTCGGCACGACGAACCGTATTGTAGTTTAATGCACGCCCAAGTTACGCCGCTGTGCAGACTATTGCGATTAATCAGTTTGACGGATGAAAAATATATCAAAAAGTTGAAAATAGTTGGCAGCACATTTTATGAAAATAGGGATAATAATGCAATATTATGTTGGCTGTCTGGATATCTACAGTGCAGTGCATTTTGTTTATTTTGACGTATTGTGGTTTTTTGAGGTTACTTGTTTTAAAAATTGTTTTGGGTTTATCCTGATTTTGTCTACTTTTAATGCCTCAGCCACACTATGCTCATCGCGCTGCCGTGATGTTGCCCTCTCTGCCTACACTCTGCTCTACTCGCTCAATTAATCACAGCGCTCCGCATTAGGTCATACGCGTTCATATTGCCAGTCCTTTGACTCGCGCCCAAAAAACCGGCAATACAGTGGGAATGACGAGGAGCATGATGTGCGGCATGACGAGTACTGTTGCCACACTACGTCTCTGCCTCCTTTCCTCGCCGCTTCCCATGCCACTCGACGAGTGTGTGGCAGGGGTATAAGACAGTAACCTCAAAAAACCACAAGATGTCAACGCACTGCACGTGGAGAATTCAGGGCGGCCAACATAATATTACTTGTATGATTCTATGAATTTTCAGAAAATTTGCGACTCTCTGATCTTACAGTATTTAATCATTGATTGTTTATATTCCATTACAGATTTGGTTGAAAGACGCGGTACAATGTAGAGAGTGCGGACTGTGCTGTCACAAGAAATGCATAACGAAATGTCAATTAAGCACCGACTGTTCCCCAGTCGACAAATCAAGTACAAAATCGGACGTGATGGACATGAACCAGCCCGATATAGCGATGACCGAAATGGACGACAACTCTCTGGACGACGAGCCCCAGGACGCTAAAGAATCGTCTTCCCCGATCAAGCGTGTAAATAGTGTTAATAATCTCACCATACCAGGTACGAAATGAAATCCCTTTGGCACCCGAAATCTCACCGCTACCAATTGTTCGTTAGAGTCACCTTCGGATATTTAAATGTTCGCTTTAAGCTTTTTTAGGTTATGTTTTTCATTTTAATTAATATTATTTTACAAATAAGTTTTTAAGATACATGCAAAAACTTTATCATCAACCAGAGGTTTTTCAGCCTAAGCAATAATATTTTATCATATTTTAGAAATTGTTTTTTTTTTCTATCAGTCATAATAACCGAGATATATTTATTTGAAAAAATGGACACTTTACATTTTTCAAAATATCTAGCTACCCTTATTGGGCTCATAAAACTGCACTTCTTTTCCCATTTAACCGTTTCTCTATCTCTTATAGTTTCCGTGATCCCCATAGAGAACATCAAAAAAACTCACCCTCTATATATACAGAGTGTTTCAGAGCCCTGGGAACGGTCAATCACGTGCTTATTTTTCAAAATTTCGAAAAATGTTTTATACAAAAGTTGTATATAATAGTGAGCTGCACGCCCTAAAAATATTAAAATTTCTACAGGGTGTCTCTTAAATGGAACACCCTGTGTTTTTTGACATTTTTGAATTATATGGAGCAAATAAAGGTGAGTTACTTCATTATTTCCTATACCTATTGTTTGCCGTTTTCGAAATATTTGAAGATTTGTTGAAATGCATGGTCTGGGTGAAATTTTATTTTTGCCCCAATGATTGACGTTGAACGATTAAAATCATTTCTATTATTTGGTTGAAGGTTCGGACTATAGAGCCAACCATGATTTCATACAAAAAAATATACAGGGTGATAAAAAAAATGCGGTGGATAAACCCAACTTGAATAACTTCGTTTTTTCAAATGGCACACCCTGTATTTAGTAACGTATTCTCAAGTAGAATCCAATTATCTCTTAGATTATAATAATTATTCCTAATTTGATAATCGCCGAATACAAGAAAACTATTGAGATTAGGAACAGGGAACCCTTACACAATCTGAAAGATAATTGGATTCTACTGGGGCAAAAATAAAATTTCACCCAGACCATGCATTTCAACATATCTTCAAATATTTCGAAAACGGCAAACAATAGGTATAGGAAGTGTTGAAGTAACTCACCTTTATTTGCTCCATATAATTCAAAAATGACAAAAAATACAGGGTGTCCCATTTAAAAAAAACATAAGTTTGGTCTGTAGCTTTGTTATGAGACACCCTGTGGAAATTTTAACATTTTTCGAAATTTTGAAAAATAAGCACGTGATTGACCGTTCCCAGAGCTCTGAAACACCCTGTATATATCAACATGTTTATTACAGACGTTTTAACAATATAAAACAAAATAATTACAATTTGTATTTCTACGCCGTCCATCCATGCTATCGACCGTAGGTCTTTCCGCCCGTGGAAACCATTAAGATTATTGAAATTTTCCTTATCTCCAGGTGACTCTGATAACGTTGCGTTCGAGCCCTTACCCCGTACCGTATACGGCCACGTCTTATGTCTTGTTCTAGGAGCACATGTACAGACATCACAATCCCGCAGCTTGCCACCTTCACCGCAGCGCACCCCCAGCCGAAAACAGTCCCTCGTTATGACCAGTCCCTTTTCTCTTTGTTTGCCAGCCCTGGACGAGCTTGAAACGGCGCAGGAGGCGTCCGAGACGATAAACCGCCTCCTGGAGCAGGTGATGCTCTTCAACGCCGACGAGAGCCTCATGGAGACGGCGCGCGAGTCCGGCCGGCACCTGTACGCTGGCATGCTGCAGGACGAGAAGGTCGAGAAGATCAACAAAATGGTGAGATGAACAATGCATTATTGTAATATCTCGAAACCTGAGTATGACGGACAAAATTCGTGAAAAAAGCATTTTCAAAAAAAACGTTTCCTACAAAAAGTTTGTATCTTTTCCCATAGAATACGATAAATAGGGGGTTTCATTCGAAAAATCAAAGTTGATCTTCGTTTGACCTTGAAAATTGACTCCTAGGTCATGTTCAAGGTCACCAGCATATGTCCCCCTCCAAACCCTACGATTTTCATTTGAAACATTTTTTGCCAAGTTACTCAGGTTTCCAGATATTTGGGGTGGCAATTTAAAATGGGATACCCTGTATTGAACTAATCTAGTCTCATGACAATCATCTCACAGCCAACTCTGAAACAAAATTTTGTGGCTCACAGGGTATCAATCTCAAGAGCTTTTTTTCTCACCCAATTTTTGTCTACATCTATTCCTACATCGTTATTGCTTCGTTCATTTGTTTCTTCTTTTGTTCTTCACAGTTTTGTAAATATTTTTGCTCATCAGACAAATTTTTACATAACCAGTGAACTCGAACCGAACAACATTTGACTCCACTCGCCCCAAACCTCCGGTGAAAATGTGCAGACGTTAAATATGTCGACATGTCTATATTTGCAACCACACTCTCCTAAAAAACAAACTTCCCGACAAGTTTCCTCCGAGTCCGGTTCCCGAAAGAATCGATTACTGCTCTGTAAATGTCATTCGAATCAAATTCAAGATGTCCGAACTGAAGAGGATGTTCGACGTGGTCACCACCGAGCACGCCGAGCTCTGCAAGCAGCTCAACGCGGAGGAATCGGAGGTGGAGAAGGCGAGGCTGGCGTTCGTGCTAGGGCAGGCCGACTCGAAAATACACAGTCTTTCCGTATTGATGTTGCATTTCTGCTCGGGCCTCCAGCAAACCTAAACGGGCCGCGTACTTTCGATTGCAATGCTATGTGATAGATTTTTTTTTCGATTTATAGTGTGAATTTACGAGGTTTGGGTGAGTTTTTTTAGATGCACTTTTACTTACGAAAGGACGGTGGGAAGGGGGATCAGGTATCGGTAGCTGCTGTCACGATAATGTAGAAAACTGTAAGCCTACGTTCGCCTAAGTGTGATATTTTAATTAGTGTGTAATTGTTTTTATTTTTTAATTTTAAGAGAAAGGTATAGGAAAAAGGAAACCGTGTGCCCTGAAGAATTACATGTTGATAACCATAATTTCCATTTTTAAGGGTTTATTGATTATTTATTTACTTTTAATAGTACAAAACATAAAAAAAAATTCTGACTAAGCAATAATGATAATTTCACACTTGCACGGACAATTGAAATTTGCATTAACAATAAGAAAGAAATTGATCGTGTGTTGGAATTATTAACAAGAAAATTTTTCTGCAACCGCACAAAATGAAATGAAATATAGATTCTGTGTCAGTTTTCAGTCCACAAAATAGATGGCGTTGTCCATAATATATTGAGTTATTTCAACAAGTTTCCAACACGGTCGAAAAATACATAAAAACAAAATCTCTGTACGTAATTCCAAGCGCACACAAAACGGCAATTTTTCCTATACTAATTGCAGTATTGGTTGGTCGGTGCAATGATGCCGTAGTAGCTCGTTTAGATATAAAAAACATCGACGTCGATGCCAATTTTGAATCTTACGGTCGACTCCTACGTCACGTCGCCATCAACCCACCGATTAAGAGTAGTAGTTTGCACTCGGTGTATTTATAAATGGCACATTCTCAGTGTTGCAGTATTAGAATTTACGAATCTAGTCAGGTTACGAGCGGAACGTACTTCGGGGTAGGGTCACGTACCTGAAAGGAAACCAAAAATGTACTCGCAGCATATCAAAAGTATTTATATAGACGTATACACACGACAAGTGAAAATATTTTACTTCCTATTACAAACGCCGAACGACTTTACCTCCAAGTACGCGCTGCAGCGCGTCTAAATACGTTTCATATCCGAGTCACTTTTGTTTACTGAAATTACAGTGTAATTTAACCCTCTCTTTCCCAAATTGATTTTTGGAAATAAAAAAAAAAATTAACCCTTTGCACTCGAGCGGTTTGATACATCCGGCGCGTGACCTACGCCTGAACGTTAGGCAACTTCATACACAAGGTCAAGGTCATTCCAGGGCGTCCCAAGTGAGGCCATGCCTTCTTTTTCCCAATTTTAAGTACCTGTAAAACACTTAATACTCAAGATAATTAAATTTAAAAAAAAAATTTATGAAATTTTTGATTCTTTTTTTTACTGGCTCAATATTACGGAATTCTAAGAGGACATCAAATGCAGAGCAGAATAGTTTACCAATAAATGAGAAGGATGGCGAGCTTATGGTCTTAGCTTCTGTAGTAGAAGATCCAAACATGAGCTTAAGACAAGTGTGCAATTCACTATACGACTGCCCAGAGGTATTTAAAGAAGCATCATTTTCACTCGTACCACCAAGAAATATTACGTGATGACCCGCACTTCACGAAAACTGCTACTAGCATAGCACCACTTTACAATTTGAACTTTTTCTTGAATAGAATACATTTTTAGTGGAAAAACTTGTGAACAGTTATTAAGTGTTCAATACATTTGACAGAAGCCAACAAATCAACAGCACACCGTTTTTGTTTAATTTCATGGCAACTATTATTTTCATGAAAATGATCATTTTTATCTTATCATTTTTTAGGGTTTTTATTAATGCTAAAAAATAGCATGACTGCATGTAGGAATTTTTACTCTGCAAAACATTTATTTACATGTTTCTTCTAAAATGATCAGGGAAGATAATATTCCAGTATAAAGAAATTAACATTGAAAATCCTATGTTCCGTTTTGTTCCACTACACCCTGTATTATTAATAGTAATTTACACATTTTTTAAATTTTTGCATATCACTATGATTAACTCGTTATCAATTATTTAATGGTGGTTTTGATATGAAATTTATTTAAACGCGCTGTTTACTTATACGTGGATATAATTTTACATTTAATTTCTATTTATATATACCTTTGTCATTTCCAGAACTTTTATGGGTTTTATGTGCGACCTGAATATTGTTATTATTTGGATTTTAGTGTCGACTACATTGTGATATAATAAGAAAAATATTAATTGAATAGGTTATAGAAGGCAATGTTTTTCGTGGAAGTTTTGCCGTTACACTAGCAACCG
The DNA here is from genome assembly GCA_910593695.2 of Ocypus olens. Taxonomy (NCBI): domain Eukaryota; kingdom Metazoa; phylum Arthropoda; class Insecta; order Coleoptera; family Staphylinidae; genus Ocypus; species Ocypus olens. The sequence continues at coordinate 58,705,693 of OU343052.1, forward strand.
TTTTGAGAAATTAATTTTATTAATGCGCAGGTTTATTACGTTTTTTTTTTTAAAGCACGTATTTTTTATATACTGTAATTTATTCATTTCGTTGAGTGTACGTGATTATTAAATTTATTTTATTTATTGCCCCCGTGTTTTTATCCGCCGAAATAAACCTGTTCGTTTAGGTTTACTTTTTACGACACATCTCCGGAGCCAATTGAATTTAAGATGGTCACTGCGCAGTTATTTACCGAACTTTCGGCTTAAATTTACAACAATCGGTTGTGCTTGAGTGTCCTAGTTGACTACACCTATATAATTCGCGCTTCGTTAATCCGAATTTGACCGACGTTTTTCACCAAAATTTTCGATTAATAAAGTTGTGCGTCTTGAAATGCATTCGTTTTAGTTGCCACGGATAAAACATAGGTGCCGCCACCGCCACACTTCTCTCGAAACGCTCATCGATGTTTTTTTTTAGTTGGTGCGAACGAAACCTAGAGGGCGCCACTAGACAAAATTGCGGCATTAAATTTTTTGGCTTTATTTTTAACGCGCCAATTAGAGTTTGAATTGATAAGAATCTTGCGCACGAAGGATAATTAGCCAAGTCCATTCTGGCGTAGTTGTTATTTACCGAACTTTCGGCTTAAATTTACAACAATCAGTCGTGCTTGAGTGTCATAGTTGACTACACCCATATTATTCGTGCTTCATCAATCCGAATTCCTATCGACCAACGTTTTTCACAAAAATTTTCGATTAATAAAATTGTGCGTCTTGAAATGCATTATCGTTGATTCGTTTTAGTTGCCGCGGATAAAACATAGCTGGCGCCACCGCCACTCTTCTCTCGAAATGCTCGTCGATGGTTTTTTTTTAGTTGGTGCGAACGAAACCTAGAGGGCGCCACCAGACAAAATTTCGGCATTAATTTTTTTGGCTATATTTTCAACGCGCTAATTAGAGTTTGTTCGAATAGATAAGAATCTTGCGCACGAAGGATAATTACTCGGATGCCGTAAGTTCATTGTGGCGTAAGTTGATCTGTTATTTACCGAACTCTGCGCCATCTGCAAGCAGCTAGCGCACCTGCCCGCCCACTTGTTAGTTTACCTTCAGGTGGAGTCACACCTGCGACGTCTTATGACAACAGTTATGAGTTAGTCATTGTTTGAGCGTCGCAACATTTGGTCGTGTCCGTCGGGCGATGATCGAGAATTTCGGGACATTTCAGTCGTAACGCCGCCGCCGCCGCACAAGTCGAACCCGAAATGTTTCTAGTGAACGGACCGCCGAAACACAGCGAGTGCGCCGCGTAACGAAGCCCCGAAGAAGAAAATGGAACGCGAGTACGACAGATTCAGCAGGAGCACTCTTTTCCTCATCGGTGAGTACCTTTTGGATAAGTGCGGACGGTACGAAATCGGCCAGCCTCGATTTGTGTTTAAATTGCGCACGGTTTGCCCAATAAAAATTCCGTTCTGCTGCTGCTGCCATCAGCATTTAATGCTTGTATACAAGTGCTAGTAATTGGATTATGTGCGGACGTGCCGGGATGTAAAGAAAAAAAAATTGTTTCAGGCTGGGAAAATCCTCTAACCAGATTATTACGTCTGGGTGTCGTTCGGTTTTGAATTTCGTTCGGGCCATGTGTTCGCGTCCGTAAATCAAAAGTTGGAGCTGTTTGTAAAGTGTCACAAGTGGTTTGACTGGCTTTCGACCACGTGGTCCTTTGGTATAACCGAGTTTTCTGGATTTGTACCTATTTTTTGGTTTGATGTCCACAAATACGCATTATTTTCGGCCTCGATTAAGATCGCAATACTTTCTCGTACTTGAAGGTAAAAATCTGGTACCACGTCCCGATTTTTAGTTGCTTTGATTTGGACACCGTGCTGGTCCCAAATTGTTATCGACCGCGTGGTCCTTTACAGGGGTGGCTCGTCGTGTAGAGCCAAGGAGCCGTGGCACTACCCCTAATTTCAAGCTCAGCAAGAATTTTTAAGTAATTCTAAAAACACAGATTCATCATTTTAAATGTCAAAACATTGCCTGCGAAATTTTTTTAATTTCTTTTTTTCCTCAACTTGAAGGCATATATTGTACGTTAAGTGGCTCCACCATCAAAATGTTTCACCAGCCGCCACTGGTCCTTTAACCACGTATTATTGTATCGTGTGAGCCACAAAATTTTGTTTCAAAGTTGGCTGTGAGATAAATGAGGTATGTCTAGACATGACTGCTATGTTTCCCTCTCTCTTCCTCTCAGGCATGGCCAACAAAATTCTGTTGCTCAAACCTTATGTATACTGTTCACAGTGAAACAGAAGAAAATTGCGGTGTTGTAAGTGGTTTAGTTTTAAATGACAATAGTAGAAATAAAGACTGCCTGCGCGAAAAATTTTGCCTGAAATTGATCAAATGAGAGCTAAAAGAATGTTGACAGTTGGAAGCCGGTTCCTAAAATGTTGACAATACGGTTTTTGCGAGAATGCATTAGCAAGAGTCAATATTTAAAGAACATACAACACCTGCTTCTGAATTCCAAGTTCGTGTTCCACACGGCGCGTGCAGAAATTTGCGGTTCTTCATTTCAATTGCAAACTTTTTGTACAAATGGTTAAGAACTTTTCAATTCATCAGTTTCATCTATAAATCTATAGGACATATTTGTTCATTGCTTTCCAAATTGTGAGCTCGAAACGTCAAAAAATCGCGATGTCTAGAATTCTAGTTTTTTGTTTTGTTTTTGGGGGATGAAGAGCGACTCGAAGGTTTTTTTTTTGGCTTTTAATGATTAAAATTTTAATTGCAAACTTAGAGATTCATATCGCGAGGTGTAGAAAAAATAGTGTTACGCAAAAAAAAATAACACCATCAAAATTATTGCAATAATTGTGTAAACCAGGAACTGCTCAATTCATTGGCAACGGCGACAACTCGTTATATCGCCGAAATACGTGGGAATGACTCCTCGGCTTAATCACTTTTAAAGCCGCCGGTAATAGAGATAATTATTACGTTTTTTTTTTAATCAAGTGACAATTTTAGAATCGTTATCGCGTTGCCCAAATAAATTGAATCATTTGATATGCGACGATAACGAGTCCTGCAAGGACAGGTTTATACGCTGATTACATATTTCTTTTTCGTTAAAGTATTTTTTCGGGCCGAGTTAAAAAATGTACATCTTAACTTTAGGAAACATCCACATTGTGGAGAAATTATTTTTTTCTGGGTTGAAGAAGTGCCCGTAACGTTTTTTTGACTTTTGTTTATGAAAGTACCTTTATTAGTGATAAGAATAAGAATTTTTATTTAGTTATGGCTGATTGCAAACTCTTTCAAAAATCGAGATTTATATCGCGAAAAGTGGATTTCTGCGACTTACGGAGAAATTATTTTTTTCTGCGTTGAAGGAGTACCCGTAACGTTTTTTTGACTTTTGATTATGAAAGTACCTTTATTAGTGATAAGAATAAGAATTTTTATTTAGTTATGGCTGATTGCAAACTCTTTCAAAAATCGAGATTTATATCGCGAAAAGTGGATTTCTGCGACTTACGGAGAAATTATTTTTTTCTGCGTCGAAGGAGTACCCGTAACGTTTTTTTGACTTTTGATTATGAAAGTACCTTTATTAGTGATAAGAATAAGAATTTTTATTTAGTTATGGCTGATTGCAAACTTTTTCAAAAATCGAGATTTATATTTCGTTTTACTGTATTTATTTAGTATGAATCATTTATTCTACACACGAGTGATTTATTAACCACAAATGCCAATTATTACCTCAAGGCTGCGGCGGTCCAAGTTTTCATATTTTTTACGTACTATTTTCAATGTTGTGCAATTTTATGCGTGTTGTGTACCTCTTTTTTGTCCTCCACGTTACCGGCGCGGGCGATTTCAATTCGATTTCGAAATGAGACTGGATTTTGCATTAATTCCATTAAAATAATTTCGGCCTCATCGGTACTTTCTAACGTTTCACACGATAAAGAGGATGATTTACATTATTTTTTTTTACCAGATTAGAGAGAGAGAGAGAGAGCGCGAATTGGCGTAACATTCTGGGCTAGAAAGTTCCGAGTTATTAAATTCGTAATTGTCTGTCGGGAGGTGTAATGGTCGCGTACTTTTCCTGGTTAATGATTTGAAGATTTCCCGGGTCAAAATTCTTGAAGTGTCAACCATCGACTACAGCTTTTCCTCCGAAAATCTTTCTTTTCCGGGTCGAAATTCGCTAACTGCAGCTTTTGCGTCCACAAAACCTTTCGATCGACGCGAATTTTCGGGTCGAAACTCTTAAAATTGTCTGTAGCCTTTGCGTGTATATACAACATCTTTCGATCGACGCGAATTTTCGGGTCGAAATTCTTAAAATTGTCTGTAGCCTTTGCGTGTACAACATCTTACGATCAACGCAAATTTTGTATTTCTCTTTGTGATTCCGATCGCGGAAAGGTTGTATCTGTCATTTTTGGCATTTCGATTTTGTTTGAATTTTAATCGAGCAAGCGAACTTTGCATTCATTTATTGACATATCGGGCTCGCACCGGCGGCATTTTATCATCGTGCGAACAAGAGTTTGGAGTTGTGCCTCTTCGAAGTCTTGCGGCCTTTGGGTATTATGGTCTACGTAACGTACCTTCATCCTGGTAATAACCGTACAGTAACGTAAGTAAGACATACAACTGTTAAGAGACACCTTATTTCGCAGATCTGTAAATCATGGTCGAAATGAGAAGATTTAACCTTCAATTTGTCTGGTTGTTTATTATCGTCTCGAAAACTTTAATTTTCATTGATTCTCGAGAAGATACGAGTGTACAAGAAACTTAACACGTTCGCTGCCACCGACGCACTTTATACTTGCGTATGTGCAATCCCAATTGTAGTGGCAGCGAACGTGTTAAGAGCCTCTAATGTTCATGGTAGTTTACAATTATCTCGAAGTATTCAACTTTAATTTTCGTCGAGGCTCGAGAAGATACGCGCGCACAAGAAACTACAAGAGCCTTCAATTTTCATGGTTTACAATTATCTCGAAGTATTCAACCTCTTCAGGGATAAATTAATTTTGAAGTTTCAAATCCTTTAAGAAATAATTAATATCTCGCCGGTAGAACCGGACGGGAGGTATCTGCATGGAAATGTGCAACTGTAGCAGCTCTCAGAGCTTAACCAGAGATGGCAGTATTGAGCTAAATTAAATTTGTTTGAAATGTGTTCGTCATTTTTTTAAAACGTACACAAATGCGTTTCTGTCCCTGAAGAGGTTGAGACTCGAGAAGATACGCGCACGCAAGAAACTACAGCGGCCGCCAATTTTCATGGTTGTTTACAATTGCCTCGGAGTCTTCAACTTTAATTTTCGTCGAGGCTCGAGAGGATTATGATGTCACAGACAACAAAGCGAGCCGGACGAACAATGCATCTTTTAGCGGCCGCGTTCACACGAAAATTTCGATCTTCAACTCCCCCACGAGTGAAAAGTGATTCGCATTGTTCTCGCATCTTTTATAAACATCAACATCTTTACTTTTTTGTGTACATGAAAATCAGCGGCGACTCGTGGACGTTCGGTGGTGAGGCAATGGAAGAAAATTTGACCGATAAATCAACGGAATATTTGCTTCCTCTATTAGAGTAAGTGGTGCAGCAGGAGCGGCATCTTTGTCTTTGCCTCGCCTACGAAAATCCACGAGCCGCCGCTGATTTTCATGTACACAAAAAAGTAAAGATGTTGATGTTAGAAATTAATTTTGGACATGCTTCTGTAAGCTCGTGAAAATAGGCGTTGTAATTCATTTTCGAGAGGTTTCGAGTTGCTTGGCAATTTCTTCTACTTCAGGTTCTCCCGCCACGCAACATTTGATCGCTTGTTCGCCGCCTGATCCAGTGACGGTTCGCTGGGTTTTTTTCTGGTACGGCCGAGGAACAAGAGGTGGTAATACAGGTAGGTAGGGTCAGTTGCAGTGACCGCACCTATCTGTATTACCACCTCTTGCTACCTCGGCCGTACCAGAAAAAAACCCGCGAACCGTCACTGGCCTGATCGATAATCAGTTGGGTGAAGCCTAGCAAATGCAACAACTAATACAATAATATCGTGTGAGGCACAAAAATTTGTTTCGGAGTTGGCCGTGAGATAAATGAGGTATGTCGCATATTATTACGTCATTAGATTTAAAAAATAAATTAATCATGACTGCTATGTTTCTCTCTCTCTCTCTCTCTCTCAGGCATGGCCAACTCGGAAACAAAATTCTGTGGCTCACACCTTACATTTGTTGACTTGATTTTAATATTATTACGCGAAGTTAATGCAAATGTTAACTGTGAATTGCGATGTTCCTCGTTTTTGCTAATGGTGATGAAATTGCGGAATTATTCACAATTGATTTTCTAATGGAATGGATAAGGATTGTATACATTTAAGTTTTTATTACTTAACCGTTTTAGTGCCGACAATTTTTTGTGGGTATACCGTAAATTGCAAATAATGCTAGTTTTGTGCGCACAATCACTTGTTAAAAGTATACTGACATAAGAAGCGCCATGGCGCTCGCAGCACTTTTGACAGGAGTATGCAGCGACGCGATGGCGCTGCTCGGCACTATAACGGCTAACAATTTCAGACTTTGTGGATCAACATTGCCCTTCAATTTATTAAACTGAATTGAATGATCCACAAACAATTTTTGGTTGAAACATAGTTGCCATGGTAACGGTTTATTTTCAATATTTTGTTTGTAGTTCGTGCTTTTGTTTAAATTTTTATTTATAGAAAATTAGATAATTCAGTGATTTCATAATCTCCAGTCGCAGGTCGTAATTATGGAAAATGGGATAAGATGAAACGCACAATTAGTATGCCATTATGGCTGCAATCAAACGGAATTCCTTAAATAGTCATCAACCGGTTTGTACCACTATGATTTATGGGTATGAATACGGTTTTCAGAAAACTTGCTTCGTTTATCGAAGCGGGAACCAATTTTCTAAATCACTTCGATAAATTAATTTTAGTGGCCGTTGATTGTGAGATCCTTCGGTCGTGTACACAACTGTGTGCAACTCGGCTTGTTACGTCAAAACTTTTGTTTTATTGTTCGTGAAGATTTCTTTATTTGTTTACACTAACTCACAGAGCATTAAGGATAAAGAGGGACAGTTCAATGTTAACTTTTGGAAACGCCATCAGCGCCGTCTGCGAGTCATCTGGCCAAACACATCGAGCCAGCGGGAAATTTAAAATTGCGACTTTACAATTCATTTTTGCAAGTGTTTCGAACTTTTTGGTTCTCATCAGTGCGACGCATCCAAATAAAAGCGGAAATCGCAGACACTTGCTTTATAAAGAGCTTAGACTTAATCAAACGCAAAAAGTAAAGCTCTAAATGATGTTGAAGGAAATTCCCTTGAAATTTTTTCCAAACGAATTCTTTTTGGGGCAGATGTTAAATCATGAAGTGAGCTACATTCTTGAAGGGGCCGTTTTAAAAAAAAATTTGCAGGAACTGTACTGGAAGAAGTACTACAAGAAGGTATATTAAAAATTGTCGGAATTGCATTCCAATTTAAATATTTTCTACAGGAATTAATAAATACTTAAAAAGTGGTCCTCACAAATGTGCATAACTTTTGAAAGTGGAATTTTTTTAGAGTAATACATTCAATGGAATTAACCCATTCACCTCTGCGATTAGGACACTTCGGATATGTAAAGAAAACTTTACGGATACAAACGGTACTGCAATAAGGTGCCTTAGGAGTACTTAATTTACCCATTGCACACTCTTTTAGGTTTAAGAATATTAGCTTAAATTTGAATTATAAATACCTGGCCGAATAACAATTCAACTCGTGACGTTAATGAGGTTATGTATAAAAAGGCCGGAAATTTGATGGGAAATAGATGTTGTCATATCTCATTTGTGAAATTATTCAACAGTCTATTTTGCTTTAAAATTTATCAAATAGACTTAAACAAACAATTAACACTAGTGGACTTTGAATATTACCAGATATTTGGATGTTCTTAAATACCTAAAATAAATTTAACCAACAAAAATATGACCATATTGCTTGGTTACAAAGATTTCTACATAGATTTGGCAGCGTTGCATTGCGTTAGTTGGGCCAGATGACTGTGAGATGGCGTGGATGTCACGTTTCCAATTCTCCCTATTCAATTAACCCCCCCTGCACTAACTGAACTTGTTACGTCAATATTAGTAATTATTGCCGCATCAGCGCCACCTACCGGACGACCGCTGAACTACCAAGTGCCGAAACTTCAGTGGCGGTAATCGAGTAATAACCCCCTAAGAAATTTTTCCTTCTTAATTTTTATTGTTAAAAATTACCGATATTCCATATTCCAAACAAATAATATAACCGATAAATTTTTCCAACGCTTTAAAACGTTGGAAAAGGATGAGAGTGGAAGCACCGGTTCGTTGAATCTTCTATCATTTGATATGAGACTCGCAGCGGCGGCTCGTGGATTTCGGTAGGTGAGGCAAAGACAAAGATGCCGCTCGTGCTGCACTACTTACTCTAATAGAGGAAGCAAATATTCTGTCGCTTTTTCGATCAAATTTTCTTTCGTTGCCTCACCGCCGAACATCCACTAGCCGCCGCTAAATTTTTACATTTCGGTTATAGATATAAAGTTCGAGCATTGTGGTGCTGCAAGCAATATGCGCTTGGTAGTTCAGCTATCGTCTGGCAGGTGGCGCTGACGCGGCGCGAATTACGAGTTTTTTAATGTGTACGGAGCTTTGAATTTGGTAATTGAAACGTTGAAATACTTATGTTTGGAACCGCTTGAATATTTTTAAATATATAAAATGTATTGAATGTAGTTGTTAGTTTTATATCGTGCCGTTAACGTAATTGGGGGCAATAAACATAATCTTGCGAACCTCCCGAGTGGATTACAGGCGGCCGATCTTGGGCCCATTTCCCAAATTCCAGGAATTTTGGCCACAGCTGCGGCAGTAGTTTATCCCAAGAAGAAGGGCTGCGATTGGCCAGCCTCACCGGTGTGAAACTGAAAAAGTTTTATGTCATCAGCGTACAGTAAGCACGCTCCGAAATAAATTGCATCCGTTAAATCGCCGATAAATAGGTTGAATAAAGTCGGTCCAATGTATGACCCTTGGGGCACACCCACCTGAGCTGACCGTAATTGCCTCCGATGGCCAAGTTATGATTTCGTGTCCTTCTTGGAAACGATTCAAGCCGTAACAAAGTTTTTACATTAATGCACGAATTAATCAAACAATGCCACTTGCGTTAAACAGCATATTCCCATCGCAACATTCTCGCCGGCGATCCATCCGTGAATTAGAAATCCTCGTGCATAATCCGCGGGCTTTCTTTTTTGGTGTTTTGTTTGTTGACGAACTCGACCTTGTCGTCGGGCGGTTACGTTATCGTGGGTTTACGCGTCTTTTCCACGGTAAACTCGCGATTGTCCCGAGAGTCACGACTTCCCGATTGAATGGTAATTCACGAAACGTAAACAGAATAACGGGTGAGTCATTGGTACGGCGCTCATTGGAATTCCGGAGAATTCCCGTCGTCGGAATCATCATCATCGTTCGCTTCGGTATGTCCGGTAAGGAGGATGTTTATTTGATAATGTTTGTATCATCAAATTTGTAATTTCTAATAATTGTGGGAAAAATTGTGATTAAACGTTCTACCGCCAACGTCCCTAACGTAAAAAAACGGAGATGGCGACCAATTACGGTACCTGAATGTACAATTGCAAAAATTCTGCCATCTTATCTTTAACGTCAAAAAAACGGCGATGGTGACCAATTTCGTTACCCGAGTGTACAATTTGCAAAAAAAATTCCGGCATTTTGTCTCTAACGGCAAAAAACCGCGAACTCGTCTCTAACGTAAAAAAACGGAGATGGCGATCAATTTCGGTACCTGAGTGTACAATTTGCAAAAATTATGATTAAACGTTTTTCCGGTATTTTTTCTCTAACGTCGAAAAACGGCGATGGCGGGCAATTTTGGTACCTGAGTGTACAACTTGGAAAATCTTTGCCACCATCTTGTCCTGAGTGTACTAATTGGAAAAATTATGATGAAACGTTTTACCGCCATCTTGTCTCTAACGTCAAAAAACGGAGATGGCGACCAATTTAAGCACCTGAGTGGGCCCATGCCAATATACTTATTGGAATGGTGGAAAAAAAATGAAACACTTGGTATTTGATGAACGCTACTTTTGTAACCTCCATTTCGGCGGCAACTCCAACACCAATCAGTCCAATTTGTACGATTAGTAAAATGGCGACCGCTGGACGAACTTGTTCACTATCAACAGTGCGTTCATCAGAAAATACCCCATCGGTTGACAGTAAACACCCAACTGTTTAGTCGATTGACATAATAACTAGGGCATCCAACGTAATATTCATCATTTTACCATTGCAAAAACAGTTACAAACGCCGATCGTCATTATTAAACAATCAACCTAATTGGATCACTCGGAACGGTTAACCACAACTGGATCGTCGTCGCGGGTGCACACAGGGGAACCAAATTACGGTAACGAATTTCGGCACAGTTTCCATTCCTCCCGTGTCGCATACATGCCAACCGACAAAACACGCTAAAACATGCAATTTCCACGCACAAGGCGTAATTGATCAATCTGAGCAATACTTTGATCAATGGATCTTTGCGTGCACTTCATAGATGATCGAACCAAGCTCCGATAACATTTTCATGCGTTTTACTCTACGATAAGATAAATTAGACGCAATCATGTGTCCAACCCTTTCAGCCCTGGATTTTTAAATTTGAAAAAGATGTTTTTTTTAATTATTATTGATGGGGAGCTTCTTAAGACCATAAACACCAAATTTGAACTCATTTGCTTAGTTAGTAATTAGTGAGGCTTTGTTGAAGTGACATCTAGTGATAAACAGTAAAAATATGGATTGTCATAGTAAGTAGAGACATGTAAATGTTGCGGTGGACACCACTAGGGCCGAAAGGGTTAAGGCGAGAAAACTCAGTCTTTGGTAATGACGTACACGCAAAGATCCACTGATCAAACCATACCTTAGCTGCTTCCACTCTCCTACCGTCCATTATGCCTTGGGATTTAGTAGAGAGTGATTTCTGCAAAGCCGTCGGTCTGATCCTTCCAGGAAGTGCAACGATGGGATTGGAGGCGTAGCTCGCTGGTCCATCGATTAATCGCGTCGCGCTCAAGAAGCTCTCTGAATTATTTGTAAGACAACAATCGACGCTTTTGTTTCCGGTCGTTCGAGAGGCTAATTCGAGAGGGCAGGTTGACGGCCGGAAGTGCCGGCGCATCCGTTTCTTTCTTGAGGCGGCCCCCCCGAGTTCTCAACAAGTGTAGCGGAAACGTTACGGGTCGCCTCCCCTCCTGGATGTCACGTCAATGTCAAGTCGGATTATGTTATAATTGAGGGTTATTACAAATGTAACAATCACGAATCCAATAAACAAATTCATGACAACCGCTCCATTGCTGCCTCGGATTTCCACTGGATTTATGCTTGAGGTGTCCCCACACATACATTCATTGTACGTCATAGATATGAGTAAGGGCGGTTTACGAACTAAGTTCGGAACATTCAAATAATATTGGTATCCTTTTCTACTACCTGATAACCGAGCGGATATTCCCAAGACGTACGATTTCGTCGTCGGCCGTATCTAGAAAACACACACGCGGTCTGCGTAGCTCGGTCTTAGACTGACAGGTAGAAGGAGAAAGAAATAGTTTACGGCGTCGCTTACTTACCGGTTATTTCAGAGGCGCGCGCGATTTAGCCTATGGTGGAAAATTGCAACGGACACTACTTGATACGGACGGACAAGACACCCCGACCGCCATCTCTGCTGAATAGCTCTATAGCTGAACCTAGCTCCGACAACATTTTCATCCGTTTACCTTCTCTACGGTAAGTTGAATTAGACGCAATCATATGTCGTCCAAGGCGAGAAAACTCGGTCTTCGGTAATGACGCACACGCAAAGATCCATTGATCAAACCATACCTACACTTAGAAGAGGTTGGAAATAAAAGCTCCAGAACTTCCTATGCGCTCAGAAATTGCGCCACGTTTACATTTTCAGTGACCGTAATTTTTAACTTGAGATGACGGCGGCCCTGGTGTGCTGGTTGCATCAATTGTTGAAATGGCGGCGTCCCTAAAGTCGGATTATGTTAAATTTAAGGGTTATTACATACATTTATTGTACCTACACTTAGAAGAGGTTGGAAATAAATGCTCCATAACTTCATATGCGCTCAGAAGTTGTGCCCCATTTACATTTTCAGCGACTGTGTGTAATTTTTAACTTGAGATGATGGCGGCCCGGGTGCTGGTTGCATCAATTATTTTATTGTCGGCGTACCTAATTTGTGGCGAAGTATTTCTAAGTCGGAAGATATACTTACATGCTTCCAAGCCTCTAGAAGGAGATGGCGGCCGTAGTACTGGTTGCATCAATTGTAGTATCGCCGGAGTACACTGTATTTCTGAATCGGAAGATCAGCTTTCACCCTTCCAAACCTTTAGAAACGTCAATTGTCAAATTGTTTCGCTATGTCATGACCTGCCTTGTTTCATGTTTTGAAAATGATATTTTTATTTGATCCAAAAAATATTTTGAAGAATAGCTTGAAGATTTAGAATAGAGCAGAAACAATGTTTTTCGCCTGCCTCTACCGAAACCATATGTTTCGACCATAAAAATCGGGCCGGGACTACGATTTAGCGAAAAAATAATATGCATAATCTAGACAACCTTGCGCGGAATATAAGTAGGCTATGCAAAAATCTGACGAAAACGAAAACGAAACACTGTTTTTATTTAAGGCAGGCGAAAAAATATCGAGTGTAACTCATGCCAAAATGCTTCAGCAACCCTTCACTTTTAGTAACCCACGCCCGCTTCGCTTGCTCGTGTTGCTAAAAGCGGCGGGTTGCTAAAGCCTATTTTTGGCCCTTGATACACTATATAGTATTATGAATGCATTAGTGCTTTTTTTTGCGAAGCAGGGAAATGTTTTTTTTCCTACGCTGCTCAGCTTTCCATTCTGTTTGTTTACAACGACTGATTCGTAACTATCCATTTTTCAGTTGTTCGACTTTATCTTGTCTCATCCCCGCATTGGAACGAATTGAACTGCTTTGTACTGTAGGAATTGTTTACGTGTTAATATTAGCATCGCACGCTCGAGCCATTTTTCAGCCCATAACGGCCCATATTCGGCTTTATCTCGTCTTGCCATCATTGTAGGAACGAATTGAGTAGCGTTGTACTGTAGGTATTGTTTATGTATTAATGTAAAACAGTATTTATCCATTTCAGCACTTTTGTATATATTCGGAGCGAATGGACAATACTTCGGCCCGTCGGATCAACCGGAGGCCTACTTCAACGGATCCTCGTACGTTAGACTGCAGACGACGATATCTCTCAAGCGACAGACGGGATTTAGCTTTCGAACATGCACCGGTAAATGTTTTTTTTTTTGTATCATGCGAGCCACAAAATTTTGTTTCAGAGTTGGCTGTGAGATAAATGAGGAATGTCGCATATTATTAGGTTAAAAAAAATAATCTCAGACATGACTGTCATGTTTCTCTCTCTCAGGCATCGCCAACTCAGAAACAAAATTCTGTGGCTCACGCCTTATAATATAATTGATTTCGAATTCTTGCTAAATTACAGGAATGAAATTAAGACAGATTTTTTGAAAACCGGTATTATATTTTCAGCTGTGTAAACGTTCTTTTGTGTCATTGTCACAGAATACCTTTGAATATATAAACATATGTCATATGTCATAGACACAAAATGACTACACATGCACCGGTAAATGTTTGGTATAATATTTGAATTGACTTTAGATTCTTGCAAAATGACTATTATTTGGAATAAAAATTAAATTCTTTCTACGATTAATAAAGGATCTCACAAACATCCAGGTCGAAAGCCGGTATTATATTTTTTCATCTGTGTAAACGTTCTTTATATGTCATCACCTTTGACTACATAAACAGGGGCACAAAATGGCTACCAATTTAATAACGGCAAGACTGAAAGTGCTTGAAGTACGTTTTTAAATTGGTAGACATTTTGTGTCCCTGTTTATGTAGTCAAAGGTATTCAGTGACGATGACATATAAAGAACGTTTACACAGCGCAAAAAAAAAATTATAAAATTAATGTACGGTAAATTATATAAATGTATGTATACAGTATACAGCCGTAGTTACGGTTACACTTTTGAGTAATTAAACATTTTGCTAGATTTTCAATTATCCGGCGAATGTACGTGATAACTTTTTTTTTATTACAGGCGGCGAGTTGCTTTCGCAACAGCTGAACGACAATCTGATCGAGCTCTCGGTGAACCCGGAGGGGCTGAAGTTCACCGGTAAAACGTCCAGCAAGCACTTCGAGGAGCTGATACCGGGGGACTACCTGAACAACAGGTGGCACGTCGTGTACCTGGTGTACAGGCTGGGAAATTTGACGCTCACCCTCGACGACAAAATCGAGCTGCTCGCCAACGGAACGTTCAGGTCGGACCTGCTGAACAGCCCCGGACTGTACAACGAGGGGGCCGTCCTGATAATAGGGAAGCACTACAACGGGTGCATATTGGAAGGTCGGTACAAAAAAGAAATGCGTTTTCGTATCTCTACCGTGATTAGTACTGTTGCTTTCTTCGGTCTCTGAATGTGTTTTTGTATCTTTACCGTGATCCACTGTTTCAGTCTCTACTGTAATTGCCTTTAAGTCATTTACGTCTTGTTCCACTTCAAAAGTTGTGCTTGCTTGATCATTTATTGCGGTTGATTAGTTATTACGCCTCAAAATTTTTGTTTCCACTAAGATATGGCATTTGTTTTTATGGGAAATCAGACATTCATTATGTATTCATGAATTTAGAGCTTTTGAAGGAATTTCCAGCGTTGATTATATTTTCACGATTTTTTTTAAATCATTGAATGCATTTCTTGATAATTTTCGAAGTTTCGGTTGTCGTCGCTTTGTTTCCAGCTAAGATATGGCAATTGTTTTTATGGGGAATCAAAAATGCATTATTTATTAATGGATTTAGAGCTTTTGAAGGAATTTCCCGCGTTGGTTATATTTTTACGATTTTTTTAATCGTTGAATGCATTTCTTGATAATTTTCGAAGTTTCGGTTGTCGTCGATTTGTTTCCAGCCAGGATATGGCAATTATTTTTATGGGGAATCAAAAATGCATTATTTATTAATAGATTTAGAGCTTTTGAAGGAATTTCCCGCGTTGGTTATATTTTTACGATTTTTTTTAAATCGTTGAATGCATTTCTTGATAATTTTCGAAGTTTCGGTTGTCGTCGATTTGTTTCCAGCCAGGATATGGCAATTATTTTTATGGGGAATCAAAAATGCATTATTTATTAATAGATTTAGAGCTTTTGAAGGAATTTCCCGCGTTGGTTATATTTTTACGATTTTTTTAATCGTTGAATGCATTTCTTGATAATTTTCGAAGTTTTGGTTGTCGTCGCTTTGTTTCCAGCCAGGATATGGCAATTATTTTTATGGGGAATCAAAAATGCATTATTTATTAATGGATTTAGAGCTTTTGAAGGAATTTCCCGCGTTGGTTATATTTTTACGATTTTTTTTAAATCGTTGAATGCATTTCTTGATAATTTTCGAAGTTTCGGTTGCGTCGATTTGTTTTAGCCAGTTCCAAAAATTTCTTTCTGCACCAGGTCCATCTATCACCTTCGACAAGACCATAGTGCAGCCGCACAACGTGCAGTTCGTGAGGTGCCCCATACCCGAGGACAGCTGCAACGTCAGGCAGGACGTCAAGATGCCCCGGGCGCACGACTACTGCATCACCGAGCCGTGCATGATGCACGGGGTCTGCGTCAACGAGGAGGACACGTACTCGTGCAAGTGCTCGCCGAGGTACTCGGGCAAGAACTGCGAATTCGACATGGGCAACCCCTGCGAGAAGAAGCCCCCCCTGTGCAAGAACGGCGCCGGTTGCCTGGACGACCCGTCCGGGAATTACAAGTGCACCTGCGTCTCGGGGTTCACCGGTAATAAATTTTATTTTATTATTAAGCAATTAAAGAGAAACTCTTTTATACGTAGAGTGATACATAATAATAACAAAAACACTTGTTCGCCAAGCAACGGATGGTTTTTTGTTTTTCAAACTCAACTCAAGATTTCTACAGATTTATTTAATTTTAAACAAGACACAAAAAACTTGCTAATAAATTAAACATTACATTCATTCCATTTTTCTTTTGGTATCTCCAAACTTTTCATATTGACATTTTTCTTAATTATATACAGAGTGCCCGGATTTTGTTTTAGGGACAACTATGGCAACTTCTGTTAGATTATTAAAAATTTGCACAGATAGCGTCGGTTTTAGGAAGTGCCAAATAAAGTGTTTAAATTGCCATGCAAATTGGTTCAAGCCGCATCTCTCTATCTTGGGTAGCAGAGAAGTTACGGCAAATGAAAGAAATGAGAAGATTTTGTTTTTATTTTAATTTCGAACAAGTGGGCCATGACAGTGGGGATAGATTCTCAACGGGCCCTCGAACCTGCATCTTTTTGCTAATTTGACCATCTCTCTATCTCTTCAAACGCAGAATATTGTCCCTATGAAATCCGGGCACCCTGTATATAGGGTGTTTTTAAATTGATGTGAAAGATTTTCAAGGGTGATTTTTCAGCATAAATTAAGGGAGCTCTTTCATAAATTTTTTTGTTCAAACCCCCTTCCTCCCCAAGTTACAGCCCTCTAAAGTTAAGGATTTTTTTTTTTTAATATAATTTTGCTGAAAAATCACTCTTTAAAATTTTTTGCGTCAATTTATAAACACCCTGTATATTGTGTACTTTGTACCGTATACATCTCATAGAAATAAACGCATTATTATCATCTTTACAGGTACGCATTGCGAGAACGAGGTCAGAATCCATCCGCTCTGCGTGCCGAATCCCTGCCTGAACGGTGGCAATTGTCAGGTGGTGAGCGAGGACGGCAAGCGCGAGTGCGTCTGCCCGCCCGGCTTCGCCGGCTACAACTGCGAGAAGAACATAAACGAGTGCCAGTCGAACCCGTGCAGGAACGACGGGATCTGCCTGGACGGGCCCAACAATTTCACCTGCGACTGCACGCACACCGGGTACGCGGGGCCCACCTGCGAAATCAACATAAACGAGTGCGTGATGAAGCCCTGCCTGAACAGGGGCGTCTGCTACGACACCTACGGGAGCTTCATGTGCGAGTGCATGCCCGGCTTCGACGGGCCCAGTTGCGAACAAGTAAGTCAATGTTCATTAAAACAAAACCTCAAGAGTGCCATGATTTTTTATATTTTAAAATTTAAGTTGGCACACATGTTAGGAATTGCCATACAAAACGTCAGATCGTTCTAAAAGTCACAATTATTCCGTCCTCGCAATGGTTTACAGCAACTGGCAAAAACGTTTCCGGTAAGTTGTAGGCCAGTCAAACGTACTCCGGATGCTATTAACACAGCCCAAGGAATTTTTGAAGGTGAACCTACGTCTTCTCTGCGTCGTTTATTACAGCAAATTAATTTATCGGTACAAGTAACATAACCTCAATATGTGTTACCAACTTAAATTTTTAAAAATAAAAAATCATGGCACACTTGAGGTTCTTTTTTAATGAACGTACTTTACATCCACGCATAGATTAGACTTTTTTGACATCTAAATTGCCGAACAATTCTTGCCACAAAAACGAAACTTAATCGCTTTCAATCATTTTACCGCGTAGGTGTGTAGTTGGTTCATCACGTCATTTAGAACGTTCTCAATGGCGGAAATCAAGAACAATAACAAGTTGTCAATAATGTGTGTTGGCGATGTCGCGTATGAAATATACGGATACCAACCTAACGCGCTGCAAAATTACACTTTTCTCATAGCCGTGTTGGTACTTTTCATTTTCTAGTGTTTGTCACAAAGTCTAATCTGTGGGTAGATATGGTAAACATGTTTATACACATGGGCTAAAAAAACCGGTACAAATTGTAAATATTCACATTTTCCATAATACTGAACACATTAAATATTAACCCTTTCGGCCCTGGCGGTGGCGATTGCCACCGCAACATTTACATGTCTCTACTTACTATGACAATCCATATTTTTGCTGTTTACTACTAGATGTCACTTCAACAAAGCCTCACTAATTAATTCCTATACTAATTATGCAAATGAGTTCAAATTTGGTATTTATTGGCCTTAAGAAGCTCCCCATCAATAATAATTAACAAACATTTTTTTTTTTATTTAAAAATCCAGGGCTGAAAGGGTTAAGTTTGAAAAACAAAATGTTTACACTTTGTAGATTGCAGATATTTCATATTAATGCACCACTGCGTCGCATTTGTAGGCATCAAAATTAGTGGGCCATGATTTGTTCTTGTTTTCTAATAAATCCCAAACATCAGCTGTCACAATTTTTTTGTTGTGGTTTAACGAATTCTAAAACGTCCCCACTTTAAGAAAATAAGCGAGTGCACATCGCAACCCTGCCAGAACCACGGCAAGTGCGAGGACAGGCCGGGCGGCTTCGAGTGCCACTGCGCGCCCGGCTTCAGCGGCCCCCTCTGCGAGACCGAGTTCCGAAAGGGGGGCTGCGACCCGAGCTTCTGCGGCCCCTACGCCGACTGCAAGGAGATGTCCGGCGCCCCCACCTGCACCTGCAAGCCCGAGTACATAGGTGAGTCCCCGACGAAACTCCCCCCGACCCCCCACCGCCCCACATGAAATAATCGTGTTACTAAAAACAGTAAATCTATCTACGTGTATTATCTAGGCCATTATCCGAATTGTGTTCTTTCGAACGCGGTCCCTTGCTTGCAAAATCCATGCTTAAACGGTGGAATTTGTTCTCAATGGATTGGTACTTTTAATTGCACTTGTCCTCCTGGTTACTCGGGTAAGTCTGTCACTAGTTTCTTTTTCGTGTCGCATGCGTTACCGGGTGTGTTTTACTAACCGAATGTGTTGCTTCCGCTTGGTGTTGTGTGTGTGTGTCTGGGTCTCGCACAAAAGGAAATGCATGCGGGGCTGCGGCATGCGGTTGCAAATGCTTCGAGGAGGAAAGTCCGGCTCGATGCGCGTGTCCCGAGGGAATAACCGGGGAACGCTGCGAGCGGTTGATTAATTGTTCCGATTCGCCCTGTGAGCATGCGATGTATTGTAAAGATTATGTAAGTATTACATTCACCGCCGATCATAAATCATTCGGGCTTTGGTGTATCGATTATCTATCAGTGACGGCTCGTGGGGTGACTCATGGTACGGTCTGTATTACCACCTCTGCTACCTTCCTGACTTATGTAAGACTATGTCATTAACATGAATAAACATTATGAGTTATGAATTACCTCGGCCGTACCACGATTCACCCCGCCAGCCGTCACTACTTACTATCTAAAATCCATTGTATTCTGATCATTAGGTTCAGAATTGTAATTCGAGTCACTGTTCTTCGTGCTCTTTGCAGATCTGGGACCCCAGTTACCGTTTTTAAAATCATAAATTTAATTTGTTGCATACTGATTTGATTGGCTGGCATGTTTTGAATGAGCATTTTTATTTATCAGTAGTTTCGTAGAAGTAACAAACGGTTATATTTTTATAGCTCGGCGGTTACTATTGTAACTGCGAGATAGGTTGGACTGGATTAAATTGCAACGTTGACATTGACGATTGCGCCGAGCGGCCCTGTGTGAACGGGGCGACTTGCTTTGATCTGATCGGCAAATTTTTATGTGAATGTCGTGATGGATTCGCTGGTATGTAGTCGTCGGGGTCACTAATCACTTATTTACCACTGACACACAACTGCTTGCCGCTTTTTTTTTTTTTCAAACAGCTTCAACACTTACGACACACGGGTTTCGCTTTCGCCAATCGATTAAGACCGCCCTGCACCTTGTGTTTACGCAGAGTGCCATTATCCGGCACTTCCATATTCATGGAATATGCCAAACGATGAAGGGGTATCGTATGTTCATTAAAAAAAAACCTCAAGTGTGCCATGATTTTTTACGTTAAAAAGTTGGTACACCTGTTACGAAGTGTCATACAAAACCTGAGATCGTTCTAAAAGTCGCAATTATTCTGTGGTCACAATGGTTTACAGTAACCAGCAAAAACGTTTCTAGTTGAAACGGGACTAAAGTGGACGGAAATTGGGTGTATTCATTCGATGCGCCTATGGCAGAGTTTCAGGATTTCCATAATTTATGATGAATTTAAAAATACCTTATCACGATCTGTTACGTCGCCGTAAACCAGGAAGTGGTACGTACTCGGGATGCTATTAACACAGCCCAAGGAATTTTGGACGTCTTCTCTGTGTCGTTTATCACAGCAAATTAATTTATCGGTAGGAACAAGCCGCAAGTAACGTAACCTCAATATGTGTTACCAACTTAAATTTTTTAAAATAAAAAATCATGGCACCCTTGAGGTTTTTTTTAATGAACATGCTTTACTACGCACAAGTCTAAAGTAAAACCGACTTATTGTCATTGACAGTTAATTTTTTTGATACCTTGGACGGTGTGGAGGGCACGGTGGTGCCGATCAGCATTGGTGCAGTTGAAACTCTGATGGAGTTTCGTATATTAGCCAAGGCTATTAAGTATGTAGAGGAAGTTGTTCGAAAGCAACATCGTGTCCTACCAACTGGAGCATTCTAAAATTGTCACAGTCATTCTCGGTGTACAGTTTTGCATTCTGCGTACGCACAAGGTCCAAGCGGGGTTCTAAAACATTATGAACACACGATAATTACGCAGGTGAAAGGTGCCAGATTAACATCGACGATTGCCTCAAAGTGCCGTGCCAAAACGGGGGCACCTGCATCGACACGGTGAACGGCTTCTACTGCAACTGCACCGAGCAGTGGATGGGACAGACGTGCGAGCGTCCCTACAACTCGTGCGAGCTGAAGCCGTGCCTGCACAACGGCACCTGCAGCATCGCCAAGAACATGCACGACTACACCTGCAAGTGCGCCAACGGTAAACATTTGATATCTCAAACGAATCGCGGTTTAATCGGTTTGCAATCGTTAAAGGTTACGACGGCAAGAACTGCGAGAACAACATCGACGACTGTCTGGAAGTCGCCTGTCCCCCGGGGAAGATCTGCGTCGACCTCGTCGGCGATTACGACTGCCAGTGCCCGCCCGGGTACGCCGGAGAGTCCTGCACGATCGACATCGATCCGTGCGGGAAGAATCCCTGCGAGAACGGCGGACAGTGTACGCCCTCTCCGAGCGGACACAACTTTACGTGCGTGTGCCTGTCTGGATACGAAGGTGGGTCGATCGTATTTTGATTTGAAATGAAATAGTTATTTACAGTAAAAGTGAACGAAAGCGGCCTTACTCTAGAGTGCTGTATTTTATGTTGTTTTTCCCCAGAAAGTCTGTAACTTTGCATTATAGTAATTATAGTCGGGCCGCTGAGAGCTGCCTGTGACCAGAGATGAGTAGAGAGATCGCTAACGCCAATGAAAAAAGGCGCGTCGACTTTTTCGTCCCTACGCTAGCGACACCTAGTAGGAGAAAATCCGAAACAGGTAACCGAAATAGTCACCTGATCTTACTCCACTCAATTTTTACCATAAGTCTTCGTCTCTTACACCATCCCTTACCACGCCCGCTAAAATGTTCTTCCCGGAGCGTTTCTACCTTGCTCCACGAGTGTTTTTACGCCGATGAATAGATTGACGTTGACATATTAATAAGATCACATGAATATTTCGGTTACCTGTTTCCGATGTTCTCCTATTAGGTGTCGCTAGCGTCGGAACGAAAAAACTGGCTCGCCTGTTTGTATTCCGTTGTCAATCTCTCTACTCATCTCTGCTGTGACTCATCGCTTAAAATCGCATGTATCAAGATTTAAGTAAACGTATGTCCGTAAGAAAATTTAGTGCCGCGCTGATTTTCATTGGCGGGATATTTAAAAATTCTCGCGCACCACCTAAACAAACTTCTTACGGTTATGTTATTTGACGTAGCGCTCGCGTGTTTTGTGTGTTTATATGCAGCGTTGCCAATGCGATGCAAGAGTCATGCGTGAGCTTAGACCTACGTTTACGCTGCCCTATTCTTTAACACGCAGACACACGTTCGTCTTTTATTTCATACTGTTTCGTACATGATAGAAAAAGATAGATATAAAATGCAAAGAAATTCTTAGTACGAAAATGCATGAGTCACCGTCAGCTCTCAACGGATGACCTATAAGGTATCTAGGACCTAATGAGTACAATAACGTCCCAGGTCGACGGTGTACAGCCCGAGGGATGTACGTCGACCGTGGGCGTTTTGCTCATAACGCCCGTGGTGCCTTCCAGGTTTTATGTCATACTTTAGTATGTTTAAATTTATCGAAGATTTTTCTGACAGATTGTCGCGTCGACAGCCGCGCCGCGCAGATGTCTACGGCGCTCGCACGCTTGATTTGCGCTGGCGAATTGTTGACTGTCGATCTGTTGCTAGTCGGGTTTTCCGCGTCGGAACAAAGATAGAGCGTTATTTGTCATTTAATATACGATGTTTCCGTACCATTATGATTTCAATAATAAACAAGTATGACAAATTTTAAATAAATCACATGTTCGGAGTCATTTGTTGCTATGAAAAAACAAAAACAAAACATAGTCTTGTAACATCAAGTGGTTGGTTATGTGCATATTGTGGAATTTTTGTGTAAATGGATGATGAAGAGTTATACGTTCCTGATGATGTCCTGGAAGTCGCGAATGCCGCAAGGTACCAAAATCACGTTATCAGAAAGAATTGGAAACATTTACGCAATGACAGATCATTGTGCGTGAATGAAAACCAGTGAGCGAAAGTGAAGGAACTCTCACTCACTGGTAGCTATGGATACAGACCAGTGAGTAGTCGTGGGGTGCCTCAGGGTACGGCCAAGGTAGCAGAGGTGGTAATCAGCGACGGTTTTTTTCTGGTGGTAATACAGATAGGTAGGGTCAGTTGCAGAGACGGCTGGCTGCGTGACCGCACCTATCTGTATTACCACCTCTTGTTCCTCGGCCGTACCAGAAAAAACCTCGCGAACCGTCACTGGTGGTAATACAGATAGGTAGGGTCTGTTGCAGAGATTTGTACTACCACCTCCGCTACCTCGAGTCACCCCACGACTCCTCACTTGTACACACTCACTCTCTGCCGAGCTATCGAACGAACGAATACTGTTTCAGGTTCCTACTGCGAGAACGATATAAACGAATGCCAAATTCTGGGGGACACCGTCTGCAACCACGGGATCTGCGTCAACAAGGAGGGCAGTTTTCAGTGCTACTGCATGCCCGGATACACCGGGGAGCGGTGCAACTTGGACTTCGACGAGTGCCTGTCGCAGCCGTGCAGGAATAACGCGACGTGCCAGAACAGGGTCAACAATTACGAGTGCGTGTGCCCTCCGGGCTATGAAGGTGAGAGGACGTTCAGTTTTCGGAATTCGGAAGTCAAAGTTTGTGCGATTTCAGGGAAAAACTGCCACATAAACATCGACGAGTGCGCTTCCAATCCGTGCATGGAGGGCTCCACCTGTTTGGACGGAGTTAACGAGTACACCTGCGTCTGTCTGGCCGGTTTGACCGGAAAACAATGCGAAATTAATATCGATGATTGTCAAGTAAGTCCGTTTATCTTTATTTTACAATGTTGGTCGCGATGGCGTGCTTAACTCAAATTAAGTTAAGTCGGGGGGGTTGCAGTGAAATAAATATTCAAAGTTATACGAAAGTCACAGACACTTAACGTTCGACGGCGTCAGTATGTAAGCTGCTTTAACTTTTATTGGTAACGTTCGTGTTAACACGTCATTTGTTCTTTCAGTCCTCGCCCTGCAGAAACGGGGCGCAATGCATCGACGGCCTGAACATGTACACGTGCGACTGCACGGACACCGGCTACCGGGGCGTCCACTGCCAAATAAACATAGACGATTGCGTGGGCAGCCCCTGCCAGAACGGCGCCCAGTGCGTCGACGAGGTTAAAAACTATCACTGTGAGTGCTACGACGGGTACACCGGCAAAAACTGCGAGGAGGACATCAACGAGTGCGAAGGTAACCCCTGCCAGCACAACGGAATCTGCCTGCAGAAAAGCAACCTAACGCTCTATAACCCCGCATTCGCCGCCACGCTGAAAATTAACCTGCCGTCTGTCTTTAAGAAGCAGTTCGACTTCTCCGACGCTGCCGGGTAAGTAAATCGCAGCAGCTCGTGGAAAAATTGACCACAGCTTCTTATTATAAGAGTGTGTAGTGCAGCTCGGGCGGCATCTCCGTCTTGGCCTCCTCTACGAAGGTCCACGAGACTCATGGTACGGCCGTAAAGATGGGTGCAGGTCTGCCGACTCATTCACTCGGTGATAGTTGTTTCGACCAGCCTCTACTGCCGCTGGCTGCGCCATTAGTCAGTCACTCCATCTCTGATTAATTGCATGAATTCTACTTAGAAATATGTCATGTTCTTATAAACTTTAACACCCATTTCTTATTAGCTGAATTTAAATCTTAAAACTCGTTCGCGGAGAAGATGCAGTCCGCCAGTTGTGTGAGAGCTGCGTGATCACTTTATTAGACGCAAGCAATTGGTCTGTTCATTGATGCAATTTCTCGCCGGATCACGCCGAATTCAGTTTGTATTTTCTGCCTATTGATCACAGAGTGCGCCGTGCAACGATTGTAAGCAGACGCGCGTGGCGACCCTGTGCAATCGCACTGCTCACGTGCTTGTTTTCATGACTGCATCTTCTCCACGAACAGACTATAAGTTCAGTAAACAACAGTGATGGCTCGCGGGGTGGTTTATGGTATGACCGACGTAGCAGATAGGTGGGTCGGTTGCAAAGATCTGTATTACCACCTCTGTTACCGCGGCTGTTCCATGAATCACCCCATGAGCCGTCACCGGTAAGAAATACGTTTTATCGATTAAATACAATTGTTATTAATATAAAACAATTATTTCAGATATGAATGTTTGTGCGTGCCGGGCGTCGTGGGCCCCAACTGCGAACTCGACATAAACGAGTGCGAGAGTTCCCCCTGCATAGCGGGCACGTGCATCAACAAGATCGGCGGTTACCTGTGCGAGTGCGAGGAGGGCTTCGAGGGCGAGCAGTGCGAGATCGACATCAACGAGTGCGTGAAGTACAAGCCCTGCGTGCACGGTTCGTGCGTCGACAAGAGGGCCAACTACTTTTGCAGCTGCGACGCCGGTTACGGCGGCAAGAACTGCTCCGTCGAGCTCACCGGCTGCAGGGAGAACCCCTGCCACAACGGCGGCACCTGCAAACCCTACCTGGACAACGAAACGCAGCACAAGTTCAACTGCACCTGCTCGCACGGCTTCCACGGCCACATCTGCGACAGGATAACGACGATGTCCCTATCGGGGCAGTCGCTGGTGGTGGTCAACACGTCCAGGGACGAGGGGCACGACATACAGTTCCGGTTCAAGACGACGCTGGGCGACGGGTTTCTGGCCCTGGGGAAGGGCTCGACCTACTACATACTCTCGCTCGCCAAGGGGAAGCTGAACTTGCACTCGAGCCTGCTGAATAAGTGGGACGGGGTGTTCGTCGGGTCGAATTTGAACGATAGTAATTGGCAAAGGGTCAGTATTTATCGGTGACGGCTCGCAGGGTTACTCGCAGAGGTTGTAATACAGATAGGTACCTACCTATCAGTATTACCACCTCTGCTATCTCGGCCGTACCATGAGACGCGCCCCGCGAGCCAACACTGGTATTTATTTTATATTTATTGTATGCTTTTACGGTAATACATTTCTTTTAGGTATTTGTGGCAATTAATTCTTCGCATCTAGTCTTATCGGCGAACGACGAGCAAACCATTTACCCGATTAATTATAACGATAACAACGGCTCCTCCACGAGTTTTCCGACCACGTACATCGGGGGATACCCCAACAACCACAGGAAGTTGACGCACGTCCAGCCGTTTTTGGTCGGATGCGTGGAGGACGTGATCGTGAACGGGGAATGGGTGTTGCCCGAAACGCAGAATTACTCGTGGGTCAGCTTCCAGGACATCGTCGGTGGTTGTCACAGGGAACCGCAGTGTACCCCCAACCCGTGTCACTCCGGCGGACACTGCACGGACTTGTGGAGTAACTTCAGTTGCACTTGCGAGAGGCCTTATTTGGGATACACCTGCCAATACAGTAAGTACTGACAATAAGATGACAAGTAATTTGGAACGGCTGGAGATACTCTGATGGTGTTCTGCTTTTAATTCGCGCATGATCAGTACGTCGGTACTACTAGGGTTGTCAACTGTCCTGTATTTTGAGTGTCGGCACATGTTTCTACTTGCAACTAGCTGGTCGCCTCTTAGCCCCACAGGGAACACTCACGGGGCAACTCGTGGTATGGCCGAGGTAGCAGATAGGTAGGGTCTGGATTATTCCGATGGGAGGGCAGGCGTAGGCCTCAGTGGGCCCTTTGTAGGTCCGCCCATTTGTTGTTGATACTGAAACAATAATTAATCATTGGTTGTAATTTTTTTAAAATTTATTTACAGTATTACAATATTATTACTTAGTAATACATACATAATTCTCTTTTCAGATTATACGGCGGCCACTTTCGGCTACGAAAACATAACGGACTCCCTGGTGACGGTGTCGGTGGCCGATTCCGCTAGAAAAGCGGTCCGTTCGATCGTCGACATCAGCATGTTCATCCGCACCAGGCAGTCCAGGGGGCAGATCTTCTACCTGGGCTCGGCGTTGGGCTCGATGAATCTCCAGAACGAGAGCTACATCGCCGCTCAGTTGGAGGGGGGCGAACTGTTGGTCCGAATACAGTTTAACGGAACGTTTGAGGGGTACACCGTCGGAGGGGTCAAGCTGAACAACGGGTACAATCATCTAATTGAGGTAAAGTAGATACTTCAAATTTTAATAGGCAGGAAGTTTACCCGAGAACAGAAGTGAAAAGTCCTGTTAAAAATATAGGGAAAAAATTCCACCTTGAAAAAGTCACGAAATAATCCTGAAAAAAATGTACTACAAAATTATTTGAATTGGAGGAAAGTAATTGATATGTTTCTTTAAATCAAGTAATTAAGATTTAAAAACACAAATAGGTTATTTTTCGTCTTCCTGTCAAATGTCAATGAATACTCACTGAACGTACTTATTGGAATACAAAAAATGATAGACAGCGCTGACGATATTCTAGATATAATTTTAAGAGGAACTTTAAAATAGTCATCCTACATATAGAACTGTAGGCATACCCAGTCGTTCACTCAAGGGGGTGGCTATCGGGCTTGAGCCCCCCCCCCAAGACATTTATATACCAAGTGTTAAAATCTACATTTTTCCTCCGGTTGTAAGAATCGAAGGTAAATCACTAGCAATCTATATTTTTATTATAGGTCATTAGAAATGTGACACTAGTACAAGTCAAACTTAACGGCACGGAATACTTCAGGAAGACCATTTCGGCCACCGGCACTTTGGACGCGCAAGTGCTCTTCTTGGGGGGTCAACCGCAGCTTCGCCCCGTCAGACAAACCAGCAATGAAGTCAGCGTGGTAAAGTCGGAAGTGGCCGCCGCAACTGGACCGGCAGCCGTCACCACTCCCTTGAGCATGATACACTTCAAAGGGATTATACAGGATGTACAGGTAAACGGAGAAATATTATTTGTAAACAAATAATGGAGAAGATTCTCTGTATATAACCGGATCAAAAATGGCAGCGCCCCAGACCGGAGATCTGTAGGTTGCAGGTTCGATCCCTGTCGGAGGCATGTCCACACTCTTGATCCTATTATATACGGAGAATCAACAAATAATATCCATGTAATTAAATTTATAACTTCGTAAATGGGGAAATCATCTCATCAATATTAATTCGCAATAACTTTATTTTTCTACTATACTGGGTTGGGCAAATGTGTTGGAGCACCTGATTTACGGCTAAACGTTTTTTTCTTATTTTAAAAGAAATATTTATAGTTTTATAAATTCCATTCAATGACACTTTGATTTTCAACAGATAACCTATTTTTCCAGATATGACGTGAAAAGTGTAAAAATATACAGGGTGATCCATTAAAAAAAAAACTGCCGATGACGTCACATCTTGAAAAATAAGCTAGCTGTTAAAAATCAAAGTACGTCACTGAATAGATATTTCTTTTAAAAGTAATAAAAAAAAAAACACGTTCAGCTGTTCCGATACTGAATAAATATTTTTCCAATGCCATTTCAGATCAGCGACGGTTCGAAAGTGATGGTGGTCGAATTCTTCCCGCTGAAAGCGGACGAACTGAGCATCCCCATAAACTTCGGCAACGTCTCCTTCGACAACAACACGGTCCTCGAGGGCGTGATCTCGGACGACTCCTGCAGGAGCACGCCGTGCCACCACCACGGAATCTGCGTCGTGACCTGGAACGACTACATGTAATAAAGACCGCGCCTCGCGCGCACAATTCGCAAAATTAAAACGAAACTTTTACCATTTTACAGATGCCAATGTCCGAGGGGCTTCAAGGGAAAGGACTGCCTGGAGTTGGTTTTCTGCGACCTGGAGACGTGCCCCGCCGGATCGAAGTGCAAGAATTTGGACTACATCCACGAGTGTGTCGCGAACGCCACCTTCGACGGCGAAACACCGCCCCTGCTGTACAACCTGACGATCCT
The DNA here is from genome assembly GCA_910593695.2 of Ocypus olens. Taxonomy (NCBI): domain Eukaryota; kingdom Metazoa; phylum Arthropoda; class Insecta; order Coleoptera; family Staphylinidae; genus Ocypus; species Ocypus olens. The sequence goes on from OU343052.1 coordinate 58,734,525, forward strand.
GCCCGACACGATACGGCCCTTCAAGGCCGACGAGCTGGAGATCGTGTACAGGACGCGTTCGTGGGGCACGATATTGTTCGCGAAGTACTTCGACGATTACTTCATTATTTTCGTGCACCACGACAAGGTCGTGGCCGAGTGGAGGATCGACGGGGAGATCAGCACCAAGAGGTTCTGGAAGGAGCACTTCGACGGGCAGTGGATTACCCTCTTGTTCAAGTACAAGGATTCGATCTTCAAGGGGGGCTTCAAGGAGCGTGTTACTGACGATATGCCCGATTTTGCGGCTAGCGATTTAAATTTTAACAGTTTCAACGATATTTTCGCTAAGGGGACGATATTCGTGGCCGGCAGCGATAATAAGACCTTTGATTATTGGAATATTATTAGGAACGGGGATTATAACATGACGTCGTACGTGACTCTGACCGATACCACGACTCTGGATCCCGTGATTTCGAGCAACGCGATCGATTTGTTTGATAACAACTTTCCGTCTTATAAGGTCGATTTAAATAAGAGCAGTGATCAATTTAAGGTAAGATTTATTACTTGTTTTTTTTAAATAAATGCAAAGGTAATATCTTTCCCAAATTTTTTGGGAGCGAAAATTGACTTTTCGTAATTAACCCATATTTTCCCGAGATTTAAAATAAAGGAAAGTAAATTACATGAATAAATAAATCAAGTAATTAAGATTTAATAACACTGAGAGGTTATATCTAGAATATCGTCAGCGCCATCTATTATTTTTTTATTCCAATAAGTACGTTTAGTTATTATTTATTGACATTTAGCTTCGTTTCCTCTCAAATGTCAATAAAGAATTGTATTTATTAGATTAAAAAAATGATAGATGGCGCTAAGGATTTTAAATCTTCACGTAACTCACAAACCACATTATTCTAGATATAATTTTAATAAAATAAGTAATTGTGGAGGCTTTCACTTCGTGATACATTTTGAATAATTCAAATAAAATGAATAACTTTGTTGGTATCACTTTATTAACTTGGAGTAGTTCCTATAGTTTCGACAATTTCAGCTTTACAAGCTGACAAGCTGAAATTGTCGAAACTATAGTAACTACTCCAAGTTAATAAAGTGATACCAACAAAGTTATTCGTTTTATTTGAATAATTTTAATATAGTCGTCCAACCAAACTGTAGACATACTTACAGTTAAAATACGAACCTTTTTGCCACAACCTCGAAAAAGACAAAAACATCGATGTACTATCAATTTCAGGGCTGTCTCGGAGAGATCCACATCGGACGGCTCCTCCTGCCGTATTACACGTTTGAGGAGATCTACACGAAACAAAAGCCCGACGAGTACTTCCAACTGTTGCCCAGTTTCAAGCACACGATCGGCTGCAGACTGTGCTACGAGAAGGATTGCTACAATCAGGGCACTTGCATCGACCCCTACAGCACCTACAAATGCAACTGTCCCATCGGTTTCGGCGCCGATGACTGTTCCATCGACATAAACGAGTGCGAGGATCACAAGTGCGAGCACGACGCCACCTGCATTGACTTGATCGGGAAGTACGAGTGCCGGTGCGCAACCGGTTATGAGGGACCTTAGTAAGTATGTAGTACTAGTAGTGGTAATACAATTTATTGGCCATCGATCGAAGTATTTCAGCCTTTTAAAATTAATTATTTGTAAAATATTTTACAAAGTACTGTTTGTTCCGTTAAATATTGTTTCCCCATCGGAACACCTACAGACCATTTTCGACCTTTCAGGTCTCATTAGTGCAGCTGGAAACTGATGGGGAAATGGAAAATAATAAATATTCCAAACACCGTTAAAGGTAGAAAAGCCACAGTGGCGGAATCTACTGCCTACATGTTGTACTGAACAATAACAATATTTAATGTTTACATTATTTTTGTTATTGACATATTCCTATATCTGTCGGTGGTTAGGCCACTCGGATTGGGTTCATAGATTCCGCCACTTTGGCGTTTCTACCTTTTACTATTTGTTCTGTTTTGAACTGTGTTACAATTTTTTTTTTAATACAATTGATATTTGGATAACAGTAAGTTATGTTTATCCAGAAATGATTGAAATTTCCTCTACAGTCTGCGTCTGCATTCTTAAGCAATGACACGCCCTTGACTAACGCTAGTTTCTACCGAAAAATTCCATAATTCCGCAATGATTCATTTGATGTGATTAACCGCACATTCTACGCATTTTTTAATGACAAACGGTGATAAGACATTGGTGACGCAGCTTTTTTTTCATTGGCATAGTTTGATTTATTAGCTTACACGGGTGGGCAAAATTCATTCATTTTAAGTTTTGAAGTTGTGGTATTATCAATTTGTTGAATTTGGTTCTCGTTTAACACGCGGTGAAATATTTTGAACAATCCTAAACGGTACTATCAGCTTTTCTTTGTTTATAATATTTAATTACGATAATATTGCGCCATCTGCAGTTGTGAGAACGAAATAGATGAATGCGAGAGCAGCCCGTGCCACCACGGAGGCAACTGCACCAATTTCATAGGGACGTTCAGGTGTGAATGCCCCGAGGATTACGTCGGTAAGCAATGCGAAGCCTTGCGGCTAATCACGTGCGACAACCAGCCGTGCAAGGACGGATCTTCTTGTGAAAACGGCAAAAGTAAGTATTCGAGTTGATATTACAATTCCTTTCACTTTTTCACTCGTCCATACAGTCTACTAAAATTCAGCAAATGTCAAATTTAGTGACTGCCAGTACTCACCATCACACCTCTATTTTACTTCATTCTAATAATTGTCTCACTATACAAAGCCTTGTGTTTCGGTGATGAAATAATAATAATAATCATTATTTTCCTGTCGAATATTGTCAAGTAGTATTAAGGCGCTCTAAGCTAATACATTAAAATTTTTTAGATGATTTCACACAAAACAACTTCACCTGCATATGCGTGGAGGGCATGGTGGGAACGCTGTGTGACACCCCGTACTGTTCCCTGCGCAACGAGAGCTGCATGAACGACGGTTTCTGCAACACCACCGGTCACGCGCCGTTCTGCCAGTGCGACCTGGGCTACGAGGGAAAATACTGCGAGTTCAACATAAACGACTGCGTGCTCCCGTCCGGGGAAAGCCCCTGCCTCAACGGGGGGGTCTGCATCGACGGGATCAACAGTTACGATTGCAACTGCACCGGCGTCGGTTACACGGGGACGCACTGCGAGACGGACATCGACGAGTGCGAACTGAACAGTGACGTGTGCGGCGTCGGCAACTGCGTAAACAAGCCGGGGACCTACAGGTGCGTGTGCCCGAACAAGATGTGCGGACGGTTCTGCAACCTGGAGGACCCGTGCATCTCGAACCCGTGCAGCTACGGGATCTGCTCGTCGGACTGTACCGATCGGTCGGACTACGTCTGCGAATGCGAGGACGGATGGGGCGGGAAGAATTGTACTGAGAATGTGGTAAGTTTTCGTTTGTGATGGAGATGAATACATTTGTTTTGTATCATTCGATATCCGTGCCGAGTGGGACTAGCTAGGGAAGTAGTTGTTTCAATTAGTTATTTGTTTGTAGTCGGTAAGACTAAAATCACAACTCTTTTAACGTAAAAAAATAAAGGGCTAAAATTTTAGATTCTTGTAGAAATTGTATTTAACTTTCATGAAAAAATGGTGCTGTGGATGTTTTTGTTTGAAAATAGTGTATTATTAAACGAGTGAGAAAGTTGGCCATTGCCACGAGTTTAATCCTATACTATATAATAAATCATATTAAATAATTAAAAAGATTTTTCTGTTTATATTAAATTATAACGAATAATTTTTCTATTTGGAAATTGCGGCAGTTCGCTGACAAAACACGAATCGTAACCATAGTAACAACTAAACTGTTGGGCTATCATTTGATTGGACGTCGCCTGTTGGGCAATGAAACCGCTATCATTTGATTGGACGTCACCTGTGGAGAAGATGATTCGGCCGAATAATGGACAGCTTTCTCAATCAAAAACGATTTAACAACGTTTATATTATTTAGTAAGATGCGAAAAAGTATATTTATTTCACAAATTTAAGATAACAAAAATTACCAGACGCTCAGAAATTAGTCACGTATGACGCTGTGAAGCTAAATGATTTCTAGAAAGTTACATTGGTCTACTGTCCGTAAATGCCCCGATTAGTATAATTTTCATAGATTTTGAATGTTTAAACACCAATACAACATCCTTCGATTCAGAACCGTAAACTGATAAGCATGTAACGTTTTCAGGTGCACGCTTCTCAAAACGACGGAGGATTGAACATCCTGTACATAGTCATTCCCATAATAGTTGTGATATTGTTAGGCCTACTGATAGGGTTGGCTCTACTCATAAACGTGGCGCGCAGCAAACGGGCCACCCGCGGCACCTACAGCCCCAGCGCTCAGGAATTCTGCAACCCGCGAGTCGAACTGGACCACGTACTCAAGCCGCCGCCCGAAGAAAGACTAATCTGAGACTCGAATCCGAGACCCCCCGTGACTGTTATATTAACGATGTTCTCTCTTAGATGCGCCGAGATTATTGAGAGTAGTAAAAGAAAGAGGGAACGTTGGTTATTGTTTTTATTTTTTATCTCGATTTTTTCTCAACTTAAATTAATAACAAAACCAAAGCTTTCTATCTTGTATATATATACGTCTATGTTCGCTAATTTATTTCGTCAATGATTCGTGATTGCTCGATTGACTTGTACCTTAATACTGACGCAGTGCCTCGAATGTTCCGTCCACTGTATAATCCCTTTTTACAGGAATCGTATACTCTTATTATAAAGGATTGTATATTTTTATATGATTAACAACATGTTCCCCCTCAGAAATGTATTTAATTGTCAATTTTTCTCGAATTGAAATAATTACTGATGTAAAATATAAATAAATTAATTTGTAATAAAAATTTACTGTAGTAACTGTTACCCTGATATTCCGCTTAAAATTTAAAATCGCACAAATTCTCTGGGAAGTTCAAGGAGTGACATCTTGCAGTGACACGATGAGGACAAATTTATTGATATCGTTAATGTTTGTTACTAAGGGCCGCTTTTACAATCGTCGGATAAATGATGTTTAACTTATACCCTCTTTAACTAATCCCATCGTTTATCTCTCAGTTAACGCACGCTGCCTTTTACAAACGCTTAGATGGATTTTCTCCCGAAACGCCAACATTGGCAGCGTTGCGGATACATGCGGTTGCGCAGTTTATAGAATTGTTTTGCTTGCGGAAAGGTTAGAAAGTTGTGTTTGTAATCATTGATGAGACCCTTGACCCCCTCGAGCTTTTCAATATTCCACCTAGAAATATGCCAGAATGCATGTTTTTTTAGAAACTAGTTTGTCGCCCTCTGACGGCTCCTGTACGTATTGCCGATTGCAGATCGCTATAATGCTGGTATGGTACATGTGCATTGCCTACGAGTTAAGGCTCCTGCAGCGTTCCACTAAATTCATTTAAAATCCTATTCACAAACGGATAAAGACATAAAAGTGAAATTTTGAATTTTACTCTGCAAATGTATTCTGCAACTTAAGACGTATTTATTTGTTATATAATAATAGTAATAAACAATTTAAAAACGAATATTTCGGTAATTCAGAAAAAAAAATACGTCTCACGATGGAGAAATTTACTTTAAATTTATTATTCAGATAATATTTTTTCATATTTTTGAAACTGTGTTCCTAATCTTACAAACAGTTTATTAATTTTAATGCTCTGTCGTAGTGCGCCCCCTGCGGCGCTCTTTTGTAGCTGGCTGGGCATATGAGAGAAGGCGTTCCCAAGGCGACTACGCAAATACCGCTTTCGGGACGAGGGGAATTAACGAATCTTACAATTAAATAAACACTCGTTTGGAATTATTGGGTTTCTATAAATATATACGAAATATATATTTATTCCCAAGATAAACATTATACAATGCATTTATAATTCCAATTTCGCCTCTTTGGTCCTGTCAACCAGCTGTCGACCTGATGGCTTTTAGTCGATTTCTGTGTATTTTATTACAATATTTTAGATTAGTTTCTAATGTACTACAAAATTAAAAGAATAATGATTTGTATCACGTGTATCTATGCAAAAAAAATGTGTTTATGTTATCGCGTCGACAGACACATTTACCCGAGTAGATTAAGAGATATTTACGGACCCTGTTATTGGTCAAGTTTCCACAGACACCCCGACAAAAAACACATGTGCGAACAAATGTGGCTAGGCTAATGTGTGCCTATTCTATTCAGATCCCTTCAAGTCGCCCCGTGGTTACGTCGTTGAACCTTTAGAAATATTATTTAGTGTGTGTTGGTGTCTTATAATTATTTTCAAATATGGGTAAAAAGCGAAATTCTTATGTTACCAAAAGTAAGAGGGTACGTGCAAAAAATGCACTCCGTGCAAGATGGTCGTAAGTATTTTATTAATTTAACACAAATCGGAAGTGATAATTATTTTCAAATATTTATTAGTACCGCTAAGAATCCCAAAATTAATATCGAATACGCTTCTGATGGTTACAAGGATGGCTCAGAGTAAGTACAGTAATTTGAACATACATTATTAGCTAAATGAACCTTAATTATACACGGCTGAACTAGCATGAATTATCTCTTCTTATTTGGAAAAAGTGCTATAATAAAATTATTTTTCAGTTCATCGCCGACTATTACTCATATACGTAATGATACTAATTTGCCTGACAATGTGGATATTGAGGCAAATAATGCAAGGTACTTTTTTTGTTTAAATAACAATGCGATAAATAAAGTATAAGTTTCTTGTAGAAATGAAGAGATACATGGCAGAAGAATCATCAACATTCATTATTTCCTGGATCAAATTCTGAAAAGCACAAGACATGTTCCTTTTGATTGTTCCATTACAGACATGGACTTAGTTAATGAGAATAGACAAGGGATGTTGTCCACGTTTTTTTTTAAGTGTAAAATGTGCAATCTAATACAGAAAATTCATAGTGAAGAACCCAATCCAACGTACAATATTAACATTGAATCAACATTGGGCGCTATATCAGTGGGATTGGGATATTCTCAAATGGATGAACTTCTATCGACATTAAACCTGCCGTACATGTCTAATGGCACGTATCAAAAAACCCATGTGCAGGTTGGCGAAATATTACATAAAACAGCGTGGCACAGTATGACTTCAGCTGCAGAAGAAGAAAGGGCAATTGCAATTGATGTAGGCGACGTCAACAAAGATGGTATACCCGAAATTAGTGTCATTTGCGATGGTGCATGGTCTAAAAGATCTTATAAAACAAACTACAATGCCGCTTCTGGAGTGGTAAGTTTCTTTTTTCATATGAGGTACGGTGACTTGTTAGATAAAGCTACTGAATCGCTTAAATTCGAAAATGGTAACGAGGTTATTATCCATTATACACTGTATTACTAAGAATAGTATATAAAGAGCTCTAATACTGATATTATAGTTATTTTATTGCAACAAAGAGTTAAGTATACTTATTCAACTTTCAAATTTCCTGAAAGACTATATTTATTGAGAAAGAAACAGTACCTAATTACTCTTATTTCCGGCATTTCTAAACAATATCTTGTTCGATTTTTTAAATTGTAGCGAATCCTGAGCGAGAGTTACAGACCATTAAGCTTACTTCATGTATACTTCTAGGGTTGTATTGTTGGCGCAAAAACAGGGAAGTTACTTTTCTTGGGTGTAAGGAACAAATATTGCGCAGTGTGTGCCAAAGCACAAGCTTGCAATGAAAATGCAATAAACCATAAATGTTTTCTTAATTGGCATGGACCTTCCACAGCAATGGAAACTGATATAGTTGCAGAAGGTTTTAAGACAAGCTTAGAAATGCACGGATTAATATATAAACGTTTAATTGGAGATGGAGATAGTAGCGTATATAACAACCTTCTAAAAATAAGACCTTATGGACATAATATAATTACAAAAATCGAATGCAGAAATCACTTGCTGAGAAATTTCTCGAATAAATTAAAAGAAGTGTCGAATAGGAAACGAAGTAATTCTCAAAATGACCCTGTCCCTCCCATATTGAGAAATACTGTAAAAAGTAACATTATGCGCATTCGCGCAAGTATAAGAAAAGCGACATTATTTAGAATAAATGAGGACAATTCATTCGAAAATAAGATAGAGCTTCTCCGCGCCGACATATTAAACTGTACTTCTCATGTATTCGGTGAACATGAAAAATGCAGAGAATTAAAATATTTTTGCAATGGTGAGGCAAAAGATGGAGAAGAAAATTTAATACCAGCGATGAAACAATGCGGTTTATATACAGACATTAAACAATGTTTATACCGCCTTGTACATCACTCTTCTAGCTTACTAACAGATATGGACAATAATGCTGCGGAATCATATAATTCAGTTCTTTGTAAGTTTGTTGGGGGAAAACGAATAAATTTTTCTCTGAAGGGTTCCTATTTGGCAAGAGCGGAAGCTGCAGCTGTATCATTTAATTCAAAAGGAAATTTCCATTCTATTGTACACGATGCACTAGCAGAAAATGCCATAACACCCAAAAAAAAATTTTTAAGCAAATATATTTCAAAAAAAAAATTACAAAGAGATATAACAAAAAAAAAAATTACAAAAAGAAAAATATCATTTAAGCGGAAGAAAAATTTTGCACCGGCAGATGCAAACTACGGAATGACAGAAAACTTACCGTCTATAGACATTATAGACAAAGATTTGTTTCTGTCAGGACTTAAAAAAACCCAGGAAGAAATCAATATCATTGAATACAACACCCGCGGACAATCTACAACAGCTTTATGGTATGAAGAAAGATTCAAAAGGATTACTGCTTCAAATTTTGGACAAATCTGTAAAATGCGGATAAAAACCTCACCAGACAAAAAAGTTAAGCAAATGTTGTATTCCAAATTTGTAGGAAATGGCTGTACGAAATATGGGCAAGACAATGAGCCATTGGCGATTGATTGTTTTGAACAATTATTAAACATATCTGTGGTCAAATGCGGTCTATTTATAGATAAGGAATATTTTTACTTGGGAGCCAGTCCAGATGGAGTAATTAACGAAACATCGATAATAGAGGTAAAGTGTCCTTCCACTTGCTGTAAATTACATCCTCTTGATGGCATTAAAACAAATATTATTAAATTTGCAATCCTAGACAATAATGGAAATATGCGCTTGAAGCGAACGCATAACTATTATTATCAGATTCAGGGACAACTGCGAATTTGCAACAAAAATTCATGCTTTTTTGTTGTCTGGTCACCACTGGGAATATTATTTGAAGAGGTAGGTTGTATAGTTATTTGCAAGCATAGATATTAATTCAGTGTTTTTTTTATATTTCAGATCCAACGAGACGATCATTTTTGGATGGAAATAGAACCCAAATTAACTCAATTTTATTTTTCTGCACTTTTACCAGAACTGTTAAATCCTAAATTAAATATATAACATGCTTTTCTAAATATTCATATACTATTATTTGGCCTTTTGTCGTCTTTACTAAATGTACACATCGAACATTTTTTATTGCGAAAAAACAACTCCTAATTGTATTTATTTTCTTCGGACCGTAGAATTAACTTGTCGATCATTTATTTATAATTTACATGGATGTCTAAAAATAAATAATTCTTTTTTACCTTCTAATTAAATTGATTTTGAGAAAGGGAGCCAGTTTTATATTTTGCAGGGGAGCTGCAATGTGAAGTTCCGCCACTGGCTGTATTTCAAAAACTAATACAGGAATTAACATGAATCTTGGAAAATAATAATTGTAGAGAGTGCTGAATTGAACCACTTATAAACAATACGTTTTGTCGAAATCAAATAAATACAATAAAATGATTGACGAGACCAAGTGAAAACATTATTTTTAAAATCCTAGATCAATCTTCGGAAAAGGCCCGACGCGCGACGGCTCGAAAAGAATACGCACGGTGTGTATGCACTCGACCTTATCTTATTTATGTTCCCACATTATATATGGGCCGCTAATGAGTCATCTAACGTAAACATTGCCCGGTATTAGCTCCGCCTCTTCGAGTTGATTTTCTTACCCTCCTCTCACCGATTTACCTCAGCAGAAACTTTAGGACGGGTAACCAGGCGCCTTAACCGAGATTTATCTGCTGCTCCAAGCAGCGGATAAGATAACTGCGAATTATCTGCTTCTTAACCCTAATCCTGCTTTAACTATGCATTGTAAAAGCGTATTTTCGCATTTAATCCGGAGATAGTGTTAACCTTAATTTAACCGACTATTGTAAAAGCGACCCTAATACAAGTAAGTACAAATTTACTCTTAGTAGATATTAATCCTTTATTAACCCTTTGCACTCGAGCGGCGCCCAGGCGGTTTGATGCGTCCACTCAAGCGGCGCTGCTACAGCGTCCGGGAGGTGTGATGCATCTTAACCTCATCTAACCCAACCTAACCCAATTATTTTAAAGTACCTGCAACTTGTCTCGGGCGAACCAGCAACTCGTCTCGTCGTGAGTTAAAAATTTGCAAGTGAAGTTTTTATTAATTTTGGCGCCAACATAAAATTACCTTTTTATTTAAAATTTGAAATACAATCATCGCTTATTAATTTTTTGGTTGCGTATATTTCACCGTATACAAATCCCGAATCTTTTTCAAGTCATTGTCCCATTGGTCGTTCCAATTCCTAGCCACCACAATCAGATCTTTTGAAAAATTTATTTTCGCCAGGCAAAACTCTTGCTGCCTTCGATAGAGCTGTAAGAGCAGGATATATTAATTATTTACAAATTTTTCAGTTGTAATAATTTTGTGCGACATTAGTTTTTGATTTCACAGCCACCCAGGACTAAAACACCCGTTGTTATAATAAACTTAAAATGGTATGTATTACATTGTGCATCATCATGACTTACCTCAATTAAATCCATCACGTTTATGTAAGAGAAGCTGTTAGTTACGGCTGTGTCATCTAAAGAAAGATACGACTTATAATCAAAGACTTTCTTTATGCTGCTGATGCTGTTGGAGAATCTGAGTAAATCCTTCGTAGTTAATGTGAGGCCTTTCTTTAGTTCGTTCAATTTCATATTCAGTTCTATAACTAAACAAATTTATTTTGTCAGAATCGAGAATTTTTTTATCCGTGCCAAAAAAATTTTAAAATCTGTAACCCGGTTTTTGAGGAATAATTGATTATCAATAATTTAACCTTTTGCACTAGTATTTATATTTGAGAGCACAGTGGTAAGCGGCATACGAGTGCAAAGGGTTAATACAACACCAGATTAAGGACTTACTGATATTGTTATACTTCTCAGAGTTCTCGCAGGAGAAATAATCCGAAGAGATGATCAAACCGAAATAATCGATTCTTTCTTTGATCAAATGCAAGAGCGATCCGTCTTCTACAATCAGGGAAAAGTATCCGTCCAGATTATCTTTAAGCTTGACTTCCGCCTCCCATAAATTTATTTCGAATGTTTCCAGATTCGTTTGAACTCCGTTCTTAAAATACATTCAAAACAGAAAGTTCAGCAAGTTGAATAATTGTAGTACAACTGTCTATCGTCTTATTGAAGTACACTCTCCTCAAGAAACAGCAAGTAATTATAATTACTATAGGTTTAAAAATTAAAATTAAGGTACTAAGCCGAAACTAGTAGAAAATAAAGTTAATTTTAATTTTTAAACCTATATTAACATAATGTTTCACCAAGTGATCAATGAGAAACAAGTATATGACGGATTATAATTACATTATTGCCAACCTTAATTTCTTCAAAAGTTGACAAGATTTCATCTTGCGCTTCAAACACGTACGCGTTCAACTCATCTTTCTGAGCCTCGAGGTCTTCCACCAGCGATCTATTTTTGGGATGCCCATGGAGCGGCTTCAGTTTGTTGTGAAGCTTTTTAAATCTATCATCGATGTTAGCGTACTGATCGTTCACTTTCGTCGTGTACTGAACGCACTTTTTTTTTACCTCCTCAATCTGTAGGTCGACGTAAGCCCTGATGCTTTCCAGGTAGTAATTTCTTATGAATTCCAGCACGTCTTCAATTTTAATCGAATACTCTGGAATGCCGCAAGTCTAAGATGATGATGATGATGGTAGAAGTAAAACGATCTTACCGACTGCCATCTCCAACCAAACTTCCTCGCACTGCAACTCGTAATACAAATACTTAGCCAGCAGCTCCAACATAAACGTCTTTATGTCGGGAACGGTCGCCTTAATCAAGAACGTCGAATACTTCCCGTAAAACCCTTTGGCCTTCGTCTGCACCTCGGTCAGAGAGGTATACAGGACATCAACGACGCTAGCAATGTAATCGTTTCCTCCCTCGACCCTTTCGAAGAGCACCATATTAAAATGCGATTCGTCGGCTCCGAGGATATCCCCCAAGGTCGACTTTACGGTCGAAGCGTTCACGAACACTTCGTCCCTAAACAGCTGAGGGTTCAGCCTGAAGGGAACGTCCTGGTACAGCAGACGCCTGCCCTCTTGGAACGCCCCTTCGAGGTATTTGCAGTTTTGCACAAACTCCTCCAGGTATTCCAGAGAGCCGGCATTGTCCTTGGCCGCTTGCGCCAGGCGGTCGAAGAGTTGCTCGATCATCTTGTACCTGTACCTCAGGTTGTAGGTGATGCGTTTGATCTTGCCGCGTACGCTTTTTATTTCGTGTATCGAGTCCTCGTGGAATTGCAGTTCTTCTTTGTATTGGATTAAACTGAAATGAGACTTGTTGGATTCTAATGGTAGGTTTGGACGCTAGGATTTACGTAATTGCCCAATTATATAAATTATGTTCTTAGATAAAGAAAGAGATATATCGATAGCTTAACACGTTCACTGCCCGCGTCGGATAAACTGATCGCCAGTCTAGCCGACACTTGCCCGTAAGGTATAATGTCAAAGAGCGTATCACGCACCTGGTGCGTGGTCGGCCCCCGCGTTAGGACCAATACTACGCAAATGGTACGTCGTCGACGGTGAATGTGTTAAAGAGCAAATCTGCAACTCTAAAAAATACAATTTTAAATGAAACAATAAAAATTGCTTCTTGAATCTTGGAGGCGTTCACTTCGTGTTATTTGGCCGGCAGTACGCCTCTCTCTCTCTCTCTTTCTCTAGTTTGATATTCGCTTCGTGTCCGCGCGTCTGGCCAAGTTATATTTGCCGGCCTGTACGTAACATAGTAACACTAACGAGCGTTATTACTTAAACGTACTCATTCAAAACACGCGTGTCCATCCCGTCCAAATCGGTGACGCCTTTCGAAAGTTTTTGATGGAACTGTTTCTCTATCGGACGCACGTCTCTGTTGAGCTTCTTACTGATCTTGTTGAAGAGATTTTTGAACTTCTTAACTTCGCCGGGACTGTAATTTCCACCTTCGTTGAATAATCTGTAACAAATTTAAAAATTGGATCGGGCAGAATCTAATTTTAGTTTGGTTTTTTTACGCAAAAACCCCTCTAACGGTACCGAATCGGTCGTTTTACCGATTCGGTTATTTTGCCGCCTTCTATAGTGGCGCATATATTTTAATGTGCGTGTTCACACGATACCGTACACGGCCGACGGCAATAGAACTTCTTGGTACTCCATCATGTTCTACTGAGTACAGGAGTACTACCTACTACACCAAGAACACCACGCGATTAAATATGAAATTCTTCAAAAGTTGCCAAAGAAGTACTTCTTGATACTCCATCATGTTGTGATCATAAGAGTGCTACTCCATCAATAACGCGTCGCGATGAAATACCAAAGTCTTCAAAAGTTGCCAAAGAAGTACTTTTTGCTACTCCATCATGTTCTACTGATTACAGGAGTATGACTCCAGCAAGAACGTCACGCGATGAACAACAAAATACTTCAACAAACTTTGTTGTCTCAAGTGTCAAGGACTCGAACTCATCTACATCTATCTGATGATAAAAAGCAGTCTTCAAAAGTTGCCAAAGTAGTGCTTCTTGATACTTCGTCATGTTCTACTGATCACAGGAGTACTACTCCACCAAGAAGGTCACGCGATGAAATACTAAAGCCTTCAAAAGTTGCCTATGAAGTACTTCTTGGTACTCCATCATGTTCTACTGATCATAGGAGTACTACTCCACCGTCTTGTGATGGACAACAAAATACTTCAACAAACTTTGTTGTCTAAAGTGTCAAGGATGAAACTCCATCTCCTCTGCGTCCTTCTGATAATAAGAAGCAGTCTTCAAAATTTGCCAAAGTAGTACTTCTTGATACTCCGTCATGTTCTACTGATCACAGAAATACTACTCGACCAAGAACGCCTCATGATGAAATACGAAAGTCTTCGAAAGTTATCAAAGAAGTACTTCTTGTTACTCCATCACTTTCATTTGATACCCAACACGAGCCATTTTGTAGCACCGGAAGTGAGCTGTATGTCAACTGCCGACCGGACGTGATCATTTTCTGAATCAGAATGTGATATTCGGCATCCAAGCTTCACGCCCGGTCATTTGATACCAAACACGAGCCGTTTTAGAGCACCGGAAGTGAGCTGTATGTCAACTGCCGACCGGAAGTGGTCATTATCTGAATAAGAATGTGATATTCGGCATCCAAGCTTCACGCCCGGTCATTTGATACCAAACACGAGCCATTTTGTAGCACCGAAAGTGAGCTGTATGTCAACTGCCGACCGGAAGTGGTCATTATCTGAATAAGAATGTGATATTCGGCATCCAAGCTTCACGCCCGGTCATTTGATACCAAACACGAGCCGTTTTAGAGCACCGGAAGTGAGCTGTATGTCAACTGCCGACCGGAAGTGATCATTTTTTTAAATCAGAATGTGATATTCGGCATCCAAGCTTCACGCCCGTTCATTTGATACCAAACACGAGCCGTTTTAGAGCACCGGAAGTGAGCTGTATGTCAACTGCCGACCGGAAGTGATCATTTTTTAAATCAGAATGTGATATTCGGCATCCGAGCTTCACGCCCGTTCATTTGATACCAAACACGAGCCATTTTGTAGCACCGGAAGTGAGCTGTATGTCAACTGCCGACCGGAAGTGATCATTTTTTTAAATCAGAATGTGATATTCGGCATCCAAGCTTCACGCCCGGTCATTTGATACCAAACACGAGCCATTTTGTAGCACCGGAAGTGAGCTGAATGTCAACTGCCGACCGGAAGTGGTCATTTTCTGAATCAGAATGTGATATTCGGCATCCGAGCTTCACGCCCGTTCATTTGATACGAAACACGACCCGTTTTGGAGCACCGGAAGTGAGCTGTCCTTCGACCGGAAATGGTCATCTTCTGAATCGGAATATTCGACATCGGAGCTTCACGCCTTAATACCGAACATTTTGGAGCACCGGAAGTGATCCGTCCGTAATTTTCTGATTCGATGAGCACTTTCATTTGTAATATAGCAATGGGTTATCACAGGTGCGCATCCAAGGGGGTGGCCATCGGGCTTGAAATGCCCCATCTCAAGATTTTGAAATAATTCTATTTGAACTGAACAGGGTTAATTTTTGAAATTTCGCGTTTTTAAAGTTGGACTAAAAAAAGTGAAAAACAATTGCTAGGATTCTCACCCACCCCCAAGCCAAATTTCTGTGTGAGTAAGCCTGTGATATCAACGAGGCGTTACTCGGTTTCTAATCAAATCGAAT
The DNA here is from genome assembly GCA_910593695.2 of Ocypus olens. Taxonomy (NCBI): domain Eukaryota; kingdom Metazoa; phylum Arthropoda; class Insecta; order Coleoptera; family Staphylinidae; genus Ocypus; species Ocypus olens. Next base: position 58,750,237 of record OU343052.1, read on the forward strand.
ATTGACAAAGAGTACGAAATTGACAAATTGTTGGTAATAGTCAATTTACTAGTTAAGTATTGTCATTATTTCGTTCTTTATTCTTCGTTTTTTTTTTATTATATGTCCACCCTGTATATTTACTAAGTACATTTGTTTTCACACCCTGTATATCGATTTTAAATTTGGCGCCATTTTATTTATTCGCACACCGTGCATATTATACCGATTGAGATTTCGACACATCGAACGCTTGGATTTTAAATCTCCCGTCCCTGTACGTTAGGCAACTTCATACACACGGTCATGCAAGGTCGTCTAAATCGCCGCGATACCTATTTGTACGCTTATTAAGTTTTATTATTGACTGTTTATTTTCAAGTTACAGTTTTAGAAACAATGTATTATTTGTAAAATGGATGTATCGTTAAATAAATAAATAAATCATAAAAAATAAATATTATATCGAGCTTACAACAAAAATGACGAAGTTGGCGTTGAAAATCTCTAGTCATCACACGCGTGAAATGTTGGTTGCGGTTAAACGGTCACATGTCAGATATTGTAATTAGAGGTTATTAACATCCGACATATGACAACATGACCACGAGAACTTGATCTTTGGATCGTCGTCGATTTTTGATGCACGCTCATTATAATTCAATATATTAAAATAGATTATTTGCTTACTTTAAACATTTCATGTAATCCATATCAACGATCCTGATGTTATTCAACGTGTCCTCTATAATCGTGGAGAAGCTCTTTTCGGTTTCCTCCGTTTTGTCCGAGTGCCTAACGATCGCATGTTTCAACTGATTAATCAAAAATTCGACCCCCGAAGAAGACTTCATCTTCTCGGACTTTGTAACGTAATCGGGCAATTTTCGGGCGAACTCGTGAGCGGCCTCCTCGAATGACGATAGCTTCGCGGCCCCCACTTCTTTCAGTTGAGCCACTTCAACGTTTATTGCCTAAAATGTGCAGCTGCATCACGCCACTGCTCTCGCCGGGGTGACTCATGGTACGGGCGAGGTAGCAGAGGTGGTAATACAGCAGTGACGGTTTTTTCTGGGTAGCAGATAGGTTGCAGAGATCTGTATTACCTCGAGTCACTAATACAGCATGATGTGCAGATGACTTACCAGTTTGTGTCGTTCCAAACGCTCCTCGTGTTGGTTCAGTTCGGCCAGACGGGTCTTGTAGATGTACTCGTAGACCCTCTGAAGCATCGGATTGAAGAAGACGTTCTTGATTTCCATTTTTCTGTGCAGGTCGAAGCACTGTTCCTGTACCCATGCGTCCGCGCTTTTCATAAAGTCGCTGTGGTAGGTTTCCCTCGACTTTTGTATGGTTTCCCGTAAGCTGAAACGACGGAATTGTCCGCAAGTTTATATTCGTGAAATTTCTAATGTTTGGTTTGTACCTACACACCACTGACGGTTCGCGGGGTTTTTTCTGGTACGGCCGCGGAACAAGAGGTGGTAATACAGATAGGTGCGGTCTCTGCAATTGACCCTACCTATCTGTATTACCACCTCTTGTTCCTCGGCCGTACCAGAAAAAAACCCGCGAACCGCCACTGCTACACACGCTGTCTTTCTTCGTTTTTTTATGCATTAAAAAATAAGATGGCGTTAATTACAAAATTTAAATATGTCACTAATTCAAGTCAAGATGGATAAGCCGAGAAATACTTGATTTTAAAATTACACCAAATTCTCCACGTGTTGACGTTTCAACGATAAAAATCGGACAAAGAGGTTAGGTTAGGTTAAAATGTAGTTACCCAAATATCCAGTTCTTGATGGACTTCAGCATTTTTTCAAAAGTCATCATTAAATCCGGCACCTCCTCTTTCATGCAGATCTTCATCCAGCTGGCCCTTCCTCGCTGCAGCGTCGGATCGACCTCCTCGTTTTTGGAATAGTGCTCCAGGAACATGTCGACTTCGGAAAGGAAGATCGAAGCCTCGTCCTCCGCCAACTGCTTGTACTTACTAAAGAACGTAATCTCTTTGTTGAAGTTGGACTCTGCGCTGAAATAGAAAGAAATATGTAGGAGAAATTCTCACTCACCTGAATTGAATTGTGACGTAAATAAACAATTTACAAATAGTCGACGTTCGGTGGCAACTGCCGGATTTTGTTGGTTCGCACGCTTGATGAACGCGAACATTTATTATAATAATTGCAAATCGTACTTTTTCGTAACCTTCTCCAGGCTGTTTTTAATCTGTCCCATCAGACCCTGCAGTTCTTCCTTGCTGGAAGCCTCCCTGAGCCTATCGATCAGAACGTTGGTCTTGCACAACTGCACCTGCAACCAAATGCGCGGACGGTGAGAGTGCCTAAATCTTCCCATGGTTCCCTACGTTCTCCGAGTTGCAATTTTTCTTGATCGCCTTCTTCAGGTCGACGATGGTCAGCTCCTTCAGCTCGAAAATCCGCACGTAATGGTCGTCCCATAGATGGACCGCCGATGTGAAGAGCCTCACGTTTTCGATTAGTTCCAATTGGATTTTCTGCCTGAAACTTTCCCACTGTGTCTAACAAAAAGAAAACATTATTATCAGCGATCAAATTTGTTTAAATCTGAAGGGTGAAATTGATTGTTGCATACTTTAACTAAATCCCACTTTAACCGATGTTAATGTACAGTTATTTTTAATAGCCAACACTAATAAATATTATTATCAATTCAAAACAGTGCAAAAACATTACAATAGACTTACCATCATTGTAACAGTGTATTGGTTTAGTGCGTTGCTGCTATCGAAGAACGTTTTCCATATTTCATCTTTGAGGTCGTTAGCTTGGTAGTCGGAGTGTATGTTGTTCAGATCTATGGATATATTTTGGACATCGTCATAATTGGACGAGTATATTTTTCTTATGGCGGAATCCGTTAAGTATTTCATTATTTTAACATCAAAATCTGAAATGCATAAAATTGTTTGAAACTGAAAATAATAACGCGAAACCAAACAAGAGATTTATTTAAGTTGGTACCCACAATATTGTGATTTTGCGTCATCAAGAGTGTTCATTTATTTTAATCTCATCATTTAGGTGGAGCTCTATATTTTCAGTTAAGTTATGAATAAATAAAAAATAAGTTAAGTTAACAAAAATTACGTACCATAGCCACTAAGAAATTTCGCCAGGACCTGCGATAGATTTTGTATGGTTGCCATGGTAACGGTTACGCCATTTTTGCCAGTAATGGAGACCTCGTCTTTGGCAACGCTAATGCGACCGAAAACATCGAAGGAACCCGAGTGTCGTCCTCTAAACATATCGCTAGAAAGATGCAATGCGATCAATTAAAATTAATTATACCATGTATTCATACATAACCGCAACTTTAATTGATATTAAAGAAAATCTCTTCTGCCGAAATAACAATTTACTAGCGTCGCAGAATGCTAAAATATTTTATGTAAACAAATTTAAAAAAAAATTGAAATCGTTGTGCAATTGTTTTACAAATGCTGACACATACTTTTGCATCTGTTTATTAACCGAAACAGTTTACCCAGTTTAAAAATTCCGAGCGCAACAAAAGTTATAATTTTTTTAATTTGTCACCGTAATTATTTTAAAATTCTCGGGGATTTAAAAAAAATTGTAAAAAATTGAAATCGTTGTGCAATTGTTTTGCAAATGCTGACACATACTTTTGCATCTGTTTACTAACCGAAACAGTTTACCCAGTTTAAAAATTCCGAGCGCAACAAAAGTTATAATTTTTTACTTTCTCCGTTACGAAGTACGAGAAAGTATTGTGATCGTGATTTTTTTTTCAAAAAATTTTTTTACGGAAATATCCGTTTTGGGGTCCCTAGATGCCATTTCAACAATTTCTGGAAAAAAATTTTTGTGTCTGTGTGTGTGTGTGTGTGTCTGTGTGTGCGTGTGTGTCTGTCTGTGTGCGCTGTATCTCAAAAACTAATAAAGCAATGGATATGAAACTTTGAACATACGTCTTATTTGATAATCCGAAGAACTGAAAAGCTTTTGGTAAAATTTCGTACACCGGAAGTGGGTGTTTACCTAAACCGTTTTTTGTTTTTTGCCAATATCTTCTTAAATATGAAAAATATCTCAAAAATATTTAAACAAATATTGAAGACAACAAATAAATGAATATCTTTTGTTTGAAAATATTTTTTATAAAATCATTGTTATTCGAGAAAAAAATTTATTATTATTTTTTTCATTTCTGGTTCATAATTTTGAAACGATAATAGTTACAGCAAATTTATGTGAATAATACTTGTATATAATGCTAAAATGAACAACTTATAAAGAATAAGTTTTTTTCGAAATCCCTTTAGTTTTGGAGTAAACTAAGTTTTTGAATTTGAAGTATAATTTTTCCATCTTTCATAATTTTGACGTTTTAAACGTCAATTTTATCCGAGTCTACGAAACGTTCGATGCACACTTAAAATATGATTTAAATTGAAAATAAACCATGGAAGCGTAAATATAAATGATACCATCAAGTCGGAGAAAGTAACATGATGGCCACATCACCATTTTTTAATTTGTCACCGTAATTATTTTAAAATTCTCGGGGATTTAAAAAAAATTGTAAAAAATTGAAACCGTTGTGCAATTGTTTTGCAAATGCTGACACATACTTTTGCATATATTTACTAACCGAAACAGTTTACCCAGTTTAAAAATTCCGAGCGCAACAAAAGTTATAATTTTTTTAATTTGTCACCGTAATTATTTTAAAATTCTCGGGGATTTAAAAAAAATTGTAGAAAATTGAAATCGTTGTGCAATTGTTTTGCAAATGCTGACACATACTTTTGCATCTGTTTACTAACCGAAACAGTTTACCCAGTTTAAAAATTCCGAGCGCAACAAAAGTTATAATTTTTTTAATTTGTCACCGCAATTATTTTAAAATTCTCGGGGATTTAAAAAAAATTGTAAAAAATCGAAACCGTTGTGCAATTGTTTTGCAAATGCTGACACATACTTTTGCATCTGTTTACTAACCGAAACAGTTAACCCAGTTTAAAAATTCCGACCACGACAAAAGTTATAGATTTTTAAAATTGTCCCCGCACGAACTATTTTCAAAATTTCGCGAGGCAAAAACAATTGAAAGTCAAATTATGTTTTTTGAGGGCATCGTTATCTATTCGATTCGGGACAACATTGTGCACCAAGAATTTTCAAAATTTGTTGAGGCGTCCAGGAGATATTCTGAAAAAAAGGAAAAACAATTGAAAGTCAAATTTTATTTTTTGAGCGCATCGTTATCTATTCGATTAGGACAACATTTTGCACTAAGAATTTTCAAAATTTATTAAGGCGTTCAGGAGATATTCTGAAAAAACCGAAAAACAATTGAAAGTCAAATTTTATTTTTTGAGCGCACCTTTATCTATTCGATTGGGATAACATTTTGCGCAAAGAATTTTCAAAATTTGTTGAGGCGTTCAGGAGATATTCTGAAAATACCGAAAAACAATTGAAAGTCAAATTTCATTTTTTTGAGCGCACCTTTATCTATTCGATTGGGATAACATTTTGCACCAAGAATTTTCAAAATTTATTGAGGCGCTCAGGAGATAATCTCAAAAATCCGAAAAATAATTTTTTGAGCGCATAGATCAAAGTTTTGACAAAGCAGATCATTGTAGAGCGACTCTATCTAGAAAAAGGATACACGGTGATGGAGGCGGGGAGTGTTCACTCAGTTCTTGAACGTTTCTTTTAAACCTCCTGCAATCCCATCTTCAGATTATGTGACAAGAATGCCTGTAGGGAGGTCTAAACATCCGTATAATGTCATAGTAGGTGCTATGATGGAATGTCTCCTAATATAGCTTCAAGAGCTGTGACGGCTCGCGGGGTGACTCATGGTACGGCCGAGATGGCAATACAGATAGATACGGCCACGCCACCTGTGCTACCTCCACCGTACCATGAGTTGCGGTCTCTATAATCGACCCTATCCATCTGTATTGCTACCTCGGCCGTACCATGAGTCGCCCCGCGAGCCGTCACAGTTCGGGAGGGAGAGTAAAAAGGAGCAAAAGGATTTTTTTTCTGCACTTACTTGAATGCGGCTTTCTTCCTATCCACGTAGTCATCCCTCGTATCAAATAAAGTCTCTATCCACAGTCTCTTATCATTTTCCAGCTTCAACATTATCTGCACCTTCAGCTCCTCGTACGCCCTATAATTGCTGAGTGTGATTTGGTTGATGCTCTGAAAAAATACACCTTGCAGCTATTAAAGGCGTGGGGAGATTAGGTTGATACTCTAAAAATATATTTTGAAAGATGAATGGAAGGATCTAGGCGTCGTCAGCTGCAATGTCATTCTGCCGCAATCGATTGTTTATAAATTTTCGAAGTTACCGAACATCCATGGGGTAAATTTTTGCCAATAAAAGCGTCCACTTGAACCTACAGCGCCCGCCCCAAAAATTAATCTCTGCGAGAAATTTTTGTTTAGGTTTGCGGACTAAATTTCATGGCTCGGCGACGGCCCGCGAAGTGACTCATGGTACGGCCGAGGTAGCTGATCCTACCTATCTGTATTGCTACCTCGACCGTACCAACAGTCACCCCGCGAGCCGTTACTGTGTTGTGATGTGTTTACTTCACGAAATCGAATGCGTACCAGTATTTCCATTTCGAAAAACTTTTGAAGCTCTAACGGCAGCTTGTGCGAAATGGCGACCATTTCCCCGTAGGCCTCCCTCAGGATGACTTTAAATTTTTGCGACCTGCACTTCTCCAACTGCAGCAGGAAGCCGTGCAGCTTCCTGGCCTCTTCCAGAGACTCGTTTATAGACGACTCTATGAGTTCCATGGTCCGATGAAACAATTCCTTTGATATGATGATCGCCTAAAATGAACGGAAAAACGTAATAATCCAAGTGGCTTGGAAAAAATTTCCGCCGAAAGGCGGTTTCCATAGAAACCGTTAACTAAATTTTGGAATGAGAACAGAGCGTGAAGTTTCGAAAAAAAATTCATTAAATTACCGTAATGTCTTCCGGAAGTTCAATGGACTTCATAGCACCGTCAAAGACCCGCTTGCTTTCCTTCAATTTTTCCTTCAACAATCCCGACCGAAACCTGATGTCCTCCTCGAGCTCGATGTTGACCTTCACCATTCTGTCCTTCATGCTCTTCAGGCTTTTCTTGTGTTCGGCCTGCTTCTTCAGCCAGAGGCACGCGACCACATTCGAAGGTTTCGTATTGGGCACTAAATCATCATCATTGCATCATCAGGCTGCTGCATGAATCACTTACCCCAGTCCGACGGCAAGGCCTTCACCGCCCACTTCAATTCATCCGTGGCGTTCGCCGCTTTCATCGCCGGTAGCTTAGACATCGGGCAAAGTTGTCGCATCGAAGTTTCGTATCGTTTTTTTCTGAAGAGCAACACTACTATGCTGTCCCTAATGTTTGCCTGCATTTCTCGACTGATTGTGTCAGAACGTTGACAGCTTTTTTTTATTGCCATGGAGACGGTCAAGAATACGTTGGCCATTTTTTTCTATGGAAATATCCGGAAACCATTTTGAAAAAAATTTCTGCCAACCGTAAGAAAAATCTAAATAAAAATTTTAATGGTACATCATTATACAAGTTTAATAAGAGGGGATGCCCCACGATGCCTCTTATTAAACGAGTGTGATATGCTATTTTTTGTCAATTAAATATTTAAAGAAGTGCCGTACAATTTTTTGTATTTTTTTCCTCGACAAATAAATTTGTTTATATACTTTTGGACTGCTAGCGCCACTTCATGTGTGTCTCCAAGCAACGGTGGCGCGGCGGGACCCTAAACGGTTGCGGTATGTTACTAAATTGGTAGCTATTTTGTGTCTATGACATATGACTCTATGAGCTCGCATTACATATTGTGATACCCTGCAATTTATTCACACCTTTAAATATATAAACATTTATATTGTCAAATATTCACACCATGTCAAAATATTGCTATGCGAAAGGCTGCAATACGTCCACGTATATATGCCAACGCGGTCATAATATTCGTCAGTTGACTTTTGACTTATAACCTAAAATTCTGTATTAGATTTCCATCAAATTTGAAACTTTGCAAATTATGGGTTGATGCCTTGCTTGTAAAGAACAGACAGGAAAGTGGACCCGAGTTGCCGAAATATGCGCGCATTTGCATTCTCCACGTTGCTGATGAATACATCGAGAAAATTTTTTTTTTTGCTTTCCGGTTTTTAAATTACGCTCCATTTTCAGCTCTGGGGCGGGACTTGTGTCGGGCTCCAGCTCGTGTACAACTTTTGGAGCAGTGATCATATGGGAAATGGAGGGGGAATAGCAGTCCATTAGTATATAGACAAAGATCCAGAACATATGAATATTCAACCTGTTCATGACTTTGCAAAATTAAGTCTTACATAGAATACAAACAAATAACTTATTGAAACAACTACTTCCCTTGCTAGTGCCACTCGGCACGGATATTGAATGATGCAAAAGAAATTTGCATGTTAAGTATAGTAGTCCTAATAAGACTTAATTTTGCAGAGTTGCAAACAGATTGAATATTCATACATATATTCAGGTTACTTTCGTCTTTATCTAATGTATTTAATACTTCTGCAACAATTTATTTAAAAATTGAATTAATTAAATAATTAAATTCGTATTTCTGCGCCTTCTCGCCATCTAACGGACGATAGATGAACTGCTAAGTGCGTTTTTACGGCAGCGCCAAAATGCTCGAACTTTATACTTATAATCAAAGTGTTAAAATTCAGCAATGCGCCACACATAAAACGATAGACGATTTAATTCTGAATCGAATGATGTATAAAATAGCTGAGGAAATTAAGCGGTTTACCCGTAATTTGCGAATAAAAATTAAGCACGACACACTTACCGACATTTACAGTTCACTGTAACTTAAATACTAAATAAAGAACAATTGGGAATATTCTTCAATCAAATACGGGTCCCTATTCTTATTACTAATTAGTCGCTCAACTTTTTATTTTGTTAATGCATTACAATATGAGAAATACTAATCTCCATACCGGTGTACCCTCTGTTATCGTGGGGATAAACTACTGAACCATTAATGGATTTAATATTTGGTTTAATAATAGAAGCCTGTTTAAAAAATGTTATCTTAGAATGCATTTACTTGTAAAGAATAAATATTTAAATAGTTAAACTGCAAAAACAATAATTAAAATAAATACTCAAAAACAGGCAACCCAATATACAGGTAACCAATTAATTGATTAATACTAAAAATTACCAATTTTAAAGGATTAACCTGTTAACCGAGTGGGATGTATAAATATGTCAAACGTAAACATTACCGGGTCCTTAAAATATATTTCATAGTCTCAATTTATTTTAAAGCATAAATAAAAAAAATAATAATAATATGAAATTACGTCCTTCGCGCGTGACGTATTGACACGTCCCGGTGAAAAAGTTCGCGCCCGTTATATGATGCGTAATTAAAAAGAGAATTCCCCGGTTAACAGGTTAAACTAAAAATCAAATCTTAGGTGAGGGAATTATTAATAATTTATTTAACCCAATACTGGCATAATTGACACACCAACATCTATTATTTTTCAATTTTAATGACACCTTCAACTAAATAAATTTAAACTATAATTAAACATTTTAATGATGATAGAAATCAACAAATCATTTAAAAATGTTAAACATTTATATAATTCTGGTCATTACTGTGCCATCTGTCGGACAAGGTGTAAACTATTAAGCCAAAATCCTCCAACTATAGTCAAAATGTAAAACTCCAGCAATGAGCTATACAACAAATAATAAAGCATATCATTCTGAATCGAATTATGTGTAAAATGGCTCAGGAAACTTTGCGGTTTTTCAGTTATTTGCAAACGAAAATTTACCCGGTAATTCAGTTCACTGTAAAGCTTCGGCGTATATTGGGTTGCCTGAAATTAGACGTCTATATACCATTGTTTTTTAATTTAAATATTTAAATATTTACAAGTAAACTCATTCTACCATTCTAAGATAAGATTCTTCTTTAGTTTTTAAATATTCTTAAAATATTAAATCTACAAATGATTCACTATTTCATCCATACAATAACAGAGGGCAACCTATATGAAGATTAGGATTTCTCATGAAGTAAGGCATTAACAAAATCAAAAGTTAAATAATTAATAAGTAATAAGTATTGGGACCCGTATTTGATTGAACAATATTGAAAATTGTTCTTGATTAAATTTTTAAGTTACAGGGAACTGTAATTGTGGTAAAGGGGTCGTGCTTAATTTTCATTCGCAAATTACAAGAAAACCGCTAAATTTCCTCAGCTATTTTATACATCATTCGATTTAGAATTAAATCGTCTATCTTCTTTGTTCCCGTCAACAACAAATCCGCGGTTGACGTGACTACGATAGGCAACCCAAACACCATGAAGGTAAGTCGTACGCCGAAAATAATCGATTATCAATCCAAAGTGGAAAAAAATATATATTTTATTAAATAAATATAAAGAATAAATAGCAACAATAAAAAAATAACACTTGGCAATTAATACTTCTTTGGCTTAATCCGGCTACCGAAGGAATCCACCTGCGCTTCCGATATCTCGCCATTGGCGTCGTCCTCTTGCGAGTAGCCGTCGTCGTACTCGTAATTCGAGCCGTCCTTGTCCTTGCCCTGATCGTCGTTCTTCTCGTTCTCCTCGGAATCGTCCGGAACGTAGATCGTCATCGAGCCGCCCTCCCTGCCCTCGATCTCCTCGTGCGAGCCGATCTTCCTCTTGCCGGCTTCCTGCAGCGACGCCAGCGAGTCGGCCGTCTGCTTGTTGGGCAGGGACGAGTAGAAGGAGCCGGGGTCCGCGTCCTCGGTGATGCCCGGGTAGTTGAAGTTTTGGAAATAGTTGATCTCCGGCTCGACGTTGTTGCCGTTGGGCTGGTGCTCGAAATAGTGTTCGGGCTGCACGCTGTATTCCGCCGAGACCTGCGAGGACGCGCTCTTCTGCGTCGGCTCCTCGTAGTTGAACGTGTGGAATTCCGGCTTGATGTCCTTCTGTTGCACCGTCTGCTGGAACTGCGTGAGGTACGGATCGGCCTGGAAGATCGGCTGCTGGGAGATTAGGGTTTGGTACGCCTGCTGCTGCATCAGGTGCTCCTGCAGTTGCGGTTGTTGGAGCGAGGGGATGTTGTACGATTCGATCAGCGGTTGTTGGTAGTTCTGGAAGAACTTGTATAAATCCTGCTGGCTGACTTGACTCAATTGATCGTTGGGAGCGACCACTGCCTCGGTTTGCAATTGCGGAGTTTCTTGCGGTTGGATAGGGTAGGATTGTTGATAGCTATTTTTGATTACGTCAGGAACTTCCGTTACTTGGTACTGGTGCGATTTCTGTATCTCCACGATGGTCTGATGCTTCGGCGCCTGAATCTCCAGGTGCGCCGGTTTATCGGCCGGGCTTAGGTTGGGCGCGGGGATGGTGTGTATCGGCCCTTTCTCGTCGATCTGCTTGATGAGGTTCGAATGGTTGGGAATCTGGTTCGTCTGTATGTGGTACTCGTATTCCGAAACCTGCACCTTCGGCGAGGACAGGAACGGCTTCTCCTGCGGCGGCGGCTGCCTGACGTAAATCTGGTTGGTATTCCAGTTCTGCACCGGCGCCGGGGTCACCAGCTTCGGGCGCACGTTCACCGAGGGCGGGAGCGACCTCTTCGGTATCGGCGGCCCCACCGGTTTCTTATACTGCTGCTGCTGCTGTAGCTGTTGCTGCTGCTGTTGCTGCTGCTGCTGCACGCCCAGGTGAACCGGTATCGGCCTGGGTCTGCTCAAGGACTGCCTCATGTGAGCGTTGTGCCACTTTTTCAGGTACGCCGGCACCGGCGGTATCCTCGGAGGCTGCGGGGGCATCCTTCTGTACCGGTAGTCCGCGTTCGAGACCCGCACGTGGATGATCCACAGGGAGGCGAAGACGAGGAAGGCGAACGTCTGCAAGTGAGAGAAACAAAAAAATTATAAGAGAGAGCCGGCGAGATTTTCTAATACGAAATGCGAGATCACGTCTTCTTGTAACGATAGAAAATCGGAATGGAACTCCACATTCGTTGACCTGAATTTCTTAAATTCGCGCAAAACGGAGAAACGCGCGCGGCGTAACCGTAAAAAAGCGAATACGATTAAAGAAGTTAAAATGCTTGTACACGTTTCTCTACAAACCTGCACTTTTTTAATCTTAAAATTTTGAAAAATCGTCTCTTATTTGTTAAATGTTTTTGATCAAAAATTCATAATGGATTGGCAGGACTGAAGGTTAGTCAGTAATTCTGGGATATTAAACATCATCAAAATCAACTGCTTATATTTTTTCTACACGTTTACCTTCAAACCTGCACTTTTTATTCTTAAAATTTTGAAAAATCGTTTCTCATTTGTTAAATGTTTTTAATCAAAAATTCACAATGGATTAGCAGGACTGAAGGTTAGTCAGTAATTCTGGGATATTAAACATCATCAAAATCAACTGCTTATATTTTTTCCACGCGCTTTCCTCCAATCCTGCAATTTTTTATTCTTAAAATTTAAAAAAATCGTTACTCATTTGTTAAATGTTTTTGATCAAAAATTCAAAATGGATTGGCAGGAATAAAGATTAGTCAGTAATTCTGGGATATTGAACATCATCAAAATCAACTGCTTATATTTTTTTCCACACGTTTACCTTCAAACCTGCAGTTTTTATACTTAAAATTTTGAAAAATCGTTTCTCATTTGTTAAATGTTTTTGATCAAAAATTCATAATGGATTGGCAGGACTGAAGATTAGACAGTAATTCTGGGATATTAAATATTATCAAAATCAACTGCTTATATTTTTTCCACACGTTAACCTTCAAACCTGCACTTTTTTATTCTTCAAATTTTAAAAAAATCGTTACTCATTTGTTAAATGTTTTTGATCAAAAATTCATAATGGATTGGCAGGGCTGAAGATTAGACAGTAATTCTGGGATATTAAATATCATCAAAATCAACTGCTTATATTTTTTCCACACGTTTTCCTCCAAACTTGCAATTTTTTATTCTTAAAATTTTGAAAAATCGTCTCTTATTTGTTAAATGTTTTTGATCAAAAATTCAAAATGGATTGGCAGGACTGAAGGTTAATCAGTGTAATTCTGGGATATTAAACAGCATCAAAATCAACTGCTTATATTTTTTCTACGCGTTTTCCTCCAAACCTGCACTTTTTTATTCTTAAAATTTAAAAAAATCGTTACTCATTTGTTAAATGGTTTTGATCAAAAATTCATAATGGATTGTTAGGACTGAAGGTTAGTCAGTAATTCTGGGATATTAAACAGCATCAAAATCAACTGCTTATATTTTTTCCACACGTTTTCTACCAAACCTGCACTTTTTTATTCTTAAAATTTAAAAAAATCGTTACTCATTTGTTAAATGTTTTTGATCAAAAATTCATAATGGATTGTAAGGACTGAAGGTTAGTCAGTAATTCTGGGATATTAAACAGCATCAAAATCCACTGCTTATATTTATTCCACACGTTTTCCTCCAAACCTGCACTTTTTTATTCTTAAAATTTTGAAAAATCGTTACTCATTTGTTAAATGTTTTTGATCAAAAATTCATAATGGATTGTAAGGACTGAAGATTAGTCAGTAATTCTGGGATATTAAACAGCATAAAAATCAACTGCTTATATTTATTCCACACGTTTTCTACCAAACCTGCACTTTTTTATTCTTAAAATTTAAAAAAATCGTTACTCATTTGTTAAATGTTTTTGATCAAAAATTCATAATGGATTGTAAGGACTAAAGGTTAGGCAGTAATTCTGGGTTATTAAACAGCATCAAAATCAACTGCTTATATTTTTTCCACACGTTTTCTACCAAACCTGCACTTTTTTATTCTTAAAATTTAAAAAAATCGTTACTCATTTGTTAAATGTTTTTGATCAAAAATTCATAATGGATTGTAAGGACTGAAGGTTAGTCAGTAATTCTGGGATATTAAACAGCATCAAAATCCACTGCTTATATTTATTCCACACGTTTTCCTCCAAACCTGCACTTTTTTATTCTTAAAATTTTGAAAAATCGTTTCTAATTTGTTAAATGTTTTTGATCAAAAATTGATAATGGATTGTCAGGACTAAAGGTTAGGCAGTAATTCTGGGTTATTAAACAGCATCAAAATCAACTGCTTATATTTTTCCTACACGCTTTCCTCCAAATCTGCACTTTTTTATTTTTAAAATTTAAAAAAATCGTTACTCATTTGTTAAATGTTTTTGATCAAAAATTCATAATGGATTGTAAGGACTGAAGGTTAGTCAGTAATTCTGGGATATTAAACAGCATCAAAATCAACTGCTTATATTTTTTCCACACGTTTTCCTCCAAACCTGCACTTTTTTATTCTTAAAATTTTGAAAAATCGTTACTCATTTGTTAAATGTTTTTGATCAAAAATTCATAATGGATTGTAAGGACTGAAGATTAGTCAGTAATTCTGGGATATTAAACAGCATAAAAATCAACTGCTTATATTTTTCCTACACGTTTACCACCAAACCTGCACTTTTTTATTCTTAAAATTTTGAAAAATCGTTTCTCATTTGTTAAAAGTTTTTGATCAAAAATTCATAATGGATTGGCAGGATTGAAGATTAGTCAGTAACTCTGGGATATTAAACAGCATCAAAATCAACTGCTTATATTTTTTCCACACGTTTTCTACCAAACCTGCACTTTTTATTCTTAAAATTTTGAAAAATCGTTACTCATTTGTTAAATGGTTTTGATCAAAAGTTCATAATGGATTGTTAGGACTGAAGGTTAGTCAGTAATTCTGGGATATTAAACAGCATCAAAATCAACTGCTTATATTTTTTCTACACGTTTTCCTCCAAACCTGCACCTTTTTATTCTTAAAATTTAAAAAAATCGTTACTCATTTGTTAAATGTTTTTGATCAAAAATTCATAATGGATTGTAAGGACTAAAGGTTAGTCAGTAATTCTGGGATATTAAACATCATCAAAATCAACTGCTTATATTTTTTCCACATGTTTTCCTCCAAACCTGCACTTTTTTGTTCTTAAAAGTTTGAAAAATCGTTACTCATTCGTTAAATGTTTTTGATCAAAAATTCACAATGGATTGTAAGGACTAAAGGTTAGTCAGTAATTCTGGGATATTAAACATCATCAAAATCAACTGCTTATATTTTTCCACACGTTTTCCTCCAATCCTGCAATTTTTTATTCTTAAATTTTGAAAAATCGTTTCTCATTTGTTAAACGTTTTTGATCAAAAATTGAAACTGGATTGACAAGATTGAAGGTTAGTCAGTAATTCTGGGATATTAAACAGCATCAAAATCAACTGCTTATATTTTTTCTACACGTTTACCACCAAACCTGCACTTTTTTATTCTTAAAATTTTGAAAAATCGTTACTCATTTGTTAAATGTTTTTGATCAAAAATTCACAATGGACTGGTAGGACTGAAGATTAGTCAGTAATTCTGTGATATTAAACATCATCAAAATCAATTGCTTATATTTTTTTCTACACGTTTACCACCAAACCTGCACTTTTTTATCCTTAAAATTTTGAAAAATCGTTTCTCATTAGTTGAATGTTTTTGATCAAAAATTCAAAATGTACCACAAAATGAACGCCTCCAACATTCAACATTACCTGAAATAAGCCGATTTTTACAGTAATTAATTATTTAAATTTGTGTTAGTTAATTAGCACGCGATAAATGATATTATAATTCGGAAACGTTTCCTTCCTTCCGGCAAAATTGGCTCCATTTCCACTCAGTAGGTCATCCCGTCTTATTTGGAGACAGGTATGCGCGCACCTGTTTACCTCGATCTTTTCACGGGCACATTCCGCTGAACTTGATTTCTCAACACCAAATTTCAACGCGCCAAAACCGTTAACGGATAACCGGAACGAAAAATTGATTCTCAAAAAATCGCCAAAAATTATTCAAATACCAAAACAAACAAAAATGCATACCTTCATGTTAGTCTTGGGGCGTGTTGCAGAAAAGTGTATTCCTCTCGCTCATGTACTGTCACTTGACTGGCACTCGGAGCACAACATATAGTAAACTAAACAATTAGGTCAGTGCTCCGACTTATATACCCCCTTCTATAGGTATGTTCATCTCCAACGCTATCGTGCGGAGGACGACCAATTCGGGCCGAAAACTTCGGATAATGATGAATATTCTAATTGCGTCGAAGAAATTCCGTTTCCGGACTGAAAATGCAAACATTGAAAGTCGAAAAATCGGCGCGGCCTTCACTTCACCTACACGCACACGCTCGTGACTTTTCTCTTTTCGCGCACTTTTCCTCGCGTCCTCTTACAATTAGATTTATCTCTCGTACACCTGTCGCGCGTGATCTCTCCTTCTCTTTCTCTTCTCCGTTCGTTCCTCGAGAAAGAATCGAGTGAAAATATGAAATTGCTCCGAGATGAAGGAGGCCAGACAATTAAAAGATAGACGGTGTGCCGTAATTATCTTTCTTAATTGGGCGCAATCCACATCGGTCGAAACCGAGAGAAATGTTTAAGATTGTGGAATACTTTAATTCCATCATTGTACAGCCAAAATAAAGGTATTATTGTATTCAAATGAAGAACGTGCGAGCCACAAGATTTTGATTCAGAGTTGGCTGTAGTCGAATATTAAAAAATATGACTATTGGGAGTAATATCTGCGAAAAAAATGGTGATGTGGCCATCATGTTACTTTCTCCGACTTGATGGTATCATTTATGTTTACGCTTTCATGGTTTATTTTCAATTTAAATCATATTTTAAATGACTCGGATGAAACTGACGTTTAAAACGTCAAAATTATGAAAGATGGAAAAATTATACTTCAAATTCAAAAACTCAGTTTACTCAAAAACTAAAGGGATTTCGAAAAAAAATTATTCTTTATAAGTTGTTTATTTAGCATTCTCTATTCTCTCATAAATTTGCTGTAACTGTTATCGTTTCATAATTATAAACCAAAAATGAAAAAAAATAAAAAATAGCTTTCTCGAATAAAAATGATATTATGAAAAATGTTTTCAAGCAAAAGGTGTTCATTTCTTTGTTGTCTTTAATGTTTGTTTAAATGTTTTTGTGATATTTTTCATATTTAAGAAAATATTGGCAAAAAACAAAAAAAAACAGTTAAGGTAAACACCCACTTCCGGTGTACGAAATTTTACCAAAAGCTTTTCAGTTCTTCGGATTATTAAATAAGACATACGTTCAAAGTTTCGTATCAATTGCTCAATTAATTTTTGAGATACAGCGCACACAGAGAGATTGAATTTTTCTATCGAAATTGTTGCTAACCAAAGCAGGAAAAAAGTCTTCAACAGAAATCAACTTTTTGAAATCTTAGCTATAACCAAAGCGGGGAAAAACAGTTGAGAAAGTTTAAGCGTTTTGATATCAATAATGAGAATCCACCGCAATTGCAAAGAAAGCAAAACAATTAATCCAAACAAAATCATTTCCCATCGCAATTTCTTTCCCGTTTCTAAACAAACCGCGCTCGGTCTCGAGGAATTAACCATTGTAATCGCATAATACCAACCATCTGCTCGGACAATACACTATTATGGAAAAAAGTACACGATCGCCATTATATATTCACAAAGAGCAATTCCAATTTGCTTTCTAATCCTCTAGTCCTTAAAAGATGTACCTTATCAAATCGGTATGACTTTAGTCCTTAAACACAACTTGAAAATGAATTACCACAGAGTAACAGTCGCAACGACAACTTTCTATCCTTAAGAAGTAATTTTTTGTACGGTACAATTTTATGTTTCCGTAGAAAGTGTTGGTTTTATTCGGTGTACAAATTAACATTGAGTGTGCAAACTGTTGATGCAAATTGCATTTAAATGTATTTATCTAATTGGTGGACGATTTAGAATAAATTACTATTTTATCTCAGGTTTCACCATCACAAGAGTTGTACGATCGTCAATCTGGAGTGTCGATCAACTTTCTAAATAAAATTATTCATCCTATTTATTCCAACCAACATAATATTGTTGGTGTACTAAAAATAAACCAAAAAAGCCTTCCACAGCACGCACGTGCGATTATCTAGTACTCCTATTTAGTGTGTCCACTGACCGACTTAATTATGCGTAAGCTTCGTGAAAAACTGTTTCGGAAAATGATTTTGAGAAGTAGTCCATGCCAAAGACACTGAAAACCGTTTGAAAAAATCAACTCTTTTAATAATCATCGCAGAACCTTATGTAATACCTTTTTCTTCATCAGAGGAACGAGATAAATCGTTTGGCGTTAAAAAATTTCATCCAGGAAAAAATGTAAAAAAATTAGCAAGTCACCGTGAACATTTTGAAAAAAATCGATTTTTTCAAACTTCCAAAGGCCGTAGCGGCTAAACGAGCAATCCAAATCGAACGCGGATTTCAAATCTGTGCTTCTTGGGTGCAAGTTAGTCGGATTCAATTAAAATGGGCGATTTTTAATTTTTGTCGAAAAATTGAAATTCGAGAGAAGGGTCCCCCCTTCTTACTTTTGCTCAAAAATTGGCTTTGAAATGATTTCCTGAAAAAACCACTGGTTCGATTCGGAGTTTCTATACACCACTGGAAAGATCCCTTCAAGACGCTTCAGAAAATGTACTCGCGCAACAACGAATGTCAATTTAAAGCCCGTGACACGTCAGCAAAGAAAACTTGAAAATGAAAAAAATCGAAAAAATAAACTTTGTTAATAATCATCGTAGACTTTTATGTAATACCTTTTTCTTCATCAGAAAAACGATATAAATTGATTGGCGTTGAAGAATTTCATCTAGGAAAAATTTGCAAAAAAGTTAGCAAGTCATTTGAAAAAAGTCGATTTATTCAGACTTTGAACTGCCATAGCGACTAAACAACGAAGATGAATAGAACTCGAAATTCATCAAATGACAAATAAATTCAGAAAAATAATTACTTTACACGCTTTTTCCCGTCATTAAGAACCGTAAAGGTCCGTATCTACCGGCGAACTTATTGTGTACAGTTCGTAAACAGCTACAAGCCCTGTTCGCGATTACTATTCATTCCTGTATAATTTACATTTTGGGATTTTTATCGAACGTTTATTCAAGCGGGTTTAAATGAATTATCAAAGTAGATACGAATTAAAAGCTTTGAAAAATTTAAATATGACGTTCCTAATTCCCGCTGCCTCTTCGCCATCTATCGGACGATGACTGAACTGCCAAGCGGTGGTTGCCATTAGCGCCGAAACGCTTGAGCTTTACACCCGTATTCAAAATGCATAAATCATTCAATGATAGAGAATTTAGTTTTTAATGGAATGATGTGTAAAATAGGTAAGGAATTTCGGCAATTTTCAAGTCATTTGCAAATTAAAATTTCGTCGGTAATTCAGTTTACTGTACAGCTTAATATTGGAATTAAAATTATTTCTCAATGTTTTTCAACTAAATTATGACTTATTACTTATTTAATTTTTTATCTTGTGCAATGCATGGTATTATTAGCAATCTTAATTTCCTTAAACCTCACCACGTTCCAAATTCCTGCAGTCATCGCCATCTAACGGATGATGGCTGAACTGCCAAGTGGTGGTTGCCATTAGCCCCGAAACGCTCGAACTTTACACCCGTATTCAAAATGCATAAATCATTAAATGATAGAGAATTTAGTTTTTAATCGAACAATGTATAAAACAGGTAACGAAATTCAGCAATTGTCAAGATATTTGCAAATTAAAATTGAGTTGATAATTCAGTTTACTGTAAAGCTTAATATTGGAATTAAAAGTATTTTTAGATGTTTTTCAGCTAAATAATGACTAGTTATTACTTATTAAATTTTTTATTTTGTGCAATGCATTGTACTACTATTGGCAATCTTAATTTCCCGAAACCTCACTACGTTCCAAATTCCTGCAGTCTTCGCCATCTATCGGACGATAACTGAACTGCCAAGCGGTGGTTGTCATTAGTCCCGAAACGCTCGAACTTTACACCCATATTCAAAATGCATAAATCATTAAATGATACAGAATTTAGTTTTTAAACGAATAATGTATAAAACAGGTAACGAAATTCAGTAATTTTCAAGATATTTGCAAATTAAAATTTAGTTGGTAATTCAGTTTACTGTAAAGTTTAATATTTGAATTAAAAGTATTTCTCAATTGGTTTTTCAACTAAATAATGACCAGTTGTTGCCTATTTAACTGTTTATTTTGTGCAATGCATTATGTTATTAGAAATCTTAGTTTCCTTAAACCCTGCCACGTTCCTAATCCTAGCGGCTCTTCGCCATCTATCGGACGATCACTGAACTGCCAAGCGGTGGTTGCCATTAGTCCCGAAACGCTCGAACTTTACACCCGTATTCAAAATGCATAAATCATGAAGTGATAGAGAATTTAGTTTTTAATCGAATAATGTATAAAACAGGTAACGAAATTAAGCAATTTTCAAGCTATTTGTAAATTAAAATTTAGTTGGTAATTCAGTTTACTGTAAAGTTTAATATTTGACTTAAAAGTATTTCTCAATGTTTTTCAACTAAATAAAGACTAGTTATTGATTATTTAACTTTTTATCTTGTGCAATGTATAACATTATTAGCAATCTTAATTTCTTTATATCCGCACCCTCTAATATCACTAGGAAATATTAGTCAAACATCTTAGGATTTTATATTTAATTTAACATTAATTTAATGATTAGAGATTATCCACAAACCTATTTATAGTAAGAATGATATAATTAAACGAATTGACTTGCATTTTACAAATAAAATGCTTTAATATAGTCCCCTAATAGTCAAGCAACCCAATATACGCGTAGACTATCGCGAGGATAAATTAATCAATAATTTTAGGATTTCATATTTACTTCAACATGCATTCAATAATTAGAGATTATTCATTAACCTAGAAGGAATGGTATAATTGAACAAATGACTTGCAAATACTTATATTTTTCAAGTGAAATGCTTTAATATACACGCCTAATCGGCAAGCAACCTTATATACGCATAGACTATTTTTAATTTATTATTTAAAACTTCTGACGTTAAAGCGCAACACAATATAAGACAAAATGGTAAATAATTGATGAGTAATCAAAGCTTCAAACTATTGCGAAATGCTTTAATTTCCAATGGTAACCTTTACAGTAAACTGAATTACCGGCAATCGCTCGCTCTAAAATTGCACTTGCAAATTACTGGAAAACCGTTAAGTTTTCCATGCTATTTTATACATTATTCTCTTCAGAATTAAATATTGTATCATTCGATGTATAGCTCCTTATTGATTTTTTTCATTTCGATTATAGGTATAAAGTTCGAGTTTTTTGGCGCTGATAACAATCCTCACATGGCAGTTCAGCATTCACCCGAGAGATGGCGCAGACACGGCGGAAATTTCAACAGTTCACAATGCGAAACGAATTGATTTTAAACAAAGTGGGAATAACCTTACTTGTTGCAGAAAGCATTAGATAAATACAATAAAACGAAATATAGCCTGAATATATGAATATTCAACCTGTTCGTTAACCTGAATTGAATTGATTTTAATTTTGGAATGTTTAAATACAGGCAAACTTACAATTTTTAAATCCCTTTGCTTACATGTGCTGTAGAAATCGCAAAATAGATGTTGCTGTTGCAAATGTGCTACTGTTGGTAGGTTAAATTTTAAATACTCCTGCAGTGTTTTGGATGGTTACATTTTAAATAACTCTGCAGTGTTTCTCAATCCTTTTACTCTCGTGGTACAGTTTTCAAAAAAAAGAAAAATTTCGTATGGTCTTAGAAGGAAAATAAATTTGAATTAAATACTTACCATGAAAAATAATTGAACTATATTTTCTGTACTAACACAAGTAAAATTGTGTAGATGGCATATATTTTTATTCATATATGTAATTTATATATAGCACTGCTCAATAAATTTATTATTATTATATTTTAATTTATCAGGATGAAGCCACATCGGTTTTGTAATTTCACAATAGCACGGCCTGCAGTAATGTGACGAGTTTCATTTCACGATAGCACGGTCTGCAGAGCAGTAACGAGACGAGTTTCGTGGTTTTAATATCAAAACAAACATCACAATAAATTATTACAATATTTATTTGTTCTATCTTAATCAGGATACATCACAAATAATAAACCACTAAAACTGGAACACAAAACATCACTAGAATTCGTTAGAAAAAACGGTTTGTACATAAGTCGCATTGGTTTGTACAAAAAAAAAATAGACTAGACGACACAACCTTACGGACTAATCGTAATTAGATTACAATGTAAACTCCATTCTACACAAACACGCATATTCACAATAATTTGATGAAAAAATTCCCAACAAATGTAACAAAGAAAAACAAAATTAAACAAAATCTCCAATATTTACAATCAGCCTCAAATAAATAAATAGTAGAATTTAAAATTATATTTTCGTCTTGGTTTGTAAAGCATCGATTATTTGAAGTATTTAACACGAGGCTGTAAAATGCTGACGATACAAAAACCATTCCCGTCACATGACTAGTTCGGACGCGTTGTAAATAATCACAGTAATAAATTAAGTTAACTTCTTTGGCATAAATAACGAAATATACTCCACAATCATTAAAATTACACGTTTATTTTATAGTGGTAAAAATTAAACACGCCCCAAAAATTTTTTTACTGGTTGTCCTTAGAGACTCGAGCAGTATCTGCAGCACCCCAAAATTTTTTATTTATAGTAGTAAAGAATTAAACTCATAACGCAGAAAATTGTATTTTCTTGATATACTGGTTGTCATGGGAGACTCGAGCAGTATTTTCAAAGTCGTCGTCATGATGTTGACATTTGCAACAAGTAAGCTCTTATACCATATGTATGAAAATTATTTAGATAAAGGGTGGCTTTATATTTCGGAACGTACGTTGAAGGTTTGATACGTCGCGTGACGTCTTCGCCACCAGTTGTTCATATGATATAAAGTCAACAACGTGCTGAACTAATCTAAGACCGTGATTTTGTTTATCATGGCCATGCCTTATCTAAATAATTTTTATACATATGGTATATACAGGGTGTCCCAGAAGTCGACGTCAAGCCGAAATCTTCCAACAGACTAAGTCATGAGAGTTATCAGAAAAATATAAAAAAAAATCCAAATAATGTATTTAAAAAATTATGGCCATTTAAAAAAAAACGGAAAAAGTTTATTGTAAGCCAGTAGAAAATTTAGCCGAGTTAAGGCAAAGATTAACTCAGCGGCTGAATCAATCAAGAACGGAAGATTCTCCCGTCGGATAACAAGATCATTTTTAAGAAGATGTCGAGCCTGTATTGAGGCCGAAGGAAGGCAGTTTGAACATCTTTTGTAATTTTAATTGATGTTAAACATTTATTATGCTTGTAATAAATCAAAGACCGTCACAGGCTGTGGATTTTCTCGTTTTTTTTTTAAATGGCCATAATTTTTTAAATACATTATTTGGATTTTTTTTTACATTTTTCTGATAACTCTCATGACTTAGTCTGCTAAAAGATTTCGGCTTGACGTCGACTTCTGGGACACCCTGTATACAGGATGCGTAATTCAAGATTCGACTGAAGAAAGGTGAAACATAACGATGGAAGAAAGAACAAAACAGCACGTGCAAATGATTAAAACGAGCCCTCATCCGACCGACAATTTTAAAACAGTTTACATCTTAAATACCAATGAGTTTATGCAGCGTTGTACCTATCCAGGGAGAAGTGTAAAAAAAATGATAAAGTATTCACTTTCCGATTCTTTCATGCCATGCAGTTCCAACTCGTTTCAATTACTACTGATTAATAATAAAAAAAAAAAATGGGCCAAAAGACCTTAGGTCGATAGCCCATTTGACAGCCTTATATCTTTGAAAAAAAAAACCATGTCAAAAGGCTGTTAATAAAGATAATGTATACAGGGTGAGTTTTTTCGATGTTCCCTATGGGGATCTAGGAAACTATAAGAGATAGAGAAACGGTTAAAGGGGCAAAGAAGTGCAGTTTTACGAGCCCGATAAAATAACACTTTCAAAGTTTTAAAAAAAGTGAAGGCTAACTAGATATTTTGAAAAATGTAAAAAGTGCCTTTTTTTTCAAATAAATATATCTCGGTTATTATAACAGATGGAAAAAAACTGTAAAGGACAAAGTTGTAGGTAATTTTGCGCAGCTTACTAAAATAAATTCAGAAAATTTTTAACGCTATTATTTTCCGAGATATGACGCAAATTTACATTTTTTTAAGAGGAAACCATAGTTGGCCATGACCTCATTCGAAAGACTATTTTTTTCTCTTTAATCCGATATCACATACGTCATAGTTATTTCTAAAAATAAGTGAGTTACAGTCATTTTTAAGTTTTACTATTAATCAAAAAATAGTTAGCCATGAAAAAAATGAAAGTAAAACAATTGTAGTGTTGTTTATAACAACAATGAAATATTCTTGTTAACCGTTTCTCTATCTGTTATAGTTACTGAGATCCCCGTAGAGAACATCTAAAAAAAAAATAACTTCATGCTTAAGGTAATAATAATTGTGGAGTAAATATAAATCAGGTAACGCATAAACCATAAACAAAACACAGCTCTAAACAAATAAATAAATAAATAAATAAAACGAAACTCTTAATAGGAACTTACTTAACATACCGATGCTATATGTTTCCGTTTCAATTCGCCGAACCGGCCTTGGGCTCAGCCTTAACGTAAGTATTATGGTGCTCTATAACGATCGTACTGATGTCCACGTCCTTGTGCATATTCACGATGTGCTGCTTGGCGCGCACCTTCTTGTTGAACGCCTTCCCGCACACGTGACAGGAGAACGGCTTCTCCTGCGTGTGCACCATCATGTGCTTCCTCAGGTCGTGCTTGTGGATGAACATCTTGCTGCAGATCCCGCACTCGAAATCCCTGATCCCGGTGTGGATCTTCTTGTGCATCCGCAGGTTGCTCACGGTCGAGAACCGCTTCTTGCAGACGTCGCACTGGTACGGCTGCTCCTTCGTGTGCGTCCGCTTGTGTATCTTCAGGTAGTTGCTCGAATAAAACCCCTTGCTGCAGACGGTGCAGTTGTACGGGCGCTCCCCCGTGTGCTTCCGCCTGTGGATCGTCAGGTGGGTCTTCTGCGTGAACCGCCGGTGGCACGTCTCG
Source organism: Ocypus olens (assembly GCA_910593695.2). Classification (NCBI taxonomy): domain Eukaryota; kingdom Metazoa; phylum Arthropoda; class Insecta; order Coleoptera; family Staphylinidae; genus Ocypus; species Ocypus olens. Next base: position 58,775,512 of record OU343052.1, read on the forward strand.
CACTCGTACGGCTTGTCACCCGTGTGGCTCCTCAGGTGCTTCTTCAGGGTGCTGCTGTCGATGCAGCGCTTGTCGCAGTACTCGCACACGTAGTTCCTCACGCCCGTGTGGACCATCATGTGTATGATGAGCGAATCCCGGCGGGCGAACTTCTTGCTGCAGATGTCGCACTCGAAATTCTTGTCTCCCGTGTGGATCAGCCGGTGCTGCTTCAGGTGCTCGTTCCTGCTGAAGTCGCGGCTGCACACGTTGCACCTGTAGGGACGCTCGCCCGAGTGCGTGGACATGTGCTTGTTCAGGTTGCCCTTGCAGTAAAACTGCCGCTGGCAAATCTCGCACTCGTACTCCTTGATCCCGGAATGTATCTTCAAATGCTTGTTGAGGGTGCTCTTATCGTTGAAGCCTTTAATGCATAAGGTGCACTTGTACGGGCGCTCGTCCGTGTGGCAGAGCATGTGGGTCTTCAGGCGAGATTTCGTGATGAAGTTCTTCAGGCAGACCTGGCACCTGAAGAGGGCGTCGTCGGCGGTTTGCTCGGAGCCGCTCGTGTTCTGTATCCCGCTGTCGTTCGACTTGATGCTCTCGTTCAGGATCACGTCGACCTCCATCGATATCGGCTCGGCGTCCTCCAGCTTCACGTCTTCGGATTTTGCCTCCGTCAGATCTTTATTATCGTTGTCTTCCGTTGATTTATTGATCGGAATCGATACGAATTCGACGCCCCCTTCCATCGGTTTCGCTTCGTTGCACTTTTTAATGACCGGAATCACCGACAGATGCGGTAATTGCGATTGATTGTCGGGCTCCTGCTTCTCCGCCAGTGGTATTACCGATATTTCAGAATTTTTACTCTCCGTTTCCACTTTGTAGCTCTTTATGTCCGTATTCGGGATGACGCGGCGTATGGACAGGTTAGACCCGACACATTTCAACCGGACGGTCGTCAGACCTTTACCTTTATTGGTCGCGTGATTTCTAAGGGAATATTTGGACGTGTTTCTTGTATCATCCGAATTATCACCATTCTCATCTGGAACGCAACCCGTACCGTCAACATCGGATGCGTTCGTGTCACACGAAGAATCGAGGGCTTCCGGTTTTCGATCATCACTCGAGGGTATTGTGTTGGTTTCCTTCACATCTTTACCGACTTCATCTTGAGCATCTACTGACGAGTCCCCCTTATTCGAGGGGTTAATGATTTTCACATCTCCAACTTTTCCTTTATCGGCATCGAATGTTGCATTTACAACACCGATGTCCTTGCTCGCGTCTTCATTTTTATGTTCCGGAGGATGCACCACCTTCATAATTTTCTCCTTTGCATTTTTTTTTTGCGGGGATTCCGTTTTATTGCAAACGCGCTTTCTGAGATCGTACTTCGTCGGTCTATCGTTTTCGACCTTCTTTTCCACGACCGGCTTATCGGATTTAACGCTAACATTCAGGATGGTGTTCTCCGGGGGGATTATCAGTTCCGTTTCGTCGTCGTCGTTGACCAGCTCGTGCTTCACGACGGTGATGCTCTCATCGACGTCCACGCCGGCGTCCTCGTTGTCCGCCGAGTCCTCGTCCTCGGCCACGAACTCCTCTTTGATGGCCACGTTCTCGTAGCTGCGGCAGGGCAATTCGTTTCCCTCGGCCCCGTTTTTAGTGCGTGAATTGCTTACTTTTTGTGGTGTGATGCTCTCAACTTGATTTTTATAGCCGTTCCTTCCAACGTCTTCACATCTGCTATTCTCGCATTGATTTGTAACTTTACAGCCTAAATTTTGCGATCGATTCGTACGGACAACTCCACACCGGCTATCATTTCTTCTATTAGCACCTAAACCTTCGTCAGGCGCCGCTCTACGCTGCGGATTATCCTTACCGCTCTTCTCGGCGTTAATGCTTCCAATAAGATGAAGACTAATGCTGTTGTTATTCCCCAGGCTCGCGTTAACCCTATCCAGTAGTTTCTTTTGCAACAAACTATTCGACATCGAATGACTAGTATTTTTCTCCTTATCTAATAAATTGTGTTGATTCGTTTCTAAACTACTCTGACTAGCGTGTTTCTCCTTTCCTCGGTTAGTTTCTAAATTACTGTTCGTTTTCGAATGACCAGCATTGAGTGATACATTTCCTCGGTTATTCTTCGACTTCGAATGAGTATTTGTATTTTCGTACGGACTGTTGCCGGCCACGAAACCGGTGTTGTTGACGAGGGCGACGTCCTTGAGGTCCAGCGCCTCTATCTCCAAATCGGGCCTGGAATGTATGTACCGCATGATCATGCTCTCCGTCCTCAGGCACTTCGCCTTGAACCGGTATATCGTCTCGAGGCTCTGGTGGCACGACGTGCAGATCAGCGATTTCTTCGATATGTTCAACGCCTGAAAAGTTATTCCGCGCTGAATTTACGGAAGGTGGAACGAAATAAATTGATCGGGTGTTATGCGGCGCGCGTAACTTATAGTTTACACCATCAAATCAGAGAAATTATTGGCTGTAGACGAGATTCTTATGAAAGGCTCAAAAAAACAGAGAAAGTTGCATGATGTCCACATCAGTATTTTTTTTTTATATATGTAAAATCATCTACTAAAAACGAGACAGTCCAATTTTTTTGCACAATATCCAGTTCACAGTGTATTCATGGTTGAAGCATTGATTATATTGTCTCGCTAAATTTAGTTTTAAAAAGTATCTGAGAATTTGAAATTCTTTTGACAGCGAGTCTTTAAATTCACACAAATTAATAATTAGGAAAGGAAAATTATTAACTGTAGGGGTAGTATCAACAATATCAAGATCACCGACGGTGGATTTCACCAATGTGGTAATAAATATAACTCCGGCTTAAATTGACGGAACAATGGTATTACATTTTCAGCTGTGTAAACGATCTTTCAAATGGTAAAAGAAATGGATAATTTGAGGTTAGGTTTTACGATTACTCTTCCATAACATTTATTAACAAATTCTTTTCCATTTCTATGTATTTTTTACCTTAAATCCCCTCCAGAGGCTCCATTTCTAATTTAAACAATAAAGATTCAAAAATGTCTTCGGTGACTGACAGTGACACATAAAGAACGTTTACACAGCTGAAAATATAATACCGGCTTATGAAAACCCCGGCTTAAATAAATGTGTGAAATACACCGCGAGTTTTTAAATAACCGGTGGTGAAACACTGCACTGCATATTTTCGATCGATTACCATCACCCGCTTATTTCAGTCGTTCACCGTTGTTTATGTTTATGTTATCATAACCACCTTTTCAATTTATTTTTGCATCAATACAAAAAAAAAAAGAAAACAATTATGCGTACCATTTCGGGCATAACGCTGAGTATCTTAAACCGGTTGGAATCGGGGAAGAGCTGCACGTCTGCGCCTTCTATTTCGAAATACGAACTGCACTCCAGGCGTATCAGCTTCAGGCAAGTCCTGCAGGCCTCTATCATAGTTGGATCGTGCGAACCTGCAAAACGATTCGTTATTTTGTTTCAACAACACCACTTGATTTTTCGGACCTTCCCCGATTTAAATTATTAATTACGCTCACCTGGATGGTTATCGATTATCCCCTTAATTACACCGTTTTAATCTCGTTTATCACATCTTTAGCCCTTTCGCTGCCCTCGGACGCCGTACTACCCCCGAAATCCATCAGGGATGAAACTCACCGATCTGACAGTTTTCCAACCAGGAAATGGAAAATGGAAAGCGGAAACATCGCGCCCCGCGCGCTCCATACAGATTGAGTTGTTCGCGCTGGAGCCTCTACACTGGATCCAAGGGATGGCGCGAGTATCGCAAAAACAGATCACTGTAATCAAACACCGACAAATTATTTATACGGTTTATGTATTGAACTAGAAAACAACGTTACGATTTTTTACGATGAAAGAATCATCCAATTTGGTTGAAAAATCGCTGAGTTATGTGCGAAAAACACCCATAACTTAGTGCCAAATCGTCGCAGGAACTTCGTCCTTTCAGTCCTGCATAAGGAATTGATTAAATTTTAATGCCTCTATGGTGGATTTTAATAAATATATTAATCAACGACTTCTTGTTACTATTATATTATTTTATTTTGGAAATCGAAAACTCGCTCGCTTTTGCAATGCCAGCGCCACCGCGTGTCGCCAGTGTCGAACTAAAAATACGATAAATGTTTTTTTTTACACAGGGTCACCGATCTACTTCACTTGTTCCATGGCAGAAACATAACCTTAAATTCGGGGTAGTCGTGGACGTCAATCTGTCCGCGGTTTTACACGTTTTCCTAGGTTTTTCGAGGATATTTTAGCATGTCCGCGAATTCGGTGAGTGTCTACAGTTGTATTCAATCAAGTTGAGGTATTTTTGATGCGAATTAATGGGGTCGATTGTGATGGTGCAATTATTTATTTTCATCGGATTACTTTCTCATTTAACGTGCATACAATTTTGTTACCATTTACATTTTTTTCTTGTTCGCCAGAGGCAATTATTTATTTTCATCGGGTAATCAGTGAATTCAATTATTATTATTATTTTTTTTTTCTATTGCCATTTACATTTTTTCTTGTTCGCCAGAGGGTGAATGTGAAGGAGTACACGATAAAAGTCCCGAAAAATGTCCAGAAACGGTACCACGTCATGCGATTCAACGCCACCCTCGATGTGGACATCGAGAAATGGACGCAGGTGCGGATGGAGCGAGAGAATAACATGAAGGAGTTCAAGGGGATCGAGGAGGATCAGCCCAAGTGAGTTTTGTGGCCGTTTATTCAGTGTACAATTAAAAGATTTACCAGAACCGAATATTTGTACTGTAAACTATTTACATAAACCGGCCAAATAATGTTTTTGTAATAAAACTGTATTGTTATATTAACATTCAGGTTTGGCGCCGGATCGGAATTCGGCAGGGAAGCGAAAGAAGAAGCCAGACGCAAGAAGCTGGGCATCATTTCCAGAAAGTACAAACCCGACGATCAGCCGTGGATCTTAAAATCGCTCGGCAGCACGGTGAAGAAGTTTAAAGGTATTTTTATCATCTGATTCCAACTGAATAATCTCAAAAGTCGGAAACGCCAAAGTGGCGGCATCTATTGTCTGAATGTTGTACTAAACAATCTCAAAGGTTAGAAATGCCAAAGTGGCGGTAGCTATTGGCTGAATGTTGTACTAAATAATCTCAAAAGTTAGAAATTCCAAAGTGGCCTGAATGTTGTACTGAATAATCTCAAATGTTAGAAACACCAAAGTGGCGGTACCTATTGCCTGAATGTTGTACTAAATAATCTCGAAAGTTTGAAATGCCAAAGTGGCCCGAATGTTGTACTAAATAATCTTAAATGTTAGAAATGCCAAAGTGGCGGTCTCTATTGCCTGAATGTTGTACCAAACCCAAACCACCAACATACAGGAATATACCAAAGGACGCAAATGTAATAATAATAATATAAACATTAAATACCACAGTGATGAGACCTGAAAGGTCGAAACCGGTCTCTGGGTGTTCTGATGGGGAAACAATATTTAATGTTTACTTATTGCATATATTACAAATGGACAAATCGATTTATTCTTGACGGTCATTAATTTTAATCAATATTTATTTTATATGTATTTCCTGAATATATGAAACGATTTCAGGTATTCGGGAGGGCGGCGTATCGGAAAACGCCGCTTACTACGTCTTCACGCACGCCGCCAACCAGGTCATAGAAGCGTTCCCTCTACACGAATGGTGCGTGGTGCCGTCCATGCGCTCTGTTCACTTTTTATTCTCGCCGCAGTAGGCTTTGTTAGGGTGACATTTACGTTGGTAGTAAAAAAGTTTTTTGGTTATGTTGCATTTTATAATATCCCTCATTCACATGTAAAAACATTGTTTGACAACGTTTTATTGAAGTTACAAGGTGTGAACCACAGAATTTTGTTTCCGAGTTGGCCATACCTGAGAGAGAGAAACAAAGCAGTCATGGCTGAGATTAATTCATTTTTTAAAATCTAATTGTCTCATGATGTAATAATGTACGACATACCTCATTTATTTCACAGCCAACTCTGAAACAAAATTTTGAGGCTCACAGGACATTAAAAAAAAATACCTTTATTGGCATATTTAGCAAAACTATTTACAATCTCCAAAAAAAAAAACAACTATACTATATACCCAAAAATACAATTACAATAACAATAACTCTCTCTCTCTCTCCTACATTATTTTTCCCTCCCCAATTTCTGCAACATCAAAAATACAATATGCCAATATAAAGACAATAAACACCCCGACTGCGGAATGTTTTATTGAAATTATAGGTTAACAACATACTTCAAAAATACGACATGCCAACGTAAGGACGAAAAACAGCCCAACTGCGGGGAGAATAAAACGCGAACGGAGCTTTTCTTTTTTTGTCTTCAATAAAATTTTCGCAGGTACAAATTCCAACCCATCCAACGCTACAAGGCCCTGTCCGCCGAAGAAGCGGAACAGGAGTTCAGCAAGAGGAACAAGCATCTTAACTTCTTCTCCCTCATGCTGAGGAAACGGCTGAAGGGCGACGAGGATACCGAGCTGGAGGGCGAGGGCGAGGAGAAGAGCAAAAAGGGTTCGAAAGCAAAAGGTATAATGTTTTAATCCATAATAAGCAAAATTGAAGGAAAAAAAAAGAACTGGAAAATGTTCTCCGCTCTGTTAAGAAGGATTTTATGTTTAAATTATTCAGACGAAAAAAACTTTGTGAACATTCAAAAACATTTAAAAAAGAAAACCTCAACCCAACCTCACATTGAAATGTCATTTTGTACAAAGCGGAAGCCATTGTTTTTCCAAAGACCACTTTGTTTGTTTTCATTAATTTTCTTGTATTTGCAATTTTGTATTTAGCCGATCTGAAAATATCCGAAATGGACGAATGGATGGAGACCTCGGACGACGACTCCGAGGACGAGACCAAGGACAAGGAAAAAGAGGAGGAGGAGGAGAAGCAGGAGAAGAAGAAGAAGGCGAAGAAGAAAAGTAGTTCCGTACGCGGGTGGTTTTCGACTGCGTGACTCACCGTTTCTTCTTTCTAGCCGACAAAAAGAAATCGAAGAAGAAACGCGACACGGACGTGGAGGCCTTCGAGGATTCGGACGACGGCGACGGCGAGGGCAGGGAGCTGGACTACATCACCGACAGCAGTGACAGCGAGCCCGAAAATACGAAGCTGGAAGGTGTCTCCGAAGAAAAAGCGCTCAGGTGAGAAATTAATTGTATTTTGTAAAAACGTTTTCTGTGGAGTTTTGTGTAATTATTAATTATACTTTGTAAAAATGTCAGGTGTGTGATAATTTTGGTGACTGGTAGATTGGCAATATGGCCAATATATAAAAAAAAAGTGATAATTTTTTTTGGAGTTTTTTGTTAAAATCAATTATATGTTGTAAAAATGGAGGAAACATAAATAAATATAGAAAATGGTAAAATGTTGTTTAGTTGTAATTGTGAAGGTTAAAATAAGTACTTCCTTTATTTGTTTGTTATATATGTTCTCTATGGGGATCTCGGAAACTATGAGAGATAGTTATAAACAACTGCAATTGTTTTACTTTCATCTTTTTCATGGCTAACTATGTTTTTTTTATAATAAAACTTAAAAATGACTGTAACTCACTTATTTTTAGAAATAATCATGTCATATGTGATATCGTATTAAAGAGAAAAAAATGGTCTTTCGAATGAGGTCATAGCCAACTATGGTTTCCATTAAAAAAACATGTAAGTTTGCATCATATCTCGGAAAATAGTGGCGTTAACAATGTTCTGAATTTATTTTATTAAGCTCCGCAAAATTATCTACAACTTTTTCCTTTACAATTTTTTTCTATCTGCCATAATAACCGAGATATATTTATTCGAAAAAATTGACACTTTACATTTTCAAAATATCCAGTTACCGTTCACTTTTTTGAAAACTTTCAAAGTGTTATTTTATTGGGCTCATAAAACTGCACTTCTTTGCCCATTTAACCGTTTCTCTATCTCTCTTAGTTTACGAGATCCCTGTAGAGAACATCGAAAAAAACTTGCCCTGTATAACAAATTAAAAAACACTTATTTCAACCTTCACATGAGTTTATTCTTTTTATCTATAGAAAGCTGCTGAATTCCGACGAGGAATCCGAGAATGACTCCGATAAATCGGACAAGGAAATGGAGGACAAGGACAAGGAGGACGAGAATAAGGAGGAAGAGAAGGACGAGGAAGGCGGCGCGTCCAAGGATAAGTCTAAAAATAAGAAGAAGAAGAGCAAGAAGGATGCCAAGAAAGAGGTTAAAGAGAAGAAAGCCAACGGTGAGTTTATTTTTAAAACAGTTTTCGTTTTACACGGATAATCTGTTTTTTTTTTTTTACTTTATTTTTGAATGTTTTCTGTCTTTGTCTGGAAAATCAGTTCCTCCGATTTGTTAGGAAACTAGAGAACAGTTTTTGGTTTACATGGACAATCTGTTTTTGGACTCTATTTCGTTCGTTTTTTAATGTTTTTTTCGTTTGTTTGTGTGTATGTGTGTGTGTGCGCTGTATCTCAAAAACTAATACAGCAATTGATATGAAACTTTGAACATACGTCTTATTTGATAATCCGAAGAACTGAAAAGCTTTTGGTAAAATTTTGTACACCGGAAGTGGGCGTTTACCTTAACTGTTTTTTGTTTTTTGCCAATATTTTCTTAAATATGAAAAATATCACAAAAACATTTAAACAAACTTTGAAGACAACAAAGAAATGAACTTATTTTATTTGAAAACATTTTTCATAAAAATTTTTTTTTTTCAATTTTGGTTTATAATTATGAAACAATAATAGTTACAGCAAATTTATGTTAATAATAATTGTAGAGAATGCCAAAATGAACAACTCATAAAGAATAAGTTTTTTTCGAAATCTCTTTGGTTTTTGAGTAAGCCGAGTTTTTGAATTTGAAGTACAATTTTTCCATCTTTCATAATTTTGACGTTTTAAACGTCAGTTTCGTCTGAGCCTACAAAACGCTCGATGTACATTTAAAATATGATTTAAATTGAAAATAAACCATGAAAGCGTAAATATCAAGTCGGAGAAAGTAACATGATGGCCACATCACCATTTTTTTGCCTTTGTATGGAAAATCTATTCCTCCAATTTGTCAGGAAACAAGTGAACAGTTTTGTTTTTACATGGATAATCTGTTTTTGTATTCCATTTTGCTTGTTTTTAAATGTTTTTTTGTCTTTATATCCTTTCGCACCCTCCATTTTGTTGTGAAATTCACGCTGTGTCAATTGTTACTGTTTATTTTAACCGGTCGGAGTATCGGTTTTGTTTCGCAAGTATCGATTGCTGCGCATCATCACCATTCAATTTGAACTATTGTTTACAGATAGTGACTTCAGTTCGGATAGTAGCACCGATGAGGAGGTGAAGAAGAAGAAGGCGCAAAAGAAGTCCAAGAAGGAGAAAGGGGACAAGGTTAAGGCCGAACAAGAGCCGAGCAGGTGTGTGGATATTTAAGGTCTCCAATTAATTAATCGTTTCCTGCGGCAATAATCAAATTTCTACTTTTGTAAATTTGGTACGTGCGTTAAAATGAAAATACAAGACGTGTGCGGATATTTAAGATATCCAATTGAACAATCGTTTTCTGTACTAAAGCAAACAGCAAATAATCATTTTTCCAGCTGAATTTTCTACTTTTGTAAATTTGACACACGTGTTAAAATGAAAATACAAGACTACTATTTGCAGCGCGAACAGCTCAAGGTCAGGCACGCCGACATCGGAAGGCAACAAAAGGAAACTACTGGACGGTTCGCCCGGCCCTTCGCAGAAAAAGTCCAAACTCGATGTTCCTATCAATTATATCCCGGGATCCATGTAAGTGTTTTTGTTTTAATCAAGTTATTTATTTGACACATTTCAAAGATGTAAAAATTCTTAACCTCCGAGCGTGACCAGACTTCCTCGAGTTTGTAAAAGAACTGAAATAAATACGTGTTTTTATTACGGAGAAAATTCTGAAATAAGTGACGTAGAAGATAAATTTGATTTTGTTTTGGTGTCCTATGCGGAGTGCAAAGGGTTAATTAAGACATAATTTTGCAGAGTCACGGTCAGGTTGAATATTCACATATTCAGGCTATTTTTCGTCTATATTGCATTTGATGAAAGAGTTTTATAAACAAATCTGAGATAACCTCACTCGTTGCGAATACATAAATGTAATAAAGACGAAAAATAGCCTAAAGAGTTTTATGTCAAAATTTTGTGAACGTACCGGCGTACCTTCTGAACGGCTCCAAATTACAACATTATTTTATTCATGGCATGTGACGTTTTTAGTGAGTCCGGTATAACCGAGGATGCGGTGAGGAAGTACCTCATGCGGAAACCGATGACGACCACCGAACTCCTCCAGAAGTTCAAGTCCAAGAAGACGGGGCTGTCCAGCGAGCAGCTGGTGAACATTATGACGCAGATTCTGAAGAAGATCAATCCCGTGAAGCAGATGCTCAAGGGGAAAATGTATTTATCGATTAAGTCCTAAGGTTCATGTTTGATTGTTAATTTTTTTTCATCAATTTTTAGTGATTAGAATAAATGGGTTTAATTTTTATAAATTCTTGCGTTGTGTAATATTCACATAATTTCTCAAATCCTGTCCTATAACCACAGCGTAAATATTGATAAATAACTGGTGCAGTTCATTGCTGGTATACAATTATTAGCAGGGGCTGTCTACTGAAGTAACGAGGTCATTACTATACTGCAGCATGTCAGACTAAACCTAACAAATGCATAGGCAAATTCAAATGACATATATCTTTTTTTCCCTTACCATTCAAAGGCTGCAACTTGAGAGGAAGGGGATTTGAACAAAAAATTATATCAATAAATTTATTATTTTTTGCTGAAAAATCACCCTTTAAAATCTTTCGCATCAATTTAGAAACACGCTGTGTAGACACACAAGGGTATGACAAGAGATATGGGAAACAGGACATAAGAAATCGAGCTTTACACCGCTAATATTGGATGGCGCCACCATAGAAATTCGATGGATTTCTGTAAATTGTGGTTGTTGCTAACACTAGACGACGCTTTTCCGGTAAAATTTATCTACATGCCGTGTAATTCCCCATGTTACTTGAAACGTAGAATGTCAAACAGTGCAGAAATCGAGGACGAATAAAACAATCATTTCCTGTGTTACCCTCATAGCACAATATGTACAAAATATATGTGTACATAACACGATGAAATGTTATTAACAAGGTAAATATTGGTAAACAAAATCACTATGTTTTACTATTTGTATCAAGTAGAATAATGCCCACTTGCACCGCAGCCACTTAATCATGATTAAAAAGTTAATCAATGGTTAGTGGAGAATTGGCATGCACCGCAACTTAATCATGATTAAAGTCCCAAAGAAACGTCAAATATTTAATCAGCCGATTTTGGCCGATTAACTCAAAAACGAATAACTTCACGACGAATATAGTCGTGAAGTTAGTTACATTTGCCAGATGATTTTGAAATTAATAACCTTTGTTTTGTCTTTGTTATTAAAAACGATGGATTTGGGAATTGTTGAGCAGATTGATGAAATCGATGGCTTGGAGGTTAATGATTTTATTAATTTTGGTTTGTTTACCTCGTCCAATAATAAGAAATAATAATAATAGTATGTTAATTAGCATTTAGTATTCATATTTACCGCGCATTTGTTTCCTCTGTTCTCAATAGAACGACGTAAAACAACCAAAAAAGAACTTAAAATCCCTAGAAAAACGTGTGCTCTCTATAATAATACTCGGTGGTAGATAGATGCTTAATCAGCCGACGGTGCAACAGAAATACTCTGATTAAAGTTAATCATGATTAAAATTTAATCATGATTAAGTTCTGCGGTGCAAGTGGGCATAAATATTATACAACTTGCCCAAGCAGTTTTGTTCACACGAACATTCTCAAAAGGAGAATGCACAAAACTTGTGGAAGTATAATGTTTAATCAATATAAATTGTAAAACAAGTAAAACCAAGTGTTTTCGATTACCAATATTTAACTTATTTCAGTGTAGTACGGAAGAATATACACACACGCGTATCAGTTGTGAGCATGTGTTGATGTTAGTTCACGCCGCTATTCACATCTGGCGCTTATCGATTCCAACTTCCTGTTATTCCATGGACACACACGCACGTAACGGTTGCGTGGGTGTGGGTATACAGTTAGTTCCAACCGCCAATCACAGATGGCGCTTATCTATTCCACTTTATCAACATAGATTAAATTTAAACTAAACAAATTTTAAGGTTAGTAATATGAAATAGATATTAATTCTAGTAAATACAAACTCAGTTTAAAATGCTCGACTAGTTACGCCTAATTAGGGAGTATTCAAGAGAATTTGGTTAATTTGTAGCAATTTATCTGTGCGCACAAAATGGATGCCAACATTCCAAAAGTAAACGCTACCAGAACTCGTACGACTTTAAATATTGTACTTTGATTATATAAATGTTAATATATTCAAAGGAATATATACATATTTACTATCGCATTGTAGCGACAGTAGATGAAATATGATCAAATATCTATTATCCGCCTGTTGAATAAATGTTGCGTAAATTTGGTTGCATAACTAAAATCGCTAAAGTTACTAATTTTAAAATTTTAATAATATTATTATCATCAAGGATCTGCTACTCAATTTGAGTACAATTACTTTAGTAACGAAACATGCGTTAATAAGTTAATTAAGGATTCAAATTGTAAGAGAGGTAACTTGAGGAATGGAAATATTTGCTTAATTAATCTGTTTTAAGTCCTTTAAGTTAAACTATGCTAAAATACAAAGTAAACAGAATATTTGGGTAAAGAAATAAATCTATAAAACTAAGGGTATTATTATACGAATTTTAGGGCAGCTCGCCGATTGGCGAACTGCGGGCAATTCCGGGTGTCAACTTGACATCAACATCATCAGCTGGACTCATGTAATCAAACCTGGGCAGCAAGGATGAGCAGTGATGAGACTAAAGGCGAAAACGAAGCTGACAACAGGTGCAAGGTGGTGATCGTCGGGGGCGGAATGGCGGGGCTCTCGGCCGCCTATCATCTGGTGAAGAACGGCTTCAGGGATTTCAAATTGCTGGAGGCGAGGAGGAGGATAGGTGGCCGGATCGTGCAGATACCAGTGGGAGCGGACAAGGTGGAGCTGGGCGCCAACTGGATACACGGCATCCTCGGCAACCCGGTCTACGAGCTCGCGATGGAGCACTGCCTCGTCGACATACTGCAGGCGCCGAAGCCACACAAAGTGGTCGCGGCGACGGAGAACGGAAAGCAGGTGCCCTTCACGATACTGCACGAGATCTACGAGGCCTACCTGTGCTTCCTGAAGAGGTGCGAGGAGTACTTCGTCACGCAGTACTTGCCCCCCGACGGGATAGACAGCGTGGGCGATCACATTAAGTTAGAAATCAATTTGTACTTAGATAGGATTAAGGACGAACAGGAGAGACGGCTGAGGCAGCTGATCTTCGATTGCCTGCTGAAACGCGAAACTTGCATATCCGGTTGTGATAACATGTCTGAGATAGACTTGCTGGAGGTCGGCAGCTACACCGAGCTGCAGGGCGGCAATATAATTCTCCCGAAAGGCTACAGTTCTATATTGCATCCCGTTTCCAAAGACTTACCAAAGAATTCCATTTATTTAGACCATCCCGTTTCCAGCATCAGCTGGAGCGGGTGCAACGGCGGCAGTGATAACGGGGACGAGTCCGACGACTCGGATCGTACGGTTATCGAGGAGCCCGCGGCTTCGGAGTCGTCCTACAACGTCGAGATTGTGTGCGAGAACGGAAAGAAGTTTTACTCGGACCACGTGATATGCACCGTGCCTCTCGGCGTGCTCAAGCACAAGGCCACGGATTTGTTTCAGCCCCCTCTGCCCGACTACAAGCTGGAGTCGATCGACCGGTTGCTTTTCGGGACCGTCGATAAAATACTGCTGGAGTACGAGAGGCCTTTCCTGAATCCCAACATCACGGAGGTGCTGCTGCTGTGGGATTCTCCGGACGGCAAAGAGGCGGATTACGGCAAGACGTGGTACAGGAAGATCTATTCGTTTAGCAAGATCTCCGAGACCCTGCTGCTGGGGTGGATTTCCGGGAAGGAGGCGGAGTACATGGAGACGCTCGCGAACGAGATCGTCGTGGACACTTGCACGGATATACTGAGGAAGTTCCTGAACGATCCGTTTATACCTAAACCGAAAAATTGCGTTTGGTGAGTTTCTATTGTTCCTCTAATCGAGCGTATAAATCAGTGTTTCTGTGGGCGATCGACATTCAAATTGGGCTTTTTTCTAACAATCAGCATTTGGGGACGATGGTCATGTTGCGATGGTCAGAGATGACTCAACTCGCCTGAAAAATTGAGACTTCAGATTATTATTATTAGATTAGAACTAAATGTTATTAAACTTGTTTTAATACGTAAAAGAACACAAAATTCTCTACATTTTGAAAATTAAACAATCAAAATCAAATAACGCACTCGTAAGTTGAACAATTTATCAAAATCAAAAACTTGATTTTGAATTTCGGATTTTGGCAATTTCCATTGTCTCGACATTCATATTTTTAATAAACTGAATTCTCTAGTTAATACAAAATAACATAATCAATTCGTTAATGCGTTTAACACCTTAGCAATTTTTAAAAACTGAAAACGAGTGTTTGTTGACTTTGAACTTGGAAAATTTCTGATTTTGGCAACTTTCTTTGAACGATATGTATATGTATAACACACAAAATTCGCTACATTTTGGAATATAAATCATTATAATCAAGTATGCCTGCATAAATACGTATAATTTTGTAAATCGGCTGAATTTACAGAAATTTTTCTGTGGAACTTAAATGAAATTCTTTGTAAATTAAAAATATTGAAATTACAGTACTAGTTGGTGTAGTCAGCCATATACCAGAGGATCATATACGGCAATCGCGGTCGGAGCATCACAAATCGACATCGAGTGTCTAGCACAGCCTCTCTACAGCAAAGAAAATCAAGCCAAGGTAAAATGAAATTTCTGTAAAAATTTAAAACCTCCATTTCCAACGTTTTCTAATTTATTTTAATTGCTTGAACAACTGTATTACATGACATTTAAATAATAGACAAAGACGTACATGTTGTTGTATATTTCATACACCGGGTGTTCGATAAACCATAACTCTGTTATTTATTGGCCGATATGAATGAACTAAAAACCAAAGTCAATGGCCGTTTAAATAGTAACAAATGACATCAATATAGATTTTTTTCAATAATAATTTCATTGCCAAATAATAGTCAACTTAAAATTTTTAAGTGGCTGCCTATAATGGTTTAATTTTATTACATTCGACATTATTTTTCTGAATCCAACAATGCCCAATATGTTGTTTTTCGTTCAATATTTTGGTCGAAAAAAATTAAAATAAATCTATTTAAAATTATATCTTTCAAAAATTATAATCAGCGTGCCTTGGAAAAAAATGACAAAGTCATTTGTTGTAAGGTTATGTCAAACATGAATAATAAGGACCCAATAAATAAGTACCTAAATAAGTAGTGCAAGTATTGATTCACTTGCGATTTAGATGTTCTGTGATTATTGTAGAACGTCTAACTCTGCAAGTCCACGAAATTGTCGATCCACTCTCTTCGGCTTTCTAAAGGCTCCACATCGCCTCAAATTTCCTCATTACAAGGTGTAATAAAAAAAAAAACAACCTTTATTGGCATAATTGTACACTCTATATACAAAATACAAATACTATTCTTCCCCGTCTCTCCTTTTCCTTCACCTTGTCCTCGCGTCCCACTTTCTCCAGTGTCTTTACCCCGGCCCCATCCTCCCTCATCTATTCCGTCACCCTTCTGTTTCCTTTCACTCCCACCCATTCCTCATTCTTCCGCCAGGTGTCTCCACGTATCCTTCCCCCATTCACATAACCTACATCTCATATAAGGTGTATTAAATATTTTTATTATTATTATTATTCACAGCCTGTACTATTATTTGCCGGAGAACACACCCACAGCAGTTTTTACTCGACGGTCCACGGCGCGTACCTGACGGGCCGAACGGCCGCACAGACCATACTCACCCCCGAGGCCCCCGAAGAAATAATCGTCGACTGCGAGGACACAAACGACCTGAGCTCGTGGATACAAGGCATCTGCCTGGAATGAGGGAACGGTATTCATATCGAATGGACGTGCAATAAGGGAGGGAGACTCGAGTTCAATTTATTTTGATAATAAATAAAAACACAACATAAAATCAAATCATCAGATTATTCGGTGTCTAAGAATATTTTCAACTGTTATTGCGTGCGAAATAATTTTGCGTCGTTTATTTCGCCTTGAGTGTATCGATGATTATGTTGTAGCGCGAAGATTTTAATGTTAGAGGCCTACTTTTTTAAAAATTGCCCCGTTCTCGTTTTGTACATAAGTTTTCACGTTTCGGTTTTAATCGGAAGGCTTCTAATTAGTATTATTCGGAGATGTTTTTAATTTATTTACCAGAGATACAGTTTGTATATGCTTAAGCTAGTCATTTTTTAATTATCGTTCGATAATAAACGATCATTACTGGGTGGTTGTTATTTTATACCTGTGTAAACAAAAACGTAATCAACCTCTCTTTAACATCCCTGTAAAACAATTGACAAATCACACGTAGAAACTAATTAACAACACTCAAAACTTGAATTGAGGAAAAAAAATGCATTCAGTGACTAAAAAATTTGTAAAAAATTCATCTCCATGTGAGTTAGTTTGAAAATTTTAAAACACCTCAATAATTAACCTGTCTTTAATATCCCTCTAAAACAATTGACAAAGCACACGTAGAAACTAATTAACAACACTCAAAACTTGAACTGAAGAAAAAAAATGCATTCAGCGATTAAAAAATTTGTAAAAAATTCATCTCCATGTGAGTTAGTTTGAAAAATTTTAAACACATCAATAATCAACCTCTCTTTAACATCCCCCTAAAACAATTGACAAATCACACGTAGAAATTAATTAACAACACTCAAAACTTGAATTGAAAAAAAAATTGCATTCAGCGATTAAAAAATTTGTAAGAAATTCATCTCCACGTGAATTAGTTTGAAAATTTTAAAACACATCAATAATCAACCCCTCTTTAACATCCCTTTAAAACAATTGACAAATTGTGGAAATTATGATTCTGCTTCGGATAATCGTTTACTGTACAATGGGTATCAATCAATTATCAATCGAATGAATTATCGTTTCTTGACATCGACAACTGTGAATTCAATAATTTTTGCAACAAGTCAGGTTGTCTCAAATTTATTCAACGGCTGCGGATCAGTTTTGATTTTTGGTTGTCTCATCAGACAAGAAATGGTGTTAGTGTCAAAATTACCGTTAAGCTAGTGGTGACATCTATTGTCTAAAATGCTATATTTACCGGTTTTTTGGCAACCACTCATGTTTCTTTAAATCATGTAACTAAGATTTAAGTTGGGCGGTCTGTTGGTGTAGTGGGTACAATTGGCCATAATTTTTTAAATACATTATTTGGATTTTTTTAATATTTTTCTGATAACTCTCATGACTTAGTCTGTTAAAAGATTTCGGCTTGACGTCGACTTCTGGGACACCCTGTATATTTAAATAGTAGCCGCCTTGAGCTGACCATATGGACTACGCTTCTGAGGCTAAAAAAAAAGATTTAGGTTATATTTATTTTGCTTCCTGTCAAATGTTAATGAAGAATCACTGAACGTTCTTACTGGAATAAAAACAATGATAGATGGCGCTGACGATATTCTAGATATATAAACAAAATTTAAAATAGCCGTCCTACATATGGAACTGTGGGCATATCTGGGTTAAAGGGATAAACTTGATTATATTTGATAATTTAATTTTAAAAATCCATGCCCGGTACCCGATACAAAAACTCTCCATCATAATCATAATAACAATCGTTCAACTTATAGGTGCAACCGCGTTTCCTCTTCTCCTTGGGGATGACTATTTTTTCCGGGTACTCCGAACTGTACGCGCTCATCTGCCCGGAGTTATTCACATACTTCGCGACATCGAGCTCAACTTCTCCAACCGGTTCCACCGATTTGCTTTCCTTGCCGACGACGGCGTGCTGCACTATCTGTCTGTCGACGTCACTTAAATCCGATCGTTTCTCCAACACCCGCTTATACTGATCCAATGTTAGTTCCCGTTTGACGTCCGTCACTTCCCCCGACAGATAGTCCTCTTTCGACGGCTTCCTTCCATTCTGGAACTCCGCCGCCTCTTCCGTGGGTCCGTCTTTGTTCTTCAGTTTCTCGTAGCTCGCGATGATCTGCGAAAACTCCCCCTGCGGCAAACGGAGTTTGGGTTTCGCAATCGGGTCCGGCGCCGGATCGGTGTGGTGTTGTCGATTCGAAAACTTGTCGAGGTGCGTCGACAAGTCCGTCGGGAGTTCGAGTCGGCCGGTCTTGAAATGGTGCCAATTTCGAACGACCGACGCGTCGTGGTTTTTAATTTTCGCGGCACTGTTTTTCGTCCAGTTGGATTTGATTATTTTCTGAAAGTAAATTAAGGATTACGGGGGGAATTCTTGTATCTTTGTAATGGGAAAACAAGCAAAATTTATGGCGAATGATTAAAAATATTAGGACAAGGGCAGAATGACCCACGGCTTTTTTCAAATTTTGAGTTTGGAAAATTGCTGTTATGAGATATAAATTTTGGATTTGCATATTCACAGCTTGGCTTGTTTGTGAATATGAAATGCCAATCATTTCTGAATAACTTGGTAACAGTTAAAAGTCTGCATTTGTTTCAAATTTCGAAAAATAAACGGTTTTTCGAATTTTAACTGCTGAAAATTGGCTGCTCTGAAGTATAATAATGAATTCTGCTCGTTTTTTATGAATATTAAATCCCAATCATTTCTGAACAATTTTATAATAGTCTGCACTTGTTGCGGATTTTGAAAAATCAACCAATTTTTGAGATTTGTGCGTTGAAAATGGCCATTCTTGTATGTAATAGTAATTATTTGGAAAATTATGCAAATAATGTGGTTGGGTTTTACTGGAATATGAAAGCCTAATGATTCGAGAAGACGATTGGCCGAACAGAAAGTTCACACTTCATAATTTGAAAAATTAAATTTAGTGACACCAAGTGTCAGACGTGTATTAATCTACGCCACAATAATTGTAGTAAAAATGAACTTACCAAGATTTTGAGAAATGCCTATGAATACTATTACAAATATAAACAGATCAATTCAGGAGCAAACTGTTTAAAAGTCCGGCAATAACTGACATTTTATAAGTTACAGAAAATGTACTAACACGTTGCTAGGCAATACCAACATGATGGATAATCTGATGTACTAACGCGTTGCTAGGCAATACCAACATGAGAGATTATCTGATTAGATACCACCCAGGGTTAATTGCCATGCATAACATGCAGCGTGGTCTGTTACGCATCGTAATTAGAATTTTATTGGATCATCTCATTAACGTTATTCGATTTCATTGGTTAGTGAGTAAATGAGGGCAATTGTCACCTTAACTGTGTCAGGTAATGCCGGAAAACCCTCGGACAGTTTTTCCACGGTCCACTCCTCCGGATCCTTGCCGTGCAAGTACTTGATCTGCTGTTTATCGGCCCACGTTAAAAAATTGGGAAACCCCTCCTTAAAATACTTCCGCTTCACGATCAACAGCTTCTCTCTCTCCCTCATCGTGTCGATTTCGCGCACGTGTTCCCGGCGGGTCAGTTCCAAACTGGAAAAATCGGTCTCCAGTCCGTCGTAGTCGTCGACATTATTGTCCAAATTCGAAGCGGTGCCATCGAGCAATGATTTTCTCCGTCTGATCCCCGGATCCACCCGCTTCGCTTTTTTGTGGTTCCGATAAAATCTTACCAGGTGCCTTAAAGGTTCTCGGGTGACGATCGAAGGTCTGAAAGGTGTTATAAAATTGTACATTTTTATTATAAATGTAGTTAAATTTATGAAATGTTTGTGTTGTATTATTATTAGGTTATATTTTGATTGTTAAGTATGCAACCTAATGTGCATAACCCGATTATAAGTGGTTTGCAGTGGCGGCTCGTGGATTTCCGTAGGGGTGGCTACTTTCGTTTCTATCTAATGTATTTAATACTTCTGCAACAAGTGAGGTCTCAAATTTATTTAAAAATTGAATTAATGAAATAATTAAATTCGTATTTCTGCGCCTTCTCGCCATCTAACGGACGATAGATGAACTGCTAAGTGCGTTTTTACGACAGCGCCAAAATGCTCGAACTTTATACTTATAATCAAAGTGTTAAAATTCAGCAATGCGCCACACATAAAACGATAGACGATTTAATTCTGAATCGAATGATGTATAAAATAGCTGAGGAAATTAAGCGGTTTACCCGTAATTTGCGAATAAAAATTAAGCACGACACACTTACCGACATTTACAGTTCACTGTAACTTAAATACTAAATAAAGAACAATTGGGAATATTCTTCAAACAAATATGGGTCCCTATTCTTATTACTAATCAGTCGCTCAACTATTTATTTTGTTAATGCATTACAATATGAGAAATACTAATCTCCATACCGGTGTACCCTCTGTTATCGTGGGGATAAACTACTAAACCATTAGTGGATTTAACATTTGGTTTAATAATAAAAGTCTGTTTAAAAACTTAAGAAGAATGTTCTTAGAATGAATTTAGTTGTAAAGAATAAATATTTAAATAGTTAAGCTGCAAAAACAAGAATTTAAAATAAACGCCTAAAAACAGGCAACCCAGTATACAGGTAACTGCAATTAATTTATTAATACTAAAAATTACCAATTTTAAAGGATTAAACTAAAAATTAAATCTTAGGTGAGGGAATTATTAATAATTTATTTAACCCAATACTGGCATAATTGACACACCAACATGTATTATTTTTCAATTTTAATGACACTTTCAACTAAATAAATTTAAACTATAATTAAACGTTTTAATGATGATTGAAATCAACAAATCATTAAAAAATGTTAAACATTTATATAATTCTGGTCATTACTGTGCCATCTGTCGGACAAGGTGTAAACTATTAAGCCAAAAGCCTCGAACTATAGTCAAAATGTAAAACTCCAGCAATGAGCTATACATCAAATAATAAAGCATATCATTCTGAATCGAATTATGTGTAAAATGGCTCAGGAAACTTTGCGGTTTTTCAGTTATTTGCAAACGAAAATTTACCCGGTAATTCAGTTCACTGTAAAGCTTCCGCGTATATTGGGTTGCCTGAAATTAGACGTCTATATACCATTGTTTTTTAATTTAAATATTTACAAGTAAACTTATTCTACCATTCTAAGATAGGATTCTTCTTTAGTTTTTAAAAATTCTTAAAACATTAAAACAAATATTAAATCTACAAATGATTCACTATTTCATCCATACAATAACAGAGGGCAACCTATATGAAGATTAGGATTACTCATGAAGTGAGGCATTAACAAAATCAAAAGGTAAATAATTAATAAGTAATAAGTATTGGGACCAATATTGAAAATTGTTCTTGATTAAATTTTTAAGGGGTCGTGTTTAATTTTCATTCGCAAATTACAAGAAAACCGCTAAATTTCCTCAGCTATTTTATAGATCATTCGATTTAAAATTAAATCGTCTAACCTTTCATGTGTGGCGCATTACTGAATTTTAACACTCAAATTATAGGTATAAAGTTCGAGCATTTTGGCGCTGCCGTAAGAACGCACTTAGCAGTTCATCTATCGTCCGGTAGATGAGGAAAACGCGCTAAAATGCGAATTTAATGTTTGGCGTTCTAAGCTTTTAGATTGTAATTCTGAGGGACAATTTTGATAATTGGAACGTTAAATCATCACTAAACTTATAATTATTTAATATTTTTAAATAAACATGCTGTGAAAATCCTGAAATAATAAATACTGCCGTCGCAATTATTTAATGGTTGAATTAACTTTAATGATTCAAACGTTAATTTATGGGGAATTATTCGTTTAATAATAAACAATCAAGTAAGGTTTGTTGATGATCCAAAATTATTGTTTATTTTTAAATTTCTTATGGAGATTTTTTTAAACTAAATAACTCCTGAACGTGTTCACCTAAAGGTAATACAATTAGTGCAGAAAGTATTCATATACTTATTTAAGAATGTATTAAGAGTCAATGTAATGCATACGTAATTTTTCACAATTTGTATTATGAGACTAGGAACGAAAAGAGGTGACTTGTCTTAGAATGCACTTTCTAGGAATTTATTTTTCGGTTCAAAATGTCTACCCAAAAACGATTTTGGGTAGATTTTCTACACAGGAAAATAAATTCATAGAAAGTACATTTCAAGACAAATTATCTCTTTTCAAGTATTAAAAAAAATTATATACAAGGTAAAAATAATTATTTTTTGTTTGGTTTCAATTGTAGTTTTTTTTGGTAATGTGGCCCGTGACTTGTGTGTAATACTTGATGTGGCCCTTGGTGGTAAACGAGTTTGACATGCCTGGTTTACACAGCTGAAAATATAATACCAGAATTATGTCAATTAAAGCCAGACATATACTTATCACCACTGTTGAAGTTTTCAGTTATTTTAAATTTAGCGAATGCTGACAAAAACAGGAATTTTATCAGGTTTCACTTATATAATCATCCGGCACCACACGTTCACTTCTAATGTGTAAAATGTTTTCACCAGGGTCAACAAAAATACTTTTTTTTATATATAAAACAACTATTTATTAATTAAATTAAATTACACATCCAAACCCAATTACTTTACATAACTCAAGCCTTTCTCTCCTCATTTTCTTCAGCAATTAGGGAAGTGTGATACTTCTCAATAACCACGCTCCGTATATCGATATCTTTATGCATGCTCATAATGTGATGTTTCAAGCCGAGCCTCCTGTTGAACGCTTTGGAGCACTTAAAACAGGGAAACGGACGAGTCGCGCTGTGCGTTATCATGTGAGACTTCAGGTTATTCTTCGTGCCGAACGTTTTCGTGCACATGTTGCAGCTGAACGTTTTTCCCGTGTCGTGCACGACCCGGTGCGTCACCAGCTCCTCGTCCGAGTAGAACTTACGGTTGCAGATGTCGCACTTGAAGGTTTTCTCGTCCGAGTGCGAAAATATGTGCTTGCGCAGCGACGGCTTCAGGGCGAACTTCTGGTCGCACAGGTTGCACTCGAATATTTTCTCGCCCGTGTGCGTGCGCAGGTGCTCCTTCAGGTAGCCTATGCTGTGGAACTGCTTGTTGCAGTACTCGCACTGTATGTTCCTGGACACCATGTGCTTCCTCTTGTGCAGCGACAGGGTGTTTTTGGCCTTGAAGCTGTTGCTGCATATCTCGCACTTGTACGGTCGGTCTTCCGTGTGGGTCGCCTTGTGGTGCCTCAGGAAGATTTCCTGGGCGAACTCCCTCTGGCAGATGTCGCAGCGGTACTTCATGGCGCTGGCGGCCACCTTGGTGCCGGTCGAATCGTCGACCGCGACGTCTTTGTCTATTGCCGTGTCGACGTCTATGTTGTGATGTTTCTTCAAGTGCTTCCTGAGGATGTCTCGCCTGGTGTACTTTTTGTCGCACAATTTACAGTTGTGCCGGCTGTCCCCGGTGTGCATGGTCATGTGGTAGTTGAGGTAACACCTCCTGCTGAAGGTCTTCTGGCAGAAATTACACTCCAACACCTGGCTGCTCTGCAGGTGCTCCTTCAGGTGCAAGTTCAGCTCCTTTTTGACGGAAAATTCCGCTTTGCACAAATTACACGTGTACAGGGCCTTGTGCTTTCCCATCACCACCCAGTTACTCCCGCTCGGGGTTTCTGGGGGGGTTTTGATCTCATCATCGTCACTGTTGTAATCGCTAACGGAATCGTTAGCGGAATCGTCCTCGCTGTCATCGACGCCCTCCTGCTTGATCTCCGTCCTGCCGATGTTATCGAGGTCGGATTTCGATACGAGCAGGTCGGGATTTAAGATCTCTCCCTCGGAAAATAGTTCCTGCTTGACGGTGACCATTTCCACGATGTTGTCGTCCTGTTCCTTCTCCTGCATCTCAGTTTCCTCGAGCACGTTCTTCAGGCAGAATTCTCTGATTTCGGGTTTCGATTGTATGTACTGTTTGATCACCTCCTCCGTTTTTAGGCATTTCGTTCTGAATTCGTAGACTATGTCCAGGGTCGCGTGGCACTGGCTGCATATCACCGACCGTTTCGATACGTTCAAATCCTGAAAAGGAAGGGAGCAATGAAAAATGTACAGCACGTAGTTAATAATTCTGAATTAAATTTTTTTTTTTCTGATTGAAACAATATTGAGTGATATTGCCTTAGTTACGATATGTCATAACACACTTATATTTCCCTAGGGAAATATGAAGTGCTCATATTTCCCTATGGAAATATAGACATCAAACAATTGTCATTAGGAGCTTCTCGCAAGAATTGTTTTAATTGCTCTCGGGACGACACCTCCGATTTCTTAGGAAGGTATCCTTTATGGATATTACAGCTTTGGATAGTTTGACATTTCACCAATTTATGAAACAACGCAAATACCAAAACAAGTCAATCATGATATTTACAAACAAGGCCCTTAGCAACGTTACCAATCCGATAAATTCAAAAATTTATAATCCAATATTTTCCCATTTACAGAACAATATTCTTCAATCACAAAAAAACTATTGATTACAACACGGGTCTATACATCCCTCGGGCTCCGCCCTCGGGATGTAACTAGCCAACCTCGGGAAATATACTATTCATATTTCCCTAGTTGTAATAATAGCTATAACTTACTTTATACAGGGTGAGTTTTTTTATTGGATCAACTCTTATTTATTAACCTAAAGGGAGCTCAAGTTGACAAGATCTTAAAATATAGTAAGCCTTAATTTTAAAATCTACTTAACCACCGATGTAAAAAATATGTTTTAATTAAAACCTTACCATCTCGGAAACAACACTGAGTATCCTCAGCCGATTAGACGTCGGGGAAAGCGACCCTTCGTCAACTTCAATTTCATAATACGCAGAAGTATCGGTATCGATAATCCCCAAACAAGTCCTGCAAACTTCTTCCATGTCTTCTTTCAATGCTTCAATCACAGCAAAGTAAAGATTTAATTTATACCTTCGTTAATCACCATAATTAAAGTAACAGTAACACTTCTCCATTTACTGTTAATCCTCGTGCAATCGCAACTAATCAAGTATTCAAATACAATAGTGGTTTAATTAACGCCGTCATCAATCACTACGAAGGGATGCTGCAAATTATTGATATTCCCTCAATCGAGCTACCCAAACATAACCTTCAAAATTAATTGATTGGAAATTGAATTAATGAAAAGTGTCGAAAATGTTTCTTCATTCAATAATCACCGCCGTATTTGTAACATTTTAATAATACCATGATTTACGGATCATATTGAAGAAACTATTCACAAAACTACCGTTCTGGCCAATTTGTGGGTTGGCAGTACTTTTGAATTTGGCTTTGTAACCACTACAGGCCGCATCCGAGTTAAAAATTTCTCAAATGTTGGCAGCGTTTTTGCGCGTATAGACAACGCAGAAAAGATGGTACACCTAAACGAGAAGTATTTATAATCTAGGAACTTTTCGATAATAATTATTTGTTCACGAAAATGTTATAATGTGCGTATTATTTAATTGTATGAGCAACATTAATGGGGTACATGTAACACTCAATTTCATTAAACACGCATTTGCGCGTTTAATATGGTCATTAAACACGCTAATTCGCGCTTTGATCCACAGAACGCGATTTATGATAATATTTTGTTTACCCTATTTAATATTGAATTTAACTTTGATTTTTAATTTTTTTCAATTGTAATTGTTATTACAACTTTAATTTTGATTTTGATTCTAATTGTAATTTGAAATTAAATTTTGATCTTGATTTTAATTTTCGTGAACAAAGTATATTGTACAACTCGCATATAATGGCTATTAATCACTCAGACGATTTGCCTCACTCGCCTACGGCTCGTTCCGCAAACCTCGTTCTCGTGATTATATGCTCGATGTACAATATACTATTATTGTTTATTATTAAACCATTAATACCTCTGTAAATTACAATTTGAATCATTAAAATTAATTTAACCATTAAAAAATTTGCCGCGGCAATATTTTTTATTGCAGGATTTTTACAGCACTTTTATTTCAAAAGATTAAAGGATTATATGTTTGGCGGTCATTTAATGCTTACATTATCAAAATCATCCCTTAGAATTGCTATTTAGAAGCTTTTAAACATTTTTCGTTCGGATTTCCGCGCCTCTTCGCCATCTATTGGACGGTGGCTGAACTGCTAAGTGATGTTTTTGAACAGCGCTAAAATACTCGAACTTAATACTTATTGTCAAAGTGTTAATGTTTAGCAATGGGCTGTGCATGAAACGGTAGACGATTTAATTCTAAATTGAATGGTGTATAAAATAGCTGAGGAAATTTTGCGGTTTTTTTGTAATTTGCGAATGAAAATTAAGGACGACTCACTTACCGACATTTACAGCTCACTGTAACATAAAAATTCAATAAAGAAGAATTTGCTATATTCTCCAATCAAATACGGGTTACAATACTTATTCCTGATTAATCATTCAACTATTTATATTGTTAATGCATTACAATAAGAGAAATATACGAGAAATCATAATCTAAGTAGAGGGTTCTACCTGTTATCGTGGGGATAAACTACTTAATAATTTGTGGATGTAATAATTGTTGTAATAATAAAAGAATATTTAAACACTTAAAAGAATGTTGTCTCATGACTAAATAAATTCAGTTGTGAATATTTACGTACTTAAATTGCAGAAACAATATTTTATAATATACACGCCTAATCGCAAGCAACCCGATATACGCATAACTCGAATTAATTTATTATTAAAAACTTCTAATTTTCTAACAGGGACAAAACCACAAGTGTAATCCTGAGTAAAGCTTCAAAAATAGTGGGAATATTTAAG
The DNA here is from genome assembly GCA_910593695.2 of Ocypus olens. Lineage (NCBI taxonomy): Eukaryota > Metazoa > Arthropoda > Insecta > Coleoptera > Staphylinidae > Ocypus > Ocypus olens. The sequence continues at coordinate 58,802,660 of OU343052.1, forward strand.
TATTTAAATTGCGGAAACAATGGTATTATATAAACGCCTACTTGTAGGCAACCCAATATACCACAACTAATATTAATTTTTATTAAAAACTTCTAATTTTAAATATAATAGGAACACAAGCATGAGTGTAATCCTTAGCAACGCTTAAAAAATATTACACTTATGGCTTTGTCCCTGTTACGATTAAAATTTGAAGTTTTAAATAATAAATCATTATTAGTGATACGTGTATTGGGTTGCCTGTAAGCAGGCGTTTATATAATCTACTTATTTCTGCAATTCAAATACTTTAATATTCACATTATTTTTTAAGCTGGTTCGATTCGGAGTTTTTACACGCCACTACGAAGATCTATTCATCAGGAAATGTATTTATGTAGAAATGTCAATTTGAAGCCAGTGGCGCAGTCACAAGGAAAAATCGGTAAAGGTACGATTAGCATTAATCACCAGTTTTCTGTTTAAAAATTCACCGCGGGTAATTTAATGTCTCAATTATTAAATCGTTTATGTTGCGCTCAAGTAATTTATTAAGGGTGTCTGTTACGGATATAAACTATTTATGATTAATGTCTTGCTCAATTTTATAATGACCACGAAAATGTACATCAGGGTTTCTGCTATTGAACAGTTGACCATCATCATGAAAGGAATTCCAAGTTTTATCTTCTTTATTTATATTTTTGGAAATGCCGTGGCTCAAAATGGGACGCTTAATATTTGTAAGTTCGAAAGTGTTGTTTTATTTTATAATTCCTCGAGAGAATTCTTTTTAAAGAACCAACAATGCAATTTTTTTAAAATTTTTAATTTTGTATTGTTGGATCACGACGAAAAAAATTGAAATAAATATAAATCGTGCGGGTAAAATTCTACAAAAAATTTATTTGGTTTAAGAAACATCATTCTTTCGAAATAATTTTGGTTTTTAAAAATCCAACAATTTTCTTGCGAGTTGCGAATTTTTTTAAATTCTAAATTTTAAATTGTTGGATCTACGATGAAAAAAATAAAATAAATATAAATTGTGAGGGTAAAATTCTACAAAAAATTTATTTGGTTTAGGAAACATCATTCTTTCAAAATAATTTTGGTTTTTAAAAATCCAACAATTTTCTTGCGAGTTACGAATTTTTTTAAATTCTAAATTTTTAATTGTTGGAACTACGATGAAAAAAATAAAATAAATATAAATAATGAGGGTAAAACTCTACAAAATATTTATTTGGTTTAGGAGACATCATTCTTTCGAAATAATTTCGGTTTTTAAAAATCCAACAATTTTCTTGCGAGTTACGAATTTTTTTAAATTCTAAATTTTTAATTGTTGGATCTACGATGAAAAAAATAAAATAAATATAAATCGTGTGGGTAAAATTCTACAAAAAATTTATTTGGTTTAGGAAACATCATTCTTTCGAAATAATTTTGGTTTTTAAAAATCCAACAAATTTCTTGCGAGTTGAGATTTTTTTAAATTCTAAATTTTTAATTGTTGGATCTATGACGAAAAAAATTGAAACAAATATAAATACTTTGGAAGCTATAGCAAATATTCGTTTCAGATCATCTAAACGAAGATGGCAACACGGTGGCTCAGTTAGCCTTTGAAGCAGCGGTTGATCACATGAGGACCAATAACTTCAATATCAATTTCAAATCTACCATTGGCAAAGCTTCGAAGTTCGAATCGTTTTTTGAAGGCAGTAAGTATTTAGTAGGCGGTGAAGTGGTAATATGGAACCACAAATTGTTTTTGAAGTGATTATTGACAGGTGTTCTCTTTCTTAGTACACCTTGTTCGAATTCTCGAAATAATATCATCTTGTAATGCATCGTGTGAGCCACAAAATTTTGTTTCAGAGTTGGCTGTTATAAAGTACCGTATTCTCTATTTTACATCTTGTCTTGTTGTTTTAGTCTGCAGAACATATGCTGAAATGTTGGATGCTGATGCATCGCCACACTTCGTGATGGACAACACTGTGGCGGGTGTAATTTCCGCGTGCGCCAAAGCGTTCACCGGGTACCTCGCATTGCCGACTGTTAGCTCTTCGTACGGACAAGAGGGTGATCTGCGGCAGTGGCAGAATACCACCGGCGAAGGGAAGAGGAACTTGATACAGATCTTACCGCCCACCGATATAATTCCGTTCGTGATCAGGGCTTTGATAATGCACCAAAATTACTCGACCGCCGCTATTTTGGCCGATGAATCTTACGGTTGGTACTCCGCAAGTGACTGATGGTACGGCCGGCGGAAGTAGAGATTGATCGGGACGACGCAAGTAGAATTCGACTCGCTGAGTGAATGAGTCGATTGTGTATTACCATTGCCTTAATATATCGTCTGAGCCATGAAATTTTGTTTCAGAGTTGGCTGTGAAATAAATGAGGTATGTCACATATTATTATTAGTTCAATTGAATTAGATTAAAAAAAATGAATTAATCTCAGACATGACTGCTATCATAATCATAATCTTTATTGATGCTAGCAGATTCACGATCTTTACATAATATTTATATATGTTTCTTTCTCTCAGGCATGGCCAACTCTGAAACAAAATTTTGTGGCTCACACCTTATATTACCATCTCTACCACCGTGGTCGAACCTTAAGTCACAAATTGACAATTTTTCCTGCCAAAAAAATGATCATTTTCAACCGCTCACATGACAATTTTCCAGCTACTTACTTAAAAAGACAATAATTTTCAAGTGTCAAAAATGTCAATTTAAACTTCCAAAATTGACAATTTTCAAGTGCCACAAATAACAATTTCCAACTGCCAAAAAACGATTAGAATTGATCATTTTCAACCGCCAAAATGACAATTTTCCAGCTACTTACTTAAAAAGACAATAATTTTCAAGTGTCAAAAATGAAAATTTAAACTTCCAAAATTGACAATATTCAAGTGCCACAAATAACAATTTCCAACTGCCAAAAAACGATTAGAATTGATCATTTTCAACCGCCAAAATGACAATTTTCCAGCTACTTACTTAAAAAGACAATAATTTTCAAGTGTCAAAAATGACAATTTAAACTGTCAACATTAACAATTTTCAAGTGCCACAAATAATAATTTCCAACTGCGAAAAACGATTAGAATTAATCATTTTCAACTGCCAAAAATGACAATTTTCAAACGCAAAAAACGACGATTTTAACTGCCGGAATTGACAATTTTTTCTGCCAAAAAATTATCCTTTTCAACCGCTAAAATGACAATTTTCCAGTTACTTAAAGAGACAATAATTTTTAAGTGTCAAAAATGACAATTTAAACTGCCAAAATTGACAATTTTCAAGTGCCGCATATAACAATTTCCAACTGCCAAAAACGATTAGAATTGATCATTTTCAACCGCCAAAATGACAATTATTAACTGTAAAAATTGAAAATTTTCACAATCCAAAAATGCCTATTTTCAAATGCGAATAATGACAATTGTTGACTGTCAAAATTAAAAATTTTCATATTCCAAAAATGACTATTTTCAACTGCCAATAATGGCAATTATCAACTGTCAAAATTGAAAAATTTCACATTCCAAAAATGACTATTTTCAACTGCCAATAATGGCAATTATCAATTGTCAAAATTGAAAATTTTCACATTCCAAAAATGACTATTTTCTACTGCCAATAATGGCAATTATCAACTGTCAAAATTGAAAATTTTCACATTCCAAAAATGACTATTTTCAACAGCCAATAATGGCAATTATCAACTGTAAAAATTGAAAATTTTCACATTCGAAAAATGACTATTTTCAACTGCCAATAATGGCAATTATCAACTGCAAAAATTGAAAATTTTCACATTCCAAAAATGACTATTTTCAACTGCCAATAATGGCAGTTATCAACTATAAAAATTGAAAATTTTCACATTCCAAAAATGACTATTTTCAACTGCCAATAATGGCAATTATCAACTGTCAAAATTAAAAATTTTCACATTCCAAAAATGACTATTTTCAACTGCCAATAATGACAATAATCAACTGTCAAAATTGAAAATTTTCTCATTCCTAAAATTACTATTTTCAACTGCGAATAATGACAATTAATAACTGTAAAAATTGAAAATTTTCACATTCCAAAAATTACTATTTTCAACTGCGAATAATGACAATTAATAACTGCAAAAATTGAAAATTTTCACTTTCCAAAAATGACTATTTTCAACTGCCAATAATGACAATAATCAACTGTCAAAATTGAAAATTTCACATTCCAAAAATGACTCTTTTCAACTGCGAATAATGACAATTAATAACTGTAAAAATTGAAAATTTTCACATTCCAAAAATGACTATTTTCAACTGCCAATAATGACAATAATCAACTGTCAAAATTGAAAATTTCACATTCCAAAAATTACTATTTTCAACTGCGAATAATGACAATTAATTACTGTAAAAATTGAAAATTTTCACATTCCAAAAATTACTATTTTCAACTGCGAATAATGACAATTAATAACTGTAAAAATTGAAAATTTTCACATTCCAAAAATGACTCTTTTCAACTGCGAATAATGACAATTAATAACTGTAAAAATTGAAAATTTTCACATTCCAAAAATGACTATTTTCAACTGCCAATAATGGCAATTATCAACTGTCAAAATTAAAAAATTTCACATTCCAAAAATGACTATTTTCAACTGCCAATAATGGCAATTATCAACAGTCAAAATTGAAAATTTTCACATTCCAAAAATGACTATTTTCAACTGCCAATAATGGCAATTATCAACTGTCAAAATTGAAAATGTTCACATTCCAAAAATGACTATTTTCAACTGCCAATAATGGCAATTATCAACTGTCAAAATTAAAAAATTTCAAATTCCAAAAGTGACTATTTTCAACTGCCAATATTGACAATTATCAACTGTAAAAATTGAAAATTTTTACATTCCAAAAATGACTATTTTCTACTGCCAATAACGACAATGTTTACTGCCAAAAATGACAATTTTCAACTGTCCAAAATTACCATTTTTGACAAAAGAAAACCTTTTTCAATTCCCAAAATCGATACTTTTCAACTGAGACAAGTGACCATTTTCATGTGCCATAAGACCATTTTACCTGCCAAAATTGACAATTTCCAAGTGCCAAAAATGACTTTTTTCCAACAGTCAAAAGTGACATTTTTTCCAACCGTCAAAAATGACGATTTTAAACAATCAAAATTGACTTGTCCAATGCTGAAAATGAATAATGTGAGAATGTGACACAACAATAAAAATTGTATTTTATTCTATTCAAGTGCTAAAAATGACAATTTCAAGTCTCGAGAATGATCATTCTCAACTGCCAAAAATGGTCAAAAAGGACAATTTTTAGCTTCAAAATATGATAATATTCATCTGCCAATAACAAAATAGCAATTTTTAACTGACGAAAAAGAAAATTTTCAAGTGTCAAGTGACCATTTTAACTGACAAAAATGAAAATTTCTAACTTCGATAAATGACAATTTTCAACTTGCAATTATGACAATTCTTAGCAGTCAAAAATAAATATTTTCGTATTTCAGAAAATGGCGATTTTCAGATGCAAAAAATGAGAATATTCAACTGCCAAAAATAACAATTTTTACTGCCGTAAAACAATTTTCAACTGTCAAAGCTGTCATTTTTGGCAGTTCAAAGGTATTTTCAACTTTTAAAAATAATACTCTTGAACTATCAAAAATGACAATATTTACTGCCTTACATCTTGACAATTTTCAAATGATCAAAATTGCCAAAAAAAAGACAATTTTCAACTGCCCAGAAACGATAATTTTCAAATGAAAAGTGTAACCATTTTTAAATTACTTTTTTCAACCAAAAAAGGAACAATTTTTAATTCCCAAAAAAAAAAAAATTTCAAATGAAAAGAGTGACCATTTTTGAATCACTTTTTTTCAACCAAAAATGGAATAATTTTTAACTTCCAAAAAAAGACAATTTTCAAGAGTCCAAAAACGATAATTTTCAAATGAAAAGTGTAACCATTTTTAAATTACTTTTTAAACCAAAAAAGGAACAATTTTTAACTCCCAAAAACAGTAATTTTCAATTTAAAAGAGTGACCATTTTTAAGCGCCAAAAGACCATTTTACCTACCTAAAATGACGATTTTCAACGGTCCAAAATTGCAAAAATAAAACAATTTTCAACAGTACAAAATTACTTGTTCAACCAAAAAACTCCAAAAAAACGATAATTTACTTACATCTGCAAAATTCACTCCTTCATATTTTGGCCACATTTTCGACAATTGGTACCACTGCATTGAGCTATATGCAATTGAATTCGTTAATTCTAAAACGCCAACATTTAAAAAATGTAGTTTTAATTTTTTAATTTTTTTTAATTTCAGTAATGGATTTCAAATACAAATGCCTCCTGGAGAACGTACCGACGAGACACTACATAGCGGACCTGGACACCGGCAACCCGATAAGCCAGCTGATTCACATCAAGAAGGTGAACATCTTCAATATCTTCGTCCTGGGCAGCGCCAAGAACATCAAGCTGGTCCTGGAAGGAGCGGACGCCATCAGCATGTACGCGAAGGAGTTTTCCTGGCACGCCATCACTCACGAGAACGAGTTCACCAAGGTAGACAGCAGAAACGCGAGGGTCGTCTTCGTGAAACCCATCCTGAGAAAACGCTACGCCGAGAGCATGAAGAGCATCAAGGAGAAGTACTGCGTTCAGGATAAATCGGATTTAATGCTGGGGTTCTACTACGATCTGGCTGTGCGTTCTTTAAAGGCCGTTGCGTAAGTGTTGTTGATCGGTTTGGATTGTTATTGGTGGTGAAATGAGAAATTTATGGAGAGAGTGCGGCAAAATTTGTGTTTCAGCGCAGCGTTTGTTGTTAATGCAAAGTTCGGATGATTTTTTTATTGACAAGTATCAAGGGCGGCAAGTGAGTTATAACGGTGGAGGGTAATAGTTACCCAAGACCGGTAGCACTTCGTGAACAAAAACCTTTAATCCCTCAATAAATAACCGTTTAAATCATTAAGATGAATGTAGAATTTCGACATGACTTATTATTCCGGGATTTTTACGGCACGTTTATTTGAAAATAGTAAAGGGTTACAAGTTTTGAGATGATTTAACGTTCAAATGATCAAAATCATGCCTCAGAATTACTATTTAAAAGCTTTTAAACATTTTACATTCGCATTTCCACGCCTCGTCGCCATCTATTCGACGATGGCCGAACTACTAAGTGATGTTTTTGAACAGCGCCAAAATGCTCGAACTTTATCCTTATAATCAAAGTGTTAATATTCAGCAATGCGCTGTACACGAAACGATAGACTATTTAATTCCGAATCGAATGGTGTATAAAATAGCTGAGGCAATTTAGCTGTTTTCTTGTAATTTGCGAATGAAAATTAAGCACGACACACTTACCGACATTTACAGTTCACTGTAACTTAAAAATTAAATGCACAACAATTTCTTATATTCTTCAATGAAATACAGGTCCCAATACTTATTACTGATTATTCAATTAACTTTTTATATTATTAATGCATTACAATAAGAGAAATATATGAGGAATCCTAATCTTCATAGAGGGTACCCTCTGTTATCGTGGGGATCAACTACGTTTTCATTTGTGGATTTAATAATTGTTTTAATAATGAACGAATATTTAAAAACTTAAGAAGACTGTTATCTTATAATAAAATAAATTTACTTGTAGATATTTTCGTATTTAAATTGCAGAAACAATACATTATAATATATCCGCCTAATTACAGGCAACCCGATAAACGCATAACTACTATAAAAAACTTCAAATTTTAAAGGTGACAGTGACAAACCATAAGTGTAATCCTCAGTAAAGCTTCAAAAATAGTGCGAATATTTAAGTATTTAAATTGCAGAAATAATTATATTACACAAACGCCTACTGACAGACAATGCAATACACGCATACATAATATTAATGTATTACTAAAAACTTCCAATATTAAACGTGACAGGAACAAAACCATAAGTGTAATCCTCCGTAAAGCTTAAAAAATAATATGAATATTAAAGTATTTAAATTGCAGAAATAATTATATTATATAAACGCCTACTTACAGGCAACCGAATATACGTATAACTAATAATGATTTATTATTAAGAACTTCAAATTTTAATCGTAACCGAGACAAAACCATAAGTGTAATATTTTTAAAGCGTTGCTAAGGATTACACTCATGCTTGTGTCCCTATTAAATTTAAAATTAGAAGTTTTTAATAAAAAATCATATTAGTTATGGCAGATTGGGTTGCCTACAAGTAGGCGTTTATATAATACCATTGTTTCCGCAATTTAAATACTTAAATATTCCCACTATTTTTGAAGCTTTACTCAGGATTACACTTATGGTTTTGTCTCTGTTACGTATAAAATTGGAAGTTTTTAATAATAAATTAATTCGAGTTATGCGTATATCGGGTTGCTTGGGATTAGGCGTGTATGTTATAAAATATTGTTTCTGCAATTTAACTACGTAAATATTCACAAGTGAATTTATTTAATCATGAGATAACATTTTCTTTAAGTTTTTAAATATTCTTTTATTATTACAACAATTATTACATCCACAAATTATTAAGTAGTTTATCCCCACGATAACAGGTAGAGCTCTCTACTTAGATTATGATTTCTCGTATATTTCTCTTATTGTAATGCATTAACAATATAAATAGTTGAATGTTTAATCAGGAATAAGTATTGTAACCCATATTTGATTGAAGAATATAGCAAATTCTCCTTTATTGAATTTTTATGTTACAGTGAACTGTAAATGTCGGTAAGTGTGTCGTGCTTAATTTTCATTCGCAAATTACAGAAAACCCGCTAAATTTCCTCAGCTATTTTGTACACCATTCGATTTGGAATTAAATAGTCTATCGTTTCGTGTACAGCGCATTGGTGAATATTAACACTTTGATTATAAGGATAAAGTTCGAGCATTTTGGCGCTGTTCAAAAACATCACTTAGCAGTTCCGCCACCGTCCAATAGATGGCGACGAGGCGCGGAAATCCGAATGAGAAATGTTTAAAAGCTTCTAAATAGCAATTCTAAGGGATGATTTTGATAATGTAAGCATTAAATGACCGCCAAACATATAATCCTTTAATTTTTTGAAATAAAGGTGATGTAAAAATCCTGCAATAATAAATATTGCCGCAGCAATTTTTGAATGCTTAAATTGATTTTAATGATTCAAATTGTAATTTACAGAGTTTAATAATAAACAATAATAGTATATTGTACAACGAGCATATAATGATATTAATAGCTATTATATGCGAGTTGTACACAACTTAAATGTGTAAAAAGAAAAAATCATGGTACACTTGTGTTTTTTTTTTAAATGAACATACTTTACAACGGAACCATGGGCCGTAAATTGATCGAACCACCCGGAGAGCGGAGCTTGTAAATTAAAGAAAATGACCGATCGGGCATGAAATTTACGGTGCATTTTTGTAAAACGTAAAACTTTTATTTATCCACTTTTAGTTCAATGGTTCAAGGATTCAACAGATCGTACAGTTACATAAAATGCGCCGAGTACAACGGAACGAACAGTCCGGATCGGACGGGAATGGATTTCCTGTCGCACTTCATCAAGGTACCTCAAGAACGCAGAATGTCGATCGAAATTGTTGAATTTTCATTTCTTTTTTTAGGCGACGGTGGAGCCTTCGTTCGGACCGATAAACGTCACCACAAACGGGTACAGCTCTCTGGATTTCTCCATGAATCTGCAAGCCATCACCTTCCGCGAAGGGTCGGTCTTCTACAAAGCCAACATCGGCGACTGGAGGGCGGGATACGAAAACGCGATCAACATTAGTTCACCGAACGCATTGAAGAATTACACCTCTTTCACTTATTACAGGATTGCTGCGATTCAGGTGATTACAGAAATATTTTTCGTTCTGGTTAATATCGTTGAACTTGTGAAATAGTGTTTCCACCATTTTACCACCCAACAAATTTACAGTAATCTCAGCGAAAGCATTTTTATTTGTCCCACCATTCGACAGTCCAATTGATCCCAACAAATTTTAAAATTTGGAAAAACTGTTCTTATTTAAAGGTAGAAACGCCAAAGTGGCGGAATCTATTGCTTGAATGCTGTACTGTTTTTATTTGTTTATTTTGTTGATTTCAGCAAAAACCTTTTTTATTTGAAGACCCCACGGCGCCGAAAGGCTTCTCGGGGTACTGCATCGACCTGATCGACACCATCGCCAAAAATTTGAATTTCGATTACGAGATCAACGAGGTCGTCGACCGCGATGCGGGGTACAGGGGGGGAGAGGGCGAATGGAACGGCGTGATCAGGGAGTTGGTGGAAAGAAGGGCGGATATCGGTCTCGGCACCATCTCCATCACCGAGGATAGAGCTTCGGCGATCGACTTCACCGTTCCGATCTACGAAATGGTGGGACATTCCATGCTGATGAAGGTTCCGCAGGAGGACACGTCGCTCTTCAGGTTCATACACATTTTCGATGTTTGGATTTGGGTCGGGATCATCGCCTTCTATCTCTTGTCGAGGTGAGTGATCATTTGAAGAAGTTCAGTTTTAAATAATTTCTTTCCAGTTTGATGGTCTGGGTGTTGTAAGGTTATTACTTGAGGAAGTTCAGCTCCGAATAATTTTTTTTCCAGTTTGATGTTCTGGGTGTTGCAAGGTTATTACTTGAGGAAGTTCAGCTCCGATTAATTTTTTTTTCCAGTTTGATGATCTGGGTGTTGTAAGGTTATTACTTGATGAAGTTCAGCTCCGATTATTTTTTTTCCAGTTTGATGCTCTGGGTGCTGTACGTCTTGAGTCCGTACGGTGGAAGATACCGCCAGCCGGACGATCGCCGTCGAAACTTCACCTTCATCGAGTGCCTCTGGTTTTGTCTGGTCTCTTTCACGCCGCAGGGATCCGGTGAAGCTCCCTCGAACTGGTCCGGACGCGTTATCGCCGGCGCCTGGTGGTTCTTCGCCTTCGCGATGTTCTCTTCGTACAGCGCCAACCTCTCGGCCTTTCTCACCGTCTCGCGTTTCGAGGCGCCCATCAAGTCTCTCGATGATTTGGCCAAACAATACAGGATCGAATACGCTCCACTGAATGGATCTGAAACCATGAGGTACTTCAAGTTGATGGCCGACATCGAGAAACGGCTTTACGAGTATGTAACATTAACTCAAAATCTAGCGTTAATACACAATCAGATTTTTACAGAATCACGAAGAATAATCAATTCTAAGCATCTTTGGAAAGTTTGAAGTTTGTTGCAACTGTTTCTCTATTTATTTAATTCGTTTGAAAAATTTAGAACTTTTAATTTGAAAGAACATCCGTTCAAGTGTAATTATTTCAAAGCTAGCGCTAACGCACAATCAGATTTTTATAGAATTACGAAGAATAATCAATTCTAAGCATCTTTGGAAAGTTTGAAGTTTGTTGCAACTGTTTCTCTATTTATTTAATTCGTTTGAAAAATTTAGAACTTTTAATTTGAAAGAACATCCGTTCAAGTGTAATTATTTCAAAATCTAGCGTTACTGCACAATCAGATTTTTATAGAATCACGAAGAATAATCAATTCTAAGCATCTTTGGAAAGTTTGAAGTTTGTTGCTTACTAATTTTAGCGAGTTGAAAAAAATATGAAAACAATTGCCATCGAATTGAAACTTTCCAAATTTACACAAAATGAATGCTAAAGTACGGATCTGTAAAAACAATTAACACTTCATTCCCAAATTTTGAAATAATTTCACGTAAATGGAACGTTAAATTATGAAAAAAATGTAATAATTTTAGCGAGTTGAAAAAAATATAAAAACGATTGCCATCGACTTGAAACTTTCCAAATTTACACAAAATGAATGCCAAAGTGCGGATCTGCAAAAACAATTAACACTTCAACCCCAAATTTTGAAATAATTTCACGTAAATGGAACGTTAAATTTTGAAAAAATGTAATAATTTTAGCGAGTTGAAAAAAATATAAAAACGATTGCCATCGACTTGAAACTTCCCAAATTTACACAAAATGAATGCCAAAGTACGGATCTGTAAAAACAATTAACACTTCAACCCCAAATTTTGAAATAATTTCACGTAAATGGAACGTTAAATTTTGAAAAAAATGTAATAATTTTAGCGAGTTGAAAAAAATATAAAAACGATTGCCATCGACTTGAAACTTTCCAAATTTACACAAAATAAATGCCAAAGTACGGATCTGTAAAAACAATTAACACTTCAACCCCAAATTTTGAAATAATTTCACCTAAATGGAACGTTAAATTTTGAAAAAAATTTAATAATTTTAGCGAGTTGAAAAAAATATAAAAACGATTGCCATCGTCTTGAAACTTTCCAAATTTACACAAAATGAATGCCAAAGTACGGATCTGTAAAAACAATTAACACTTCAACCCCAAATTTTGAAATAATTTCACGTAAATGGAACGTTAAATTTTGAAAAAAATGTAATAATTTCAACGAGTTGAAAAAAATATAAAAACGATTGCCATCGATTTGAAACTTTCCAAATTTACACAAAATGAATGCCAAAGTACGGATCTGTAAAAACAATTAACACTTCATCCCCAAATTTTGAAATAATTTCACGTAAATGGAACGTTAAATTTTGAAAAAAATGTAATAACTTTAACGAGTTGAAAAAAATATAAAAACGATTGCCATCGACTTGAAACTTTCCAAATTTACACATAATGAATGCCAAAGTACGGATCTGTAAAAACAATTAACACTTCATCCCCAAATTTTGAAATAATTTCACGTAAATGGAACGTTAAATTTTGAAAAAAAGCAATCATTTTAGCGAATTGAAAAAATATAAAAACGATTGCCATCGTCTTGAAACTTTCTAAATTTACACAAAATGAATGCCAAAGTACGGATCTGTAAAAACAATTAACACTTCATCCCCAAATTTTGAAATAATTTCACGTAAATGGAACGTTAAATTTTGAAAAAAATGTAATAACTTTAACGAGTTGAAAAAAATATAAAAACGATTGCCATCGACTTGAAACTTTCCAAATTTACACATAATGAATGCCAAAGTACGGATCTGTAAAAACAATTAACACTTCATCCCCAAATTTTGAAATAATTTCACGAAAATGGAACGTTAAATTTTGAAAAAAAGCAATCATTTTAGCGAATTGAAAAAATATAAAAACGATTGCCATCGTCTTGAAACTTTCTAAATTTACACAAAATGAATGCCAAAGTACGGATCTGTAAAAACAATTAACACTTCATCCCCAAATTTTGAAATAATTTCACGTAAATGGAACGTTAAATTTTGAAAAAAATGTAATAACTTTAACGAGTTGAAAAAAATATAAAAACGATTTCCATCGACTTGAAACTTTCCAAATTTAAAATTTGTCGATTGTACACTTTCAGAAAATGGTTGCAACTGAACATGGCGGACAACGCGACGAATTACCAATCGGCCCAGCTGGCCGTCTGGGATTACCCGCTAAGCGACCATTTCACGAAGCTGTGGAACACCATGCAACGCACCGGACTACCCCAAACGATCGAGGAGGCCTTGCAACGAGTAAGAGATTCGGAGTCGTCCGGCGAAGGTTTCGTCTTCTTAGCCGACGCCACCGACATTCGCTACTTCGCCCTCACCAATTGCGACGTCCAAATGGTTGGCGAGGAATTCCACAAGAAGTCGTACGCGATCGCCACCCAGAAAGGATCGCCGTTGGGAAGTCAATTAAGCAACATGTTAGTCAAATTCTAAATACTCTTCATTCCCTAATTAATAATTATCTGACTTCTATGAATTTTAATTTTTTGAACATTTTCCCGTCTTCTTATTATTGACGTATAGAATTTTGAAGCCATTCATGTTAATTTTTTACAAATACTCTTGCCTTCTTGTTGCTTTTTTGTTTTTTTTTGTTGTTTTTGGCGACGACTACGAGGTCATCTGCCACCACCGTTTGCGTTAATGTATCATACCTTTTTGTTGTTGACGTATTTGACGTACAGAATTTTTTCTCTGGAAGTAATGCCCTTTATCTTTTAGCATTTTACAACTATACAATCAACGCCACATGGAAATCTTGAAGGAGAAATGGTGGGCCAAGAATCCAAGCAGAGTACAGTGCGACACCTACGTTTTGGAAAGTATCGGAATTGGAAATATCGGAGGTGTCTTTATTTTCCTGGGCGTGGCTATGTTGATTTTCGTGGCGTTCTTCACCGTCAGATATTTTTTAATCAATTTAACGCGAAGGTTTAGAAAGCGAAGAGTCGGAGGCAAATAAGCAAGCTCAGTTACACGCCAAAGAATTGCGGAACCTTACAAGAGTGCAGCACAACCTTTACTTATCCAACACTTGAATTATTCTTAGAAAGACACAATGTTTGAGTTGAAAAAATAAAGTTTTTTTTTGAGGATTTAAAAAATTTATTGAGGCGTAAACTACAATAAATTTGGAGTGGATTTGGTAATTTAGCAGTTGCTGACGATTGTTTTTATATTTTTTTAAACGCTCTGAAAAATTGCGAATTTAAAATTCCATAAACAAACTTCTCGTGCGATTATTTCAAAAATTGTTAAGAATTTATTTAGGGTGGTATATCGGGCGTAAACTACAATCAATTTGGAGTGGATTTGGTAATTTGGCAGTTGCTGACGATTGTTTTTATATTTTTTTTAAACGCTTTGAAAAATTGCGAATTTAAAATTCCATAAACAAACTTCTCGTGCGATTATTTTGAAAATTGTTAAGAATTTATTTGCGGTGGTGAATCGGGCGTAAATTACAATCAATTTGGAGTGGATTTGGTAATTTGGCAGTTGCTGACGATTGTTTTTATATTTTTTTTAAACGCTTTGAAAAATTGCGAATTTAAAATTCCATAAACAAACTTCTCGTGCGATTATTTCAAAAATTGTTAAGAATTTATTTGCGGTGGTGTATCGGGCGTAAATTACAATCAATTTGGAGTGGATTTGGTAATTTGGCAGTTGCTGACGATTGTTTTTATATTTTTTTTAAACGCTTTGAAAAATTGCGAATTTAAAATTCCATAAACAAACTTCTCGTGCGATTGTTTTAAAAATTGTTAAGAATTTATTTGCGGTGGTGTATCGGGCGTAAACTACAATCAATTTGGAGTGGATTTGGTAATTTGGCAGATGCTGACGATTGTTTTTATATTTTTTTTAAACGCTTTGAAAAATTGCGAATTTAAAATTCTATAAACAAACTTCTCGTGCGATTATTTTAAAAATTGTTGGGAATTTATTTGCGGTGGTGTATCGGGCGTAAACTACAATCAATTTGGAGTGGATTTGGTAATTTGGCAGTTGCTGACGATTGTTTTTATATTTTTTTTAAACGCTTTGAAAAATTGCGAATTTAAAATTCCATAAACAAACTTCTCGTGCGATTATTTCAAAAATTGTTAAGAATTTATTTGCGGTGGTGTATCGGGCGTAAACTACAATCAATTTGGAGTGGATTTGGTAATTTGGCAGATGCTGACAATTGTTTTTATATTTTTTTTAACGCTTTGAAAAATTGCGATTTTAAAATTCCATAAACAACCTTCTCGTGCGATTATTTCAAAAATTGTTAAGAATTTATTTGCGGTGGTGTATCGGGCGTAAACTACAATCTATTTGGAGAGGATTTGGTAATTTGGCAGATGCTGACGATTGTTTTTATATTTTTTTTAAACGCTTTGAAAAATTGCAAATTTAAAATTCCATAAACAAACTTCTCGTGCGATTATTTTAAAAATTGTTAAGAATTTATTTGCGGTGGTGTATCGGGCGTTAACCACAATCAATTTGGAGTGGATTTGGTAATTTGGCAGTTGCTGACGATTGTTTTTATATTTTTTTTAAACGCTTTGAAAAATTGCGAATTTAAAATTCAATAAACAAACTTCTCGTGCGATTGTTTTAAAAATTGTTAAGAATTTATTTGCGGTGGTGTATCGGGCGTAAACTACAATCAATTTGAAGTGGATTTGGTTTTTTGGCAGTTGCTGACGATTGTTTTTATATTTTTTTAAACGCTTTGAAAAATTGCGAATTTAAAATTCTATAAACAAACTTCTCGTGCGATTATTTTAAAAATTGTTGGGAATTTATTTGCGGTGGTGTATCGGGCGTAAACTACAATCAATTTGGAGTGGATTTGGTAATTTGGCAGTTGCTGACGATTGTTTTTATATTTTTTTTAAACGCTTTGAAAAATTGCGAATTTAAAATTCCATAAACAAATTTCTCGTGCGATTATTTCAAAAATTGTTAAGAATTTATTTGCGGTGGTGTATCGGGCGTAAACTACAATCAATTTGGAGTGGATTTGGTAATTTGGCAGATGCTGACAATTGTTTTTATATTTTTTTTAACGCTTTGAAAAATTGCGATTTTAAAATTCCATAAACAACCTCCTCGTGCGATTATTTCAAAAATTGTTAAGAATTTATTTGCGGTGGTGTATCGGGCGTAAACTACAATCTATTTGGAGAGGATTTGGTAATTTGGCAGATGTTGACGATTGTTTTTATATTTTTTTTTAAACGCTTTGAAAAATTGCAAATTTAAAATTCCATAAACAAACTTCTCGTGCGATTATTTTAAAAATTGTTAAGAATTTATTTGCGGTGGTGTATCGGGCGTTAACCACAATCAATTTGGAGTGGATTTGGTAATTTGGCAGTTGCTGACGATTGTTTTTATATTTTTTTTAAACGCTTTGAAAAATTGCAAATTTAAAATTCCATAAACAAACTTCTCGTGCGATTATTTTAAAAATTGTTAAGAATTTATTTGCGGTGGTGTATCGGGCGTTAACCACAATCAATTTGGAGTGGATTTGGTAATTTGGCAGTTGCTGACGATTGTTTTTATATTTTTTTTTAAACGCTTTGAAAAATTGCGAATTTAAAATTCAATAAACAAACTTCTCGTGCGATTGTTTTAAAAATTGTTAAGAATTTATTTGCGGTGGTGTATCGGGCGTAAACTACAATCAATTTGGAGTGGATTTGGTAATTTGGCAGATACTGACGATTGTTTTTATATTTTTTTTAAACGCTTTGAAAAATTGCGAATTTAAAATTCTATAAACAAACTTCTCGTGCGATTGTTTTAAAACTTGTTAAGAATTTATTTGCGGTGGTGTATCGGGCGTAAACTACAATCAATTTGAAGTGGATTTGGTTTTTTGGCAGTTGCTGACGATTGTTTTTATATTTTTTTAAACGCTTTCAAAAATTGCAAATTTAAAATTCCATAAACAAACTTCTCGTGCGATTATTTTAAAAATTGTTAAGAATTTATTTGCGGTGGTGTATCGGGCGTTAACCACAATCAATTTGGAGTGGATTTGGTAATTTGGCAGTTGCTGACGATTGTTTTTATATTTTTTTTAAACGCTTTGAAAAATTGCGAATTTAAAATTCCATAAACAAACTTCTCGTGCGATTATTTCAAAAATTGTTGAGAATTTATTTGCGGTGGTGTATCGGGCGTAAACTACAATCAATTTGGAGTGGATTTGGTAATTTGGCAGATACTGACGATTGTTTTTATATTTTTTTTAAACGCTTTGAAAAATTGCGAATTTAAAATTCAATAAACAAACTTCTCGTGCGATTGTTTTAAAAATTGTTAAGAATTTATTTGCGGTGGTGTATCGGGCGTAAACTACAATCAATTTAGAGTAGATTTGGTAATTTGGCAGATGCTGACAATTGTTTTTGTATTTTTTTTAACGCTTTGAAAAATTGCGAATTTAAAATTCCATAAACAAACTTCTCGTGCGATTATTTCAAAAATTGTTGAGAATTTATTTGCGGTGGTGTATCGGGCGTAAACTACAATCAATTTGGAGTGGATTTGGTAATTTGGCAGATACTGACGATTGTTTTTATATTTTTTTTAAACGCTTTGAAAAATTGCGAATTTAAAATTCTATAAACAAACTTCTCGTGCGATTGTTTTAAAAATTGTTAAGAATTTATTTGCGGTGGTGTATCGGGCGTAAACTACAATCAATTTAGAGTAGATTTGGTAATTTGGCAGATGCTGACAATTGTTTTTGTATTTTTTTTAACGCTTTGAAAAATTGCGAATTTAAAATTCCATAAACAAACTTCTCGTGCGATTATTTCAAAAATTGTTGAGAATTTATTTGCGGTGGTGTATCGGGCGTAAACTACAATCAATTTGGAGTGGATTTGGTAATTTGGCAGATACTGACGATTGTTTTTATATTTTTTTTAAACGCTTTGAAAAATTGCGAATTTAAAATTCTATAAACAAACTTCTCGTGCGATTGTTTTAAAACTTGTTAAGAATTTATTTGCGGTGGTGTATCGGGCGTAAACTACAATCAATTTGAAGTGGATTTGGTTTTTTGGCAGTTGCTGACGATTGTTTTTATATTTTTTTAAACGCTTTCAAAAATTGCAAATTTAAAATTCCATAAACAAACTTCTCGTGCGATTATTTTAAAAATTGTTAAGAATTTATTTGCGGTGGTGTATCGGGCGTAAACTACAATCAATTTAGAGTAGATTTGGTAATTTGGCAGATGCTGACAATTGTTTTTGTATTTTTTTTAACGCTTTGAAAAATTGCGAATTTAAAATTCCATAAACAAACTTCTCGTGCGATTATTTCAAAAATTGTTGAGAATTTATTTGCGGTGGTGTATCGGGCGTAAACTACAATCAATTTGGAGTGGATTTGGTAATTTGGCAGTTGCTGACGATTGTTTTTATATTTTTTTTAAACGCTTTGAAAAATTGCGAATTTAAAATTCCATAAACAAACTTCTCGTGCGATTATTTTAAAAATTGTTAAGAATTTATTTGCGGTGGTGTATCGGGCGTAAACTACAATCAATTTGGAGTGGATTTGGTAATTTGGCAGTTGCTGACGATTGTTTTTATATTTTTTTAAACGCTTTCAAAAATTGCAAATTTAAAATTCCATAAACAAACTTCTCGTGCGATTATTTTAAAAATTGTTAAGAATTTATTTGCGGTGGTGTATCGGGCGTAAACTACAATCAATTTAGAGTAGATTTGGTAATTTGGCAGATGCTGACAATTGTTTTTGTATTTTTTTTAACGCTTTGAAAAATTGCGAATTTAAAATTCCATAAACAAACTTCTCGTGCGATTATTTCAAAAATTGTTGAGAATTTATTTGCGGTGGTGTATCGGGCGTAAACTACAATCAATTTGGAGTGGATTTGGTAATTTGGCAGATGCTGACGATTGTTTTTATATTTTTTTTAAACGCTTTGAAAAATTGCGAATTTAAAATTCCATAAACAAACTTCTCGTGCGATTATTTTAAAAATTGTTAAGAATTTATTTGCGGTGGTGTATCGGGCGTTAACCACAATCAATTTGGAGTGGATTTGGTAATTTGGCAGTTGCTGACGATTGTTTTTATATTTTTTTAAACGCTTTCAAAAATTGCAAATTTAAAATTCCATAAACAAACTTCTCGTGCGATTATTTTAAAAATTGTTAAGAATTTATTTGCGGTGGTGTATCGGGCGTAAACTACAATCAATTTGGAGTGGATTTGGTAATTTGGCAGTTGCTGACGATTGTTTTTATATTTTTTTAAACGCTTTCAAAAATTGCAAATTTAAAATTCCATAAACAAACTTCTCGTGCGATTATTTTAAAAATTGTTAAGAATTTATTTGCGGTGGTGTATCGGGCGTAAACTACAATCAATTTAGAGTAGATTTGGTAATTTGGCAGATGCTGACAATTGTTTTTGTATTTTTTTTAACGCTTTGAAAAATTGCGAATTTAAAATTCCATAAACAAACTTCTCGTGCGATTATTTCAAAAATTGTTAAGAATTTATTTGCGGTGGTGTATCGGGCGTAAACTACAATCAATTTGGAGTGGATTTGGTAATTTGGCAGATGCTGACGATTGTTTTTATATTTTTTTTAAACGCTTTGAAAAATTGCGAATTTAAAATTCCATAAACAAACTTCTCGTGCGATTATTTTAAAAATTGTTAAGAATTTATTTGCGGTGGTGTATCGGGCGTTAACCACAATCAATTTGGAGTGGATTTGGTAATTTGGCAGTTGCTGACGATTGTTTTTATATTTTTTTAAACGCTTTCAAAAATTGCAAATTTAAAATTCCATAAACAAACTTCTCGTGCGATTATTTTAAAAATTGTTAAGAATTTATTTGCGGTGGTGTATCGGGCGTAAACTACAATCAATTTGGAGTGGATTTGGTAATTTGGCAGATGCTGACGATTGTTTTTATATTTTTTTTAAACGCTTTGAAAAATTGCGAATTTAAAATTCCATAAACAAACTTCTCGTGCGATTATTTTAAAAATTGTTAAGAATTTATTTGCGGTGGTGTATCGGGCGTTAACCACAATCAATTTGGAGTGGATTTGGTAATTTGGCAGTTGCTGACGATTGTTTTTATATTTTTTTAAACGCTTTCAAAAATTGCAAATTTAAAATTCCATAAACAAACTTCTCGTGCGATTATTTTAAAAATTGTTAAGAATTTATTTGCGGTGGTGTATCGGGCGTAAACTACAATCAATTTAGAGTAGATTTGGTAATTTGGCAGATGCTGACAATTGTTTTTGTATTTTTTTTAACGCTTTGAAAAATTGCGAATTTAAAATTCCATAAACAAACTTCTCGTGCGATTATTTCAAAAATTGTTGAGAATTTATTTGCGGTGGTGTATCGGGCGTAAACTACAATCAATTTGGAGTGGATTTGGTAATTTGGCAGTTGCTGACGATTGTTTTTATATTTTTTTTAAACGCTTTGAAAAATTGCGAATTTAAAATTCCATAAACAAACTTCTCGTGCGATTATTTTAAAAATTGTTAAGAATTTATTTGCGGTGGTGTATCGGGCGTTAACCACAATCAATTTGGAGTGGATTTGGTAATTTGGCAGTTGCTGACGATTGTTTTTATATTTTTTTTAAACGCTTTGAAAAATTGCGAATTTAAAATTCAATAAACAAACTTCTCGTGCGATTGTTTTAAAAATTGTTAAGAATTTATTTGCGGTGGTGTATCGGGCGTAAACTACAATCAATTTAGAGTAGATTTGGTAATTTGGCAGATGCTGACAATTGTTTTTGTATTTTTTTTAACGCTTTGAAAAATTGCGAATTTAAAATTCCATAAACAAACTTCTCGTGCGATTATTTCAAAAATTGTTGAGAATTTATTTGCGGTGGTGTATCGGGCGTAAACTACAATCAATTTGGAGTGGATTTGGTAATTTGGCAGTTGCTGACGATTGTTTTTATATTTTTTTTAAACGCTTTGAAAAATTGCGAATTTAAAATTCAATAAACAAACTTCTCGTGCGATTGTTTTAAAAATTGTTAAGAATTTATTTGCGGTGGTGTATCGGGCGTAAACTACAATCAATTTAGAGTAGATTTGGTAATTTGGCAGATGCTGACAATTGTTTTTGTATTTTTTTTAACGCTTTGAAAAATTGCGAATTTAAAATTCCATAAACAAACTTCTCGTGCGATTATTTCAAAAATTGTTGAGAATTTATTTGCGGTGGTGTATCGGGCGTAAACTACAATCAATTTGGAGTGGATTTGGTAATTTGGCAGATGCTGACGATTGTTTTTATATTTTTTTTAAACGCTTTGAAAAATTGCGAATTTAAAATTCTATAAACAAACTTCTCGTGCGATTATTTTAAAAATTGTTGGGAATTTATTTGCGGTGGTGTATCGGGCGTAAACTACAATCAATTTGGAGTGGATTTGGTAATTTGGCAGTTGCTGACGATTGTTTTTATATTTTTTTTAAACGCTTTGAAAAATTGCGAATTTAAAATTCCATAAACAAACTTCTCGTGCGATTATTTCAAAAATTGTTAAGAATTTATTTGCGGTGGTGTATCGGGCGTAAACTACAATCAATTTGGAGTGGATTTGGTAATTTGGCAGATGCTGACAATTGTTTTTATATTTTTTTTAACGCTTTGAAAAATTGCGATTTTAAAATTCCATAAACAACCTCCTCGTGCGATTATTTCAAAAATTGTTAAGAATTTATTTGCGGTGGTGTATCGGGCGTAAACTACAATCTATTTGGAGAGGATTTGGTAATTTGGCAGATGCTGACGATTGTTTTTATATTTTTTTTAAACGCTTTGAAAAATTGCAAATTTAAAATTCCATAAACAAACTTCTCGTGCGATTATTTTAAAAATTGTTAAGAATTTATTTGCGGTGGTGTATCGGGCGTTAACCACAATCAATTTGGAGTGGATTTGGTAATTTGGCAGTTGCTGACGATTGTTTTTATATTTTTTTTAAACGCTTTGAAAAATTGCGAATTTAAAATTCAATAAACAAACTTCTCGTGCGATTGTTTTAAAAATTGTTAAGAATTTATTTGCGGTGGTGTATCGGGCGTAAACTACAATCAATTTGAAGTGGATTTGGTTTTTTGGCAGTTGCTGACGATTGTTTTTATATTTTTTTAAACGCTTTGAAAAATTGCGAATTTAAAATTCTATAAACAAACTTCTCGTGCGATTATTTTAAAAATTGTTGGGAATTTATTTGCGGTGGTGTATCGGGCGTAAACTACAATCAATTTGGAGTGGATTTGGTAATTTGGCAGTTGCTGACGATTGTTTTTATATTTTTTTTAAACGCTTTGAAAAATTGCGAATTTAAAATTCCATAAACAAATTTCTCGTGCGATTATTTCAAAAATTGTTAAGAATTTATTTGCGGTGGTGTATCGGGCGTAAACTACAATCAATTTGGAGTGGATTTGGTAATTTGGCAGATGCTGACAATTGTTTTTATATTTTTTTTAACGCTTTGAAAAATTGCGATTTTAAAATTCCATAAACAACCTTCTCGTGCGATTATTTCAAAAATTGTTAAGAATTTATTTGCGGTGGTGTATCGGGCGTTAACCACAATCAATTTGGAGTGGATTTGGTAATTTGGCAGTTGCTGACGATTGTTTTTATATTTTTTTTAAACGCTTTGAAAAATTGCGAATTTAAAATTCAATAAACAAACTTCTCGTGCGATTGTTTTAAAAATTGTTAAGAATTTATTTGCGGTGGTGTATCGGGCGTTAACCACAATCAATTTGGAGTGGATTTGGTAATTTGGCAGTTGCTGACGATTGTTTTTATATTTTTTTTAAACGCTTTGAAAAAATGCGAATTTAAAATTCCATAAACAAACTTCTCGTGCGATTATTTCAAAAATTGTTAAGAATTTATTTGCGGTGGTGTATCGGGCGTAAACTACAATCAATTTGGAGTGGATTTGGTAATTTGGCAGATGCTGACGATTGTTTTTATATTTTTTTTAAACGCTTTGAAAAAATGCGAATTTAAAATTCCATAAACAAACTTCTCGTGCGATTATTTCAAAAATTGTTGAGAATTTATTTGCGGTGGTGTATCGGGCGTAAACTACAATCAATTTAGAGTAGATTTGGTAATTTGGCAGATGCTGACAATTGTTTTTGTATTTTTTTTAACGCTTTGAAAAATTGCGAATTTAAAATTCCATAAACAAACTTCTCGTGCGATTATTTCAAAAATTGTTGAGAATTTATTTGCGGTGGTGTATCGGGCGTAAACTACAATCAATTTGGAGTGGATTTGGTAATTTGGCAGATGCTGACGATTGTTTTTATATTTTTTTTAAACGCTTTGAAAAATTGCGAATTTAAAATTCCATAAACAAACTTCTCGTGCGATTATTTTAAAAATTGTTGGGAATTTATTTGCGGTGGTGTATCGGGCGTAAACTACAATCAATTTGGAGTGGATTTGGTTTTTTGGCAGTTGCTGACGATTGTTTTTATATTTTTTTTAAACGCTTTGAAAAGTTGCGAATTTAAAATTCCATAAACAAACTTCTCGTGCGATTATTTCAAAAATTGTTGGGAATTTATTTGCGGTGGTGTATCAGGCGTAAACTACAATAAATTTGGAGTGGATTTGGTGATTTGGCAGTTGCTGACGATTGTTTTTATATTTTTTTTAACGCTTTGAAAAATTGCGAATTTAAAATTCCATAAACAAACTTCTCGTGCGATTATTTCAAAAATTGTTAGGAATTTATTTGCGGTGGTGTATCGGGCGTAAACTACAATCAATTTGGAGTGGATTTGGTAATTTGGCAGATGCTGACGATTGTTTTTATATTTTTTTTAAACGCTTTGAAAAATTGCGAATTTAAAATTCAATAAACAAACTTCTCGTGCGATTATTTCAAAAATTGTTAGGAATTTATTTGCGGTGGTGTATCGGGCGTAAACTACAATCAATTTGGAGTGGATTTGGTAATTTGGCAGTTGCTGACGATTGTTTTTATATTTTTTTTAAACGCTTTGAAAAATTGCGAATTTAAAATTCAATAAACAAACTTCTCGTGCGATTATTTCAAAAATTGTTAGGAATTTATTTGCGGTGGTGTATCGGGCGTAAACTACAATCAATTTGGAGTGGATTTGGTAATTTGGCAGATGCTGACGATTGTTTTTATATTTTTTTTAAACGCTTTGAAAAATTGCGAATTTAAAATTCAATAAACAAACTTCTCGTGCGATTATTTCAAAAATTGTTAGGAATTTATTTGCGGTGGTGTATCGGGCGTAAACTACAATCAATTTGGAGTGGATTTGGTAATTTGGCAGATGCTGACGATTGTTTTTATATTTTTTTTAAACGCTTTGAAAAATTGCGAATTTAAAATTCCATAAACAAACTTCTCGTGCGATTATTTCAAAAATTGTTAGGAATTTATTTGCGGTGGTGTATCGGGCGTAAACTACAATCAATTTGGAGTGGATTTGGTAATTTGGCAGATGCTGACGATTGTTTTTATATTTTTTTTAAACGCTTCGAAAAATTGCGAATTTAAAATTCCATAAACAAACTTCTCGTGCGATTATTTCCAAAATTGTTAAGAATTTGTTTGCGGTGGTGTATCGGGCGTAAACTACAATAAATTTGGAGTGGATTTGGTAATTTGGCAGATGCTGACAATTGTTTTTATATTTTTTTTAAACGCTTCGAAAAATTGCGAATTTAAAATTCCATAATCAAACTTCTCGTGCGATTATTTCCAAAATTGTTAAGAATTTATTTGCGGTGGTGTATCGGGCGTAAACTACAATCAATTTGGAGTGGATTTGGTAATTTGGCAGATGCTGACGATTGTTTTTATATTTTTTTTAACGCTTTGCAAAATTGCGAATTTAAAATTCCATAAACAAACTTCTCGTGCTATTATTTTAAAAATTGTTGGGAATTTATTTGCGGTGGTGTATCGGGCGTAAACTACAATAAATTTGGAGTGGATTTGGTAATTTGGCAGATGCTGACAATTGTTTTTATATTTTTTTTAACGCTTTGAAAAATTGCGAATTTAAAATTCCATAATCAAACTTCTCGTGCGATTATTTTAAAAATTGTTAAGAATTTATTTGCGATGGTGTATCGGGCGTAAACTACAATCAATTTGGAGTGGGTTTGGTAATATTGCAGATGATGACATTGATGGGAATATTAATAAACAGCCTACTTTATATGAAAAAAAAATTATTGACATTACCCCAAAGTTAGTAATAAATAAACTCGGCCATACATTAAGCACGTCACATTTACAACGTATAAAACAAAAACGTACCACCGGGTGGAAATCGATGCGATTACCCCCGAGACTCGTTTTTCTTATTATTAAATTTCTCAATCGATACAAAGCGAAGAGGCGATTTCTTTCATAACAACAACAATCCATATTTCCCATAAAAAAGGGTCATTACATAATTAATACATTATTCACATTGGGGGGGGGGGGCACCATTTCCACCCAGTATAATTCTAATGGGGAAGTGCAAGCCAAGGCCGTTTATAAATATTTAATCGACGGTTAATAAATGTGAAAAGTATGGAGAAACCGTTACATCGATCCGTGGACGCGTTTTGTTTAATGAGGTTTACAATATAAAAATGTTTTATTTGTGTAACTGTATGTGGGGTGAGGAAGGGGGAGGGGATTACCGCCACGCGATTCAGTTGAAAATGTGTTGGGATTGTGAATAAATTATCAGATTTATTTAACGCACGTTAAAGTTTTTGTTATCTTTGAAAAATGTTTATTTTAGGGTAGAAAATCGTAATGAAAAGATTGAGAAACAGTTTCAATACATTGAATAAAAGTTATTTCTCAAATCGTTAGATTATTTCATAATTTCAATCCATACAGTCAATAAAACATGAGTAACCAACTGGCGCAGTCGGTAGGATCCTCTAAAAAAACGATCTGCACAGCAATTTTTCGTTTCAACGATTGAAAATTCCGTATTCGGATGACATCCATTAATCCAACTCGAGTGCTGACCCAAGATGTTAATCGTACATCCGACCATTATAAATAATTGACCATCGGACCGCGTGAAAACAGGGAAAACAAGGTCGGCATGTGGACATCGTCGGTAAAAAGTAAACACCAATCCATAATTCATCATGTGTGTGTGTTTATAACGTACACATCCCTTAGCAACAGCACTTAAACGATGGTGATGTGGGCAAATAAACGCCATTTGTTTCGATGGTGTTCACATTATCGGCTTCGCGGTCATGGGGTGCTTCTTGCGGTGGATCGCCGCCGCGCTGACGCTCGGCGTCTTCGGTTGGGCCGACGCGCAGACCGCCCAAACCATCAATGTGTGTAAGTTTTTTTTTTGGCGAATTTGCGAAATTGTTGGATGGTGATGGTTATGTTTTGCAGTGTACGTCAATGAGGAGGGTAACCTGGTCGCGGAGAAGGCGGTGGACGTCGCCATGGATTACGTGAAGAGGAACCTGCAGCTGGGCGTGAAGGTCGAGATGGTGAAGGTTGCCGGGAATAGGACTGATGCGAAAGGAATGTTGGATTCTTGTAAGTTGGAAAATTCCGTAAAAACTAGTCTTGAATTTTTCTCTTGTTTCACAACTGGAAAATTTGATCAAATTTATGACAAAAGTTCAGATTTATCAAAGACGCATTTTTTTCTGAAGAGTTCCGGAAAATCTAGTGATGGTTTCTGTTTGGGGTTTTCCTTTGTTTTACACCTAATTACGTCCGGGATATTTCCTGAACATTTTATTAAAATTCATTAAGCGGTTTTCAAAAAAATTGAAAAAATTAAGTCGAAAGTGCGCATTTTACAAAACAACGATTTTGTAAGGGAAATTCCGGAAAAACCAGTGATGGTTTCTGTTTGGGGTTTTCTTTCCTTTTACACCTAATTACGTCCTGGATATTTCCTGAAAATTTTATTAAAATTCATCAAGCGGTTTTCTGAAAAATTTTAAAAATAAGTCGAAAGTGCGCATTTTACAAAACAACGATTTGTATGGGAAATTCCGGAAAAACCAGTGATGGTTTCTGTTTGGGATTTTCTTTTGTTTAACACCTAATTATGTCGTGAATATTTCCTGAAAATTTTATTAAAATTCATTAAGTGGTTTTCAAAAAAATTGAAAAAATTAAGTCGAAAGTGCGCATTTTACAAAACAACGATTTGTATGGGAAATTCCGGAAAATCCAGTGATGGTTTCTGTTTGGGTTTTTCTTTTGTTTCACACCTAATTACGTCCTGGATATTTCCTGAAAATTTTATTAAAATTCATCAAGTGGTTTTCAAAAAAATTTAAAAAATAAGTCGAAAGTGCACATTTTACAAAACAACGATTTGTATGGGAAATTCCGGAAAAACCAGCTATGGTTTCTGTT
Source organism: Ocypus olens (assembly GCA_910593695.2). Taxonomy (NCBI): domain Eukaryota; kingdom Metazoa; phylum Arthropoda; class Insecta; order Coleoptera; family Staphylinidae; genus Ocypus; species Ocypus olens. The sequence goes on from OU343052.1 coordinate 58,830,551, forward strand.
TGGGTTTTTCTTTTGTTTTACACCTAATTACGTCCTGGATATTTCCTGAAAATTTTATTAAAATTCATCAAGTGGTTTTCAAAAAAATTTAAAAAATAAGTCGAAAGTGCGCATTTTACAAAACAACGATTTGTATGGGAAATTCCGGAAAAACCAGTGATGGTTTCTATTTGGGTTTTTCTCTTGTTTTACACCTAATTACGTCCTGGATATTTCCTGAAAATTTTATTAAAATTCATCAAGTGGTTTTCAAAAAAATTTAAAAAATAAGTCGAAAGTGCGCATTTTACAAAACAACGATTTGTATGGGAAATTCCGGAAAAACCAGTGATGGTTTCTATTTGGGTTTTTCTCTTGTTTTACACCTAATTACGTCCTGGATATTTCCTGAAACTTTTATTAAAATTCATCAAGTGGTTTTCAAAAAAATTTAAAAAATAAGTCGAAAGTGCACATTTTACAAAACAACGATTTGTATGGGAAATTCCGGAAAAACCAGCTATGGTTTCTGTTTGGGTTTTTCTTTTGTTTTACACCTAATTACGTCCTGGATATTTCCTGAAAATTTTATTAAAATTCATCAAGTGGTTTTCAAAAAAATTTAAAAAATACGTCGAAAGCGTGCGTTTTACAAAACAACGATTTGTATGGGAAATTCCGGAAAAACCAGTGATGGTTTCTGTTTGGGTTTTTCTTTTGTTTTACACCTAATTACGTCCTGGATATTTCCTGAAAATTTTATTAAAATTCATCAAGTGGTTTTCAAAAAAATTGAAATAATTAAGTTGAAAGTGCGCGTTTTACAAAACAACGATTTGTATGGGAAATTCCGGAAAAACCAGTGATGGTTTCTGTTTGGGTTTTTCTTTTGTTTTACACCTAATTACGTCCTGGATATTTCCTGAAAATTTTATTAAAATTCATCAAGTGGTTTTCAAAAAAATTTAGAAAATAAGTCGAAAGTGCGCATTTTACAAAACAACGATTTGTATGGGAAATTCCGGAAAAACCAGTGATGGTTTCTATTTGGGTTTTTCTCTTGTTTTACACCTAATTACGTCCTGGATATTTCCTGAAAATTTTATTAAAATTCATCAAGTGGTTTTCAAAAAAATTTAAAAAATAAGTCGAAAGTGCACATTTTACAAAACAACGATTTGTATGGGAAATTCCGGAAAAACCAGCTATGGTTTCTGTTTGGGTTTTTCTTTTGTTTTACACCTAATTACGTCCTGGATATTTCCTGAAAATTTTATTAAAATTCATCAAGTGGTTTTCAAAAAAATTTAAAAAATACGTCGAAAGCGTGCGTTTTACAAAACAACGATTTGTATGGGAAATTCCGGAAAAACCAGTGATGGTTTCTGTTTGGGTTTTTCTTTTGTTTTACACCTAATTACGTCCTGGATATTTCCTGAAAATTTTATTAAAATTCATCAAGCGGTTTTCAAAAAAATTGAAAAAATTAAGTCGAAAGTGCGCTTTTTACAAAACAACGATTTGTATGGGAAATTCCGGAAAAACCAGTGATGGTTTCTATTTGGGTTTTTCTCTTGTTTTACACCTAATTACGTCCTGGATATTTCCTGAAAATTTTATTAAAATTCATCAAGTGGTTTTCAAAAAAATTTAAAAAATAAGTCGAAAGTGCACATTTTACAAAACAACGATTTGTATGGGAAATTCCGGAAAAACCAGCTATGGTTTCTGTTTGGGTTTTTCTTTTGTTTTACACCTAATTACGTCCTGGATATTTCCTGAAAATTTTATTAAAATTCATCAAGTGGTTTTCAAAAAAATTTAAAAAATACGTCGAAAGCGTGCGTTTTACAAAACAACGATTTGTATGGGAAATTCCGGAAAAACCAGTGATGGTTTCTGTTTGGGTTTTTCTTTTGTTTTACACCTAATTACGTCCTGGATATTTCCTGAAAATTTTATTAAAATTCATCAAGCGGTTTTCAAAAAAATTGAAAAAATTAAGTCGAAAGTGCGCTTTTTACAAAACAACGATTTGTATGGGAAATTCCGGAAAAACCAGTGATGGTTTCTATTTGGGTTTTTCTCTTGTTTTACACCTAATTACGTCCTGGATATTTCCTGAAAATTTTATTAAAATTCATCAAGTGGTTTTCAAAAAAATTTAAAAAATAAGTCGAAAGTGCACATTTTACAAAACAACGATTTGTATGGGAAATTCCGGAAAATCCAGTGATGGTTTCTATTTGGGTTTTTCTTTTGTTTCACACCTAATTACGTCCTGGATATTTCCTGAAAATTTTATTAAAATTCATCTAGTGATTTTCAAAAAAATTTAAAAAATAAGTCGAAAGTGCGCATTTTACAAAACAACGATTTGTGTGGGAAATTCCGGAAACACCAGTGATGGTTTCTATTTGGGTTTTTCTCTTGTTTTACACCTAATTACGTCCTGGATATTTCCTGAAAATTTTATTAAAATTCATCAAGTGGTTTTCAAAAAAATTTAAAAAATAAGTCGAAAGTGCACATTTTACAAAACAACGATTTGTATGGGAAATTCCGGAAAAACCAGCTATGGTTTCTGTTTGGGTTTTTCTTTTGTTTTACACCTAATTACGTCCTGGATATTTCCTGAAAATTTTATTAAAATTCATCAAGTGGTTTTCAAAAAAATTGAAAAAATTAAGTCGAAAGTGCGCATTTTACAAAACAACGATTTGTGTGGGAAATTCCGGAAACACCAGTGATGGTTTCTGTTTGGGTTTTTCTTTCCTTTTACACCTAATTACGTCCTGGATATTTCCTGAAAATTTTATTAAAATTCATCAAGTGGTTTTCAAAAAAATTGAAAAAATTAAGTCGAAAGTGCGCATTTTACAAAACAACGATTTGTGTGGGAAATTCCGGAAACACCAGTGATGGTTTCTGTTTGGGTTTTTCTTTCCTTTTACACCTAATTACGTCCTGGATATTTCCTGAAAATTTTATTAAAATTCATTAAGCGGTTTTCAAAAAAATTGAAAAAATTAAGTCGAAAGTGCGCATTTTACAAAACAACAATTTCTATGGGAAATTCCGGAAAAACCAGTGATGGTTTCTGTTTGGGTTTTTCTTTCCTTTTACACCTAATTACGTCCTGGATATTTCCTGAAACTTTTATTAAAATTCATTAAGCAGTTTTCAAGAAAATTGAAAAAACAAAAAAAAAATTTTTTTCGGATTTTTTGAAAATTTTTAAAAGCTACATGTGTTTATAATTTTGGAAGAATATACAAAATTTACTGGTTTCATCAGAAAACCTTTACTTCAAGTCGAATAATATGAATTAATTTTTACCACAATTTGTTTTTCTTTTTTTTTCTAGTGTGCAAAGCCTACACAGAAATGTTGGACGGGAAGAAGTCGCCGGACGTCGTCTTGGACACCACCATGACGGGCATGGCCGCGGAAACTGTCAAATCATTCACCGCCGCCTTGAGTTTACCGACGATCAGTGCATCGTTCGGCCAAAAGGGAGATCTACGCCAATGGAGGCAAATCAGCGACGAGGCCAAACAATACCTCCTGCAAATAATGCCTCCCGCAGATTTGATCCCGGAGATAGTCAGATCTATAGTCATAAATCAAAACATATCTAACGCGGCTATACTCTTCGACGAATCGTTTGGTAAGTTTTTTTTTTTTTTTCAGATTTTGAATGTCCGTAGCGGCTAAACGAAAACTCCAAATTGAACGCGGTTTTCAAATCTGTGCTCCTTGGGTGTTAATTAGTCGGATTTGATTAAAATTGGCGATTTTTAATTTTTGACGAAAACTTGGAAAACTAGAGAAGGGTCCCCCCTTCTTACTTTTGCTCAAAAATTGCACTAAAAATGATTTCCTGGAAAAACCATTGGTTCGATTCGGTGTTTCTATACGTCACTGGAAAGATCGCTTCAAGACGCTTCGGAAAATGTACTCGCGCAACCACAAGTGTAAATTTTAAGCCCGTGACGCGTCCGCAAAGAAAACTCGAAATCACCTTTTTTATCATTTCAGTTATGGATCACAAATTTAAATCGCTGTTACAAAACGTGGCCACCAGGCACGTGATAGCGGCGATCAACATGGAGAACCCGAAGGAGCAGCTGCAAAACCTGAAGAAGCTGGACATAGTGAACTTCTTCATTTTGGCCAGTTTGAGCAACATAAAGCGCGTGCTCGACGCCGGCAACGAGGCGAACTACTTCAACAGGAAATTCGCGTGGCACGCGATCACCCAGGACAAGGGGGAGCTGTCGTGCAACTGCAAGAATGCCACCGTGATGTACGTGAAGCCGATTTTGGACAACCAGTACCAAGACAGGAACGGCCTGATCAAGACGTCGTACCAGTTGAACGCCGAACCGGAAATCACGGCGGCGTTCTATTTCGATTTCGCTTTGGACACGTTTTTGGCGATGAAGTAATTATCCAGTTTTTACAAGTCTTAAAATTTTCATAAAGTAGGCCATGGACAAATTTTTGAGTTAATTTCCAACGTTTGTTTGTTTTGTAACTTTTAGGAACATCATGGCTGAAGGTGGTTGGAGTAACGCCACTTATATCACTTGTGATGATTACAACGGAAAGAACGCTCCTCCGAGGAGTGGTGTCGATATGAGGAAATACTTCAATCAGGTTGTTATAGTTGTAAATGCTTAATGTGTCTAAAATTATCACACAATTTTTTACTTTCTCCGTTACGAAGTACGAGAAAGTATTGAGATCGTGATTTTTTTTTCAAAATTTTTTTTTACGGAAATATCCGTTTTGGGGTCCCTAGATGCCATTTCAAAAATTTCTGGAAATTTTTTTTTGTGTCTGTGTGTGTGTGTGTGTGTGTGTGTGTGTCTGTGCGCGCTGTATCTCAAAAACTAATAGAGCAATTGATATGAAACTTTGAACATACGTTTTATTTAATAATCTGAAGAACTGAAAAGCTTTTGGTAAAATTTCGTACACCGGAAGTGGGCGTTTACCTTAACTGTTTTTTGTTTTTTGCCAATTTTTTCTTAAATATGAAAAATATCACAAAAACATTTAAACAAACTTTGAATATAACAAAGAAATGAACATCTTTTGCTTGAAAGCATTTTTAATAAAATCATTTTTATTTGAGAAAAAATGTATTTTAATTTTTTTAATTTTTGGTTTATAATTATAAAACGATAATAGTTACAGCAAATTTATGTAAATAATAATTGCAGAGAATGCTAAAATGAACAACTTATAAAGAATAAGTTTTTTTTCGAAAACCCTTTAATTATCTTTCATAATTTTGACGTTTTAAACGTCAGTTTCATCCGAGTTTACACAACGCTCGATGAACATTTAAAATAGGATAATAAACCAAGAAAACGTAAATATATATTGTTATGATACCATCAAGTCGGAGAAAGTAACATGATGGCCACATCACCATTTTTTCTCTACATAACAGTCTGTTTATGCGCGCTGTATCTCAAAAACTAATACAGAAATGACTATGAAACTTTAAACATAAGTGTTATTTCAGAATTCGAAGAGCTGGAAAGATTTTTCTGAAATTTTGTATTTCCGAATATTTACCTTAACAGTTTTTTGTTCTTTTAGCCTTTTTGGGACCTCAGGACAATGTTTTCAGAACTTTTTTCAGGTCTTTTTTAAGGATTTTTTTTTCTTTGAGGATTCTTTTTCAGGACTTTTTAAGACTTATTTTTAGGACTTTTTCTTTCAGGACCTTTATTTTCAAAATTTTATCAACAGAATTTTTTTCAGGAATTTTTTCTCCGGGACTCTCTTAAGAACTCTTGTTCAAGATTCATTTTTGGGATTTTTTTCAGAAAAAAATATTTCAAAATGTTTTTTAGAATTTTTCTTTTCATGACTTTTTTTTCACCTTTTTAAGGACAGACATTTTTATAATTTTTTTATTCAAGACTATTTTCAAAACTTTTTATTTCAGGATTTTTGTTAAGGATTTATTTTAGGCCTTTGTGCAGGACTTTTTCAAGACTCTTTGGGATTTCTTTTTCAGAACAATTTCTTCAGATCTTTTTAAGGACCATTTTAAGGATTATTCACAATATTTTTTTTGTTTATTTTGTTATTTTCAAAGCAATTTTTCAAGACAATTTTTTTAGATATTTCATCAGGACTCTTTGTCTGAGCTTTCTTCAGGACTTATTTCAAGACTTTTTGGGACTCTTTTTCGGGACATTTATTTCTGGTATTTTGTATGAAGACTTTTTTTCACGGGTTTTGTCAAATCTCTTTCTCACATCTTTTTTTCCTCCAGGACCTTTTTACGGGACTTTTTCAAACAAGAGGTTCCTTATCTTGTTCAGGACTTCTTTTCAGGATTCTTTTCAAAATTTTCTTCATTGCTTTTTCAGAATTATTTTTTCGAGATTTTTTTTCCTTCGTTACAGGACTTTTTATAATAAAAATTTTATTTATTCATTTGGCCATTACTATATTTCAGGATATTTTTTAAAGTAATAATTTTTTTCAGGACAATTTCTTTAGAACTTTTTCTGGTCTTCACGGCGTTTTTTTTAGAAATGTTTTTTCAAGATTTCCTTACGATGTTATTTTCACAACTTTTTTTCAAGACTGTTATTACTGGACATTTTTTCAGGATATTTTATTAGGACTCTCCTTCGGGGCTTTTTTCAAGACTTTCTTCAGGAGTTTCTTCAGGACTTATTTTAGGACTTTCCTTCAGGACTTTTTTGAGACTCTTTTTCGGACTTCTTTCGGACATTTATTTCCATTTGCAGTACTTTTTCCAGGACTTTTTTCACAACTCATTTTCACAACTTTTTAACAGTACTCTTTTTCAAGACTTTATTTCCAAAACTGTTTCTCCAGGACTTTTTCTCAGGATCTTTTTGTGTCAGAACTCTCTTTTCAGGACTTTCTTTTAGGACTTTATTTCTGGTTTTTTTGAAGGACCTGTTTTTCGAGACTCTTTTTTCGGAACTTTTTATCAGGACTTTATTTCAAGACTTGTTCAGGACTTTTATTAGATTTTTTATGACTTTTTATTTAATACTATTTTTAGAAATCTTATTCAGGGCTTTTGTTAGTTTTTTTAGGACCTATTAATCAGGACTATTTTTAGAAATCATTTTCAAGACTTTCTTGTTCAGGATTTTTATTGGTTTTTTTTTAGAACTTTTTGAACAGAACTATTTTTAGAAATATTTTTCAGGACTTTTTTTAGCATTTTTTTTTTAAATTTTTCAGTAAACTTTTGGTAAAGATTTAAAAAATAATTTCGTAATTTTGACATTTCAAACGTCATTACCTTTCGATCATGTAAAACTCTCGATTTAAAATATGATTTCAATTGAAAATAATGAATGAATCTATAAATATAAATAACTATTATACCATCAAATAATCGGAGAAAGTAGCATGATGGCCACATCACCATTTTTTTCATTTTTGGTTTATAATTATGTAACGATAATAGCTACAGCAAATTTCTGTGAATAATAATTGTAGAGAATTCCAAAATGAACAACTTATAAAGAATAAGTTTTTTTTCCTTATCTCTCTAGTTTTTGAGTAAACTGAGTTTTTGAATTTAAAGTATAATTTTTCCATCTTTTATAATTTTGACGTTTTAAACGTCAGTTTCATGCGAGTCTACAAAACGCTCGATGTACATTTAAAATATGATTTAAATAGAGAATAAACCATGAAAGTGCAAATATAAATGATGATACCATCGGAGAAAGTAAAATGATGGCCACATCATCAGTTTTTCTCTATATAACAGTCTGTCTGAGTGTACGGTGCGCGCCGTATCTCAAAAACTAATGCAGAAATGACCACAAAACTTTGAACATGAGTGTTATTTGATAATCCGAAGAACTGAAAAGCTTTTGGTAAAATTACGTTTTTCCGAATATTTACGTCAACAGTTTTTTTTGTTCTTTTAGCCTTTTCGGGACTTCAGGGCAATGTTTCCGGAACTTTTATCAGGTCTTTTAAGGACATTTTTAAAAGACGTTTCTTCGAGTATTCTTTTTCAGGACTTTTTAAGACTTATTTTTAGGACTTTTCGTTTAAAAATTTTATTAACAGGATATTTTTTTCTCGGGACATTCTCAAGTATCCTTTGTTGAGGACTTACTTTCGGGTTTTTTTCAGAACAAATTTTTCAGAATTTTTAGAATTTTTTTTAATGACCTTTTTTGGACATTTTAAAGATATATTTTGTATTTTTTTCAAGACTATTTTCTAAACTTATTATTTTAGGAATTTTGTTAAGGACTTTAGGCCTATTCAAGGTTTTTTTTTGGGATTTCTTTTTCAGGACAATTTCTTCAAACTTTTTTAAGGACTTTTTACAATGCTTTTTTTCAGAATCTTTTTTGTTTATTTTTAAAAGATATTATTTTCAGGGCAATTTTTCAAGACAATTTTTTTATGATAATTCATCACAACTTTTTTTCTGAACTTTCTTCAGGACTTATTATAGGACTTTCTTCCAGGACTTTTTTGGGCTCTTTTTCGGGACATTTATTTCTGGTATTTTGTAAGACTATTTTTCAGGATTTTTTTTCACGGCTTCTGTCAGGACTCGTTTTTCAAGATTTTCTCTCCTGAACTGTTCCTTTACGACTTTTTTCGAGACATTTTTAAGAACCTCTTGTTCAAGACTTGTTTCCAAGATTATTTTTAGAATTTTCTTCGTTACATTTTTTCAGAATGATTTTTTCGGGAATTTTTTTTCAAAACTTTTTGTAGTATTACATTTCAAGACATTTTTTATTGGATAAATTTTCAGGACTTTTTGTTCGGAACTTTTTTTCAAGACTTTTTTGGGATTTTTTCAGGACAATTTCTTCAAAACTTTTTCAGGACTATTTTAATGATATTTTTAAGGATATTTTCATAACTCTTTTTCAAGACACAGGACAATTTTTAAGGATATTTTATCAGGACTCTTATTCGGGACTTTCCTCAGGACTTTTTTTAGGACTTATTTTAGGACTTTCCTTCGGGACTTTTTTAAGACTCGGATTTTTTAAGGGCATTTATTTCTGGTGCAGACTTAATTTTTTTTCTGCAACTTTTTAACAGGACTCTTTTTTCAAGACTTTATTTCCAAAACTGTTCCTCCAAAATATTTTTCAAGATATTTGTTTTTTGAGGACTTTATTTCTGGTCTTTTTGAAGGACCTGTTTTTCAAGAGGTTTTTTTGTTAGGACTCTTCTTTCGGGACTTTTAATCAGGACTTTCTTGTTCAGGACTTTAATTAGGTTTTCAGGACTTTTTAGTCAGGAATATTTGTAGAAATCCATTTCAAGACTTTTTTAGCATTATTTTTAGTTTTTCATTAAACTTACGGTAAAGATTTTTGGAATAATAATTGCAGAGAATGCCAAAATTAACAACTTATAAAGAATATATATTTTTCGAAATCTCTTTGGTTTTTAAGTAAACTGACTATTAGAATTAAATTTGACGTCTTAAACGTCAGTTTTATCCGATTCTACAAAACGCTGTATGTACATTTAAAACATGATTTAAATTGAAAATAAACATGAAAGCGTAAATATAAATGAGTACCATCAAGTCGGAGAAAGTAACATGATGGTCACATCACCGTTTTTTTCTTTTAGAATAATCCCGAGCAGCCAGTTTACGGACCAATCAGGATCGGAGAGAACGGAGAAAGCATGATGGAGTTCACCATGCAGATATCGGCAATCGGCATTCGGGAAGGTTCGTCCGACAAGTCGATACCTTTGGGGACATGGAAGGCCGGCTTCGGGAACACCCTGAACCTCCTCCATCCCGAATCCATGGGCAACTACACCGCCGACGTGGTTTATCACATAGTTACCGTTCTGGTATGATGGGTTAACACAATTATTCATTCATCATCAATGTTTCCTTTCTCCTCTTCAAGCAAGAACCGTTCGTCTTCGCGGACGAGACCCACCCGAAGAAGTACAACGGCTACTGCATCGATCTGATCAACGAAATCGCGAAGATCCTGAACTTCGACTACGAGATCGTTCCGGTGGCCGACGGCAAGTTCGGAAACATGGACGAGAACGGGAACTGGAACGGAATCGTGAAGGAGCTGGTGGAGAAGAAGGCCGACATCGGGTTGGGGTCGATGTCGGTGATGGCCGAGAGGGAGAACGTCATCGATTTCACGGTGCCTTACTACGATCTGGTGGGCATCACGATCCTGATGAAGCTGCCCAAGACGCCGACGTCGCTCTTCAAGTTCTTGACGGTGCTGGAGAACAGCGTGTGGCTGTGCATTTTGGCCGCGTACTTCTTCACAAGGTGTGGTAAATCCATGAAATTGCAATTTTTACGAATTAGTTTTTCAAGCTTAAGTTGCTGTATGTGAAATTGTGTTCTTTGTGTGAAATAGTGAAATATAAAATTAAGAAAATTAACTGGTGACGAACGACGGCTCCGCTGCGCTGCGCCGTCGTCCGTGAGTGGCCTATTAAATTTGAGCAAAGTTATCGGTGACAAAAAAAAGGTTAAAACTGAAGGCATGAAGACTCCCGACTCCTAACCTAAACCCGCGACTTTAAGCATGTCATGTCAATGTCATTAAGTCTGAAAATTTTCAATCTGAAAGAAACTTGAAAACGGGTGGAAACAATGAGGTCAATCTTTGAAAAATCGTGTCCCGTTAAGGGAGCAACAAATCAAAAAAATGTTCCAACACAATTTTTGTAGGGGAACACGTTGCGAATACACCTGGGCTTTGACTGACTCTTTAGAGTCAAAACTAAAGGCATAAAGACTCCCGAAAAATAATTTTGAATTGCACGCTTTTAAGGCCGGGGCCTCCAGAGATGAAATACTTGTCAAGTGGTGCCCCTTCCGCCTACATAACGAACTTAAAGCGCCACAGCGTTGCCGTTTTGAGGTAAAGCAAAGCCTTATGTGTTTCCTGGACGTTGGATGCCCTTTTGGCAACACCGTAGAACTTCTAAGCTCAGATTTGAATTTCCTTGACACGTAAAAAAATTCATAACTCGCGAACGATTAGAAAAATCAAAAAAATAATGTGAATAACTGTTGTAGAAGGGTCTTTTGCGGAGAGGATAGGATAGTTTTAAATTGTCCAGGATGTACAGGAAAGGCTTTAAGAAGGGCCTTCCGGTGGTGTAATCAGATTTCCGATCGGAGAAAAAAAAAACGTGCGATTATTTTAAAAATTGTTTAAAATTTATTTGCGGTGGTGTATCGGGCGTAAACTACAATCAATTTGGAGTGGATTTGGTAATTTGGCAGTTGCTGACGATTGTTTTTATATTTTTTTTAACGCTTTGAAAAATTGCGAATTTAAAATTCCATAAACAAACTTCTCGTGCGATTATTTAAAAAAATGTTAACAATTTATTTGCGGTGGTGTATCAGGCGTAAACTACAATCAATTTGGAGTAGATTTGGTAATTTGGCAGATGCTGACGATTGTTTTTAATTTTTTTTAAACGCTTTGAAAAATTGCGAATTTAAAATTCCATAAACAAACTTCTCGTGCGATTATTTAAAAAAATGTTAACAATTTATTTGCGGTGGTGTATCAGGCGTAAACTACAATCAATTTGGAGTGGATTTGGTAATTTGGCAGTTGCTGACAATTGTTTTTATATTTTTTTTAAACGCTCTGAAAAATTGCGAATTTAAAATTCCATAAACAAAATTCTCGTGCAATTATTTAAAAAATTGTTAACAATTTATTTGCGGTGGTGTATCGGGCGTAAACTACAATCAATTTGGAGTGGATTTAATAATTTAGCAGTTGCTGACAATTGTTTTTATATTTTTTTTAACGCTTTGAAAAATTGCGAATTTAAAATTCCATAAACAAACTTCTCGTGCGATTATTTTAAAAATTGTTAAGAATTTATTTGCGGTGGTGTACCGGGCGTAAACTACAATCAATTTGGAGTGGATTTGGTAATTTGGCAGTTGCTGACAATTGTTTTTATATTTTTTTTAAACGCTCTGAAAAATTGCGAATTTAAAATTCCATAAACAAACTTCTCGTGCGATTATTTTAAAAATTGTTAAGAATTTATTTGCGGTGGTGTACCGGGCGTAAACTACAATCAATTTGGAGTGGATTTGGTAATTTGGCAGTTGCTGACAATTGTTTTTATATTTTTTTTAAACGCTCTGAAAAATTGCGAATTTAAAATTCCATAAACAAACTTCTCGTGCGATTATTTTAAAAATTGTTAACAATTTATTTGCGGTGGTGTATCGGGCGTAAACTACAATCAATTTGGAGTGGATTTGGTAATTTGGCAGTTGCTGACGATTGTTTTTATATTTTTTTTAAACGCTTTGAAAAATTGCGAATTTAAAATTCCATAAACAAACTTCTCGTGCGATTATTTTAAAAATTGTTAAGAATTTATTTGCGGTGGTGTATCGGGCGTAAACTACAATCAATTTGGAGTGGATTTGGTAATTTGGCAGTTGCTGACGATTGTTTTTATATTTTTTTTAAACGCTTTGAAAAATTGCGAATTTAAAATTCCATAAACAAACTTCTCGTGCGATTATTTTAAAAATTGTTAAGAATTTATTTGCGGTGGTGTATCGGGCGTAAACTACAATCAATTTGGAGTGGATTTGGTAATTTGGCAGTTGCTGACGATTGTTTTTATATTTTTTTTAAACGCTTTGAAAAATTGCGAATTTAAAATTCCATAAACAAACTTCTCGTGCGCTGATTTTAAAAATTGTTAAGAATTTATTTGCGGTGGTGTATCGGGCGTAAACTACAATCAATTTGGAGTGGATTTGGTAATTTAGCAGTTGCTGACGATTGTTTTTATATTTTTTTTAAACGCTTTGAAAAATTGCGAATTTAAAATTCCATAAACAAACTTCTCGTGCGCTGATTTTAAAAATTGTTAAGAATTTATTTGCGGTGGTGTATCGGGCGTAAACTACAATCAATTTGGAGTGGATTTGGTAATTTGGCAGTTGCCGACAATTGTTTTTATATTTTTTTAACGCTTTGAAAAATTGCGAATTTAAAATTCCATAAACAAACTTCTCGTGCGATTATTTTAAAAATTGTTAAGAATTTATTTGCGGTGGTGTATCAGGCGTAAACTACAATCAATTTTGAGTGGATTTGGTAATTTGGCAGTTGCTCACGATTGTTTTTATATTTTTTTAAAGCTTTAAAAAATTGCGAATTTAAAATTCCATAAACAAACTTCTCGTGCGATTATTTCAAAAATTGTTGGGAATTTATTTGCGGTGGTGTATCGGGCGTAAACTACAATCAATTTGGAGTGGATTTGGTAATTTGGCAGGTGCTGACAATTGTTTTTATATTTTTTTTAAACGCTCTGAAAAATTGCGAATTTAAAATTCCATAAACAAACTTCTCGTGCGATTATTTTAAAAATTGTTAAGAATTTATTTGCGGTGGTGTATCGGGCGTAAACTACAATCAATTTGGAGTGGATTTGGTAATTTGGCAGTTGCTAACAATTGTTTTTGTATTTTTTTTAACGCTTTGAAAAATTGCGAATTTAAAATTCCATAAACAAACTTCTCGTGCGATTATTTTAAAAATTGTTAAGAATTTATTTGCGGTGGTGTATCGGGCGTAAACTACAATCAATTTAGAGTGGATTTGGTAATTTGGCAGTTGCTGACAATTGTTTTTATATTTTTTTTAAACGCTTTGAAAAATTGCGAATTTAAAATTTCATAAACAAACTTCTCGTGCGATTATTTTAAAAATTGTTAAGAATTTATTTGCGGTGGTGTATCGGGCGTAAACTGCAATCAATTTGGAGTGGATTTGGTAATTTGGCAGATGCTGACGATTGTTTTTAATTTTTTTTAAACGCTTTGAAAAATTGCGAATTTAAAATTCCATAAACAAACTTCTCGTGCGATTATTTCAAAAATTGTTGGGAATTTATTTGCGGTGGTGTATCGGGCGTAAACTACAATCAATTTGGAGTGGATTTGGTAATTTGGCAGGTGCTGACAATTGTTTTTATATTTTTTTTAAACGCTCTGAAAAATTGCGAATTTAAAATTCCATAAACAAACTTCTCGTGCGATTATTTTAAAAATTGTTAAGAATTTATTTGCGGTGGTGTATCGGGCGTAAACTACAATCAATTTGGAGTGGAGTTGGTAATTTGGCAGTTGCTAACAATTGTTTTTGTATTTTTTTTAACGCTTTGAAAAATTGCGAATTTAAAATTCCATAAACAAACTTCTCGTGCGATTATTTCAAAAATTGTTAAGAATTTATTTGCGGTGGTGTATCAGGCGTAAACTACAATCAATTTTGAGTGGATTTGGTAATTTGGCAGTTGCTCACGATTGTTTTTATATTTTTTTAAAGCTTTAAAAAATTGCGAATTTAAAATTTCATAAACAAACTTCTCGTGCGATTATTTTAAAAATTGTTAAGAATTTATTTGCGGTGGTGTATCGGGCGTAAACTGCAATCAATTTGGAGTGGATTTGGTAATTTGGCAGATGCTGACGATTGTTTTTAATTTTTTTTAAACGCTTTGAAAAATTGCGAATTTAAAATTCCATAAACAAACTTCTCGTGCGATTATTTCAAAAATTGTTGGGAATTTATTTGCGGTGGTGTATCGGGCGTAAACTACAATCAATTTGGAGTGGATTTGGTAATTTGGCAGGTGCTGACAATTGTTTTTATATTTTTTTTAAACGCTCTGAAAAATTGCGAATTTAAAATTCCATAAACAAACTTCTCGTGCGATTATTTTAAAAATTGTTAAGAATTTATTTGCGGTGGTGTATCGGGCGTAAACTACAATCAATTTGGAGTGGATTTGGTAATTTGGCAGTTGCTAACAATTGTTTTTGTATTTTTTTTAACGCTTTGAAAAATTGCGAATTTAAAATTCCATAAACAAACTTCTCGTGCGATTATTTCAAAAATTGTTGGGAATTTATTTGCGGTGGTGTATCGGGCGTAAACTACAATCAATTTGGAGTGGATTTGGTAATTTGGCAGGTGCTGACAATTGTTTTTATATTTTTTTTAAACGCTCTGAAAAATTGCGAATTTAAAATTCCATAAACAAACTTCTCGTGCGATTATTTTAAAAATTGTTAAGAATTTATTTGCGGTGGTGTATCGGGCGTAAACTACAATCAATTTGGAGTGGATTTGGTAATTTGGCAGTTTCTAACAATTGTTTTTGTATTTTTTTTAACGCTTTGAAAAATTGCGAATTTAAAATTCCATAAACAAACTTCTCGTGCGATTATTTTAAAAATTGTTAAGAATTTATTTGCGGTGGTGTATCGGGCGTAAACTACAATCAATTTAGAGTGGATTTGGTAATTTGGCAGTTGCTGACAATTGTTTTTATATTTTTTTTAAACGCTTTGAAAAATTGCGAATTTAAAATTTCATAAACAAACTTCTCGTGCGATTATTTTAAAAATTGTTAAGAATTTATTTGCGGTGGTGTATCGGGCGTAAACTACCATCAATTTGGAGTGGATTTGGTAATTTGGCAGTTGCTGACAATTGTTTTTATATTTTTTTTAAACGCTTTGAAAAATTGCGAATTTAAAATTCCATAAACAAACTTCTCGTGCGATTATTTTAAAAATTGTTAAGAATTTATTTGCGGTGGTGTATCGGGCGTAAACTACAATCAATTTAGAGTGGATTTGGTAATTTGGCAGTTGCTGACAATTGTTTTTATATTTTTTTTAAACGCTTTGAAAAATTGCGAATTTAAAATTCCATAAACAAACTTCTCGTGCGATTATTTTAAAAATTGTTAAGAATTTATTTGCGGTGGTGTATCGGGCGTAAGCTACAATCAATTTGGAGTGGATTTGGTAATTTGGCAGTTGCTGACATCCCTCTTGAAAATAAAGTATAAAATATAGGGTGTTCCATTTAAAAAAACATAACTTTGTTCTGTTTTGTATATTGGGACATCCTGTATAAAAACATACGTATTTTTAAAATATGTAGAATAAGTGTGGGGAGCAGTTCAAGAAAACTGGAAATCGATATCTCAAATAGCAAATACGTTATGGGGCTTTTACAGATCCCTGGGTCACCCGGGATAAAAAATTGTAAATTATGCATTTTTGATTTCTCAATGTGCAAAATTAATTTTCCAGCTTCCTGATGTGGGTTTTCGACCGGTGGAGTCCCTACAGCTACCAGAACAACCGGGAGAAGTACAAGGACGACGAGGAGAAGCGAGAGTTCAACCTGAAGGAGTGCCTCTGGTTCTGCATGACCTCGCTCACGCCGCAGGGAGGGGGGGAGGCTCCGAAAAATTTGTCGGGAAGACTGGTGGCGGCGACGTGGTGGCTGTTCGGCTTCATCATCATCGCCTCGTACACGGCCAACTTGGCCGCCTTCTTGACGGTGTCCCGATTGGACACTCCGGTGGAATCTTTGGACGATCTGTCCAAGCAGTACAAGATCCAGTACGCGCCGCTGAACGGTTCTTCGGCCATGACCTACTTCGAGAGGATGGCCAACATCGAGTTGCGATTTTACGAGTGAGTTTGAAGCGCTTTGAATATTCGCGATTGCAGTTGATGATTCGTTTTCAGAATTTGGAAGGATATGAGTCTGAACGATAGTCTGACGGACGTGGAGCGAGCCAAGCTGGCGGTCTGGGATTATCCCGTGAGTGACAAGTACACGAAAATGTGGCAAGCCATGAAGGAGGCGAAGCTGCCGGAAACGTTGGAGGCCGCCGTGAAGAGAGTGCGGGAGTCCAGGTCCTCGAGTGAGGGTTTCGCCTTTTTGGGCGACGCCACGGACATCCGGTACCTCACCGCGACCAACTGCGATCTTCAAATGGTCGGCGAGGAATTCTCCAGGAAGCCGTACGCCATAGCCGTCCAGCAAGGATCGCCGCTGAGGGATCAGTTTAACACTGCGTAAGTGGCTGCGGTTTTGGTCAAATTTTCTTCCTTCGTTACAAAGTACGAGAAAGTAAATATTAAAAAAAAAAATTTTTACGGAAATATCCGTTTTGGGGTCCCTAGATGCCATTTCAACAATTTCTGGATTTTTTTTGTGTCTGTATGTGTGTGTGTGTCTGTGTGTGTGTGTGTGTGTGTGTGGCTTTGTGTGTGTGTATCTGCCTGTGTGCGCTGTATCTCAAAAACTAATAGAGCAATTGATATGAAACTTTGAACACACGTCTTATTTGATAATCCAAAGAAATGAAAAGCTTTTGGTAAAATTTCGTACACCGGAAGTGGGCGTTTACCTTAACCGTTTTTTGTTTTTTCCCAATATTTTCTTAAATATGAAAAATATCACAAAAACATTTAAACAAACATTGAAGACAACAAAGAAATGAACATCTTTTCCTTAAAAATATTTTTCATAAAATCATTGCTATTCAAGAAAAGAAATTATTAATTTTGTTTTAATTTTTGGTTCATAATTATGAAACTATAATAGTTACAGCAAATTTATCCGAATAATAATTGTAGAGAATGCCAAAATGAACAACTTCTAAAGAATAAGTTATTTTCGAAATCCCCTTAGTTTTTGAGTAAACCGAGTTTTTGAATTTGAAGTGTAATTTTTCCATCTTTCACAATTTTGACGTTTTAAACGTCAGTTTCATCCGCTCGATGCACATTTAAAATACGATTTCAATTGAAACGTAAATATAAATGGCTATGATACCATCAAGTCGGAGAAACTAACACGATGGCCACATCACCATTTTTCATTTTAGAATTCTGCAACTCTTAAACAAGCGTCAGCTCGAACGCTTCAAGGAGAAATGGTGGACCAACAATCCGAACGCGATCAAGTGCGAGAAACAGGAGGACCAATCGGACGGCATCAGCATCCAGAACATCGGCGGCGTCTTCATCGTCATTTTCGTCGGAATTGGCTTGGCTTGCGTGACCCTTGCTTTCGAGTACTGGTGGTACAAGTATCGAAAGGGCTCCAAGGTCATCGCGGTGCAGGAGGTGCACCAGCCGCCGCCGCCGCCGCCGCCGAACGCTCTGGTCAAGCCCTTGCCCAGGAACGCCGATCCCGGTTTCAAGGCTTCAAACCTTTATCCCAGGTCGAGGTACTGATGGGATTGAAATGGCTCGATTGAAGGGGACCTATTTTTTTGAATAATCAAATCATCACACGAAGAACACGTATTTTCTGCGACACACGTGGCACTTATGGTGTGATTGTACCGCGTTTGTTATCTCTAGAAGATTAATTTTTGTATGTTGTTTGTTGTTGTTGTTAATTATAATATGCATTGTG
Organism: Ocypus olens; assembly: GCA_910593695.2. Classification (NCBI taxonomy): domain Eukaryota; kingdom Metazoa; phylum Arthropoda; class Insecta; order Coleoptera; family Staphylinidae; genus Ocypus; species Ocypus olens. The sequence continues at coordinate 58,848,832 of OU343052.1, forward strand.
TATAATTTACAAGAATTAAAAATGTATGATATGTTGGCATCTTTTATTACCTCAGTAACAATAGATGTCTCTAAGTTGCATATACCAGAATGTATTACAAAGTTCGGATGATTTTTTTATTGACAAATTTGAAAATAAAGACTTTGAAGATTAATCTGTCTAAATTTTAAGAAAAAAAATATTCACAAGTTTACCACAACAAAAATGGTTGCCCTAAAAGGCAAAACGGATTTTCAGAAATTCACAAGTAAATTCTACATTTATTGCAACGATGGTTGAAATTTTGACAGACTAATTCTGAATAATGTGTCTTTACGAATTTTCAGAAAAAAAAACGCAAGTTTACCACAACAAAAATGGTTGCAATAAAATGCAAATTTTAATAATTAAAAAAACGCATTTTTCAGAAATTCACATGCAAATTCTACATTTATTGCAACAAATGGTTGAAATTTTGACAGACTAATTCTGAATAATGTGTCTTTGCGAATTTTCAAAAAAATAATCGCAGGTTTACCCCAACAAAAATGGTTGCAATAAAATGCAAATTTTAATGATAAAAAAACGCATTTTTCAGAAATTCACATGCAAATTCTACATTTATTGCAACAAATGGTTGAAATTTTGACAGACTAATTCTGAATAATGTGTCTTTACGAATTTTCAAAAAAAATAATCGCAAGTTTACCACAACAAAAATTGTTGCAATAAAATGCAAATTTTAATGATTAAAAAAACGCATTTTTCAGAAATTCACATGCAAATTCTACATTTATTGCAACAAATGGTTGAAATTTTGACAGACTAATTTTAAATAATGTGTCTTTACGATTTTTTTAAAGAAAATTATCGCAAGTTTACTACAACAAAAATAATTGCATTAAAAAGCAAATTTTGATGACAAAAAAAACGCATTTTTCAGAAATTCACATGCAAATTCTACATTTATTGCAACAAATGGTTGAAATTTTGACAGACTAATTTTGAATAATGTACCTTTACGAATTTCCAAAGAAAATAATCGCAGGTTTACCACAACAAAAATGGTTGCATTAAAAATGAATTAAGAGAAACAAAAATTGCAACTCGCGATTATTCGAATTCTAAAAAAATAAACACTTGTGAAATTGCCTTGAAAACTTTTAAATCCGCCGCGCGAAATAACGCTTAAGAAAAGTCACTCACCGAAGCGTCACGGCGTCCACAGCTTACTCTCGGACTTACCTTACCTAGAATTAAATAAATAAATTATTAAAGTGAAACGAATAAAGTTTTAAGATTATTTTTTTAATAATACAAACTACCTTACCTCTTCTCAACTTGCGAAAGATGCGATCTCTGAAGGTCTCGCAGATCTCAAACCTCGTTCCTTTCTTCGGATGGAAAGAAATTGAAATCCCACGAACACTAGCAGCATACACCGAGGAAGGACGACCTGAAAAATATTTTTTTTTTTAATTAATAATTTATTAATTTCCATCCATTCTTGCGTGACGTTAAAAATAGAATTTGTTTTTTGAAAACGCTAATTTCGTGTAATTTTTCAGAAATTTTAAACTCACTTTTTATATTTTTTCTGTTTTTTTTTTCACCGTTAAAAACTAGAAATATTTAAAAAAATTCATTACTCGCGTGAAAATCAGTTATTTTTTAAAAATCAAAGTGATTTTGAAAGAACAACTTTTCGCTAATTGCGTGTATTTTTTTGGAAATTTTAAACCCGCGTTTTATATTTTTTTTTGTTTTTTTCACTGGAGTGTTACTGTTGAAAACTAGAAATTTTAAAAATTCATTACTCGCGTGAAAATCAGTTATTTTTCAAAAATTAAAGTTATTTTGAAAGAACAACCTTTCGCTAATTGCGTGTATTTTTTTGGAAATTTTAAACCCCCGTTTTATATTTTTGTTTGTTTTTTTTTCACTGGGGTGTTACGATTGGAAACTGAAATTTTAAAAAATTTATAACTCACGTGAAAACCGGTTGTTTTTTTTAAATTAAAGTGAATTTGAAAGAAAAACCTTTCGCCAATTGTGTGTATTTTTTTTAAATTTTAAACCCCCGTTTTATATTTTTTTTTGTTTCTTTTTCACCGGAGTGTTACGGTTGGAAATTTAAAATTTTAAAAATTTATAACTCACGTGAAAACCGGTTCTTTTTCAAAAATCAAAGTGAATTTGAAAGAACAACCTTTCGCTAATTGCGTGTATTTTTTTTTTAATTTTAAACCCCCGTTTTATATTTTTTTTTGTTTTTTTTTTCACTAGAGTGTTCCGGTTGGAAACTAAAAATTTAAAAAATTTATAACTCAAGTGAAAAACGGTTGTTTTTCAAAAATTAAAGTGAATTTGAAAGAACAACCTTTCGCTGATTGCGTGTAATTTTTTTTTAATTTTAAACCCCCGTTTTATATTTTTTTTGTTTTTTTTCACTGGAGTGTTACGGTTGGAAACTAAAATTTTTAAAAATTCATAACTCACGTGAAAACCGGTTGTTTTTCAAAAATCAAAGTGAATTTGAAAGAATAACCTTTAGCTAATTGTGTGTAATTTTTTTGGAATTTTAAACCCTCGTTTTATATTTTTGTTGTTTTTTTTTTCACTGGAGTGTTACGGTTGGAAACTAAAAATTAAAAAAATTTATAACTCACGTGAAAACCGGTTGTTTTTCAAAAATCAAAGTGAATTTGAAAGAACAACCTTTTGCTAATTGTGTGTATTTTTTTTTATTTTAAACCCCCGTTTCATATTTTTTTTTCACTGGAGTGTCACGGCTGGAAACTAAAAATTTAAAAAAATTATAACTCACGTGAAAATCAGTTGTTTTTCAAAAATCAAAGTGAATTTGAAAGAACAACCTTTCGCTAACTGTGTGTAATTTTTTTTAAATTTTAAACCCCCGTTTTATATTTTTGTTTGTATTTTTTTCACTGGAGTGTTACTGTTGAAAACAGAAAATTTTAAAAATTTATTACTCACGCGAAAACCGGTTATTTTTCAAAAATCAAAGTTATTTTGAAAGAACAACCTTTCGCTAATTGCGTGTAATTTTTTGGAAATTTTAAACCCGCGTTTTATATATGGTTTGTTTTTTTTTCACTGGAGTGTTACTGTAGAAAATTAAAATTTTAAAAATCTATAACTCACGTGAAAACCCGTTGTTTTTTTTTAAATCAAAGGGATTTTGAAAGAGCAACCTTTCGCTAATTGCACGTAATTTTTTCTGGAAGTTTAAATTCACGTTTCATATTTTTTTCACTGGAGTGTTACAGTTGAGATCTAAAAATATTACAAAAACATCTGCTCCGTATGTTCGCAAAATAATTAATTGTGTACACCACGCGGTATAAGATTTTGTGTTTAAAAAAAAAAAATTAAATGTATATCGTTCTTCAAGATTCCCTAAAAATCCAGAAAAATTACTTAGCAAATTCTTTAATAATTGCACTTGATGCATACAGAGTTCTTTTTGTAGTTGCGTATTTTCATAATTACCGAAAAAAAAATAGCAAACCCATTGCTATTGGCGCAGAAAATTCAAAATTTGCTCAAAAGATTTTATTATTTATGATTCTGTAAAAATCCGAAGAAAAAAATTTGCAACAAATTTTGTGTGATTTGAACCGAGTTCTTTTGCGTTGAGGATTATTCCAAGTGCTAAAAAATAGCAAAACAATTGCTATTAGCGCAGAAAATTCAAAATTTGCTTAAAATATTTTATTCTTTGCTATTCTGTAAAAATCCGAAAAAAAAATTTGCAACAAATTTTGCGTGATTTGAACCGAGTTTTTTTGCGTTGAGGATTTTTCCAAGTGTTAAAACAATAGCAAAACAATTGCTGTTAGCGCAAAAAATTCAAAATTTGCTCAAAATATTTTATTCTTCGTAAATCTGTAAAAATCCGAAAAAAAAAATTTGCAACAAATTTTGTGTGATTTGAACCGAGTTCTTTTGCATTGAGGATTATTCCAAGTGCTAAAAAAATTGCAAAACAATTGCTGTTGGCGCAGAAAATTCAAAATTTGCTCAAAATATTTTATTCTTTGCTATTCTGTAAAAATCCGAAGAAAAAAAATTTGCAACAAATTTTGCGTGATTTGAACCGAGTTTTTTTGCGTTGAGGATTTTTTCAAGTGTTAAAACAATAGCAAAATAATTGCTGTTAGCGCAGAAAGTTCAAAATTTACTCAAAATATTTTATTGTAAGAAAAAAATTGCACTGAATTTTCCGTGATTTGAACCAAATCCTGAGAAACTCAAATTTAAATTATATTAGTAATTCTAAACTTTAACAAGGTATACGAAATGATGATTTTATTTCAAGTAAATTGGTCAGAATAAATTTCGAAAACGAATATTTTCATGAAAAAAATGATTATATAATAAAAATAATTGTAAGAAAAGTTTGTATATATCATTATATAAATGATCTTAACAATAAAAAAAAAATTCCACGATACAAACATTGGCTGAAGTGCCTTGTTCACAAATGGCCATCATTCGATGTTAATAATCATAAGAGATCCTTCAATACATTTCTGCAATTGAAAAGCACTCAAAGGAAAAAAAACGTATGAAACGTTTCACTTGGAGGATTAAAAATGAAGTACACCACTTTCCATCGAAGCAATGATTGTTGTCATCGCCGACAGCAATTGTGGATATTTTATGATATTATTAATACGTTTTGTTTCACTTGTTTCGAGCGATTCGGATGAAGAGGTTCGCTCGTGGGAGCATGATGATAACTTTGATAATTTTGGTTTCGGTGGCGATTGGTGATGTTTGCTCTGAGAAGACCATTCGTAAGTAAATTTTGGAAAATATTTATTCATCCTGCAAATAGGTGAGTTTGAGTAGAGAGCTTAGAAGATTAATTTAAAAAAGTTCAAGTTCAACAAAAATTTTTGATTTTGAAAAATTGTTTAATTCCCGAAGGACACGTTTGATTTTGATGATTCAAGTTCCAAAATGTAGCAAATTTAGTGGGTTTTAAAATCTTGTACAGAAATATACTTATAGTTCAAGAAAAGTTGCTAAAATCTGTTGTTTTCTGAGTTTAAAGTCAACAAAATCGCGTTTTTGATTTTGAAAAAATTGCCTAACTTCTGAACGCCTTGTTTGATTTTGATGATTTAAATTCCAAAATGTAGCGAGGTAAGTGTGTTTTAAAGAATCATAAGGAAATGTAGTTATAGTTCAAAGAAAGTTGCCGAAATCTGTTGTTTTCCGAGTTCAAAGTCAACAAAATCGCGTTTTTGATTTTGAAAAAATTGCCTATCTTCCGAACGCGTTGTTCGATTTTGATAATTTAAATTCCAAAACGTGGCGAATTTAGTGTGTTTTAAATAAATATAAAGTAATAGACTTATAGTTCAAGGAAAGTTGCCAAAATTTGTTGTTTTCCGAGTTTAAAGTCAACAAAATCACGTTTTTGATTTTGAAAAAATTGCCTAACTTCCGAACGCCTTGTTTGATTTTGATGATTCAAGTTCCAAAATGTAGCGAATTTCGTGGGTTTTAAAATTTTATGAAGAAATATAGTTATAGTTCAAAGAAAGTTGCCAAAATCTGTTGTTTTCCGAGTTCAAAGTCAACAAAATCGCGTTTTTGATTTTGAAAAAATTGCCTATCTTCCGAACGCCTTGTTCGATTTTGATGATTTAAATTCCAAAACGTGGCGAATTTAGTGTGTTTTAAAAAATTATAAAGAAATAGACTCATGGTTCAAGGAAAGTTGCCGAAATCTGTTGTTTTCCGAGTTTAGTCAACAAAATCGCGTTTTTGATTTTCAAAAATTGCTTAACTCCCGAACGCATTATTTGATTTTGATGATTTAAATTCCAAAACGTGGCGAATGAAGTGTGTTTTGAAGAATCATAAGGAAATGTAGTTATAGTTCAAAGGAAGTTGCCGAAATCTGTTGTTTTCCGGATTTAAAGTCAACAAAATCGCGTTTTTGATTTTGAAAAATTGCTTAACTCCCAAACGCCTTGTTTAATTTTGATGATTTAAATTAAAAAATGTAGCGAATTAAGTGTGTTTTAAAAAAACATAAGGAAATGTTGTTATAGTTCAAAGGAAGTTGCCGAAATCTGTTGTTTTCCGAGTTTAAAGTCAACAAAATCGCGTTTTTGATTTTGAAAAATTGCCCAACTCCCGAACGCCCTGTTTGATTTTGATGATTTAAATTCCAAAACGTGGCGAATTAAGTGTGTTTTAAAGAACCATAAGGAAATGTAGTTATAGTTCAAAGGAAGTTGCCGAAATCTGTTGTTTTCTGAGTTTAAAGTCAACAAAACCGCGTTTTTGATTTTGAAAAATTGCTTAACTCCCAAACGCCTTGTTTAATTTTGTTGATTTAAATTCAAAAATGTTGCGAATTAAGTGTGTTTTAAAGAAACATAAGGAAATGTTGTTATAGTTCAAAGGAAGTTGCCGAAATCTGTTGTTTTCCGAGTTTAAAGTCAACAAAATCGCGTTTTTGATTTTGAAAAATTGCCTGACTCCCAAACGCCTTGTTTGATTTTGATGATTCAAGTTCCAAAATGTAGCGAATTTCGTGGGATTTAAAATCTTATGAAGAAATATAGTTATAGTTCAAAGAAAGTTGCCGAAATCTGTTGTTTTCTGAGTTTAAAGTTAACAAAATCACGTTTTTGATTTTGAAAAATTGCTTAACTCCCGAACGCCTTGTTCGATTTTGATGATTTAAATTCCAAAACGTGGCGAATTAAGTGCATTTTGAAGAATCATAAGGATTTGTAGTTATAGTTCAAAGGAAGTTGCCGAAATCTGTTGTTTTCAGAGTTTAAAGTCAACAAAACCGCGTTTTTGATTTTGAAAAATTGCTTAACTCCCAAACGCCTTGTTTAATTTTGATGATTTAAATTCAAAAATGTAGCGAATTAAGTGTGTTTTAAAGAAACATAAGGAAATGTTGTTATAGTTCAATGGAAGTTGCCGAAATCTGTTGTTTTCCGAGTTTAAAGTCAACAAAATCGCGTTTTTGATTTTGAAAAATTGCCCAACTTCCGAACGCCTTGTTTGGTTTTGATGATTTAAATTAAAAAATGTAGCGAATTAAGTGTGTTTTGAAGAATCATAAGGATATGTAGTTATAGTTCAAAGGAAGTTGCCGAAATCTGTTGTTTTCCGAGTTTAAAGTCAACAAAATCGCGTTTTTGATTTTGAAAAATTATATTTATATCTAATAATATTTTTATAGTGATAGTTACGGATGAGGGGGATCACCGACCAACGACAGCTACATCCAAGGCCACAATTCTTCATTTCACGGCTCCCAAAGCAATCGAAAACGAAGATCTGTACAGATGTGAGTATTTCTAAAATCCTTGCGGATATTTCTTCAGTGCTTTTGCAGTGTGCGCCATGGGCAGACCGGACCTCCTCCTGGACTTCACCAAGAACGGAATACCTTCGGAATCGATAAAAAAATACGCGAGACACATGCAAATTCCGACCATCACCACGACGTACGGAGAAGGCGGCGATATCGACGAGTGGAAAAATTTGACCGTCACGCAGAAGAAGTTCCTCGTGCAGATCAAACGTCCGGAGGATATCGTACCGGACATGATTCGGAAGATCGTGCTCCGCAATCGGTATAAGGACGCCGGGATTTTGCACGATGATAAATTTCGTAAGTTTCCGTTACCTACTTTACTAAAAACATTTAAAATTCGTGAAATTTCAAACCGCCGTAACTCGGCGTATTTTCAATCGATTTTGATGAATCTTCGATGGCGAAAAAGTTTGAAGTGTTTTCTTTAAAGTCACGTGTGCGAACTTACGCGTAAGGCCTTGCGTCCCCCTCTTGCACTTCTGCGAAAAAAATGTGCAACTTTGATGATGTATACGGAGTTGGAAAAAATTTGTCTACTCGATCCACCATGAAGGGCTTAAAATTTGATCGATTCTCACTCAAAGAACGAAGTTCCTACGACGATTTGGCACCAAGTTATGGGCGTTTGAGAAAAAGTGCATTTTGAAATTTTCCGCACATAACTTTTTTTTTCAAACGCCCATAACTTGGTACCAAATCATCGTAGGAACTTCTTTCTTTGAGTCCTGCATAGGGAATTAATTAAATTTGAATGCCTTTGTGGTGGATCGAGTCGACAATTTTTTTCCAACTCCGTATACATCGTCAAAGTTGCACATTTTTTTCGCAGGGGTGTAAGAGGGGGACGGAAGGGTTACGCTTAAGTTCGCATGCATGACTTTAAAGAAGACTCTTCAAAGTTTTTCGCCCTCAAAGATTCATCAAAATACGCCGAGTTATGGCGGTTTGAAAATGGTGTCTAATTTCAGACATGGTACACAAACTGAAAACCCTTTTAATAAATTTGGAAGTAAACCACAACGTCCGGGAAATCAACAATAAAAACTTGCTTTTCATGGTCGGACTGAGGATCTTCAATTTCTTCATAGTCGCTAGCATGAAGTCGGCCAAATCGATTTTGAAGCAAGCTTGCGTCAAAGGCTTGTACGAAGACGTTTACTCTTTTCACGTCATAACGCTCGAGGGCGATGACGAGTTCGTGAAATGCGGTTACGCGAAATACGTCTTCACTCAACCCGACCTTGAACCGAATTTATACAGGAACGGATTGACCAACGCGCTGCACTCCGACATCATTAAATTGGGAGAGGAAATTGTTAAGTACGTCACGTTGCCAGGGGAGGATTTTTGTTTTCCTAATTGAAGCTCGGTTTCAGAACAATACCGAGTTACGGAAATTTCAGCGAATGCCCTTCAAGGGAGGTCGATAATATGAATTCCGGTGGTGAAGTTACGGATTTGCTTGCTCTATTAAAGGTAAATATTATCTGTGGTGAAAATGTGATGAAAACAGCACAGGAATAATATAAGTCTTAGCCTCCTCCACGAAGGAATTATACCATGTAACAAAAGCTCACCGATGTGAAGATGGCCACGGATTTCCTGGCGCAACCACCACCAAATAAAAATTTCTTCAATTTTAATGATCAGTAATAAATCAAACGCTGAGAATGTAATCAATATTAGCCTATAGATGTACAGTCAATTCACAATTTAAATTATTTTTTCTCAAGTCCACGGGAACTCTCTTTTTAAAATGACAAGAATTCAAAGTCCAAAATGGCACTGTTTGGCGCGTTTTAAATTTAATTTTTTAACATCAACGTGTAGATAAGAGTCTACTTAAATGATTTAACGCATTTAATTTGGGGTAAAATTGTTTATAACTTTTTTATGAATTTTTTTTCTCGGGTCCACCCGAACTATACATATTTTTCAAAGTCCAAAATGGCACTGTTTGACGCGTTTTAAATTTGATTTTTTAACATCAACGTGTAGATAAGAGTCTACTTAAACGATTTAAAGCATTAAATTTTGGGTAAAATTGTTTATAACTTTTTTATGAATTTTTTCTTCTCGGGTCTACCCGAACTATACATATTTTTCAAAGTCCAAAATGGCACTGTTTGACGCGTTTTAAATTTGATTTTTTAACATCAACGTGTAGATAAGAGTCTACTTAAATGATTTAATGCATTTAATTTGGGGTGAAATTGTTTATAACTTTTTTATGAATTTTTTTTCTCGGGTCCACACGAACTATACATATTTTTCAAAGTCCAAAATGGCACTGTTTGACGCGTTTTAAATTTGATTTTTTAAGATCAACGTGTAGATAAGAGTCTACTTAAATGATTTAACGCATTTAATTTTGGGTAAAATTGTTTATAACTTTTTTATGAATTTTTTTTCTCGGGTCCACACGAACTATACATATTTTTCAAAGTCCAAAATGGCACTGTTTGACGCGTTTTAAATTTGATTTTTTAACATCAACGTGTAGATAAGAGTCTACTTAAATGATTTAACGCATTTAATTTTGGGTAAAATTGTTTATAACTTTTTTATGAATTTTTTTTCTCGGGTCCACCCGAACTATACATATTTTTCAAAGTCCAAAATGGCACTGTTTGACGCGTTTTAAATTTGATTTTTTAAGATCAACGTGTAGATAAGAGTCTACTTAAATGATTTAACGCATTTAATTTTGGGTAAAATTGTTTATAACTTTTTTATGAATTTTTTTTCTCGGGTCCACCCGAACTATACATATTTTTCAAAGTCCAAAATGGCACTGTTTGACGCGTTTTAAATTTGATTTTTTAACATCAACGTGTAGATAAGAGTCTACTTAAATGATTTAACGCATTTAATTTGGGGTAAAATTGTTTATAACTTTTTTATGAATTTTTTTTCTCGGGTCCACCCGAACTATACATATTTTTCAAAGTCCAATATGGCACTGTTTGACGCGTTTTAAATTTGATTTTTTAACATCAACGTGGAGATAAGAGTCTACTTAAATGATTTAACGCATTTAATTTAGGGTCAAATTGTTTATAACTTTTTTATGAATTTTTTTTCTCGGGTCCACCCGAACTATACATATTTTTCAAAGTCCAAAATGGCACTGTTTGACGCGTTTTAAATTTGATTTTTTAAGATCAACGTGTAGATAAGAGTCTACTTAAATGATTTAACGCATTTAATTTTGGGTAAAATTGTTTATAACTTTTTTATGAATTTTTTTTCTCGGGTCCACCCGAACTATACATATTTTTCAAAGTCCAAAATGGCACTGTTTGACGCGTTTTAAATTTGATTTTTTAACATCAACGTGTAGATAAGAGTCTACTTAAATGATTTAACGCATTTAATTTGGGGTAAAATTGTTTATAACTTTTTTATGAATTTTTTTTCTCGGGTCCACCCGAACTATACATATTTTTCAAAGTCCAAAATGGCACTGTTTGACGCGTTTTAAATTTGATTTTTTAACATCAACGTGTAGATAAGAGTCTACTTAAATGATTTAACGCATTTAATTTAGGGTCAAATTGTTTATAACTTTTTTATGAATTTTTTTTCTCGGGTCCACCCGAACTATACATATTTTTCAAAGTCCAAAATGGCACTGTTTGACGCGTTTTAAATTTGATTTTTTAACAACAACATGTAGATAAGAGTCTACTTAAACGATTTAACGCATTTAATTTTGGGTAAAATTGTTTATAACTTTTTTATGAATTTTTTTTCTCGGGTCCACCCGAACTATACATATTTTTCAAAGTCCAAAATGGCACTGTTTGACGCGTTTTAAATTTGATTTTTTAAGATCAACGTGTAGATAAGAGTCTACTTAAATGATTTAACGCATTTAATTTTGGGTAAAATTGTTTATAACTTTTTTATGAATTTTTTTTCTCGGGTCCACACGAACTATACATATTTTTCAAAGTCCAAAATGGCACTGTTTGACGCGTTTTAAATTTGATTTTTTAACAACAACGTGTAGATAAGAGTCTACTTAAACGATTTAACGCATTAAATTTTGGGTAAAATTGTTTATAACTTTTTTATGAATTTTTAGTCCACCCGAACTATACATATAATATAGCAAACTTTTAAAGTCCATTATGGCACTGTTTGACGCGTTTTAAATTTAATTTTTTAACAACAAAATGTAGATAAGCGTCTACTTAAAGGATTTAACGCATTAAATTTTGGGTAAAATTGTTTATAACTTTTTTATGAATTTTTTTTCTCGGGTCCACCCGAACTATACATATAATATAGCAAACTTTCAAAGTCCAATATGGCACTGTTTGACGCGTTTTAAATTTAATTTTTTACCAACAACGTGTAGATAAGAGTCTACTTAAACGATTTAACGCATTTAATTTTGGGTAAAATTGTTTATAACTTTTTTATGAATTTTTTTTCTCGGGTCCACCTGTACTATACAAATAATATTACAAACTTTCAAAGTTCAATATGGCACTGTTTGACGTGTTTTAAATTTATTTTTTTAACAACAACATGTAGATAAGAGTCTACTTAAACGATTTAAAGCATTAAATTTTGGGTAAAATTGTTTATAACTTTTTTATGAATTTTTTTACATCGGTAAAAAGCTCTCGTTTCCCTTCACAGAAAGCCATACCACAGGTGAAAGGACTAATAATGAATTTCGAATTGAACGGCGCAAGAAACGTTCCCGTTCTGCCGATGAAGTTCACCGGAGTGGAGCTTTACGACTCGAAAATGCAAACGGAAATCGCTGGTTATTGGAGCAGTACACAGGGCGGTACATTCATTAACGCCGAAGGCCTGAAGAAGTACTCATCAAAGATCGTGTATCGTATTGCTGTAGCCGTGGTAAGTGTTAAATACTCCACAAAGAGCAGCGGTCCAAACATGTCACCTTGGGGAACACCCATTCACAACTAAAACGAGCAGCGGTCCAAACATGCCACCTTGGGGAACACCCATTCGCGACTAGAACGAGCAGCGGCCCAAGCAAACACCCATTCACGATTATAACAATTTTAGAAATATTAAGAAAAGTTAACTCGCATCATTTAATCAAATACTAACACAGTGTACGGTTTCAAATTAATTTTATCGTTCTACAACAATTGTTTCGCCACACAGTGGCTTCATCAGGTAGATGAAAACAAGAAGTGAAAGCCTCATCGATCGCAAATTATTATTGCGTTCGAATTTTCAGCAAGAACCGTTCCTCCATCCCGACGACAACTCCGTCTACAACTACTCCGGGATCTGCGTCGACATCATGCACGAGATCTCGATCAAAATGGGGTTCACCTTCAGTTTCTACCGTCCCGATCAGACCTATTACCGAGAGGATTTCAGCAAACTGGTGGACGAGGTCGTGTCTAAGAGGGCCCACATCGCCATCGGATCCATTTCCGTCACCGCAGACAGACAAAAGAATGTCAGTTTCAGCATTCCGTTCTACGAGGCGGTCGGCACGCAGATCATGATGAAAATGCCGGAGGCCTCGAAGTCCTTCTTCAAAATCGTTGAAGTCATCCACATCGGCGTCTGGATTTGCGTCGTGGTGACATTTTTCGTAACGAGGTGAGAAATCATAATCTGGTTATTCTAGAAAACATAACGTCGATGGCAATTGTTTTTATATTTTTTTTTCATCACGCGCGGATTTTGCGACCTCCGAAACACAACAGACGATGTTTGGGGGTGGTTATCTGGAAATCCATTAAAGGGGTGTTTTCAGATTTTTGCAGATACGTAAAGTAGAATCGATTTTGAGTGTTTTTACAAACTTTCAAATTTGTGACAATTGTTTTAATATTTTTTTTCATCACGCGCGGATTTTGCGTCCTCCGAAACACAACTGACGATGTTTGAGGGTGGTTATCTGGAAATCCATTAAAGGGGTGTTTTCAGATTTTTGCAGATACGTAAAGTAGAATCGATTTTGAGTGTTTTAACAAACTTTCAAATTTGTGACAATTGTTTTAATATTTTTTTTCATCACGCGCGGATTTTGCGTCCTCCGAAACACAACTGACGATGTTTGAGGGTGGTTATCTGGAAATCCATTAAAGGGGTGTTTTCAGATTTTTGCAGATACGTAAAGTAGAATCGATTTTGAGTGTTTTTACAAACTTTCAAATTTGTGACAATTGTTTTAATATTTTTTTTCATCACGCGCGGATTTTGCGACCTCCGAAACACAACTGACGATGTTTGAGGGTGGTTATCTGGAAATCCATTAAAGGGGTGTTTTCAGATTTTTGCAGATACGTAAAGTACAATCGATTTTGAGTGTTTTTACAAACTTTCAAATTTGCGACAATTGTTTTTATATTTTTTTCGTTTAAAATTCCAGCGCAATGTTGTGGTGCTTTGAAAGATGGAGTCCTCACAGTTATAGAAACACGAAGCAAATTTCGGATGATCCCGAGGATTCCGAAGAGAGGGTCTTCACCGCCATGGAATCTCTCTGGTATAACCTTACGTCGATAATCTCAATGGGAGATGGGGACGCTCCAAGATGTCTTTCGAGCCGGATCCTAACCGGAAGTTGGCTGTTGTTCGGTTACATGATCGTGAACGCCTACAGCGCCAACTTATCCGCGTTTCTAACGGCATCCCATCTAGAATCCAGCATCGAATCCTTGGATGATTTATTCAACCAGCAGAAGGTGAAATACGGCGTCGTAAACAATTCGATGACGAAGGAGTTCTTCGACTCGCTCGCTCGCCAAGAAGCAGTGGCTCTCGCGTAGGTACGGAAAAGAAAGCTTAGATCGAAGAGTAACATTTGATTTTAGAAACTGGTCGAAGGAGGTGTTGCACTTTAACGAGACCAACATTAACGGATCGTTCTACACTCTTGACTATCCTTTGGAGAACCAATTCACGAAGATGCAAAAGTTGATGCGGGACAGTAAGCTGGTGTTGCCGAATTTCGAGGATGGTAAGAGGAGGGTGCAAGCTTCCACGTCGTCGGAAAAGTTTGCTTTTATTGGGGACACCACGGACATAAAGTTCGCCATTTTGACCCATTGCGATCTGCAGTCTGTGGGCGATGAGTTCGATAAGAAGTTTTATGCCTTCGCAATACCAGAGAAGAGTGATTTGAAAGGTCCCATAGACGATGCGTGAGTTATTTTACCGATTATCGCTTTGCGGACGTAATCATCGATTATTTTCAGGATAATCGAATTGATGAACGATCGCGTTTTGGAGGAAATTAAGAACAAATGGTGGAGGGAGAATCCGAAAGCAATCAAGTGCAGCGATGACAAGTACCAAGCGGATGGCATCACCTTGCAGAACATTGTGGGTGTTTTTCTGGTGATCGCTGGAGGCGTCGTCATCGCGATGATTATCAATTGGCTCGATAAGGTGATGAAGAAAAAACAAGCGGCAACTAACGCGGTGCGTCCGGTTGAAGAAGTGCAGAATTAAAAAGAAAATCAATTTATACCAATCACAACAAACCAGTGTTATTGCATATAATGGGTACCGATAAAGTAACCTCGTTGTTTTTCCTTTTTTCTATAAGAGGTGGCGTTATTGTTATAAACTGCGCACGGTATATATTACGGCAGGCATTCAAAATAATGGCAGAATACGTTTTTTCATTCCCTATATAATCAAATTACAGTACATAAATTACTTGTCATTACCACGCATAGCAACCTATATAACGGCCATCCGCAACACCGTTTAAGCAGTCGTTATTCGACGATGTTTCCGATAGAAGTTGTGGTGCTCCTACTTTTCAATTTTGGAAATTGCGACTCGGTGAACGTTACTGTTCGTAAGTTTTTGTTTGCAACTAATTCTTAAATGTTTACCGCTGTTAAAATGTACATTTCACTAGTGTAAACCTTTGTATGTAATGGCACAAATAAATTGAATTGAATTCTTAATTTTACCCAAAAATTGGATTTAAAATTATTTCCTGAAGAAACCACCGGTTCGATTCGGGGTTTCTATACATCACTGGAAAGATCTCTTCAAGACGCTTCAGAAAATGTACTTTCGCAAGAACAAATGTCAATTTGCAGCTCGTAATGCGTCAGCAAAGAAAACTCGAAAATGAAAAAAATCGAAAAAATCAACTTTCTTAATAATCATCGTAGACGCTTGTGTTTTACCTTTTTTTTCATCAGAAGAACGAGATAAAACGATTGCCGTTAAAAAATTTCATCCAGAGAAAATTGCAAAAAAGTTAGCTAGTCACCATGAATTTTTTTGAAAAAAGTCGCTTTTTTCAACTTTTGAACGGCTGTAGCGGCCGAACGAAAAATCCAACTTGAACGCGGATTGCAAATCTGTGTTCCTCGTGTGTCAATTAGTCGGATTTGATTAAAATTGGCGATTTTTAATTTTTGACCAAAACCCGAAATTTTATCCAAGGGTCCCCCCTTCTTACTTTTTAACAAAAATTGCACTAAAAATGATTTCCTGGAAAAACCACTGGTTGGATCCGTGGTTTCCTGACGTCACTCGAAAGATCGCTTCAAGACGCTTCAGAACATGTACTATCGCAGGAACAAATGTCAATTTTAAGGCCGTGACGCGTCATCAAAAAAACTCGAAAATGGAAAAAATCGAAAAAATCAACTTTCTTAATTATCATCGTAGACGCTTGTGTTTTACCTTTTTTTTCATCAGAAGAACGAGATAAAACGATTGCCGTTAAAAAATTTCATCCAGAGAAAATTGCAAAAAAGTTAGCTAGTCACCATGAAATTTTTTGAAAAAAGTCGATTTTTTCAACTTTTGAGCGGCTGTAGCGGCCGAACGAAGAATCCAATTTGAACGCGGATTGCAAATCTGTGTTCCTCGTGTGTCAATTAGTCGGATTTGGTTAAAATTGGGGATTTTTAATTTTTGACCAAAACCCGAAATTTTATCCAAGGGTCCCCCCTTCTTACTTTTTAACAAAAATTGCACTAAAAATGATTTCCTGGAAAAACCACTGGTTGGATCCGTGGTTTCTTGACGTCACTCGAAAGATCGCTTCAAGACGCTTCAGAAAATGTACTTTCGCAGGAACAAATGTCAATTTTAAGGCCGTGACGCGTCATCAAAAAAAATCGAAAAAAGAAAAAATCGAAAAAATCAACTTTCTTAATTATCATCGTAGACGCTTGTGTTTTACCTTTTTTTTCATCAGAAGAACGAGATAAAACGATTGCCGTTAAAAAATTTCATCCAGAGAAAATTGCAAAAAAGTTAGCTAGTCACCATGAAATTTTTTGAAAAAGGTCGATTTTTTCAACTTTTGAACGGCTGTAGCGGCCGAACGAAGAATCCAATTTGAACGCGGATTGCAAATCTGTGTTCCTCGTGTGTCAATTAGTCGGATTTGATTAAAATTGGGGACTTTTAATTTTTGACCAAAACCCGAAATTTTATCCAAGGGTCCCCCCTTCTTACTTTTTAACAAAAATTGCACTAAAAATGATTTCCTGGAAAAACCACTGGTTGGATCCGTGGTTTCTTGACGTCACTCGAAAGATCGCTTCAAGACGCTTCAGAACATGTACTTTCGCAGGAACAATTGTCAATTTTAAGGCCGTGACGCGTTATCAAAAAAACTCGAAAATGGAAAAAATCGAAAAAATCAACTTTCTTAATAATCATCGTAGACGCTTGTGTTTTACCTTTTTTTTCATCAGAAGAACGAGATAAAACGATTGCCGTTAAAAAATTTCATCCAGAGAAAATTGCAAAAAAGTTAGCTAGTCACCATGAAATTTTTTGAAAAAGGTCGATTTTTTCAACTTTTGAACGGCTGTAGCGGCCGAACGAAGAATCCAATTTGAACGCGGATTGCAAATCTGTGTTCCTCGTGTGTCAATTAGTCGGATTTGATTAAAATTGGGGATTTTTAATTTTTGACCAAAACCCGAAATTTTATCCAAGGGTCCCCCCTTCTTACTTTTTAACAAAAATTGCACTAAAAATGATTTCCTGAAGAAACCCCTGGTTGGATCCGTGGTTTCTTGACGTCACTCGAAAGATCGCTTCAAGACGCTTCAGAAAATGTACTTTCGCAGGAACAAATGTCAATTTTAAGGCCGTGACGCGTCATCAAAAAAACTCGAAAATGGAAAAAATCGAAAAAATCAACTTTCTTAATAATCATCGTAGACGCTTGTGTTTTACCTTTTTTTTCATCAGAAGAACGAGATAAAACGATTGCCGTTAAAAAATTTCATCCAGAGAAAATTGCAAAAAAGTTAGCTAGTCACCATGAAATTTTTTGAAAAAAGTCGATTTTTTCAACTTTTGAACGGCTGTAGCGGCTGAACGAAGAATCCAATTTGAACGCGGATTGCAAATCTGTGTTCCTCGTGTGTCAATTAGTCGGATTTGATTAAAATTGGGGATTTTTAATTTTTGACCAAAACCCGAAATTTTATCCAAGGGTCCCCCCTTCTTACTTTTTAACAAAAATTGCACTAAAAATGATTTCCTGGAAAAACCACTGGTTGGATCCGTGGTTTCTTGACGTCACTCGAAAGATCGCTTCAAGACGCTTCAGAAAATGTACTTTCGCAGGAAAAAATGTCAATTTTAAGGCCGTGACGCGTCATCAAAAAAACTCGAAAATGGAAAAAATCGAAAAAATCAACTTTCTTAATTATCATCGTAGACGCTTGTGTTTTACCTTTTTTTCATCAGAAGAACGAGATAAAACGATTGCCGTTAAAAAATTTCATCCAGAGAAAATTGCAAAAAAGTTAGCTAGTCACCATGAAATTTTTTGAAAAAAGTCGATTTTTTCAACTTTTGAACGGCTGTAGCGGCCGAACGAAGAATCCAATTTGAACGCGGATTGCAAATCTGTGTTCCTCGTGTGTCAGTTAGTCGGATTTGATTAAAATTGGGGATTTTTAATTTTTGACCAAAACCCGAAATTTTATCCAAGGGTCCCCCCTTCTTACTTTTTAACAAAAATTGCACTAAAAATGATTTCCTGGAAAAACCACTGGTTGGATCCGTGGTTTCTTGACGTCACTCGAAAGATCGCTTCAAGACGCTTCAGAAAATGTACTTTCGCAGGAACAAATGTCAATTTTAAGGCCGTGACGCGTCATCAAAAAAACTCGAAAATGGAAAAAATCGAAAAAATCAACTTTCTTAATTATCATCGTAGACGCTTGTGTTTTACCTTTTTTTCATCAGAAGAACGAGATAAAACGATTGCCGTTAAAAAATTTCATCCAGAGAAAATTGCAAAAAAGTTAGCTAGTCACCATGAAATTTTTTGAAAAAAGTCGATTTTTTCAACTTTTGAACGGCTGTAGCGGCCGAACGAAGAATCCAATTTGAACGCGGATTGCAAATCTGTGTTCCTCGTGTGTCAATTAGTCGGATTTGATTAAAATTGGGGATTTTTAATTTTTGACCAAAACCCGAAATTTTATCCAAGGGTCCCCCCTTCTTACTTTTTAACAAAAATTGCACTAAAAATGATTTCCTGGAAAAACCACTGGTTGGATCCGTGGTTTCTTGACGTCACTCGAAAGATCGCTTCAAGACGCTTCAGAAAATGTACTTTCGCAGGAACAAATGTCAATTTTAAGGCCGTGACGCGTCATCAAAAAAAATCGAAAAAAGAAAAAATCGAAAAAATCAACTTTCTTAATTATCATCGTAGACGCTTGTGTTTTACCTTTTTTTTCATCAGAAGAACGAGATAAAACGATTGCCGTTAAAAAATTTCATCCAGAGAAAATTGCAAAAAAGTTAGCTAGTCACCATGAAATTTTTTGAAAAAGGTCGATTTTTTCAACTTTTGAACGGCTGTAGCGGCCGAACGAAGAATCCAATTTGAACGCGGATTGCAAATCTGTGTTCCTCGTGTGTCAATTAGTCGGATTTGATTAAAATTGGGGACTTTTAATTTTTGACCAAAACCCGAAATTTTATCCAAGGGTCCCCCCTTCTTACTTTTTAACAAAAATTGCACTAAAAATGATTTCCTGGAAAAACCACTGGTTGGATCCGTGGTTTCTTGACGTCACTCGAAATATCGCTTCAAGACGCTTCAGAACATGTACTTTCGCAGGAACAATTGTCAATTTTAAGGCCGTGACGCGTCATCAAAAAAACTCGAAAATGGAAAAAATCGAAAAAATCAACTTTCTTAATTATCATCGTAGACGCTTGTGTTTTACCTTTTTTTTCATCAGAAGAACGAGATAAAACGATTGCCGTTAAAAAATTTCATCCAGAGAAAATTGCAAAAAAGTTAGCCAGTCACCATGAAATTTTTTGAAAAAAGTCGATTTTTTCAACTTTTGAGCGGCTGTAGCGGCCGAACGAAGAATCCAATTTGAACGCGGATTGCAAATCTGTGTTCCTCGTGTGTCAATTAGTCGGATTTGATTAAAATTGGGGATTTTTAATTTTTGACCAAAACCCGAAATTTTATTCAAGGGTCCCCCTTCTTACTTTTTAACAAAAATTGCACTAAAAATGATTTCCTGGAAAAACCACTGGTTGGATCCGTGGTTTCTTGACGTCACTCGAAAGATCGCTTCAAGACGCTTCAGAACATGTACTATCGCAGGAACAAATGTCAATTTTAAGGCCGTGACGCGTCATCAAAAAAACTCGAAAATGGAAAAAATCGAAAAAATCAACTTTCTTAATTATCATCGTAGACGCTTGTGTTTTACCTTTTTTTTCATCAGAAGAACGAGATAAAACGATTGCCGTTAAAAAATTTCATCCAGAGAAAATTGCAAAAAAGTTAGCCAGTCACCATGAAATTTTTTGAAAAAAGTCGATTTTTTCAACTTTTGAGCGGCTGTAGCGGCCGAACGAAGAATCCAATTTGAACGCGGATTGCAAATCTGTGTTCCTCGTGTGTCAATTAGTCGGATTTGGTTAAAATTGGGGATTTTTAATTTTTGACCAAAACCCGAAATTTTATCCAAGGGTCCCCCCTTCTTACTTTTTAACAAAAATTGCACTAAAAATGATTTCCTGGAAAAACCACTGGTTGGATCCGTGGTTTCTTGACGTCACTCGAAAGATCGCTTCAAGACGCTTCAGAAAATGTACTTTCGCAGGAACAAATGTCAATTTTAAGGCCGTGACGCGTCATCAAAAAAAATCGAAAAAAGAAAAAATCGAAAAAATCAACTTTCTTAATTATCATCGTAGACGCTTGTGTTTTACCTTTTTTTTCATCAGAAGAACGAGATAAAACGATTGCCGTTAAAAAATTTCATCCAGAGAAAATTGCAAAAAAGTTAGCTAGTCACCATGAATTTTTTTGAAAAAAGTCGATTTTTTCAACTTTTGAACGGCTGTAGCGGCCGAACGAAGAATCCAATTTGAACGCGGATTGCAAATCTGTGTTCCTCGTGTGTCAATTAGTCGGATTTGATTAAAATTGGGGACTTTTAATTTTTGACCAAAACCCGAAATTTTATCCAAGGGTCCCCCCTTCTTACTTTTTAACAAAAATTGCACTAAAAATGATTTCCTGGAAAAACCACTGGTTGGATCCGTGGTTTCTTGACGTCACTCGAAAGATCGCTTCAAGACGCTTCAGAACATGTACTTTCGCAGGAACAATTGTCAATTTTAAGGCCGTGACGCGTCATCAAAAAAACTCGAAAATGGAAAAAATCGAAAAAATCAACTTTCTTAATAATCATCGTAGACGCTTGTGTTTTACCTTTTTTTTCATCAGAAGAACGAGATAAAACGATTGCCGTTAAAAAATTTCATCCAGAGAAAATTGCAAAAAAGTTAGCTAGTCACCATGAAATTTTTTGAAAAAGGTCGATTTTTTCAACTTTTGAACGGCTGTAGCGGCCGAACGAAGAATCCAATTTGAACGCGGATTGCAAATCTGTGTTCCTCGTGTGTCAATTAGTCGGATTTGATTAAAATTGGGGATTTTTAATTTTTGACCAAAACCCGAAATTTTATCCAAGGGTCCCCCCTTCTTACTTTTTAACAAAAATTGCACTAAAAATGATTTCCTGAAGAAACCCCTGGTTGGATCCGTGGTTTCTTGACGTCACTCGAAAGATCGCTTCAAGACGCTTCAGAAAATGTACTTTCGCAGGAACAAATGTCAATTTTAAGGCCGTGACGCGTCATCAAAAAAACTCGAAAATGGAAAAAATCGAAAAAATCAACTTTCTTAATAATCATCGTAGACGCTTGTGTTTTACCTTTTTTTTCATCAGAAGAACGAGATAAAACGATTGCCGTTAAAAAATTTCATCCAGAGAAAATTGCAAAAAAGTTAGCTAGTCACCATGAAATTTTTTGAAAAAAGTCGATTTTTTCAACTTTTGAACGGCTGTAGCGGCTGAACGAAGAATCCAATTTGAACGCGGATTGCAAATCTGTGTTCCTCGTGTGTCAATTAGTCGGATTTGATTAAAATTGGGGATTTTTAATTTTTGACCAAAACCCGAAATTTTATCCAAGGGTCCCCCCTTCTTACTTTTTAACAAAAATTGCACTAAAAATGATTTCCTGGAAAAACCACTGGTTGGATCCGTGGTTTCTTGACGTCACTCGAAAGATCGCTTCAAGACGCTTCAGAAAATGTACTTTCGCAGGAAAAAATGTCAATTTTAAGGCCGTGACGCGTCATCAAAAAAACTCGAAAATGGAAAAAATCGAAAAAATCAACTTTCTTAATTATCATCGTAGACGCTTGTGTTTTACCTTTTTTTCATCAGAAGAACGAGATAAAACGATTGCCGTTAAAAAATTTCATCCAGAGAAAATTGCAAAAAAGTTAGCTAGTCACCATGAAATTTTTTGAAAAAAGTCGATTTTTTCAACTTTTGAACGGCTGTAGCGGCCGAACGAAGAATCCAATTTGAACGCGGATTGCAAATCTGTGTTCCTCGTGTGTCAGTTAGTCGGATTTGATTAAAATTGGGGATTTTTAATTTTTGACCAAAACCCGAAATTTTATCCAAGGGTCCCCCCTTCTTACTTTTTAACAAAAATTGCACTAAAAATGATTTCCTGGAAAAACCACTGGTTGGATCCGTGGTTTCTTGACGTCACTCGAAAGATCGCTTCAAGACGCTTCAGAAAATGTACTTTCGCAGGAACAAATGTCAATTTTAAGGCCGTGACGCGTCATCAAAAAAACTCGAAAATGGAAAAAATCGAAAAAATCAACTTTCTTAATTATCATCGTAGACGCTTGTGTTTTACCTTTTTTTCATCAGAAGAACGAGATAAAACGATTGCCGTTAAAAAATTTCATCCAGAGAAAATTGCAAAAAAGTTAGCTAGTCACAATGAAATTTTTTGAAAAAAGTCGATTTTTTCAACTTTTGAACGGCTGTAGCGGCCGAACGAAAAATCCAATTTGAACGCGGATTGCAAATCTGTGTTCCTCGTGTGTCAATTAGTCGGATTTGATTAAAATTGGGGATTTTTAATTTTTGACCAAAACCCGAAATTTTATCCTAGGGTCCCCCCTTCTTACTTTTTAACAAAAATTGCACTAAAAATGATTTCCTGGAAAAACCACTGGTTGGATCCGTGGTTTCGTGACGTCACTCGAAAGATCGCTTCAAGACGCTTCAGAAAATGTACTTTCGCAAGAACAAATGTCAATTTTAAGGCCGTGACGCGTCATCAAAAAAACTCGAAAATGGAAAAAATCGAAAAAATCAACTTTCTTAATAATCATCGTAGACGCTTGTGTTTTACCTTTTTTTTCATCAGAAGAACGAGATAAAACGATTGCCGTTAAAAAATTTCATCCAGAGAAAATTGCAAAAAAGTTAGCTAGTCACCATGAAATTTTTTGAAAAAAGTCGATTTTTTCAACTTTTGAACGGCTGTAGCGGCCGAACAAAGAATCCAATTTGAACGCGGATTGCAAATCTGTGTTCCTCGTGTGTCAATTAGTCGGATTTGATTAAAATTGGGGATTTTTAATTTTTGACCAAAACCCGAAATTTTATCCAAGGGTCCCCCCTTCTTACTTTTTAACAAAAATTGCACTAAAAATGATTTCCTGAAGAAACCCCTGGTTGGATCCGTGGTTTCTTGACGTCACTCGAAAGATCGCTTCAAGACGCTTCAGAAAATGTACTTTCGCAGGAACAAATGTCAATTTTAAGGCCGTGACGCGTCATCAAAAAAACTCGAAAATGGAAAAAATCGAAAAAATCAACTTTCTTAATAATCATCGTAGACGCTTGTGTTTTACCTTTTTTTTCATCAGAAGAACGAGATAAAACGATTGCCGTTAAAAAATTTCATCCAGAGAAAATTGCAAAAAAGTTAGCTAGTCACCATGAAATTTTTTGAAAAAAGTCGATTTTTTCAACTTTTGAACGGCTGTAGCGGCTGAACGAAGAATCCAATTTGAACGCGGATTGCAAATCTGTGTTCCTCGTGTGTCAATTAGTCGGATTTGATTAAAATTGGGGATTTTTAATTTTTGACCAAAACCCGAAATTTTATCCAAGGGCCCCCCCTTCTTACTTTTTAACAAAAATTGCACTAAAAATGATTTCCTGGAAAAACCACTGGTTGGATCCGTGGTTTCTTGACGTCACTCGAAAGATCGCTTCAAGACGCTTCAGAAAATGTACTTTCGCAGGAAAAAATGTCAATTTTAAGGCCGTGACGCGTCATCAAAAAAACTCGAAAATGGAAAAAATCGAAAAAATCAACTTTCTTAATTATCATCGTAGACGCTTGTGTTTTACCTTTTTTTCATCAGAAGAACGAGATAAAATGATTGCCGTTAAAAAATTTCATCCAGAGAAAATTGCAAAAAAGTTAGCTAGTCACCATGAAATTTTTTGAAAAAAGTCGATTTTTTCAACTTTTGAACGGCTGTAGCGGCCGAACGAAGAATCCAATTTGAACGCGGATTGCAAATCTGTGTTCCTCGTGTGTCAGTTAGTCGGATTTGATTAAAATTGGGGATTTTTAATTTTTGACCAAAACCCGAAATTTTATCCAAGGGTCCCCCCTTCTTACTTTTTAACAAAAATTGCACTAAAAATGATTTCCTGGAAAAACCACTGGTTGGATCCGTGGTTTCTTGACGTCACTCGAAAGATCGCTTCAAGACGCTTCAGAAAATGTACTTTCGCAGGAACAAATGTCAATTTTAAGGCCGTGACGCGTCATCAAAAAAACTCGAAAATGGAAAAAATCGAAAAAATCAACTTTCTTAATTATCATCGTAGACGCTTGTGTTTTACCTTTTTTTCATCAGAAGAACGAGATAAAACGATTGCCGTTAAAAAATTTCATCCAGAGAAAATTGCAAAAAAGTTAGCTAGTCACCATGAAATTTTTTGAAAAAAGTCGATTTTTTCAACTTTTGAACGGCTGTAGCGGCCGAACGAAGAATCCAATTTGAACGCGGATTGCAAATCTGTGTTCCTCGTGTGTCAATTAGTCGGATTTGATTAAAATTGGGGATTTTTAATTTTTGACCAAAACCCGAAATTTTATCCAAGGGTCCCCCCTTCTTACTTTTTAACAAAAATTGCACTAAAAATGATTACGTGAAGAAACCACTGGTTGGATCTGGGGTTTCTTGACGTCACTCGAAAGATCGCTTCAAGACGCTTCAGAAAATGTACTTTCGCAAGAACAAATGTCAATTTTAAGGCCGTGACGCGTCATCAAAAAAACTCGAAAATGGAAAAAATCGAAAAAATCAACTTTCTTAATTATCATCGTAGACGCTTGTGTTTTACCTTTTTTTTCATCAGAAGAACGAGATAAAACGATTGCCGTTAAAAAATTTCATCCAGAGAAAATTGCAAAAAAGTTAGCTAGTCACCATGAAATTTTTTGAAAAAAGTCGATTTTTTCAACTTTTGAGCGGCTGTAGCGGCCGAACGAAGAATCCAATTTGAACGCGGATTGCAAATCTGTGTTCCTCGTGTGTCAATTAGTCGGATTTGATTAAAATTGGGGATTTTTAATTTTTGACCAAAACCCGAAATTTTATCCAAGGGTCCCCCCTTCTTACTTTTTAACAAAAATTGCACTAAAAATGATTTCCTGGAAAAACCACTGGTTGGATCCGTGGTTTCTTGACGTCACTCGAAAGATCGCTTCAAGACGCTTCAGAAAATGTACTTTCGCAGGAACAAATGTCAATTTTAAGGCCGTGACGCGTCATCAAAAAAACTCGAAAATGGAAAAAATCGAAAAAATCAACTTTCTTAATTATCATCGTAGACGCTTGTGTTTTACCTTTTTTTTCATCAGAAGAACGAGCTAAAACGATTGCCGTTAAAACATTTCATCCAGAGAAAATTGCAAAAAAGTTAGCTAGTCACCATGAAATTTTTTGAAAAAAGTCGATTTTTTCAACTTTTGAGCGGCTGTAGCGGCCGAACGAAGAATCCAATTTGAACGCGGATTGCAAATCTGTGTTCCTCGTGTGTCAATTAGTCGGATTTGATTAAAATTGGGGATTTTTAATTTTTGACCAAAACCCGAAAGTTTATCCAAGGGTCCCCCCTTCTTACTTTTTAACAAAAATTGCACTAAAAATGATTTCCTGGAAAAACCACTGGTTGGATCCGTGGTTTCTTGACGTCACTCGAAAGATCGCTTCAAGACGCTTCAGAAAATGAACTTTCGCAGGAACAAATGTCAATTTTAAGGCCGTGACGCGTCATCAAAAAAACTCGAAAATGGAAAAAATCGAAAAAATCAACTTTCTTAATTATCATCGTAGACGCTTGTGTTTTACCTTTTTTTTCATCAGAAGAACGAGCTAAAACGATTGCCGTTAAAACATTTCATCCAGAGAAAATTGCAAAAAAGTTAGCTAGTCACCATGAAATTTTTTGAAAAAAGTCGATTTTTTCAACTTTTGAGCGGCTGTAGCGGCCGAACGAAGAATCCAATTTGAACGCGGATTGCAAATCTGTGTTCCTCGTGTGTCAATTAGTCGGATTTGATTAAAATTGGGGATTTTTAATTTTTGACCAAAACCCGAAATTTTATCCAAGGGTCCCCCCTTCTTACTTTTTAACAAAAATTGCACTAAAAATGATTTCCTGGAAAAACCACTGGTTGGATCCGTGGTTTCTTGACGTCACTCGAAAGATCGCTTCAAGACGCTTCAGAAAATGTACTTTCGCAGGAACAAATGTCAATTTTAAGGCCGTGACGCGTCATCAAAAAAACTCGAAAATGGAAAAAATCGAAAAAATCAACTTTCTTAATTATCATCGTAGACGCTTGTGTTTTACCTTTTTTTTCATCAGAAGAACGAGATAAAACGATTGCCGTTAAAAAATTTCATCCAGAGAAAATTGCAAAAAAGTTAGCTAGTCACCATGAAATTTTTTGAAAAAAGTCGATTTTTTCAACTTTTGAACGGCTGTAGCGGCCGAACGAAGAATCCAATTTGAACGCGGATTGCAAATCTGTGTTCCTCGTGTGTCAATTAGTCGGATTTGATTAAAATTGGGGATTTTTAATTTTTGACCAAAACCCGAAAGTTTATCCAAGGGTCCCCCCTTCTTACTTTTTAACAAAAATTGCACTAAAAATGATTTCCTGGAAAAACCACTGGTTGGATCCGTGGTTTCTTGACGTCACTCGAAAGATCGCTTCAAGACGCTTCAGAAAATGAACTTTCGCAGGAACAAATGTCAATTTTAAGGCCGTGACGCGTCATCAAAAAAACTCGAAAATGGAAAAAATCGAAAAAATCAACTTTCTTAATTATCATCGTAGACGCTTGTGTTTTACCTTTTTTTTCATCAGAAGAACGAGATAAAACGATTGCCGTTAAAACATTTCATCCAGAGAAAATTGCAAAAAAGTTAGCTAGTCACCATGAAATTTTTTGAAAAAAGTCGATTTTTTCAACTTTTGAGCGGCTGTAGCGGCCGAACGAAGAATCCAATTTGAACGCGGATTGCAAATCTGTGTTCCTCGTGTGTCAATTAGTCGGATTTGATTAAAATTGGGGATTTTTAATTTTTGACCAAAACCCGAAATTTTATCCAAGGGTCCCCCCTTCTTACTTTTTAACAAAAATTGCACTAAAAATGATTTCCTGGAAAAACCACTGGTTGGATCCGTGGTTTCTTGACGTCACTCGAAAGATCGCTTCAAGACGCTTCAGAAAATGAACTTTCGCAGGAACAAATGTCAATTTTAAGGCCGTGACGCGTCATCAAAAAAACTCGAAAATGGAAAAAATCGAAAAAATCAACTTTCTTAATTATCATCGTAGACGCTTGTGTTTTACCTTTTTTTTCATCAGAAGAACGAGATAAAACGATTGCCGTTAAAAAATTTCATCCAGAGAAAATTGCAAAAAAGTTAGCTAGTCACCATGAAATTTTTTGAAAAAAGTCGATTTTTTCAACTTTTGAACGGCTGTAGCGGCCGAACGAAGAATCCAATTTGAACGCGGATTGCAAATCTGTGTTCCTCGTGTGTCAATTAGTCGGATTTGATTAAAATTGGGGATTTTTAATTTTTGACCAAAACCCGAAAGTTTATCCAAGGGTCCCCCCTTCTTACTTTTTAACAAAAATTGCACTAAAAATGATTTCGTGAAGAAACCACTGGTTGGATCTGGGGTTTCTTGACGTCACTCGAAAGATCGCTTCAAGACGCTTCAGAAAATGTACTTTCGCAGGAACAAATGTCAATTTTAAGGCCATGACGCGTCATCAAAAAAACTCGAAAATGGAAAAAATCGAAAAAATCAACTTTCTTAATTATCATCGTAGACACTTGTGTTTTACCTTTTTTTTTCATCAGAAGAACGAGATAAAACGATTGCCGTTAAAAAATTTCATCCAGAGAAAATTGCAAAAAAGTTAGCCAGTCACCATGAAATTTTTTGAAAAATGTCGATTTTTCCAACTTTTGAACGGCTGTAGCGGCCGAACGAAGAATCCAATTTGAACGCGGATTGCAAATCTGTGTTCCTCGTGTGTCAATTAGTCGGATTTGATTAAAATTGGGGATTTTTAATTTTTGACCAAAACCCGAAATTTGAAAAATGACAATTTGTAGTCCGTGATGCGTCAGCAAAGAAAACTCGAAAATGGAAAAAAATCGTAAAAAGTGTAAATTCTTTTTCAGTTCATTTGGGTGAAAGTGTGGACACAGCCACAAACGATGCCATCATCAAGGCAGCCAACTACATCAACGAAAATGAAAAATTAGATATTGTAGTCGACCTCATCTCTTACCACTTTCAATCGAAAGAAGACATAAAAACAGGTAATAAATTTAATAAATCAACACAAATTTTAATTTTGGTATTTAGTTTGTGCCAGTATCACTGAAGAAGTCGCTCCGGATTTGATACTGGACACAACCAGAATTCCGGAAAATGCCTACACGGCCGAGAAAATTGCCGTAAGTTACGGACGCCCCACGATCAGTACTTCAAATAACGTACAGAATTATAAATATGATGAATTGAAGAAGAAGTACGACCCGAAAGAAAAGTTTCTGTTGAAAGTGGCGACGCCAAGCTCCACATTTATCAGGGTTGTTGAGGAGATTATAAATCTGCAGGGTATGACCAACGTGGCGTTTATCTACCAACCAGAGTTTGGTGAGTTTTTGATACGTCATATACAGTTTTTCTTAGGCTAAAGTTTGATGTATGTAAAATAGTGATTTTATGTGAAACGGTGGAAAGAATTAAGAAAAGTAACTGGTGATGGACGATGGCGCAGCGTAGCGTAATCCATTAAATTTAAGGAAAGTTGCTCCGCTGCGCTGCGCCGTCGTCCGTTTAATAATTTTACAATATTGTGTCACTAAATTAATGCTTTTGTTAGCCTGTTTAATGTCTATCAATGAGTTTGTGGTGACCGCCTGGGTCATGGAACGGAGAAATGGAAACGAGGATCACGGGTAGCCCGGAAAAACGCGGTTACCAGGGAGGCGAGAAAAACAAATAATAAAAAAAGAAGAATTTTGCTGGAATACAGAAAACACTCATTTTTGTAATTCCTACCAAAAATAAAGTAATCACCTTATTCGTCGACCTGCCTCTCTTTTTGAAGTTAAATTATATTGTATCAAGTCGATAACGACTGATCTACAAGTGTTGAATTGTTGGACCAACGAGAATCATCAACCACAACAGCTAGTTCACCCGACGTGATCCTTCAATTACAACATCTGGTGACCCCGACAGAAGACGCCCGAGAGCCACTGAGCGACACCTTCCAAACTCCACGAAAAACGCCGCGCGGAGCCCCACTGTCATTTTTGACGTTTGACGCTGTACAACCGACGCCGTTGGAACCACACACCCGACGTCGACCGTCCCACGTCCAGCCTCCGCCCACCGACGTCCTCAACCCGTTTTTCTGTTCCGTGCTCCAGGTGATTGCTAACCATTTCTCCGTTTCCCTCACTTTTCCTCTATCCTATATTCTCTCACACATACACGCACATTTTCACACAAATCCATGGAGGATCAGATCAACGTTTCCATTGACCGACTGAAACCTGGATATTTTTCCACTATTTCGGCCACTTCAGTTAAAAACACACAAAACACCACCAACCTTTCTGTTTTTCCACGTTAAATTTTAAAATCTAACAAATCTTCTACAAAACCTTTTATTTCTCGCAAACACGTATCTTTCTCTTGTTCTGTTTCCTTCCGTAGCCTCTTTTAGACGGGGAGTGGTGTGGTGACCGCCTGGGTCATGGAACGGAGAAATGGAAACGAGGATCACGGGTAGCCCGGAAAAACGCGGTTACCAGGGAGGCGAGAAAAACAAATAATAAAAAAAGAAGAATTTTGCTGGAATACAGAAAACACACTCATTTTTGTAATTCCTACCAAAAATAAAGTAATCACCTTATTCGTCGACCTGCCTCTCTTTTTGAAGTTAAATTATATTGTATCAAGTCGATAACGACTGATCTACAAGTGTTGAATTGTTGGACCAACGAGAATCATCAACCACAACAGCTAGTTCACCCGACGTGATCCTTCAATTACAACAAGTTCCTTTCATCTTAAATTAAATTTTGGTTAAGAAAATTTAATCATTTCGACAGTTTGTATGAATGCGTAAAATTCTCAATCATTTTGGAGTTGGAAAAATGATCACATGAAGCTTCGACCGTTGCAGATTATTATCATCAAGCGTTGTGTTGTGTTTATGATCAGCAAAGGTCGAAACTGCAGTTGTGTCGGTATTTTTAATAATAATAATAATAATAATAAAGGGCATTTTTATAATACAGATAAAACATTCAAAACTTGCGACTAAAAGTATTTCAGTTATTATTTCCTTCTTCTTTTATTAAACTAATTTTTTCTTTGTATTTTTAGTTACTTCTAAGAATTTGCAGTGGAAATTAAACGCCCGGGGAATTCCGTGCATCTTCTTGGAATACGCTCCCGAAAATAATAACAAACTGATCGAGGTTGTTACGAAAATGTACTTTCTGAACATATTTCTGCTGGGCGATATAACCATCCCGCGAAGTAACTGGAGGAAGAACCAAGCGGTGTACTCTTTTCGATTGAACGCCTCGAAAATTGAACACGACGCCGAAGTGTACGCCTGGCCGATCGTGAAATACAGCAAATTGGAAAAATTCGTAACTAAAATGGAAAGTGTGGATGTGAATGATGCTTTTTATTTCGAGCTGACGATGACCGGAATTTTCGCGGCCAGGTATGTTTATTGCGTTACTTCAGACTCGAAAAAAATATTAATCTGTTCACCAATTCACTATTACAGGCGGCGATCGTTTTAAAATAAAAATTCAATGAATTTATAAGTTACAGTACTCAAATAATTACGTATTATAAAATATTGATCTGTATTAAAAAAAATTAACAACTTTACAAATGTAATAATAATAATAATAATCACAAGTACTAAGTGAGGACATTTTTATACTTTTAATAATTATTTTAAATTAATCTGTTTTGTTCATTTACAGGAATTATGTTTGGGGGGTCAATCCTGAATACAAAGACAGCTATTGTGACAGTAAGGATATTTATCAGTATAGAGAGGATTTGAATTTTCGATATCATCTAGCAATGGTAAAGGTCCATTTTTTTAAATTATAAATTTTGAATTGTCGAATCTACAAACGAAAAAAATTGAAATAAATATAAATCGCGCGGGGAAAATTCTACAAAACTTTCATTTAGTTCAGGAAACATCATTCTTTCAAAATAATTTCGGTTTTTAAAAATCCAACAATTTTCTTCCGAGTTGCGAATTTTTTTAAATTATAAATTTTGAATTGTCGAATCTACAAACGAAAAAAATTGAAATAAATATAAATCGTGCGGGGAAAATTCTACAAAAATTTCATTTAGTTTAGGAAACATCATTCTTTCAAAATAATTTTGGTTTTTTAAAATCCAACAATTTTCTTGCGAGTTGCGAATTTTTTTAAATTATAAATTTTGAATTGTCGCATCTACAAACGAAAAAAATTGAAATAAATATAAACCGTGCGGGAAAAATTCTACAAAATTCTCATTTAGTTTAGGAAACATCATTCTTTCAAAATAATTTCGGTTTTTTAAAATCCAACAATTTTCTTGCGAGTTGCGATTTTTTTTAAATTCTAAATTTTGAATTGTCGCATCTACAAACGAAAAAAAATGAAATAAATATAAATCGTGCGGGGAAAATTCTACAAAACTTTCATTTAGTTCAGGAAACATCATTCTTTCAAAATAATTTCGGTTTTTAAAAATCCAACAATTTTCTCGCGAGTTGCGATTTTTTTAAATTATAAATTTTGAATTGCCGCATCTACAAACGAAAAAAATGGAAATAAATATAAATCGTGCGGGGAAAATCCTACAAAACTTTTATTTAGTTTAGGAAACATCATTCTTTCAAAATAATTTCGGTTTTTAAAAATCCAACAATTTTCTTGCGAGTTGCAAATTTTTTTATATTCTAAATTTGGAATTGTCGAATCTGCAAATGAAAAAAATTGAAATAAATATAAATCGTGCGGGGAAAATTCTACAAAACTTTCATTTAGTTCAGGAAACATCATTCTTTCAAAATAATTTCGGTTTTTAAAAATCCAACAATTTTCCTGTGAGTTACGAATTTTTATAAATTATAAATTTTGGATTGTCGAATTTATACCGAAAAAATTGAAATAAATATAAATCGTGCGGGGAAAATTCTACAAAACTTTCATTTAGTTTAGGAAACATCATTCTTTCAAAATAATTTCGGTTTTTAAAAATCCAACAATTTTCTAGCGAGTTGCGATTTTTTTTATATTCTAAATTTTGAATTGTCGAATCGGCAAACGAAAAAAATTGAAATAAATATAAACCGTGCGGGGAAAATTCTACAAAACTTTCATTTAGTTCAGGAAACATCATTCTTTCAAAATAATTTCGGTTTTTAAAAATCCAACAATTTTCTTGCGAGTTGCGAATTTTTTTATATTCCAAATTTTGAATTTATTTTCTCTCTTTACACAGGAAACGGCTTACACTATAATACTATTGAGGAAAAATATTGAGAGCCGCATGATATTCGATATCAAAATTGTCAAAAATGAAGTCGATGACTACACACCGTTAGGATTATACAAATTGCAAGAAAACAGTAGTTTTGAAATACCCGGGGGAGCACCTTGGATGTCGATAAAATCAACGAGCCACTACAAAGTTTTAGCACGTCTTGTGAGTATAAACCGTGACACGGAAAAATGCTCATGCGAAAAAATGCGCACGGAAAAGTGCGCACAGCGAAAACTCCTCACAGTGATATTAAAACAATTGCTACAAACCTGAAACTTTCAACAATTACTCAAAATTAATGATACTTCATGATTTAATGAAAATCTCAAACACCCCCTTTTCTAGATTTCGGAATAATCGCAAGAGAACGGAACTTGAGGTCATTCTAAAATTGCGAATTTTCGCGAGCGGTAAAAAAATATTAAAACAATTGCCACAAACCTGAAATTTTCTACAATTACTTAAAATTAATGATACTTCATGATTTAATGAAAATCTCAAAACAGCCCATTTCTAGATTTCGGAATAATCGCAAGAGAACGGAACTTGTGGTAATTTTAAAATTGCGCATTTTCGCGAGCGATAAAAAATATTAAAACAATTGCCACAAACCTGAAACTTTCTCCAATTATTCAAAATTAATGACACTTCATGATTTAATGAAAATCTCAAAACACCCCCTTTTCTAGATTTCGGAATAATCGCAAGAGAACGGAACTTGTGGTAATTCTAAAATTGCGAATTTTCGCGAGCGTTAAAAAAATATTAAAACAATTGCCACAAACCTGAAACTTTCTCCAATTACTCAAAATTAATGACACTTCATGATTTAATGAAAATCTCAAAACACCCCCTTTTCTAGATTTCGGAATAATCGCAAGAGAACGGAACTTGTGGTCATTCTAAAATTGCGAATTTTCGCGAGCGATAAAAAAATATTAAAACAATTGTCACAAACCTGAAACTTTCTACAATTACTTAAAATTAATGATACTTCATGATTTAATGAAAATCTCAAAACACCCCTTTTCTAGATTTCGGGATAATCGCAGGAGAACGGAACTTGTGGTCATTCTAAAATTGCGAATTTTCGCGAGCGATAAAAAAATATTAAAACAATTGCCACAAACCTGAAACTTTCTACAATTACTTAAAATTAATGATACTTCATGATTTAATGAAAAACTCAAAACACCCCTTTTCTAGATTTTGGAATAATCGCAGGAGAACGGAACTTGTGGTCATTCTAAAATTGCGAATTTTCGCGAGCGATAAAAAAATATTAAAACAATTGCCACAAACCTGAAACTTTCTACAATTACTTAAAATTAATGATACTTCATGATTTAATGAAAAACTCAAAACACCCCTTTTCTAGATTTTGGAATAATCGCAGGAGAACGGAACTTGTGGTCATTCTAAAATTGCGAATTTTCGCGAGCGATAAAAAAATATTAAAACAATTGCCACAAACCTGAAACTTTCTACAATTACTTAAAATTAATGATACTTCATGATTTAATGAAAATCTCAAAACACCCCTTTTCTAGATTTTGGAATAATCGCAGGAGAACGGAACTTGTGGTCATTCTAAAATTGCGAATTTTCGCGAGCGATAAAAAAATATTAAAACAATTGTCACAAACCTGAAACTTTCTACAATTACTTAAAATTAATGATACTTCATGATTTAATGAAAAACTCAAAACACCCCTTTTCTAGATTTTGGAATAATCGCAGGAGAACGGAACTTGTGGTCATTCTAAAATTGCGAATTTTCGCGAGCGATAAAAAAATATTAAAACAATTGCCACAAACCTGAAACTTTCTACAATTACTTAAAATTAATGATACTTCATGATTTAATGAAAATCTCAAAACACCCCTTTTCTAGATTTCGGGATAATCGCAGGAGAACGGAACTTGTGGTCATTCTAAAATTGCGAATTTTCGCGAGCGATAAAAAAATATTAAAACAATTGTCACAAACCTGAAACTTTCTACAATTACTTAAAATTAATGATACTTCATGATTTAATGAAAAACTCAAAACACCCCTTTTCTAGATTTTGGAATAATCGCAGGAGAACGGAACTTGTGGTCATTCTAAAATTGCGAATTTTCGCGAGCGATAAAAAAATATTAAAACAATTGCCACAAACCTGAAACTTTCTACAATTACTTAAAATTAATGATACTTCATGATTTAATGAAAAACTCAAAACACCCCTTTTCTAGATTTTGGAATAATCGCAGGAGAACGGAACTTGTGGTCATTCTAAAATTGCGAATTTTCGCGAGCGATAAAAAAATATTAAAACAATTGCCACAAACCTGAAACTTTCTACAATTACTTAAAATTAATGATACTTCATGATTTAATGAAAAACTCAAAACACCCCTTTTCTAGATTTTGGAATAATCGCAGGAGAACGGAACTTGTGGTCATTCTAAAATTGCGAATTTTCGCGAGCGATAAAAAAATATTAAAACAATTGCCACAAACCTGAAACTTTCTACAATTACTTAAAATTAATGATACTTCATGATTTAATGAAAATCTCAAAACACCCCTTTTCTAGATTTTGGAATAATCGCAGGAGAACGGAACTTGTGGTCATTCTAAAATTGCGAATTTTCGCGAGCGATAAAAAAATATTAAAACAATTGTCACAAACCTGAAACTTTCTACAATTACTTAAAATTAATGATACTTCATGATTTAATGAAAAACTCAAAACACCCCTTTTCTAGATTTTGGAATAATCGCAGGAGAACGGAACTTGTGGTCATTCTAAAATTGCGAATTTTCGCGAGCGATAAAAAAATATTAAAACAATTGCCACAAACCTGAAACTTTCTACAATTACTTAAAATTAATGATACTTCATGATTTAATGAAAATCTCAAAACACCCCTTTTCTAGATTTTGGAATAATCGCAGGAGAACGGAACTTGTGGTCATTCTAAAATTGCGAATTTTCGCGAGCGATAAAAAAATATTAAAACAATTGTCACAAACCTGAAACTTTCTACAATTACTTAAAATTAATGATACTTCATGATTTAATGAAAAACTCAAAACACCCCTTTTCTAGATTTTGGAATAATCGCAGGAGAACGGAACTTGTGGTCATTCTAAAATTGCGAATTTTCGCGAGCGATAAAAAAATATTAAAACAATTGCCACAAACCTGAAACTTTCTACAATTACTTAAAATTAATGATACTTCATGATTTAATGAAAAACTCAAAACACCCCTTTTCTAGATTTTGGAATAATCGCAGGAGAACGGAACTTGTGGTCATTCTAAAATTGCGAATTTTCGCGAGCGATAAAAAAATATTAAAACAATTGCCACAAACCTGAAACTTTCTACAATTACTTAAAATTAATGATACTTCATGATTTAATGAAAATCTCAAAACACCCCTTTTCTAGATTACGGGATAATCGCAGGAGAACGGAACTTGTGGTCATTCTAAAATTGCGAATTTTCGCGAGCGATAAAAAAATATTAAAACAATTGTCACAAACCTGAAACTTTCTACAATTACTTCAAATTAATGATACTTCATGATTTAATAAAAATCTTAAAACACCCCATTTTTAGATTTCGGAATAATCGCAGGAGAACGGAACTTGTGGTAATTCTAAAATTGCGAATTTTCGCGAGCGATAAAAAAATATTAAAACAATTGCCACTAACCTGAAACTTTCCACAATTACTCAAAATTAATGATACTTCATGATTTAATGAAAATCTCAAAACACCCCTTTTCTAGATTTTGGAATAATCGCAAGAGAATGGAACTTGTGGTAATTCTAAAATTGCGCGTTTTCGCGAGCAATAAAAAAATATTAAAACAATTGCCACAAACCTGAAACTTTCTACAATTACTTAAAATTAATGATACTTCATGATTTAATGAAAATCTCAAAACACCCCTTTTCTAGATTTTGGAATAATCGCAAGAGAACGGAACTTGTGGTAATTCTAAAATTGCGAATTTTCGCGAGCGATAAAAAAATATTAAAACAATTGCCACAAACCTGAAACTTTCTACAATTACTTAAAATTAATGATACTTCATGATTTAATGAAAATCTCAAAACACCCCTTTTCTAGATTTCGGAATAATCGCAAGAGAACGGAACTTGTGGTAATTCTAAAATTGCGAATTTTCGCGAGCGATAAAAAAATATTAAAATAATTGCCACAAACCTGAAACTTTCCACAATTACTCAAAATTAATGATACTTCATGATTTAATGAAAAACTCAAAACACCCCATTTCTAGATTTCGGGATAATCGCAGGAGAACGGAACTTGTGGTCATTCTAAAATTGCGCGTTTTCGCGAGCAATAAAAAAATATTAAAACAATTGCCACAAACCTGAAACTTTCTACAATTACTCAAAATTAATGATACTTCATGATTTAATGAAAATCTCAAAACACCCCTTTTCTAGATTTCGGAATAATCGCAAGAGAACGGAACTTGTGGTAATTCTAAAATTGCGAATTTTCGCGAGCGATAAAAAAATATTAAAACAATTGCCACAAACCTGAAACTTTCCTCAATTACTCAAAATTAATGATACTTCATGATTTCATGAAAATCTCAAAACACCCCTTTTCTAGATTTTGGAATAATCGCAAGAGAACGGAACTTGTGGTAAT
The DNA here is from genome assembly GCA_910593695.2 of Ocypus olens. NCBI lineage: Eukaryota > Metazoa > Arthropoda > Insecta > Coleoptera > Staphylinidae > Ocypus > Ocypus olens. The sequence goes on from OU343052.1 coordinate 58,886,417, forward strand.
TCTAAAATTGCGCGTTTTCGCGAGCAATAAAAAAATATTAAAACAATTGCCACACACCTGAAACTTTCCACAATTACTCAAAATTAATGATACTTCATGATTTAATGAAAATCTCAAAACACCCCTTTTCTAGATTTCGGAATAATCGCAAGAGAACGGAACTTGTGGTCATTCTAAAATTGCGAATTTTCGCGAGCGATAAAAAAATATTAAAACAATTGCCACAAACCTGAAACTTTCTACAATTACTTAAAATTAATGATACTTCATGATTTAATGAAAATCTCAAAACACCCCTTTTCTAGATTTCGGAATAATCGCAAGAGAACGGAACTTGTGGTAATTCTAAAATTGCGAATTTTCGCGAGCGATAAAAAAATATTAAAATAATTGCCACAAACCTGAAACTTTCCACAATTACTCAAAATTAATGATACTTCATGATTTAATGAAAAACTCAAAACACCCCATTTCTAGATTTCGGGATAATCGCAGGAGAACGGAACTTGTGGTCATTCTAAAATTGCGCGTTTTCGCGAGCAATAAAAAAATATTAAAACAATTGCCACACACCTGAAACTTTCTACAATTACTTAAAATTAATGATACTTCATGATTTAATGAAAATCTCAAAACACCCCCTTTTCTAGATTTCGGAATAATCGCAAGAGAACGGAACTTGTGGTAATTCTAAAATTGCGAATTTTCGCGAGCGATAAAAAAATATTAAAATAATTGCCACAAACCTGAAACTTTCCACAATTACTCAAAATTAATGATACTTCATGATTTAATGAAAAACTCAAAACACCTCATTTCTAGATTTCGGGATAATCGCAGGAGAACGGAACTTGAGGTAATTCTAAAATTGCGCATTTTCGCGAGCGATAAAAAAATATTAAAACAATTGCCAGATACTTGAAATTTTCCAAGGCTACTCAAATAATGTTTTAATTCATTTTCGACGAAAGAGGCAAAATGCAAGAAATTTTAAACTTACGAAAAAGTCCTCTTGGCGGTTAAGATGTAATTTAGATGATGCTTCTTTGCTTTCCTCGGATTGATGAACACAACACAACACCTACACATAGACACACAAATCCTGAAGATGTTTCACAACACAACGGGCACTGAAATTTTCGAAAAATAAATTTTTCGAACCGGAACAATACACGCTCTCCCGACGGCGGCGTGCAAACTGAATTGATATCAACAGGTGCGTCGTGGAGTGGTGATAAGAATTAAAACCCGTTCCGGGCGAAAGAAAAAAAAACAATATTTTGATTATCTTCAATCGCCCGGGGCAGATTAAAAACGGCTCGTGTTTGAACACGTCGAGGTAAGTAAGAAACACTGCTAATTATATACTTCCCGATGTTGATGGACCGCTTGGTCAATAGGGTGTTTATGTTTTTTAAATAATCATAATTTAGGGTGTATTTTGAGTAACTTTGGCAAGTTTTAAGTCGATAGCAATTGCCTTTATATTTTTTTCGAGTCGCGAAAGTTATTGTAATTTTTCGCAAATTTACGCTCCGTTTGCATAAATTTATTTCAAAATTTAGGGAAAGGGTGTTTATGTTTTTTAAATAATTATAATTTAGGGTGTATTTTGAGTAACTTTGGCAAGTTTTAAGTCGATAGTATTGTTTTTATATTTTTTTCAAGTCGCGAAAATTATTGTAATTTTTCGCAAATTTACGCTCCGTTTGCTTAAATTTATTTCAAAATTTAGGGAAAGGGTGTTTATGGTTTTTGAATAATCATAATTTAGGGTGTATTTTGAGTAACTTTGGCAAGTTTTAGGTCGATAGCAATTGTCTTTATATTTTTTTCGAGTCGCGAAAGTTATTGTAATTTTTCGGAAATTTACGCTCCGTTTGCATAAATTAATTACAAAATTTAGGGAGAGGGTGTTTATGTTTTTTAAATAATCATAATTTAGGGTGTATTTTGAGTAACTTTGGCAAGTTTTAAGTCGATAGTATTGTTTTTATATTTTTTTCAAGTCGCGAAAATTATTGTAATTTTTCGCAAATTTACGCTCCGTTTGCTTAAATTTATTTCAAAATTTAGGGAAAGGGTGTTTATGGTTTTTGAATAATCATAATTTAGGGTGTATTTTGAGTAACTTTGGCAAGTTTTAGGTCGATAGCAATTGTCTTTATATTTTTTTCGAGCCACGAAAGTTATTGTAATTTTCGCAAATTTACGCTCCGTTTGCTTAAATTTATTTCAAAATTTAGGGAAAGGGTGTTTATGTTTTTTAAATAATCATAATTTAGGGTGTATTTTGAGTAACTTTGGCAAGTTTTAAGCCGATAGCAATTGTCTTTATATTTTTTTCGAGCCACGAAAGTTATTGTAATTTTCGCAAATTTACGCTCCGTTTGCATAAATTTATTTCAAAATTTAGGGAAAGGGTGTTTATGGTTTTTGAATAATCATAATTTAGGGTGTATTTTGAGTAACTCTGGCAAATTTTAAGTCGATAGTAATTGCCTTTATAGTTTTTTTCGAGTTACGAAAGTTATTGTAATTTTTTGCAAATTTACGCTCCGTTTGCATAAATTAATTACAAAATTTAGGGAAAGGGTGTTTATGGTTTTTCAATAATTATAATTTAGGGTGTATTTTGAGTAACTTTGGTAAGTTTTAAGTCGATAGCAATTGCCTTTATATTTTGTTCGAGTCGCGAAAGTTATTGATATTTTTCGCAAATTTACGCTCCGTTTGCATAAATTTATTTCAAAATTTAGGGAAAGGGTGTTTATGTTTTTTAAATAATTATAATTTAGGGTGTATTTTGAGTAACTTTGGCAAGTTTTAAGTCGATAGTATTGTTTTTATATTTTTTTCAAGTCGCGAAAATTATTGTAATTTTTCGCAAATTTACGCTCCGTTTGCTTAAATTTATTTCAAAATTTAGGGAAAGGGTGTTTATGTTTTTTAAATAATCATAATTAAGGGTGTATTTTGAGTAACTTTGGCAAGTTTTAAGCCGATGGCAATTGCCTTTATATTTTTTTCGAGTCGCGAAAGGTATTGATATTTTTCGCAAATTTACGCTCCGTTTGCGTAAATTTATTTCAAAATTTAGGGAAAGGGTGTTTATGGTTTTTGAATAATCATAATTAAGGGTGTATTTTGAGTGACTTTGGCAAGTTTTAAGACGATAGCAATTGTCTTTATATTTTTTTCGAGTCGCGAAATTTATTGTAATTTTTCGCAAATTTACGCTCCGTTTGCATTAATTTATTTAAACATTTAGGGAGAGGGTGTTTATGTTTTTTCAATAATCAATTAAGGGTGTATTTTGAGTGACTTTGGCAAGTTTTAAGCCGATAGCAATTGTCTTTATATTTTTTTCGAGTCGCGAAAGTTATTGTAATTTTTCGGAAATTTACGCTCCGTTTGCATAAATTTATTTCAAAATTTAGGGAAAGGGTGTTTATGGTTTTTGAATAATCATAATTTAGGGTGTATTTTGAGTAACTCTGGCAAATTTTAAGTCGATAGTAATTGCCTTTATAGTTTTTTTCGAGTTACGAAAGTTATTGTAATTTTTTGCAAATTTACGCTTCGTTTGCATAAATTAATTACAAAATTTAGGGAAAGGGTGTTTATGGTTTTTCAATAATTATAATTTAGGGTGTATTTTGAGTAACTTTGGCAAGTTTTAAGTCGATAGCAATTGCCTTTATATTTTTTTCGAGTCGCGAAAGTTATTGATATTTTTCGCAAATTTACGCTCCGTTTGCATAAATTTATTTCAAAATTTAGGGAAAGGGTGTTTATGTTTTTTAAATAATTATAATTTAGGGTGTATTTTGAGTAACTTTGGCAAGTTTTAAGCCGATAGCAATTGTCTTTATATTTTTTCGAGTCGCGAAAGTTATTGTAATTTTTCGCAAATTTACGCTCTGTTTGCATAAATTTATTTCAAAATTTAGGGAAAGGGTGTTTATGGTTTTTAAATAATCATAATTTAGGGTGTATTTTGAGTAACTTTGGCAAGTTTTAAGCCGATAGCAATTGTCTTTATATTTTTTTCGAGTTGCGAAAGTTATTGTAATTTTTCGCAAATTTACGCTCCGTCTGCATAAATTAATTTCAAAATTTAGGGAAAGGGTGTTTATGTTTTTTAAATAATCATAATTAAGGGTGTATTTTAAGTAACTTTGGCAAGTTTTAAGTCGATAGCAATTGCCTTTATATTTTTTTCGAGTTGCGAAAGTTATTGTAATTTTTCGCAAATTTACGCTCCGTTTGCATAAATTAATTTCAAAATTTAGGGAAAGGGTGTTTATGTTTTTTAAATAATCATAATTAAGGGTGTATTTTAAGTAACTTTGGCAAGTTTTAAGTCGATAGCAATTGCCTTTAAATTTTTTTCGAGTCACGAAAGTTATTGATATTTTTTGGAAATTTATGCTCCGTTTGCATAAATTAATTTCAAAATTTAGGGAAAGGGTGTTTATGGTTTTTAAATAATCATAATTTAGGGTGTATTTTAAGTAACTTTGGCAAGTTTTAAGTCGATAGCAATTGCCTTTATATTTTTTTCGAGTTGCGAAAGTTATTGTAATTTTTCGCAAATTTACGCTCCGTTTGCATAAATTAATTTCAAAATTTAGGGAAAGGGTGTTTATGTTTTTTAAATAATCATAATTAAGGGTGTATTTTAAGTAACTTTGGCAAGTTTTAAGTCGATAGCAATTGCCTTTAAATTTTTTTCGAGTCACGAAAGTTATTGATATTTTTTGGAAATTTATGCTCCGTTTGCATAAATTTATTTCAAAATTTAGGGAAAGGGTGTTTATGGTTTTTAAATAATCATAATTTAGGGTGTATTTTAAGTAACTTTGGCAAGTTTTAAGTCGATAGCAATTGCCTTTATATTTTTTTCGAGTTGCGAAAGTTATTGTAATTTTTCGCAAATTTACGCTCCGTTTGCATAAATTAATTTCAAAATTTAGGGAAAGGGTGTTTATGTTTTTTAAATAATCATAATTAAGGGTGTATTTTAAGTAACTTTGGCAAGTTTTAAGTCGATAGCAATTGCCTTTAAATTTTTTTCGAGTCACGAAAGTTATTGATATTTTTTGGAAATTTATGCTCCGTTTGCATAAATTAATTTCAAAATTTAGGGAAAGGGTGTTTATGGTTTTTAAATAATCATAATTTAGGGTGTATTTTAAGTAACTTTGGCAAGTTTTAAGTCGATAGCAATTGCCTTCATATTTTTTTCGAGTCACGAAAGCTATTGATATTTTTCGGAATTTATTGAGCGTAAATACGCTCCGTTTGCATAAATTTATTTCAAAATTTAGGGAAAGGGTGTTTATGATTTTTAAATAATCATAATTTAGGGTGTATTTTGAGTAACTTTGGTAAGTTTTAAGTCGATAGCAATCGATAGAAAAAATGGAGTTTTCGCTATGCGCATTTTTCTGTGCGCAGTTTTCTATCACCTAACCAGTATAAACATGGCAGAGGCATTTTCCAAATTCACTGTATCATTTTATAGAAGCCGCCATTCGTATACTTCAACCATACCACGAAGAAGGCCTACGGCTACAACATCGATCTCTTGAACGCGATGGCTTCGATTTTGGGCTTCACGTACGAAATAACTGTAATTACCGTCAACAACTCGGACTTTTACACCAACAACAGCGATGGCTTCATCGGTGAGATGACTGCAAGAGGAATGGACATAGGCCTGGGTCCGGTTTATCCCTCGATGTTATACAGAAGTGAAGTTGACTTTTCGATACCGTATTACAAACCCGTGGGCATCAAGTTTGTCATGAAGCGTTCCAAAGACGATTCCATTTTTACGTTTATTACCGTTTTGGAGACGATCGTCTGGGTCTGCATATTGTCGGCGTTCTTCATAAATAGGTAAGAATTTTTAAAGCGAGGAATTTGGACTCACTTCTTCCGGCGAAGTGCTGGTGTCTGTCTTAACTTGCTGTTTCATATTTCGTCTGACACGTATGAAAATTTAACTTCAAATTAATTAATTACTTCCAGTTTCATGTTGTGGCTTGCGGAACGCGTCAGCCCCTACAGCTACAGAAACGACAAGGAACGCTACAAAGACGTCGAGGAAACGCGAGACTTCACGGTGAAAGAGTGCCTCTGGTTCTGCCTGACCTCCCTGACTCCTCAAGGCGGAGGCATCGTCCCGCAGCACTTCTCGGGCCGCCTGGTGGTGGTCACCTGGTGGCTCTTCGGCTTCATAATACTGGCGTCCTACACGGCCAACCTGGCGGCCTTCCTGACCCTCTCCAAGCTGAAGAACCCCATCGAATCTTTCACCGATCTCTACAGGCAATTCCGGATGCACTACGCCCCTCTCAACGGATCCGACGAGGAGGCGTATTTCATGAACATGGCAACGTCCGAAGATCTAGCTCGATCGTAAGTTTTGTTTGCGTCGAATACGAATTGCATTGAACTGCATTTCTTGTAGGACCCTCAAGATCACTGAATATCCCCTGCCGAATAGATATCAGCGAATGAAGCAAATCATACTGAACTCCACATTTCCGAATACGGTCGAGGAGGCTTTGGTGAGGGTGTACGAGTCCAAAACGGCGACCGACGGTTTTGCCTTCCTCGTGGACTCAATGGACGCCAGGTACTTGCTCTTGACGAGATGCAACTTGATCGATGTCGAGGAAGAAGTTGGGAAACGTCCGCTGGTCATCGCCCTTCCTAGGTATACTTTACTGAAGCATGACATTGATAAAGCGTAAGTATTTTTTTGAGATTTCACGAAGTGATTGCTTTTCAATAAATTTATGTAACTTTTTGTTTCCCCTATCAGATTAACGATTATTATGGAAAATAGATGGGATGAAGATTGGGAGAAGAAGTGGTGGGACGGTAACCCGTACAGTGCCACGAATTGCGTGGAACTGGAAGACGAATCCGAGGGTATCGGCATCTACAACATCGGCGGTGTGTTCTTGATTATCTTCATCGGAATCGGCATAGTTTCGATGACCATTGCCTACGACTATTGGAGGTATCTTCGCAGGCAGAGGGCCAGAGTCACTCCAGTCACACCGATAACTGCAAACGCGTCGTTAGAAGATACTGCTGTCGAGGAAATAGAGATACCCAAGAAGAAGGAAGAGGTCGATAACGCGTCGAAATTGCAGCATCGCAATGTTACTAGATATTAAGCGTTTAATGATGTTTTATCACGGTTTGTTATTGAGTGATTAGGTTATTGAATCTTTGGGTTATTAAGTCATTGGTTCATTGAGTCAGTAAGTCAGTGTGCCAATGGGTTATTGTATTAATGAGCTGGTAAATCAGTAAACACTGATTTGCTGACGCTTACTTACTTTCACTCTCTACACTCCACAATCCATATTTTCCATTCCACATCTCCACACTCCACACTCCACACTCCAAACTTCAAACTCCAAACTCCAAACTCCAAACTCCAAACTCTAAACTCCAAATTCTAAACTCCAAACTCCAAACTCCACACTCCACACTTCACTATTCACACTCCACACTCCACACTCCACATTCCACACTCCACACTCCACATTCCACATTCCACACTCCACACTTCACACTCCAAATAATTAATAACAGTGCAGAAATCAATCGATTTTCTGACGGCGTGACTTTTTCATCACTCTAGATGTTCAGTGTAGCAGTGAACAAATAAAAAATATGATTCATATTCCAAGTAGTTTTTCGACTTTTTTCCATTAATTTATTTGAGATGTCTTACCAGGATTTTTTAGGCCTGGTGTACACGATGATAATAATTAATAATAATAATTTATTGGTGCTATTTAACTGAGCGTTTTACACAGGTCATGAAATGTATCTAAACTTAATTTGATAAACGATGATGGCGCAACATATACATGAATAATAATAATAATAATCATCATCATAATTTATTTCCCAACAGATTAGAAACCTAGTTACAGGGAAAATACAAAATAAAGCTAAAGTATAACATAAATACCTAAAATTAAAATTAATCTAAAGATAACTACAATAACTAACTAAACCGTGACAATATTAATAATCTTTTTTTATAAAGAAGAAGAAACACAGAAGTTACAGTAGTTTTTGTAATAATGCAGAAAATTCACATAAACTATTTCCAAAGATATCAACGGAATAATGGATAGAATTGTAGAGCCGTTTCATGGAGATCAATGGTGAATTATGGTGCGCATTTGTCTTGCATATATAATTACGAAATAATGGCGCATTTTTGTAATTATGAAGAAAAATTAAACATTAAAAATTAAAAATTTAAATTTAAAATGGTGGTGAGTTGGATGTCATTGGAGAAATATAATTTCATCATCAGTCAGCAGATTGAGGGAACTTACAATTATTAACAATAGTTAATACAAACAATTTCCATCATTCACAACAAACCAGTAATATTCCACATAATGGGTACTAATAAGGTGACCTCGTTATTTTTTTTTTCTTTTTATTTAAGAGGTGGCTTTATAGTCATAAACTGCATACTGTATATATTAAAGTAGGCTTTCAAAATAATGGCAGAATACGCTTTTATATTCCCTATAAACATAAAGTGGAGTTACAATTTATAAATTACTTGTGATTACCGCCCATAGCAACCTATATAACGGTCCTCCGCAACACCGTCGAGGTAGTCATACTTCGACGATGTTTTCGATTGAAGTTCTGGTGCTTCTACTCTTCAATTTTGGAAATTGCGCGCCGGGCGTCACTATTCGTGAGTTTTTGAATTTTTGTAGAATTTTATTCCTGCGTTTTTTGCACTCGATTGAAAAATAAATTTTCAAAAATTCATAACTCGGCTGAAAATTGCTGCACATTCGAAAACCAAAATTATTTTGAAAGATCGACGTCTTGTGAAGTGAACTGAATTTTTGTAAAATTTTATCCCTGCGTTTTATAATAATTTTTAATTTTTTGCACTCGATTTAAAAATAAATTTTCAAAAATTCATAACTCGACTGAAAATTACTGCACAATCAAAAACCAAAACTATTTTGAAAGATCGACGTCTTGTCAAGTGAACTGAATTTTTGTAGAATTTTATCCCTGCGTTTCATAATAATTTTAAATTTTTTGCACTCTATTGAAAAAAATAAATTTTCAAAAATTTATAACTCAACTGAAAATTGCTGCACATTCAAAAACCAAAGTTATTTTGAAAGATCAACGTCTTGTGAAGTGAACTGAATTTTTGTAGAATTTTATCCCTGCGTTTCATAATAGTTTTGAATTTTTTGCACTCGATTGGAAAATAAATTTTCAAAAATTAAAATTCATAACTCGACTGCAAATTGCTGCACATTCAAAAACCAAAATTATTTTGAAAGATACACGTCTTGTGAAGTAAACTGAATTTTTGTAGAATTTTATCCCTGCGTTTCATATTAAGTTTTATTTTTTTTTCGCTCGAGAGAAAAAAAATACATTTTCAAAAATTCATAACTCGACTGAAAATTACTGCATATTCAAAAACCAAAATTATTTTAAAAGATCGACGTCTTGTGAAGTAAACTGAATTTTTGTAAAATTTTATCTCTGCGTTTTATAATAATTTTTAATTTTTTGCACTCGAGTGTTCGTCATTAAAAAAAATAAATTTTCAAAAATTCATAACTCGGTTGAAAATTGCTGCACATTCAAAAACCAAAATTATTTTGAAATATCGACGTCTTGTGAAGTGAACTGAATTTTTGTAGAATTTTATACCTGCGTTTTATATTAATGTTTATTTTTTTTTTGCTCGAGAGAAAAAAATACATTTTCAAAAATTCATAACTCGGCTGAAAATTACTGCATATTGAAAAACCAAAATTATTTTGAAAGATCGACGTCTGGTGAAGTGATCTGAATTTTTGTAGAATTTTATCACTGCGTTTCATAATAGTTTTGAATTTTTTGCACTCGATTGAAAAATAAATTTTCAAAAATTCATAACTCGGCTGAAAATTACTGCACATTCAAAAACCAAAATTATTTTGAAAGATTGACGTCTTGTGAAGTGAACTGAATTTTTGTAAAATTTTATCTCTGCGTTTTATAATAATTTTTAATTTTTTGCACTCGAGTGTTCGTCATTAAAAAAAAAAAAAATTTCAAAAATTCATAACTCGGCTGAAAATTACTGCACATTCAAAAACCAAAATTATTTTGAAAGATCGACGTCTGGTGAAGTGAACTGAATTTTTGTAGAATTTTATCCCTGCGTTTTATAATAATTTTGAATTTTTTGCACTCGATTGAAAAATAAATTTTCAAAAATTCATAACTCGGCTCAAATTTGCTGCACACTCAAAAACCAAAATTATTTTGAAAGATCGAGGTCTTGTGAAGTGAACTGAATTTTTGTAGAATTTTATCCCTGCGTTTCATAATAATTTTGAATTTTTTGCACTCGATCAAAAAATAAATTTTCAAAAATTCATAACTCGACTGAAAATTACTGCACATTCAAAAACTAAAATTATTTTGAAAGATCGACGTCTTGTGAAGTGAACTGAATTTTTGTAGAATTTTATCCCTGCGTTTCATGTAATTTTTATTTTTTTTTCGCTCGAGAGAAAAAAATACATTTTCAAAACTTCATAACTCGAGTGAAAATTGCTGCACATTCAAAAAACTAAAATTATTTTGAAAGATCGACGTCTTGTGAAGTGAACTGAATTTTTGTAGAATTTTATCACAACGTTTCATAATAGTTTTGAATTTTTTGCACTCGATTGAAAAATAAATTTTCAAAAATTCATAACTCGACTGAAAATTACTGCACAACCAAAAACCAAAATTATTTTGAAAGATCGACGTCTTGCGAAGTGAACTGAATTTTTGTAGAATTTTATCCCTGCGTTTCATAATAATTTTGAATTTTTTGCACTCGGTTGAAAAATAAATTTTCAAAAATTCATAACTCGACTGAAAATTGCTGCACATTCAAAAACCAAAATTATTTTGAAAGATCGACGTCTTGTGAAGTCAACTGAATTTTTGTAGAATTTTATCCCTGCGTTTCATAATAATTTTGAATTTTTTGCACTCGAGTGTTCGAAATTTTTGTTTACAGCAAAGATTTTTGTATGATTTTTTCAAAATATTAAACACTGCTTACTGCTAAAGCGATATTGATGTTTTCAGTAAGTTGCAATGGCAGATATAATTTTCATCAGCAGGAAACTAATTTTAAGCAATTTTCAATTCAAAATTCTGAGTTTCAACCGACGCCATTTTGTTCCCGTCAAAGATTTTTGTATGATTCTTTCAAAATATTAAACACTGTTTACTGCTAAAGCAATTTTGATGATTTGAGCAAGTTGCAATGGCAGATATAATTTTCATCAGCAGGAAACTAATTTTAAGCAATTTTCAATTCAAAATTCTGAGTTTCAACCGACGCCATTTTCTTCCCATCAAAGTTTTTTGTATAATTCTTTCAAAATATTAAACACTGCTTACTGTTAAAGTAATTTTGATGATTCAAGCAAGTTGCAATGGCAGATATAATTTTCATCAGCAGGAAACTAATTTTAAGCAATTTTCAATTCAAAATTCTGAGTTTCAACCGACGCCATTTTCTTCCCATCAAAGTTTTTTGTATAATTCTTTTAAAATATTAAACACTGCTTACTCTTAAAGTAATTTTGATGATTCAAGCAAGTTGCAATGGCAGATATAATTTTCATCAGCAGGAAACTAATTTTAAGCAATTTTCAATTCAAAATTCTGAGTTTCAACCGACGCCATTTTCTTCCCATCAAAGTTTTTTGTATAATTCTTTCAAAATATTAAACACTGCTTACTGTTAAAGTAATTTTGATGATTCAAGCAAGTTGCAATGGCAGATATAATTTTCATCAGCAGGAAACTAATTTTAAGCAATTTTCAATTCAAAATTCTGAGTTTCAACCGACGCCATTTTCTTCCCATCAAAGTTTTTTGTATAATTCTTTTAAAATATTAAACACTGCTTACTCTTAAAGTAATTTTGATGATTCAAGCAAGTTGCAATGGCAGATATAATTTTCATCAGCAGGAAACTAATTTTAAGCAATTTTCAATTCAAAATTGTGAGTTTCAACCGACGCCATTTTGTTCCTGTCAAAGATTTTTGTATGATTCTTCCAAAATATTAAACACTGCTTACTGCTAAAGCGATTTTGATGATTCGAGCAAGTTGCAATGGCAGATATAATTTTCATCAGCAGGAAACTAATTTTAAGCAATTTTCAATTCAAAATTCTCAGTTTCGATCGACGCCATTTTGTTTTCAGCAAAGATTTTTTAATTATTCTTTTAAAACTGAGAAGGCTGATCTTTTCCAATCCGATTTTGACAGCTAGAACCAGTTGTAATAGCAGATATAATGTTTATCAGCAGTAAACTAATTTTAAGCAATTACTGTTCAATTCGATTTTTGAAATTGCAATTTAAATTTAATTTAATTCATTTGATTAGTTCATTTGGGCGAAAGCGAGGACACCGCTATAAGCGATGCCATCGCCAAGGCAGTCAACTACGTCAACGATAAAGAAAAATTTCGAGGTGTAATCAATGTCATCTCTTATTACTTTGAATCGGACGAAGACATAAAAACGGGTAACGCAATCAATTTATTAAAATAGCACACATTTTAATATTAGTATTTAGTTTGTGCCAGCATCACTGAAAAGGGCACTCCGGACTTCGTAATAGATACAACTAGAATTAAGGAGAATGCCATCATAGCCGACAAAATTATTGTAAATTACGGACGTCCCACAATCAGTACATCGAATGACTTGCAGAATGATAAATATAAGGCTTTAATGAAGAAGTACGACCCGAACGAAAAGTATTTCTTGAAAGTGGCGACGCTAGCCGCTACATTTATCGAAGCTGTTGAGGAGATTATATACCTGCAGGGTATGACTAACGTGGCTTTTATCTACCAACCAGAGTTTGGTGAGTTTTTGATACGTCATATACCGTTTTTCCTAGGCTAAAGTTTGATGTATGTAAAATAGTGATTTTATGTGAAACGGTGAAATTAATTAAGAAAAGCAACTGGTGATGGACGACGGCGCAGCGTAGCGTAATCCATTAAATTTAAGGAAAGTTGCTCCGCTGCGCTGCGCCATCGTAAGTTTAATAATTTTACAATATTGTGTCACTAAATTAATTCTATTGTTAGCCTCTTTAATGTCTATCAATGAGTTCCTTTCATCTTACAAGAAATTAAATTTTGGTTAAGAAAATTTAATCATTTCGACAGTTTGTATGAATGCGTAGAATTCTCAATCATTTTGGAGTTGGAAAAATGATCACATGAAGCTTCGACCGTTGCAGATTATTATCATCAAGCGTTGTGTTGTGTTGTATGATCTGCAAAGGTCGAAACTGTAGTTGTGTAGGTATTTTTAATAATAATAATAAAGGGCATTTTTATAATACAGATAAAACATTCAAAACTTGGGACTAAAAGTATTTCAGATGAAAATCATTCCCTTCTTCTTTTATTAAACTAATTTCTTTTGTATTTTTAGTTGCCTGTAAGAATTTGAAATTTAAACTACAATTCCGGGAAATTCCGTGCATCTTCTTAGAATACGCTCCCGATTATAATTACAATCTGACCACGAGTGTTACAAAAATGTACTTTCTGAATATATTTCTACTGGGCGATATAACCATCCCGCGAAGTAACTGGACACAGAATCAGGTGGTGTACTCCATTCGGAGGAATGGTCGAAAAATTGACGATGAAGATGTCGCGGACGTGTACGCCTGGCCAATCGCGAAAAAGTCCGAATGGGAAAATTTGATAACTGGAGAAAATGGTTTGGATTTAAATACCGCGTTTTATTTCGAGCTAACGCGGTCGGGAATTATAGCAACTAAGTATGTATGTTTATTGTCTATGGTTTACATTGTTCTGTCACTGCGTGCTACTCTGGCCTGTATTATTTTTTTCAAGGATGACGATCAGTTAAAAAAAATATTCCATTTTACCAATTCAAACTGTTGCCGTCTTGTTTCCGCACATGATATGGCAATTGTTTTCACGGGAAATCAAAAATGCATTGTTTTTTTTAATAATCTTGAGCTTTCCAAGCAAATTCCTCTATCGATTGATTTCTTGCAATTTTTTAAAATCATTGTTTAAATTTTCCATTTCACCAATTCAAGTTTGCATTGTTGCCATCTTGTTTCCGCACGTGATATGCAATTGTTTTTACGGGAAATCAAAAATGCATTGTTTTTTTAATAATCTTGAGCTTTCCAACCAAATTCCTCCATCGATTGATTTTTTGCAATTTTTCTAAATCATTGTTTAAATTTTCCATTTCACAAATTCAAGTTTGCATTGTTGCCGTCTTGTTTCCGCACATGATGCAATTGTTTTTACAGGAAATCAAAAATGTATTGTTTTTTTAATAATCTTGAGCTTTCCAACCAAATTCCTCCATCGATTGATTTTTTGCAATTTTTCTAAATCATTGTTTAAATTTTCCATTTCACAAATTCAAGTTTGCATTGTTGCCGTCTTGTTTCCGCACATGATGCAATAGTTTTTACGGGAAATCAAAAATGCATTGTTTTTTTAATAATCTTGAGCTTTCCAACCAAATTCCTCCATCGATTGATTTTTTGCAATTTTTCTAAATCATTGTTTAAATTTTCCATTTCACAAATTCAAGTTTGCATTGTTGCCGTCTTGTTTCCGCACATGATGCAATTGTTTTTACAGGAAATCAAAAATGTATTGTTTTTTTAATAATCTTGAGCTTTCCAACCAAATTCTTCCATCGATTGATTTTTTGCAATTTTTCTAAATCATTGTTTAAATTTTCAATTTCACCAATTCAAGTTTGCATTGTTGCCGTCTTGTTTCCGCACATGATGCAATTGTTTTTACGGGAAATCAAAAATGCATTATTTTTTTAATAATCTTGAGCTTTCCAACCAAATTCTTCCATCGATTGATTTTTTGCAATTTTTCTAAATCATTGTTTAAATTTTCAATTTCACCAATTCAAGTTTGCATTGTTGCCGTCTTGTTTCCGCACATGATGCAATTGTTTTTACGGGAAATCAAAAATGCATTGTTTTTTTAATAATCTTGAGCTTTCCAAGCAAATTGCTCCATCGATTGATTTTTTGCAATTTTTCTAAATCATTGTTTAAATTTTCCATTTCACAAATTCAAGTTTGCATTGTTGCCGTCTTGTTTCCGCACATGATGCAATTGTTTTTACGGGAAATCAAAAATGCATTGTTTTTTTAATAATCTTGAGCTTTCCAAGCAAATTGCTCCATCGATTGATTTTTTGCAATTTTTCTAAATCATTGTTTAAATTTTCCATTTCACAAATTCAAGTTTGCATTGTTGCCGTCTTGTTTCCGCACATGATATGGTAATTGTTTTTACGGGAAATCAAAAATGCATTGTTTTTTTAATAATCTTGAGCTTTCCAAGCAAATTGCTCCATCGATTGATTTTTTGCAATTTTTCTAAATCATTGTTTAAATTTTCCATTTCACAAATTCAAGTTTGCATTGTTGCCGTCTTGTTTCCGCACATGATGCAATTGTTTTTACGGGAAATCAAAAATGCATTGTTTTTTTAATAATCTTGAGCTTTCCAAGCAAATTGCTCCATCGATTGATTTTTTGCAATTTTTCTAAATCATTGTTTAAATTTTCCATTTCACAAATTCAAGTTTGCATTGTTGCCGTCTTGTTTCCGCACATGATGCAATTGTTTTTACGGGAAATCAAAAATGCATTGTTTTTTTAATAATCTTGAGCTTTCCAAGCAAATTGCTCCATCGATTGATTTTTTGCAATTTTTCTAAATCATTGTTTAAATTTTCCATTTCACAAATTCAAGTTTGCATTGTTGCCGTCTTGTTTCCGCACATGATATGGTAATTGTTTTTACGGGAAATCAAAAATGCATTGTTTTTTTAATAATCTTGTGCTTTCCAAGCAAATTGCTCCATCGATTGATTTTTTGCAATTTTTCTAAATCATTGTTTAAATTTTCCATTTCACAAATTCAAGTTTGCATTGTTGCCGTCTTGTTTCCGCACATGATGCAATTGTTTTTACGGGAAATCAAAAATGCATTGTTTTTTTAATAATCTTGAGCTTTCCAAGCAAATTGCTCCATCGATTGATTTTTTGCAATTTTTCTAAATCATTGTTTAAATTTTCCATTTCACAAATTCAAGTTTGCATTGTTGCCGTCTTGTTTCCGCACATGATGCAATTGTTTTTACAGGAAATCAAAAATGCATTGTTTTTTTAATAATCTTGAGCTTTCCAACCAAATTCTTCCATCGATTGATTTTTTGCTATTTTTCTAAATCATTGTTTAAATTTTCCATTTCACCAATTCAAGTTTGTAATGTTGCCGTCTTGTTTCCGCACATGATGCAATTGTTTTTACGGGAAATCAAAGATGCATTGTTTTTCTAGTCAGAGAAACTTTTGATATATTTTGTATTAATTATGTTTTGTTGATTTACAGCCAACATATTGTCTTCAATAGGCCTGAATATAATGGTAGCTCTTGTGACAAAGATTCTCTAGAAAGAGAGGATTACAATTTTCGTAGAGGATTTTATCAGGTAAATTTCTATATCCGATGACCATGGATCTCGAAATCGAGAAAATTATTAATGCCCTAAAATTAAAAATCTAAAATCATTCAAATGAAAAACTAAGAGAATTTTTCGAGCAAAAAGCAAATGTAAAAAGTAAAATTAAAAAGAAATAAATTTGAGAGACTCACTTATTGCAGAGAAGAGAAAATAACAATTATGAAAAATAAATGGAAACTGCGAGGGGAGAAAATATGCGCTGATGACGATCTAACACTGACAGAGAGGAAGATGTAACGCCCGTTTTTTAACCCAGAATCACGACATTTACTGTTTCCTACAAAAAGAAATCAGAGACAACGGAAAACAAGGAAGTTATCAGAAAGCAAAGATAGATGAATAAAATTTCAAGGCCGCGAGGCAGTGAATAAACATTTATTATTAATAAATTTAAATTTGAAAGTGAATATCTGCGAATTCTCTATTTTTTTTCTGGTTGATTAATGAATGAAGTTAACTACTTTCAAACTTTATCAAACTAATTCTCTTTGATGTCCATTTAAAATTCTTAATTATATTTCCCCACAGCACCGTAGCCCAATTTACGGCGGCGAGGTAACAGTGCACGGGCAACAAAATTTTTTCATGGAATTCGATATCAAAATTGTCAAAAATGAAGCTAAAAATTACACGCCATTAGGAGTATACAGAGTGCGACTTCCTAATGAGTTTCAAATACCCGACGGAGCACCTTGGAATTCGATGAAACCAAGGAGTCACTACAAAGTTTTAGCACGTCTTGTGAGTATAAACATTTACACGATTCTCCGATTTTAGCACTTGTTTTTTATTATTTTGTAGAAGCCACCGTTCGTATACTTCAACCATACCACGAAGAAGGCCTACGGCTACAACATCGATCTCTTGAACGCGATGGCTTCGATTTTGGGCTTCACGTACGAAATAACTGTAATTACCGTCAACAACTCGGACTTTTACACCAACAACAGCAATGGCTTTATCTTCGAGATGATTTCGAGAGGAATGGACATAGGCCTGGGTCCGGTTTATCCTTCGGTTTACTACAAAAGTGAAGTTGACTTTTCGATACCGTATTACAAACCCGTGGGCATCAAGTTCGTCATGAAGCGTTCCAAAGACGATTCCATTTTCACGTTCATCACCGTTTTGGAGTCGATCGTCTGGGTCTGCATATTATCGGCGTTCTTTATAAATAGGTGAGAATTAAGAAAAACCCAAAAACACCCCCTCAATAGATTCCGGGATAAACTCACCGGAACTTAGTTTGCAGTCATTCTGGTGTTGCTCAATTTTCAAAATGTTGAAAAAAATATTAAAACTATTGCCACAGACTTCAAAATTTACAAATCCACCCAAAATTGATTCTACTTTACGATACAGGAAAAACCTGAAAACACCCCCTCACTAGTTTCCGGGATAAACTCACCGGAACTTAGTTTGCAGTCATTCTGGTGTCGCTTAATTTTCAAAATGTTGAAAAAAATATAAAAACAATTGCCACAGACTTGAAAATTTACAAATCCACCCAAAATTGATTCTACTTTACGATACAGGAAAAACCTGAAAACACCCCCTCACTAGTTTCCGGGATAAACTCACCGGAACTTAGTTTGCAGTCATTCTGGTGTTGCTCAATTTTCAAAATGTTGAAAAAAATATAAAAACAATTGCCACAGACTTCAAAATTTACAAATCCACCCAAAATTGATTCTACTTTACGATACAGGAAAAACCTGAAAACACCCCCTCACTAGATTCCGGGATAAACTCACCGGAACTTAGTTTGCAGTCATTCTGGTGTTGCTCAATTTTCAAAATGTTGAAAAAAATATAAAAACAATTGCCACAGACTTCAAAATTTACAAATCCACCCAAAATTGATTCTACTTTACGATACAGGAAAAGCTGAAAACACCCCCTCACTAGTTTCCGGGATAAACTCACCGGAACTTAGTTTGCAGTCATTCTGGTGTTGCTCAATTTTCAAAATGTTGAAAAAAATATTAAAACAATTGCCACAGACTTCAAAATTTATAAATCTACCCAAAATTGATTCTACTTTACGATACAGGAAAAACTTGAAAACACCCCCTCACTAGATTCCGGGGTAACTCACAAGAACTTAGTTTGCAGTCATTCTGGTGTTACTCAATTTTCAAAATGTTGAAAAAAATATAAAAACAATTGCCACAGACTTCAAAATTTACAAATCCACCCAAAATTGATTCTACTTTACGATACAGGAAAAACCTGAAAACACCCCCTCACTAGATTCCGGAATAAACTCACCGGAACTTAGTTTGCAGTCATTCTGGTGTTGCTCAATTTTCAAAATGTTGAAAAAAATATAAAAACAATTGCCACAGACTTCAAAATTTACAAATCCACCCAAAATTGATTCTACTTTACGATACAGGAAAAACCTGAAAACACCCCCTCACTAGATTCCGGGGTAACTCACAAGAACTTAGTTTGCAGTCATTCTGGTGTTACTCAATTTTCAAAATGTTGAGAAAAATATAAAAACAATTGCCACAGACTTCAAAATTTACAAATCCACCCAAAATTGATTCTACTTTACGATACAGGAAAAACCTGAAAACACCCCCTCACTAGTTTCCGGGATAAACTCACCGGAACTTAGTTTGCAGTCATTATGGTGTTACTCAATTTTCAAAATGTTGAAAAAAATATTAAAACAATTGCCACAGACTTGAAAATTTACAAATTCACCCAAAATTGATTCTACTTTACGAAACAAGAAAAACCTAAAACACCCCCTCACTAGATTCTGGGATAAACCCTCCAGAACTTAGTTTGCAGTCATTCTGGTGTTACTCAATTTTCAAAATGTTGAAAAAAATATAAAAACAATTGCCACAGACTCACTAGATTATTTCGAAAAAACATTTCAGTTTCATGCTGTGGCTTGCCGAACGCGTCAGTCCCTACAGCTACAGAAACGACAGGGAACGCTACAAGGACGCCGAGGAAACGCGAGACTTCACGGTGAAGGAGTGCCTCTGGTTCTGCCTGACCTCCCTGACTCCTCAAGGCGGAGGCATCGTCCCGCAGCACTTCTCGGGCCGCCTGGTGGTGGCCACCTGGTGGCTCTTCGGCTTCATAATACTGGCGTCCTACACGGCCAACCTGGCGGCCTTCCTGACCCTCTCCAAGCTGAAGAACCCCATCGCATCCTTCACCGATCTCTACAGGCAATTCCGGATGCACTACGCCCCTCTCAACGGATCCGACGAGGAGGCGTATTTCATGAACATGGCCACCTCCGAAGATCTGGCTCGAAAGTAAGTTTTGTTTCCGTCGAATACGAATTGTATAAACAATTGAACTATATTTCTTATAAAGGTTCATCGTGGTGAGAGAATATCCAGTGCCGCGCAGATACCACCGAATGAAGCAAATCATCGAGAGTTCCACCCTTCCAAATACGGTGGAGGAGGCTTTGGTGAGGGTGTTCGAGTCGAAAACGGCGACCGACGGTTTCGCCTTCCTCGTGGATTCAATGGACGCGAGATACTTGCTCATGACGGTGTGCAACTTGATCGATATCGAGGAAGAAGTCGGGAAACGTCCGCTGGTCATCGCCCTTCCTAGGTATACTTTACTGAAGCATGACATTGATAGAGCGTAAGTATTTTTTTAGAATTCACGAATTTATTGCTTTTCATGTAATTTTTTGTTTCCCCTATCAGATTAACAATTATTATGGACAAAAGATGGGATGAAGATTGGGAGAAGAAGTGGTGGGACGATAACCCGTACAGTGCCACGAATTGCGTGGAACTGGAAGACGAATCCGAGGGTATCGGCATCTACAACATCGGCGGTGTGTTCTTGATTATCTTCATCGGAATCGGCATAGTTTCGATGACCATTGCCTACGACTATTGGAGGTATCTTCGCAGACAGAAGGTTAGAGTCATTCCAGTCACACCGATAACTTCAATCGCGCCGTTAGAAGATACCTCTGTGGAGGAAATAGAGATACCCAAGAAGAACGAAGAAGTCGATAGCGCGTCAACATTGCAACATCGCAATGTTACTAGATATTAAGCATTAAATAATGTTTTATCACAGTTTGAAGCAAAAACATAATATTTTTCACTCTTCACGTAAACCTAATAATTATTACTAGTGCAGAAATCAATTGATTTTCTGAAGATGCGGCGCGGCGTGACTATTTAATCACTCTAGATGTTCAGTGTAGCAGTAAATAAATAAAAAATATGATACATATTCCAAGTTGTCTTGTTATTTTTAAAATATAAAAACAATTGCCAACAAATTGAAATTTTTAAAATAATCTCAAAACTAAGTGTAATTTATTATTCTGTAAAAATCTGAAAACACTCCCCCACTCAATTTTGAAATAATCGCACTTGAACAAAAATAAGTGCAATTTTAAGACAGCACTTTTTCCCAATTATTTATAAAATATAAAAACAATTGCCAACAAGTTGAAATTTTCAAAATAAACTCAAAACTGATTGTACTTTACGATTCTGTAAAAATCTGGAAACACCCCCTCACTCAATTTTGAAATAATCGCAGTCGAACAAAAATAATTGCAATTTTAAAACAGCACTTTTTCCTAATTATTTATAAAATATAAAAACAATTGCCAACAAGTTGAAATTTTTTAAATAAACTCAAAACTGAGTGTACTTTAAGATTTAGTAAAAATCTGGAAACACCCCCCACTCAATTTTGAAATAATCACACTCGAACAAAAATAATTGCAATTTTAAAACAGCACTTTTTCCTAATTATTTATAAAATATAAAAACAATTGCCAACAAGTTGAAATTTTCAAAATAATCTCAAAACTGAGTGTACTTTATGATTCAGTAAAAATCCGGAAACACACCCTCACTTAATTTTGAAATAATCGCACTCGAACAAAAATAATTGCAATTTTAAAACGGCGCTTTTTCCTGATTATTTATAAAATATAAAAACAATTGCCAACAAGTTGAAATATTCAAAATAATCTCAAAACTGAGTGTACTTTATGGTTCTGTAAAAATCTGGAAACACCCCTTCACTCAATTTTGAAATAATCGCACTCGAACAAAAATAATTGCAATTTTAAAACAGCACATTTTCCTAATTATTTATAAAATATAAAAACAATTGCCAACAAGTTGAAATTTTTAAAATAATCTCAAAACTGAGTGTACTTTATGGTTCTGTAAAAATCTGGAAACACCCCTTCACTCAATTTTGAAATAATCGCACTCGAACAAAAATAATTGCAATTTTAAGACAGCACTTTTTCCTAATTATTTATAAAATATAAAAACAATTACCAGCAAGTTGAAATTTTCAAAATAATCTCAAAACTGAGTGTACTTTATGATTCTGTAAAAATCTGGAAACACCCCTTCACTCAATTTTGAAATAATCGCACTCGAACAAAAATAATTGCAATTTTAAAACAGCACATTTTCCTAATTATTTATAAAATATAAAAACAATTGCCAACAAGTTGAAATTTTTAAAATAATCTCAAAACTGAGTGTACTTTATGGTTCTGTAAAAATCTGGAAACACCCCTTCACTCAATTTTGAAATAATCGCACTCGAACAAAAATAATTGCAATTTTAAAACAGCGCTTTTTCCTAATTATTTATAAAATATAAAAACAATTACCAGCAAGTTGAAATTTTCAAAATAATCTCAAAACTGAGTGTACTTTATGGTTCTGTAAAAATCTGGAAACACCCCCCACTCAATTTTGAAATAATCGCACTCGAACAAAAATAATTGCAATTTTAAAACAGCGCTTTTTCCTAATTATTTATAAAATATAAAAACAATTACCAGCAAGTTGAAATTTTCAAAATAATCTCAAAACTGAGTGTACTTTATGGTTCTGTAAAAATCTGGAAACACCCCTTCACTCAATTTTGAAATAATCGCACTCGAACAAAAATAATTGCAATTTTAAAACAGCGCTTTTTCCTAATTATTTATAAAATATAAAAACAATTACCAGCAAGTTGAAATTTTCAAAATAATCTCAAAACTGAGTGTACTTTATGGTTCTGTAAAAATCTGGAAACACCCCTTCACTCAATTTTGAAATAATCGCACTCGAACAAAAATAATTGCAATTTTAAGACAGCACTTTTTCCTAATTATTTATAAAATATAAAAACAATTACCAGCAAGTTGAAATTTTCAAAATAATCTCAAAACTGAGTGTACTTTATGGTTCTGTAAAAATCTGGAAACACCCCTTCACTCAATTTTGAAATAATCGCACTCGAACAAAAATAATTGCAATTTTAAAACAGCGCTTTTTCCTAATTATTTATAAAATATAAAAACAATTACCAGCAAGTTGAAATTTTCAAAATAATCTCAAAACTGAGTGTACTTTATGATTCTGTAAAAATCTGGAAACACCCCCCACTCAATTTTGAAATAATCGCACTCGAACAAAAATAATTGCAATTTTAAAACAGCGCTTTTTCCTAATTATTTATAAAATATAAAAACAATTGCCAACAAGTTGAAATTTTTAAAATAATCTCAAAACTGAGTGTACTTTATGGTTCTGTAAAAATCTGGAAACACCCCTTCACTCAATTTTGAAATAATCGCACTCGAACAAAAATAATTGCAATTTTAAAACAGCGCTTTTTCCTAATTATTTATAAAATATAAAAACAATTGCTAACAAGTTGAGATTTTCAAAATAATCTCAAAACTGAGTGTACTTTATGATTCAGTAAAAATCTGGAAACACCCCTTCACTCAATTTTGAAATAATCGCACTCGAACAAAAATAATTGCAATTTTAAAACAGCACTTTTTCCTGATTATTTATAAAATACAAAAAACAATTGCCAACAAGTTGAAATTTTCAAAATAATCTCAAAACTGAGTGTACTTTATGATTCAGTAAAAATCCGGAAACACACCCTCACTTAATTTTGAAATAATCGCACTCGAACAAAAATAATTGCAATTTTAAAACAGCGCTTTTTCCTGATTATTTATAAAATATAAAAACAATTCCCAACAAGTTGAAATTTTCAAAATTAACTCAAAACTGCGTGTACTTTATGATTCTGTAAAAATCTGGAAACACCCCCTCACTCAATTTTGAAATAATCGCACTCGAACAAAAATAATAGCAATTTTAAAACAGCACTTTTTCCTGATTATTTATAAATATAAAAACAATTGCCAACAAGTTGAAATTTTCAGAATAATCTCAAAACTGAGTGTACTTTATGATTCAGTAAAAATCTGGAAACACCCCCTCACTCAATTTTGAAATAATCGCACTCGAACAAAAATAATTGCAATTTTAAGACAGCACTTTTTCCTGATTATTTATAAAATATAAAAACAATTGCCAACAAGTTGAAATTTTCAGAATAATCTCAAAACTGAGTGTACTTTATGATTCAGTAAAAATCTGGAAACACCCCTTCACTCAATTTTGAAATAATCGCACTCGAACAAAAATAATTGCAATGTTAAGACAGCACTTTTTCCCAATTATTTATAAAATATAAAAACAATTGCCGACAAGTTGAAATTTTCAAAATAATCTCAAAACTGAGTGTACTTTATGATTCAGTAAAAATCTGGAAACACCCCCTCACTCAATTTTGAAATAATCGCACTCGAACAAAAATAATTGCAATTTTAAAACAGCACTTTTTCCTGATTATTTATAAAATATAAAAACAATTGCCAACAAGTTGAAATTTTCAAAATAATCTCAAAACTGAGTGTACTTTATGATTCAGTAAAAATCTGGAAACGCCCCTTCACTCAATTTTGAAATAATCGCACTCGAACAAAAATAATTGCAATTTTAAAACAGCACTTTTTCCTGATTATTTATAAAATATAAAAACAATTGCCAACAAGTTGAAATTTTCAAAATAATCTCAAAACTGAGTGTACTTTATGATTTTGTAAAAATCTGGAAACACCCTTTCACTCAATTTTGAAATAATCGCACTCGAACAAAAATAATTGCAATTTTAAAACAGCACTTTTTCCTGATTATTTATAAAATATAAAAACAATTGCCAACAAGTTGAAATTTTCAAAATAATCTCAAAACTGAGTGTAATTTATGATTCAGTAAAAATCTGGAAACACCCCCTCACTCAATTTTGAAATAATCGCACTCGAACAAAAATAATTGCAATTTTAAAACAGCACTTTTTCCTGATTATTTATAAAATATAAAAACAATTGCCAACAAGTTGAAATTTTCAAAATAATCTCAAAACTGAGTGTACTTTATGATTCAGTAAAAATCCGGAAACACCCCCTCACTCAATTTTGAAATAATCGCACTCGAACAAAAATAATTGCAATGTTAAGACAGCACTTTTTCCCAATTATTTATAAAATATAAAAACAATTGCCAACAAGTTGAAATTTTCAAAATAATCTCAAAACTGAGTGTACTTTATGATTTTGTAAAAATCTGGAAACACCCTTTCACTCAATTTTGAAATAATCGCACTCGAACAAAAATAATTGCAATTTTAAAACAGCACTTTTTCCTGATTATTTATAAAATATAAAAACAATTGCCAACAAGTTGAAATTTTCAAAATAATCTCAAAACTGAGTGTACTTTATGATTCAGTAAAAATCTGGAAACGCCCCTTCACTCAATTTTGAAATAATCGCACTCGAACAAAAATAATTGCAATTTTAAAACAGCACTTTTTCCTGATTATTTATAAAATATAAAAACAATTGCCAACAAGTTGTAATTTTCAAAATAATCTCAAAACTGAGTGTACTTTATGATTCAGTAAAAATCTGGAAACGCCCTTTAACTGTATTTTGAAATAATTGCACGAGAACAAAATTTGTAATTATCTAAAGTTGCCCTTTTTTGAGCGCTTAAAAAAATATAAAAATAATTGCTATACATATCAACTTTTATAATACACTAACCTTTTCTAGTTATCCATGTCCATGTTTTCCTTTTTTTCCTTTTAGAACTCAAAATCCATCGGAGGAGCAATGGAAGGGATGGTAGCGACGTGTTTCAACATGATTTATTAATTCACTTTGTTTATCACCAATGTTTTATTGTATTCCATATTGTTACGAATTAAAAATATGGTGGAAATTTAAGAAAACTAATCACTAGTACGCGCACTTGTTGAACCCGGACGGAAAGGAGAAGAGAGCCGTGTGCAAATGTCCCGCGCACGCAGCATCAGGTCTGTTTGGCTGCTTTCGATCACGCCATGCGCACGAGCCAATCGCAGCGCAACGCTCGACGCGTCATATGACGTAGTATTTACAAGCCAATCACAGCGTGCACGTGATCGCGCCATGCGACGTGCCGATCGCAGCGCAGGAAGAACAATCGGATCGGCGTAAGTAGTGGGCGCCATTTAATTCAGTCGGCGTCACTCTTAATTTGACGAGTTTATCAATTGATTGTCGGTGTTTTTATTGTGAAAATACCAGTTGAGTGTAGTGGCAAGGTGTTTACAAGTAAAGTACGAGCGTTGGAGGTTTCGTCTGCGTGTAATTCTACGAGAAACGAATGGACTTTGAAAGGTTGGTTGGTTGGTTATATTTTTTGTTTATTAAACAGGCGATGATATTTGTAAACTTTTTATGCGGAGTCCCGTTTCGTATCGCTTATTACTTTATAGTATAGGATTGTGTTGAAATGGTACCCCTCCAATTCTACAGGGTGGAATCTAAACACCCCCGCGAGGCCGCCATGTTTGTGCCACTCAGGGGGGTCAGGGGTGCTCGGATTTCGGGGACGGCAGGCCTCATGCGGCCCTTACACGGTCGTTAATAATGACATTACCAGTAATGACAGTGAATGATTCGGATTCGCATCATTCCAACTTTGTCGACGTAACACGATCATTAGTAATGTCATTCTGATAAAGTAATGTCAGTATTATTGAACGTGTAAGAGTCAGCTTTAAGTGACACCCGAACCTGTAAACAATTTGTTTAATATCGGCGCCCGTGAAAATATCAAACCATGTAATATAACACTTTGCTTTTTTGATACAAATGATTATTTCGCAGACAAACAGGAGAAAATATTGTTTGCCAGATTAACTTGTGGTGGGTGGGTCCTATCCTAGCCTCCAAGGGTGGGCCCTATCCTAGCCTCCAACCACAAAAACCGCCTCCCATGTTTTTATAAGAGTTCTACAAGAGAAAAACAAACAAAAAATAATTACAGATTTTTTTAAAATTATGTTCTGTTCATATGAATTTATCTCAAAATCTATGGATGGGGTGTTTGCTGTTTTTACATAATCATAATCCTGAATATATTTTGAGTAAATTTGGAAAGTTTCATATTGATGGCAATTGTTTTTATATTTTCTTCGAGTTGCCGAAATTAATAGAATTTTCATGACTGTTTATCTTTTTTCAAATTAATTTTGCTGTAAACCCAGGGGTTGGATGGTTGTAGTTTTTCCAGAATCGTAATTTGGCGTGTGTTGTGAGTAAACTTACAAAGTTTCATGTTGATGGCAATTGTTTTTATATTTTTTTCGAGTTGCCGAAATTAATAAAATTTTCATGACTGTAAATCTTTGTTCAAATTAATTTTGCTGTAAATCCAGGGGTTGGATGATTGTAGTTTTTCCAGAAACGTAATTTGGCATGTGTTGTGAGTAAACTTACAAAGTTTCATGTTGATGGCAATTGTTTTTATATTTTTTTCGCGTTGCCGAAATTAATAAAATTTTCATGACTGCACATCTTTTTTCAAATTAATTTTGCTGTAAAACCAGGGGTTGGATGATTGTAGTTTTTCCAGAAACGTAATTTGGCATGTGTTGTGAGTAAACTTACAAAGTTTCATGTTGATGGCAATTGTTTTTATATTTTTTTCGAGTTGCCGAAATTAATAAAATTTTCATGACTGTAAATCTTTTTTCAAATTAATTTTGCTGTAAACACAGGGGTTGGATGATTGTAGTTTTTCCAGAAACGTAATTTGGCATGTGTTGTGAGTAAACTTAGAAAGTTTCATGTTGATGGCAATTGTTTTTATATTTTTTTCGAGTTGCCGAAATTAATAAAATTTTCATGACTGTAAATCTTTTTTCAAATTAATTTTGCTGTAAACCCAGGGGTTGGATGATTGTCGTTTTTCCTGAAACGTAATTTGGCATGTGTTGTGAGTAAACTTACAAAGTTTCATGTTGATGGCAATTGTTTTTACATTTTTTTCGAGTTGCCGAAATTAATAGAATTTTCTTGACTGCATATCTTTTTTCAAATTAATTTTGCTGTAAACACAGGGGTTGGATGATTGCAGTTTTTCCAGAAACGCAATTTGGCATGTGTTGTGAGTAAACTTACAAAGTTTCATGTTAATGGCAATTGTTTTTACATTTTTTTCGAGTTGCCGAAATTAATAAAATTTTCATGACTGTATATCTGTTTTCAAATTAATTTTGCTGTAAAACCAGGGGTTGGATGATTGTAGTTTTTCCAGAAACGTAATTTGGCATGTGTTGTGAGTAAACTTACAAAGTTTCATGTTGATGGCAATTGTTTTTACATTTTTTTCGAGTTGCCGAAATTAATAAAATTTTCATGACTGCATATCTTTTTTCAAATTAATTTTGATGTAAACCCAGGGGTTGGATGATTGTAGTTTTTCCAGAATCGCAATTTGGCATGTGTTGTGAGTAAACTTACAAAGTTTCATGTTGATGGCAATTTTTTTTATATTTTTTTCGAGTTTCCGAAGTTAATAAAATTTCCATGACTGCATATCTTTTTTCAAATTAATTTTGCTGTAAACCGTGGGGTTGGATGATTGCAGTTTTTCCAGAATCGCAATTTGGCATGTGTTGTGAGTAAACTTAGAAAGTTTCATGTTGATGGCAATTGTTTTTATATTTTTTTCGAGTTGCCGAAATTAAAAAAAATTCCATGACTGCATATCTTTTTTCAAATTAATTTTGCTGTAAACACAGGGGTTGGATGATTGTAGTTTTTCCAGAATCGTAATTTGGCGTGTGTTGTGAGTAAACTTACAAAGTTTCATGTTGATGGCAATTGTTTTTATATTTTTTTTCGCGTTGCCGAAATTAATAAAATTTCCATGACTGCATATCTTTTTTCAAATTAATTTTGCTGTAAACCCAGGAGTTGGATGATTGTCGTTTTTCCTGAAACGTAATTTGGCATGTGTTGTGAGTAAACTTACAAAGTTTCATGTTGATGGCAATTGTTTTTTATATTTTTTTCGAGTTGCCGAAATTAAAAAAAATTCCATGACTGCATATCTTTTTTCAAATTAATTTTGCTGTAAACACAGGGGTTGGATGATTGTAGTTTTTCCAGAATCGCAATTTGGCATGTGTTGTGAGTAAACTTACAAAGTTTCATGTTGATGGCAATTGTTTTTATATTTTTTTCGCGTTGCCGAAATTAAAAAAAATTCCATGACTGCATATCTTTTTTCAAATTAATTTTGCTGTAAACACAGGGGTTGGATGATTGTAGTTTTTCCAGAATCGCAATTTGGCATGTGTTGTGAGTAAACTTACAAAGTTTCATGTTGATGGCAATTGTTTTTATATTTTTTTCGCGTTGCCGAAATTAAAAAAAATTCCATGACTGCATATCTTTTTTCAAATTAATTTTGCTGTAAACACAGGGGTTGGATGATTGTAGTTTTTCCAGAATCGCAATTTGGCATGTGTTGTGAGTAAACTTACAAAGTTTCATGTTGATGGCAATTGTTTTTATATTTTTTTCGCGTTGCCGAAATTAAAAAAAATTCCATGACTGCATATCTTTTTTCAAATTAATTTTGCTGTAAACACAGGGGTTGGATGGATGATTGTAGTTTTTCCAGAATCGTAATTTGGCGTGTGTTGTGAGTAAACTTACAAAGTTTCATGTTGATGGCAATTGTTTTTATATTTTTTTCGAGTTGCCGAAATTAATAGAATTTTCATGACTGTATATCTTTTTTAAATTGATTTTGCTGTAAACACAGGGGTTGGATGATTGTAGTTTTTCCAGAATCGTTTCCACTGGATTTAAGCTTGTGGTGTCCTCCCCACACTTCCCTCCCTAGGGAGGGAAAATGATTATCGATGAAATGATTATTTCCCAGCTGTCGAAATGTGTTTGTAAAGTATTTTATTTTTATAAATAACAATTTATTAAAAAATATATATACATTTAATAACAATTGTAAACTTATACCTAAATTATTCGTGGTATAAGTGGATTGGTATGAAGAATAGTTTATGCCTCGCAGTGTAAAATAAATAATGTAAATCACATAAATGTAACTAATGTTTTACAACTAAAAACTTAAAATCGAGAAGCGCTTTTAACTCGCCGAAGTAGACACGCGATCTACAGGAGAAAAAGAACTTGAGTTACAGCTCGATGGTCTGATTCAAGTCGCCGATCGGCAGCTTCTTGACGCCCGTCTTGTCCAGCTCGAGCTCGATCGACAGGCTCTCCACTTCCGTCTCCAGCGCCCTTGTTCTTCTATACATTTGTACATAGTTCATCTGCAGCTGGCGCTGGTACCGCAGCACCTTCTCCTTCTCCTGCCGCCACACGACGCGCTCGCTCTCGAACTCGACGTTCCTCTGGTCGAGCTCGCGCCTGATCTTCATCAGCTCCTGGCAGCCGTCGTCCCCCAGGGAGTTCAGTCTTTGTTTTTCGGCGTCGCTCGGTTCCGGGGAGAGCTTCGCGCTGTTCCTCTGCGCCCTTCCCGGCTCCAGGCCCTCGTACTCGCTCATCGACGCCTCGGCGAGCTCCTCGCGCAGCTTGTCGATCTCCTTCCGCAGCGTGTGGTGGTCGCCCACTCTCAGCGAGTCGATCTCCCTGTCCTTGTTCAGCAGGGATTTCTTCAGGTCGGCGATTTCGGCCTCGCGATCCTCCAGGAGTTCGCGCACGTCGCGACAGTCGTTCCTCATCTGCAGAAGCTCGTGGCCCTTCGTCGTCTGTTCGCTCTGTAAATTATTATTTTTAATAACTTAAAGTTAATGTGTGGAAAAAAACAACAAACCTGAAAATCTTTCAATTGGGACTTTAACAATGAGATCTCCCCAGTTTTCTGACACAAACTCCACTCGGTCTCCTCGAGCCGTTCCCTCAGCGCCTTCACCTCCTGCGTCGACCTCTCGCTCAGGCAGGCGACCCTCTGGTTGTCGGCGCACAGCCTCTTCTTCTCCTGCTGGAACTGGTAATTCTGCACCATCATCATCTGCTCCAGCTTGAAGACCTTCTGCGACGTGGTGCGTATCGTGTTCTCGTGGAGCACCTTCAACCTCCGGATCTCCCGCTCCCAGCTCCGCTCCTTCTCCTGGTACACCCTGAAGATCACCTGCTCGTTGTGCTCCATGGTCTGGCGGAGGTACGCCAGTTCCGAATCCCTGTCCCGGAGCGCCGCCTCCAATTCGGAAACTCCTGAATCTGATGGTGAGGGCGTCAGATCGAGCAGACTTCCGCCGCCCGCGCTCATCATCCTGTACGAGTTCTTGTTGTTCCTGCGCGCAACAATAACACGAATTAAGTGATTACGCTGAGTGGACCTAATTCTTACACAATGGAGCCGTCCACGGTGGACGCGGGGGACTTTCTTACGCTCTCCAGGCTGTCGTAGTTCATCAGCTTGTGGGGGAGGGACGTTAAGGAACTCATGGCGATGGGCGGTGATGAGGCGACCGATTGGCAGGACGACCTCAGCTTCCTGTCCAGGGAGTAGTTGTTGATGCAGGCGTTTATTTGGCCGAGGTCATTGCTGCCTGGATGTGCGGAAATTCGCTTTATTGATATTTTACGATTATCGATGGGGCGTTTTACTTACTTCCGTATAATGTTAGACGGGAGCCGGGTCTCGTTAAGATGGGTGTTGAGCCGTAGCGTTCGCCGGCGAGGCCGAATCTCGCGGATGGATTCAGAACGGCCGGTTTGAAGGCTATTGGACGGATGAGGACTTTACCCTGAAGAAAAAGACACATCATGTAAATATTTGAAGCTGTAGGTTTGCCATAGTCTAAACTTGTTTCTAGCTTAGATATATCAATTGTTTTGATGAGAAATCAGAAATACAATATTTCTGAATGGATTTGGAAACTCTCAAATTAATTCCTCAATTTATTAGTTTTGTGCAAATTTTCAAATCGTTGATTGCAATTTCCGTTTTCACCAATTTAAGTTTAAGGCGTTGTGGTTTTGTTTCCAGCTTGGATAAGTCAATTGTTTTGATGAGAAATCAGAAATACAATATTTCTAAATCGATTTGGAAAGTTTCAAGATGATTCCACAATTTATTAGTTCTGCGCAAATTTTCTAATCTTTGAATGCTATTCTCGTTTTGTTTCCAGCTTGTATACGTCAATTGTTTTGATGAGAAATCAGAAATACAATATTTCTGAATGTATTTAGAAACTCTCAAATTAATTCCTCAATTTATTAGTTCTGCGCAAATTTTCAAATCGTTGATTGCAATTTTCATTTTCTCCAATTTAAGTTTAAGGCGTTGTGGTTTTGTTTCCAGCTTGGATACGTCAATTGTTTTGATGAGAAATCAGAAATACAATATTTCTGAATGGATTTAGAAACTCTCAAATTAATTCCTCAATTTATTAGTTGTGCGCAAATTTTCTAATCGTTGATTGCAATTTCCGTTTTCTCCAATTTAAGTTTAAGGCGTTGTGGTTTTGTTTCCAGCTTGGATACGTCAATTGTTTTGATGAGAAATCAGAAATACAATATTTCTGAATGGATTTAGAAACTCTCAAATTAATTCCTCAATTTATTAGTTCTGCGCAAATTTTCTAATCGTTGATTGCAATTTCCGTTTTCTCCAATTTAAGTTTAAGGCGTTGTGGTTTTGTTTCCAGCTTGGATACGTCAATTGTTTTGATGAGAAATCAGAAATACAATATTTCTGAATGGATTTAGAAATTCTCAAATTAATTCCTCAATTTATTAGTTTTGTGCAAATTTTCAAATCGTTGATTGCAATTTCTGGTTTCTCCAATTTAAGTTTAAGGCGTTGTGGTTTTGTTTCCAGCTTGGATACGTCAATTGTTTTGATGAGAAATCAGAAATACAATATTTCTGAATGGATTTAGAAACTCTCAAATTAATTCCTCAATTTATTAGTTCTGCGCAAATTTTCTAATCGTTGATTGCAATTTCCGTTTTCTCCAATTTAAGTTTAAGGCGTTGTGGTTTTGTTTCCAGCTTGGATAAGTCAATTGTTTTGATGAGAAATCAGAAATACAATATTTCTGAATGGATTTGGAAACTCACAAATTAATTCCTCAATTTATTAGTTTTGTGCAAATTTTCAAATCGTTGATTGCAATTTCCGGTTTCTCCAATTTAGGTTTAAGGCGTTGTGGTTTTGTTTCCAGCTTGGATACGTCAATTGTTTTGATGAGAAATCAGAAATACAATATTTCTGAATGGATTTAGAAATTCTCAAATTAATTCCTCAATTTATTAGTTGTGCGCAAATTTTCTAATCGTTGATTGCAATTTCCGTTTTCTCCAATTTAAGTTTAAGGCGTTGTGGTTTTGTTTCCAGCTTGGATAAGTCAATTGTTTTGATGAGAAATCAGAAATACAATATTTCTGAATGGATTTAGAAACTCTCAAATTAATTCCTCAATTTATTAGTTCTGCGCAAATTTTCTAATCGTTGATTGCAATTTCCGTTTTCTCCAATTTAAGTTTAAGGCGTTGTGGTTTTGTTTCCAGCTTGGATACGTCAATTGTTTTGATGAGAAATCAGAAATACAATATTTCTGAATGGATTTAGAAATTCTCAAATTAATTCCTCAATTTATTAGTTGTGCGCAAATTTTCTAATCGTTGATTGCAATTTCCGTTTTCTCCAATTTAAGTTTAAGGCGTTGTGGTTTTGTTTCCAGCTTGGATAAGTCAATTGTTTTGATGAGAAATCAGAAATACAATATTTCTGAATGGATTTAGAAACTCTCAAATTAATTCCTCAATTTATTAGTTGTGCGCAAATTTTCTAATCGTTGATTGCAATTTCCGTTTTCTCCAATTTAAGTTTAAGGCGTTGTGGTTTTGTTTCCAGCTTGGATACGTCAATTGTTTTGATGAGAAATCAGAAATACAATATTTCTGAATGGATTTAGAAACTCTCAAATTAATTCCTCAATTTATTAGTTCTGCGCAAATTTTCTAATCGTTGATTGCAATTTCCGTTTTCTCCAATTTAAGTTTAAGGCGTTGTGGTTTTGTTTCCAGCTTGGATACGTCAATTGTTTTGATGAGAAATCAGAAATACAATATTTCTGAATGGATTTAGAAATTCTCAAATTAATTCCTCAATTTATTAGTTGTGCGCAAATTTTCAAATCGTTGATTGCAATTTCCGGTTTCTCCAATTTAAGTTTAAGGCGTTGTGGTTTTGTTTCCAGCTTGGATACGTCAATTGTTTTGATGAGAAATCAGAAATACAATATTTCTGAATGGATTTAGAAATTCTCAAATTAATTCCTCAATTTATTAGTTGTGCGCAAATTTTCTAATCGTTGATTGCAATTTCCGGTTTCTCCAATTTAAGTTTAAGGCGTTGTGGTTTTGTTTCCAGCTTGGATACGTCAATTGTTTTGATGAGAAATCAGAAATACAATATTTCTGAATGGATTTAGAAATTCTCAAATTAATTCCTCAATTTATTAGTTGTGCGCAAATTTTCAAATCGTTGATTGCAATTTCCGGTTTCTCCAATTTAAGTTTAAGGCGTTGTGGTTTTGTTTCCAGCTTGGATAAGTCAATTGTTTTGATGAGAAATCAGAAATACAATATTTCTGAATGGATTTAGAAACTCTCAAATTAATTCCTCAATTTATTAGTTCTGCGCAAATTTTCTAATCGTTGATTGCAATTTCCGTTTTCTCCAATTTAAGTTTAAGGCGTTGTGGTTTTGTTTCCAGCTTGGATACGTCAATTGTTTTGATGAGAAATCAGAAATACAATATTTCTGAATGGATTTAGAAATTCTCAAATTAATTCCTCAATTTATTAGTTTTGTGCAAATTTTCAAATCGTTGATTGCAATTTCCGGTTTCTCCAATTTAAGTTTAAGGCGTTGTGGTTTTGTTTCCAGCTTGGATACGTCAATTGTTTTGATGAGAAATCAGAAATACAATATTTCTGAATGGATTTAGAAATTCTCAAATTAATTCCTCAATTTATTAGTTGTGCGCAAATTTTCTAATCGTTGATTGCAATTTCCGTTTTCTCCAATTTAAGTTTAAGGCGTTGTGGTTTTGTTTCCAGCTTGGATACGTCAATTGTTTTGATGAGAAATCAGAAATACAATATTTCTGAATGGATTTAGAAATTCTCAAATTAATTCCTCAATTTATTAGTTCTGCGCAAATTTTCTAATCGTTGATTGCAATTTCCGTTTTCTCCAATTTAAGTTTAAGGCGTTGTGGTTTTGTTTCCAGCTTGGATACGTCAATTGTTTTGATGAGAAATCAGAAATACAATATTTCTGAATGGATTTAGAAATTCTCAAATTAATTCCTCAATTTATTAGTTGTGCGCAAATTTTCTAATCGTTGATTGCAATTTCCGTTTTCTCCAATTTAAGTTTAAGGCGTTGTGGTTTTGTTTCCAGCTTGGATACGTCAATTGTTTTGATGAGAAATCAGAAATACAATATTTCTGAATGGATTTAGAAACTCTCAAATTAATTCCTCAATTTATTAGTTGTGCGCAAATTTTCTAATCGTTGATTGCAATTTCCGTTTTCTCCAATTTAAGTTTAAGGCGTTGTGGTTTTGTTTCCAGCTTGGATACGTCAATTGTTTTGATGAGAAATCAGAAATACAATATTTCTGAATGGATTTAGAAACTCTCAAATTAATTCCTCAATTTATTAGTTCTGCGCAAATTTTCTAATCGTTGATTGCAATTTCCGTTTTCTCCAATTTAAGTTTAAGGCGTTGTGGTTTTGTTTCCAGCTTGGATACGTCAATTGTTTTGATGAGAAATCAGAAATACAATATTTCTGAATGGATTTAGAAATTCTCAAATTAATTCCTCAATTTATTAGTTGTGCGCAAATTTTCAAATCGTTGATTGCAATTTCCGGTTTCTCCAATTTAAGTTTAAGGCGTTGTGGTTTTGTTTCCAGCTTGGATACGTCAATTGTTTTGATGAGAAATCAGAAATACAATATTTCTGAATGGATTTAGAAATTCTCAAATTAATTCCTCAATTTATTAGTTGTGCGCAAATTTTCTAATCGTTGATTGCAATTTCCGGTTTCTCCAATTTAAGTTTAAGGCGTTGTGGTTTTGTTTCCAGCTTGGATACGTCAATTGTTTTGATGAGAAATCAGAAATACAATATTTCTGAATGGATTTAGAAATTCTCAAATTAATTCCTCAATTTATTAGTTGTGCGCAAATTTTCAAATCGTTGATTGCAATTTCCGGTTTCTCCAATTTAAGTTTAAGGCGTTGTGGTTTTGTTTCCAGCTTGGATAAGTCAATTGTTTTGATGAGAAATCAGAAATACAATATTTCTGAATGGATTTAGAAACTCTCAAATTAATTCCTCAATTTATTAGTTCTGCGCAAATTTTCTAATCGTTGATTGCAATTTCCGTTTTCTCCAATTTAAGTTTAAGGCGTTGTGGTTTTGTTTCCAGCTTGGATACGTCAATTGTTTTGATGAGAAATCAGAAATACAATATTTCTGAATGGATTTAGAAATTCTCAAATTAATTCCTCAATTTATTAGTTTTGTGCAAATTTTCAAATCGTTGATTGCAATTTCCGGTTTCTCCAATTTAAGTTTAAGGCGTTGTGGTTTTGTTTCCAGCTTGGATACGTCAATTGTTTTGATGAGAAATCAGAAATACAATATTTCTGAATGGATTTAGAAACTCTCAAATTAATTCCTCAATTTATTAGTTCTGCGCAAATTTTCTAATCGTTGATTGCAATTTCCGTTTTCTCCAATTTAAGTTTAAGGCGTTGTGGTTTTGTTTCCAGCTTGGATACGTCAATTGTTTTGATGAGAAATCAGAAATACAATATTTCTGAATGGATTTGGAAACTCTCAAATTAATTCCTCAATTTATTAGTTTTGTGCAAATTTTCAAATTGTTGATTGCAATTTCCGTTTTCACCAATTTAAGTTTAAGGCGTTGTGGTTTTGTTTCCAGCTTGGATAAGTCAATTGTTTTGATGAGAAATCAGAAATACAATATTTCTGAATGGATTTGGAAACTCACAAATTAATTCCTCAATTTATTAGTTTTGTGCAAATTTTCAAATCGTTGATTGCAATTTCCGTTTTCTCCAATTTAGGTTTAAGGCGTTGTGGTTTTGTTTCCAGCTTGGATACGTCAATTGTTTTGATGAGAAATCAGAAATACAATATTTCTGAATGGATTTAGAAACTCTCAAATTAATTCCTCAATTTATTAGTTCTGCGCAAATTTTCTAATCGTTGAATGCAATTTCCGTTTTCTCCAATTTAAGTTTAAGGCGTTGTGGTTTTGTTTCCAGCTTGGATACGTCAATTGTTTTGATGAGAAATCAGAAATACAATATTTCTGAATGGATTTGGAAACTCTCAAATTAATTCCTCAATTTATTAGTTCTGCGCAAATTTTCTAACCGCTAAATGCAATTTTCGTTTTCTCCAATTTAAGTTTAAGGCGTTGTGGTTTTGTTTCCAGCTTGAATACGTCAATTGTTTTGATGAGAAATCAGAAATACAATATTTCTGAATGGATTTAGAAACTCTCAAATTAATTCCTCAATTTATTAGTTCTGCGCAAATTTTCTAATCGTTGAATGCAATTTCCGTTTTCTCCAATTTAAGTTTAAGGCGTTGTGGTTTTGTTTCCAGCTTGGATACGTCAATTGTTTTGATGAGAAATCAGAAATACAATATTTCTGAATGGATTTAGAAACTCTCAAATTAATTCCTCAATTTATTAGTTCTGCGCAAATTTTCTAATCGTTGAATGCAATTTCCGTTTTCACCAATTTAAGTTTAAGGCGTTGTGGTTTTGTTTCCAGCTTGGATACGTCAATTGTTTTGATGAGAAATCAGAAATACAGTATTTCTGAATGGATTTAGAAACTCTCAAATTAATTCCTCAATTTATTAGTTCTGCGCAAATTTTCTAATCGTTGAATGCAATTTCCGTTTTCTACAATTTAAGTTTAAGGCGTTGTGGTTTTGTTTCCAGCTTGGATACGTCAATTGTTTTGATGAGAAATCAGAAATACAATATTTCTGAATGGATTTGGAAACTCTCAAATTAATTCCTCAATTTATTAGTTTTGTGCAAATTTTCAAATTGTTGATTGCAATTTCCGTTTTCACCAATTTAAGTTTAAGGCGTTGTGGTTTTGTTTCCAGCTTGGATAAGTCAATTGTTTTGATGAGAAATCAGAAATACAATATTTCTGAATGGATTTGGAAACTCACAAATTAATTCCTCAATTTATTAGTTTTGTGCAAATTTTCAAATCGTTGATTGCAATTTCCGTTTTCTCCAATTTAGGTTTAAGGCGTTGTGGTTTTGTTTCCAGCTTGGATACGTCAATTGTTTTGATGAGAAATCAGAAATACAATATTTCTGAATGGATTTAGAAACTCTCAAATTAATTCCTCAATTTATTAGTTCTGCGCAAATTTTCTAATCGTTGAATGCAATTTCCGTTTTCTCCAATTTAAGTTTAAGGCGTTGTGGTTTTGTTTCCAGCTTGGATACGTCAATTGTTTTGATGAGAAATCAGAAATACAATATTTCTGAATGGATTTGGAAACTCTCAAATTAATTCCTCAATTTATTAGTTCTGCGCAAATTTTCTAACCGCTAAATGCAATTTTCGTTTTCTCCAATTTAAGTTTAAGGCGTTGTGGTTTTGTTTCCAGCTTGAATACGTCAATTGTTTTGATGAGAAATCAGAAATACAATATTTCTGAATGGATTTGGAAACTCACAAATTAATTCCTCAATTTATTAGTTTTGTGCAAATTTTCAAATCGTTGATTGCAATTTCCGTTTTCTCCAATTTAGGTTTAAGGCGTTGTGGTTTTGTTTCCAGCTTGGATACGTCAATTGTTTTGATGAGAAATCAGAAATACAATATTTCTGAATGGATTTAGAAACTCTCAAATTAATTCCTCAATTTATTAGTTCTGCGCAAATTTTCTAATCGTTGAATGCAATTTCCGTTTTCTCCAATTTAAGTTTAAGGCGTTGTGGTTTTGTTTCCAGCTTGGATACGTCAATTGTTTTGATGAGAAATCAGAAATACAATATTTCTGAATGGATTTAGAAACTCTCAAATTAATTCCTCAATTTATTAGTTCTGCGCAAATTTTCTAATCGTTGAATGCAATTTC
Organism: Ocypus olens; assembly: GCA_910593695.2. NCBI lineage: Eukaryota > Metazoa > Arthropoda > Insecta > Coleoptera > Staphylinidae > Ocypus > Ocypus olens. The sequence continues at coordinate 58,925,510 of OU343052.1, forward strand.
CGTTTTCTCCAATTTAAGTTTAAGGCGTTGTGGTTTTGTTTCCAGCTTGGATACGTCAATTGTTTTGATGAGAAATCAGAAATACAATATTTCTGAATGGATTTGGAAACTCTCAAATTAATTCCTCAATTTATTAGTTCTGCGCAAATTTTCTAACCGCTGATTGCAATTTTCGTTTTCTCCAATTTAAGTTTAAGGCGTTGTGGTTTTGTTTCCAGCTTGGATACGTCAATTGTTTTGATGAGAAATCAGAAATACAATATTTCTGAATGGATTTGGAAACTCTCAAATTAATTCCTCAATTTATTAGTTTTGTGCAAATTTTCAAATTGTTGATTGCAATTTCCGTTTTCTCCAATTTAAGTTTAAGGCGTTGTGGTTTTGTTTCCAGCTTGGATACGTCAATTGTTTTGATGAGAAATCAGAAATACATCATTTCTAAATCGATTTGGAAAGTTTCAAGATGATTCCACAATTTATTAGTTCTGCGTAAAATTTCTAATCTTTGAATGCAATTTTCGTTGTCTCCAGTTTCTGGACACCGAGACGAGTGTTATGTAAACGAATTCAAGTGATAGATACCGCTAACCGTAACGGCTGCCCTCGGGGGGTCAAGTCGCTGACGTAAAGAAGAAAAACCTCCTGAAATTACACGTGCGCACAACAAATGCAGGCAGAGACGCGACCTCGCTCATTTCTAAAACACTCATCCACCGCGGCACAAAATTGCATCTTGCGCGAACCTGTTCGAAACGGCCTCCGCTCCAGTATATCGGGGGGGAAGAATCTCTTTAGCGCTCCGCTCTGATCATGAAAGTGACGCTTCAATTGGAACGGCCAAACACTCCCAGAGAGATGCATGATTTCAAGGCTATAAACTTAATGGACGGTTAGTTCTCCGGCACGAAACGAAACGAAAAAAGAAAATAAAAAAAGAAAAAACGAGGAGAGCTACTTTAGATTTGCTGTTGCCCGTAATGGCTTCAACACAATTTAGATGTAATTGAAGATTCGGTCGCGAATAATCTACGAGGCGAGATCTCGAATGGACGCAGGAATAATCGAACCGGACTGGTAATCTTGTGTTACAGAAAATTATTTTTTTTAAATGTAATTATAGTTTATACTTGGTGATTAAAAAATATCTATGAAAATTTGTAAAGGCAAACAAACAAATCTATTGCAAATACTACTTTTTGGATTCAAGGATTATTATCTAGTGACACTCATGGTACGGCCGAGGTAGCAGAGGTGGTAATACAGATCACTGTAACCGACCCTATCCATCGATATTGCCACCTCAGTAGGTGGTAATACCATTGCTTAAACATATATTTAAGCAATGGTAATACTGATAGAAAGGTCGGTTGCAGAGATCTGTATTACCACCTCTGCTACCTTGGCCGTAATACTGATAGGTAGGGTCGGTTGCAGAGATCTGTATTACCTCTGTCACCCCGCCGAGAGCCGTCACTGCAGCGGCTGCTCGTGGATGTTTGGCAGTGAGGCAACGAAAGAAAATTTGACCGAAAAAGCAAGGGAATATTTGCTTCCTCCATTAGAGTAAGTAGTACAGCACGAGCGGCATCTTTGTCTTTGCCTCACCTACGGAAATCCACGAGCCTCCGCTGCGTCACTGCCATTATCCATCTTGACCCTTACAAACGTATCGAATTCGTTGAAATCGGGGACCATCTGAATATCTCGCCCGAAAACAAAACGGACGAACGAGAGTTCTCAGGACTGATTGCTGGTATTCTTCTCGCGCGGGGTCAAATGTCTCGAACGGACCCCCGAGGCCCGGCCGCCTGTCTGACACACTTACGGCAGGTTGCGGGAAAGAGGCTAATTGTGTTTTGTTGGGATAATATGCAGCGTCGATAATCTACCGTTTTGTTTCCGATGTAAGTTATGGATCTCGCGGCGTGGAACGCACGCGACCGTAACTCATGCAGGAGGAATCGCATTGCGCCTCACAAACCATCTGTTGTGCGAATCGTAGGGTGCGTGGAAAACGAATGCATTTGTTATCAACAGGCTCAGAAAGATTTCAATTCACGTACGTTATTTATTCAAAAACGAAAGGAAAATATTTGGAGGGAATACATCTAAGAACTGTTCCAAGAACACGATGATGAACATGATGCGGATGAACATCGAAGGAGAAAAAGACAATTGGTAGAAGTAGAGGCGGTAGATGGCAGTAGTAGGCGAAGTTCTTGATAACGAAAAATGCACTTTTTCCAAAAATTGGTCTGTAAATTCTACATTCCTTTTGACAGTTGCTTGAAATTTTGGCAGATTAATCCTGAATCATATGTCATTACAACTGTCTAAAGAAAATTACGCATCAGCAAGGATGGCTGCGCTAGTTGATGACCAAAAATGCATTTTTCACAATTCACCAATTCATAAACTTCTTAACGTCCCAGGAAGAATTCAGTACCAATACATAATGTATGATGATGTTTCAAATATTGTATGTTCCTTCCAAGTTCTAAGATTATGATCTGGATTTTTTCTTGTGAATTTGTGCCTTTCTTTATATATTATATGCAGTGGCGGCTCGTGGATTTCCGTAGGTGAGGCAAAGACAAAGATGCCGCTCGTGCTGCACTACTTCCTCTTATAGAGGAAGAAAATATTTCGTTGCTTTTTCGGTCAAATTTTCTTCCGTTGCCTTCTACGAGCCGCCGCAGGCTCAATTTTCTTTACCTTCAAAAAAAAAATCTGCTTACAACATAAATATTGGCATCTTACAACATAATAATCATCATCAGTTGGAGCCGAGGCGACTTGAATATCCTGTAAACTCGCCGCGCGGATATTTCACAATCGGCTTTTATCGATAAATCGGTCGTAAAGTTTACAGGCTACTTTTCAATGGGCAATTTTAAATATTTACATACGTCGGCCGTTCAGATGGAAATTCTAAGAAATTCGCACGGTCTACGCTTCGTGCATGTGTGTGTGTGCGCGAGTGGCCGGTGACCCATTCCGCCTCTCCTCTATCACCAGATCCGATCTATAGATGCGCGGCGTCTCCCCGTGGAGGCGAAGAGCTGGTTCACCAGACTTTCGCATTCGTCACGTCGCCCGAGATAAAGTTATCGGCTCACTCCGGCACTGCATTATCCGGTCTCTCTACCCATTCAATGGTCACTGATTGGAGCGGCCGGCTTATCGGCCGTTTCTTCGTCCCGATCGCAGATGCACACTTGCTTTGTGCGATCTGATAAATTACGTTGAAACTCGAGTAATTTTTAATACAAGTATTGGAGAATAAATTGCAAACGCTTTGACTTTGCTAAAGAAAACGTAATTGTATAGAAGTTTTGCTTTAGAAAAAGCTTACCATGCGAGGAGATGATTTAAAAGTTCTAGAGTGGGAATTCTAGAAGCTCAAAAGTGGTCTTCTAACACGTAAGACCATCCACGTCTGGAGCGAAAAATGCAAATTTAATGGAGTTTCTCGCCGGGAGAAATGTATCTGGTGAAGCCCAGCTCAAAAGTGATACCAACTGTCTTCCTGGGAGAAAGTTCCTGGAAAGAAAATTCCTATCTAGGAAAGTTTCACAGAGGAAATTTCTTGATGTGTCCGGTGAAGCGAAGCTCAAAAGTGGTGCCAACTGTCTTCTAATGTTTAAGTCTTATTTAGAAGAGTTTCACAGAGGAGATTTCTTAATATGTCTAGTAAATCTATGCTCAAAAGTGGTACCAATTGTCTTCTAATGTTTAAGTTCTGGGAGGAAGTTCTTGGAAAGAAAATTCCTATCTAGAGGAAGTTTCTAGAAAGAAAATTTTTATCTAAGGGAGTTCTTCTAATGTTTAAGTCCTGAGAGGAAGTTCCTGGAAAGAAAATTCCTATCTAGGGGAGTTTCACAGAGGAAATTTCTTGATGTCTCTGGTAAAGTGAAGCTCAAAAGTGGTGCCAACTCTCTTCTCATGTTTAAGTCCTGGGAGAAAATTCCTATTTAGAAGAAGTTTTAACAAAGACAATTTCTATCTAAGGGAGTTCTAATGTTTAAGTCCTGGGAGAAAGTTCCTGGAAAAAAAAACTCCTATCTAGGCCAGTTTTGCAGAGGAGATTTCTTGTTGTATCCAGTGAAGAGAAGCTCAAAAGTGGTGCCAACTGTCTTCTAATGTATAAGTCTTATTTAGGAGAGTTTCACAGGGGAGATTTCTTGATGTGTCTGGTAAATCTATGCTCAAAAGTGGTACCAATTGTCTTCTAATGTTTAAGTTCTAGGAGGAAGTTCTTGGAAACAAAATTCCTATCTAGGGGAGTTTCACATAGGAAATTTCTTGATGTATCTGGTAAAGTGAAGCTCAAAAGTGGTGCCAACTCTCTTCTAATGTTTAACTCCTGGGAGAAAATTCCTAGAAAGAAAATTCCTATCTAAAGGAAGTTTCTAGAAAGAAAATTTCTATCTAAGGAAGTTCTTCTAATGTTCAAGTCCTGGGAGAAAGTTCCTAGAAATATGCGACATACCTCATTTATCTCACAGCCAACTCCGAAACAAAATTTTGTGGCTTACATGATACATATATTTGTATAATATATGTGTGCGTAGAGCGTAGTTCTAGCTTCGACTTCTACCGCAGCCCCTGGCCTGTAAATGGCCGATTCAAGTGAAATATTTTATGTGTGAAGTCAACTCCGGGAGACCTCTCCAACGATATACAACACTTGCCGTATTGAGGAAGCTTCCCTTGTAGACTCAAAAGTGGTGCCAACTGTCTTCTAACGTTCACGTCCTGGGAGGAAGTTCCTGGAAAGAAAATTCCTATCTAGAGGAAGTTTCTAGAAAGAAAATTTATATCTAAGGAAGTTCTTCTAATGTTTAAGTCGTGGGAGGAAGTTCCTGGAAAGAAAATTCCTATCTAGGGAAGTTTCGCAGAGGAGATTTCTTGATGTATCTGGTAAAGCCAAGCTCAAAAGTGGTGTCAACTGTCTTCTAATGTTTAAGTCCTGGGAGAAAATTCCTAGAAAGACAATTTCTATCTAGAGGAAGTTTCTAGAAAGAAAATTTATATCTAAGGAAGTTCTTCTAATGTTTAAGTCCTGGGAGGAAGTTCCTGGAAAGAAAATTCCTATCTAGGGAAGTTTCGCAGAGGAGATTTCTTGATGTATCTGGTAAAGCCAAGCTCAAAAGTGGTGTCAACTGTCTTCTAATGTTTAAGTCCTGGGAGAAAATTCCTAGAAAGACAATTTCTATCTAGAGGAAGTTTCTAGAAAGAAAATTTATATCTAAGGAAGTTCTTCTAATGTTTAAGTCCTGGGAGGAAGTTCCTGGAAAGAAAATTCCTATCTAGGGAAGTTTCGCAGAGGAGATTTCTTGATGTATCTGGTAAAGCCAAGCTCAAAAGTGGTGTCAACTGTCTTCTAATGTTTAAGTCCAGGGAGAAAGTTCCTAAAAAAAAAATTCCTATCTAGAGGAAGTTTCAAGGAAGAAAATTTCTATCTAAGGGAGTTTCACAGAAGAATTTTCTTGATGTGCCTGGTAAAGCCAAGCTCAAAAGTGGTGCCGACTGTCTTCTAATGTTTAAGTCCTCGAAGAAAGTTTCTGTTCTTCAGGACATCAGGAGACAAACTCGTTCCAGTGAAGGAATTGAAAACCGAACGAATTGTGCACTTTCTATTAAACCGATTAGATGATGTGCGAAAGCTACGAGCCGTGGAGGAATGCGTTGAATTGAATGGATTTTACTGTTAATTTTAGATCTCATAAAATTTATTCGATCAGGCGGATATTTGATAATGTTCGAATTAAAACACTGCATCATGTTCACCCGTATGGTGGCTTCAACAGGCTGACGAAGAATAATAAATAAATTCATAAAATTCTAGGTAACATATAAATATTAGAGATAAGCAAATACATGTTTAATGTTGGCGGCGTTTATTTCGTGGTACATCTTGATTGTAGATTGGAATAAAACACTTTAACTTTCGCCCCTGTTTGAAGCCCTGTAATATATAAGAAATGTAAAGCCGTAATTTAATGTACTTATGTTTGAAAATGACCAGTGAATGGTCGAAACTAGTCACATAAATAAAATATAGTGGTATAAAAAAGTTAAAGTGTTTTATTCCAATCTACAAGCAAATACATAGTTTTGAATAAAAAGTTACAAATTGTATATTTTAGAAGAATTTGAAAGGAGCATTTCAGACGATAAGGTATTCTATTGAAATAAATAATCCTACACTTATAAACCTTTTTTTTTTAATGATATTGTCGAGTGCTACTGAATTTCTCCACTTTTTATTATTTGAAAGAATTTATTTTCGAGGAATTACACAAGGAGTAAATTCTTCACGCCACGCGATAGATTGAGGAGGCTTCAAAACAAACAGGTGTACCACGGGTCAAGGGTAAGCCACACGGGTTTGGAGGCAAATGATGTTTTAACCCTTTTCTAGAAAGAAAATTTCTATCTAAGGGAGTTCTTTAATGTTTAAGTCGTGGGAGAAAGTTCTCAGAAAGAAAATTCCTACTTATGGGAGTTCCACAGAGAAGTTTTCTAACTCCAAACTCCAAAGTTGTCACCGGCGTTTCGTGCCGACGAAACGCAGGCTCGCGAATTTAATTATTTTTCTTCAAGGTTAACCATCACACCATCAACTTCATACTTAAATTCCTTTTCTTTTTATAAAATGAGCTATGTTTCGTCGGCAGTCACAGTCAGTCACTGTCAGGTGGCGAGGCCCTGGTGTTGCCCAACTGCTATCTCCGTTCATATCCGACATCCAGCCAGGAATGACACCAAACACTGAACCAGCCAATGGGATGTGTTCATTTCAGGGGGTTGGACATTCGGATTGCAGCAGGGAGGCATAAATACCGGGCCATTTCGGAAAATCGATGAGAAACAATAGTAATTAAGGTATCTAGGGCGTTATGAGTACAATAACGCCACAGGTCGACGGTGTACAGCCCGACAGCCTCCGGCCCGCGGGATGTACGTCGACCGCGGGCGTTTTGCTCATAACGCCCGTGGTGCCTTCAACGTTTTATGTCATACTTGTAGTTTAAATTTATAGAAGATTTTCTTATACTATTTTCTGACAGATTGTCGCGTTGAAAGCCGCGTCGCGCAGATGTCTACGGCGTTCAGTCGATCTGTTGATAATTACTAAAAGCGGGCGTTATGGGCGGGCGTTATAGAAATAACGCCCTAGAGCGTTATTTGTCATTTAATATACGTTGTTTCCATGCCATTATGATTTCAATAATAAACAAGTATGACATACATTAATTTTTGACACAGTCTCGCGTCCCTTCTCCGCACCTTCGTTTCCTCGTGTTATTTTTGTTTAATCTTTTTTTGTGAAGTTCCGAAGTGAAACATTTTTTATTTTGGACAAAAACCATAATCGGACCATCGCCCACCGTCACCTGCATTCCTCAGCGACGCCGACTCCAGTAAGCTAGCCGAAGGTCTACGAGGGCGGCTTTCGTTCGTCCAAAACCCCGTGACAACGTGAAGCTTATTTTCTTTTCAGGAACTTCCTCCCAGGACAACCAGAAGACAGTTGGCACCAGAAGCTCAAAAGTGGTGCCAACTGTCTTCTAATGTTCAAGTCCTGGGAGGAAGTTCCAGGAAAGAAAATTCCGATCTCGGGGAGTTTCACACAGGAGTTGCAAAAAGACATGGAAAATTTAAGTTCTGCAATTATTTGCTAACGATTGTTTGTTTGGATAAATGTGTAATAATTCTTAACGCAATTTCACCAGTTGGCACCAGAAGCTCAAAAGTGGTGCCAACCGTCTTCTATAATGTTAAAGTTCTGGGAGGAAGTTCCGGGAAAGAAAATTCCGATCTGGAGAAATTTCACAGAGGAGTTGCAAAATGACATGGAAAATTTAAGTTCTTCAATTATTTGCTAACGATTGGTTTGTTTGGATAAATGTGTAATTCTTGACGCAATTTCATGAAAAAATTCACTTCTGGTCAAATGCCTAAATATTTTAGATCCATGGCAGATCACCTGACTCTAGTATATTCACCCAACATTGTTCAACAGTTAACGCTTGCATAATTTAAAATATAAAATTAACAAATTCAATCGCAATTAATAGATCACCGCATTAATCTTCCGCTCCGTTTAACTCTCTCGCCTCTCCTCCTTCGGCCGCACGAAAAGGTCGAGACAATGCTCGACAGCGGCGGCGGCGGCTGCATGTGAGAAACTGCATTCGGAAAACTGGTTTCGACTTATATTTTCGATTTCGGAGGAGAGAAGGTCGCGCCCGTTTCTGCGGGCGAACGGACGACGACGACGACGAGGAGGATGAATCTGTAATTGATTACACCACGGCCGAGAGAGCGAGCGTCCAAAGGCCGCGCCGACGACGATGTTATGGTAATAAATAAGGTGATAGTGCATGTATAATTCATTCCAGCGACGGCCACGAATAAGGAAATTGTTTATTGGATATCGCCATTAAAACCAGTCCGGATCGACGACGACGACGACTGTGCGGCCAGTGCCAGTTGTTGGGAACGTCCAATTAAATCAAAACATGTTTCGTCATCGTGATGCAAAAAGCTGAGGATCGAAACGTTTCTGCAATCTGCAAAAAGCTGTAACGTAATTTTGGAATGTGTTAATGAAGGATAACTTTTGAAATGAAACTCCCGTTGTGTTTCGTATTGTTGTATTCAGTTGCCGGGAAGGGAGAAAGATGGGATCCTTGGGGAACACCCTGGAAAGATCTAAATGTTAAGGCAAAAGTGTTGGGAATAATAGTAATGAAAATCTTTTTTTTTTTTTGACTAAGATATTACCCATTCAGTCACGACATTTTTGCATTATGTATAACTATTTAGACTGGGATACATAACGGATAAGGTAGTCGATGAGGGTCATCATGACATTTAGATTGAGACAAGACAAGAGGGAGCCCCTGGATAACATTTAACAAAAGGGGATGAAATTAAATTAATGAAAATCTCTTGGTTTGCTTCGCAAATTATAAGTTTCCTTTTATCTGTATATATATTCCTTGAAAATGATATAACACATCGATTTCTGTCACAAATAATCGTGGAAAGTTATCTATACAGATAGCTAGATTTCTGCTCTTCTTCAGTGGCGGCTCGTGGAACATGTTGATGGTAGAGCCACTTATACAATATACCAATACACCAATTAAGAATTAATTAAAATCCTTGTGGAACTTGCAATTACAGGTAGTGCCATTGCTCCTTGGCTCTATAGAACGAGCCGCCCCTGCTCTTCTTTTTTTTTAAGGAAGATTTGTTGACGGGAATTCGGGTTGAGGAAGTACGGATGATTTGGAATTGGCGTAAGCATCTAGCTATTCGGCCACTAATGATAATTACTTGAGATTTCATTTTGATAATGAATGGGACATACACTAGACATCCATCGTTCCGAAAAAGTGACCGCTCGGATGGGATTCGAACCCACGACCACCTGCTCTTCTTATCTGCTTTCATTTCAATCAGATGCCGGAAAACGCGTATTGTTGGAATCGCCCGGAGATAAGTCAACTTCGTCACGTGGTTCAAGGCTGGCGCTACTCAGGGAAGTAGCACCAGCCCTGAACCAGGTGACAAAGTTGACTTGATATCTAACAATACGCGTTCTCCAGCATCTGATCAAACGTGAGATGATCCCGTGCGTACCGCTGTTATTCCATCACGATCAATTACTGCTATTCGCTAACGAGTAATTAAATTGGACTCGCGCACTCGAAGCACCAGATCATAACCGCGGAACCGAGGAACCGAAGAACCTCAGATGATTTCACATCAATCACCGTTATCTCTCGGGTTCTTCTCACGGTTCCGACCACAAGTGCAAAACAAAACGAAAAAAAAAAAAATCCTCCACGGATTTACTTTCTAAAACGCCCGCGAATTCTTCGGCCGTTTGTCACCTCCTCGTGTTTACTATCGCGCGGATTGATTATCTTCCATCGCTCTCCCATGTTCCCACTACCGGTTTATGTCTCTATGCGGATCAGATCTTTATTGCCCGGTTATATAATAACACCGTTCTCACACCCACCTTCGGGTACGTACCTTTTGTTTTTTTTGTTTTCGCAGCGGGCCCGCTTGCGAACCTTGGGGAACTTTGCGGTATTAAGATAAATTCGTTTCGCATTAGTGAAAATTACGTTATGCAAAATAACACGTCAATTATCTTCGTGCGGTTGTGATGGTGCAGGTTCCCGCAATGTGCGCGATTTTGCATTTATTACTTCCGGATAATGCGGAGTGTTTGAGATTAATTGGTACTTATAAATTTGGTTCTGGATCCAGTGGCGGCTCGTGGAACATGTTGATGGTAAAGCCACTTATACAATATCCCCCCTCCTTTTTTGAAGAAACAAAGAATCATTTATCTTGCTACACCAATCGATTATTTTGGAAAAAAACAATCAAAAATTCGGAACAAAACAGGCGAAGATCTAAAATATCGGCCAAAATAATCAAAAAACCTGATTTAAAAATAAAAATGCAGACCAAAAAATTGAAAATACAAGCAAAAGAAAAATAATTTGCCATTTTCAGCCCCAAAAATAACTCTTTTTAGCTTAAAATAAGTTCCAACGAGAAATTCGAAAATAATAGCAAAAATAAAAATCGACAGCCCTTTCACAGACAACGGAAAGTGGATTTCAAGTTTTTAACATAATGTGCATTTAGATGTTATTTCTGTGAATAAAGATGTTTGTATATATACATATATATATAAAAATAAAAAATAAAATCGCAAGAAAATCTAAAATATGGGACAAAAAATAAAGTCCAAAAATCTAAAATTCGTATCCTAAAATCAAAGCAGTAAACCAAAAAATCAAAATTTTTTAACAAACAAATCGAAAGTTTAAGTCGAAATAAAAAAAAATTCGGCCAAAATACCAAAAATTGAATATACAAAATATAGGCCAAAAAAGTGAAAACCTACAATAGGGTCGAAAATTTAGATAAAACATCGAAAACTGGCGTAAAGATAAAAAATGCAGACAAAAAATCCAAAATTTACACAAACCAATCGCATTGTTTCGTCAAAATAAAGAATATTTAGACCAAAAAATAAAAAAATCTACAATATGTTGTATAGCCTAAAACGGTGAAAATTTAAACAAAACATCGAAAACGAGCGTAAAGATAAAAATTGCAAACAAAAAAAAATCGAAAATATCTACAAACCAACCGAATATTTTGGTCAAAATAAAAAAAAGTCGGTAATACAGAAATCTAAAATATGGACCAAGGAATCGAGAATCCTGATCTAAAAATGCAAAAAGCAGAAGAAAAAAAATAGAAAACTTAGGTAGAAGCAAAATAACTTGCCACTTTCAGCCGCTAAAAGTAAGTTTCTGACCAAAAATTCGAAAAAAGCAAAAAATTAAAAAAGTCACGAAATAAAATCAATAAGGCTGAAAGACCTCGGTCGATGGCCTGTTGTATATCGTTGTATCTCGAGTACAATAAACTGTTATACTACTAAAATCAATAATCCAAGTTAAAATATGGTATACAAAATACATATACCAAAAATAAAAAAATAAAAAATATACGATAAAAAATTGAGACCTAAAATCTAAAATCCGGGCCTAAAAATAAAAACAGTGGAGCAAGGAAATAAAACTTTTAACAGACAAATAAAAAAAAAATGGTGATGTTGCCATCATGTTACTTTCTCATAATTTATGTTTACGCTTTCATGGTTTATTTTTTAATTTAAATCATATTTTAAATGTGCATCGAACGTTTCTCGTAGAATCGGACGAAAGTGACGTTTAAAACGTCAAAATTATGTAAGAGTCAATTTACTCAGTTTGCTCAAAAACTAAAAAGATTTCGAAAAAAACTTATTCTTTATAAGTTGTTCATTTTGGCATTCTCTAGAATTTTTATTTACATAAATTTGCTGTAACTATTATCGTTTTATAATTATAAACCAAAAATGAAAAAAAAAAAAATATATGATTTTATGAAAAATATTTTCAAGCAAAAGATGTTCATTTCTTTATCGTCTTCAATATTTGTTGAACGGTTTTTGTGATATTTTTCATATTTAAGAAAATATTGGAAAAAAACAAAAAACAGTTAAAAACACCCTCTTCCGGTGTACAAAATTTTACCAAAAGCTTATGTACAAAGTTTCGTATCAATTGCCCAATCAGTTTTTGAGATACAGCGCGCACAGAAACACACAGGCAGACACAAAAAAAAATCCAGAAATTGTTGAAATGGCATCTAGGGACCCCAAAACGGATATTTCCTTAAAAAAAAAAATTTGAAAAAAATCACGATCACGATACTACAAAAAAATTAAAAAAAAAAATCGACAATGTTGGTCAAAAAGTCGAAAAATCAAAAATGGGGGCAAAAGAATCGAAAATTTTAACTATAAAATCGAAAAGTTAGGTCAAAAGAAAAAAAAATTTAGGTCAGAAGATTTTAAAAAATAATAAATATCTGTAATGTTGGTCAGAAAGTCGAAAATTTAGACAGTATATCGAAAACTCGGGCCTGAAGATAATAAATGCAGACTAGAAAATCGAAAATTTCAACAACAAAAAAAAAAACTCGAAAATACCAGAAAAAATAAAAAGAAATCGCGCATATAAATCAATAATTCAGGTTATAGATATTTTAACCAAAATCAAATCAAAAATTTGGAACTAGAATTAAAAATTCGGCCCGAAAAATCAAAAATGCGAACCAAAAAATCAAAAATTTTAACAATGAAATCGAAATGTTCTGTCACAATAAAGAGTATCTAGGTCGACAGATCAAAAATTTAGACCCAAAAGAATCGAAAATACAGGTCAAAAAACTAAAAATTAAAAATTCGGCGGGAAAATCAAAATTATTGACAAATAGTGTTCAGAATGGTCTCAAACAAAAAAATGTTTGAAGAAAAATTAAATTTAATCGATTTTAGTCAAAAAGTAATCGAAAATTGAAAAATAGCGCCCATAAAAAATAATCATTCAAGTTAAAAATATAAAATGAAGGGCAAGAAATCAAAAACTGTAAAAAAAAAATTCAATAATTTAGGTTAAAAAAAATTGAAATATAGGATAAAAAATTAAAAATTTTATCCTAAAAATTAAAATTGCGGACCAAAAAATCAAAAATTTTAACAAAAAAATCGAAAATTTAGAGGAAAATATTTTTTTTGGGAATTTGTAAAGACGCATTATTCAAGATTAGTCTGTCAAAATTTTAACTATCTGTTGCAATAAATGTGGAATTCCCATGTGAATTTCCAAAAAAAAATGCGCTTTTTTGGTCATCAAAATTTTCTTTCTAGTGCAACCATTTTTGTTGTGGTAAACTTGCAATTATTTTTTTTTAATTTGTAAAGACACATTATTCAAGATTAGTCTATCAAAATTTCAACAACCTGTTGCAATAAATTTGGAATTCCCATGTGAATTTCTAAAAAAAAGCGCTTTTTTGGTCATCAAAATGTTCTTTCTAGTGCAACCATTTTTGTTGTGGTAAACTTGCAATTATTTTTTTTTTAATTTGTAAAGACACATTATTCAAGATTAGTCTGTCAAAATTTCAACAACCTGTTGCAATAAATGTGGAATTCCCATGTGAATTTCTAAAAAAATGCGCTTTTTTGGTCATCAAAATTTTCTTTATAGTGCAACCATTTTTGTTGTGGTAAACTTGCAATTACTTTTTTTTTTAAATTTGTAGACACATTATTCAAGATTAGTCTATCAAAATTTCAACCATCTGTTGCAATAAATTTGGAATTCCCATGTGAATTTCTAAAAAAAATGCGCTTTTTTGGTCATCCAAATTTTCTTTCTAGCGCAACCATTTTTGTTGTGGTAAACTTGCAATTACTTTTTTTTTTAAATTTGTAGACACATTATTCAAGATTAGTCTGTCAAAATTTCAACCATCTGTTGCAATAAATGTGGAATTCCCATGTGAATTTCTAAAAAAATGCGCTTTTTTGGTCATCAAAATTTTCTTTATAGTGCAACCATTTTTGTTGTGGTAAACTTGCAATTACTTTTTTTTAAATTTGTAGACACATTATTCAAGATTAGTCTGTCAAAATTTCAACCATCTGTTGCAATAAATTTGGAATTCCCATGTGAATTTCTAAAAAAAATGCGCTTTTTTGGTCATCCAAATTTTCTTTCTAGCGCAACCATTTTTGTTGTGGTAAACTTGCAATTATTTTTTTTTTAATTCGTAAAGACACATTATTCAAGATTAGTCTGTCAAAATTTCAACCATCTGGTGCAATAAATATAGAATTTGCATGTGAATTTCTGAAAAATGCGTTTTTTTTTGTCATCAAAATTTGCCTTTTAATGCAACCATTTTTGTTGTGGTGAACTTACGATTATTTTCTTTGGAAATTCCTAATGACACATTATTCAAAATTAGTCTGTCAAAATTTTAACCATCTGTGCAATAAATGTAGAATTTGCATGTGAATTTCTGAAAAATGCGTTTTTTTGGTCATCAAAATTTGCCTTTTAATGCAACCATTTTTGTTGTGGTGAACTTACGATTATTTTCTTTAGAAATTCGTAGACACATTATTCAAAATTAGTCTGTCAAAATTTCAACCATCGTGCAATAAGTATAGAATTTACATGTGAATTTCTGAAAAATGCGATTTTTTTTTTGGTCATCAAAATTTGCCTTTTAATGCAACCATTGTTGTTATGGTGAACTTGCGATTATTTTCTATGGAAATTCGTAGACACATTTTTAAAAATTAGTCTGTCAAAATGTCAACCATCTGTTGAAATTAATGTGGAATTTCGATGCGGTGGTGTTACAGGTGTTGTTTAACATTTAAAAAGTGTTTTAAGAATTAATTAAAAATTCTCGCTAAGCTTGGCTCCATGGCTCTATATAACGAGCCGCCCCTGATCACAAGCTGCATTTACATTTCATAGCACCCATCGATTAAATATTGGAAATCAGTTTTAGCAGTACTTTATAGAATACCAAAATTTTGTTTGCAAAAAGAAATTGGTAAGTGCGGGAAACTCACCATTATAACTAACGCCCGTTTGAATCATCTCATTAAAACTTATTTATGTTCCTCTCGACGGTGCCTAATGCCCGTTCTGCTTTGGTTGGGCAACTCGCACGCCACCACCACCACCACCACCACCGACAAAGCGAGAGAGTCCATTATGGCCGCGAGAAGGAGGCCCATAACTCACTCTCTGTATCATAGGAGTCCATTACGGAGTGCTACGGATTTTATTGCCGCTAATTTCAGGCACCGTCTCCGTCGCCTGCCTTTGTCCGGCTCTCTCGGTGCCGCCGACGAAGACGAAGACGAAGACGAGAGGTTTATTATGACGGGGACGGAAAAAATCTGCATGCGAGAGCCGTCTTTGCGGGGTCTCTCCCGGTTGTCTCGGCGGCGGCTCGTGCGGTGCTCCGCCCGTAAGAGCCGGAGGGCGCGCACGCCGGGCACCGACCGTGAGAAAGCGCCTCTTCCGAAACGAAAGAGTGCCAATCATTTTTCTCGAGTTTTCCATTTTTTTCCAAGTGCGGCGGTGTGTGGGTTGACGTTGGCGTGGGTTACTCCCTTATTAGAATCAAAACTAATCGCTCCGCGCGAAATTGTCGGTTCGTTAATATCGTTCGTAAATAAGGAAAATTGAGCGTAACGTAAAGAAAAGCGCAAATTTATCATTATTCCCAAGAAATAATCCCAGATCATAATCTTAGAGCTTGGAAGCAACATACAATATTTGAGACATCGTCATAAATTATGTATTGGTACTGAATCCTTCGGACACTCACTTGAATAATAACTCCCTATAACTATAGTACAATCGTCCAAAGGTTACAGTGACTCATCGCTCCATGTTATGTGAATTAAGTTTCTAGTAAACGTACTAGGAATGGACGATATTTCACGTAAAGTCTGGCCGCGCTATGAAGGCATCTGAGGTGCTATCTATAACCTTTTAAAATTCATTTATACATAGAAATCGATAGTGCACCAATAGCTAGCAAGTAAAGTGTAAACTTCTGTGAGTGTAAAGTAACAAAATATCCAATCACTTCTGATGAGGGCGGCCCTTCCGACCCTTCATTAATCACCTCAGACGCCTTCATAGCGCGGCCAGAGTATACCTGTGATTTTTCACTAGTACTGAAAAATCACAGGCCATTATTGTTACTAATAGGTGAAGTTCACTGCTACTTAAAATCACTGCTACTTTAAATCACGGCTACTTAAAATCACCGTTACTTAAAATGACCTCCATTTAAACTGTGATTGCTCCTTATAATCTCAACTGTTACCTAAACAGTGATTGCTACTTAAACTGCATCTGTTACTTAAAACGTGATTGTAAGAAGACAATAGAGAATAGCATTTCTAAATATTTTCGTATATTCAATACTGTATACTCCCATTTAATCTTACGGTCATGTTCAAATTACGATTTTTTTATACATATAAAAACAATTACTACAAATGGTAAACACAAAATGACTCAAAATTCATTTTAGTTTAAGATTCAGTGCGAATATCTAAACGCCCATTTCGAAATAATACCACGAAACCAATTTTGAAATTGCAAACTTCATGAACTGAAAAATAAAAATAAAAACAATTCACCAAACTGCGAAAATCTCCAAATGCTTCACCTTGTTTGAAAACCTTGAAAAATCCATATCTCTATTGAAAATGGTTAAATTCACAAAAACCAAATCGATTTTGAATAAGCGATACTTTGGCGATTGAGGATGATTTTTTATGGAATTTTTCCTGCGTATTTTATATTTTTTTCTGTGATGATTTTGTTCAGGTGCTCAAAAAATTAAAACGAAAATTTTCAAAAATCCATATCTCTATTGAAAATGGTTGAATTCACAAAAACCAAATTGATTTTGAATAAGCGATACTTCGGCCATTGAGGATAATTTTTTATGGAATTTTTCCTATGTTTTTTATATTTTTTTCTCCGATGATTTTGTTCAGGTGCTCAAAAAATTAAAACGAAAATTTTCAAAAATCCATATTTCCATTGAAAATTATTGAATTCGCAAAAATCAAATTGATTTTAAATAAGCGATCCTTCGGCCATTGAGAATGATTTTTTATTGAATTTTTCCTACGTTTTTTATATTTTTTTCTGCGATGTTTTAGTTCAGGTGCTCAAAAAATTAAAACGAAAATTTTCAAAAATCCATATTTCCATTGAAAATTGTCGAATTCACAAAAACCAAATTGATTTTGAATAAACAATACTTCGGCCATTGAGGATGATTTTTTATGGAATTTTTCCTGCGTTTCTTATATTTTTTTCTGCGATGTTTTTGTTCAGGTGCTCAAAAAATTAAAATGAAATTTTCAAAAATCCATATTTCCATTGAAAATTGTTGAATTCACAAAAACCAAATTGATTTTGAATAAGCGATACTTCGGCCATTGAAGATGATTTTTTATGGAATTTTTCCTGCGTTTCTTATATTTTTTTCTGTGATGATTTTGTTCAGGTGCTCAAAAAATTAAAACGAAAATTTTCAAAAATCCATATTTCCATTGAAAATTGTTGAATTCACAAAAACCAAATTGATTTTGAATAAGCGATACTTTGGCCATTGAAAATGATTTTTTATGGAATTTTTCCTGCGTTTTTTATATTTTTTTTTGTGATGATTTTGTTCAGTTGTTCAAAAAATTAAAATGAAATTTTTTAAAAATTCATATCTCATTTGAAAATTGTTGAATTTACAAAAACCCAATTGGTTTTGAATAAGCGATACTTCGACCATTGAGGATGATTTTTTATGGAGTTTTTCCTGCGTTTTTTATATTTTTTTCTGCGATGTTTTTGTGATCACAGTCACAGTTTAAAATCACAGGTATTAAAAAGTAGCAACGTGATTCAAAAGTAGCAGTTTTGCCCATCTCTAAAACGCATGTCCATAAAATAATTCGATTCACTCAAGGCGGGAAATTTAAAAATTGGCGTGCAAAAATATTTTCCCGACGAAACTTTGCGAGTGTATTTTTCGGCAATCGGTAAAGACAACTGGAAATTCGTCATTAAATTTAACCTTTTTATAAATGGAATGGATACAATCAATTCTGCTCTTAACTAAATCGAAATCGGAGACGGTCAAAACCGTGAATTTTGAGGTTAGAATAGGTAGAATGAAAAAAGATATACGTTGCACTTGGTCCTTGAATTTACATATCGATATACGTTTCATATTTCATTTCGTTTTTCTTAAGCATGCGAACGAGTATAGATATTTATCCAGACGCGATTATTAGATCGAAAAACATGAGTCACTGTCACCTCTGCGCGATTGTACTATAGTGGTGGATTCTCGGTCAGGCGCACGAGGCGCGCCCCTTTAAAGGCGATTTTGCCAACACATGTTAGTTTCTACCATATATGACCGGAGAGAGAATAGACGTGGTGGAGGTATGATTTTCGTGCATCATCGGCGATTATTATTGCCGCAGTTAAAAAAAAAATCAGGTTGCGCCTCAAGTTTCCAGATTGCGTAATCCGCCACCGCCTAAAATAGAAGCGCATTGTACTTTTACCTTTTCCAAGACTCCGCTGTAGGGTTGGATGTTCGGAGGCGCCAGCCTGGCATTGACGTCACCTCCGATATCTCCGGCCACGGTTTCCGTTTCCTCGGAGCAGATCGTCGGTGAGCCCCCCAGATCGCATGGCGAGTCGTCCGAGAACAACGTCTCCGTGCCACTGTCGACAGTGGCCATTTTTACATAATTGTCCCTGAAAAGAAAGAAAAGCGCAATGTTAGATAATTCTACGTTTAAAGGTGTTTGGAATATTTATATTCCAATAATAATTTCCGTTTCCCCATCAGCAACTAACTGCACTGATGAGACATGAAAGGTCGAAACCGGTCTGTAGATGTTCTCAAGGTGGAAACAATATTTAATGTCTGGATAATAATTTTTAGTATATATTTATGATAAAATGTGTACATGCGAGCGAGTGAATTCATTGAAGCGCCAACCGGCGACACTTTAATTCGCCAATTATGCCGCAAATTGCGACACATTCGCGGCATTAGCATAATCCGCATAAATATTCATGAAACGGTCGTTTGCTCGTGTAAATAACACCTAAAGCCCAATGGTAAATCACGCTAATTGTTTCAGAAATTGTCGCGAGAATTAACATACTTAATCGTATCCGGCTGAGCTTTCGCTGCTCGCGCTTAAATCTACTTAGCCAATTGTGGTCTTACGATTAGTGGCGGTTCGTGGATGTTCGGTGAGGATGATACGGAAGGAAGTTTGACCAATATTTGCTAAGTAGTGCAGCACGACCGGCATCTCTGTTATAGTCTCCTCCACGAAGATACACGATCGCAGGATCACAATAATATAATAGAAAACATTTGGCAGCATTAAAATCGTTTTAATTTCTCCGAATTAAGATGTTATAGATTGGCAAGAAAAACCACTTTTCTTGCGGCGGTCAAGAGATGGCCCTTTGGTAAAGAAAATTTAAAGCTGGAGATCGCCGCTGAACATAGCTAAGTTATCGCAAGAAAAGTGGCGGTGGTTTTTCTTGACAATCTGTATAACATCTTAATTTAAAAAAAATTAAAACTATTTTAGTAGTGCCCAATGTTTTCTATTATATTTAAACGTATTAAGGGTAAATTATTTCAACCACAAATACGCGCTTACTTTCTAGAAAGTAATTAATCGCGAACCGTAACCAAAAAAAAAAAACCGGACTTCTCGCAACAACCAAAACAAAAACAACATTCTTAACCTACATTCATTAAACAATTAAACTCTAGCGCAATCATTACAACAAAGCCTTCTCACGCTGACCTTAACCTAGGACACGGTGAACGCGCTTAAGGTTCCCGGATCTTACGCTTACGTCAAAAAAAAAAGAATAAAATTTCTCCAATCTCTTTTTCGCCGGCATCGTTTATTATGTTAATTTTTATTTTTGGTAGAATAACAATAAAAAAAAAACTGCGCATGGTAGGCGATTATAAACCGTTATCCTTTTACGACGTCGCTTTTCGATTAGCGCGGTCGGCTCGAAATACTTATTATATTCTGTTAAATATATAAACGCGGTGATTTACCTACTTGTGTGTGTGTAAAGTGGTCACGGCCAATTTAACCGAATTTTTAGCGAATGGTTTGCTTTTTACGAGTTCGGTGCATAATTATTTCGGGTTGTGTGTGTCTTATCTAGTTCAAGAGAAATTTGCTCGGGTTAAGTAGAAATTGCTTCATCCTGGTTTACCTTAAACTTCAGTTTGATCAATGGATCTTTGCGTGTGCGTTTTCTCGTCTTGGGCGACATATGACTACGCCTAATTGAACTTATCCTTGAGAGAGTAAACACATGAAAATGTTCAGCTATCTATGACGTGCACGCAAAGATCCATTGATCAAGCCATACCATACTGAAGTTCAAGGTAAACCAAGATGAAGCAATTTCCACTTAACCAACTTATTTTTATATTCGGCTCTGGTGCCGATTTTTTAAAGCCTAAATAATCTCCAATGTGCAAATGAATACTAAACTATGGCTCGTTAGGTTTCATGAGAAAACAAGCCGATAGTCTTTCGGTTCATTGAATTGCAAATTCTTGGCGCGGATAATTAATTATGCGCAAACTTGATCATTTACAGAAACGTCGAAGCGTTTTGGCCTTGACTCGCGAATCCGTTCATTTGCCGATTTTCGGCAGTTCCGTTGCTCAGCGCTGAATTTATCGCGTTTTATTACAGAAAGGCACAATTTCAAAAATTAACACTTCGCGGTTTACGTGTGATTATTTAAAAATCTGGGGGTGGGGTGTTTTCTGATTTTTACGGAATATTAAAGAACGATGGTGGTTGAGTATATTTAGAAAGTTTGGAATTAGTTGCAATTGTTTTTCTATTTTTTTAATCAACCGGAAAAAGTGCAATTTAAAAAAATAACATCTTGCGGTTTACCTGTGATTATTTAAAAATCTAGGGATGGGGTGTTTTCTGATTCTTACAGAATATTAAAGAACGATGGTGGTTGAGTATATTTAGAAAGTTTGGAATTAGTTGCAATTGTTTTTCTATTTTTTTAATCAACCGGAAAAAGTGCAATTTAAAAAAATAATATCTTGCGGTTTACCTGTGATTATTTAAAAATCTGGGGATGGGGTGTTTTCTGATTCTTACAGAATATTAAAGAACGATGGTGGTTGAGTATATTTAGAAAGTTTGGAATTAGTTGCAATTGTTTTTCTATTTTTTTAATCAACCGGAAAAAGTGCAATTTAAAAAAATAACATCTTGCGGTTTACCTGTGATTATTTAAAAATCTAGGGATGGGGTGTTTTCTGATTCTTACAGAATATTAAAGAACGATGGTGGTTGAGTATATTTAGAAAGTTTGGAATTAGTTGCAATTGTTTTTCTATTTTTTTAATCAACCGGAAAAAGTGCAATTTAAAAAAATAACATCTTGCGGTTTACCTGTGATTATTTAAAAATCTAGGGATGGGGTGTTTTCTGATTCTTACAGAATATTAAAGAACGATGGTGGTTGAGTATATTTAGAAAGTTTGGAATTAGTTGCAATTGTTTTTCTATTTTTTTAATCAACTGGAAAAAGTGCAATTTAAAAAAATAACATCTTGCGGTTTACCTGTGATTATTTAAAAATCTAGGGATGGGGTGTTTTCTGATTCTTACAGAATATTAAAGAACGATGGTGGTTGAGTATATTTAGAAAGTTTGGAATTAGTTGCAATTGTTTTTCTATTTTTTTAATCAACCGGAAAAAGTGCAATTTAAAAAAATAACATCTTGCGGTTTACCTGTGATTATTTAAAAATCTGGGGATGGGGTGTTTTCTGATTCTTACAGAATATTAAAGAACGATGGTGGTTGAGTATATTTAGAAAGTTTGGAATTAGTTGCAATTGTTTTTCTATTTTTTTAATCAACCGGAAAAAGTGCAATTTAAAAAAATAACATCTTGCGGTTTACCTGTGATTATTTAGAAATCTAGGGATGGGGTGTTTTCTGATTCTTACAGAATATTAAAGAACGATGGTGGTTGAGTATATTTAGAAAGTTTAGAATTCCTGGCAATTGTTTTTCTATTTTTTTAATCAACCGGAAAAAGTGCAATTTAAAAAAATAACATCTTGCGGTTTACCTGTGATTATTTAGAAATCTAGGGATGGGGTGTTTTCTGATTCTTACAGAATATTAAAGAACGATGGTGGTTGAGTATATTTAGAAAGTTTGGAATTAGTTGCAATTGTTTTTCTATTTTTTTAATCAACTGGAAAAAGTGCAATTTAAAAAAAAATAACATTTTGCGGTTTACGTGTGATTTTTTTCACCTTTTTTTCGGATTCTCCTTCTTTTGTAAGGCTCTACCTGTCTGCAAAATTAAAAAAAAAATTAAATTGATGGAGGGGTTTTCGAGAAAATCAGGGAAATTTACTCCTTAAGCCATAAATTTCAGCCACGAATCCGGCGCCGCCACCTTTTAATTAATTTCAACTTTATTTAAAAATGCCATAAATCGTAATTGTATCGAATTTATTTATGGGAAAAAGTTATTGTACTTGGAAAATTAACTCAGAACTCGCAGAAGTATTTTTTTGGCTTTCCGACTTTTTTCAAAAAATATTTTTGATAGTTCAGGATAGTTCTGATTGGTGTTTCCTGTAGTTCTTTGCGAATTCTATCCATAGTTGTTATGAAATATTTAATATTAAGTGAGTAATATGAATTTGAATATTTCGAATTTCCAACTTTGAAAATTTTTATCTCTGGAAATTCAACGGAACTCTTTTTTAAAAGCATCGGGAACTATAGTACTAACCCAAACAGTTCGAAACTATTCGATTACAATGTTGGGGTGCGTTGTCAAGTTGGCACCTCATTTTTCAAAAAATTCCCGACAGCCCAAGTTTACAGAACTCTTTTTTAAAAGTTGACAGTACTTCTAGATACACCAAAAGTAATGGGGAACTCTATTTAGAACTATCGGAACTCTTCATTGGAGTGCCAACTTGACACACACAGCCCAATTTTACAGAATTCTTTTTTAGAAGTTGATAGTACTTCTAGATACATCCAAAGGAATTGAGAACTCCATTCAAAACAATCGGAACTCTTCATTGGGGTGCCAACTTGACACACTCTGGGAATGTACGGTTTGTGATGCGGAAGTATGCGTCCAGTCGTTAAGATGAATTTAGTAGATCAAGAGTTTAGCCCCGTCAAAAGGACTAAAGAGGCAATAAACAACGTATCAGCGCCGAGTGCAGTACTTGTTCGCCTGTAATTGTCATTTATTGCCTCGGTATAAATCTAGCAGGACAATCGTGTATTTATGATATTGCTATTATATTACCGGCTAAAGGGGACAACGTTAATTAACCTCTTGAACTTACTATTTATATAATATCCGAGCAGGCCCCGGAGGTGGAGGAAGAGGAGGAGAAGAGAGAAAATCGGCCCTGACTTTCATGGGATCCGTTATGTCACGAAATCGTACTTTTACATCTGATAATATGACGCGATACAATGCAGATTAGATGCCGGATAACGTCCACGAATCATGTACATCATCATGTTCGCCCCGTTATGTTGTTGCCCGGGCTTCGAGAAAGATCTTGGACGATCGTACTTCGGATTTAATTATACGCGTCATTATAATGTAATTATGCGGGTGCTAACAATACCTCGGTGTATTAATTTGCGATAACATGTTAAAAGGTAAGGTCATTTTCCACGGTTAGTTTATGTTTATGGTTTCCGGGGTTCATCGGGTACGATCTTTCGAAACAACAACATGCAGTACTAGCATAATCACTAGGTCATAATATACTAACAGATCTGATTACGGGAAATTTAAATTTTATTGCTGATACTATCGAGCGTGCAACAAAAATCGACGACAAAGTTGGCGCTGGAAATCTAAAGATCACACGCGCACGCGTAATGTACTTGACATGTCAGGTGTTAATAACCTCTAATTATAGCATCTGACATGTCACCCAGCATTTCACGTGTGTGATGACTAGAGATTTCCAATGCCAACTTCGCCGTCGACTTTTGTTGTACGCTCGATAGTATCAGGCAATGAATTAAAGTGTGCAGCAATAAAATTTAAATTACCCGCCATTAGCGCCATCTGCTGGTATATTACGAACTAGTGATTATGTTAGTACTGCATGTTTAGGCTTGATCTGAGATCGAACATCGATGAACCCCAGAAATAACAGATAAAAAGTTTTCCTTCGATTTTAACCAATTACAGAACAAAGTCATGCTGGTTCCATCTTTCCTTTTGCTGTCATCTTACGAAACATGGGGAATTGGATAATAAATGACATTTTATGCAGCGCATTCAGAAATAATTATTCATAGAAACGGCGAGGGTGTCTTCTAACAAGTTCCGATTTTTCAAACTCGAAAGAGTAATTACCGACCGACCAAATATAGAATTTGCCACCTACTACAGGAAGACGTTGCATTACCATAATAATTTCGTAACCATTTTTAGAAATGTCCATTACTTTTCTTGAGTTGGTACATAATCACAGTATAAGCTGCAATTACATTTCATTGCAACAAGAGCCACCGAAACGTATAATTTAATTCTTCACCTCCAATGATGATATCTACTACAAGATCACGTCAGCATTATTATTGCATTAGCATTACAATAATTCAGGAGATGAATCTTCTATTGTATTGAGTTCTGGAGCATCCGTGTCTTCTGCTTTGCTTGTGGTAGTAGTTTCTTCTTAGGGTTCTGGAACATCTTTGTTCAGCTATCTTCAATAGCAAAAAAAATTAGTCAGTCACCATGAACATTTTGGAGAATTTAAGAAAATAATTGATTTTTCAGACTTTAATCGGCCGTAGCGAATAAACGAATACTCCAAATTGAACGCGGTTTGCAAATCTGTGCTCCTCGTACGTTAATTAGTCGGATTAGAGATTTTTAAATATTAGTGTTTTTTGAGAGTTCTGCTTGACGTTTCACTGCATTTGTAGAAATCTTCAGCACCCCACCTTTGCTTTTGCTTCTAGAAGCAGCAATATTCTTCTGCAGCTGCACCTTCTATTTTGCTCTCTTCAAGGTTCATTGTTTCGATCAAACTCGTATCATCTACACTTTTTTTTTCTATATTTTTTATAGAATTCCTTCATCTTCAAGTTTCAAAACGAATTTTCCAAAACTGGTCATCCATGCAAGAGTTATCCTCAAAAAATTGAGAAAACAAGTAATTTTTTAATTTAGTTTTTACTGTCTCCGTTACAAAGTAGGAGAAATATTGTGATCATGAAAAAATTTTCAAATTTTTTTTTTACGGAAATATCCGTTTTGGGATCCCTAGATGCCATTTTAACAATTTTTGGGAAAAAAATGTGTGCCTATGTGTATGTGTGTGTGTGTGTTTGTGTGCGTGTGTCTGTGCGCGCTGTATCTCAAAAACTAATAGAGCAATTGATATGAAACTTTGAAAATACGTCTTATTTGATAATCTGAAAAGCTGAAAAGCTTTTAGTAAAATTTTGTACACCGGAAGTGGGTGTTTACCTTAACCGTTTTTTGTTTTTTTTTCAATATCTTCTTAAATATGAAAAAACCACAAAAAAATTTAAACAAATAATGAAGACAACAAATAAATGAACATCTTTTGTTTGAAAATATTTTTCATAAAATCATTGTTATTCGAAAAAAAAAATTATTATTTTTTTTTCGTTTCTGGTTTATAATTATGAAACGATAATAGTTACAGCAAATTTATGTTAATAATAATTGTAGAGAATGCCAAAATGAACAACTTATAAAGAACAATTTTTTTTCAAAATCTCTTTAGTTTTTGAGTAAACTTAGTTTTTATAGTTTTTCCATCTTTCATAATTTTGACGTTTTAAACGTCAGTTTCATCCGCTTGATGTACATTTACAATAACTATCGTTACCTTTACGGATCATGATTGAGCGTTGTTAATCCGTTTATTATCGTGTAATACAAGGTTTATCTATTTTATAATTACACGCCGCAGTTATCTTGTCTCAGGGGGGGCGAGGAAAAGGTCAATTTTTAATGTGTTCGTAACGTGACAAATGCTACAGGAAGTCGCCCAGAGTTTGATACAATGGAATGGAATGTCGTATTATTAATTTTTCAGACGCGGGCCCGGTATAGAATGGTCTATTGTGTTATCCGAGAGCGGGAAAATGGTGCAGGTTTAACGGACTCGAAAGTGGGCGTCGACGGCGACGACTAATGTTTATCCGATTGTGTCATCGATAGATAATTGGTAATTGTAGAATTAATTAACTAGAAACAATATAATTTCTAAATCTAATAGAAACGAAAAGTAGCCTGTAAAATTAATAGTAAAACTAAATGCGTATGTTTATGCTACGTTTGGTCTCTATTGCCATTTTCAAGCAAGCATTTTTCTACAATGGGTATGCAACTTAAAATACCGCCGTTATGTACATAGTGTTGCATAAAATTAATTGCGTACATACGCACGGACAACGTGGCGATTATAATTATACAGACTGTATGATGTACAGGACGGCAAATGTAAGTTGGCCAGACGCGCAGAGAGCAAGCGAAAGCTCTCTCTCTGTCTCTACAGCCGGCCGAGTACAGTCTCTGTAATAAGCAAGCACATATTCTTCGAGTGCGGTATTCATTTACAACTCTATACATAATTGAATGTACCAGGCGCGCGAACTCTTCACGAAATCTATCGAGAGCGCCCTTCGAAGGTTCCGCCCACAATTTTGCCACTGCGCAACGGCAAGTTACGTTTGCCGTCCTGTATTACCAATTGGGCATGTTTGTTTTGTTTTATCACTCCTATATGTTGATTCTAACTAATTATGTTTCACTCAACGAGACCATTCATTGGATTCCTTTTGCCTTCACTGAACAGCTAATTACTTGGCAATTCATAAAATTCCTAGAGCGATTGATAACTTTTTTCCCATCTTCGTGGGAAACCATTAATGGTTACGAGTCGATCCGTCGCTTCTAGGTAGCGACGATAAAACGAATTCCCCGGGAGAGTGCGTGCTGGTGCAGACGAGACCCATTGACACGGTACTCCAGATTTCTGTGAGAAAACCAGATTTGGATGTTCTTGCTCTTATTATGCGAACGTGCATTGTCCGTTTCGGGTAAACTCCGTTTTCGCCAAAAAAAGTGCAATTTCAGGTAAACTCGGCCAATAGCAAATACCAAAGATTCCACCTGTCAACGAAGTACCCACGGAAGTACGTATTGTATTTGCTGAAGCAGTAAAATTTCCAGGCTTTCTTTTGCCGTACAAAAACCCATACAAACCAATCTGGGTTGTCTCACGTTAGTACCCCTCAATGTAGAGTACTGAACAGACTTCTCAAAGCATTTTGAAGTCCCATGAATGAAAAATGGGACGCAAACCTAGTCACACCATCCCGACATTACAATCAAATAGTTCTGAACTGGTTTTAAAATGTGTTTGGATTAGTACCCATAGATCATATGGTACCTCTTGCTTCCCAACATTGCAAACAAATAGTTCTAAACCAATTTTAAGTAATACCATAGTAGTACCTGATACTTGAGATTGTGCAAATAAACAGAGTCAGCATCGCAACATTGCAAAGTAATAGTCCTAAACCAGTTTTAAAATGTGTATGGATTAGTGCCACAGTAGTACCTGATACTTAGGATTCGATCATACGGTGCAAATAACCAGACTCAGCATTCTAACATTGCAAAAAAGATAGTTTTAAAGCAGTTTTAAGTAGTACCTTATATTTGAGATTCGATCGTATGATACCTCGTGCAAATAACCAAACTCAGCAGTCTAACATTGCAAAAAAAAAGATAGTTTTAAAACAGTTTTAAGTATTACCTTATATTTGAGATTGGATCGTATGATACCTCGTGCAAATAACCAAACTCAGCATTCTAACATTGCAAAAAAAAGATAGTTTTAAAGCAGTTTTAAGTAGTACCTTATATTCGAGATTCGATCGTATGATACCTCGTGCAAATAACCAGACTCATCATCCCAATACTGCACGCAAATATTTCTGAACCAGTTTTAAGATGTGTATAGATTAGTACTATAGTAGTACCAGATAATTTTGAGACTCGATGCAGAACGTAATTTTCATCACCAAACATAATACAAAATCAGTTGTTGATCTTCCGGGGCGGTTGTTGTAGGTGCGGCCGGCCGGAGTTTCCCATGCCGAGGTTCCGTATCTCAATGAGCCGTTATGCAGCATTGTCACCTGTCAGCGACCACACCAAGGCGGCTTTACGATGCCGGCAATTTATCGTTTTGCCTCGTACCGGTTTTTGTTTCCTTTTCCAGTGGCGGCGGCGGCGGCAAACCCCCGCCACCCCTCCGGCGACCTTTTAATTATAAACGATGACACGCGCTTCTCATAATTAACGGCCGCAATCAATTTTTTTTTTCTTTTTCGGGCACAAAAAGATTTTTACACTTTTTCCACGGGGCCCCATACTTTACTGTCCGCGCGGCGGGTCCCCCGCCGCGCTCATTAATCGGTTAATATATTAATCTCTTTTAATGGGCCCCCATTAATCAATTCGAGCGTAACTGACGGGTATCACCGCCGATCGTCATTGAACGCTCGCTGAATTTGGGCAACGCAGATACACGAAAGTATGTGTGTCAAAGATTCCGTGTTTCAGAACAATGGCTGCCAATAATAGTTGTGGCTACAAGGTCGTAACTGTTACATTAATTTTGATTTTAGTCAGGACCAGGTAACGTTGTTGCCTTGAAAGGTAAATCATTAAAATTGTTCTGAAGATATAATAAAGAAACTTTGACACCTGTCATGTTTTAAGTACTGCCCATTGCGATAAGTAAAATTTTACCAAAAATCGTTTAACAATGAGCAAAAACTGTTTAACAACACGCCTCATTGTTAAACACTTTCTGATTTAACAATCAACCCATTATTAAACCAAAGCAGAAAAAAATATAACCTAAAGTAAGAAAATGATCATTTTGGTATAGTCTATGATTTCTTTATTGTAGTACCATATTTGATGAATTATTGCTTGTTCAACATGGTATGTTGAGCTTTTCTGAGCCGAACTAGAAATGTTCCAAAAAAAGTTTTGCCCGTCAAATGAATGATTAGGAAAGATCAACACGATGTTTGGATAACTGTCATTGTGTCTCTAAAAGACGGAAACAATGAGTGTTTATTTTCTCTGTAATGTTCCTAAACCTGTGAACATGTTTGCTGCAACTAGGCAACAAAAGGTTGGTACTGTAGAAAATTTGATCAGTGTGTCTCTAAAAAACGGAAACAATAAGTCTTTATTTCCTCAGTAATGTTCCTAAACCTATGAACATGTTTGGTACGACTAGGAAACCAACAAATTTGATCAGTGTGTCTCTAAACAACGCAAACAATAAGTCTTTATTTCCTCAGTAATGTTCCTAAACCTATGAACATTTTTGGTACGACTAGGAAACCAACAAATTTGATCAGTGTGTCTCTAAACAACGCAAACAATAAGTCTTTATTTCCTCAGTAATGTTCCTAAACCTATGAACATTTTTGGTACGACTAGGAAACCAACAAATTTGATCAGTGTGTCTCTAAACAACGCAAACAATAAGTCTTTATTTCCTCAGTAATGTTCCTAAACCTATGAACATTTTTGGTACGACTAGGAAACCAACAAACTTGATCAGTGTGTCTTTAAACAACGCAAACAATAAGTCTTTATTTCCTCAGTAATGTTCCTAAACCTATGAACATTTTTGGTACGACTAGGAAACCAACAAACTTGATCAGTGTGTCTTTAAACAACGCAAACAATAAGTCTTTATTTCCTCAGTAATGTTCCTAAACCTATGAACATTTTTGGTACGACTAGGAAACCAACAAATTTGATCAGTGTGTCTCTAAACAACGCAAACAATAAGTCTTTATTTCCTCAGTAATGTTCCTAAACCTATGAACATTTTTGGTACGACTAGGAAACCAACAAACTTGATCAGTGTGTCTTTAAACAACGCAAACAATAAGTCTTTATTTCCTCAGTAATGTTCCTAAACCTATGAACATTTTTGGTACGACTAGGAAACCAACAAACTTGATCAGTGTGTCTTTAAACAACGCAAACAATAAGTCTTTATTTCCTCAGTAATGTTCCTAAACCTATGAACATTTTTGGTACGACTAGGAAACCAACAAACTTGATCAGTGTGTCTTTAAACAACGCAAACAATAAGTCTTTATTTCCTCAGTAATGTTCCTAAACCTATGAACATTTTTGGTACGACTAGGAAACCAACAAACTTGATCAGTGTGTCTTTAAACAACGCAAACAATAAGTCTTTATTTCCTCAGTAATGTTCCTAAACCTATGAACATTTTTGGTACGACTAGGAAACCAACAAACTTGATCAGTGTGTCTTTAAACAACGCAAACAATAAGTCTTTATTTCCTCAGTAATGTTCCTAAACCTATGAACATTTTTGGTACGACTAGGAAACCAAGAAACTTGATAATCGTGTCTCTAAACAACGGAAACAATAACTAACCATTTGTGTTTCGTGGCCAAGTACTACATGTATATTTTTTCAATCCAGGACTTTGAAAACATCATTAGGAACATGGGACCCAGATTGGACCCTTGAGGCACCCCGTCAGTGAATATAATCTGAAGAGTTGGTTACAAACCATTTTCGGAATCCCGAAAATTCCGCAGATTCCGACCACCCACGAGCCAATAACCATCAACCGTGGTCGGCGCGCCTCGAGGAGAAAAATGCGACCACCGCCGACATTAGTCCAATTACCAGGCCGAAGTGGCACACGTGCGGTAATTAATTGGCGCATTGGCGCACCGATGCGCGGTGCTCAGAACAAACGGTACTCCGGCGGCTTAGATGGATCCGAAAGAGACGCACGAAAGTAAAACGGTCGGAACGCTTTTACTTTTTACCGCACGCTCGCTCTGTGATCTAGTTGGCCTGTCGGCACAACGAGCCGTAAGTCAGGTGCGCACCCACGTAACGACTCATTGTCATCATCATCTCTGGGCGGCGGTGTCTGTCTGGTTTTCGGATTTTGCCATCCGATCATCTCGTTGGGTCACGCGTGGGATTTTGCCGCGTAATGGATTTAAGAAAAAAAAAAAAAAGAAAAAAAAAACTGGTTGATTTGCATACGGGAATCCCGGACCGAGCAGATTTATTACGGTGTGGAAGTTATACGTGACATTTGTATTATTTATATAAAATATTCAAAACACATTGATTATTTTGATATGATATGCGTGACATTAAGTTAAAAATTCATTCTCAAAACGCGTTGATTCTTGTAGTTAGTTGTTTGTGTTTCATCAGTTTTAGTGTTTTCCATGCCAAAACACCCAATTTTAGTGACGCCACTGAACTTCTGTTAGTTACGGGCTGCCAACTATTTTCGACTTTTTGATCTGACGAACTATCTGAACTCGACATTGGGACGCCAACTCGACACATCCGAGAAAATTTGTACCAATTTCATTTGTAAACATTTTCGCAGCTTTAGAGCTGTCCGAACTGTCCGAACGCGACACATCCGAGAAACTCAGACGAGAGAAATTTCATCTGTAAACATTTTCTTAAGCAGCAGAACGTGCTAATTACCGAACTTCTGTTAGTTACCTTATGTTTTAAGGGCTGCCAACTGTTTTCGACTTTTTGATCTGACGATCTATCTGAACTATCTGAACTCGATATTGGGGCGCCAACTCGACACATCCGAGAAAATTTGTACCAATTTCATTTGCAAACATTTTCGCGGCTTTAGAACTGTCCGAGTTAGACATTGGAGCACCAATTCGACACATCCGAGAAACTCGCATGGGACAAATTTGATCCGTAAACATTTTCGCAAACAGCAGAACTTCTGTTAGTTACCTTATGTCAACTATTTTCGACTTTTTAATCTCACGGTATTTAAAACCATCTGAACTCAACTCAACATTAGGAGGTGCCAACTCTACACATCGCAGAAAATTTCTACCAATTTCATCTGTAACATTAGAACTATCCGAACTCGACATTGGGACGCCAATTCGGCACGTTGCCGAGAAAATCACACGAGAGAAATTTCATCTGTAAACATTTTCGCAAGCGGCAGAACATGCTAATCGCTCGGATCGTGCATGCGCTGGCACAGTTTTTTTTTTCTTCTTCTTCTTCTCACTCGGGAATCGTTCACGGAAGTTGACCTTTATTTGTAAGCGCTTATGCAAAACGTGACCGTCCGACGGACTCGTTCATTTAACGGTCGGGGGTCTTTAATTGCGTACGGTGTGTTGTTTATTGTAATTGGTGAGTTTTATAGATTCCACTTTAGCGGGCGCAAATGTTGTTTACGTCCAGCTTTAATTGAATTTCGCCTGCGCGATCCATTCGGCACGCTCGTATCTTGAGCGAAACGAGAAGGACATTTTTAGAAGTCACAATTTTATTCGAAATCAAAAATTAACGCAGTCCGAGATTAAAAAGTTTCCTTGTAGAAGGCCGAGTTAATCTTGACAGCTATTGTGGTCGAGAAATGGCAGGTTCTGCTGCTCGCAGAAATGTTCACAGATGAAATTGGTGGTGAATTTTTCGGATGTGTCGAGTTGGCGCCTCAATGTCGAGTTCAGATGGTTCTAAAACTGGTTGCGAAAATGTTTACAGATTAAATCGGAAGTGATTTTCTCGGATGTGTCGAGTTGGCGCCTCAATGTCGAGGTCGGATGGTTCTAAAACTGCTTGCGAAAATGTTTACAGAAGAAATTGGTTGAATTTTTTCTACGATATGTCGAGTTGGCGCCCCGGTGTCGAATTCGGATGGTTCTAAAGCTGCTTGCGAAAATGTTTACAGCTGAAATTGGTTGAAATTTCGCTCGGATATGTCGAGTTGGCGCCCCGATGCTGAGTTCGGATGGTTCTAAAGCTGCATACGAAACTGTCCACAGATAAAATTGGTAGAAATTTTCTCGGCTGTGTGAAGTTGGCGCCCCCAATGTCGAGTTCAGATCTAAACAGTTGGCAATCCTCAAAACATAAGGTAACTAACAGAAGTTCAAACCCCGCAAAAGACCGAGTTAATCTTGACAACTGTTATGTGTGAAGCTCGGCGTCTAGATCACTTTAATTAACATCGCCGAGACTGTAAATAATTTATCTTAACCTACAACACGTTTCGATACAATAGGATAATATTCCCATGGTTCGGTTTCGAATCTGGGTCTCTCCTGTCGCGAACAATTTCCATTTCTTGTGGGATAATCGGGCGTGCAGAAATGACTTGGGGGGGGGGGGAGGAGGAGGAGGACGCAATCGATCTTTAGAAAGCAAAATTGCATTAGCGACGTCAATTGCGGGAAAGAAAACGCCCGGACACGCTTTTTGCCGGTTTTCAATTAAGTCGCGCCACCGATGGCGGATGACGAAACGTGCCTAATGGACGTTCGTTACATTGTTATTAACAATAATAAACAGCGGTCGGAGTGCGTGCGCGAAATTGAAAACGGATTTCGTTGAAATAATTCAATTGTTTGATTTGTGAGGACCTAACGTG
This sequence comes from Ocypus olens, assembly GCA_910593695.2. Classification (NCBI taxonomy): domain Eukaryota; kingdom Metazoa; phylum Arthropoda; class Insecta; order Coleoptera; family Staphylinidae; genus Ocypus; species Ocypus olens. The sequence continues at coordinate 58,959,139 of OU343052.1, forward strand.
GTTCCTTGAGGTATACCCATCAACATTTTCTTCTCTTAATTCCTCGAGGTACATTAAATTAGTTGAAGACCTAACGTGGTACCTTGAGGTACACCCGTTAATATTTTCTTCTTCTCTTAATTACTTCCACCGGTCAATTAATTATTACTCTTGATGGGCACATTAATGTATGAAAAGACCTTCGGATACACCTGAAATAGTAATTCATCCGAAGAACGAAGAAGTGGGCACAGGTGTGCTCGCCCCAGTGACGTATATTTCACGTTGCGCGATGTAAACCAAGACGTACAAGAATCTGCGATGACCGTAATGTCCTCGTAAACATCCTGCATGGGCACCATTCATATATATAGACGCATTTGTGTGGACAGTCTTCGCAATATCGTTTGTTATTTGTTCCATTGCGCCTTGCCCACATTTCATATCGGGATTACAACAAAAAAAATGGTGATGTGGCCATCATGTTACTTTCTCCGACTTTATATTTACGTTTTCATGGGTTTATTTTCAATTGAAATCATATTTTAAATGTACATTGAGCGGATGAAACTGACGTTTAAAACGACAAAATCATGAAAGATGGAAAAATTATACTTTAAATTCAAAAACTCGCTTTATTCCAAAACTAACGAGATTTCGAAGAAAACTTATTCTTTAGAAGTTGTTCATTCTCTACAATTATTAATGACATACATTTGCTGTAACTATTATCATTTTATAATTATAAACCAAAAATTAAAGAAAATTTTTTTTTTTTAAATTAACAATGATTTTATGAAAAATATTTTCAAGCAAAAGATGTTCATTTCTTTGTTGTCTTCGATGTTTGTTTAAATGTTTTTGTGATATTTTTCATATTTAAGAAAATATTGGCAAAAAACAAAAAACGGTTAAGGTAAACACCCACTTTCGGTGTACGAAATTTTACCAAAAGCTTTTCAGTTCTTCTGATTATCAGATAAGACGTATGTTCAAAGTTTCATATCAATTGCTCTATTAGTTTTTGAGATACAGCGAAATGAAATTTCAGTTTTGACCAGCGCCATTTTTTTTTACAGTTACATTGGCAAATTTTTAACTGATAATTTGTAATGACTGAATTTTCAGGAATAATTTGGCGCAGTTTCATTCAATTATTCAATTGGATATAAAAACTACGATCACGTTTTTACAAAAATTCAGTTTTTGAACATGAAATCTCAGCCATTTTTTTTTTGCAGTTACGTTGGTAAATTTTTAACTGATAATTTGTAATGACTGAATTTTTAGGAATAATTTGGTGCAGTTTGACTCAATTGTTTAATTGGATATAAAAACTACAATCACGTTTTTACAAAATATCAGTTTTTGAACATGAAATTTCAGTTTTGACCAGCGCCATTTTTTTTTACAGTTACGTTGGCAAATTTTTAACTGATAATTTGTAATGACTGAATTTTTAGGAATAATTTGGCGCAGTTTCATTCAATTATTCAATTGGATATAAAAACTACAATCACGTTTTTACAAAAATTCAGTTTTTCAACATAATATTTCAGTTTTGACCAGCGCCATTTTTTTTGCAGTTACGTTGGAAAAATTTTAACTGATAATTTGTAATAACTGAATTTTTAGGAATAATTTGGCGCAGTTTCATTCATACAAAAATTCAGTTTTTCAACATGAAATTTCAGTTTTGATCAGCGCCATTTTTTTTTGCAGTTACGTTGGCAAATTTTTAACTGATAATTTGTAATGGCTGAATTTTTAGGAATAATTTAGCGCAGTTTCATTTTATTATTTAATTGGATATAAAAACATGAACATGAAATTTCAGCTTTGACCAGCGCCATTTTTTTTTACAGTTACGTTGGCAAATTTTTAACTGATAATTTGTAATGACTGAATATTCAGGAATAATTTGGCGCAGTTTCATTCAATTGTTCAATTGGATATAAAAACTACAATCACGTCTTTACAAAAATTCAGTTTTTGAACATGAAATTTCCGTTTTGACAAGCGCCATTTTTTTTACAGTTACGTTGGCAAAGTCCTAATTGGTAATTTGTAATGGCTGACTTTTTAGGATTAATCTGATGCAGTGACGGCTTGAGGCATGACTCATGGTACGGCCGAGGTAGCAACCGACCGTACACAGCAGTGACGGTTCGCGGAATGACTCATGGTACGGCCGAGGTAGCAGAGGTGGTAATACAGATCTCTGCAACCTATCTGCTACCTCGGCCGTACCATGAGTCACCCCGCCGAGAGCCGTCGCTGGTCTGATGATGTTTATAACTGGTTTAAATGGAAAGTTGAACGTGCGGCCTCCATTATTCCGTCCTGTAAAGTAAAGACAATGCCAATTTGCGAAATACATATGAAAATTGGCATCCATCATCGTGTCTCGTTACGACATTATCCTCGCCGCGATTAATTGAATTATAATGATGGCGTCAAATTGCCGCGATTGCAATTGCGCCGCAAAAAAAGTACGCGCTGTAATTTTCTAGATTTTGCGTATTTTTCTTTTTCTAATCATCGTCATCATCCAGCGTGACTTTTAGAGATGCAATCTGCTTCAACTACTTTAACGCGAGGACATAATAGCAAACGGTTTCATATTTGGTAAGTTACGGCTTCCACACTTACACCAGCAACTCCTGTTTTTTTTTTCAAGAATCAAATTTTGATGATTTTTTTCAGAAATTCTTGATCTTTTCAATCACTTTCAAGACAAGAAAAAGCTTCACCCGACGAGACAAAACGATTATCCAATTAAAATTACCTTAATTTGGCAGCAGCTCTTGCAAATAAATTTTGATGATCAAAAATGGACGTTGTCCAAAAAAAAAATCTAAAAATCATTTCGACAGATGCTTAATAGTTTCAGATTAATTTTATTCCAACTTTCTGAAGAAAATTATCCAAATGTTGCAGTAAAAAAAAATGGCTATACTAGAAGGCAAATAATTTTGATTCCAGAAATCGCTTTGTAAATTCCATATTCATTTTGACAGATACTTGAAATTTTGACAGTTACTTCATGAATAGCGCGTCTTTAGAATTTCCCAAGAGAAAATTATCCAAACATTTCAGAAACAAAAATGGCTGTCCTAGAAGACAAATTTTGATGACAAAAAATTGAACTTTTTCCAGAAATCGCTTCGTAAATTCCGTATTTATTTTGACAGATACTTGAAATTTTGACAGTTAATTCATGTACAACGCGTCTTCAGAATTTCCCAAGAGAAAATTATCCAAACATTGCAGAAACAAAAATGGCTGCGCTAGAAGGCAAATTTTGATGACCAAAAAATGAACTTTTTCCAGAAATCGCTTTGTAAATTCCGTATTTATTTTGACAGATACTTGAAATTTTGACAGTTAATTCATGAATAACGCGTCTTTAGAATTTCTCAAGAAAAAATTATCCAAACATTTCAGAAACAAAAATGGCTGCCCTAGAAAGCAAATTTTGATGAGCAAAAATTGAACTTTTTCCAGAAATCGCTTTGTAAATTCCATATTTATTTTGACAGATACTTGAAATTTTGACAGTTAATTTATAAATAACGCGTCTTTAGAATTTCCCAAGAGAAAATTATCCAAACATTGCAGTAACAAAAATGGCTGCCCTGGAAGGCAAATTTTGATGACCAAAAATGAACTTTTTCCAGAAATCGCTTCGTAAATTCCATATTCATTTTGACAGATACTTGGAATTTTGACTGTTAATTTATGAAAACGCGTCTTTAGAATTTCGCAAGAGAAAATTATCCAAACATTGCAGTAACAAAAATGGCTGCGCTTGAAGGTAAATTTTGATGACCAAAAATGAACTTTTTCTAGAAATCGCTTTGTAAATTCCATATTTATTTTGACAGATGTTTGAAATTTTGACAGTTAATTCATGAATAACGCGTCTTTAGAATTTCCCAAGAGAAAATTATCCAAACATTTCAGAAACAAAAATGGCTGCCCTAGAAGGCAAATTTTTATGACCAAAAATTGAACTTTTTCCAGAAATCGCTTTGTAAATTCCATTTTTATTTTGACAGATACTTGAAATTTTGACAGTTAATTCATAAATAACACGGCTTTACAATTGCTTTTATTTACATGCTTACAATTTAAAATTCTGCAGCGGGCCTGACCTTTGGCTGTTGGCGAGACAAAGACAATCGTCTCCTTTGTCTAACCGATAATCCATCTCTGGTCGATGACGTAAAGAACTATCCGCGAATCTCAGTGTAAATCTAAACAGGATATACTTGATAATGAGTGAAGATTAACCGTAAATGGTTAACACAGAAAGATAATATTGAGATAGGAAATTCTTCGTAACGGAACTATTATTTTTTCCTCGGTTGGGAAAACCGTCCATTTTTTTAATGAAAAATAAACTTCAGGTTTAATACAAATCGTGCAAAGTGTTTATTTAGTTGGGAAACATCATTATTTCAAAATAATTTTGGTTTTTAAAAATCCAACAATTTTCCTGCGAGTTGCGATTTTTTTTATATTCTAAATTTTGAATTGTCGCATCTACAAACGAAAAAATTTGAAATAAATATAAACCGTGCGGGGAAAATTCTACAAAATTTTCATTTAGTTTAGGAAACATCATTCTTTCAAAATAATTTCGGTTTTTAAAAATCCAACAATTTTCTTGCGAGTTGCGAATTTTTTTAAATTATAAATTTTTCGAATTTATAGCGAAAAAATTGAAATAAATATAAATCGCGCGGGGAAAATTTTACAAAAATTTCATTTAGTTTAGGAAACATCATTCTTTCAAAATAATTTCGGTTTTTAAAAATCCAACAATTTTCTTGCGAGTTGCGAATTTTTTTAAATTATAAATTTTGAATTGTCGCATCTACAAACGAAAAAAATTGAAATAAATATAAATCGTGCGGGGAAAATTTTACAAAACTTTCATTTAGTTTAGGAAACATCATTCTTTCAAAATAATTTCGGTTTTTAAAAATCCAACAATTTTCTTGCGAGTTGCGAATTTTTTTAAATTATAAATTTTGAATTGTCGAATTTTAGCGAAAAAAATTGAAATAAATATAAACCGTGCGGGGAAAATTCTACAAAAATTTAATTTAGTTTAGGAAACATCATTCTTTCAAAATAATTTCGGTTTTTAAAAATCCAACAATTTTCTTGCGAGTAGCGAATTTTTTTAAATTATAAATTTTGAATTGTCGCATCTACAAACGAAAAAAATTGAAAGAAATATAAATCGTGCGGGGAAAATTCTACAAAATTCTCATTTAGTTTAGAAAACATCATTCTTTCAAAATAATTTCGGTTTTTAAAAATCCAACAATTTTCTTGCGAGTTGCCAATTTTTTTAAATTCTAAATTTTGAATTGTCGAATCTGTAGCGAAAAAAATTGAAATAAATATAAACCGTGCGGGGAAAATTCTACAAAAATTTCATTTAGTTTAGGAAACATCATTCTTTCAAAATAATTTCGGTTTTTAAAAATTCAACAATTTTCTTGCGAGTTGCGAATTTTTTTAAATTATAAATTTTGAATTGTCGCATCTACAAACGAAAAAAATTGAAATAAATATAAACCGTGCGGTGAAAATTCTACAAAAATTTCATTTAGTTTAGGAAACATCGTTCTTTCAAAATAATTTCGGTTTTTAAAAATCCAACAATTTTCTTGCGAGTTGCGAATTTTTTTAAATTATAAATTTTGAATTGTCGCATCTACAAACGAAAAAAATTGAAATAAATATAAATCATGCGGGGAAAATTCTACAAAATTCTCATTTAGTTTAGGAAACATCGTTCTTTCAAAATAATTTCGGTTTTTAAAAATCCAACAATTTTCTTGCGAGTTGCGAATTTTTTTAAATTATAAATTTTGAATTGTCGCATCTACAAACGAAAAAAATTGAAATAAATATAAATCATGCGGGGAAAATTCTACAAAATTCTCATTTAGTTTAGGAAACATCATTCTTTCAAAATAATTTCGGTTTTTAAAAATTCAACAATTTTCTTGCGAGTTGCGAATTTTTTTAAATTATAAATTTTGAATTGTCGCATCTACAAACGAAAAAAATTGAAATAAATATAAACCGTGCGGTGAAAATTCTACAAAAATTTCATTTAGTTTAGGAAACATCGTTCTTTCAAAATAATTTCGGTTTTTAAAAATCCAACAATTTTCTTGCGAGTTGCGAATTTTTTTAAATTATAAATTTTGAATTGTCGCATCTACAAACGAAAAAAATTGAAATAAATATAAATCATGCGGGGAAAATTCTACAAAATTCTCATTTAGTTTAGGAAACATCATTCTTTCAAAATAATTTCGGTTTTTAAAAATCCAACAATTTTCTTGCGAGTTGCGAATTTTTTTATATTATAAATTTTGAATTGTCGAAAAAAATTGAAATAAATATAAATCGTGCTTTTAGTACCTGTATAGCTACAAGAATCAATATCTTTAAATCTGTGATAGCACCAAGAGTTGACCAATTAAACATACCCGATCATAAAAATCCTCCAAGTCTTCAATCTTTTAGATCTTAACAGCACTTATAATTTGTAAAAGCTGCACAAATCCCTCATAAAAATCCTTTCTGTCTTCACATCAAGACGATAATGAAACTTGCATTGAGACAAAATGTTTACTTACAGTCGGGTAAATCCACTATTAATCAAACCACTGGACACCGGTTATCACAACAGTAACAAAAAGCACAAACACTCTCGAGACGAAAGAGGTAGTCCCTCTTTTGAAGTGACCGATGCGCCACACACAAACAAACTCGCGCCCGACGAGCACACCTCGAGGTGTGAGGTCCGGCGATGTCCCCGGTGCGTCGTTGTGTCCCACTTTATTTATTTTACTTGTTTCGTCTCCGGCGGCGGCCGCCTTCAGTCCGGTCGTTCCTCGTGTCCGTCTTGGCCGGCCGCGGAGGTAATAATGAAAGGCGACCGTCGGCCGGCGGACCGACACCGCAAAAACTAATCGCTGGAACCAATTTCGAGGACGGAGCCACCTCGACGACGGCCAAGGAGAAGTCGTCGTCTCGTCTGACTTACCGATCGGACAATGTGCGATGATGCCCGTGGAATTGAAATTATTAAGAAATTAATGGTCAATGGTAATGATTTTTGGGTTCGAAGATTTTACATCATAAACTTGAGCGTTGTGGTAACATGATCATTGTACTTTGCCCTGCCGAAGAAAGTCGCACTTCAACTCTATGACAGTTTGGGCACTAGAGGGGCAAAGTCAGCATCTAAGTCTATGGTAATATTTTTTAGGGTCCGGAGATTTTACAGCATCATAAACTTGAGTGTTGTGGTGAGACCGTCATCTGCCTTTGCCATGCCGAAGAAGGCAAGAAGTAGTGGTCGCCCTTCAATTCTATTACAGTTCGAGCACTTCTTCAAACAAAACATATCTGAATAAACTCCTTCAATTTTATGACAGTTTGGACACTAGATGAGCAAAGTCAGCATCTAAATTTGGATAAGATGTTTGGATTATCCGATCATTACTTCTTGGCTGTCAAAACATCATATCAAAATTAGATGCTGACTTTGCCCATCTATTGTCCAAAATGTCATAGAGTTGAGGAATTTATCCAGAAGTGTTTTGTATTTATCCAGAAGATTATAGCGCGTAGAATTGTGTCACTAGAACGTGTTACTGAATATTGATAACGTAGCAACGGTAAGTGTTATGCTGATGTTGTAATTTTTGCGGAGTGCCAATCTCTTCTCTAAAGGATGTTCAATTTCCGCACTTTGTTGCCGTCCGCTGGTTACATGATGGATTGCAAAACGGAATCCGATAATTAAGGAAACACCAGGTTAGTCGTACGGTAATAAGCAGTTACCGCGCAAGAAAAAAAATTGTTGTTGGTTATTGCCTACATTTGATTTAGATAAAATATTGATGTGCCCATAATAATAATAATAATAATAATTTCTATACAAGATTACAAAAGAAAAACACATGATACATGTGGTGTGAGCCACAGAATTTTGTTTCAAAGTCTAAAAGTTCCTGAAAATCTGATTGACAACAAAAATTAAATATTTCCTGTTCCACCTGATTTTGTGTGTTTTGGCAATGCCGACTTCAAATCTGAAAACAGTTCTCTTCTGGTTGTTACGACTATCAAGCATTTTGAGGTTGAATTTGCCAGAGAGATGACGTTCTCTGTTCAAAATTTCAACGTCTAAAAGTGTCTCCTCATTTTTCTGTACTTTTTTTGAAAATCTGGTTGACAACAAAAATAAATATTCCCTGTTCCACCTGATTTTGTGTGTTTTGGCAATACTGACTTCAAATCTGAAAACAGTTCTCTTTTGGTTGTTACGACTATTAAACAATTTGAGGTTGAATTTGCCAGAGAGATGACGTTCTCTGTTCAAAATTTCAAAGTCTAAAAGTTTCTCCTCAGTTTTCTGTGCTTTTTTTTAAATCTGGTTGACAACAAAAAATAATTATTTCGTGTTCCACCTGATTTTGTGTATTTTGGCAATGCCGACTTCAAATCTGAAATCAATTCTCTTCTGGATGTTACGATTATCAAGCAATTAGAGATTTTGATTCGCCACGAGTTTGGCGTTTTCCGTTCGAAATTTTAACATCTAAAAGTTTCCCCTCATTTTCTATGTTTTTTTTTTAACTTTGTTAACTTTGGTTGGCCATATTTTTGTAGCAAGAAACTTCACCAAAAACCCATTGGGTAGCAATAACCACGCTGAAATTATTGCTATCCAAATCAACACCTACAACATCCTCATTACTCTTTGCATTAACAGTTTATTTATTTTTTTTTAGTTAAACCGACTACACAAAATTATTCAATCCGATGATGGCGCAATGTATCCAAACAGGATTTATCCGGTTCACGCGAGACGCAAACGTCATTACCATATCAAAACAGATGGCGAGATTATCGCGAAACAAATGAATATCTAACAGGCTCTGCCAACTGATCTCTTTCTCGTTTTTCCGATCGATCAACTCCGATCATCCGGCGGTAATCGATACACTCCTCTCTCGGTCCATTAATGAAACACGTGTTTCACTTGCTAATGCGCTGCTTCCATTCAGTTTGTGCGGGTGCGTGAGATACTTTAATAAGTTGTGTGCCCACCAAACAATAACACAGCGCAACATTTTTTTTTAAATTTAGTTCACCATATTTTTTTTGTCTCAGGACACCTCACGAATAACCTATCCTTTTTCATTTGTTGACATTTTAAATTGGTGCCGAGCTAGCGTGTTCGGGCGCATCATTAGTTGCCGCGTAAATATCCCAATATTTTTGACCGCGCCGCAAGAAAACCAATCATCAGACGTGTGACGTTTTGAGATTTGAAATAAATGTAAGAAATTGATTCTTCGAGAAATTTGCTTCAAAAGCTCAAGATCTATAAATAGGCAATGCTTTGTTTTTTTCTATAAAAACAATTGACATATGTAGGTAGAAATAAAGTGGCAATTCTCAAGACTTAAGCTCTGAAAGCAAAAATTGCGTTCGGAAATTTGAAACAAATGTAAGAAATTGATTCTTCGAGAAATTTGCTTCAAAAGCTCAAGATCTATAAAAAGGCAATGCTTTGTTATTATCTGTAAAAACAATTGAGATATGTAGGTAGAAATAAAGTGGCAACTCTCAAGACTTAAACTCTGAAAACGAAAATTGCGTTCGGCGATTTGAAATAAATGTAAGAAATTGATTCTTCGAGAAATTTGCTTCAAAAGCTCAAGATTATAAAAAGGCAATGCTTAGTTATTATCTATAAAAACAATTGATATATGTAGGTAGAAATAAAATGGCAACTCTCAAGACTTAAGCTCTGAAAGCAAAAATTGCGTTCGGAGATTTGAAATAAATGTAAGAAATTGATTTTTCGAGAAATTTGCTTCAAAAGCTCAAGATCTATAAAAAGGCAATGCTTTGTTATTATCTGTAAAAACAATTGATATATGTAGGTAGAAATAAAATGGCAACTCTCAAGACTTAAGCTCTGAAAGCAAAAATTGCGTTCGGAGATTTGAAATAAATGTAAGAAATTGATTCTTCAAGAAATTTGCTTCAAAAGCTCAAGATCTATAAGTAGGCAATGCTTTGTTATTATCTGTAAAAACAATTGATATATGTAGGTAGAAATAAAATGGCAACTCTCAAGACTTAAGCTCTGAAAGCAAAAATTGCGTTCGGAGATTTGAAATAAATGTAAGAAATTGATTTTTCGAGAAATTTGCTTCAAAAGCTCAAGATCTATAAAAAGGCAATGCTTTGTTATTATCTGTAAAAACAATTGATATATGTAGGTAGAAATAAAATGGCAACTCTCAAGACTTAAGCTCTGAAAGCAAAAATTGCGTTCGGAGATTTGAAATAAATGTAAGAAATTGATTCTTCAAGAAATTTGCTTCAAAAGCTCAAGATCTATAAGTAGGCAATGCTTTGTTATTATCTGTAAAAACAATTGATATATGTAGGTAGAAATAAAATGGCAACTCTCAAGACTTAAGCTCTGAAAGCAAAAATTGCGTTCGGAGATTTGAAATAAATGTAAGAAATTGATTTTTCGAGAAATTTGCTTCAAAAGCTCAAGATCTATAAAAAGGCAATGCTTTGTTATTATCTGTAAAAACAATTGATATATGTAGGTAGAAATAAAATGGCAACTCTCAAGACTTAAGCTCTGAAAGCAAAAATTGCGTTCGGAGATTTGAAATAAATGTAAGAAATTGATTCTTCAAGAAATTTGCTTCAAAAGCTCAAGATCTATAAGTAGGCAATGCTTTGTTATTATCTGTAAAAACAATTGATATATGTAGGTAGAAATAAAATGGCAACTCTCAAGACTTAAGCTCTGAAAGCAAAAATTGCGTTCGGAGATTTGAAATAAATGTAAGAAATTGATTTTTCGAGAAATTTGCTTCAAAAGCTCAAGATCTATAAGTAGGCAATGCTTTGTTATTATCTGTAAAAACAATTGATATATGTAGGTAGAAATAAAATGGCAACTCTCAAGACTTAAGCTCTGAAAGCAAAAATTGCGTTCGGAGATTTGAAATAAATGTAAGAAATTGATTTTTCGAGAAATTTGCTTCAAAAGCTCAAGATCTATAAAAAGGCAATGCTTTGTTATTATCTGTAAAAACAATTGATATATGTAGGTAGAAATAAAATGGCAACTCTCAAGACTTAAGCTCTGAAAGCAAAAATTGCGTTCGGAGATTTGAAATAAATGTAAGAAATTGATTTTTCGAGAAATTTGCTTCAAAAGCTCAAGATCTATAAAAAGGCAATGCTTTGTTATTATCTGTAAAAACAATTGATATATGTAGGTAGAAATAAAATGGCAACTCTCAAGACTTAAGCTCTGAAAGCAAAAATTGCGTTCGGAGATTTGAAATAAATGTAAGAAATTAATTCTTTAAGAAATTTACTTCAAAATAGGCAATGCTTTTTTATTATCTAAATTAGAAAGTGCTTTTCACAGTGCAACAAAAATTCGCCCACTTGAGGTTGCCGGTGTTTACAATATAAACAGCAAGTTATTCGTGCACAGCGCTTACAATGCGTGTACTTAGGGTTGCATAGTAAAGTCACGGCTGTTTAAATAGTTTCCAGCTTCTGCCAAGTTCTTACAAAAACTCTAGTAGAGGATTTTAGGACAGGGCGTAATCCATTAAAACCGGAAGTAAAAATCTTGATATTTTCCCGCCACTAAATTTTCCCAGATTTGAATTTATCCCCACCAGATTCACACAGATTTCATTTTCCCGCCACTAAAATTCCCCAGAGTTGAATTTCCCGCCACAAAATGTTACTAAAATTTTTTTTCCCGCCCCTTAATTCCCCCTCGATTTGGAATTCTCGTTCCCAAATTTGACTTTCCCGCAACTAAATTCCCCCAGATTTGATTTTCCCGCCACTAAATTCCCCCAGATTTTCACTTCCGGTTTTCTGCGCCAAAAGCGGCTGATCTCCTTTACTAAAATCCTGTGGCGGGAAATTCAAATCTGAGGGATTTTAGTCGCGGGAAAATCAAATCTGGGTGAATCCGGTGGGGATAAATTGAAATCTGGAAAAATTCAGTGGCGGGAATAGAGTTTGGTATTAGTAAGTAGGACGATGGAAGTCGGAATTGTGAACGCCTCTGGAACCAATCAATTATCCTCTTACCGTCATTCGCTTAAACTCGCTCATTATTCCGAAAATTCGTGCTCACTTATTCCGGCAATTTTTAAGGATCAGAGCGCGCGGTAATCTTGTTTTCTAACGGGCGCAGTGTTAATATTAATCGCGAACAATATTTCTCCGCGGATGAGGAAATCTAAAATATGTGTACGACGTCCGAGAAATGCGTAACTGTCGTCCTTAATCTGGCGCGTTTTCACCGAAAAGAAAAAAAAAAACGGCTTTAATCTCGAAACATGTGATCATTTTTACGATCGAATTAATTGCCTCCGCCGCTGGTTGTGCTTCTTCCACATTTCAGGCATACGTATTAGTGGTACGCGCCGACGCTTAAAATAAATATTAAGTTGCACGTTCCGCGCATATTTTTAGATATTTTTAGTTTGTACACACTTATCAAAAATTGTCATTGTCAAAAATTTCTCCTGCGGGGCAACGGTAAAACATACTCATCAAGCTGAAAAATGACTATTTTCTACAGATGGCGCCACTTTGCGCCAACTAAAATATCTCGCGGAAGGGTCCAGCTCGTACGCAATTGCGTCCTTATTTCTCAGGCAAAACCAATTTCGCTTAATGGTTTTTATTGCTAAAGAATCAATCCGTGCCTCTATAGTAAAACATTTTGGATTTTTAGCGTTTATTGGAATTTTATTTAATGTTGAAAGTACCTATTTTTATAGAAATATAATTCTTCAGAAACCTATATCCATCCTTTATGCAACCCTGTGTAAAATGCTATTACATATCGTTACAGTCTGTTGCGAGCCGAGTACCAAAAAAACGCTTCATTATCAGCCTTAACACACATCTGTGAGTACTCATCAAAAAGAAATTTAGTGACAAAAACTTAACACAAAATTTTCCAAAATCAGTGAGCACCCATAAAAAAGTGCCAAAAACACTTCATTTTTTAAAACAAAATTTTCAAAAATCAGTGAGCACCCATAAAAAAGTGCCAAAAACTCTTCATCTTTTAACACAAAATTTTCTAAGATCTGTGAGCACCCATTAAAAAGACATTTAGTGACAAAAACTTAACACAACATTTTCCAAAATCAATGAGCACCCATAAAAAAGTGCCAAAAACTCTTCATCTTTTAACACAAAATTTTCTAAGATCTGTGAGCACCCATTAAAAAGACATTTAGTGACAAAAACTTAACACAAAATTTTCCAAAATCAATGAGCACCCGTAAAAAAGTGCCAAAAACACTTCATTTTTTAACACAAAATTTTCCAAGATCTATGAGCACCCATTAAAAAGGCATTTAGTGACAAAAACTTAACACAAAATTTTCCAAAATCAGTGAGCACCCATAAAAAAGTTCCAAAAACACTTCATTTTTTAACACAAAATTTTCCAAGATCTATGAGCACCCATTAAAAAGGCATTTAGTGACAAAAACTTAACACAAAATTTTCCAAAATCAGTGAGCACCCATAAAAAAGTGCCAAAAACACTTCATTTTTTAAAACAAAATTTTCTAAGATCTGTGAGCACCCATTAAAAAGACATTTAGTGACAAAAACTTAACACAACATTTTCCAAAATCAATGAGCACCCATAAAAAAGTGCCAAAAACTCTTCATCTTTTAACACAAAATTTTCTAAGATCTGTGAGCACCCATTAAAAAGACATTTAGTGACAAAAACTTAACACAAAATTTTCCAAAATCAGTGAGCACCCATAAAAAAGTTCCAAAAACACTTAATTTTTTAACACAAAATTTTCCAAGATCTGTGAGCACCCATAAAAAGTGCCAAAAACACTTCATTTTTGAACAAAAAAAATTCCAAAATTAGTGAGCACCCATTAAAAAAGTGCCAAAAACGCTTCATTTTTTTAACAAAATTTTTTCCTAGATTTATGAGCACTCATAAAAAAAACATTTGCTATGGCAATTTTCTTTTTTTTTTACTTAAGCAAGTGATGTATTCAACTTTCACACATTTAATTTTTATTTCCCAACTGTTTCTCTTTACTAATCGCAGATTCGTTTACCGTTTCACGAATTTTCGTTTGCTTTCCTTTTTTTTCCACCCGACGACGACGACGACCAGGAAATTAATAAGGCTTTTAGCCTTAATCCCGAGATTAATGGGCGAGACGAGAGATGCCGTGACCAAAGCCGGTGCAGAAATTAGTTCGGCCAACGGACGAGCGACAAAGAGAAAGTGTTTTGTTTTGTGTGACTTGCCAGTTTTTCTCCGATTCCCAGGCGGAGTAACGTGACGGTCCGAAGGTGCGTGTGGGTGCGAAACGCCGACGACCGAACTGGAAAATGTACCGATGACGAAAACAAATATTGGCACCGGCCGATAATGAAACGAAATCTCGTGTCAATATTGTGAGTGCCGATTGCGAAATTGTTGGATTGAATTGGGGGAATTTTTGTAGGAAAAAATATTGATGATGCACGCAAAGAGTTCACTTTTGGGGGTTACAGTCAGTTGCTACAGCCAGCTGTTACAGCCAGTTGTTACAACCAGTTGCTGCAGCCAGTTGCTACAGCCAGCGGTTACAGTGAGATGTTACAGCCAGTAGCGGCCGACGTCGTGTGACTCGCGCTTCAACTTCCTCTACAAAGATCTACGAACCGCCGCCGCTCTTTACGGAGCAAAAAGTTACTGGAACACCGTGAAATTCATTGCTATAATTTTAACAGTAATTACTAACACAAAATCCTGTGACTGATCCCTTCGGAGGATGTTTAAATTAAATTTTGCTACAGCGGAAAATATTGTATTTCGATGCGGATAAAAACGGGCGTTTTATATGCGAAAGAGTTTTGATTTATTATTGCCTCGCGAGAGTTTATGGCGGAAGCAAAAAGGCTCTCGAAGTACACACATGCACAATGAGGTGCAATTTGATCCGGGATTATAATAATGGAAACGTAAGCGCGAACGCACACGTAGTGAATTTCTCGGAATTGCATTCATACATTCCTAATGGCCTCGCATTTCAGACCAGTCCGAAAGATTAATGGTGCGACCGTTTTTTGCCTTTACCATACGAAAATTCCATTTCGGAATTGGAAATTGTTAAATGCAATTTTCGGTTTGCAAAGGAAAATTGTCTAAAGTCTAAAACAAGGAAATAGTTTTATTCTATCACTAGATTTCGGAATTTATTTCATGTGATCAGGGCGTGAGGATTGTAAACAATTACAGTTTGGTGACATAAAAAACTTTCTAATCTGAGCTTAGCCCCTTAAAGTAGAGCCAAAATGGGATTTTTTCCCGAGAGAATCATCCAATTTGGTTGAAAACTAGGTGCCAAATCGTCGTAGGACGCATAGGGAATTGATCAAATTTTAATACCTTTATGGTGGATCGAGTCGAAATTTTTTTTCCAATTCCGTACACATCGTCAAAGTTCGGCGATTGGAAAAATCGTAAAAAATTAACTTCTGCTGGAATAATCTCGAAAATTTCAAAATTCATCTGGAATTAACTCATCTTTAATATCCTGTTTAAACAATTGACATTTTGCAGCTGGAAACAAAATGGCAACACTCGGAACTTGATTTTTAGTGAAAAAAATTGCATTCGGCGATTTGAAAAATCGTAAAAAATTAACTTCTGCTGGAATAACCTCGAAAATTTCAAAATTCATCTAGAATAGACTCATCTTTAATATCCTGTTAAAACAATTGACATTTTGCAGCTGGAAGCAAAATGGCAACACTCGGAACTTGATTTGTAGTGAAAAAATTGCATTCGGCGATTGGAAAAATTATAAAAAATTAACTTCTGCTGGAATAAGCTCGAAAATTTCAAAATTCATCTAGAATTAACTCATCTTTAATATCCTGTTAAAACAATTGACATTTTGCAGCTGGAAACAAAATGGCAACACTCGGAACTTGATTTTTAGTGAAAAAAATTGCATTCGGCGATTGGAAAAATTGTAAAAAATTAACTTCTGCTGGAATAAGCTTGAAAATTTCAAAATTCATCTAGAATAGACTCATCTTTAATATCCTGTTAAAACAATTGACATTTTGCAGCTGGAAACAAAATGGCAACACTCGGAACTTGATTTTTAGTGAAAAAAATTGCATTCGGCGATTGGAAAAATTGTAAAAAAATAACTTCTGCTGGAATAAGCTTGAAAATTTCAAAATTCATCTAGAATAGACTCATCTTTAATATCCTGTTAAAACAATTGACATTTTGCAGCTGGAAACAAAATGGCAACACTCGGAACTTGATTTTTAGTGAAAAAAATTGCATTCGGCGATTGGAAAAATCGTAAAAAAATAACTTCTGCTGGAATAAGCTTGAAAATTTCAAAATTCATCTAGAATAGACTCATCTTTAATATCCTGTTAAAACAATTGACATTTTGCAGCTAGAAGCAAAATGGCAACATTCGGAACTTGATTTTTAGTGAAAGAAATTGCATTCGGCGATTGGAAAAATCGTAAAAAATTAACTTCTGCTGGAATAAGCTTGAAAATTTCAAAATTCATCTAGAATAGACTCATCTTTAATATCCTGTTAAAACAATTGACATTTTGCAGCTGGAAACAAAATGGCAACACTCGGAACTTGATTTTTAGTGAAAAAAATTGCATTCGGCGATTGGAAAAATCGTAAAAAATTAACTTCTGCTGGAATAAGCTTGAAAATTTCAAAATTCATCTAGAATAGACTCATCTTTAATATCCTGTTAAAACAATTGACATTTTGCAGCTGGAAGCAAAATGGCAACACTCGGAACTTGATTTTTAGTGAAAAAAATTGCATTCGGCGATTGGAAAAATCGTAAAAAATTAACTTCTGCTGGAATAAGCTTGAAAATTTCAAAATTCATCTAGAATAGACTCATCTTTAATATCCTGTTAAAACAATTGACATTTTGCAGCTGGAAGCAAAATGGCAACATTCGGAACTTGATTTTTAGTGAAAGAAATTGCATTCGGCGATTGGAAAAATCGTAAAAAATTAACTTCTGCTGGAATAAGCTTGAAAATTTCAAAATTCATCTAGAATAGACTCATCTTTAATATCCTGTTAAAACAATTGACATTTTGCAGCTGGAAGCAAAATGGCAACATTCGGAACTTGATTTTTAGTGAAAAAAATTGCATTCGGCGATTGGAAAAATCGTAAAAAATTAACTTCTGCTGGAATAAGCTTGAAAATTTCAAAATTCATCTAGAATAGACTCATCTTTAATATCCTGTTAAAACAATTGACATTTTGCAGCTGGAAGCAAAATGGCAACATTCGGAACTTGATTTTTAGTGAAAAAAATTGCATTCGGCGATTGGAAAAATCGTAAAAAATTAACTTCTGCTGGAATAAGCTTGAAAATTTCAAAATTCATCTAGAATAGACTCATCTTTAATATCCTGTTAAAACAATTGACATTTTGCAGCTGGAAGCAAAATGGCAACATTCGGAACTTGATTTTTAGTGAAAGAAATTGCATTCGGCGATTGGAAAAATCGTAAAAAATTAACTTCTGCTGGAATAAGCTTGAAAATTTCAAAATTCATCTAGAATAAACTCATCTTTAATATCCTGTTAAAACAATTGACATTTTGCAGCTGGAAACAAAATGGCAACACTCGGAACTTGATTTTTAGTGAAAAAAATTGCATTCGGCGATTGGAAAAATTGTAAAAAATTAACTTCTGCTGGAATAAGCTTGAAAATTTCAAAATTCATCTAGAATAGACTCATCTTTAATATCCTGTTAAAACAATTGACATCTTGCAGCTGGAAGCAAAATGGCAACATTCGGAACTTGATTTTAGTGAAAAGAATTGCATTCGGCGATTGGAAAAATTGTAAAAAATTAACTTCTGCTGGAATAACCTCGAAAATTTCAAAATTCATCTAGAATAAACTCATCTTTAATATCCTGTTAAAACAATTGACATTTTGTAGATGGAAACAAAATAGCAACACTCGGAACTTGATTTTTAGTGAAAGAAATTGCATTCGGAGATTAGAAAAATCGTAAAAAATTAACTTCTGCTGGAATAAGCTTGAAAATTTCAAAATTCATCTAGAATAGACTCATCTTTAATATCCTGTTAAAACAATTGACATTTTGCAGCTGGAAGCAAAATGGCAACACTCGGAACTTGATTTTTAGTGAAAAAAATTGCATTCGGCGATTGGAAAAATTGTAAAAAATTAACTTCTCCTGGAATAAGCTTGAAAATTTCAAAATTCATCTAGAATAGACTC
The DNA here is from genome assembly GCA_910593695.2 of Ocypus olens. NCBI lineage: Eukaryota > Metazoa > Arthropoda > Insecta > Coleoptera > Staphylinidae > Ocypus > Ocypus olens. The sequence goes on from OU343052.1 coordinate 58,977,554, forward strand.
ATCTTTAATATCCTGTTAAAACAATTGACATTTTGCAGCTGGAAGCAAAATGGCAACATTCGGAACTTGATTTTAGTGAAAAGAATTGCATTCGGCGATTGGAAAAATCGTAAAAAATTTATTTCTGCTGGAATAAGCTTGAAAATTTCAAAATTCATCTAGAATAAACTCATCTTTAATATCCTGTTAAAACAATTGACATTTTGTAGATGGAAACAAAATGCCAACACTCGGAACTTGATTTTTAGGGAAAAAAATTGCATTCGGCGATTGGAAAAATTGTAAAAAATTAATTCTGCTGGAATAACCTCGAAAATTTCAAAATTCATCTAGAATAAACTCATCTTTAATATCCTGTTAAAGCAATTGACATTTTGCAGATGGAAACAAAATGGCAACATTCGGAACTTGATTTTTAGTGAAAAAAATTGCATTCGGCGATTGGAAAAATTGTAAAAAATTAACTTCTGCTGGAATAACCTCGAAAATTTCAAAATTCATCTAGAATAAACTCATCTTTAATATCCTGTTAAAACAATTGACATTTTGCAGCTGGAAACAAAATGGCAACACTCGGAACTTGATTTAATGCCTAAGTGTGATGATAATATTGATTCAAAGGGTTCGATTTGTGCGTGTGCCGGTCCGAAAACAAAAACGGAAGAAGAAGAAGAAGAATAACAAAAAAAAAACTACGAATCCCAAAATCGCTCCTCGGGCGTTGGCCTCTGCGACGAAGAGGCCAGAGCGGTCGCCGTTCGTTTTCAAATAATGGAGCCGCGCCGGGCGGAATGTAAAAGTTGGAGGCGGCCTAACCGGTTCTTCTCATCTCCTCGTCCAAAGGTGCACATCCCGCTGCGGCCCCCAACTACTGCCCGAACGCTTTCGTTGGGGTCCCCTAAAAATGGTCCGCGTTCGCTCCGCGCGCCCATCCGACTGCGCTCCATGACTGACGTAGATCGCGTGCGTGCGTACGTACCAGTGACGGTTCGCGGGTTTTTTTCTGGTACGGCCGAGGAACAAGAGGTAGGGTCAGTTGCAGAGACGGCTGGCTGCGTGACCGCACCTATCTGTATTACCACCTCTTGTTCCACGGCCGTACCAGAAAAAAACCCGCGAACCGTCACTGGTACGACCCTACGTGCTTGCGTGCGTGCGTTCGTGTTCGTGCCCAGCGGACCCTCCTCACCGTCGGCACCGACAACACCTGCCTCCGCGAAAACGATCCGGTGCGCGTGACCCGGATCATTTTTAACCGGAAACCGCCAATCGCACTAACCCACTTCTTATTCGTCCCGACAATAGCTGTAGTCTTGACGGTTTTTTTTTTGTCTATTCTTCGATGTATCTAAAAATAAGTATTACAAAACGCCCGGCCACCTTTGAAATACGATTAAAAAAAACAGAGGCGTAAACCATGAATCTCGAGATATCTTTAGAATAATTTCCAAGTTCCAGTCATGCTGCTCAAAATCCAAGTATGCGGCGGCTCGTGGATGTTCGTCGAGGAGGCTACGGAAGAAAATTTGAACAAAACACCAGCGGAATATTTTCTTCCTTGCTACGGTGATTATTAAAAAAGTTGATTTTTTCGATTTTTCTTTGCGAACGCGCCGAAGGGCTTCAAATTGACACTTTTTCTTGCGCGAGTAAGATGCGTGATGACGAGGGCAGTCGTGGACACAAGCACACTTTTTATACTGAGCCGATGAGATCTAATAAGATAGAAACCGGTGCTCGGTTATCGCACGAGGAAACAATATTTAAATATTTAACATATTTATTGATTTATTTTTTGTGTGCGTTACTCGCCCGATTACCCCCAAGGCGCGCGATTGGTCCCCCGACAATCTTCGGATCGGATGCCAAAATCCGATTACGACGGGTCCGAGTGCCATTTTCCGGCCAATGCCTTCACGAAATAAGAAGCACAACAACAACAACAACGACATCAAGAGTCCTCTTGGCGGATTCTATAAATAACTGATTGGGTAAGTAAATAAATATGGCGATCCGGATCGCCCGTGGTCGTCGTGGCGGCGTACAAGATCGATCAGTAATTGTTTAGGTCCATTTGATAGTTACGATAATTCTGAAAATGCAATCGCCTGCGGGTTGGGATGAACGGAGGAAAGTGTTTATAGCAGTGACGGCTCGTGGGGCGACTCATGGTGCGGCCGAGGTAGCAGAAGTGGTAATACAGATCACTGCTATCTATCGATATTGCCACCTCAGTAGGTGTCGTTAGAATGTGTTTAATGTATGGAAATAATTCGGAAAATATGCAATCGCCTGCGGGTTGGGATGAACGGAGGAAAAAAGAGTTTATAGCAGTGACGGCTCGTGGGGTGACTCATGGTACGACCGAGGTAGCAGAAGTGGTAGATCTCTGCAACCGACCCTACCTATACTGAGGTGGCAATATCGATGGATAGGGTCGGTTACAGTGATCTGGTACCTCGGCCGTACCTTGAGTCACCCCACAGGCCGTCGCTAACCCCCAAAAGTGAACTCTTTGCGTGCATCATCAATATTTTTCCTACAATTCAATCCAACAATTTCGCAATCGGCACTCACAATATTGACACGAGATTTCGTTTCATTATCGGCCGGTGCCAATATTTGTTTTCGTCATCGGTACATTTTCCAGTTCGGTCGTCGGCGTTTCGCACCCACACGCACCTTATTCCGCCTGGGAATCGGAGAAAGATAATTGGATTCTACTTGAAAATACGTTACTAAAAACAGGGTGTGCCATTTGAAAAAACGAAGTTATTCAACTTATAAGTTCGGTTTTTCTACCGCATTTTTTTTATCACCCTGTATAATTTTTTGTGTGAAATCATGGTTGGCTCTATAGTTCGAACCTTCAACCAAATAATTGAAATGATTTTAATCGTTCAACGTCAATCACTGGGGTAAAAATAAAATTTCACCCAGACCATGCATTTCAACAAATCTTCAAATATTTCGAAAACGGCACACAATAGGTATAGGGAGTATTGAAGTAACTCACCTTTATTTGCTCCATATAATTCAAAAATGACAAAAAATACAGGGTGTTCCATTAAAAAAAAAAAACATAACTTTGGTCTGTAACTTTGTTATGAGACACCCTGTATAAATTTAAATATTTTTAGGGCGTGCAGCTCACTATTATACACAACTTTGGTGTAAATCATTTTTCGAAATTTTTTTGAAAAATAAGCACGTGATTGACCGTTCCCAGAGCTCTGAAACACCCTGTATGTCGTGCACTGAATATTTTTGTCTATTTTGAATGATAATCCAGTAACTAATTATAATCACCACGCGTCAACTTTTTCGCCCGCATGGGTTGCCACCCCCCTGCTATCAAGATGGTACACCTCGCATCATTTTCATTGCGGTGGTGCCGGCCGTGATTTATGTTGCCCGTTCACGGCAACCGGGGATGATTTTTTGCGCGCGCGACAACAACAACAAAAGACGATCGTGAAAGGTCCGCGCTCTTGTGCAATTATTGGCTTTTCTCGGTAATTGCGGCTCGTCGCGCCGCTCGTGAAAGTCATTCATCAAAGGCACACACACACACACACACACACGGCGGACTCAAGGCGATCATCAATTATCACAAAGAACTCATCTGCTTTTTGCCTGCCCACGTGTAATCAAATTATACGTGGACACGAGATGCGGCGAGGAGTTTATAGGTGTGAGTGGTATAATGGTCAGTTTCTGGGAAATGAAGATTTTTTTTATCAATCAATTTTTTTTTGCTTGCGATTCAAAAAAGTTGTGTAAATAAGTCCCGTCTTCTGACAGGTTTTTTCGAGAACAGTGTTTCTCCGGTTCTAGGAATTGTCTTGTGCAAGAGCGGAAGATGAACACCTAAAATGGGGAATTAATCAGTGGCGGCTCGTGGATGTTCGAAAGTTTGACCAAAATATTTGCTTCCTCTGTAAGAGTAACTAGCAGCGGCAGCTCGTGGATGTTCGGCGAGGAGGCTAAGGAAGAAAATTTGATCAAAACAACAGCAACGTATTTGCTTCATCTATAGGAGTAAATAGTGCAACATGAGCAACATCTTTGTCTTATTCACGAGCCGCCGCTGTTATGACCAAGTCCCGTCATGTGACCCTTGTGGGGATCGGTCAAAGCCTCTGCACCAAATTACTCTCTGGCCAACCCAAACTTTAACCACCGGCCGCCAGTGATAAGATGTAAAGTAATGATAAAGTAAACACGAGTATTGTGTATCTTCTCCTCATTTACTGGTGTTGGCGTAAACCAATTTTTCGAACCATGCGGTAAAATTTCTACAAGAACGCAATGTACCGCAGCGGCAGCTCGTGGATCTTCATGGAGAAGGCTAAGACAGAGATTCCGCCCGTGCTGCACCACTTACTCTTACAGAGGAAGCAAATATTCCATTCCTGTTTTGGTCAAATTTTCTTAACTAGCCTCCTCGCCGAACGTCCACTAGCCGCCGCCGATGCACACCAGTTCTGGAGATCCGTCGGTTCCGGAATTAAATTTTCGCGACAGACACCGTTTCCATGGTGATCGTTAAACGGCGATAGAATCCTCGCGACGGCGGCGGCGAGTCTTCAAGTCGGTAGTGATTGTTGGGTAATTACCCGCGATTGAAATTCCGTTCGCGGCTGCTCGGTTTCATGAATAATACATTTCGACACACGGGCGGAATGGTCCCGCAGCGAGAGGTTCCGTTTATTGTTGATGTTGTTGTTTGGTACAGACCAAAGTGGGACACCGAACGTGACATTGCTTCGGGCCGGACGAACCAGGCCATACCATTTTTTTTTCTTTCCGTTTTAAAGAGTAGAATAGATTTCTTTAAGGAGTCTCAACTCAAATCCAAAGTATCGGGCGTGCAACAAAAATCGACGACGAAGTTGGCGTTGGAAATCACTAGTCGTCACACGCGCGCTGTCAAAGGTTGGTTGCGATTAAACGGTGACATGTCAGATGTTGTAATTAGAAGTTATTAACATCTGACGTGTGTACATGACAACCAGTACGCGTGTGATCGATTTTTGTTGTACATCGACATGGTAATACAGATCTCTGCAACGTATCTGCTATCTCGGTCGTACCATGAATCACCCCGCGAGTCGTCACCGATACTGACCACTTCCAAAATTTCTAAAAACAACTGTTCAGCACGCAAAGTCCATTTACATTTCAGTGTGAGCTTTAAATTTTAATCGAGTCGCCTCTCGGGTGGATTATTGCCGGACGCAATGAAGTACCGCGGAGTAATTTATGGATACGGCGCGGCGGCGGAGGAAGCCGACGACGCGATGGCGGGTATCAGGTTCGCAATAGATTGGATTACCCGGGGCGCGCTGTTAAATGGTGCCGATGATACGTGCCGAAGAAATGGAAGAAATTGAAGATGCAGGAGATACAGAAACGCGCCGCGAGGTAATAGAGTGTACGCGGACCGTAAAGGTAGCGGCCGTCCCCCCGAGGGGCTTCGCCCCATCGACGGTCACCTTTCCCACGCCGCCGTGTAACACCGCGCTCTTCATTCTCCTTATTATAAATCTATGTACCATAAATATTCTGTTAACTTAAACTAAAGATTTAGTTTCAGTACCAAACGTTGAACGCATCGGTTTCGTGAAATAGTGTCACATCTAAAAAAATTATTGATTTTGAGTTATTTGTTACAAAAAAAACAGTCTTTTACCTGGAAGATTGTCACAACTGCCCTCTAGCGGCAATCCTTATAAGCTCACTTGTGACACTCTTCCAGGTGACAAGTGTTACAAATGAGCTTCTAAGGATTGCCGCTAGATGGCAGTCGTGACAATCTTCCAGGCAATCCTGATAAGCTCACTTGTTACTTGGAAGAGTGTCACAAGCGAGCTTATGAGGATTGCCGCTAGAGGGCAGTTGTGACAATCATCAATAAAAACGCCTGATAAGCTCACCTGTGACACTTGTTACTTGGAAGTGTCACAAGTGAACTTATAAGGATTGCCGCTAGAGGATAGTTGTGACAATCTTACAGGCAATCCTGATAAGCTCACCTGTGACACTTGTTACTTGAAAGTGTCACAAGTGAGCTTATGAGGATTGCCGCTAGAGGATAGTTGTGACAATCTTCCAGGCAATCCTGATAAGCTCACCTGTGACACTTGTTTCTTGGAAGTGTCACACGTGAGCTTATAAGGATTGCCGCTAGAGGACAGTTGTGACAATCTTCCAGGCAATCCTGATAAGCTCACCTGTGACACTTGTTACTTGGAAGTGTCACAAGTGAGCTTATGAGAATTGCCGCTAGAGGACAGTTGTGACAATCTTCCAGGCAATCCTGATAAGCTCACCTGTGACACTTGTTTCTTGGAAGTGTCACAAGTGAGCTTATGAGGATTGCCGCTAGAGGACAGTTGTGACAATCTTCCAGGCAATCCTGATAAGCTCACCTGTGACACTTGTTACTTGGAACTGTCACAAGTGAGCTTATGAGGATTGCCGCTAGAGGACAGTTGTGACAATCTTCCAGGCAATCCTGATAAGCTCACTTGTGACACTTGTTACTTGGAAGTGTCACAAGTGAGCTTATGAGGATTGCCGCTAGAGGATAGTTGTGACAATCTTACAGGCAATCCTGATAAGCTCACCTGTGACACTTGTTACTTGGAAGTGTCACAAGTGAGCTTATGAGGATTGCCGCTAGAGGACAGTTGTGACAATCTTCCAGGCAATCCTGATAAGCTCACCTGTGACACTTGTTACTTGGAAGTGTCACAAGTGAGCTTATGAGGATTGCCGCTAGAGGGCGGTTGTGACAATCTTACAGGCAATCCTGATAAGCTCACCTGTGACACTTGTTACTTGGAAGTGTCACAAGTGAGCTTATGAGGATTGCCGCTAGAGGGCGGTTGTGACAATCTTCCAAGCAATCCTGATAAGCTCACCTGTGACACTTGTTACTTGGAAGTGTCACAAGTGAGCTTATGAGGATTGCCGCTAGAGGGCAGTTGTGACAATCTTCCAGGCAATCCTGATAAGCTCACCTGTGACACTTGTTTCTTGGAAGTGTCACAAGTGAGTTTATGAGGATTGCCGCTAGAGGACAGTTGTGACAATCTTCCAGGCAATCCTGATAAGCTCACCTGTGACACTTGTTTCTTGGAAGTGTCACAAGTGAGCTTATGAGGATTGCCGCTAGAGGGCAGTTGTGACAATCATCAATAAAATCGCCTGATAAGCTCACCTGTGACACTTGTTACATGGAACTGTCACAAGTGAGCTTATGAGGATTGCCGCTAGAGGACAGTTGTGACAATCTTCCCGGCAATCCTGATAAGCTCACCTGTGACACTTGTTACTTGGAAGTGTCACAAGTGAGCTTATGAGGATTGCCGCTAGAGGACAGTTGTGACAATCTTCCAGGCAATCCTGATAAGCTCACCTGTGACACTTGTTTCTTGGAAGTGTCACAAGTGAGCTTATGAGGATTGCCGCTAGAGGGCAATTACGACACTCTTCCAGATAAAAGAATTTTTTTAATAAATAACTCAAAATCAATGAATTTTCGAGATGTGATAACCATTCCGAGAAACTGACGATATCATCCGAACGCGTTCGAACAAATACAAGTCTAGTAAATATTTAAATCCGGCATCAAATAGGCCGTGGAAGTGATCCACTATCGACTACAAGCGATCCTTCGACAGGTTACTTTATAACCCGTTAAATTGAGATACGCGAGTTTTTTTTTTTTTCGGACATGTTTATGCGCAGAGACGGATAAGAAGATGATATCGGCGAGATAAGAGGCAAAAGGAAACGGCCGTTTTATTAGCATATACGTGTAAGTCTACCTGTCGCTGGTGAATTTAATTTAGCATCATCGCCAGCGCGCTCGACCCAGAACTTGGAGAGAAAGAAGACAATGGGTACGGTCCGCACTCGGCACATTTTAGGGGCCCCGCACACGGACTAAACTATTTAGTTGAGTTGGATACATGTTACGATTCTCCACCAACTAAACTATTTAGTCGACGAGAAATCGTGTGGCGTGCGCACACAGTACGACGCCGACACAACTCAATTTATGCGGAGCGTGTAGACAGTTTAGTAGAGTATTACTTATTATTATTAATTTATGTAATAAAAATGTTGCTTAAATATTATTAAACATGCTCAAATAAGCTAAAATATGATTACATATGCTCGATGTAACTAAAATATGCACGAGAGGACTTAGATATGCAAAATATGAAAAATTTAATCATCACCATTTAATTGCATTTTACTGGATGCTGATAGATCCAAAGGGATATTGTCAGCATATCAATATTTAAGAATATGCATTTATATATCTTATCGCGGGCTTCTTACGATCGATGACCAACTAAACTATCGATCGTGTGCGCACTCCCATTGGAACTGTGGAACTATGCCAGTTGTACGATAGTAGAACGATTATTTAATCATAAGGGCTCACCAACTGCTTTTGACTAAAAAATCGGGCTGGACGATAGTCGGTGTGTGTGCGCACTTTCATTTACGGTAATGCCATTATAGACCTCGACTAAACTATCGCTCAACTAATAATTGGCCGTGTGCGGGCCCGCTCAAACCGAACGATTCGCTTGTGGCCGGATTTAGTGTGAGAAATTGATTAAAACAAATCGATCTCGGGCGAAGAAATTGATGAATCGACCATTAATTCAAAAGTGCAAGTGTACGCGCCCGCAGAGTCACCTCCGCGCGATGCCGTTAGGTTATTACGGCCCCAACAATGGCTCAATCAGAAACAATGGCCGATACTGTTCCGCGCGGATCGGAAAAAAGTTTCTTCACGACGGTAATGAGGATATTGAGTCAGGTTTTCGGTATGCGTAGGTCTTGCCCTAATGGCGGCTGAGTCAGATCCGAAGGAACTTCCTCGTCGGTGATTTATGGTTTAAGAACAGTGCGATTGGTTATGCATGAATTTCATTAGTCATCTTCAAGTCTTATTTGGTTCGTGTTGTACAAAACGAAATGTTTCATCTGCGATTTATTTTTCTTCTCTGCGAAACGTATAAAACGCAAATGTAAAACTAAATATCTATAATGATCGATTTGACACTCTCGCACACAAGGTACCAACATTGCAATATGAAAAACAACGCGCCAAATTCAAATGCCCATCAAACAATGTTGAACGCGGGGTACCATAGACTATAATGTTTCGGCTCACATGAAAGCATGAATATAAATTAATTCCGGTGTCGAATAAATTCCTTGATAAGATAATTAATGAAACGTGCGCTCTGACATTTTTTTTCTTTTTATGGAAATTTTTGAGGGGCCCGGAATGCGCATAACTCACGTCTTAATTAATTTCTCCTGTTTAGGAACGGCGCGCAAAAATTCGTAAATCGTCTCGTAAATATTTTTATTATGATGGGAGGGAAATTCCGAATGATTTCCATACATTAAACACATTAAACACTATTTTCCTTCATATTCATTCAATCGTACATCATCTTAGACCAGAGATTCTCAATCTGTGACAGAAAAGAAATCCAAATTTAAAATGAATCTTCGTATCACAGATGACCAGATGTTGCGTAATTTTGGTTTTATGGAGGACGCTATTTTTTAATCAAAGCCAAGGTAATTGGTTGTAAAATTTGATAGGTTTTACGATTTTAATTTTAATTTTTACTGCGGAATATGGGGAAACTTGATACTTCCCATTCCGAGTCGAGTCAGTGGATCGGTTTCATGGGCGCACGAGGAGGAGGAGGTCAAGGTCGCCGGTTGGTTTCGGAAGACGCCGCGTGGCAAATTTGTGGAGGTGCCGATAGTTAACCCATGAGTGTTGTTGTCATTCTTCAGTCTAATTGATGCCTCAAGAAAAGTCGCAAAAATTCCGTCGGTAGTTTCCAAAATAATTGCACGTGAACTGTGTTCAGGTCATTCGAAAATCGCGGAATTTTCCGAGCGTTTAAAAAAATATAAAAACAATTGCCAAACACTGGAAAATTTCCAAAATTACTCAAGATGAAGTCTAATTGATGCCTCAAGAAAATTCACAAAAATTCCTTCGGTAGTTTCCAAAATAATTGCACGTGAACTGTGTTTAGGTCATCCGAAAATCGCGGAATTTTCCGAGCGTTTAAAAAAATATAAAAACAATTGCCAAACACTGGAAAATTTCCAAAATTACTCAAGATGAAGTCTAATTGATGCCTCAAGAAAATTCACAAAAATTCCTTCGGTAGTTTCCAAAATAATTGCACGTGAACTGTGTTTAGGTCATCCGAAAATCGCGGAATTTTCCGAACGTTTAAAAAAATATAAAAACAATTGCCAAACACTGGAAAATTTCCAAAATTACTCAAGATGAAGTCTAATTGATGCCTCAAGAAAATTCACAAAAATTCCTTCGGTAGTTTCCAAAATAATTGCACGTGAACTGTGTTTAGGTCATCCGAAAATCGCGGAATTTTCCGAGCGTTTAAAAAAATATAAAAACAATTGCCAAACACTGGAAAATTTCCAAAATTACTCAAGATGAAGTCTAATTGATGCCTCAAGAAAATTCACAAAAATTCCTTCGGTAGTTTCCAAAATAATTGCACGTGAACTGTGTTTAGGTCATCCGAAAATCGCGGAATTTTCCGAGCGTTTAAAAAAATATAAAAACAATTGCCAAACACTGGAAAATTTCCAAAATTACTCAAGATGAAGTCTAATTGATGCCTCAAGAAAAATCCCAAAAATTCCGTCGGTAGTTTCCAAAATAATCACCTGTGAACTGTGTTTAGGTCATCCGAAAATCGCGGAATTTTCCGAGCGTTTAAAAAAATATAAAAACAATTGCCAAACACTGGAAAATTTCCAAAGTTACTCAAGATGAAGTCTAATTGATGCCTCAAGAAAAGTCGCAAAAATTCCGTCGGTAGTTTCCAAAATAATTGCACGTGAACTGTGTTCAGGTCATTCGAAAATCGCGGAATTTTCCGAGCGTTTAAAAAAATATAAAAACAATTGCCAAACACTGGAAAATTTCCAAAATTACTCAAGATGAAGTCTAATTGATGCCTCAAGAAAATTCACAAAAATTCCTTCGGTAGTTTCCAAAATAATTGCACGTGAACTGTGTTTAGGTCATTCGAAAATCGCGAAATTTTCCGAGCGTTTAAAAAAATATAAAAACAATTGCCAAACACTGGAAAATTTCCAAAGTTACTCAATATGAAGTCTAATTGATGTCTCAAGAAAAGTCGCAAAAATTCCGTCGGTAGTTTCCAAAATAATCGCCTGTGAATTTTGTTTAGGTCATTCGAAAATCGCGGAATTTTCCGAACGTTTAAAAAAATATAAAAACAATTGCCAAACACTGGAAAATTTCCAAAATTACTCAAGATGAAGTCTAATTGATGCCTCAAGAATAGTCGCAAAAATTCCGTCGGTAGTTTCCAAAATAATCGCCTGTGAATTGTGTTTAGGTCATCCGAAAATCGCGGAATTTTCCGAACGTTTAAAAAAATATAAAAACAATTGCCAAACACTGGAAAGTTTCCAAAATTACTCAAGATGAAGTCTAATTGATGCCTCAAGAAAAGTCGCAAGAATTCCTTCGGTAGTTTCCAAAATAATTGCACATGAATTGTGTTTAGGTCATTCGAAAATCGCGGAATTTTCCGAACGTTTAAAAAAATATAAAAACAATTGCCAAACACTGGAAAGTTTCCAAAATTACTCAAGATGAAGTCTAATTGATGCCTCAAGAAAAGTCGCAAAAATTCCTTCGGTAGTTTCTAAAATAATTGCACGTGAATTGTGTTTAGGTCATTCGAAAATCGCGGAATTTTCCGAACGTTTAAAAAAATATAAAAACAATTGCCAAACACTGGAAAATTTCTGAGATAATCACCCGAGAACTTCGTACCCTCACCCTGTATATAAAAACTGTAAATTCAGCTCGTGCCATTCCTTCGGCAGCATCTTCGATTCATATTTTCGGGTACGTCATGTTTATCGGACCACCAGCTGTTTTATACGACCCAGAAAGGACCCGGCGGCGAATCGGGCATAACTCACTGGTTTTATGTCCCGTGGCCCCCGGGAGCTCATGAACTGGACGGTAATAAAAGAAAGAAATAAGATCCTCGTAAAAGAAGAAACAAAAAAAACTGGTGTGCAACATTGTTTTTAAGTACGCGAGCGTGTCATTGATGGTATCGTGTTTTTGGTACGACATTTTTTTTCTCACTCAATTTTGGACTTTTAACAATACATTTATATCTTTCGTCATACACGTCATACACGTATTTCAAATGTTAACACGTGCGGCTACGATTTTTGTGTGACTTCATAATAGGCGGTACGGGTCATATAAACCCCGTACAATTTGTGTTAATGCATGTCGAGAGGAGTTAATCGGTACCACAAATATATCTTCAATAGCAAAAAACCGTCACCGTGAGGATTTTGGAAAATTTAAGAAAATTATTGACTTTTCAGACTTTGATCGGCCGTAGCGGCTAAACGAAAACTCCAAATTGAACGCCGTTTGCAAATCTGTGCTCCTCGTACGTCAATTAGTCGGATTAGAGATTTTTAATTTTTGATGAAAACGTGAAAAAAAACACGAGTAAACCCCTTGGAACTTTTGTTAAAAAATGCAACTTTCTTAATAATCATCGTAGACTATTGAAGTATACCTTTTTTTCATCAGAAAGACGAGAGAAATTGATTGCCGTTAAAAAATTTCAGCTATCTTCAATAGCAAAAAAATTAGTCACTCACCATGAACATTTTGGAAAATTTAAGAAAATAATTGATTTTTCAGACTTTGATCGGCCGTAGCGGCCAAACGAAAACTCCAAATTGAACGCGGTTTGCAAATCTGTGCTCCTCGTACATTAATCAATTAAAATTGGCGATTTTTAATTTTTGACGAAAACCTGAAAATCTACCCAAGGGTACCCCCTTCTAACTTTTTCTCAAAAATTGGCTTTGGAATAATTTCCTGAAGAAACCACTGGTTCGATTCCGGGTTTCTACACACCACTGGAAAGATCCCTTCAAGACGCTTCGGAAAATGTACTTTCGCAAGAACAAATGTCAAATTAAGGGCCGTGAAGCGTCAGCAAAGAAAACTCGAAAATGGAAAAAATCAACTTTTTTAATAATCATCGTAGACTATTGAAGTATACCTTTTTTTTCATCAGAAAGAAATTCATTGCCGTGTAATAATAATAATAATAATAATAATAATAATAACATAAGAACATATGCCCTGTAACGCACTCATATTTGTGTTTTTAGGTAAAAAAAAGGTAGATACGCCAAAGTGGCGGAATGTTGTATTAAAAAATTGTACAAATAACTATAAAATTTCTTATGGTAAGGACGTTGAATCATGTATGGCTTTAACGGGCAAACACCGTATATATACAGCCTCTGATATTTTTGGAGCTCACGGGGCAAGTGGGTGTGACGTTTCCGGTATAATAATTAATGCCCAGGTAAAAATACCGCTGCCATTTTAAAGGTACGTTTCGTAAGGTGTAATCACTTGGCGGATACGTGGACGGGTGAAATGTCCACGTGGGTGGTGCCGTTTTTACCCATTCGGTCATAGGTGGTGGGTTCCGCCGACAATGGAATTTTTCTGATCAACTCCGAAGGTTTAAATGTCATATTCGTTACTTAATATAACAAAGAAAATCTTGCATTATTCATGTTATCCAATCGATTGTTTTTATTGCCTTACTCGATGACCCCACTGTTATAAAAGTATCAAGACAATATTTATTTTCCATCAGCCCTAAAACCCACGTTTTGGCCCTAATCTTCGGGCGCAACGTGGAACAGAATGACGTTGTTGTAAACATTGTTGACCAGCGGGCGGACTATAAAGTACAAACAATTTGTTTCTTACTTACTTGCATAATTAATTATAATATGAATTTTCGTGGAACACTCGCCGAAATAGTCGGAATCAAATTTAGCCCCATTTTCTGCAGCCACAACCTCGAACACTTTTGAATCGCACAAACACCGACACTTTAAAGAAACTTTACAAATGGCCGTTCTTATTGACACGCGTTACCATGGTTACGCACAGAATTAAGCATATCATGGAAACTACGATTATTTCTATTCTCTATGATTGCATCGTTTCACGCAAACAGTCTCGCCAACTTTAAAAATATATATGCTTTTGTAGATTAAATGTTCTGCTGGTTTCGATACTCAAAATTGCTTTAGAAATTATTAGTCTTTAGTATTCCGAAAGAATTAATAAGAAATTATTGCTAGGAACAAAATGGCGTCGATCGAAAGTAGAAATTTTGAATTGAAAATTGCACAAAATTTTAGTTTTCTGCTCTGAAAAAATGTAGTTGTCAATGTAGCTGGCTTTTGATGGTCAAAATAGCTTTAGAAATTATTAGTCTTCAATATTCCGGAAGAATTAATAAGAAATTTTTGTTAGGAACAAAATGGCGTCGATCGAAAGTCGAAATTTTGAATTAAAAATTGCACAAAATTTTAGTTTTCTGCTCTGAAAAATTGTAGTTGCCAATGTAGCTGGCTTTAATGATCAAAACTGCTTGAGAAATTATTAGTCTTCAATATTCCGGAAGAATTAATAAGAAATTTTTGTTAGGAACAAAATGGTGTCGATGGAAAGTCGAAACTTAGAATTGAAAATTGCACAAAATTTTAGTTTTCTGCTCTGAAAAAATGTATTCGTCATTGCAGCTGGTTCCGATGCTCAAAATTGCTTTAGAAATTATTGGTCTTCAATATTCCGGAAGAATTAATAAGAAATTTTTGTTAGGAACAAAATGGCGTCGATCGAAAGTTGAAATTTTAAATTGAAAATTGCACAAAATTTTAGTTTTCTGCTCAGAAAAAATATAGTTGTCAATGTAGCTGGCTTTGATGATCAACATTGCTTTAGAAATTATTAGTCTTCTGTATTCCGGAAGAATTAATAAGAAATCTTTGTTAGAAACAAAATGGCGTCGATCGAAAGTAATTATTTTGAATTGAAAATTGCACAAAATTTTAGTTTTCTGCTCTGAAATAATGTAGTTGTCAATGTAGCTGGCTTTGATGATTAAAATTGCTTTAGAAATTATTAATCTTTAATATTCCGGAAGAATTAATAAGAAATTTTTGTTAGGAACAAAATGGCGTCGATCGAAAGTCAAAACTTTGAATTGCAAATTGCTCTGAAAAAATGTGTGTGTGTCAATGTAGCTGGCTTCGATGGTCAAAATTGCTTTAGAAATTATTAGTCTTCAATATTCCAGAAGAATTAATAAGAAATTTGTGTTAGGAACAAAATGGCGTCGATCGAAAGTCGAAACTTTGAATTGAAAATTGCACAAAATTTTAATTTTCTGCTCTGAAAAAATGTAGTCTTCAATGTAGCTGGCTTTGATGATCAACATTGCTTTAGAAATTATTAGTCTTCAATATTCCGGAAGAATTAATAAGAAATCTCTGTTAGAAACAAAATGGTGGCTATTGAAAGTCAAAACTTTGAATTAAAAATTGCTCAAAATTTTAGTTTTTTGTTCTGAAAAAATGCATCTGTTATTGTAGCTGGCTTCGATGGTTAAAATTTCTTTAAGAATGATTAGTCTTTAGTATCCCGGAAGAATTAATAAGAAATCTTTGTTAGAAACAAAATGGCGTCGATCAAAAGTCAAAACTTTGAATGGAAAATTGCACAAAATTAGTTTTCTGCTCTGAAAAAAATGTTTTTGTCATTGTAACTGGATTCGATGGTCAAAATGGCTTTAGAAATTATTAGTCTTCGGTATTCCGGAAGAATTAATAAGAAATATTTGTTAGGAACAAAATGGTGTCGATCGAAAGTCAAAACTTTGATTGAAAATTGCACAAAATTTTAGTTTTCTGCTCTGAAAAAATGTAGTTGTCAATGTAGCTGGCTTTGATGATTAAAATTGCTTTAGAAATTATTAGTCTTCAATATTCCGGAAGAATTATTAAGAAATTTTTGTTAGGAACAAAATGGCGTCGATCGAAAGTCAAAACTTTGAATTGAAAATTGCACAAAATTTTAGTTTTCTGCTCTGAAAAAATGTACTCGTCATTGCAGCTGGTTTCGATGCTCAAAATTACTTTAGAAATTATTAGTCTTTGGTATTCCGGAAGAATTAATAACAAATCTTTGTTACAAACAAAATGGCGTCGATCGATAGTCAAAACTTTGAATTGAAAATTGCACAAAATTTTAGTTTTCTGCTCTGAAAAAATGTACTCGTCATTGCAGCTGGTTTCGATGCTCAAAATTACTTTAGAAATTATTGGGCTTCAATATTCCGGAAGAATTAATTAAGAATCTTTGTTACAAACAAAATGGCGTCGATCGAAAGTCAAAACTTTGAATTGAAAATTGCACAAAATTTTAGTTTCCTGCTCTGAAAAAATGTATTCGTCATTGCAGCTGGTTTCGATGCTCAAAATTACTTTAGAAATTATTGGGCTTCAATATTCTGGAAGAATTAATTAACAATTTTTGTTACAAACAAAATGGCGTCGATTGAAAGTCAAAACTTTGAATTGAAAATTGCACAAAATTTTAGTTTTCTGCTCTGAAAAATTGTAGTTGCCTATGAAGCTGGCTTTAATGATCAAAACTGATTGAGAAATTATAAGTCTTCAATATTCCGGAAGAATTAATAAGAAATTTTTGTTAGGAACAAAATGGCGTCGATCGAAAGTCAAAACTTTGAATTGAAAATTGCTCTGAAAAAATGTGTCCGTCATTGTCGACGGCTTTGATGGTTAAAATTGCTTTAGAAATTATTAGTCTTCAGTATTTCGGAAGAATTCATAAAAAAAAATTGTTAGGAACAAAATGGCGTCGATCGAAAGTCGAAATTTTGAATTGAAAATTGCTCTGAAAAAATGTGTCTGTCATTGTAGCTGGTGTCGATGGTCAAAATTGCTTTAGAAATTATTAGTCTTCAATATTTCGGTAGAATTAATAAGAAATTTTTGTTAGGAACAAAATGGCGTCGATCAAAAATCAAAACTTTGAATTGAAAATTGCTCTAAAAAAAATTGTGTGCCATTATAGTTGGCTTCGATGGTCAAAATTGCTTTAGAAATTATTAGTCTTCAATATTCCGGAAGAATTAATAAGAAATTTTTGTTAGGAACAAAATGGCGTCGATCGAAAGTCAAAACTTTGAATTGAAAATTGCTCTGAAAAAATGTGTCCGTCATTGTCGACGGCTTTGATGGTTAAAATTGCTTTAGAAATTATTAGTCTTCAGTATTTCGGAAGAATTCATAAAAAAAAATTGTTAGGAACAAAATGGCGTCGATCGAAAGTTGAAATTTTGAATTGAAAATTGCTCTGAAAAAATGTGTCTGTCATTGTAGTTGGCTTTGATGGTCAAAATTGCTTTAGAAATTATTAGTCTTCAATATTCCGGAAAAATTAATAAAAAAAGTTTGTTAGGAACAAAATGGCGTCGATCGAAAGTCAAAACTTTGAATTGAAAATTGCTCTGAAAAAATGTGTCTGTCATTGTAGATGGCTTTGATGGTCAAAATTGCTTTAGAAATTATTAGTCTTTAATATTCCGGAAGAATTTATAAAATAATTTTGTTAGGAATAAAATGGCGTCGATCGAAAGTCAAAACTTTGAATTAAAAATTGCTCAAAATTTTAGTTTTTTGTTCTGAAAAAATGCATCTGTTATTGTAGCTGGCTTCGATGGTTAAAATTTCTTTAAGAATGATTAGTCTTTAGTATCCCGGAAAATTTAATAAGAAATCTTTGTTAGAAACAAAATGGCGTCGATCAAAAGTCAAAACTTTGAATTGAAAATTGCACAAAATTAGTTTTCTGCTCTGAAAAAAATGTTTTTGTCATTGTAACTGGATTCGATGGTCAAAATTGCTTTAGAAATCATTAGTCTTCAATATTCCAGAAGAATTAATAAGAAATTGTTGTTAGAAACAAAATGGCGTCGATCGAAAGTTGAAATTTTGAATTGAAAATTGCACAAAATT
Organism: Ocypus olens; assembly: GCA_910593695.2. Taxonomy (NCBI): domain Eukaryota; kingdom Metazoa; phylum Arthropoda; class Insecta; order Coleoptera; family Staphylinidae; genus Ocypus; species Ocypus olens. The sequence goes on from OU343052.1 coordinate 58,995,584, forward strand.
TTAGTTTTCAGCTCTAAAAAAATGTAGTTGTCAATGTAGCTGGCTTTGATGGACAAAATTGCTTTGGAAATTATTAGCCTTCTGTATTCCGGAAGAATTAATAAGAAATCTTTGTTAGAAACAAAATGGCGTCGATCGAAAGTCAAAACTTTGAATTGAAAATTTCACAAAATTTTAGTTTTCTGCTCTGAAAAAAATGTAATTGTTAGTGTAGCTGGCTTTAATGATCGAAATTGCTTTAGAAATTATTAGTCTTTAACATTCCGGAAGAATTAATAAGAAATCTTTGTTAGAAACAAAATGGCGTCGATCTAAAGTCAAAACTTTAAATTGAAAATTGCTCTGAAAAAATGTGTCTGACGTTGTAGTTGGCTTCGATGGTCAAAATTGCTTTAGAAATTATTAGTCTTTAATATTCCGGAAGAATTCATTTAAAAAAATTGTTAGGAACAAAATGGCGTCGATCGAAAGTTGAAATTTTGAGTTGAAAATTTCACAAAATTTTAGTTTTCTGCTCTGAAAAAATGTAGTTTTCAATGTAGCTGGCTTTGATGATCAAAATTACTTTAGAAATTATAAGTCTTCAATATTCCGGAAGAATTAATAAGAAATTGTTGTTAGGAACAAAATGGCGTCGATCGAAAATTGAAATTTTGAATTGAAAATTGCACAAAATTTTAGTTTTCTGCTCTGAAAAAATGTATTTTTCATTGCAGGTAGTTTGGATTGTCAAAATTGCTTTAGAGATTGTTAGTCTTTAGTATTCTGGAAGAATTATTAAGAAAACTTTGTTAGAAACAAAATGGCGTCGATTGAAAGTCAAAACTTTGAATGGAGAATTGCTCAAAATTTTAGTTTTTTGTTCTGAAAAAATGCATCTGTTATTGTAGCTGGCTTCGATGGTTAAAATTTCTTTAAGAATGATTAGTCTTTAGTATCCCGGAAGAATTAATAAGAAATCTTTGTTAGGAACAAAATGGCGTCGATCGAAAGTCAAAATTTTGAATTGAAAATTGCTCTGAAAAAATGTGTCTGACGTTGTTATTGGCTTCGATGGTCAAAATTGCTTTAGAAATTATTAGTCTTCAATATTCCGGAAGAATTAATAAGAAATTTTTGTTAGAAACAAAATGGCGTCGATCGAAAGTCAAAACTTTGAATTGAAAATTGCACAAAATTTTAGTTTTCTGCTCTGAAAAAATGTATTCGTCATTACAGCTGGTTTCGATGCTCAAAATTGCTTTAGAAATTATTGGGCTTCAATATTCCGGAAGAATTAAATAAAAATCTTTGTTACAAACAAAATGGCGTCGATCTAAAGTCAAAACTTTGAATTGAAAATTGCACAAAATTTTAGTTTTCTGCTCTGAAAAAATATAGTTGTCAATGTAGCTGGCTTTGATGATCAAAATTTCTTTAGAAATTATTAGTCTTGAATATTCCGGAAGAATTAATAAGAAATTTTTGTTAGGAACAAAATGGCGTCGATCAAAAGTCAAAACTTTGAATTGAAAATTGCTCTGAAAAAATGTGTCTGTCGTTGTAGTTGCCGTCGATGGTCAAAATTGCTTTAGAAATTATTAGTCTTCAATATTCCGGAAAAATTACTGAGAATTTTTTGTTAGGAACAAAATAGCGTCGATCGAAATTTGAAATTTTGAATTTCAAATTGCAAAAAATTTGAGTTTTCTGCTCTGAAATAATGTAGTTGTCAATGTAGCTGGCTTTGATGATCAACATTGCTTTAGAAATTATTAATCTTCAGTATTCCGCAAGAATTAATAAGAAATCTCTGTTACAAACAAAATGGCGTCGATTGACATTCATTTGCAGAAGCACTTCCGTGATGAGTTTGAATAAATAATAAAACTGTCGCTGTGATAACGATTTCAATTTTAAATAATAAAATGCGCCTTTTTGGTAGATCTGCTAAACGATTTAATACATGCAAGATAATCAACAATTTAACACAACGTCCAAAATAAATGTCAAAATTTAATTAATGGGGAATGTACACACAAAAAATCTCGACTGTGATGGGTCAGAATCGTTTGACCTTGAATTTAGTTCGCGTTTATTCCGTCGCGCTGTATTCCATGAAAATATTGCAACGTTCAAATAGTTATAAAACGATAGTTTTATGTTGATTTTTCGATTTGAAACATCGTTCTTTTAAATTAAGCTTAGGGTTTAGCTAATGTTCCGTTGCGAAATACGCGCGCACAGAAAATATCGTCTATGATCGGTCGATATCGTCTGTCGATGAATTTACTACCGTGGACAAAAAAAATGACACCCCTAATTTTATTAATGTAAATATGACTTTGCAGATTGCAGATTAACGAACAGGTTGCATATTCATATATTCAGGCTACATTTCGTTTTCTTGTATTTATATGACTTTTCATTTGACAAACCGGCAAATGTCAATCTAAGCTCTGGCACAAAATCAAAGCATGTTGGGAGGCAATATCTTTTTAGATTTACTGTATTGCTAGTTATAACTGTCACTGTCAAATATTAACGTTACATAAGTCAAATTCACAACACTAAAAAATAAGAAATAATAGACACATGACAAATTAGGGGTGTCATTTTTTTTGTCCACGGTAGTAGTTCGCGTATATACTGTAAGCTCGGTCGCGCAGTATTCTACAAAAATATTTACAATACAATAATTTTATGTTCATATTTAGATTTTAAACATCGTTTCAATACGCCTTAATGCATAATTTATTTTAAATCAAGTGACGGTTGCGATTCGCACCGCCACGTAAGGTTGCGATTAAAAAAACGGTCGGTAAAGTAGGGGTTGATCGGAAACGAAACATAGCGACGTGTGAAATTTTAACTTCGTACCAGAGTTGAAATAAGAAGTGTTTGAGGTGAGTAATAATCATTGCATTATTTAATACGCATTAACAAGTTGTAGTTTTATCCCGCGCGCATGTACACGTGATTTAATCAATTGTGTATCGGAAACCGGGAGTATCGTTTCATTTCTAACCTTAAACACGTTGTAACGCCATTTTGCCAACGTCATGAGAACATGAAAACTTTGGGTGCTTATAATGATACGAACGGTGTCTGGATGGAATATTCTGCGTCCTAATTCTATCATGAATTAAATTTAATGTTTCATCCTTATTGAGTCGGGGCGGCGCTGCCTCCATTAAAATCCAGCATGGCGCGTACGTCAGACAAAACTGTCGAGAGTTTACCGCGTGGTGCAAAGATTAATCTTGGGGAATTTTCTGATAAACGCACCGTTGATCGTGAACAAGTTCGTCCAGCAACAATCGTACAGATTAGAACGATTTGTGTTCGAAGTGGCAAGCGTTGAGGATTGTCGGGGTTGAACAAGTTCGTCCCGGCGGCCGCCATCTTTGCAAATCGTACAAATTAGACCGATTTACGTTGAAGGATTGTTCGTGGAAGTTATGAAGAGTTACGAATTTAATCATATCACCGAGGGCGAGAACGTTCACGAATTGCTGATAGGTAAGAAAGTAATTTAATTGTATATTTTTTGCTTTTCACAACGCACCAAACAATATGGTCGACGACGTGGCGTTCGTCAAATACCAACCTTTAGAGTAAAAAAAAAATAAACGCGTTGGCAGATTTGAAATGATCTTTAAAGGGGCCCATCCACTGTCGTACATGTTGGACGGACCACGACGTACATGCGAATAGTGTATGGGAACGTTCGGGTAGGACAGACCAAAATTCGAGCGGCGACAGAACTTTTGGTCCGTCCTGCAAATTTGTCCATCCACTATCGTACATGCACGCGCAGACGTGTACGTCGTGCAAAACCGTCCGACATGTAGGACAGGATAGTTTATGGGAGTTATTGTGACGATATCTTATGACGCGGAAAGAATTTCCTGTTAAATCTAATGGCTCTGACCACGTTACAATAATACCCATTATGTCTTAAAGCTTGACGACTTCCCTTCTTCGGTTACGGCGACTCGGCGAGATAACGACTTAACGAAGCATGAATAATTTCAATTTCAGTTAATCCACAGCCGGTCTGGCCGAGAGTAATTTATGCTAACCACCTCTTTGCTTATCAATCCGAGGCGTCCTCTATCATCTTCCCATTTATAAGAGGCGGAAGCAGCGCGTGTAATCCTGCCGTCGTCTCTCCTATCATCGCCTCATTTATAACAGGAGAAAGCTGGAATTGTGGCGATTATATCGTTTCCATCGTCGCGTCGTCGGCGCCTTATTGTGGCGAACGGTTAGGTGTCAATCGGCGATTTCCTTAATTAACATGTTAATTAATAACCGCCGGTGTAGATGTTTACGGGATTGATGGGTGAAAGTTAAGTCACATAATTTAATTTTAAATCTAGTAGCTCTAGCAGTATAATGTTTCTGCGAAAACATTACAATCAATTTTTTGTTATACCAGAATCAACAAGTAAAGTTCCAGTGGATTCTTTATTAAAATACATTTTAATTATAAATCTAGTACCACAACAATCAGTGACGGTTCGCGGGTTTTTTTCTGGTACGGCCGAGGAACAAGAGGTGGTGATACAGATCTTTGCAACCGATCTTACTTCTCTGTATTGCCACCTCTTGTTCCTCGACCGTACCAGAAAAAACCCCGCGAACCGTCACTGACAACAATAGTCGAAATTTTGCAATCGCATTGTTCGCGATGGCTGATGTTACCAATATTTTTCCAACTTAAAAAAAACACTTGTTCTTTTCTCTTATGGGCAGATTCAGCAACGCCTTGCAGGATTGATCTCGCACGTTTAACAGCAGAAGAGAAACGTAATCGTGCCCGTATCAAAATCTAGGTTATGGACCCTCTTTTTTTCGCTCTCTTGCAAAAACCATAAACGCTCGCCCATTACACCATACAAGTATTATTATGATGCCTACGCGCACACACATCCAAAAGTGGACCAATTTTTTTTTTTCGTGCGCCAGGAGAGTGGAAAGCGGCTTGCAGAAATAATCTATCAATCAATGCGCGCGGTGCACTTTTAAAAGTCCTTGTGGCTTATTGTAATAGATAAATAATTTAAATTTTAACCTTAATGTATTTAATAATGGTATTGTTCGGGCACACCTAGCGGCAACGCAGTGTGCGCCCAAAACGAACCAGGTCTGTGTATCGAAGGACGCTTTGGACAAAGTGAGTGCAAGCAAGTGACATGGCTTTCCCACTTATCGGTAAACATTGCATTGTTTTTTTTCTTTTCTGTAAACACAAACACACAAATCTAGAGGGCTGGGATCTGTTTAATTATTTTTCATTAACTTTACACACATAAATTTAGAGGGCGAATAGCCAGTTAGTTACATATCGTATGTTCATTAAAAAAAACCTCAAGTGTGCCATGATTTATTATTTAAAACAATTTAAGTTGGCACACATGTTCGGAATTGACGTACAAAACGTTTACGTCTTCTCTGCGTCGTTTATCACAGCAAATTAATTTCTCGATAGGAACATGCCTGAATTTGTGTTACCAACTTAAATTTTTAAAAATAAAAATTCATGGCGCACTTGAGGTTTTTTTTTTAATGAACATACTTTACTTACGACTATTTTAGAATAAAAAGCCATTCGAATTTAGATCTTGTGTAGCGGTAGATACTACAATTTTTTTCTCGCGAACGGATCCGTGTCAATCGGATGGATGCATGCATAAAATTTCAATAATCATCAGCTGCAGCAATGAATATTTTCATCTGCACGACATCATTGTTTACCAATTCTAATGATCTAACCGTGCTCTTCGGCGTAATGTGGATGCAGGTCAAAAAAAAAACGATAGTAGCACATTTTTAGCATGACATTAACAGCACAGCTTCATCTTGAAATCATGACAACCGAACTATTTACAAAAAAAAATTGATGAATCAAATATCGAAATATTGCATATAAGTTTTTGAATTTTGTAACTTCATTTGTAAGAACCCTGGACGATATTCAACTGATTGGATTGTAGGATAGGGCCCCCCCACCGCCCTCCGTATCCACTTAAAACCTAACCTACAAAACAATGTTTTTTGTGTAGTTGTTTTAAATTTTGCAAAAAAAATATTAAAAATTTCTCAAAAATTTTTCCATTTGAATTTTTTTCAACAATTTTATTTCGAAATTTCGCAAATATTTGCAAAAAAGTTGCATTTTTTATGTTTCTATTGAAATTTTTTGTGTAGTTGTTTTAAATTTTGCAAAAAAATTATTAAAAATTTCGCAAAAATGTTTCCATTTTAATTTTTCTCAGCAATTTTAAGTCGAAATTTCGCAAATATTTGCAAAAAAGTTTCATTTTTTATGTTGTTATTAAAATTTTTTGTGTAGTTTGAAATTTTGCAACACATTTATTCAAAATTTTTCAGAAATGTTTCCATTTAAAATTTTTTTAACAAATTTAATCCGAAATTTAGAAATATTTGCAAAAAAGTTTAATATTTTTTATGTTTTTATTGAGATTTTTTGTGTAGTTGTTTTAAATTTTGCAAAAAAAAATATTAAAAATTTCGCAAAAATGTTTCTAAATAAAAAAATACATTTTGCAATAATTTTATTAGAAATTTCGCAAATATTTGTAAAAAAAGTTGCATTTTTTATGTTGTTATTAAAATTTTTTGTGTAGTTTGAAATTTTGCAACACATTTATTCAAAATTTTGCAGAAATGTTTCCATTTAAAATTTTTTAATTTTTTTAACAAATTTAATCCGAAATTTAGAAATATTTGCAAAAAAGTTTAATATTTTTTATGTTTTTATTGAGATTTTTTGTGTAGTTGTTTTTAATTTTGCAAAAAAAAAATATTAAAAATTTCGCAAAAATGTTTCTAAATAAAAAAATACATTTTGCAACAATTTAATTAGAAATTTCGCAAATATTTGTGATAAAGTTACTTTTTTTGTTTTATTTAAAATTTTTAAAGTTAATAATAATAATAATATAATAACATATTTAACGGGATTCACCCTGTACATTTAAGAATTAATTAGAATGTAAAAAATAAAACAGAATATAAAAATACAAAAGTTAAAATTACAATTTAAAATTTAAAATTGCGACAACTTTGAGATGACAAACAAAAACAAGTCGTCTCAAAGTATGCTACAATTTTATTCAAAATTTTGCAAAAATGTTTCTATTTAAAAAAACATTAAAGTTTCCAACAAATTTATTCAAAATTTCACAAAAATGAATTTTTCAACAATTTTACTTCGAAATTTCGCAAATATTTGTGAAAAAGTTGCATTTTTTATGTTTTTATTTAATTTTTTTGTGTAGTTGTTTTAAATTTTGCATCAAATTTATTAGAAATTTCGCAAAAATGTTTCTATTTGAAAGAAATTAAATGTTGCAACAATTTAATTAGAAATTTCGCAAATATTTGTGCAAAAGTTGCATTTTTTGTTTACATTTAAATTTTTTATGAAGTTCTCTCAAATTTTGCAACAAATTGATTTAAAATTTCGCAAAAATGTTTTCATTTGATTTTTTCTTTAATTTTGCCCTAAATTTAATTCGAAATTTCGCTTATATTTGCGAAAAAGTTTCATTTTTTGTCTCCATTAAATTTTTTTGGATAGTTATAAATAATGCATTTTTTTTTAATTTCGCAAAAAAGTTTCTATTTAAAAAAATTATTAAGTTTTGCAACAATTTTATTTGAAATTTCGCAAATATTTGTGAAAAAAGTTATATTTTGATTTCAAATTTTTTAAAGTTGTTTTCATTTTGCAGCAAATTGATTCAAAATCTCTCCAAAATTTTTCCATTTGAAGTGTTCTTAAATTTTGTATCAAATTTACTTCAAAATTTTACAAATATTTGTAAAAAAGTTGCATTTTTATGTTTCTATTTCAATTTGCTTTAAATTTTGTAACAAATTTCCTCGAAATTTTGCGAAAATGTTTCTATTTGATTTTTTTACAAAAAAATTAATTCAAAATTTCGCAAATATTTGTGAAAAAATAGCATTTTTATGTTTTTATTTATTTTATGATTAAAAATCTCGTCAAAATGTTTCCATTTGAAGTTTTTTTTTTTAATTTCGTAATAAATTTAATTCAAAATTTTACAAATATTTGTGAAAAAGTAGCATTTTTATGTTTCTATTTCATTTTGCTTCAAATTTTGCAACAAGTATACTCGAAATTTAGCGAAAATGTTTCTATTTGATTTTTTTTTTAATTTTCCAACAAATTTAATTAAAAATTTGTGAAAAAGTTGCATTTTTTATGTTTCTATTTCAATTTGCTTTAAATTTTGTAACGAATTTACTCGAAATTTTGCGAAAATGTTTCTATTTGATTTTTTTTAAATTTTGCAACAAATTTAATTTAAAATTCCGCAAATATTTGTAAAAAAATTACATTTTTATGTTTTTATTATATTTTTTGTAAAATTTTGCAACAAATTTATATGAATTTTCGCAAAAATAAATGTTCACATTTTATATTTTGCAGTTCCGAATTTTGAAGAAATCAACGCTTATTCAATTTTTGAGTGCTCAAAATTGGTATTTTTGTGTTTGGTGATGATTATTGGCAAAATTTTGTGATTTATGTGCTTGGGGTTTATTGTAACATGAAAGCTCAATCATTTCTGAATAATTTTGTAAAAGCTGGAAGTCCGCACTTGTTTTGAATTTTGAAGAAATCAACGCTTCTTCGATTTTTGAGTGCCTAAAATGGGTAATTTTGTGTTTGGTGATGATTTTTGGCAAAATTTTGTGATTTATGTGTTTGGGGTTTATTGTAACATGCAAACTTAATAATTTCTGAATAATTTTGTGAAAGTTGGAAGTCGGCACTTGTTTCGAATTTTGAAGAAATCAACGCTTACTCGATTTTTAAGTGCTTAAAATTGGTATTTTTGTGTTTGGTGATGATTATTGGCAGAATTTTGTGATTTATGTGATTGGGGTTTATTGTAACATGAAAGCTCAATCATTTCTGAATAATTTTGTGAAAGTTGAAAGTCCGCACTTGTTTCAAATTTTGAAGAAATCAACGCTTACTCGATTTTTAAGTGCTTAAAATTGGTATTTTTGTGTTTGGTGATGATTATTGGCAGAATTTTGTGATTTATGTGTTTGGGGTTTATTGTAACATGAAAGCTCAATCATTTCTGAATCATTTTGTAAAAGTTGGAAGTCGGCACTTGTTTCGAATTTTGAAGAAATCAACGCTTACTCGATTTTTGAGTGCTTAAAATTGGTATTCTTGCGTTTGGTGATGATTATTGGCAAAATTTTGTGATTTACATGCTTGGAGTTTGTTGTAACATGAAAGGTCAATCATTTCTGAATAATTTTGTGAAAGTTGAAAGTCGGTACTTGTTTCGAATTTTGAAGAAATCAACGCTTAAAATTGGTATTCTTGCGTTTGGTGTTGATTATTGGAAAAAAACACACAGTTGCTGCAGAAATAATACACGTGATCATTGGGATAAGATATTTAAAAAAAAAACTTACCTCTTAAGAAAAATGCCTAAGATTCCGATAAATCCTTGAGACTCGAATCTGCAAAGCAAATCGAAAACTGCATAAAAATCAAGCGACCGATAAATCAAGGGACACGATAATAAATCTCCGGGGGAACCTTCGGTGTGATCGTAACGCGTGACTCTAATTAACGTTTCGATTAAATGCGACAATTACAGCGGCTAGAAAAAAAAATTGTAATTGATAAGTGGCCGTTTCTTAATAGCCGATAATTGATTAATTGCGGGTGCTAGAAAGTCGTCTCGTTAGTCGCTCGATCGAGCCCGTTAAAAAGTGGTCGATTTGTAATTAGCGCCACGTCGGTAAAATTAAATTATTTTTAATCAACAGAAATCATAGTAATGATAATAAATCTTGTACGGAAAGGTAAAAAAAAAATCGATTAAAGCTACGTGCACACTTTCCGAAATCGGACGGATGGCACGCATCGGAAAAAATTGCTTAACGCAGTTGTAAACGTATCGGTACGGCATGGAACGGATAAATGTGCGTTGATTCGTTTACAACTGTGTTAAGCAATTTTATCCGATGCGTGCCGTCCGTCCGGTTCCGACAAGTGTGCGCTTACCTTTAGTTGGTAAGTATTTAAAAAAAGGTAGTGATGACTCATTGTGAAATTTCACCTTTTTTTTTAATGAACAGAAATAATAATCAATTTTGTACGGAAAGGTAAAAAGGTTTCGGATTAAGTTGCTAAATATTTCAAAAGAAAAGTAGTGATGATTTATCTTCAATTCGGTGATGCGGCCACTCGTGGATTTGTTATCGCGCAAACTTCACCCTCAGTTGTCACGACATTTTGTGATGGCTCTACTCATTAAAAGAAATCTAAACTACTTTTCTGGCTAATGCCATGACGAATTGTGTAAGATATTATTTGTTAATTTAGCACCAATAAAGAATACTAATATTTATGCAATTCTTTTGTGAAGAAAAATTCTTCGTATGCCTAGTTTGAACATAAAATAGACTAACGGCCAGTTTTGTAATCTCGCGCAATCTATAAATCAGGCCTTAATCCATATGGAAATAAACAATTATGCACTTTTACGCTGAACATGAAAAACGGCGTACGTTAATGCATGGACGCTCATAAAGGTTTATAATTCCTGTGAAACGTTAAAATGTGATCGTTTTACGGTAACAGTAATTAATAAACGCCAATCGCAAGGTTCGCGTTCGCGCGCGTGAATACATGAATAAAACAATATTCTCGTATCCGTCCGACGCTCACCATAATTGAATGTATCGTATGCAGCCATGTGTACACGCATACGCGTATTTGGTTGCATATGGTGATATAATAAAAGGATATACTTTCCGTGTATAGGATTTTATTTGATCATCAATCACTTCGATTTAAAAGATTACGACCGTTACCGGAGAGAAATTGTAGAAATTATAGAAGACGGCGAAATTTCCCCGGTAGTGAAAAAATGCGTTTGCATTATTATTCACGGCGATTATATCAGTGAAAGTTGGAGTCTCGTGTGGAGTTAATGTTGATTGAATAATTGCGGGCACGATTACGGTTGAGGTGAGGAGGTGGACCAGTTGTTTGTTTAAATGGAAGTAATTTGCTCTCGGGAACAATAAGAGGAAGCGATTTTTATGTCCGAGTTCTGTAATTGAAGTACAATGTGAAAGTTACGTTTTTCTTCATCCCAAACGTATTTATTTACGCCCCTAGGGCGTTCTCAGTTGTAGGGCAACGCTTCCCAAACTTATTACAGCCACGGAGCAGTTACGGCCCGCGGGGCAACTCACGGCACGGCTGAGGTAGCAGAGGCAGGATCGGTCTGCTGCCTCTGCTATCTCAGCCCTGCTACATCACGAATAAATTTAAAATTAAGTTCACTTGTTGCAGACGCATTAAATAAATCGATGACATCACTTTGCGTAGTTCTGTAGAATTATCTTGAGGATTCGTCGGCAGGTTTTTGCTATACGAAGGTGTCCGCGGCAGTGGACTGAGGTAGCAGAGGCAGCAAACCGACCCTACCTCTGCTACCTCAGCCCTACCATGAGTCACTGCCGCGGACCCCTTCGTAGCAGCAAAAACCTGCCGACAAATCCCCAAGAGAACTCTACAGAACTACGCAAAGTGATGTCATAGATTTATTTAATGCGTCTGCAACAAGTGAACTTTATTTTAAATTTATTCATGATGTCATAGGTTAGCCAAGACACCGTAAACCGCCCAACCTCCTCGTTTAAGCGAGTGATAAACAAATTTAATTGCGTATCATGGCAACCGTTCATTTTTTTTTGTTGTTTTTCCACGACGCGCCATAATTAAGAGTTTATGGCGGCCGTTCGCATCGCGTGGAATTGTTCTTGGGTTACTTACCGTGAAATTATGATACATAATCGCCTCTTATGTAACGGTGACACGGATACGTGGCTTTGTTTGTGTTGCACAGAATTACTGAAACGTGGATAATCTTTCATTTTTTTTCTTTGTGTTCGAGTTGAAAGATGTTACGTTCGAGTTTTGTTTTAATGATACATAAATGTTATTCGGGCGGTGGAGTTGTGAAAATTTCCAATAATTTCGGCGACGCGAAAAAAATTGAAAAACAATTGCCACCGACGTTAAACTTTCTGGAATAACTGCGAATGCGTTCGAGATTATGTTTTCGTGAAAATCCATCAACACCCCTTCACCGGATTTTGAAATATTTTCATTTGATCGGGCGGTGGTGGAGTTGCGAAAATTTCTAATAATTTCGGCAACGCGAAAAAAATTGTTTAAAATAACTCCTGAATGGACTATATGCGGTATGTTTTATTAGCCAGCGTGCAAATGCGAGCATGTGGTGGCATACGATGTGATATAATGACAACTGTAAAGAGCAAAAATAGATTTTTTATACACCAAATTCTCCCAGATTCAAATTTCCCGCCACTAAATTCTCCCATATTTGAAGTTACCGCCACAGAATACTCCTAGATTTGAATTTCCAGTCACCGAAATTCCCTCTGGTTTTTCCACATTGGTAGCTATTTTGCGCGCGCAGTGTTGTCATTTTTACTTCCGGCTTTCCGGGAAGGCTTGTAATCGGCTATTATACTCTTTTCTCCAGTTCAAGCTTTGAGTATTACCACTTCGTATCCAGCTCCGTTTAGATCATTACGAGGCTAACGTTTAATGAAAGCATTTCGAAAAGAAAAAAAATCCATTACCCGAAACAGTCGACAAAACCCGTAACCCCGGCACAGATACTTCACTCACGATATATTAAAAAAAAAAAAACGGTATTAACGGCACAAAGGATTTCGCTTCTAGATGCTGCCGCAACAATTACGGGCCGAAAACCGAGGCGGCAGAATCGGACATCGTTATCTTCGTCTCTGGCGTTGTCTTAACGTAATTATCCGTCCACGTGATGCCAGAAGAAATTGCAAGCAGCGTGCAAGTCATAAGGCTGTAATTTAGCGCTCGTGCAAACAAAAAAGCTCGCAGCAGCAGCAACGACGACGAGATGAAGAACAACAACGCCGAGAGATCCGCATCGGTTTAATTAATCAACGTTGAGTGGAGTTTACTTTGTTTTCGTTCAGTGAAATTTGAAAGTAAACGTGCACAAAAGCAGCCGAGGACAATCGATGAAAAGTTGAGCGATTAATTAGATTTTGTTTGAACTGTTCTGTTATCCTTTGTTTTTCATTCGGATAATTCTGACGCAAAAATTTGCAAATCCAAAACATTTTCACTATTTTGCATATTCTCGCACGTTTAGATGGGTAGCGCTTCAACTGTCAGTTGATTCACCCAACTACATACACACATTTACTTCGCGGATATGTTTCCTATTATTCTTTGTTTTTCTATTACAAAATTCTGAAGCAAAAATTTGCAAACCCAAAAATATTCACCTCTAGTCGAATTACCTTTGAATATTCTCACACGTTTAGATGGACACGATTTAACTGTCAGACGCCATGATTTACCCAACTGCATACACACAGTTACTTCGCGGATATGTTCCCTATTATTCTTTGTTTTTCCATCGCAAAATTTTGCAAACCCAAAAATATTCACCTCTGGCGGAATTCCCTTTGAATATTCTCGCACGTTTAGATGAACGCAATGTGGCAACATCGCTTTAACTGTCAGCCGCCACGATTCACGCAATTGTTGGATACACGCGGATTTCTCGCGAATTTCTTATCAACAACAAAGCGCATTCTAGAAACGGAATCAAATAATAATTTCGAACAATAATTTACTCATAATTCATGCAGTAATCGCGGCCGTTTCCCACGCCGAGTTATCGTTTCCTCATCCGGATATCTCTTCGACATCACGCCCTGAAATTTATTGTGCGATGGGCGCGCGAGAGGGCCCAAAAAAGGCCGCAGCGCCATTTCACGGTTTGCTGCCTCCGCGGTTTCCAGAGTACAGTTCGCGGGCGATACTCGAATTATCAACCGTGAAGATCGTGTGTACCGGCCGGCTGTGTGTACATTTTCTTGGCCGCGTTGCGGTTTCGTAATTAAACAATTTGTCTCGTGCAGTGGTGTTTTGCAACGCCTGTGGCGACGGGTTGAGGAATATCTTCAAGCAAAAGGTACACGTGGTAGTAAAATCAGGTCCATCTCCTACAATCTAAGAGTTTGTATGTTTCATTTGTGAAAGCGAAATTGCATTTCTTCCAGAGATGGCTTCCTTGATACTCATGACTCATGCTGCGGCCGAGGTAGCAGAGGTAGGGTCGGCTGTAGAGACTGCACCTCTACCATAAGTCACCCCGCGAGCCGTCACCGGTAAACGCGAACGACCTCAGCTGTCGATGTGCCTAAAATCCAACATCTTTCTCTCTCAGCTTCCTCCATGAACCACCACCGATTTCCATTATCGTAGTTTTTTACTTTGTAATTTTTAAAACGCCTTGCTTTTCCACGCAACACACTTTACCACCACCGCCCGCTCTGAGCGTTGCAAAATTCTATATCGCGTGACGTAATTTAATGTCGGACATATCTGACATCGGACAGTTGTCGCGAAACTTACAATTCAATAAAACGTGGAATTACAAGCTTTTATCTCTGACAAATGATGACAAACGTTGATTGTCCGGCCGTTGCGCGCGATTTATTCGCGACGGCGACGACGACGACGGCGGGATTATTATTTCAAAACAATGGCCGCACCGCATTGGTTTTGCAACGTTTTGATTTGTTACGGGGCCCGTTCTTTATCCGTTGCTCGAACACCATGACCGGGCGCACCGGAGGCCCGAGCGCGGAACCTTGGGGGAGCGCGAAAGGTGGCCTTCGCGAAATTGTTGCGTGAAGATCATATGGGCCACGCAGAAATCCAGAAAGTTCCATCGCGGATGATTCACGGCCCCAATTAATCGTCCGCGTGAATGAATTATGCGACGGCAGCGTTCACAATTTCCAATTAACTCTCGGGCGAAGGCGGATAAGAAGAACGAACGCTCTCGCGATCCGCAACAACGTGTAATTACCGAAATTGCCAAACTTCTAAGGCGAGACACGACTCCGCCGGGCCGCGCCGCGCCGTCTAAGACACGATTTATCGTCTCTCTCTCGGAGGTGGTACACCTTCGGACCGGACTTGATGATACCCTCTTGTTCTTCGCTGATTTATAAACGCGCTCAATATGCAAACTAGGTCCGCGGCGCGTAATTGCTCCTGTCGAATTGTTGCCAGTTGAAAGTTTATTGGTATTTGGCGAGTGAAGGAAAGATAAACTGGTTCCAAACAAACAAACAAGGAACTGATACAAAAGTAAATTAGAATTCTTCTAATCTTCACATCTCCACCGCCCGATCAAGTTTAACGTCGATGGCAATTGTTTTTCTATTTTTTTCGCGTCGCCGAAATTATTAGAAATTTTCACAACTCCACCGCTCGATCAAAAGAAAATTTTTCAAAATCCGGTGGAGGGGTGTGGATGGATTTTAACGAAAACATTATCTCGAATGCATTTGCAGTCATTCCTGAAAGTTTAACGTCGATGGCAATTTTATTTAATTTAACTCGTGACTGACAGCGCTAAATAGTAAGTTTAAAGCAGGTACTCACTGCTGTCAATCATCGGTGACTGACGCGGCCCCATTGGAATACTTCAGGCTGCAGTAACGCAATCGGGAATTTTGAAGCAAGTAATTTTTGCTTTAGATTTATTTTGAAGTAGGCTGTGAAAAGTAATTTTCACTCCCGTTTATCAAATAAGCACATCTTTCATATTTTTATAGAAACACTTATAATTGTGCGATTGCTCAAGAGAGGGCGCCACTTGTATTCGTAGATTGATTATTAAACGTCCAACGTGTAATTGTGTGATTACTCAAGAGGTGGCGTCACTTGTATTCAGCGATTGATTATTAAACGTTCAACGTCCAAAGTGTCAATGTCCAACGTCCAAAGTGTCAATGTCCAACGTCCAAAGTGTCAATGTCCAACGTCCAAAGTGTCAACTTCCAACGTCCAAAGTGTCTACGTGTCAACGTCCAATATGTAATTGTGTAATTACCCAAGAGATGGCGTCACTTGTATTCAGCGATTGATTATTAAACGTCCAACGTCCAAAGTGTCAATGTCCAACATGTAATTCTGCGATTCCCTAAGAGGTGGTGTCACTTGTATTCTTTGATTGATTATGTGGCGATCGAATTCACACCCGATTTAAATTGTTCGGTATTCGTTTGTTCACGCTTATATAAGTCGCTTGCCTGGTTGACAGGATTATAATCTGTCAGACTTCGAATCAAATATAAAGGAACCTTATTGATAAGTCGTCTGCCATTGACTCCACAATTATTAAACGTCCAACGTGTCAGCGTCCAACGTCCAAAGTGTCAACGTCCAACGTGTCAACGCCCAACGTGTCAATGTGTAATTATGCAATTCCCCAAAAGGTGGCGTCACTTGTATTTGGCGATTTTCATATTACCATTTCTCTTCATGAAGAGTATTCTCGTCAAAAACAGTAAAATATAAAAAAATGGCAGAAAACTTATATCGAGTGGGTACTCGTTATAACACAAAATATTGCCATTTTTTATGACGAGTATACTCATCAAACACAACTAACTGGTTAAACGTTCAAAGTGTCAACGTCCAACGTCTTGAGCGATTCCTCAAGAGGTGGCATCACTTGTATTCGGCGATTGGTTATTAAACGACCAACGTGTCGACATCTGACGGGCAAAAGTCCAACGTTCTAACGTCAAACGCGTCAACGTCCAATGTGTCAAAGTTTAAAGTCCAACGTTTCAACGTCCAAAGTGTCAACGTCCAACTTGACAACGCACAACAACCAATATGTTAACGTTAAAAGACCAACGACCAATGTGTTAACGTATCACGTCCAATGTGTTAACGTCCAACGTGTCAACGTCCAAAGTGTAATTTTGCAACTACCCAAGAGGAGGTGTCACTCGTAGTAGGTGGTTGAGTATTAAACGTCCAACGTGTTAACGTATAACGTGTCAACGCCCAAAGTGTCAACGTACAACGTCCAAAGTGTAATTGCGCGATTACCCAAGAGGTAGCGTCACTTGTATTCTGCGATTTATTATTAAACGAACAACGTGTCAACATCCAACGTGCAAGTGTCCAACGTCCCTACGTCCAATGTTTCATCGTTTAACGTCCAACGTTCCAACGTCCGTATCATCCAGCACCTAACGTGTTAACGTCTAACCTCCAAGGTGTCAACTCTCAACGTCCAAAATGTCCAATGTTTAATTGTGCGATTCCCAAAGAAATAGCGTCACTTGTATTCGGCGATTTATTATTAAACGACCAACATGTCAACATCCAACGTGCAAAAGTCTAACCTTCCTACGTCCAAAGTGTCAACGTCCAACGTCCAATGTGTCATCGTTTAACATCCAACGTTCAGCGTGATAACGTCTAACGTCCAAAGTGTCAACTCTCAACGTCCAAAATGTCCAACGTTTAATTGTGCGATTCCCCAAGAGATGACGTCACTTGTATTCGGCGATTTATTATTAAACGACCAACGTGTCAACATCCAACGTGCAAAAGTCCAACGTTCCAACGTCCAACGTGTCAACATCCAACGTCCAAAGTGTAATTGCGCGATTACCCAAGAGGTAGCGTCACTACGTCATTCGGCAATTGATTTTTAAACGACCAACGTGTCAATGTCTAGCGTGTCAACGTCCAACGTCCAAAGTGTCAACTCTCAACGTCCAAAATGTCAACGTTCAACGTCCAACGTTTAATTGTGCGATTCGCCAAGAGGTGGCGTCACTTGTATTCGGCAATTGATTTTTAAACAACCAACGTGTCAACATCCAACGTGCCAACGTATAAAATGTCAACATCCAACATGTAATTGTGCGATTCGATAAGAGGTGGTGTCACCTGTATTCGGTGATTGATTATTAAACGTCCAAAGTGCCAACGTCCAACGTGTTAACGCCCAACGTGTCAACGCCCAATGTGTCAACGTCTAAAGTGTAATTTCACGATTACCCAAGAGGTGGCGTCACTTGTATTCGGCGATTTATTAAATTTATTAAACGGCCAATGTGTCAACATCCAAAGTGTCAACTCCCAACGTCCAAAGTGTCAACACCCAACGTCCAACGTTTAATTGTGCGATTCCCCAAGAGGTGGCGTTACTTGTATCCGGCGATTGATTACTAAACATCCAACGTCCAAAGTGTCAACGTCCAAAGTCTAATGTGTAATTGTGCGATTCCTCAAGAGGTGGCGTCACTTGTATTCGGTGATTTATTAAATTTATTAAAAGACCAATGTGTCAACATCCAAAATGTCAACGTCCAAAGTGTCAACACCCAACGTCCAATGTTTAATTGCGTGATTCCCCCAGAGGTGGCGTTACTTGTATCCGGCGATTGATTACTAAACATTCAACGTCCAAAGTGTCGACGTCCAACGTCCAATGTGTAATTGTGCGATTCCTCAAGAGGTGGCGTCACTTGTATTCGACGATTTATTAAATTTATTAAACGACCAATGTGTCAACATCCAAAATGTAAACGTCCAAAGTGTCAACTCCCAACGTCCAACGTTTAATTGTGCGATTCCTCAAGAGGTGGCGTTACTTGTATTCGGCGATTGATTACTAAACATCCAACGTCCAAAGTGTCAACGTCCAGCGTCTAATGTGTAATTGTGCGATTCCTCAAGAGCTGGCGACACTTGTATTCGGCGATTTATTACATTTATTAAACGACCATTATATAATTTATTAAACGACCAACATGTCAACATCGAACGTGTAAAATTCCAACGTTCCTGCGTCCAAAGTGCCAACGTCCAACGTGTCAACGTCCAATGTGTCATTGTTTAACGTCCAACGTTCCAAAGTGTCAACGTCCAAAGTGTAATTGCACGATGACCCAAGAGGTAGCGTCACTTGTGTTCGGCGATTGATTTTTAACACACAAGAAGTATTTTTGTAAAATGTCAAAAAAAGTTTTCTCTGTTTTTAAGTTTTATTTTATAATATGAGTAAGAATGTGCTTATTTAATTTAACTCGTGACTGACAGCGCTAAATAGTAAGTTCAAAGCAGGTACCCACTGTCAATCATCGGTGACTGACGCGGCCCCATTGGAATACTTCAGTGTCAGCCACCGGTGACTGACAAACCGGTCAACGTGTTAAACGACCAACGTCCAAGGTCCAAAGTGTCAACTCTCAACGTCTAAAATGTGAACATCTAACGTCCAACGTTTAATTGTCCGATTCCGCAAGAGGCGGCGTCACTTGTATTAGTGATTTCTTATTAAACGACCAACGTGTCAACATCCAACGTGCAAAAGTCCAACATTTCTACGTCCAAAGTGTCATCGTTTACAGTCCAACGTGTCAACGCCCAACGTCAACATTCAACGTCCAATGTGTTAATATTTAACGTCTAACGTCCAATGTGTCATCGTTTAACGTCCAACATTCTAACGTCCAACGTGTCAACGTCCAACGTCAACATTTAACATCCAATGTGTTAACGTTTAACGTCCAATGTGTCAACGTTTAATGTCCAATGTGTCATCGTTTAACGTCCAACATGTCAACGTCCAACGTCAACATTTAACATCCAATGTGTTAACGTTTAATGTCCAATGTGTCAACGTCCAATGTATTATCGTTTAATGTCCAACGTTCTAACGCCCAACGTGTCAACGTCCAACGTCAACATTTAACATCCAATGTGTTAACATTTAACGTCCAATGTGTCAACGTTTAATGTCCAATGTGTCAACGTCCAACGTCCAATGTGTCATCGTTTAACGTCCAACGTTCTAACGTCCAACGTGTCAACGTGTCAACGTCCAACGTCAACATTTAACATCCAATGTGTTAACGTTTAACGTCCAATGTCTCAACGTTTAATGTCCAACGTCCAATGTGTCAATAAGTTTCCTGTTTCTTCGTTAAATTCCAAGCCCAACGAGGCACAACCTTAACCCTGGATTAAACTCGAACGCGTTAGCCCACTAAATAGGGAAGAGCCCTTTAGTGCACGCGAAGATTAGACTTCATCGCAACATTCGACATGATTCGGTCGATTTAAAAATTGCGATCGAAATCAAATTTTCCCGCGCACTTTGCCACGTTACGTCACTTCGCGCATCTGCAGCACTAGGGGGTTACCCCAGTCATTCGCGCGTAAGAAACAGATTTTCGTAAAATGAAACAGCCCGGGTCACCCCTCCACGTCCAGTTTGATGATCCTAATTTTTTTTTTTTACACATAATGTAAATCAATTGTAACTTTCCACGCTCGATTATGAGTCATTGACACCGGCCCGACTCGCTTATACATACACGTAACACTCCATTTACAATGTAAATTCGCATCTCGAACCGGGGAAGACATTGATTTACGGCGTGCGTTTTCCTCACCTCGCCTTCTCGATGGGCGTCGACCGTCACGCGAACATGTGTAACACACACAAACGCGCGCGCAAACACGGCGAAATTCAATGCTCTCGCGAATTGGGTTAAGTAAGGCGCTCATTAATCGGCATCAATTATATCCCGGTTCGAAGGACCGTGACCGCGCTCGCCGCCGCCGCCTCTGTTCTATCACCGAATTAATTAGACGGCCGTCTGTGAGTGAGTGGGTGGGTGGGTGTTTGGTGTGTGTGTGAAGATCCTGGCACTAGTCTCCTTGATTCAATTTAACGGTTGCGTCATCGTTTGGGTAATTTCAGTAAACTGGTCCGGATTTTCATTCACGGTAAAGTTTTATAAATTGGTGATGTGTTTTGTTTGTATGGTTTTAAAATAGTTATTTAAGCAACAAGGAACGTAAGGACGTATTAATATTTGAGGTAGGCGAATACGTCGCCTGCCGAAAATGTTAATTGTCATTACGTTCCGTGTTGCTTATTAATTTTTTCCGCTACCGCTTAAAAAAGATCAGAAAATATTCTAAAATACGGCTTGTAACATTTTTAAAATTTTTATAGTCACCTATGCGTCCCATGGCAACCCAGCAACCGAGAAAACAATGTCGAATTTTGTTTGTTTGTGTCAATCCAGTGACAGTTGTTGCGGGCATGGATGCAAACGAAGCGGCGAATATTGCGTGTTAGAACCTGTTACCGACAAAATCGAAAAAGGTATGTGCCCTGTTACGATTCTTTTAAGCAGTGGTTATGTAAAAAGGATGCCGATGCTATAGGTATAGACGAAAATGTGTTGCTCGCCTATATGTTGGAGCGTTACGTTTCTGTTTATTATTTCCCTAAGTTCCGTCGCCAAGGACAACAAAACAGCACGAATGTTATCAGCCACTTACGGTACCTGTAACTATGGATGCAATGCTTATTTACGTTGTCGGTAGCGGAAAAATATATTTATATTGCGGTTGATGAGAGCGCGAGCATCTGTTCGCTGGATCACGAGTGGTGAGAGTTCGATTCCCCGTCAGGGCGGAATATTTTTTTGGACAAGCAATAATGATTATGCTTTGATCAATGGATATTTCCGTGCACGTTATTTTCATGCGTTTACTCTCTCTACGTTAGTTAAATTAGACGCAATAATATGTTGTCCAAGGCGAGAAAATTCAAAACGCGAAGATTCATTGATCAAACTGTATCAACGCTTGCTTGATTCACAGATAACATATTTATACATAAAGGGCCGAGAAAAACGGTACAAGTAGTTTTGTAGTCCCGTACATCTTCGTGAGTTGTTAATATTTTTAGATAATTATTTATGATCGAACTTCAATACATGCGTCGTTAAAAACTCATTTTTTAAGGCTCGTAAAATTAGAATTCAGTGTGTGTGTACCATTAAGGCGAGTAAGTAAGAACCATTATAATCAGATTGTGAGGGGATAATACCGTGTGGGCACTTATGTCGTTCCATTGTTGGTGATATGAATGCGCTCCTAACAAACCATTTAAATGCCCGTGTCAAGTGTCGTCGGTTTACCCCGGAGCTGATTGCGTGCACAAGAGGACTTAATTCGACCAACAACAACAAAAAAATTGTTAATGACTTATTGTGTGTATGATGCAGACACGGGGCCAATTAACGGTGGTAATTTTACCTGCGGTAATTCGGATTTTATGGTTTTCCGAACGTGAAAGGGGGGATTAGTTTTTAAGTCGATTTTGGGATTGCGGCGTTCAGATAAAATCTGGGACGGGTTCGTGTCCTACCTGCCCGTCGGAGTCATTTGCATTTTAAATTAGATCTCGTGTCGCCGTCCACTCGAGGGATGTCACGTAATTTTCGAAATGCTGAAGCGGGATCGTAAAAATCAGGGCCGATCCTAGACCCTTGGCTGCCCGCGTGCAAATGATGAGTTGGCCGCCCCCTTACGTGCAGTAAAACATTTCTTGGGGCGGGGGGCTTTTATTTTTCAATTCGAAAAATGTAAAAATCCTCTGTAATAATAATAACCGTTTATTCCCCAATTACAGAGAAATGTAACATAATTTAATTTATCCAATTAATTAACAAAAATTAAAATAAGATAAGTAATATTTGTGTAAAGTTTTAAAGTAGAAACATATGTCAGAGCATATACACATATTTCAAATTTGAAATATATTTGGTTTGAATTGAAAGAAGAAATGACTAAAGAATCTGCAAGTAATCCCGGACTGCCAGATGTATTTTTGCATTGTACAATTAACCAAGCCCCGACCCTCTCTTACGACCACAGCCGCCAGATTCCAGAGAACGGGCTATACCTAAATCCTTAACAGGACAGGCCCCATGTACACCATCTTTGGAGTTGTGACATGGTAGGAAACCAGGTTTGAAACTTTGGTTCAAATTGCTGAATAGATGTATATTCATATCGAAGGAGCAAAGGACGAACATGGATCTGAAGGCCATTAAAGGAATCCTCATCGGCTATGATAACGACGACGGAGATAAGATCTACAGTGAAGAGGACAAGCTCTATAGATCCAAGATCTTCGAAGATAAATTGATGGAAAAAAGAGGTTGCTATACTCCCAAGAACGACAGCAAACCCCGAATTGAAGAAGACGAGGATGTAAAAGTCAGAGAACTGGATGACAGTGACAGTGATTTGACCATTTTAAAAATGCCGGAAGCCAATAAAGTAGAGAATGATTGCAAGACTATGCGAAAACTACGCAACCGAGTGGATCTTACAGCTCCACAGAAATTCCAAGATTATGTGATGCTCACATGACGACCTTCGAGGAACCAGATACCTACAACGGCGCCACAAAGTAAAAACAAACGCCGATGAATCTTTTGGCAAATTCAAGGCCAGATTAGTGATCAAAGGTCTTTCGCAAAGAAGAGGAGTAGATTATGATCAAATCTTCAGTTATTACTATTCGAACGCTACTCAGTGTTGATCTAAATTCTAAGACAATACTTTTCGAGATATTTTTTATGCAATTTCATCAATTATGGCTAAATTAGCAAATCGCTCTTTTGATATAGTTGACCGTAAATAATTTTTAATTGATTTTAATTTGGAAAAACTCCTTTCGCCGGAAGCCACGGTTATCGATATTATTAAAAATATTCTTAGACTAATACTGAAATTTCGAAAATAAGGAACTAACAATGGAAGTAACCCAATTGTTCCTCTCCGATTTTAATAAAATTTGGTGGATTTGTAGAGGGGGTCAAAATATTCGATACTTATTTTTTTTTGTTTCGGCTAAAAAAACATGTTTAGGGGATGAATACGCGCCTCGAAAATCAGCCATATTTTTGTTTTTACTTTCTCCGTTACGAAGTACGAGAAAGTATTGTGATCGTGATTTTTTTTTCAAAATTTTTTTTTACGGAAATATCCGTTTTGGAGTCCCTAGATGCCATTTCAACAATTTCTGGAAAAAAAAATTTGTGTCTGTCTGTGTGCGCTGTATCTCAAAAACCAATAGAGCAATTGATATGAAACTTTAAACATAAGTCTTATTTGATAATCCGAAGAACTGAAAAGCTTTTGGTAAAATTTCGTACACCGAAAGTGGGTGTTTACCTTAACTGTTTTTTGTTTTTTGCCAATATATTCTTAAATATAAAAAATATCACAAAAACATTTAAACAAACATCGAAGAAAACAAAGAAATGAATAGCTTTTGCTTGAAAATATTTTTCATAAAATCATTGCTATTCGAGAAAAAAATTTATTAATTTTTTTTAATTTTTGGTTTATAATTATGAAACGATAATAGTTACAGCAATTTTATGTGAATAATAATTGTAGAGAATGCCAAAATGAACAACTTCTAAAGAATAAGTTTTTTACGAAATCTTGTTAGTTTTCGAGTAAACCCAGTTTTTGAATTTGAAGTATAATTTTTCCATCATTCATGATTTTGACGTTTTAAACGTCAGTTTCATCCGAGTTTACGCAACGCTCGATGTACATTTAAAATATGATTTCCATTGAAAATAAACCCATGAAAACGTAAATATAAAGTCGGAGAAAGTAACATGATGGCCACATCACCATTTTTTGGCTATAACTTCAGAACAAATTTTAATAGCGTAAATGTACAAAATTTCAAATTCTATCCACTGTATTATATTACATTCGTTAAAAAAATCATATACAGGGTGTTTCAAATTCGAGGCTCACCATGGGGATCTGGCTTATTAGAAGAGATAGAGGGTATGTTTAAATTTGGCATTTTTGCAGAATTTTAATTCTGATTAATAATCCACTGAAAAAATACTTAAATCGTTTTGTTTTTGAGTTAAGCCCAAAAAACTGAAAAACTGATTTTCGTTTTTTCTTTATACCTTCCTTATTTGAGATGATATTTAAAAACGGTAAACGAGATCCCTATGGTGACTCTCGAATTTGAAACACCCTGTATAAAGACTTAAACGACGATTACCAAAACTAGTTTGATAATTGTTTGCAAACGTAGAATCCAAATATATATCCATACATTTTCTTTAAATAAAACCTTTCCGTTAAAAAAAAAGGTTTTATGTTCTATAGTGGAAAATACGAAAATTGAGTTTTATAACTACTTAATTTTTACTTTCTCCGTTACGAAGTACGAGAAAGTATTGTGATCGTGATTTTTTTTTCAAAAAATTTTTTTACGGAAATATCCGTTTTGGGGTCCCTAGATGCCATTTCAACAATTTCTGGAAAAAAAAAATTGTGTCTGTGTGTGTGTTGTGTGTGTCTGTCTGTGCGCGCTGTATCTCAAAAACTAATAAAGCAATTGATATGAAACTTTGAACATACGTCTTATTTGATAATCTGAAGAACTGAAAAGCTTTTGGTAAAATTTCGTACACCGGAAGTGGGTGTTTACCTTAACTGTTTTTTGTTTTTTGCCGATATTTTCTTAAATATAAAAAATATCACAAAAACATTTGAACAAATATTGAAGACAATAAAGAAATGAGATTATTTTGTTTGAAAACATTTCTCATAAAATCATTTTTATTCGAGAAAAAAATTTATTAATATTTTTTCGTTTTTGGTTTATAAATATGAAACTATAATAGTTACAGGAAATTTATATGAATAATAATTGTAGAGAATACCAAAATGAACAACTTATTAAGAATAAGTTTTTTTCGAAATCCCTTTAGTTTTTAAGTAAACTGAGTTTTTGAATTTGAAGTATAATTTTTCCATCTTTCATAATTTTGACGTTTTAAACGTCAGTTTTATCCGAGTCTACAAAACGCTCGATGTACATTTAAAATATGATTTAAAATGAAAATAAACCATGAAAGCATAAATATATATGAATAAGTCGGAGAAAGTAACATGATGGCCACATCACCATTTTTTTTCTATTTTTTATTACATCAAAGGATAGGCTTCGAAATTTTCTACATTTACAATATTACGCTATTATGATTTGTTTAGAAGTTATAGCCAAAAAACAAAAATGTGGTTGATTTTCAAGTTCACCCCCTAAGCTTTTAGCCGAAACAAAAAAATATGTACCGAATATTTTGGTCCCCTCTACAAATCTACCAAATTTCATTCAAATCGGAGAACACTTTGATTACTTTCCTTGTAAGTCGCTAATTAAATGATTTCAAATTTCTTATGGTTTAGAAAATAGTTCGCTAAAAGATAACAATTATTTCAAAAGTTCCATTCCATATAAATCTTTTGTTAATTTTCTTAACAGTTCGGATTCTGCAGAATGAAATACTAGCAAACATTTAAACAAGGAGAATCAATTTTCTAACAGTTCAGACAGAACGTTCTAATTAATAGCGATGTCCAATATTTAAAAATAAAAGTCAATTCTAAATTTTGGCAAAATAATTACCCGGTTAGAAATCGGATACACTTAGGCAGGGGTGCTATTTCGGGGCACTCTCGGACTAAATTTTACAGATTTCGGACGCCGCGGACACTCTACTGGTGATCCACGGGCTTCGCAGGTGTTGCCGCCCCCATAATCGCCGCCCGCCCCCCGGTAGGATCGGCCCTGGTAAAAATGGAATTAACACGACCATATGGTTGATAACTGGTTGGGTGTAAACCAACAAATGTAAATTATTTTCTGTTGAATGTTGCAGGATTTTACTTTGAAGTTCATTTTAATTCTTCGGTCGCGCTGTTGAGATTTTTTTTGTTGAGTCGCTCCCACAAAATGACCATCGCACCCCAAATGCGGATTGTCAGATAAACGCCAAATTCGTCGATCGCCCACGTTGAGAAATACTGATCTAAAGTAACAAGCTCAGTTAAACAAATTAGGAACAACCTCACTTGTTGCAGAAAGCATTAAATAAATTCAATAATTATTGAATTTTTTAAGCTCACAAGGGATCAGATGTGTGACTCACCGATTTCATTCATCTTTGGTACACGTGTAGGTCATAACTAGGAGTGTAACAGGTGCGCACTATTCAGCCGTTTTCGAGAAAAAAATGTTTTTTTTTAATTCGTTATTCAATCGTATGTTTATATAGCTTTCGCATTAACAAACATATACCGACATTTTGGCGCATCGATAAAACCTCCGATTCGTAGTCGGAAGGTCGAAGGATCGAACCCCATTGTTGAAGTTGGAGTCATTAATTTTCTTTTTATAGTTTTTATAAATCCATGTGTATTTAAATATCTTAATTTTAGATCAATCAATTTTTTTTTCTCGAAAACGTCTGAATAGTGCGCCCTATTACTTGCACCTGTTACACTCCTAGTTATGACCTACACGTGTGCCAAAGATGTATGAAATCGGTGAGTCACACATCTGATCCTCCCCTTGTCGGTTAAACATTTTTTTTATCATCATTCTCGTTTGTTACAGATGTCTAGCGACGATTACCTCAACGAAGACGATGAAGACTACGGAATGCAATATTCCGAGGAGAGCACGTCCGAGCCGGACGTCGACCTGGAGAACCAGTACTACCAGAGCAAACTGATCAAGGAGGAGAACCCCTCGCTGGCGCTCGCCTCCTTCAGGCGCGTGATCGACCTCCAGGGCGACAACAAGGGCGAGTGGGGCTTCAAGGCCCTCAAGCAGATGATCAAGATCAACTTCTCCCTCGGCCTCTACGGCGAGATGATGATGTGCTACAAGGAGATGCTCATCTACATCCGTTCCGCCGTCACCAAGAACCAGGGCGAGAAGGCGATCAACAGCATCCTGGAGTACACCTCCACCTCGAACCAGAAGGAGCTGCTCCAGGAGTTCTACGAGACGACCCTCGACGCGCTCAAGGACGCGAAGAACGACCGCTTGTGGTTCAAGACGAACTGCAAGCTGGGGAAGGTGTACTTCGATCGGGGCGAGTACGGCAAGTTAGGGGGAATCATAAAGCAGCTGAAGCAGTCGTGCCTGGGAAAAGACGGCGTGGAGGATCTGCAGAAGGGGAATCACCTGTTGGAGATCTACGCGCTGGAGATACAGATTTATACGGAGAAGAAGAATAACAAGCAGCTTCGCGAGTTGTACGAGAGGGCCCTGAGGATACGCTCGGCGATTCCGCATCCGATGATAATGAGCATTATCAGGGAGTGCGGGGGGAAGATGCACCTGCGCTCCGAGGAGTACGAGAAGGCCTACGCGGACTTCTTCGAGGCGTTCAAGAATTACGACGAATCGGGCAGCCCCAGACGGATCGCGTGCCTTAAGTACTTGATCCTGACCAGCATGCTGATGAGGTCGACGATTAACCCGATCGATTCGCAGGAGGTCAAGCCCTACAGGGACGATCCGGACATTAAGACGATGAAGGAGCTGCTGCTGGCGTTCCAGAGCAACAACACGCACAAGTTCGAGGGGATTTTCAAGCAGAACCGCGACCTGTTTCTGAACGACCCCTTCATCAAGGAGCAGATCGACGGGCTGTTCCATATCATGCGCACGAACGTCCTCAAGAAGCTCATCACGCCGTACAAGACGGTCACGTTGGAGTTCGTCGCGCAGGAATTGAACATCACCGACGAGGAAGCGGAGCACCTGATCGTGCTCTGCATCCTCAACCAGGCCATTAAAGGGAGGATAGACGAGGCCAATAGGTTACTGGTCCTGGGCGACGAGTTCATGATCGAGCACAAGCAGTACACCGCCTCGTGCAAAATCATCGAGGCGATCCAGAAGATCCACAAGACGATCAGCGGGGAGATTCTGTTCAACGCCGTGTTCGGCGATATGTAAAACGGGCGAATAAAAAGAGTGCGCGCTTACCTTTGATGTTTTGATAGTGAAACTGTAATCCGGATGGAATCACACACTTTGTAACCGAGCGCAGTGTCTCTCCGTCACCGGTATCTGTGCGCGACTGGTTCGGGCCACCACTGACTTACTGACGGACGCAAGAACCATTAAACCACATGCACGCCGCGCACAAGTGCCTCGCCGGCAGGTACTAACCTAACGTGCTCGCCTGGAACCTGCGATCGCCGTACCTGTTGGGCTCGCCCCGAAATTAATCACCCGGAGGACACGCTCCGGGTCACCACTTTTACTAACCGATTGAAAATTTTAACTGCTATTTCTGTACAATTTTTTTATAACCAAATATCTTTTTTTTCTAGTATACTAACATCACTCCACGAACAACACGTTTCTTCCCATGAATATTATAAAAAAAAAAACTCAAAATAAAATCCAATAGAAAATAGAAATCCTAATTATTTATTTTAATCACAAAATCCATAATAAAAAAATTACTACAGTCCCTCAGCGTCGTTAAAGGGTTAAACAGTTTTATTTTCAAGGTCAACAACATTATTTTTAAACGTATAAATTCAGCTGGTTACAAATTTTGCAGTTGCGCAGCGCTAGTGCTATGGTTTCCGCTGATACAGGCGAAAAAAAAATTCCAAAAATCTGTTAAGAAATGACGTACTTTTGACATATGAAAAAATAGTTGACACAACTTGCTTGTAAACAAAATGGCGGCACTCTGAACTTGAATTTGAGTGAGTGAAATGTGCACTTCGTGATTAAAAAAATTCTAAAAAATATTATCACTCGTGGAATTACCTTCAAATTTCTCAAATACGCTCAGGAATGACATATTTTTGACATATCAAAAAATAATTGACGCACCTTGCTTGTAGACAAAATGGCGGCACTCGGAACTTGAATTTGAGTGAGGGAAATGTGCACCTCGTGGTTAAAACAATTCTAAAAAATATTATCACGCGAGGAATTACCTTCAAATTTTTTTAATGCGCTCAGGAATGACATATTTTTGACATATTAAAAAATAGTTGACGCACCTTGCTTGTAGACAAAATGGCGGCACTCTGAACTTGAATTTGAGTGAATGAAATGTGCACCTCGTGAATAAAAAAATTCTAAAAAATATTATCACAAGTGGAATTACCTTCAAATTTTTTAAATACGCTCAGGAATGACATATTTTTAACATATCAAAAAATAATTAACGCACCTTGCTTGTAGATAAAATGGCGGCACTCTGAACTTGAATTTGAGTGAGTGAAATGTGCACCTCGTGATTAAAAAAATTCTAAAAAATATTATCGCACGAGGAATTACCTTCAAATTTTTCAAATGCGCTCAGGAATGACATATTTTTGACATATCAAAAAATAGTTGACGCACCTTGCTTGTAGACAAAATGGCGGCACTCTGAACTTGAATTTGAGGGACTGAAATGTGCACCTCGTGATTAAAAAAATTCTGAAAAATATTATCGCACGTGGAATTACCTTCAAATTTTTCAAATGCGCTCAGGAATGACATATTTTTAACATATCAAAAAATAATTAACGCACCTTGCTTGTAGATAAAATGGCGGCACTCTGAACTAGATTTTGAGTGAGTGAAGTGTGCAAATCGTGGTTAAAAAAATTCTAAAAAATATTATCACACGTGGAATTACCTTCAAATTTTTCAAATGTGCTTAGGAATGACGTATTTTTAACATATTAAAAAATAGTTGGTGCACCTTGCTTGTAGACAAAATGGCGGCACTCTGAACGTGAATTTGAGTTGAGGAAATGTGCACCTCGTAGTTAAAAAAATTCTAAAAAATATTATCACACGTGGAATTACTTTTAAATTTCTCAAATGCGCTCAGGAATGACATATTTTTTACATATTAAAAAATCGTTGACGCACCTTGCTTATAAACAAAATGGCGGCACTCTGAACTTGAATTTGAGTGAGTGAAATGTGCACCTCGTCGTTAAAAAAATTCTAAAAAATATTATCGCGCGTGGGATTACCTTCAAATTTTTTAAATGCACTTACGAATGACATATTTTTGACATATTAAAAAATAATTGACACAACTTGCTTATAAACAAAATGGCGGCACTCTGAACTTGAATTTGAATGAGTGAAATGTGCACCTCGTGATTAAAAAATTTCTAAAATATATTATCACACATGGAATTACCTTCAAATTTCTCAAATGCGCTCGCGAATGACATATTTTTGACATATCAAAAAATAATTGACGCACCTTGCTTGTAGACAAAATGGCGGCACTCTGAACTTGAATTTGAGTGAGTGAAATGTGCACCTCGTGATTAAAAAAATTCTAAAAAATATTATCGCACGTGGAATTACCTTCAAATTTTTCAAATGCGCTCAGGAATGACATATTTTTGACATATCAAAAAATAGTTGACGCACCTTGCTTGTAGACAAAATGGCGGCACTCTGAACTTGAATTTGAGGAACTGAAATGTGCACCTCGTGATTAAAAAAATTCTAAAAAATATTATCACACGTGGAATTACCTTCAAATTTTTCAAATTCGCTCATGAATGACATATTTTTGACATATCGAAAAATAGTTGACGCAACTTGCTTGTAAACAAAATGGCGGCACTCTGAACTTGAATTTGAGTGACTGAAATGTGCACCTCGTGATTAAAAAAATTCTAAAAATATTATCACACGTGGAATTACCTTCAAATTTTTCAAATGCGCCCAGGAATGACATATTTTTGACATATTGAAAAATAGTTGACGTACCTTGCTTGTAGACAAAATGGCGGCACTCTGAACTTGAATTTAAGTGAGTGAAATGTGCACCTCGTAATTAAAAAAATTCTAAAAATATCATCGCACGAGGAATTACCTTCAAAATTTGTAAATGCACTCAGATATGACATATTTTTGACAGATTAAAAAATAATTGACGCACCTTGCTTGCAGACAAAATGGCGGCACTCTGAACTTTAATTTGAGTGACTGACAATTTTACAACTGGAGCTTTACAAAATTATAAAAAAATAATCACTCGTGTAATTAACTTAAAAATTTCCAAATCTCTTCAAAATTTCTTCACATTTTCAACCCACCATAAAATAATCGACGTACCACAACCGGGAAACAAAACAGCAACACTTGAAAGTTGACTGAAGGCAAAGCTATACCAGTATGTGAACTTCGGCTGTTAATCAATACAGACAATTTATTATTATTATTATTATTATTATGAATTAATACAAATGTTGAAACTAACGCCGCAATCTAATCACACCATTAAATCAGCCATTAACTTTCTTTTATAATTGAAACGAATTAAAATGATGAATTATTTAACGTCGCCGGCGCAGCTTTTGCCTTCTGTGGTCACTCGACCCACATTTGCAGTTTATGTTAATTGCACTTATTATTTATTCCCTGGCTCCGTGCAATTTGACGTATTAGCCTAATTGGTCACCGAGTGTACAGCTCTGTTTACCACGAAAACTTTTCGGGAATTAAATTAAAAATTTCTGGTTAATAATTCACGTTAGAATTTAAAATCTGAAAGTAGTCATTTATCCATCCGCAGCACTAATTTATCTTTATTAAAGGTGTATAGAAGGCATTCAATATTCTTTCCCCATCAGGACACCTACGGACAGGTTTCGACCTTTCAGAACTCATCAGTGTAGTTAGTACAATATTTAGGCAATAGATGCCGCCACTTTGACGTTTCTAAGTGTATACAAGGTTTTTCTAATGGCGAATCACAATTTCATTCACGAAAAACAGAAAAGAAAGGCAAAATACAATTTAGTTTCGATAGATAATTTTAAAAAATTCGTAACTCCATTGAAAATTGCTGCACATTTAAAAACCAAATTTTTTTTGAAAGATCGACGTCTTGTGAAGTGAACTGAATTTTTGCAGAATTTTATTCCTGCATTTTATAATAATTTTGAATTTTTTGCGCTCGACTGCAAAAATATACATTTAAAAAAATTCATAACTCGACTGAAAATTACTGCCCATTCAAAAACCAAAATTATTTCGAAAGATCGACGTCTTGTGAAGTAAACTGAATTTTTGTAGAATTTTATCCCTGCGTTCTATAATAATTTTTAATTTTTTGCGCTCGACTGCAAAAATAAACATTTTCAAAAATTCATAACTCGACTGAAAATTTCTGCACACTCAAAAACCAAAATTATTTTGAAAGATCGACGTCTTATGAAGTGATCTGAATTTTTGTAAAATTTTATCCCTGCGTTCTATAATAATTTTTAATTTTTTGCGCTCGACTGCAAAAATATACATTTTCAAAAATTCATAACTCGACTGAAAATTGCTGCACATTCAAAAACCAAAATTATTTTGAAAGATCGACGTCTTGTGAAGTGAACTGAATTTTTGTAGAATTTTATTCCTACGTTTTTTAATCATTTTTAATTTTTTGCGCTCGACTGCAAAAATATACATTTTCAAAAATTCATAACTCGACTGAAAATTGCTGCACATTCAAAAACCAAAATTATTTTGAAAGATCGACGTCTTGTGAAGTGAACTGAATATTTTTATTATTATTATTATTATTATTACTGTACTTCAAATGGTATATATTCTTTGATTTCAATTTTCGTTAACAAAGTATAGTGTACGACTCGCATATAATGGCTATTAATTACTAAAACGAATTGCTCCACTCGCCTACGGCTCGTTCTGCAAACCTCGTTCTCGTGATTAATAGCCATCATTATATGCACGTTGTACAATATACTATTATTGTTTATTATTAAACCATTAATACCTCTGTAAATTACAATTTGAATCATTAAAATCAATTTAACCATTAAAAAATTGCTGCGGCAATAAATATTATTGCAGGATTTTTACATCACTTTTATTCCAAAAGATTAAAGGATTATATGTTTGGTGGTCATTTAATGCTTACATTATTAAAATCATCCCTTAGAATTGCTATTTAGAAGCTTTTAAACATTTTTCGTTCGGATTTCCGCGCCTCGTCGCCATCTATTGGACGGTGGCCGAACTACTAAGTGATGTTTTTGAACAGCGCCAAAATGCTCGAACTTTATCCTTATAATCAAAGTGTTAATAGTCAGCAATGCGCTGTACACGAAACGATAGACTATTTAATTCCGAATTGAATGGTGTATAAAATAGCTGAGGCAATTTAGCGGTTTTCTTGTAATTTGCGAATGAAAATTAAGGACGACACACTTACCGACATTTACAGTTCACTGTAACTTAAAAATTAAATGCACAACAATTTGCTGTTTTCTTCAATGAAATACGGGTCCCAATACTTATTACTGATTATTCAATTAACTTTTTATATTATTAATGCATTACAATAAGAGAAATATATGAGGAATCCTAATCTTCATAGAGGGTACCCTCTGTTATCGAGGGGATAAACTACGTTTTCATTTGTGAATTTAATAATTGTTTTAATAATGAAAGAATATTTAAAAACTTAAAAAGACTGTTATCTTATAATAAAATAAATTTACTTGTAGA
Source organism: Ocypus olens (assembly GCA_910593695.2). Lineage (NCBI taxonomy): Eukaryota > Metazoa > Arthropoda > Insecta > Coleoptera > Staphylinidae > Ocypus > Ocypus olens. Next base: position 59,029,753 of record OU343052.1, read on the forward strand.
TATTTTCGTATTTAAATTGCAGAAACAATTCATTATATTATATCCGCCTAATCACAGGCAACCCGATAAACGCATAACTACTATAAAAAACTTCCAATTTTAAAGGTGATAGTGACAAAACCATAAGTGTAATCCTCAGTGAAGTTTCAAAAATAGTGCGAATATTTAAGTATTTAAATTGCAGAAATTATTATATTACATAAACGCCTACTTACAGACAATGCAATACACGCATACATAATATTAATTTATTACTAAAAACTTGCAATTTTAAACGTGACAGGGATAAAACCATAAGTGTAATCCTCCGTAAAGAAATAATGTGATTGTTAAAGTATTTAAATCGCAGAAATAATCATATTATATAAACGCCTGCTTACAGGCAACCCAGTACACGTATAACTAATAATGATTTATTATTTAAAACTTCAAATTTTAATCGTAACAGGACAAAGCCATAAGTGTACTATTTTTAAAGCATTGCTAAGGATTACACTCATACTTGTGTCCCTATTATATTTAAAATTAGAAGTTTTTAATAAAAAGTAATATTAGTTATGGTATATTGGGTTGCTTACAAGTAGGCGTTTGTATAATACCATTGTTTCCGCAATTTAAATACTTAAATATTCCCACTATTTTTGAAGCTTTACTCAGGATTACACTTATGGTTTTGTCCCTGTTACATATAAAATTGGAAGTTTTTAATAATAAATTATTCGAGTTATGCGTATATCGGGTTGCTTGCGATTAGGCGTGTATATCATAAAATATTGTTTGTGCAATTTAGGTACGTAAATATCCACAAGTGAATTTATTTAATCATGAGACAACATTCTTTTTAAGTTTTTAAATATTCTTTTATTATTACAACAATTATTACATCCACAAATTATTAAGTAGTTTATCCCCACGATAACAGGTAGAGCCCTCTACTTCGATTATCCTTCCTCGTATATTTCTCTTATTGTAATGCATTAACAATATAAATAGTTGAATGATTAATCAGGAATAGGTATTGTAACCCGTATTTGATTGGAGAATATAGCAAATTCTTCTTTATTGAATTTTTATGTTACAGTGAGCTGTAAATGTCGGTAAGTGTGTCGTCCTTAATTTTCATTCGCAGAAAAACCGCTAAATTTCCTTAGCTATTTTATACACCATTCAATTAAAAATTAAATCGTCTACCGTTTCGTGTACAGCGCATTGCTGAATATTAACACTTTGATTATAAGGATAAAGTTCGAGCATTTTGGCGCTGTTCAAAAACATCACTTAGCAGTTCAGCCACCGTCCAATAGATGGCGTCGAGGCGCGGAAATCCGAACGAAAAATGTTTAAAAGCTTCTAAATAGCAATTCTAAGGGATGATTTTGATAATGTAAGCATTAAATGACCGCCAAACATATAATCCTTTAATCTTTTGGAATAAAAGTGCTGTAAAAATCCTGCAATAATCAATATTGCCGCGGCAATTTTTTAATGGTTAATAGTTATTTAACCAACAAGTGTGTTAATGATGGCGATTAATGATCGAGACATTTTCACGCACGAGCGCTTGCGCGAGTGCGTTAATTGTTGAGATCATTAATCGCCAATTAACACACGAATTGGTTACAAGATTTTTCCGTTGATCGTAACTTAGATCAACATTAGAAATTAGATTAGAGAAAATCCAAACAAAACAAACAAATAAACTTGCTATTAAGCCCCTTGCAGCAATATCGGCAAAACATGGGAAAAGCGCAGATACCGAATGACGTCTTACCTGTTACTCCTCGCACCAGGAAATAAATTCTACGTAAGTTTTTTCGTAAAAATGTGTACTCTTTTCCGGAATCAAATTTAATGTTGCATTATTTTCAATGGCTAGTACTTTTGGCGGTGTTAATTTAAACTCGACACTATCCATAGTAGCAGACATTCCCTCGATACACGCGTTTTATAAATTTGACGTTTCACACTTTGACATTATTGTATAACAAAATCGAAGGCGGTTCGCCTCTAATTTGTTTCTAACGCAGAGAATTGATATACTTTTGCATTTACATGTGAAACAATCGTTTTCTCGCTATTATCAGTTACATTTCCAGTAATTATGAGTAATTAGCCACTCATGAATTAGCTATTTAATGCTTAACTATAAATCGTTCTTTTTTTTAGGAAATATGATTAATAGGAATTCGAGTTAGGGAATCGAGGATGATTGCAAATTGGCTTAGCCAGCTAGGGCATTCAGCCACCATCGATGTATAGTATTTAATAATTCATTTAAGTGAAATGAGGACAAAGACTAAATATATCCCGGGACCCGCATGGCTATTTTTCGTGTTAAAAAAGTAAAAAAAAAGTAACCGCCCGGACGGGACTCGAACCCGCACCAGCGGGGTCGGAGGCCGGACCTCTACCCACTAGACCACCGCGGCCCTAGAAATCGTTCATTAATGAAAAATCGTTTATTAATGAAAAATCGTTCATTAATATGGGTCATTAATGAACGATTTTTGATATATTTGGGTACATTAAAGTTAGCCGTTAACCAACGAGCAACGGAAAAATGATTTTAATGATTCAAATTGTAATTTACAGAGGTATTAATGGTTTAATAATAAATAATAATAGTATATTGTACAACGAGGATATAATGATGGCTATTAATCACGAGAACGAGGTTTGTGGAACGAGCCGTAGGCGACGAGTGGAGCAAATCGTTTTAGTGATTAATAGCCATTATATGCTAGTTGTACACTATACTTTGTTCACGAAAATTAAAATTAAGATCAAAATTTAATTTAAAATTACAATTAGAATCAAAATTAAAATCAAAATCAAAATTAAAGTTGTAATTACTTTTGACTATATACTATAAGTATATAGTCAAAGGTAATTACAATTACAATTGAAAAAAATTTAAAATCAAAGTTAAATTCAATATTAAATAGGGTAAACAAAATATTATCATAAATCGCGTTCTGTGAATTAAAGCGCAAATTAGCGTGTTTAATAACCATATTAAATACGCGAATGCGTGTGCATGTTTAATAAGCGTATTAAACACGCAAATGCGTGTATAAGAAATTGACTGTTAAATCTACCCCGTTAATGTTACCCATGCAATTAAATAATGCGCACATTATAACATTTTCGTGAACAAATATATTTATCTCTATTAGAAGAACAATAACAACAGTACCGATCAGCCAACAACCAATATTTACAACAAACTAGCACAAATTAAATAATAAATTGATATGGCACTGCAATACAAGGGCCGCCACCTAGTTGTGTTCGCACTAACTTAAGAAATCCATCGAAAACTCATTTCAATACGTACAACCTCATTTAAACTAAATCGTTCCATCGAAAGTGCATTTCAAAACGTTCATTTAAATTAAATCAATCCATCGCATGTGTATTTCAAGACGTACAACCTCATTTAATCTAAATCGTTTCATCGAAGCTACATTTCAAGACGTACAACCTCATTTTAATTAATCCATCGCAAGTGCATTCGGATTAGGTTATAAATACAGGTAACTCTTTTACCAGCTACTTGACGCAACAAATCAGAAACATTTATTTGGCGGCAACGCTCTGTTCATACGACACTCGCAGAAATCAAAATTCACAATGAGCACTTTTCTGGACAAATGCGAGGAATACTTCGGCTCCAGGGACTTCTACCGGGTTCTGGACGTGAAGAAAACCAGCACGGATCAACAAGGTGGGTCATTAACCTAACCTAACATTCTTTATAAAAAAAATCAGTATTTACACAATTAACTGTGTATTCAGTGGCGAAATAAACATATTTTCTTTGTCCGGGTATTCATTCAATAATAGTGTTGTGCATTTATAACATTTACAAAAAATGTTTTTTTTTTCTTTTCAGTCAAAAAAGCCTACCACAAGCTCTCCCTGCTCGTCCACCCCGACAGAGTGGACGAGGACAAGAAGGCCGAGGCCACGGAAAAATTCAAAGTCCTCGGCAAGATACACTCCGTCCTGCAGGACCCCGAGAAGCGCAAAATTTACGATGAGACGGGCGACTTCGACGACGAGGACGGCGATGCGCTCTTCAACTGGATGGGGTACTGGCGCACGATGTTCAAGCCCCTCACCAAGCGGGACATCGACGAGTACAAGGAGAAGTACATCGGCTCGGACAAGGAGCTGCGCGACATCAGGAAGGCCTACGAGGGGTCCAGGGGCGACATGAACCAGCTGCTCGAGATGGTGGCCTTCGTGGGGCCCGACGACGAGCCCAGGCTCATCGAGATCGTCCGGAAGATGGTGGACGACGGGGAGGTGGAGGAGTACGACTGCTTCTTCAACGAGCCGAAGAGGAAGAGGGAGAAGAGGCGGCGGAAGTACGAGAGGGAGGCCGAGGAGGTGGACAGTTTGAACGTTGACGGTAAGATGAGTTCGAAATTGTTGTGCCGGTATTTATTGGATTGTTTTGTTGTGAATGGATTTATGCCCAATTTTATAATATACAGGGTGAGTTTTTTTTGATATTCTCTATGGTGATCTCGGAAACTATTAACCCTTTGCACTCGTATGTCGATTTATAGTCGCCAAAATACGTTTTGTCACTAGTATATACAAGTGCAAAGGGTTAAGAGGTTAAATGGGCAACTAAGTGCAATTTTACGAGCCCAATAAAATAACAGTTTTCAAAAAAGTGAAGGGTAACTAGATATTTTGAAAAATGTGTCAATTTTTTCAAATAAATTTATCTCGGTTATTATGACAGATAGAAAAGAACTGTAAAGGACAAAGTTGTAGATAATTTTATGTGGCTTAATAAAATAAATTCAGGAAATTTTTAACGCTATTATTTTCCGAGATATGATGCAAACTTACATTTTTTAAATGGAAACCATAGTTGGCCATGACCTCATTTGGAAGACTATTTTTTTCTCTTTAATCCGATATCACATATGACATAGTTATTTCTTAAAATAAGTGAGTTACAGTCATTTTTAAGTTTTATTATAAATCAAAAAATAGTTGGCCATGAAAAGGATCACTTATTTTTGGAAATATATAAAAATATACTTATTTCAAATTCTTTGTCTCAAATCGAATTATTAGTTACAGAGTAACACCAATTTAAGTTTTGTTATTTAGGGTTAAAATAAGAATTTTCTTATATTTGTTATTCAAAACTCAATATAATAATAATAATAAATTGTCTTTATTAATTATTTGTTATTCAAAAATCAATATCTTTGATGTAATAAGATTTTTGTGTCGAATAATTTATTGCAGACTCGGATCTTGAGAGACAAATCCAGGAGAGGCACGAGCAGCGCGCCCAGGACTTCCAGAATCTCATAAGCAACATCGAGGATATCGCCAAGAGGAGCAAGAAGCGTAAGATCGAGGGGCGCCCCTCGAAAGCCAAGCCGGCCCAGCGGAAATCTCGCAGGTCCAAACAGTGACGTCTCGCAACTCTCGAGACGAATAAAAATTGAAATATAAAGTTTTTCGTGTCCGCTCTCAGTATAAAATAGTTTATGTGTATTTTTCATGGTAATATAAAAAAATTATTGAAAAAAGTTATACCGATTTATTATAAAATTAAGCAACCAAACAGACTTAATACAAAAGGAGGAAAAGTTTTTTTTTTTTATTCGTTTAGACTAAACGGCGAGCACTACTCCCTGTGGACCAGCACGTAGAATCCGAGGCAAGCCAGCACAGCATACTGAAAACATAAATCGGTATCAGTTTACTGTTAAAATCGACCACATCGTGCCGTGACGTATATTTAAAAACGCCGCATTCATAATTTATTTATTTTTCAACTTTACATATCCTGTTAACACGGTGACCTTGACCGAACTTACGGTGACCTTTTTGCGGGCAGGAAATAGTTACGGGACAAGTTATTTTGTTTTGAGGTTATAACTTATGAAAATCTGTCACTGTTGCCAGTTTGACGTTGAGGTCATTGTAAACTTTTCAAAACAAGTTTACAATGTTTTTTTTTTTGAGGTTATAATGAACGTCAGTCACTGTTGCCAGTTTGTACACAAATAAGACTGAAAAAGTTTACATGAATTTTGTTATTGAGTGAATTTTTTTAAGAATGTAAATTATATTTATCTTAACACGTTCGCTGCCACCGCAATTGGGATTGCATTTACGCAAGTATAAAGTCGGACGCGATAGCAGCGAACGTGTTAAGCCTCCTATTAGCATTTCAAAAATAAACTATACCCGTTAAGTAATGTAGGCAACCCTACATACTTCATTTTGACGTCTGTTAAAATTTTCTGTTTTAAAATGTCATGGCTTGCTTAATCGTGAATAGTAAATGGTAAACGTCAAGTGGTAAAATGTTTGTTTCATTTTGACGTTTGTTCAAATTTCCCGCTTTAAACATAAAAAAATGTCATGGCTTGCTTAATCGTGAATAGTAAATGGTAAACGTCAAGTGGTAAAATTTTTGTTTCATTTTGACGTTTGTTCAAATTTCCCGCTTTAAACATTTTAAAAAAATGTCATGGCTTGCTTAATTGTGAATGGATTATAGATAGCAAACTTCGAGCGGTAGAATAAACTTTTGATAAGGCGGCGGCGCACGTTAAAACTCACTTTAAATTTAGGATACTCGTTCATGAGGATTGTAACCATTCCGACGTAAGGCAGGAAGCCCCTCGCCCTTCCGACGACGTCCTTTTTCGTCAACCACAGCTGGCCGGGCGCGTACAATCCCCTGTCGTCCACGCTGTTGTTGTCTCCTTTCGTTAAAAACTTTACGGTGCCGTTCTCCCTTCAACGATTAGAAAGAAAAAGAAGAAAACAGTGATTAATCTCTGCTTGGATGTTTTCAACAAGTTTACTGCCACGTAAGTTATATTTGTTGCTAGATGTACTACTCGGAAGCCTCGACAAATAACCGAGACACATGTTTTCGTAACAACGATAAGTGTTTTTTGGGTCTCGGTATAAATAAAGAAAAACAAACATACGAATAACTTACTTTTCGGGTTGGAAACGCCAAAGTGGCGGAATCTATTCCCTGAATGTTCTACTAAACAATCTTACAGTTAGAAATGCCAAAGTGGCGGTATCTATTGGCTGAATGTTGTACTAAACAATCTCAAACGTTAGAAACGCCATCTATTGCCTGAATGCTGTACTAAATAATCTTAAAAGTTAGAAATGCTAAAGTGGCGGAATCTGTCGCCTGAATGTTTAACTAAATAATCTTAAAAGTTAAAAATGCCAAAATGGCGGAATCTATTGCCTGAATGTTGTACTAAACAATCTCAAAGGTCCAAAACGCCATCTATTGCCTGAATGTTGTACTAAAAACCCAATCCGAGTGGCAGATACGGGAATACCAACAGCGTCGAATATAATAGTAATGTAACTTACTTTTCGTGCAATTTGAGGACCCGATGCACGATCGGGATGTCCCGTCCGTCGACCTTGAACACGACGATCTCGCCGACCCGGACGGGCTCCTCTGGATAGTTGGTGAGAAAGAGGAGATCTCCTCTGTGGAAGGCCGGCTCCATGCTGCCGGAGAGCACGACCACGATCGGGCTCTCGCTGCCCGTCGCCACCATCAGACCTTTCCATATCATCAGGGCCGATGTGACTATCATGCCGAAACTCAGCAGCTGGTATATGAACTGAAACGAACAAAGAAATAGTGTAATCATCTTGATTATTATTATTATCCAAACACATATAAAATTAACCTATATTTAAAATTATATCTAGAATATCGTCAGCGCCATCTATCAATTTTTTATTTAATTAAATAAGTCCGTTCAGTAGATTATTCATTGACATTTGACAGAAAGCAAAAAATAACCTTAAAATTACCTCTACAATATGGTCAGCGCCATCTATCATTTTTTTATTACAATAAGTACTTTCGGTGAATTATTCATTGACATTTGACAGGAAGCAAGAATAACCGTAAAATTACATCTACAATACCGTCAGCACCATCTATCATTTTTTTATTCCAATAAGTCCGTTCGGTGGATTATTCATTGACATTTGACAGGAAGCAAGAATAACCGTAAAATTACATCTAGAATACCGTCAGCACCATCTATCATTTTTTTATTACAATAAGTACTTTCGGTGGATTATTCATTGACATTTGACGGGAAGCGAGAATAACCTTAAAATTACATCTAGAATACCGTCAGCGCCATCCATCATTTTTTTTATTCCTTTAAGTAAGTTCGGTGGATTATTCATTGACAATTGACAGGAAGCAAGAATAACCTTAAAATTACATCTAGAATACCGTCAGCGCCATCTATAATTTTTTTATTCCAATAAGTCCGTTCAGTGGATTATTCATTGACATTTGACGGGAAGCAAAAAATAACCTAAATCTTAATAACTCGATTTCGAGAAACGTATCATTTGCTTTCCTTTAATTTAAATCTTGGGCAAATGTGAGTTAATTATAAAGGCATATGCGCCATATTTGATACAGTTTCGACTTGAAGCTCATCGGCGATTACATGTTGCCATTTTTTACCGTCGGGGCAATAACCGGATTCATCCAAACAATCCGTTACACCAGTTTTTTCAATTTGAAAATTTCGGAATAATAGAAGAATTTAAAGGTTTGTTTGTATCATCGAATGATGTATCAAATCACATAACAATTGAAAAATTTGAAATTAGTATCATCGGATGTGTCAAATCACATAATTGAAAAATTTAACGTTTTGTTCGGATCATCAAATGTGTCAAATCACATAATTGAAAAATCTGAGGTTTTGTTTGCATCATCGAATGTGTCAAATCACAAAACAATTGAAAGATTTTAAGCTTTGTTTGAATCATAAAATGTGTCAAATCACATAACAATTGAAAAATTTGAAATTAGTCTCATCGGATGTGTCAAATCACGTAATTGAAAAATTTAAAGTTTTGTTCGGATCATCAAATGTGTCAAATCACATAATTGAAAAATCTGAGGTTTTGTTTGCATCATCGAATGTGTCAAATCACAAAACAATTGAAAGATTTTGAGCTTTGTTTGAATCATGAAATGTGTCAAATCACATAACAATTGAAAAATTTGAAATTAGTATCATCGGATGTGTCAAATCACATAATTGAAAAATTTAACGTTTTGTTCGGATCATCAAATGTGTCAAATCACATAATTGAAAAATCTGAGGTTTTGTTTGCATCATCGAATGTGTCAAATCACAAAACAATTGAAAGATTTTGAGCTTTGTTTGAATCATGAAATGCGTCAAATCACATAACAATTGAAAAATTTGAAATTAGTCTCATCGGATGTGTCAAATCACATAATTGAAAAATTTAAAGTTTTGTTCGGATCATCAAATGTGTCAAATCACATAATTGAAAAATCTGAGGTTTTGTTTGCATCATCGAATGTGTCAAATCACAAAACAATTGAAAGATTTTGAGCTTTGTTTGAATCATGAAATGTGTCAAATCACATAACAATTGAAAAATTTGAAATTAGTATCATCGGATGTGCCAAATGACATAATTGAAAAATTTAAAGTTTTGTTCGGATCAACAAATATGTCAAATCACATGAAAAATCTGAGGTTTTGTTTGTATCATCGAATGTGTCAAATCACAAAACAATTGAAATATTTTAAGCTTTGTTTGAATCATAAAATGTGTCAAATCACATAACAATTGAAAAATTTAAAGTTAGTCTCATCGGATGTGTCAAATCACGTAATTGAAAAATTTAAAGTTTTGTTCGGATCATCAAATGTGTCAAATCACATAATTGAAATATCTGAGGTTTTGTTTGCATTATCGAATGTGTCAATCACAAAACAATTGAAGGATTTTAAGCTTTGTTTGAATCATAAAATGTGTCAAATCACATAACAATTGAAAAATTTGAAGTTTTGTTCGTGTCAACAAATATGTCAAATCACGTAACAGTTGAAGAATTTGAAGTTGGTATCATTGAACCTGTCAAACCACAAAACGATTGAAAAATACGAAGTTTTGTTTGTATCATCAAATGTGTAAAATCCCAAAACAATTGAGAGATTTTAAGCTTTATTTGTGTCAATGTGTCAAATCACATAACAATTAACCACTTCGAGCCCATGCTGCTTTGATTTAATCCCCGGTTTGATTAAAAATTACTTCTTTGTTGTTGTTAACTTTTTCCACGAAATATGATTTCACCGTCAAATATGAAAAAATATTCCATAGATAGCGCTGAACAAGTAATTTTTTTTGTACAATGTTTTTGTTTTCATTTTTCGCTTGTTGCCACATGTGGCGAACCTGGGCGTGAAGAGGTTAAAAAATGTGAAGTTAGTATCATCAGATGTGTCAAATCACATAATTAAAATATTTGAAGTTAATATCGAATGTGTCAAATCACAAACAATCGTTATTCAAATTCTTGAACGAAAGAGATCGTCTTTTTCATAGTTTATTTGATACCAAGTTTTTAGAACCTCATTCAAGATTTTCAAATCAAATCAAAATGCGCATAATTTAAGACCAACGGAGGAGGTCTTCATAACCTCATTTTTAGATATTCCCCACCAGCCCTTAATTATTTATCGAACGAATTTCTTGTGTAAAAAAAATGTCGATTCGTACAATCGTAGCTTCTTCAATCAAGACATTCATGTGGGGTATTAAAGCTCTGCGACCAGCGGAGGAGGTCTTTATGAACTTATTTTTAGATTTTCCCCAACAACCCCAAATTATTTATCGGGCGCATTTCTCGTATGAAATGTCGATTCATATTGCTGTTTCGGTTCGAGACATTCACGGGGGGCATCGGAAAACCGCTGCTGGCGCGAGGTTATGTCGGTGGAACGATTTCGCCGGCGAAGGGGGCCACTCACCTGTCTCTTGTTCATGCGTTTCACATCGTCAAAGAGTGAACCCAAATCCATCTTAATTGATTATTTTCACAATAAACCCGACTGGAACACTTTTATTTGAATAGATCCACGTCAGTGTTGACAGCGGTTTGGTGACAAGTCGCCACGGCGCTGCCAACCCATTCGCCGGGAAGAATGCGACGTTGACAATTTGAATTTACCTCAATTAAAACCGGGAAGTTACAGGGCATGAATAGATAAGCGCCATCTGTGATTGGTGGCGAGAACTAATGCGTGTTTCACAATTTATATTACACTTCCGTAAGTTTTGCTTCGAGAATGTTCGTGTGGACAAAACTTGTTAAAGTTGTATAATGTTTATTCTACTAAAGAAATAAATAGTAGAAGATAGGGTAGGATGTTAAATAGTAGCTTAAACCAAGGTTAAACTTAAATTCAGTATATACTGCTTTCGACGTTGTTCAATCACAGTTTAAAGGTAATCTAAGCACGAAAAACGCCAGTTTAAAACCTATAGACCTATTCACGAATAAGGGCGGTTTACGAACCAAGTTCGGAACATTCAAATAATATTGGTATCCTTTTCTACTACCTGATAATCGAGCGGATATTCCCAAGACGTACGATTTCGTCGTCGGCCGGATCTAGAAAACACACACGCGGCCTGCGTAGCTCGGTCTTAGACCGAGCGGCAGAAGGAGAAAGAAATTGTTTGCGGCGTCTCTTACTTACCGGTTATTTCATAGGCGCGCGCGATTTAGCCTATGGTGGAAAATTGCAACGGGCACTACTTGATTCGGACGGACAAGACACCCCGACCGCCATCTCTGCTGAATAGCTCTATAAAAATAAATTATACCAAGTTCGGTTTAAGCTGTTATTGAACAACTATAGTGATTTTGATTGAACGGAAAAGCGCCATCTAGTGTTAGCAACAAACACAATATACAGAAATCCATCGAATTTCTATTGTGGCGCCATCCAACATTAGCGGCGGAAAGCTCAATTTCTCATGCCCTGTTTGCAGATGAATATTATTATTAATCTGTGTACCCCTGATTATAACATGGTGGCCTCGCGTCATCAGTTTTGTTTTAGCTCGTCTTAATTTTTTTAATGAAATGGAAGCAGAACCGCAATTGGAGCAAAATTTTGTACCCGACGAGAGTTTGGACACCATCAGCGAGTGCACTGCGCCCTCCTGCTACGAAGACTGCATCTACAACCCTTACGAAACCGTCCCCATCAGAGACGGCAACTACAAACTCCACGAAAGAATCAATTCGCTAAGGACGACCATTCAGGTTTTGAAGGAGCAGCTTCAGGAGGAACGGGAGAACTGGCAGAGGGAAATCAGGGAGAGTCGTGAGAATGATTACATCACGAGAACCGCACAGCTGGGGATCGACTATTTCTCCGATTACGACAGGTATCACGACATGATCCTGCAGTCGCACTACGAGAACAGGCAGACCATTCAGAAACAGATCGCGCTGGCGAATTACAAGCGGAGGCTCCTGGAGGTGGAGAATATGTGCACGTTGGAGTTGTTGCGCGTGAAGCAGAGCGTGCAGATCCTGCAGCCGTTGCAGGTGATGGTCAACGAGTGGAAGTTCGACAGCGAGGCGGGGGATTCCCGGAGAAAATCGATGGACAGCGTGTACGAGGATAAGAGCGTTATGTCCGAGGTGCAGATGCCTCCCGAGAGTCCGATTGGGACACAGATTAATAAAAGCAGGGAGCAGCTGCAGTGTGTATCGGTGACGTCCAGTGATCCAGTCGTTTTGGAAGCGGAATCCCGGCTGGGGAAGCAGACGCAGTCGGAGCCGAATCTGGCTTCGGAAAGTGGTGTAAATTTAAATTCGCAGTTGCAATATATTATAAATAACTAATTGTGATAAATCAAACTATAATATATTGTACTTGATTAGTACTTATAAATTTATACAAGTGATTAATTCAGATATGCCTATAGCTTCCTAAATTTCCTCTTAAAATTGTATCTGGAATAATATCAGCGCCATCTATCATTTTTGCGAATAAGTACATTTGGTGATGACAGAAAACCGAAAAATGTCTTTTTAGATCTCCATCGCTTGTACTAGAGAAACGTAATCAAATCTCAGGCAAATGTGGGTTTGATAAATATTCAAATTTATTAATCCCTACCGCGAGGAATTCGTCGTAGATTTGGCAACGCGGTGAAATAACCTCAGTGCTACCAACGCGAGCGCAGTCCTTCTGTTTTCCGATACCGTCAAGATGAAGTGAGTGTTTGTTTACGTCCCCGACTCAATCCGTTTTTTCTTTAATCATCCCTCAATTTTAATACATTTTCCGCACGGAATATTCATCCGGAGATTCCCATTAATCGAATCATGCGTTTATTTTCAGGATCGGTCTGTGCGCGTACAGCGGATACAAAATTTATCCCGGCCATGGCAAGACCATGGTCAAAGTTGATGGCAAGGTATGTCGATCGTTTAACCTCAATTTGTAATCACTGATTGAAATCGTTCCGTTTACAGTCTTTCACGTTCCTCAACTCGAAATGCGAGCGCGCTCACCTCATGAAGAGGAATCCACGTAAAGTAACATGGACCGTGTTGTACAGGTAAGCTTAATTTTGTTATAAATTGCAATTATTGTGCGGTGAAGGTGCTGAAGGTCTGTCCTATATTTTCATATCAAATCTTAACCTATTCGTAAATCTATGATAGGAATGATGTGTTTCGTGTGTTGTTTACCGTTCTTAGGTATACCAGTCTACGATTGCAATAAGTATATAATATAAAAGGATTTCCCTTGATTTATTTTCAGGGTTAAAAATGATGCATAATGGAGATGACAATTTAAAAAAAAAAAATTATTTATTTGATAGGTTGCTTGATTCTACTCTGCTCGGAGTAGTTAAAATTAATTACACAACCGTAATAGTAATTTACGATACAAGTAACGTTATGAAGATTTTTACATTACGAGAGAAAAATTCTCGAGTAATGAATAGTTGGCATTTTTTTAAATTCACTCCCTCATTATGATCCGCACTCAATAATGTCCGCGTTCTTGCAATCTCAATTTGCTAGAGTGCTCCATAGCAGTGCTAGATTAACAGATGACTTTGGCGTTCCAAGTTGCCATTACGGTTGTTTGGGGTATTGTTCATCTTACATTTATTTACAAAAAGTAATATTTATTGGAGTAAATCAAGTGTAACAATTAGGGCTGTGCGAAATAATCGATTAATCGGTTGTTTGATTATTACTCGAAAAATAATCAAATAAGCTATAATGTGATTAATCGATCGTTTGATTATTTAATAAATCGATCGTTTGATTATTTAATAAATCGATCGTTTGATTATTTAATAAATCGATCGTTTGATTATTTAATAAATCGATTAATAATAATAATAATACTTCTTTATTTCATACAAATACATAACAATATATAGTGTATAAAACAGCGTCAGTTATACATGCAATTTACATTTTATATTTAAAGTATTCCTCAATAGTAATCCTATCATTTGGTTATTTGATTAATTGATTATTCATTAATTGGACTATTTAATAAATCAATGAACCGATCGTTTTTTCAGGCACAAAACATATGCCAAGCAGGAAATGTATGGACGGTGTTTATCGTTGTTCTCCTTTTTTTTTTTAGGCGCAAGCACAAGAAGGGTCAGGAAGAGGAGGCCCAGAAGAAGCGCACGCGCAGGACCCAAAAATTCCAGCGCGCCATCGTCGGCGCCTCCCTGAACGACATCATGGCCAAACGTAACCAGAGGCCGGAAGTGAGGAAAGCTCAGCGTGAGCAGGCTATCCGGTAAGCATCTAATAACAATAATAGTCTGCGGATTCAGATAATAATTATTTCTTCTGAAATCACCTTTTTCATTGCACTGTGCAATCTATAATAATAATCATTATTTAACAGTATTGCATCCTAAACCCTCAGTTATGTTCTTCATTGCCTTTTAACACGTTCGCTGCCACCGACGCGCTGGTGCGTCCGACTTTATACTTGTGTAAATGTAATCCCAATTGCGGTGGCAGCGAACGTGTTAAGCTATGCAATCTATGATAATAATCTTTATTTAAAAATATTGCCATCTACACCCTAAACCCTCTTATATTTAACTGCGGTAACTTGGTTTCTCGTGTGTAATTTACTTTGTCATTACATCGAAAAATCTTTGTCTTTAATTTATCAATTTTACTGATGAAATTGAGAGTGTAACGGAGGAATTGTAAGTTATTTTTTCTTTTTTTAAATTTTCAGTGCTGCCAAGGAACAGAAGAAGTCGACGAGGGCCACGAAAAAGTCGACGGCGCCGGCCAAGGCCAAGACAGCGCCCAAAACGAAGGCCACCAAGAACGTGCAGAAGGCCGCACCTAGAGTAGGAGGAAAGCGTTAATTTTTTTATGTATGAATTGAAAATAATACAATTATTACATATTTATTTTTAGGGCCTGTAATGTTTCATTTGGCCCTTACTTCTTTATACAATCCTGTAACCTCTTATTAAGAATATAATTTATCAATATTTCACTTCAATTGGTCCATTGTGGATTAATCTTGGCTCTCATACGGTTTTGAAAATATTTAAAATTGATATTGATGGGAAGCTTCTAATTTTAACTATCGCAGTGTTGAAAGTTGTAACTTTTAACGGCAATTCAAATGAACTAAAAGTTGAAAATTGTGTAACTGAGTGCTGTAAACACTTTAACACTGGTGTTTTCTGTTCATGGATGCGTTTTCTAATACATCTAAAACCAAGGTAAACGATTATACGTTATTTTTATTCAAAATGGAGCAAATACAAGTAGCTGGCACAGTACTGTCAGGTACAGCAAGGGCACATGTATATTGTGTTGCCTAACTTCATCAACGATGGGGTGTTAACAAGATACCGTTTTAGTTCGCGCTCCACTCACTGCAAAGTTCGGCGCTGCTCGCAATAAAATCGTTCTTTTTAGATGTAATTTAATCTGAAATTAATACTTCCCAGGCTACACTCTTGAAGCAATTCATATTTCACAAGGTTATTATAGGTATTATATTTCTACCCTTTTGCTAACGAGTAAAAACTCAAAACACGTGTCGGGAAACTTCTAATAAAAATATGGAACACGACAAAAGTTTAAATTATAATAATCCTGTGTAATTTAATCAATATAAACACACACTTGGTGATTTTTGCATCCTAATATCCTAAATACACTAAGCATACGCTTTCAGATGTGTCACCGGAGCTGGTGTTTATTGTGTTGCCTAAGTTTCACGCTGCTCTCGCACTAGAAAAATGATTTGTTTATAAAATTTAGCTATTACAAACGTTTTTCACAACGCGGCGATACTTTTAATGAACGTAAAATTTTAATAGGAACTCTTCTGTGCCTTTAATGTTAAACCGTAAACATAAACTAGGTGATCACCATCGAGTGCTTCTTATAGACTGTGTAAACTCGATGTATTCAAAATCATAAAGTTTGATGTGTACGTGGTTGTATATGATAAATCACACAATGTAAAGCCGCCTTTATACCACGTTACTTATTACATGTTATGCACTAAACTCTATACATATGTATAGAGTTCAGTGATGTTATGTTACTTTGGCGCCATCTAGCGAGAGAAAAGTTCAATACTTTGTCGAGGTGCGTATTCGGTTGCCTATCAAGCAAATCCCAAAATTTAAACGTTTATCAAATCTAAATTTTATTCTGATGAGAACTAATCGGCCCGTGGATGTTCAGCGGCGGGGCAACGGTAGAAACAGCAAAGAAATATTTGCTTTCTCTATAAGGTTAAGTAGTGCGGCACGAGTGACATCTTTGTCCACCCTACGGAAATCCACAAGCCGCCGCTGCTAATCGGTATGGTCTATCTACCTGATGAAGCCACTGTGTGGTGAAACAATTGTTGTAGAACAATAAAATTAATTTGAAATCATAGACTGTGTTAGTGTTTTATTAAATAATCGGTATGGTGTTTTATTAAAAGATTTTTTGCGAAAACAAATGGAGATTTAACTATCCATGTGCGATTCGCTTCGACTCAATGTGTTCAAAAGCATGTGGTTTCATGTGTACGTCGTTTTATATGATAAAATCACACAATGTATACTCTGGCGCCATCTAGCGAGAGAAGGGTACAATACATTTTTGATGAGGTGCGCATTCGGTTGCCTATCAAGTAAATCCAAAATTTAAACGTTTATCCAATCCTAATTTTATTCTGATGAGAACTAATCGGTATGGTGCTTTATCAAAGGTTTTTTTGCGACTGTAAATAGAGATTTAAGTTCACCAACGTGTAATTCTTATCGACTGTGTTTATTACTCAATGTAATTCAAAATCATGAGAATTGATGTATACGTAGTTTAAATGATAAAATCATCACATAATGTAAAGCCGCCTTTATGCCACTTTACTTATTAAAAGTTATCTAGCGGGAAAAGAGTTTAATACTTTTTTGCCAAGGTGCATATTCGGTTGCCTATGAAGCAATAGTAATATTGCAGTTACACAAAGTTAACTCAATGTATTCAAAATCACGAGGTATGATGTATACGTGGTTTAAATGATAAAATCATGACAAATCACATAATGTAATGCCGCCTTTATGCCATTTTACTTATTACAAGTTATCTAGCGGGAAAAGAGTTCAATACTTTTTTGCCAAGGTGCATATTCGGTTGCCTATCAAGCAATTGTATATTGCAGTTACAAATGTAAGCAAACATTTCAGATAATCGTAACAAAAATAAACAGGAGATTGGAAACACTTATGTATACACGTGCGTTGATTAAGCAAATACACGGTGCGGTATGAAAACGGGATGTAAACATTAAAAAAATGACGAGTAGGCAAAGATCGTGTTGAACAAAAATTGATTATTTTCTTTATGTATGCTGTAATTTATTGTTGGTAATGGTGGGCCCCAAACAAGATTCTCGTATAAAAAAAGGGCGCGGTGTAGTAGTTGCATTCTTCGTAGGGGAGTGATTTATATTACGTTCTCTTAATCCTGGCACGAGAGGCGCTGGCGTGAAGATAATCCATCTTTCCATTGTCTACATTTGCAAGAATAGATAAACTTGAATAGATAGGCGGTTCTAAGTATACACAACATTTCACGCAATTTTAGTTTCGCCACAAGGGCGCCGATTAGTTGTGGCGCTGCAATACGCGGGGAAAGGGGTCTTTACCTCTTTTGGGGAAACGAGTCGCAGCGCTCGAGGGGTGGGGTTCCAAATTAATTTCAAATTTTTGCGGTACCTTGTTAAAATATGTAGGAATAATAAGACCTTGATTAAAATAATATATTTATTAAGTACACCAAAGAAATCAGACATTAAAGTTTATTGTAGATTGGAATAAAACATTAACTTTTTTATACCACTTTATTCAATCTACAATCAAGATGTACCACGAAGTAAACGCCGCCAACATTAAACATTTAAAGTTGAATAATTATTACTTAGTAATTATAACAATACGGTATTTCACACGGTGGAAATATAAAGTACTTGCAATTTTTCTTACCTGTTCATTTCGAGTAAATTGATCCAATTTTTTTCCGAGTTTTTGCACAATTTAAATGCGCAGTAATGGTGTTTCGAATAGATTACGACATATAAAACTGAGAGGAAACGAAATTTCATATACTTACGGTTTTGTTTATTTACGAAAGCTCGCCGTGTTAATTCCGATTTTCGAATTATATTAGCAGGTTATACCATCTATCGTTAATTTGTGGAACAATTTTCCGCTTGTTTTTAAATTTTGGCCATACCAGCGCCATCCTGTGACCCAGGGGCGATAGCTTCAATCCGAACAATTTAATTCGTATGCAGTGCGCAGGGCATGACTGCCGCGCCGCCACTGCACGAGAACGGTCATTTGTAGTTCGGCAGCGGATGTCAGTGTAACAATATGCTAATAGCCACACCGTGACCGAATTTAAGCCCGAAAAGAACGACACGCCGGTCGTGTTGATAATACGCGAAAACAGTGCAGCAACATGCGTGCGGAACATTCACGTGAATAAAACGAAAAGTCACGTTGCGCCATGTTCGAGTCGCTGCTCAACCAAATCTTGAACCAAATCCTCGGCGACTACATCCAAAATTTAGACCCGAAACAACTGAATCTCGGAATATGGGGCGGTAAGTTTGGAAATCCCCCGAAACCCAAAAAAAATTGGTTTGATTTGTTTACAATTTATAATTAGGCGTGACGAGAGTTTAATACACCTGACCCAAATTTATCGTTACGGATTACTCAATAAAAACAATCGCTTTGATATGGAGGCCCGGTTAAAAATTGACCTTTATCGTCTAACAAAATGACATCATACGCAGAAATTAGCGTTCGTGTTCGTGGGTGATTGCTCAAGCGTTGAAAAATGTTATCTACACTATTTTTTTTTTGTTTGCTTCCATGGGAATGTTTTATTAAAGGTTCCCATATCCGCACTGCTCGTGAGCCGTAGTATTGATTAAACTATAAAATGTTAATTTTTGGTGTTCTCGGCGTAATTGTTCTCCAACATGACGTTTACCGACAGAGCAACAAATGGGTTTATTAATGAATGTGATGAGTGACGTATATGTTAATGAATGAATCATTGTTATTATTTCGTACCCGGTGCGGTCTATTATTAGATAAGTGATGTTTACAAGGTGTTCAAATAGTCAAGGTTTTTCAGTTGTGTATGGATTAATATGTATTATATTTTGTACTGTATTGGATTGTGCTTTAAAATACGAGTAGTAAAATTGGAGTTCTGCCAATGCACATTTTGTAGTTTATTGGGTCGAGTAGTAAAATTGGACTTCTGCCCAGGCGCACACCCAGGGGGGTGGTTATCGGGCTTAACCCCCCCCCCCCCCCCAAGACATTAATATACCGAATGTTAACCACCAAACCAGGCGGGTCGTGGATTTCCGTAGGTGAGGCAAAGACAAAGATTCCGCTCGTGCTGCACTATGTACTCTGATAGAGGAAGCAAATATTTCGTTGCTTTTCGGTAAAATTTTCTGCTAAAATGCCCAAAGATCAAAATGCCCGAAGATGAAAACGCACAAAGATCAAAATACCCGAAGATGAAAACGCCCAAAGATCAAAATGACCAAAGATCAAAATGCCCAAAGATCAAAATGTCTGAAGATGAAAACGCCCAAAGATCAAAATGACCAAAGATCAAAATGACCAAAGATCAAAATGCCCAAAGATCAAAACGCCTAAAGATCAAAATGCCCAAAGATCAAAATGCCCAAAGATCAAAATGCCCAAAGATCAAAACGCCCAAACATCAAAATGCCCTACAATAATAATGCCCACAGCTGTAAATAAGAAGCGCCAGCCAATGCATTTAAAGAAAATGCTAATACAACAATTGGAGCGATACTGAAGTCGTAATACTTGGTACACTTACAGTTTGCGTCCGAAATATATATCCAGATTTTTAAATAAAAATGCAAAGTGAGGTAGGTTATTTATTTAACTACATTTTTCCAATTAATACTTCCATGTCCAATGGCTTACTCCAGGGGCGTGCAACGTTTTAGCTTCTAGGGCCACAATGGAAGAAGACGTGTTGTTACGGTCCACAAAAAAAAGTAGCGCCCTCTTTTGAGAAGTCGCACAATCACACGTAGAAGGAGCTCCAGGCACTTTCAATACCAGTGTACAGACTATTTGGTACTTCTGCAGTTTATGAATATTTAATTCATAATACTTCCATGTCCAATGGCTTAATCCAGGGGCGTGCAACGTTTTAGCTTCTGTGCCCACATTGGTAGAAGACGTGTTGTTTCGGGCCACAAAAAAAAAGTAGCGCCCTCTTTTGAGAAGTCGCACAATCACATGTAGAAGGAGCTCCGGGCACTTCCAACGCCAGTGTACAGACTATCTGGTACTTTTGCAGTTTATGAATATTAAATTTATGATATGTGTTCCTTCAAAGATTGCCTCGCGCAGATTTTCACCACCACAGTCTTTTACAAGCGAAGTTCCCGAAGTGGTAATCGCGAAACGGCAAGTGTTGTATATCGTTGGAAGCGTCTCAACAAATCTCGAGAAGAATTGCGTTTTATCATCCCACAAATCGGTGTCTCGCGTGCGCCTCTGCACCAAATATTACAAAAAGTAAAGTCACGGCAAATGTCAGTTTGAAGGTAGATATGATATGCGCCCATTTCAATTTGAAAAGTGTTGGTCTCAAGATGCCGTAAAAAAGTATCATCGGGTTGCGATCAAAATTCGAAATGGACGCGGCGTGGAAAGTTAAAAATATCACGATTGACAGGAAGCTGGGCAGCTTACTGAACTACGGACTGCTGTGCATGAACTGCCACTGTTTTGAGAATATAGACGAAAACATTGTGAGGGCCCTTTCTTGGAGTAAGTAGTTTTACACATCGTTTTTTTTTGTAACAAGATTTGAATGCCGTCATTAGGATCTAAAAACTTCAAAGGTTTCAGATGCTATTACAATAGTTATTATTTAACACTAGTGCTTTTTTACATCAGTAGATAAATCCGCAACAGTAGATTTATTCACGGAATGGGAAAACTTGAAAACATCAACGTCGAAATGAAATGCCGTAACTCAAAAACGGCAAGAAAGAGCGTGAAATCGAATTGTACAGTAACAAATTTAGTATGGGTGAATTTTGATAGGTGGCGGTAGTGTACCGCTCGTTTTTACATTAGTGGATACATTTACAATAGTAGATTTATTCACGGAATGGAGAAACTTGAAAATATCAACGTCAAAATAATATACCGTAACTCAAAAACGGCAAAAAAGAGCGTGAAATCGAATTATAGATAGAAAATTTAGTACAGGCGAAGTTTTGATAGATGGCGGTAGTGTACAATTCGTTTTTACATTAGTGGATTAATCTACAATAGTAGATTTATTCATGGAATCGGAAAACTTGAAAACACCAACGTCGAAATAAAATGCCGTAACTCAAAAACGGCCAAAAAGAGCGTGAAATCGAATTGTACAGTAGCAAATTTAGTATGGGTGAATTTTGATAGATGGCGGTAGTGTACCTTTCAAAATCAAAAATAATTTACCCATTTTTTAATCTGCACGTGCAGTTTTTAATTATCATTTTGCAGGTGCTGCTAGGCAATTTCGTCTTGGCGTATTCAGGTAGGTAATAATAAAATGATGCACTCACAAAATTTACTGTACCTTTACGTAATTTTCACGGAATTTCTGCCCCATTTTATTACAAAAAGAAAGTGAGGACTTCAGTTTCTTCTCGACATACTTTTCACTTTCTTCAAGAGAGTCATTCACTGAGCCAATTCGCCAAAACTAGTCATTTCGCCCACACATAGGTCGATTTATTAACTTTCTGTTATTCTTTCATGGCTGTGACATACAGTGAGATCAGAAAGTCGAAAATAGTTTCTGAAAATCCCTATAATAATTTAAGTAATCTGATATTGGCAGCTTGAATTATTTCAGTACAGTGCATGTGCATTTTATTTATTTTGACGTTACTTGTTTTAAAAATTATCTTTAAAACAAGTAACCTCAAAAAACCACAAGACGTCAAAACATACAAAGTTTTATGTACTGCACTGATCCAGGCAGCCAACATAATATTACGTGAATTATTATCCCCATTTTCAGAAAATGTACTGCCAACTATTTTCGACTTTCTGATCTCACTGTACTTTTCACTTTCTACAAGACAGTCATGTGTCGACTCTTTTCGCTGAAAAAGAGTCATTTCGCCCGCACACATACCGCGAGTGAGTTCAGCGGATGATTACAGAGGGCGCTCATCGATGCCGATTTATCAACTTCCTGTTATTCTTCCACGGCTGTCACGTCGCAGTCATTTTTCAGTATGGCAATGTCGTGCGGAACATTTTCAGAAAAAGACCCAAATTATTTACGTCAAAATGTGAGATGGTGGTGGCCCCTTAATTATGACTAAACACATTTCAAAATTCGCAATGTTCGAGCGTATGATTCGGTGTATGTTAAACGAATTCCTGTCAATATATTTCATTTTCAACCCGGCGCAAATAACGATAGGAATATGGTCTGGTGAGTACAATATTATCAGTATTTTGTAGCGAAGTTAAATAAAATAGTTGGTGAAAGTTATACGTGATGTAGATTGGTAAATTTGAAGTCAAATAAAATAGCTAGTGAAAGTTATACGCGGAGTAGATTGGATAATTTGAAGTCAAATAAAATGGTTGGTTGTATTTTACATCGAATGTGAAGTTAATTAGAAAATTTGACCGAAACAGCGGCGGAATATTTGTGCGGCATCTTTGTTTTAGCGAGCCCTACGAAAATCCACGAGCCTGCCCACTTAAGATTTTGATGAATTTACACGCGAGAGAATAGGCTTAAATCAGGGCCACGGTCTTTATTTCTTATTCATACACTTTATTAAAAAACTAACGGCTCAACTGGTATAGTGTCTTGTGACTGAGGTGCGTCTTGCGGAGTAATTTCGAACTAAACTCGATATTTGCTGTTTGCATTAAAATGGTCTTTTGGGGTACAAACATGTACCGTGTTTGGGTTGGGGGTGAATTTATAGCGTTTGGTAAGATTTTATTCACTAAGCGTGCTACCGTGCTTTTTTTTAATAGCCGTTGCTGCGATTTTTATTTACGTTTGGTCGCCACTGCTCTTTCGTTACATTGACGTTTCGGCCCTCTGATAACTTTCGTCAGTTAAACTCGGGATTTAGATAAATTTACGCACGAGTGCACCTGCCATGATCTTTAAAAAACTAACGGATCAACTGGTGAATAGTGTCTTGTGACCGGGGTGCGTCTTGCGGAGTAATTTCGAACTAAAACTCAGTATTTGCTGTTTGCAATAAAATATTCTTTTGGGGCACAAGCGTGCACCGTGTTTGGGTTGGGGGTAAATTTCCAAGCATTTGCTGTGATTTTATTCATTTTCGTCCTTTTTTAATAGCAATTACTGCCATTTGCATTTACGTTTGGTTGCCACTGCTCTTTCGTTGCATTGACGTTTCGGCTCTCTGATTTGTAGTACGTTTGGTCGGCGATAACTTTCGTCCGATAAACTTTGAATTTAGATTTTAATTTAAACGCGAGAGAATGGGGTTAAATCGGGCGAGGGCACCCGCCACGGTATTTATTCTTTATTCTTGCACTTTGTTAAGAAACTAACGGGTCAACTGGTGTGCCCTTGCGGTGTAATTTCGAACTAATAAAATTCGGTATTTGCTGTTTACATTAAAACAGCCTTTTGGAGTACAAACGTGTACCGTGTTTGGCTTGGGGGTAAATTCATAGTCTTCGGTACGATTTTATTCACTAAGCGTGGTACCGTGCTTTTTTTTGAATAGCCATTACTACGATTTTGATTTACGTTTGGTTACCACTGCTCTTTCGTTGCATTGACATTGTGGCTCTCCGACTCACAAGTAATAATAATAATAATAAATGAAGTAATCTTCCAGTTACTGATACTAATGAATGGACTGAAGTAAACGCAACAACTTCAGACCAATAGTTGCGACATTGCCGGATTTCTTCTTTCACTATAACTGACGTAAAATAAAATAAAAAATAATTAAACTACTGGGGGTTAAACTACCAGTCGGTTTAGGGGGGGGGGGACTTAAACTAACCCTAACCTAAGCATCAGCACCTACCATTTGCAACCATTAACTTGCATATAGTATAAGCACCAATAGTTGCAAATTATTGTAAATGAAAATTATAAATAAAACACTTTCTTTGTTAATATCACTCGATTTATTAGTAGCGACTATAGTTTCGATCACGTTCTGATCATTATCAAACTAAAAGTAATTTAGCTAACGAGAAACACATACATTTATACAGCGAGAAACAGTGGGGAATATGGAATGAAAATACTCAGATTAAAATAAGTAGACCTGACAACATACCATACCGTCCGCATGATTTTCACGCATGCGTATTGTTTAGTATCAGTAACTGGAAAATTACCGTTTAACATGTTCGAATCACCCTGTTGTTGATATAAATTACTTATGTTATTACCAGTATCTGCTCTACGCACTTGATGAAACATGCAAGATAAGGTGATAACATAGATAACAAAAGTGTTATTTTGTGATGCTCGTATTACATTCGTGGACGTGGAAACCGCAACACCAAGAAGGAATAAGAAAGAATTTTTCAACCAAATTTGGCCGGCGAAATGTAATAAATGATTAAAGTTTGATCAAGTAGTACCGTCATTTTTTCTGCGATTGTTCGTTCTCTTCGTTATCTTTCGTTTGTTGTTTTTGAAAATTAGATCAAGTAGTAATGTCACTTCTGATATTTGATGTTTTTTCTACAATTGTTCTTTCGTTTGTTGTTTTTGAAAATTAGATCAAGTAGTAATGTCATTTCTGATATCTGATGTTTTTTCTACAATTGTTCACTCTGTCATTTTTCGTTTGCTATTTTTGAATTTTTCGTGATTGTGCCCAACGTAATTTTCACCAATCAAACGAATTTGCGACTAGTCTTCACCGCAACCAATCCACCGTAATGAGATGTTATCGGGCGTGGGCCAGGGAAGGACGAGAACATCGCAGGAATCTAGAAAGCTGCCCGATTAAGGAAACGTCTCCATAGGTCCCCCAAGCAACCATTGTTTTGTAGATTAGATATTATATTTTTTCTCTTCGCTCGTCCTGGACGAACGAGTTTCTTTTTAAATTAATTTTTTTTTATTTCCAGGGGATCTCGAACTAAAGGATTTGATTGTGAAGCAATCTGCCTTCTCGGAACTGAACCTGCCCGTCCAGGTGGTGTTCGGGAGGCTGAAATATTTAAAGGCGAAAATCCCCTGGAACAATCTGTTCCATTCGCCCGTGGAGGTCTTCATCGACGGGATCTACCTGCTCATACGGGCCAACAATCAGGTGATCTACGATGCCGAGAAGGAGGAGAAGAGGGCGTACGAGGATAAGATGAACGAACTCAAGAAGATCGACGAGGCTAAAAATCGCGATAAGGGTAATAAAATATGAAATTCAGTTTTCTTAATTTTTCTAATAAAATCCACTCATCTCTCTCTTTCTTCTCCACTCGTCAGTTAAATTGTTTTAAAGCGAACGATCATATTTTTTTGTAGAGGCGCAGAAAACCGACGACACATGGGTGAGCAAGATGCTGATGAGGATAGGAAAGAACTGTCAGGTCTCCATCAAAAATATCCACATACGGTACGAAGACTGTCTGGCCTCCAATCCTTACGCTATGGGGCTAACCCTGGCTTCGTTGGTGATGCACACCACGGACGCCAATTGGGATCGCGCCGTCCTCGAAGAGGCCGCTACCAAGGCTTTTAAGGTACGTGCAATTTAAATTAAACGCAATTCCCCGTTCTACCGAAAAACATGTACGGGTAATAATAATAATAATTAATAACGTTATTTAGCACTTTGCTATATAAATTACACGCCGTCTCCGTATCCGTGTATGTAGTTGTTGATTGTTTTTTAACCGTTAAATTGTCATTTAGCACATCCATTGTATGTGTAGTATTTGAAATTTGTATATATTCGAATTTCCCTCTCTACCGTATCATGGTGTAAGCAAAGAGAATTTATAAAGAGTGGCAATGTAATGGACTGAATATGAAACCGAGTTTTCGATCCGATGATATATCTGTTTCAATCATTCTTCTCCGTCGCTCAATCCGTGATTGGCAAAATAATGGGAGAGATAACACCCCGCTGATGATTGGCAGTGAAACCATCCCCTCCCGTGGACGTAAGACATATATGAAATTAGTCCACCAATAACAGTCGGAGCGACAGACATCGAATTACTATCAATCCTTCCCTCTCTGTTCTTAGTTAGTACCGAATCCGGAAACTACAGGCTCGGTTCTAAAACTGGATCCAAAATCAGTCCATTACATTGCCACTCTTTATATAATCCTCTTTGGTGTAAGGGTTAAATTTGTACTTGATTTATTAAAACTAAACGAAAATAAGTAAACTCGACTATTTTACGACATAGAGTGGCGCCCTCTCTGTATCCATGTATGTAGTTAACTCGACTATTAGGGTGGCGCCCTCTCTGTATCCACGTATGTAGTTAACTCGACTATTAGG
This sequence comes from Ocypus olens, assembly GCA_910593695.2. Lineage (NCBI taxonomy): Eukaryota > Metazoa > Arthropoda > Insecta > Coleoptera > Staphylinidae > Ocypus > Ocypus olens. The sequence continues at coordinate 59,056,764 of OU343052.1, forward strand.
GTGGCGCCCTCTCTGTATCCATGTATGCAGTTAACTCGACTGTTAGGGTGGCGCCCTCTCTGTATCCACGTATGTAGTTATCTCGACTATTTTCGACTTTTTGATCTCGCATTTACAATAATTCTTTATATCCAGGTGGTCTCATTAGAAGCTCTATCCATCTACTGGAATTGCAATCCCGAATTGTATTGCAACAAACCCACCCATGACGATATGGAAAGGGCGTTCGTGAGAGACATCGCAACGCCGGAAAGGTCGCCGCACGATTTCACTTACAGTAAGCTATACAACTCTCCCCTCCGCCCCACCGACAATTAATACCAACGCACCGTTACAGTATTAGGTCCGATATGCGCGGAGTCCAGGGTGAAGGTGAACTTAAATCCGGAGGGCGACATACCCCAGTTTTCGATACCGTTTGCGCAAGTCGAGCTCGTCATCGATCGTCTAAATATGGGTATGTGGATTAAACAAAATTCGATAATTATACTGTTATTGACAAATCAGATTTGGGATTAATTTTTCTTAGGTTCGTTGATTATTTGGGTCATGTAATGGCCAATATATGCAATCGATTCATTATTTGATGGAAAAGTGGTAATAAAATGCCAAAAGTAATATTCGATGCTTAATTAATCTTTATGATAGGGTAATTAAGTTTGGCAATCTTGTGGAAAACATAACCTCAAATTTATTTTGAAGGCAAAAGTCAAAATTACAACCGGAGTATCCGATCAAATATCCAACATTAGAAAAAAATCACCAGATCTGGTTAGCCCATAATAATCTCATTCTATCATTAATTAACTATAATCTCATACATGAAATTGCCGTTAGGTATCACCAAGACACAGTACGAAGCGATGATAGATTTCGCCGAGGTGATGGCCGTACAGTCGAACGGCGTTCCCTATCGACGGTTCAGGCCCAATTTGAATAAGTACAGGGGACATTACAAGGAGTGGTGGCTGTTCGCCTACAATTGCGTTTTGGAGACGAACATCCGGAGGAGGAAACGCGATTGGAACTGGCAGCACATGGCCACGCATCGCGAAATGTGCCGGTGCTACGCCGATCTGTATAAAGAACAATTGACCATTAAAAAGGTAAGCGAGCTATGCTCCGTTCGCATCTTATTCTCGTCGCAGTCGACTTTGTTAGGGTGACATTTTTGTTGGTAGTAAAAAAAAGTAACAATTTGGTTATGTGAAGTGCAAACATTGGTATTAATAATAATAAATCAATAAGGCCAACATTTTATTGGAATTATAGGTTAACAATAATTACTATCAAAAATACAACATGCCAATATAAGGACAAAAAATACCCCAACTGTGGCAAAAATATGTACAGAATACGTAAGAATATTGGATTCTACTTAAGAAAACGTTACTAAATACAGGGTGTGCCATTTGAAAGAACGAAGTTATTTAACTTTATAATTTGGGTTTTTCTACCGCATGTTTTTTATCACCCTGTATAATTTTTTGTATGAAATCATGGTAGGCTCTATAGTTCGAACCTTCAAGCAAATAATTAAAATGATTTTAATCGTTCAACGTCAATCACTGGGGCAGAAATAAAATGTCACCCTGACCATGCATTTCAACAAATCTTCAAATATTTCGAAAACGGCAAACAATAGGTATAGGGAGTATTGAAGTAACTCTCCTTTATTTGCTCCATATAATTCAAAAATGACAAAAAATACAGGGTGTTCCCTTTAAAAAAACATAAGTTTGGTCTGTAACTTTGTTATGAGACACCCTGTATAAATTTAAGTATTCTTAGGGCGTGCAGCTCACTATTATACGCAACTTTTGTATAAAACATTTTTCGAAATTTTGACAAATAAGCACGTGATTGACCGTTCCCAGAGCTCTGAAACACCCTGTATAATTATTGATTTCGTTTCAGTTACCTAAAGAGCAAATCCAGAACTTACAAAGCATGGAAATGAAACTGGATCTACTCAACATAGTTCTGGTCAGGCAGAGAATCGAAATGGAGGTGGAACGATTGGACAAGAAGCGCGAGAACATCCAGAAACAAGGGTGGTTCAGCAGTTGGTGGTACCGTTCGAATACGGACGATTCTGAAATTTCGGATTCCACGAACTTGCGTACGTAGTTGTTGGTTGTTTTTTTTTTCAAAACGTTAAAAAGAATAACTCGCGTATCCGGATTTCTTCTAATAAATAAGTTAAACGAGTAAAGAGGACGGCGAAGACCTTATTTTTTTTTATTCACTTATTAACACGTTGACTGCCAACTACGAGAATTCTCGTGGTTGTTTAATGCAGTTTTCAAGGTCGTGGCAGTCAACGTGTTAATTATTGGAAAAAAGGATGCGTGAGCCACAGGTTAGATTGTAAGAAAACTCGACAATTTTACGATTTAAGTGTGGCTTGTAACTATACAGGGTGTCTCGTTTCAAGTGTGCCAAACTAAGACGGGAAGTAGATAATATTATTCTAAACAAAAAAGTTCAAATAAACATAAGCCCGATTTCTTGCCGTTATCGAGATAAATAATCTCAAAGATTTTTTTATGTTAAAAAAATCTTCAGTATAATCATGGTGATGGTTGCGACCGTTACTACGTGGCAATTCATTATAAAATCACTGAATAAAACACTTACTATGTACATACATCAAATAAATTGTGGTAAAAACATAGTAAGTGTTTTATTCAGTCATTTTTCTTCAGTATAAATTTATAAGATTGCCATGAATTTAAACAAAAATATTTGAGCAGGTTAATGTTTATTTGACAGTTGTTTATACAACCTGACAGTTGCTGTCAGTTACACCAAGTAAAATGACTGTAATTTTTACCATTTTCCGAGCAGCGACAAACAACATTTTGCGCAAAATACATTTCTCGCCGCCGTTGGCACATTCCTATATCCGTCGGTACAACATTTAGGCAATAGATTCCGCCACTCTGGCGTTTCTAATATTTCCGATTCTTCAGTGAAGAAATTCGAGAGCACGATGACGGACGAGGAGAAATTCAAGCTCTACCAGGCGATAGACTACACGGAGAACGCCGTCCCGCCCAACTACCCCCCCGAGTACAAGGACCTCGTCCTGAAGTTCCACCTGAAAACGTTCGAGATCAAGGTGCGCAACGAGGCCACCCGGGTGGAGAGCGTCATGAAGTCGAAGCTGATGGACGTAAAGTGCAACATCGAGAGGCGGCCCGTCAACGAGGCCCTGAAGTAAGCCGTCGGACGGTCGAATATTTTTTAGGCGCTCATTCGGCTCGTTTGCAGGATCGCCATGTTCGTGGAGAACATGAGCGTGTTTGGAACGCCGAAGAGGGACGGCTTCGTTCCGGAGATAGTGTCGTCGAAGACGGACGCCGAGACCGGCCTGCTGAACGTCCTCTTCGAGGTCAACCCGCTGAACTCGCACTGCGGCCAGAGGGTGCACGTGAAGGCCAAGCCGCTGAGGATCATTTTCGATTCGACGACCATTAACGAGGTTATTTCTACGTTCACGATACCGGCGGAAAGTTCTCGGGAACAGTAAGTTTGTTATAGTTGGATTTTCTGAAGTTTGGCAGAGGAAGTTTCGTATATAAAAGTAAGTAGTAAAGTACGTTCATTAACAAAAAACCTCAAGTGTGCCGTGATTTTTTATTTTTTTAAATTTAAGTTGGTAACACATATTGAGGTTATGTTACTTGCGGCATGTTTCTACCGATAAATTAATTTTCTGTGATAAACGACGCAGAGAAGACGTAGGTTCACCTTCCAAAATTTCTTGGGCTGTGTTAATAGCATCCTGAGTACGTTTGACTGGTCTACCACTTCCTGGTTTATGGAGAATACTACCCGTTTCATGAAAATGTGAACGTTAGGAAATACTTCCAAATTTCCGTCCACTTTAGTCCCATTTTGGAAATAACTTTCAACTAGAAACGTTTTTGCTGGTGGCTGCAAACTATTGTGGTCACGGAATAATTGTGACTTTTAGAACGATGTGACGTTTTGTATCTCAATTCCTAACATGTGTGCCAACTTAAATTTTTAAAAATAAGTCAGTTACTTGAGGTTTTTTTTTAATGAACAACGATGGTTGTAGTGGAAACTCTTAGCCTCCTCTGCGAAAGTTCAAGAACCGACGCAGCTAAATATATTTTTATTTTCGATCGGTTCCTCATATATCGTGAGATCGTCGAAAATAATTGGCAGCACATTTTCTGAAATTGGGGATAATAATTCAAGTAATATTATGTTGGCTGTCTGGAATTCTCCTATTTACTTTGACATTTTGTGGTTTTTTGAGGTTACTTGTTTTAAAAGTAGTTATATATCTGCCGATTTTGTTTATTTTTAAGACAAGTAACCTCAAAAAACTACAAGATGTCAAAATAGACAGGAGAATTCCAGACAGAAAATACTACTTGAATTATTATCCCCAATTTCAGAAAATGTGCTGCCAACTATTTTCGACTTTCTGACTGTACCCTTATTGTTTCTCTAGGAGTCGATTCATGATGTGGGGATTATTTTTATATATGTAATTTACATAGTAAATTGCTAAATGAAGTTATTATTATTATTTTTAGGTTAACACAAGTGACGAATAACAAGATAAACGATTTCAAAGAACTGTCGGCGACGGGATTACAGCACGTAATCGAAAAACACGTCTCGATAGACCTGGACATAGATCTATCGGCCCCCTACATAATCATCCCGCACGGGGGCGTCTACACCGGATCGGAAAACGTCCTCGTCATCTACCTGGGCAAACTCTCCCTAAAATCCGAGCAGCGCCAAATAGCCGCCGCCAAGGTCAAGGAGATGCACAAGCAGGGCCTGCAAAGGGAGCACGTCCTTCAGACGCTCATCTCCCAGACCTACGACAAGTTCATTTTCGAGATGACGAACGTCCAGATCATGATAGCGCAGAGCGACGAGGACTACCTGAAGTACATATTCGAGGTGGTCGAGGTGTCGCCGATGCACCTGCTGAACCCCCTCTCGGTGTATCTGACCTTCGAGACCTGCCTGATCACCGACGACCCGAAGTTGCCCCTCACGAAAATCAACGGGGACATGCCGTCGGTCAGCTTCGGGGTGAGCGAGGCCCGGCTCCTGCTCCTCCTCAACCTGGTCAATTCCGTCAGCGCCAAGCTCGCCGACAAGCAGGAGGAGGCCCACAGTCTGGTGAGGGCCATCAGTTCGGGCTCGCTCTCCCGGATGTACATGATCGTCGACCAGAAGCCGGCGCAGGGCCTCAAGATCGCCGAGCCAGTGAACGACCTGAAGCAGCTGACGCAGATGCAGTTCACGTTCGTTTTGAAGGGTGATTTGAGTCCATCGTCGCGAAGGGGAATTAGCGATTTAAAAACGTTTCCTTTCAGAATTGAATGTGCGGCTCACGAAGCAGGAGATGATAAGCTCACCCGAGTTCGAGATGGTGCAGTTCAACATGAACACGGTCGCCGTTGTGTTTACCCAGCAGACTTTCAATATGGAGGTCGACGTGCACCTGGATAGTATCGAGATGAGGCAGAAAGTGGGGGAGAAGATGTTGGATATTGTTTCGACGAATATTGAGAACGAGGAGACTAGCTGTTTGTTCCATGTGAAATATATACAGGTGAGTTAAAGAACACACGCTAATCCATTACAGATTGAAAATAATTCTGTTTAATTTTTTTATGAACATTTAACATCATCGGTGATATCACAAATATTTATTTAAGCCACGTATTATATTTTCAGCTCTGTAAACGTTCTTTATGTGTATTGTCTGTCACAATGGAAGAATAACAGGAAACGACAAGACATATTTACAAATTGGAATAAATAAGCGCCATCTGTGATTAGTGGAGGGAACTAACCACAACACGCACGCAACCGTTACCGGTTTAATTAATGCGAGAAATTAATTAATTAATGCGAGTGATTTTTTAGCAAAAATTAAGGGAGGTCTTTCATATAATTTTTTGTTGAAAACCCCTTCCTCTCCAAGTTACAGGTTAGGGATGTCAATTATTTTCCAGTATGTCAAGAATACATTATTCGTAAGTGGATTTGCAAATTTTGAAGACAATCCCGCGAGTGATAATTCTTAAAAAAAAAAATTCAATCGCGAGATGCATATTTTCCAATTTCTGCAATTCAAGTTTCAAGTGTTGCCATTTTGTTTTCGGCTTAGGGATGTCAATTATTTTCTAGTATGTCAAAAATACATTATTCGTAAGTGGATTTGCAAATTTTGAAGACAATTCCGCGAGTGATAATTCTTTAAAAAAAATTTTTAATCGTGAGATGCATATTTTACAATTTCCGCAATTCAAGTTTCGAGTGTTGCCATTTTGTTTTCGGCTTGGGGATGTCAATTATTTTTTAGTACGTCAAAAATACATTATTTGTAAGTGGATTTGCAAATTTTGAAGACAATTCCGTGAGTGATAATTCTTTAAAAAAAAATTTAATGGTGAGATGCATATTTTCCAATTTCTGCAATTCAAGTTTCGAGTGTTGCTATTTTGTTTTCGGCTTAGGGATGTCAATTATTTTCTAGTATGTCAAAAATACATTATTCGTAAGTGGATTTGCAAATTTTGAAGACAATTCCGTGAGTGATAATTCTTTAAAAAAAAATTTAATGGTGAGATGCATATTTTCCAATTTCTGCAATTCAAGTTTCGAGTGTTGCCATTTTGTTTTCGGCTTAGGGATGTCAATTATTTTCTAGTATGTCAAAAATACATTATTCGTAAGTGGATTTGTAAATTTTGAAGACGATTCCGCGAGTGATAATTCTTTTAAAAAAATTTTTAATCGCGAGATGCATATTTTACAATTTCTCCAATTCAAGTTTCGAGTGTTGCCATTTTGTTTTCGGCTTAGGGATGTCAATTATTTTCTAGTATGTCAAAAATACATTATTCGTAAGTGGATTTGTAAATTTTGAAGACAATTCCGCGAGTGATAATTCTTTAAAAAAAAATTTTAATCGTGAGATGCATATTTTACAATTTCTGCAATTCAAGTTTCTAGTGTTGCCATTTTGTTTTCGGCTTAGGGATGTCAATTATTTTCTAGTATGTCAAAAATACATTATTCGTAAGTGGATTTGGAAATTTTGAAGACAATTCCGCGACTGATAATTCTTTAAAAAAAAATTTTAATCGCGAGATGCATATTTTACAATTTCTGCAATTCAAGTTTATAGTGTTGCTATTTTGTTTTCGGCTTAGGGATGTCAATTATTTTCTAGTATGTCAAAAATACATTACTTATAAGTGGGTTTGGAAATTTTTAAGACAATTCCGCGAGTGATAATTCTTTTAAAAAAATTTTCAATCGCGAGATGCATATTTTACAATTTCTGCAATTCAAGTTTCGAGTGTTGCCATTTTGTTTTCCGCTTAGGGATGTCAATTATTTTCTAGTATGTCAAAAATACATTATTTGTAAGTGGATCTGCAAATTTTGAAGACAATTCCGCGAGTGATAATTCTTTTAGAATTTTTTTTAATCACGAGATGCACATATCACAATTTCTGCAATTCAATAATTTTTTAGGTTAATAGGAAATCGCCGGAGTTTCACACGGTCCACAAGTCGTGCGAGTCCGCCGTGTATCTGAATTTCGCCGGCCTCGATCTCACGCTGGTCCAAGAGGGACTGCTGGAACTGATGCAGTTTGCGAACGACATTCAGGGACAAATGGCCGAGGGGTACGCCATGCCTCACTCGGCGTCGACCCAGAGCAAGAAGATCAGCCTGTCGATAGGTTCGCTGGCCAGACTGACGCCGATCAGCTGTAAGTATTAATTTCAATACCCTCAAAACACTCCATTGTTTATGGCACACGCCGTCACCCTTTCAACTCTTCGTCATTTCAGCCGCGGTTGCCGCTCCGAAACCGAAGAAGATCACCAACGAGATACTGTTCAAATTGCTCGCGGAATTCAAAGCGCTGTCGATAAATTTCGAGTGCGAAGGCAATCCGATATCCACCTTCTCCATCTGCGATATTTCGTTGGAGGTCACCATGAAGCAGGCCTACACGAAGGTTTCCGCCGTGCTCGGGAATATATTGATCATCGATTTGAATTCGTCGACGTTACATAAAATTGTAAGTGTACAAGCTTTATAGATGTTTAGGTTAGGTTAGGAGTAACCTGTCACAATTGGTGTTAGGTGAGGTTGGGTTAGGTTAGGTTAGGAGTAACCTGTCACAATTGGTGTTAGGTTATTTTAGGAGTAACTCGTCACAATTGGTGTTAGGTGAGGTTAGGTTAGGAGTAACCTGTCACAATTGGTGTTAGGTTATTTTAGGAGTAACCCGTCACAATTGGTGTTAGGTGAGGTTAGGTTAGGAGTAACCTGTCACAATTGGTGTTAGATTATGTTAGGAGTAACCCGTCACAATTGGTGTTAGGTTAGGTTAGGAGTAACCTGTCATAATTGGTGATAGGGCGGCCCGTTGGTATAGTGGGTACAGGCGAGCGCTTGTACCGCGTGCCGCGTGGGTCCGAATCCCAGCCCGGCCGAAAGATTTTTTGGGGATCGAGAAGTATTCGCTCGGGTCCTTGGTTGTTGTATTTACTCATCCCAAATTAAATACATAAATAGTAACCTGGTCGTGACTGAATGGCTCATTCCAAAGACAAAAAAAAAAAAAAAAATTGGTAAGAGGTTAGGAGTAATCTGTCATAATTGGTGATAGGTTAGGAGTAACCTGTCACGGTTGGTGATGGATTAGGAAAATTGTAAAATCACACGAAAGCAGAGGCGGCTCGTGAACTCTAGTGCAGCACCCGAGATATTTGACGGTTGTCTTTATTGGCACCTGTTAATTTTTTATGCGTTAGCAAGATGAATGTAACAGCTAACTAAACGCTCTTCAACACGATAATTTTGTAGATCATGGAAGTCCAGCAATCGGAAAAGGCAATCACGACGGACATTATTTTGTACAATAATGATGTGGTAACCGCTTCTTGCGACGTCTCCATCCAGGCAAAACTGGGAACCCTCAAGATTTGCTACGTGAATTGGTACATCACGAATATGCTCGTGAGTATGATCCAAATTTCGTCTGTTTGTTTTAATGTTTATGCCATTTCTCAAATCTCGCGTGCCGTTTTGTTTCGGCAACATTAACCTTTATTCCCGCGCGTTTCAGAACTTCATCAATAAATTCCAAGCGGCCCAGGAGGCGATCATCGCCGCCTCCAGCAAGGCGGCCCAGTCGGCCAAGCAGAACATGCAGAACATCTACCAGAAGGCCACCAAGGTCAAGCTGGACATCAACCTGAACGCGCCGAACATCATCGTGCCGGAGAGCTCAAGCAGCACGTGCGGCCTGCTGATCGACCTCGGCCACATTATAGTCGCCAACAGGTTCAACGAGCTGAACATCCTGAACGAGGCCGGCGACCCGGCCATCATCGACGAGCTGACGCTGAAGCTGGAGGAGCTCAAGTTCGAGCGGGTGAAGATCTGCGATAATTTCCTCGTTAAGAACAACATGACCCTGCTCGAGCCCATGTCCTTCACGCTCGCCATCCACAGGAACCTGTCGAGCTGGTACAAGGCCGTTCCGAGTATAGACATCGACGGCAACATGCACAACGTTGAGGTATTGTTATATATAATTATATTTATATTGTTTGTGAACGAATAATTTTTATCTGTATGAAGTAGGGGAATTTTTTTTGCTGAAATATGAAATTCGAGGCCCCTCATAGTGGCGACATCTATTGCCTGAATTTTGAACTAAACTCATTTTAGTACATATGCAGGCAATAGATGTCACCACTTTGTGTTCTACCTTTAACGGCGTTTCGGATATTTATATTCCAATACTAATTTCTGTTATAAATGTTTCAATTATTATTATTGTATTTGCCTCTAAATTGATCGTTTTATTTCTAGTTACTGCTCGGACAACCCGATTACGAAACCATAATGCGTATACTGACGGAGAACATGTCCGAAGGCAGCTTACCGGAGCAGACTGACATCATTCAGGTAACTCAATCGGTGGCAGAGTCGGACGCGACCGCCTACACGACTGCGCTCGCCGACGACCCCCCGGAAGCCGAAGACGCCCCCGTAACGTTATTAGTCCGGTGGAATTTGGTGATGAACTGCTTCAAGATCTCCCTGTTCACTGCCGTCCCCGAAATCACATACGTAACTATTTCCCCACATCGTGTCTGCCGTAAAATTAATTTTTGTTTTCGTTCGAACAGGACGAGAAATGCGTTCAATACACCAGAGTCGGCCTGGCGGAGTTCTCCCTGGAGGGACTGTCCGTCCGCGGAAGGATGCTGACGAATAATACGCTCTCCAATTCGCTTCTTCTAGTCAACTGTCGTCTGATCGACAAGAGGCCGGGGCGCGAGGAGAAAATCAACTGTTTCCTGTCCAGGCGGGAGGAGGACGAGAGGACGCCCACCGATAGCGCGATCGTGCCGGTGAAAAATATGATCGACGTCACCTGCCAGCAGAACCTGCTGGACATGTTCGTCGATGTACGCGTGTACAGCTTCACGTTTATCCTGTCGGTCGAATACATGATGAAAATTCTCAACTTCTTCACGCCCGCGGAGAGCGCCGCCGAGGCGCCCAAGGTGGCCGCCGTGCAGGCGAAACAGCTGCCCACGGAGGAGGCCAGGGCGGCTCCGTCCGCGAACGTGCTGTCGTTGACGTTGAAGGTCGAGAAACCGTACATTATCCTGGTCGAGCATTTGGATTTCATCGATACCAGGGCGCTGATTCTCAACGTGAGTAATAATAATATAATCTTTATTTAGCAATATACTATCTAAATACACATATAAACTAAAAAATATGTACAATATATAAAATATAAAAAACAATTTTTGTAACGATAATATATACTCTATTCCATTTTTATTTTTAACTGAGTTGGGTCTACTAGGGTGACAGTTTTGTTGTAGACTTGAAAAAAGTTGGGTTATAATAATAATAATATTTATTTAGCAATAAGCTATCTAAATAAATGTTATGTTTTAAAATAAAAAAGGTTATATTTTAAGACATGGCAATGTTGCCAACAATTTTTTTTTTCTTCATTGCGTATGCCACTTATTACAAATCTATATACCGGGTGTGGCACTTAAGACGCCTCGGACCATAGCTCCTTTACGATAAAAGCTATGGAAAAAAATCTAAGAACAAAGTGGTGCATAGTTACCGTAGCTATGTTTCAAAAATATTTCTAATCATCAGTGGCGTGCCGTACTCCAGTGGCGTACCAAACTTATGTTTTTTTTAAATGGAATGCCCTATTTTTTATTGCAGATTTGGAAAGTGCTCGACGAGTACTTATTTTTTTATCTTAAAAAAATGACTTACGGCTGCTACTGACGTCTAATAATTTACTTTGACAATTACCAATCTTTTGTTTTCTCAGGGCACACTTGGGAACGGAAAACGTTTCCCGACATTTGTGATGAAATTCCTTTTTTCTCCGAAATTTTGTTATGCAATGTGTAATTTTTTTTACACCAATGAAAAATTTAGAGTTTTGGCTGTACAACGTCGTAATTTTTTTAGGGGGGTGCCATTTGAAATTTTCGGAAAAAATGACAACATGCGGAGATCAATCAAAAATTTTTTTTTTTCCATAAATTACCCGAAAAAAAATTATGTGAAGGTATACGAGGTCTTAACCTGTACCTCAATTCAAAATTTAGGCGCCGGCGTCAATTAGTTTCTCTACAAAAAAATCTCAAAAATGGGGCGCAATTTTGAAAGAAGGGGTTATAACAGCGAAACCGCTAAAGTGAAGGGTATAACATGTTGGATAAAAAAATAAGTACTCGTCGAGCACTTTCCAAATCTACAATAAAAAATAGGGCATTCCATTTAAAAAAACATAAGTTTGGTACGCCACTGGAGTACGGCACGCCACTGATGATTAGAAATATTTTTGAAACATAGTGACGGTAACTATGCACCACTTTGTTCTTAGATTTTTTTCGATAGCTTTTATCGTAAAGGAGCTATGGTCCGAGGCATCTTAAGTGTCACACCCGGTATACATATTAAGTTACATATCATATGTTCATTAAAAAAAAACCTCAAGTGTGCCATGACTTTTTCGTTTTAAAAAATTTAAGTTGTCACACTTGCTAGGAATTGACATATAAACGTCAGATCTTTCTAGAAGTTACAATTATTCCGTGCTCACAATGGTTTGCAGCAGCTAACAAAAAACGTTACTAGTTGAAAGTTATTTCCGAAATGGGAGTAAAGTGGATGGAAATTGGGTGTATTCATTCGACGCACCTTTAGCAGAGTTTCAGGAAGAATTTCCTAACTTGCCCATTATTTATGATGAATTTAAAAATACCTTATCACGATGTGTTGTATTATTTCATGAAACGGGTAGTATTCTCCGTAAACCAGGAAGTGATCAGTCAAACGTACTTAGGGTGCTATTAGCACAGCCCAAGGAATTTTGGAAGGCGAACCTACGTCTTCTCTGCGTCGTTTATCACAGAAAATTAATTTATAGGTAGGAACATGCCACAAGTAACATAACCTCAATATGTGTTACCAACTTAAATTTTTAAAATTAAAAAGTCATGGCACACTGAGGTTTTTTTTTAATGAACATACTTTAGAACATACAATAGATAATATGATACTGTGAAAATGAATGTAATTTTATGACATGCAGAACATTCTTTGGGTTTTTATTAATTCAAATAGTACAAACTAGGTGTTTCACAATGTGATTAATTAATTAATTTAATATATAAATTAGGCAACGCTGTTAGAAATCTGACATTTAATAATTTCTTCACTGTCGGATCAGTTTTGTTGGTGTTCCTGTGAAAACTTTATAAAATCAAACTACAGCCTTCTTAGTTGAAAATAAAAATGAAACGGAGTATAACTATCTGCAATTTTTTTTAAATCGTGTGCAAATAATTTTGTTCCTTCAGTGCGAGGTTTTGACGAAGTTGCGATTGAGCGGCGACCACCAGACCATCAATGGAACAGTTAAGGATATTCAGATGTACACTTGCACGTTCGATCCGAGCAAAAGGATGGCCACGAAAAATTCCCTGCTGGAGCCTTTCACTATAAGCGCCGCCGGATCGACTCCCGAGGGTAAAGGGCTGCACATAGAGGTAAGCAAACGCAATTGAGATCAGTGACGGTTCGCGGGGTTTTTTCTGGTACGGTGGTAATACAGATAGGTGCGGTCTCTGCAACTGACCCTACCTATCTATATTACCACCTCTTGTTCCTCGGCCGTACCAGAAGAAACCCCGCGAACCGTCACTGATTGAGATGATCTAGCAGGTGGGTTTCCTCTATAACCTAAGTTATAATATACCGTGAGATCAAAACGTTGAAAATAGTCGGCGGCCCTTAAAACGTAACCTAACTAACGGAAGTTCAGTGGCGTCTCTAGATTACAAATCCTAAATGTGCATTGTACTTTTACTTTATATATTTTTTATTATTGACGTGTGTAAAACTGTAAGTTTCTTGACACGAATAAAAATAAATGAAAATGTATTATTAACCTCTTCACGCCCTGGTTCGCAACAAGCGAGAAATGAAAACAAAAACATTGTACAAAAAAAAAAATTACTTCTTTAGCGCCATCTATGGAATGTTTTTTCATATTTTTTTGCATAAACCAACTTGTTGCGTTTTTACGATACATTTTGAACAACTTGGTTGATGGTTAGATAACCGTCACATGTATAATTTTTGCAGTATTTTTAATTTTGTGTGTACATACGTACACGTTTTAAATTTAAGGTAGTTTTAGATTATATTTAAGTTTATACCATGTTACAAATTGGAGATATTCCGTTTTTTTGAAATAAATAAATAAATAAATAAATGGGAAAGTTTGTGACAGTGAAATCATATTTCGTAGAAAAAGTTAACAACAACGAAGAAGTAATTTTTAATCAAACCTGGGATTAAATCAAAGCAGCATGGGCGCGAAGTGGTTAATAAATACACACATCGGCAAAATTAAAGGAAACGCAGATAAATTCGATATATTTTTCTCTGTGCAACTTTTTCGTGGCAATTTCAGCGGCATCTCGTACAACCAAGTTAAACTAACTAATTGCAGTTCCTTTTTCAAAGCCATGTGTAATTGTAAAGCCTCTTAAAAAAATAAAACAATAAGTAGCGTTTTTGCAATAGAAAAATGATACACTTTGACTTGTTTTAAACATGTAATAAATAAGAAAAATTGATGATAGTAAATTAAAAAACAAATTCGAATGATAACTTATTAAAATATACGAACTTTTATCCAGAGAAAATACGCGTTTCAAATGTAAGGCAACACTTAACACATTGCAATACAACTTAAAGAGGTGTCGAATGTTTCTTGATAAATGTTTCAAAAAATGACATATGGTAGTAGGAAATGCGACGCCGTCTCGACCGAGTCAGTAAAAAAAAATTGATGAATAAAATTAAATATTGTATCCGTTCCTTTAATTTTGCCGGTGTGTGTAGAAATAACTGCTAGTGTTTAAAATAAGCAAAATCGGCAGATAAAAACACAAAACCAAATGTACACTGCACCGCGTTGGAGAATTCCAGACAGCCAATATAATTTTACTTGAATTATTATCCTTATTTTTAGAAAATGTGCTGTCAACTGTTTTCTCGTTTCCGATCTCACTGTACAATTTTACGTTGATATAAATACAATGACAATACCATTAATATCGTTTCATTACAGTTACTGATAACGAACATTTGCATCGGCGTCTCTCTCTACTCCATCGAGCTGCTCGCGAACATACTAAACTCGCTGTCGAGCACGAGCCAAGCGGAGGAGGGCAACTCCGAGTCCCTGGAGGATCACTCGGACACCTGGGCCCTGAAGAGGAACGCCGAGCAAAATTTCTGGTTCCTCAAGCAGACCGCCGTCGCCGAGGACGCCCTGGCCTTCGATTTCACCAAGAGCGAGGTCGCGAAGAAACTGAACGAGCTCTGCATCATGAACATACCGGCCATCATCGTGACCCTGGAGGCCGGCAGCGGCAACAAGACGATCCCGATGCTCATCTTCGAGTCGCGCTTCGAGGGCAGGATCTGCGACTGGTCGTCGCAGATGACGGTGGACGCGACGCTGACCCTCCAGATGGGTTACTACAACAGCCACCTGGCCCTCTGGGAGCCGCTCGTCGAGCCCAACACGATCGCGAACAAGACTGGCTACAAGTTCAAGCCGTGGGAGCTGAGGCTCGAGGTGTCGATGAACGAGCCCAGCGAGGACAGCGCCCAGAGTCCCGAGAACGAGCCGACCGAGCTGTCGATGCAGCCGGCGATGAGCGTCGACATCTCGTCGACCAGCAACCTGGAGGTCACCGTGACGAAGACGTGCCTCGAGGTGCTCAACATGCTGGGCAAGCAGTTCGCGTCGGCCATCACCTCGGCGAAGGCCATTGAGCGGGTCGAGGAGGTCGCCCCCTACAGGGTGGTGAACTCTTCGGGAATCGATATTGATCTGTTGCTGGAGGGCTCGGACTTCAAGGTGCTGGGGAGGGGCGGTCCGAACGTGATAACGCTGGAGAACAATGCGGAGGTTTTGTTGGACAGGGCCGCCGTCAAGACGAAGTCCAGGATCACCACCCTGTCCGATATGGACAAGCCGACGCGGGAGAAATACCTGAAGATTTTCGTACGTACGGGTTGCGTTTTTTTTGGTAGTCGGGGTGCGTTATCGTGGTTTGGTGTTTAGGTTCCCGAGATGAACTGCAACTTGGAGTTGCCCGTGACCAGATCCGACACGAGGTACTTTAGGCTGAGCAAGAACTCGTGGGGGCTCGTTTCTGCGGTCAAGTTGGATAATGGTGTTATCACTGTTACGATATGCAGCATTTTACAGGTTAGTCAATATAATAATGTATTTTAATTAAGTGACTTGTGAAATAAATGAAAACAATCAATAAAATATCGATTGTCAAAGTAAATATTAGTAAACAAGTTAATTATCAATATGTTACCATAGAATTTTGATTTTATAGTTATTATTACAACTAGGGAAATATGAATAGTATATTTCCCGAGGTTGGCTAGTTACATCCCGAGGGCGGAGCCCGAGGGATGTATAGACAACCAAGGGAAATGTATTCATATTTCCCGTGTTGTAATCAATAGTTTTTTTCTGATTGAAAGAATATTGTTCTGTAAATGGGAAAATATTGGATTGTAAATTTTTGAATTTATCGGATTGGTAACGTTGCTAAGGGCCTTGTTTGTAAATATCATGGTTGTCTTGTTTTGGTATTTGCGTTGTTTCATAAATTGGTGAAATGTCAAACTATGTGTTAACGCAAGCGACGAAAGGCCGTGAATGTTTGGTTCCCGTAAAATCCATAAAGGATACCTTCCTAAGAAATCGGAGGTGTTGTCCCGAGAGCAATTAAAACAATTCTTTCGAGAAGCTCCTAATGACTTTTTTTTCTGATTGAAACAATATTGAGTGATATTGCCTTAGTTACGATATGTCATAACACACTTATATTTCCCTAGGGAAATATGAAGTGGTCATATTTCCCTAGGGAAATATAGACATCAAACAAATGTCATTAGGAGCTTCTCGCAAGAATTGTTTTAATTGCTCTCAGGACAACACCTCCGATTTCTCAGGAAGGTATCCTTTATGGATTTTACAGCTTTGGATTTTACGGGAACCAAACATTCACGGTCTTTCGTCGCTTGCGTTAACACATAGTTTGACATTTCACCAATTTATGAAACAACGCAAATACCAAAACAAGTCAACCATGATATTTACAAACAAGGCCCTTAGCAACGTTACCAATCCGATAAATTCAAAAATTTACAATCCAATATTTTCCCATTTACAGAACAATATTCTTCAATCAGAAAAAAACTATTGATTACAACACGGGAAATATGAATACATTTCCCTCGGTTGTCTATACATCCCTCGGGCTCCGCCCTCGGGATGTAACTAGCCAACCTCGGGAAATATACTATTCATATTTCCCTAGTTGTGATAATAGCTATTTTTGATGTTTATATTTTCCTAGGGAAATATGAGCACTTCATATTTCCCTAGGGAAATATAAGTGTGTTATGACATATCGTAACCGAGGCAATATCGCTCGATATTGTTTCAATCGTAAAAAAACAAGCTAATCATCAATACGTTACCATAGAGTTTTGATTTTAAAAAGTAAGTTATTCACATTATTTTTTATAGATTATCAATGACTTCAACACGCCGATCGATCTGTATTACATGAGGAGCTCGGGAAATGAATTGGAGCTGATATCCACCATCCAACCGGGGGCCTCTTTGTACGTACCTCTGAAGGCGGTCTACTCGCAGACCAGCGAGCTGTTCTTTTCGGTCGCAAATTACTCGGTCACTTCCATACCCTACGTGTGGAAGGACCTGCAGTTGAACGTCGCCGTCAGTAAAAATCTCGTGTGCTGTTCGAAGAAGGACAGCCAGGACTTGTTCGTCATTCGGGTAAGTGCGTACACCAATCGGAATCCGATTGATTGGCAAAAAAATATCATGTATACTTGGTTTTTTTTTTATTGATCTACCAGGTCTGGTGATTTTTTTATTATAGAAAAAAAACCTTTATTGGCATATTTAGCAAAACTATTTACAATCTCCAAAAAAACAACTATACTATATACCCAAAAATACAATTATAATAACAATAATTCTCGAGCACCCTCTCTCCTACATTCTTTTTTTATAATGTTGGCTATTTGGTTGGATGCACTGATTATAATTTGGACTTTTGCGTTCAAAATAAATTTGAGGTTATGTTTTCTACAAGGTTGCCATGTGCTTAATTACCTTATAAAGATAAATTAAGTATTGGATATTACTTTCTGTCAAATAAATAATCAATTGCAACATGGCATTCATATGAGAAACAGTAGAGACACCCAAATAATCAAAGAACCTAAGAAAAATCAATCCCAAATCTAGTTGGCCAATAAAAAAAACCGAGTATAGATATTGTTATTATATTGCTAAATAAAGTGTTGTTTGAAAATGGTAATTGTATTACCGAAACTTAAGTCACAAAAATAAATATATAAGTTATACAAAACAAAGTTAAAAGTGTTTTATTATAATAAATAAAGCTATTTATTATTATTATTATTATTTACAGGCTGTTGGCGAAATGCATCAGGTGTATTACGAGAACACGCGGAAGCACACGATGTCCAGCACGATTTACAAGATACGCCTGAAACCGGCCGTCATACTCAAAAACTGCCTTCCCATTAACGCGACGGTCTGCGTCCGCGACGTTAAACACGAGACCGTCATCGAGCCCGGATGCCACTGGGAGTTTCCCAATATCGAACCGGGCAAGTCGTACATGGTCATTCGGGTAAGTGATATTGTTAAGTGTTCAGAATCGAACGGAGATGTCACCGCTTTATGTGTTTTTTTGAGAGGTACCAACCTGCAGACCGATGAATATAAAATAATTTCAGTTGAATTATCTGGAGAAAGACTGGTCGTGCAGGCGGGAAGTGCAGCCGAACCCGCAGCAGTTCTCGGTGTGGACCTTCGACAGCCACGCGGGATCCACGAAAATGTCCCTCGACCTGGGCATGCACATCCTGCAGAGCAACGGGAGCTTCGTCATGTCGATCTACTGCCCGTTCTGGATGATAAACAAGACCGGCCTGATACTCAGCTACCGGGTAAGTATCCGCCCCCCACCGTAACGGCTCGCCAGTTTGCTCATGAAGGCGTGTGCTCCTTTTTAGAAATCTAAAAAAACCGAGAAAAACGAAGCGTCAGGCAGCCCGATGAAGGTACTCTTTTTTCGGCCTTTATATAGAAGCTTCCATTTTTGTTTTGTTTGTTGTGTATTTCGTTGCCTCTCGTAATTCCCAGTCCGCCGTATTTTAACCCAGATATGCCCACAGTTTTATATCTAGAATATCGTCGGCGCCATCTATCATTTTTTTATTCCAATTAGTATTACTCATTGACATTTGACAGGAAGCGGAAAATAACCTTGATTTAGGGAAACGTATCATTTACTTGCCTTTAATTTGAATCTCGGGCAAATGTGGGTTAACAAAGTTGATTTTTCATTATTAACATGCAATAAACCCTTTAAACCCAAGGGTTTTACAGGTGAAAAAAATATACAATTCGTGATGATCGAAAGCTAATAAACGGAATTTACTATTATAAAATATTTTTGTTGTTTTTTTAATAATGGCTCCAAAAAAAAAAATACTGTTCCTATTACGTTTAATATTTTTTGTTTGTGCCTTGTAAGGTGTGAGCCAATTAATTTTGCTGCTGAGGGAGAGAAACATTGAAGTCATGTCTGAGATTAATTCTTTAAATCTAATTCAATTGAACTAATCTAGACATACAGGACGGCAAACGTAACTTGCCGTTGCGCAGTGGCAAAATTGTGGGCGGAACCTTCGAAGGGCGCTCTCGATAGATTTCGTGAAGAGTTCGCGCGCCTGGTACATTCATTTTCAAAAGTGACAGTGCATTAATTATGTGGAGGAGAGCGCCCGATAGAGTTGTAAATGAATAGCGCACGCGAAGAATATGTGCTTATTACGGCCGGATGTAGAGAGAGAGCTTTCGCTTGCTCTCTGCGCGTCTGGCCAACTTACATTTGCCGTCCTGTACCTCATTTATCTCACAGCCAACTCTGAAACAAAATTTTGAGGCTCGCACGATGCATTTGTTTCTGGCGAATTAAGAGTTATGTATTCTTTGTTTTTAGAGCATATTTTATTTTTTTAATGCATTTTTTAAGTGCTTAACATCGTGTTCTTAGAGCATACTTTTGCCTACTGTATTTATAAGTATTTAGAGCCGTAATTATTGAAGCCAATAATTATTGAGTCGTCTTAATTCAATACGTATTCATGATCCACTTTTAATAAAGCAAACCATGATTTTTTTTTTTATTATACTTGAAGCAGGAAATAAAACCATGTTTAACAATTCGATTTTTAAAACTGGAAATAAAACTAAGACAGTTATATTTTTAAAACAGGAAATAAAACAATGTTTGACGGTTATATTTTTAAAACAAGAAATAAAACTGTGTTTGACATTTATATTTTTAAAATAGAAAATAAAACTATGTTTGACGGTTATATTTTTAAAACAAGAAATAA
The DNA here is from genome assembly GCA_910593695.2 of Ocypus olens. Classification (NCBI taxonomy): domain Eukaryota; kingdom Metazoa; phylum Arthropoda; class Insecta; order Coleoptera; family Staphylinidae; genus Ocypus; species Ocypus olens. The sequence goes on from OU343052.1 coordinate 59,076,942, forward strand.
AACTATGACAGTTTTTATTTTTAACGTATTTAGTAACGTATTCTCAAGTAGAATCCAAATATCTTTCAGATTATAATAATTATTCCTGATATGATAATCGCCGAATACAAGAAAACTATTGAGATTACGAACAGGGAACCCTTATACAATCTGAAAGATAATTGGATTCTACTTAAGAGTACGTTACTAAATACAGGGTGTGCCATTTGAAAAAACAAAGTTATTCAACTTTATAAGTTGAGTTTTTCTACCGCATTTTTCTTATCACCCTGTATAATTTTTTGCATGAAATCATGGTTGGCTCTATAGTTCGAACCTTCAAGCAAATAATTAAAGTGATTTTAATCATTCAACGTCAATCACTGGGGCAAAAATAAAATTTCACCCAGACCTTGCATTTCAACAAATCTTCAAATATTTCGAAAACGGCAAACAATAGGTATAGGGAGTATTGAAGTAACTCACCTTTATTTTCCCCATATAATTCAAAAATGACAAAAAATACAGGGTGTTCCATTTAAAAAAAACATAAGTTTGGTCTGTAACTTTGTTATGAGACACCCTGTATAAATTTAAATATTTTTAGGGCGTGCAGCTCACTATTATACACAACTTTTGTATTAAACATTTTTCGAAATTTTGAAAAATAAACACGTGATTGACCGTTCCCAGAGCTCTGAAACACCCTGTATACAGAATTTAAAAATAAAAATGGAACGGAGTATACATTATAACTTTAAAACAAAGCGATTCCGTGCGTAACTAAATTGTGCCGATCAACATATCCCACCTTACTAAAAGTTGATCATGAACGGATTACAATCATACTTTCACGACCGGCGACGTATTTGTACATAACGCTTATTTTTTTGTATTATTTATCGTATCGTAGAAATAATGTTGACTAATAAAATGCCGATGTCTGCAACGGTATTAAAATATCACTTTCGAATTTTAGAATTCGGACGAGAACATCAACATCCTGCACCATCCGCCGTTCTTCAAGGGCCCGATACTGTTCTCGTTCAACGCGAAGAACTTCTTCGGCAAGAAGAAGGCGACCATCCGAATCGAGAACGGAGAGTGGTCCGACAAGTTCTCCATAGATGTCGCCGGATCGTCGGGCGTGGTCATTTGTAAGAATCAGGGAAAAATGCATCAGGTACGTAAAATATTATTACGACCGGGTTGTAGTTGACGAAGGATTATATTTTGCAAATATTTAGGACACAATATTTGAATTTCAGATCGGTGTAACGAATCGACTGACCTACAACGGTCTGACCAAACAAATCACGTTCACTCCGTATTACGTGATCATCAACCACACGACGCTGGTGATGGAGTGCCGAGAGAGGGACAGGGCCGCCGACCCGTGGATCCAGGTGGCGCCGAAATCCTGCTCGGCGCTGTGGCCCTTCAGCGAGCAGGACGATCGCTTCGTTATCGTTCGAATCAAGGGCACCGCCGAGAACAGCGCCCCCTTCCTGATCACCGAGAGTCACAATACGTTGCTGAAGCTGAAGAATAAGGTGATCGAGGGTCGGTTTTTGAATTTTCTTTTGTTTTAACAATGCCCGATTTTAGTTTGGAGGAATATTCGTGGACATTCAGCTGTCCGAGGGTGCGATTTACATTAATTTGTCTCTGTACGATACGGGGATGGCCCCCGCCATCATCGTCAATCACACGCAGTACTCCATGAATATCTGGGAGAAAGAGTCCGTGCAAATTAAGTGAGTATTTTCGAATCGTTCGTATATTAATAACACAAAGCAACCTGACCCTTAATCTTTATGATAATAATAATAATAATCTTTTTCGCATCTTATTAAATAATATAAACGTTGTTAAATCGTTTTTGATTGAGAAAGTTTTCCATTATTCGGCCGAATTATTTTCTCCGCAGGTGACGTCCAATGAAATGATGGCAATTTCATTGCCCAACAGGCGACGTCCAATCAAATGATAGCGGTTTCATTGCCCAACAGTTTAGCTGTTACTATGGTTACGATTCGTTTTTTGTCAGCGAACTGCAGCAATTTCCAAATAGAAAAATTATTCGTTATAATTTAATGCAAACAGAAAAATCTTTAGGTAATTATTTAATATGATGCGAAAAAGTATATTATTAAACGAGTGAGAAAGTTGGCCATTGCCACTCGGGTGAATTGCAACACTCGCCTACGGCTCGTGTTGCAAACTTCACCCTCGTGGCAATGGCCAACTTTCTCACTCGTTTAATAATATACCATTATTTAGCAATATGCTATCTAAATACACACATAACCAATGATAGGGTAATTAAGCACATTGCAACCATGTCGAAAACATAACCTCAAATTTATTTGAAGGTAAAAGTCAAAACCAACATTATAAAAAAATCACCAGATTTAGTTGGTCAATAAAAAAAAAAACGAGTATACGTGTTGTTGGCTGCTTGTTACAATTGGTTCGTATTTACATTAATACATTTTTGTTGCAGAATGAAAGAAGAGGCGGTAATTTTATTATCAATGTTTTTCCAATTATCTCCTTGTTGTCCGTCTATCTCGTGGGGGATCAAGATACCTTATTCAAGGGAGGGGCAGCTTTTCTACTTCTTCACTTTAATACGTTTTACTTTCTTTCTCTGCGTAGTACTTGGAGTTTTTTTTTTGTGTTTTCCATTTTTTTTCATCCGTGAACATTGTTTACAGCTATGATTTATCTTCTTTTTCACGATCTCTTTTGGTTTAAGTGACCAATTTATATCGCCAAAGTCTAGTGTATGAAATCATGACAATTGGTTAATTATGAAATAAAACACCTTTAACTTTTATCAAAGTAAAAAAGTATACAAATGTAAAACGAAGTAGAAACTTTCTACATATCAAATGTTCGCTTAAATATTTATTTTAAAAATCAAGTACACCAGAATTACGGCGATATACAGGGTGTCCATAGATTCATCCTCAACATGGGGATCTCGATTATTATAAGAGATAGAGATTTGGTTAAATGCGATGTTGTGCAGTTTCCTATGCTGATTCAGATTGTGTTGAGAAATTTTCAAAATTCCGAGCAGTTTAGAAAATATTTAAAAAAAACTGAAAATCGCCATTTTCAAAAAAATCAAATATCTCAATAATTATTAAAGATGCGAAAAAAAGTTTTAAATAAAAGTTACTTGGTTTAATTAGGCAAACATAAAAATAATTAAAAAATTAAAATTTAAATTTAAACAATTAATATTTCCATTATTTTTTCTGTTGACATAGGTTGTTGTACATCGTTGAAAAGAGAAAAAAAAAGTCTATTTATGCGTGTAAAAATCAAATATGGCGGCCATTTGAAATAAGAAAGTTGGTATTAATATCTCGGAAACCGCCATCTTGAATTTTATTTTGACTTGATTTCTATGTTTGCCTAATTAAACCAAGTAACTTTTATTTAATACTTTTTTTCGCATCTTTAATAATTATTGAGATATTTGATTTTTTTGAAAATGGCGGTTTTCAGTTTTTTTTAAATATTTTCTAAACTGCTCGGAATTTTGAAAATTTCTCAACATAATCTGAATCAGCATAGAAAACTGCACAACATTGCCCATTTAACCAGATCTCTAGCTTTAAGAATAAGAAAGATACCCATGCAATCCTACTCTATTTAGGACACCCTGTATAAATCCACAAATAAAATACTTAACTTTTCCACGATACAAAACTTGGGTATTAATTGCAAACTTTTATTTTTAGGAAACTCCCGCCCGACTACAACATGCTGTACACCTGGGACAACCCCTCCGCCGATCGCATCATAGTCTGGGAGGCGGGCTACGGCAAGGAGGTCGAGAACGACCTGCGCATGGACGGCTTCGGCGACTACAGCATCAAAGAGAACGAGGTCGTCTACTGGACCTCGTTCCTGGACGGCATGCAGCGCGTCCTCCTGTTCACGACCGACCCCCAGGTCATCCAGAGCGTCCAGGCCTCGAAGCAGTTCGAGGTGGTCGACATGGAGGTGACGGTCTCCATATACGGGATGGGCATGTCGCTGGTCAACAATCAGAAGAGGCAGGAGATCATGTACATCGGCATCGCCAGCACCGGCATCGTCTGGGAGACGTGCAAGCAGCAGGGCAAGAGGTTCAAGCAGATGAGCACCAAGGACAACCAGTCGATGGAGAGGGCGTACCAGCTGTACCTGCTCCACGGACCGCTCACGGGCTCGGAGGCGAGCACGACAGCGGTCGACGAGCACACCGAGGTCGACTTCGACATGATGGTCATGCTGAAGCCGCACAAACGGAGGCTGCGCAGGAAGTTCCAGACCGGCGTCTGGTTCCAGATGAAGACGAGCGCCCACCAGATGCAGATCCACGCGAAGGTGAACCGGTTGCAGATCGACAACCAGCAGTTCGATTGCATCTTCCCCGTGCTGCTCGCTCCGGTGCCCCCGCCGAAGTCTGTCGCGGCCGATAACGGTGAGTGTTGCGGAGGTTGCGGAACGATGGTTGTGAAAATCGATTGTGTTTTCAGCGCACAAGCCGTTCGCCGAATTGAGTATCGTGCAGTTGTTGATTAAGAACAGCCAGATCAGGCAGTTCAAGTACTTCAAGATTTTAATCCAGGAATTCCATATTAAGGTCGATATCGGATTTATTAATTCTCTGATGGACGTGTTTGATACGTCTGACAATTCGTTCGCTGAAGAGGTAAGGATTATTTATTGATTATACATACCGTGTGTTCGATAAAAAACGCCCAACGCCATAACTCTGTTTTGAATGAACTAAAAACCAAAGTCAATGGTGGTTTAAATACTAATAAATGACATCAATATTGATTTTTTTCAATAATAACTTCATCGTCAAATGATAGCCAACTTAAAATTTTTAAATGACAGCATATAATGTTTTGAATTTTTCTGAATCCAATAACGCCCAATATGTTGTTTTTCGTTTAATATTTTGGTCGAAAAAAATTAAAATAAATCTTCCATTTAAAATTATGTTTTTCAAAAATTATAATTAGCGTGCCTTGGAAAAAAGTGACAAATGTCATTTGCTGTAAGGTTGTGCCAAAAATGAATAATAAGGACCCAATAAATATGTACGTATGTTACAACTCAAAGTAGAATAGAATAAATGTGTAGTGCAAGTATTAATTCACTTGCGATTTAGATGCTCTGTGATTATTGTAGAACGTCTAACTCTGGAAGTCCACGAAATTGTCGATCCACTCTCTTCGACTTTTTAAAGGCTCCATGTCGTCTCAAATTTCTTTCTTACCTTCTAAATTTAGGTTCTGGTATTCGCCGCTCTGAAACCGTAGATGATAAATTCGTGCCGCAGCTCTTCTGTCTGTTAATTCGCTTTTGTTCATAATTATGTCTGAAACACACACTAATAACAAATGGTTGACATTATTTATATAAAAAATGACATTTGTCGATTCGAATTTTTTTCAAGGCACACTACATTTATTACCAAAAAAAATCATGCGAACAAGATTTATGATTATTTTTTCTGGCATAAATATTAACTCAAAACCAACATAACGGGCATAATTGGATTCAGAAAAACAATGTCTAATATTATAAAATTGGAAAAGTATATGCAGCCATTTAAAAATTTAAAGTTGACCATCATTTGGCAATGAAGTTGATTTTGAAAAAATATATAACCACCGCCATTTTATAGTATTTAAACAGCCATTGACTTTATTTTTTAGTTCATTCAAATCGATCAATAAATAACAGTTTTTTATCGAACAAAATTATAATAACCGTCCGGTATTGCAGAAAGAAAATTTCCTCGTCGATTGTGCGATGGTGGACGACGCGCTGTACAAGCACGTGTCCACGCAGTCCCTCCAGGAGCAGAAGAGCTTCTACGACCTGCTGCACTTCTCCCCGCTTAAAATCCACGTCAGCTTCTCCCTGTCGTCCAGCCAGGGCATGGGCAACATACCCGTCTTCCTCAGCGTTCTCCTCCAGGGCATCGGGGTCACCCTGACCGATCTGCAGGACGTGATCTTCAAGTGAGTCGACGCGCGAATTTTTTTTTAACCGGTTCGGCTGCAGTGATCGGTTTGCAGGCTCGGCTACTTCCAACGGGAGTACACCTTCCTGACGCAGAGACAGCTGGTGTCGGAGACCACCACCCACTACTTCGGGCAGACCGTCAAGCAGCTTTACGTGCTCGTGCTCGGCCTGGACGTGCTCGGCAATCCGTACGGCCTGGTCGTCGGGATCTCCAAAGGTGTCGAGGATCTCTTTTACGAACCATTCCAGGTAAGTGATTTAATATAATGATAATATAATTAAGTATTGTACTCCATGATAAAATATAATTATTGCGTATAGAGAGGTTAAGCTAACAATGCCTTAAACTTTTACATTACTAAAGTCAAAATAGTCTTTTGTCACTTTGTTAAATTTTAATGTCAACAAATTGTTTTTCGAAGCCACCTTCGATTTTTATTCAATAAAATGGCTATTGGAATGGTTGATTAAACGAGTTTTATGCAAATAACTTTTAATGCGTTAGGAATTGCTGTTGAAAAATGTTTTTTTTTTCTGATTGAAACAATATTGAGTGATATTGCCTTGGTTACGATATGTCATAAGTGCCTTAAAGTTTGGAATGTCTGACACGACGACATTAAATCTCATTCATCAATACTTTCTAGCAAAATATTTTCAGGAATATTTATGTCTAATTTGTGGTGTTCTAACTTATTACAGGGAGCCATTCAAGGTCCGGGTGAATTTGCCGAAGGATTAGTGTTGGGTCTGTCGAGTCTGTTCGGACACACCGTGGGCGGAGCTGCCGGCGCGGTTTCGCGCATCACTGGTGCCATGGGCAAGGGAATAGCGGCCCTCACGTTCGACAAGGAGTACCAGAGAAAGCGTCGGGATCAGATCAGCAAGAAGCCGGCCTCCGTCCAGGAGGGCCTCGCCAGGGGCGGAAAAGGTTTAGTTATGGTGAGTTAACCGTATCACCATCATCTCCAGACATTTTTTACTGGGTTAAGTCGGGAAGCGGATAAAACAATCCACGTACCCGACGCGGAAACTAAATGGCGTCACTCAAAACTTAAACTAAAGAAAATAAAATTGCGTCCAGAGAAAAAAATTCATCGTAAAAATCTGTTTTATCAAAGATTTTTTGTAGCTAAAAATTATTATTATTAACAGTTAAAAATGCTCATTTTTTACAGTTGAAAATAGTCATTTTTGGCAGTTACAAATATTCATCTTTAGCTATTGAAAATGATCATTTTTGACAGTTACAAATTGTAGTTTTTTGCGGTTTAAAATCGTCATTTTTGGCAGTAGAAAACCGTCATTTTTCGTAGTTGAAAATTTACTTTTTTGACTTCTGACCGTTGTCAATTTTGGCAGTTTTAAACTGTAGTTTTTGACAGTTAAAAATTCTCAATTTAGTAGCTAAAAATCATAATTTCTGGTCATAGTTGGCAATTAAAACTAACAATAGCTACCAAAATTGATCATTTTTAACTGTCAAAAACTACTGTTTTAAACTACCAAAATTGACAATGTTCAGAAGCCAAAAATGCAAAAATTGACATTTTCACAAACCAAAAAATTACCAAAAATTACAATTTTTTTCAAAAACTGTCAAAAGTGAGATTTTTTAATGTGATTTTTATAGTTTTTGTTAGTTGAAAATTGAAGTGTTGCCATTTTTTTTTTGACTTGGGCATGAGCCATTCAGTCACATCGAATTATTATATGTATTTTAAATTTTTGGGATGAGTAAATGAACAAATAAATGAATAATGTCAGACGTATACACAACAACCGACCGACCGAATACTTCTCGATCCCAGAAAATTATTTCGCCCGGGCTGGGATTCGAACCCACGCGCCACGCGGTGCAACCGGCACAAGCGTTTGCCCCAACCCAGTACACCAACAAGCCCAAAAAATTGTCATTTTCGGCAGTTGCAAATGATCATCGTTAGTAGTTAAAAATCACATTTTCTGCCAGTTAAAATGGTCATCGTTAACAGTTGAAAATTATTATTTTTGACAGTTGGAAATTGTAGTTTTTGGTTGCTGAAAATGATCAATTTTCGCATTTCAAACAGTTGAAAATTGTCATTATAGGTAGCAAAAGTTATTGTTTTTGGCAGTTGAAAAAGAATACCGTTGGCAGTTAAATAAATCATTTTTAACAGTTGGCAACTGTAGTTTTTTGCAATTGAAGATTGTCATTTTTTCCAGTTGAAAATTGTCATTTTTGCCAGTTGCAGATGGTCACTGTGAGCAGATAAAAGAATGTATTTTTTGACAGTTAAAATGGCCATAGCTAGCAGTTGAAAATTGACATTTGTGACAGATGGAAATTGTGGTATTTGGCAGTTGAAAATAGATTTAAAAATTGTCGGTTTGGAGGGGAACATACAGTAGTGACCTTGGTTTGACCTTGCGAAATCTACTAATGTCAAGTGAAAATCAAAGTGAGCGCTGTATCTCAAAATCTACTAAAGGAATTAGTTGGAAACTTTGAACATAGGTCTTATTTGATAATCTCAAGAACTAAACAGCTTTTGGTAAAATATTGTACATTTTCTTCAGTTTAAATTTAGTGTGACGCTATTTAGTTTCCTTATCTGTCAAATTTTATATTTCTGCTGTGCGTATGGCAACTTTGATTTTAATGTATTAGTTCAAAATTTGAATCGTAAAACCCGTATTATAATGAATTAAATTAATACGCAGCTATTGTATTTATAATTGATAATCTGGGAGTAAGAAGAAATTATTAACACGACATTATTTTACAGGGAGTCGTCGACGGTTTCACCGGTGTATTCACGAAACCGATAAGCGGAGCAAAGGAGCAGGGAGTGGGAGGGTTCTTCAAGGGGCTCGGTAAGGGAGCGGTCGGTCTCGTGACGAGGCCCACGGCCGGCGTGATGGACTTTGCGAGTACTTCATTTGAAACGGTCAAAAGGTAAATTGTAAAATTTACATTAAACAACCTTTTTTTTTTAATTGGTTTTGATTTAATTTTTGAGGTTATATTTATATTTTTCAATTAAATTTGTATTAAATATATAATCTCACAAAGCAAAGACTTAATTTTTTTGTTATTCACTTATTAATTGTTGGAAAAAAGGACGCGTGAGCCACATGTTCGATTGTAGGATAGGGTACACCCGCCTGCCGCTCGTTCTGCTTTTATTTCAAGTACAAAATCACGTTCCTTATTATTTCTAAATTTTACAACTCTCCAATAAATTATTAAATAAATTCCTTCAATGAAACAGTTTTGTAGTTTAAAATTATGTTGATTCGAGGGGTGGTGGGCGGGCTCTATCCTACAATCCAATCCGTTGCTGACGCGTGCATATTTTTACTAATGGATAAGTTAAACTCAAAAAAAAGACTGTGAAGACCTTATTTTTTTGTATTCACTTATTGATTTGTGTAAACATGGACGCGTGAGCCACAGGTTGGATTGTAGGATAGGGCCCACCCACCACCCCCCGGTTTCACTTTTATTTCAACTACAAATCGCGTTCCTTATTATTTTTAAACTTTACACCACACAGAGTTTTGTAGTTTAAAGTAATGTTGAATCTAGGGATGGTGGGTGGGCCCTATCCTACAATCCATTGTTCACGCAGTGTGGGTATCCTACAATCCATTGTTCACGCAACTAAGAAAGTGTGAAGACATTTTTTTATTCACTTATTAATTGTTAAGTAAAGATAATCATTTTCGTTTAAAATTGTTATATGTAAATGTGGCAAATTTATTTCAGGGTGACCGACTTTGGGAGCGAGTACGTGAGCCGGTTACGGGCGCCACGTTTCGTCCAGGCCGACCGCCACATTCGTCCGTACAACAAAAACATAGCGCAGGGAAACAAACTGCTGTGCGAACTGGACAAGGGAAAGTACCACACGACGGACGTTTACTCGTGTCATTTCACCATCATCGACAAGAAAGAAGTGCTCCTGTTCTCCAATAAACGTTTAGCCTACATCAGTCACAACGATCTGTTCGGGGGCTGGCAGGTAAATACGACTAGTAATTAAAGTGTGTGCCGTGTGTGACAACCTTCAACACGGAAATATGAGTTCACGATGAGCACGTACAGGACAACTTTCAATGCGGAAATATAATGTACAAGTGACTAACTCGCCTGAACTATGGACACAATATCATGTTACATTTATTTATGAGTTCACGATAAGCACGTAGAAGTCGGTTAAGGTTACAAACACCAGAGTTGCAGACACGATGTTGTGTTACATTTATGTAAACAACAACAAGTCATTGTAGCGATGCTAAGGAGTAATCGGCGAGTGTGTCTCATTGTGAATGATGATCTTTAATCTGTGAATTTTATTTTGTAAGAAAGGAGAACAAAGATATTGTAAATAAATAAATAAACATTATTCATTATTATTATTTACTTTATTTTTGTCCTTCTTTCTTACAAAATAATATTCACAGTATTACAAAGCATCAAAAGAAGAACATAAAGGAGTCGCTCTATTATTTCTTGTTTTCCGTTTTGAAAGTTATAACATGCTATTCCGTTTGGAATTTATTTCTTTATCTGCAGTATTAAAATTTTTAGGTGGAATGGGCGTACACTTGGCCGGAGTTGGATAAGGAGCCGAAGATCGTCCCGAAAGGAGTACAAATATTCACCGACATAAAAAAGAAGGGAATCTTCAACGCCCCGGACAACGGGAAGATAGTTCTGATAGAGGATCCCATTATCAGCGACCTAATCCTATCGAAAATTGTAGAACACATGAACGCTCCATAGACTGCCTAAGATGAAAACTGTCGACAAATTTTACTTACACCACCATATTTTACGCTGTATTTTAGTCTATTTTCAATGTTTATATATATATATGATGTTATTAACGAAGGTTACAATAAATTTTATCTTTATTTTTTACTTACATTTACTCTACTTCGAGTCTGAATGCTTTGCTTTGTTGTTACGAAACGGTTATCTGTACGGGTACACATTACAGATCGATGTTATGCTTGTTTTTTTTTTAATACATCACGAGATTTATTATACTGTTATTGATACATATATTGTGTGCTTTATGAACATTTTATATTCTAAAATAAAAGCTTTATAAATAATATTTTTTTATTTAAAAAAATGTACATTATACTCAATTGTCATACTTTGAGCCCTTCGACCTCGCATCCTCCCTTTATCTTTTGTGTCTGTGTGTGTGTCTGTGCACGCTGTAAAAAAACGCTCGAAAACTAATGGAGCAATTCAATTCTTTATTTCACGTAGCCACCATACACAAAATACAAGAAGCCAGAGCAAAATGCGTTTGCAGTGGATATGAGCGTCAAGATATATAATAATAATCTTTATTTTGCAATATGCTATCTAAATACACATATAAACTAAAAAATATGTACAATATATAAAATATAAAAAACAATTTTATAGTCTAAATAAGATAAAATAATTAAATACAACATATTAAAATCAAAAATAAAATTAACGACAACATTATTTCAATTATGAATAAATACAACACATTAAAATCAATCATTGATATGAAACTTTGAACATACGTCTTATTTTATAATCCTAAAAACTGAAAAGTTTTTGGTAAGATTTCATACACCAAAAGTGGGTGTTTGCCTTAACTGTTTTTTTGTTTTTTTACAGATTACAAAACTGCCAGTACTTTAACGTTTCGATTAATTAAATCATAGCTCTGCGTGACGAATTGTGAACTTTTAAACATTCAATCAAAGCAGGTTCGTAATTCCCGCTGCGTCCGCGCCATCTACCGCATGATAGCTGAACTACTAAGTGCGTTTTGCCGGCAGCGCCAAAATGCTCGAACTGTATACTTATAACCAAAACGCAAAAATTTAGCAACGAGTTGCACATCAGAGGATAGAATATTTAATTCTGAATCGAATAATGTATAAAATAGCTGAGAAAATTAAGCGATCTTGCAGTAATTTGCAAAAGAAAATTTACCCTCATCTACCTGTCGGTAATTCAGTTCGCTGTAAAGTTCACTATTGATATTTTAAAATTTAAAACATTTTAGAGAGATTTCGAAAAAAGTACTAGTTTAATTAATGAGTACCATGTATTTATTTAATTTTGTCTCTTTCTATTGCATTCAATTATGGAAAAAACGAAATTCCTTTTATAGGCTCCCTCTGTTATCGCAAAGCTGAACAAACTAATTAGTGGTTTAATATTTGTCCAATATAAATTAACATAATTACAATTAAATTAAAAAAATGCATGTCGAATCAAATTTGCTTTTAAAATGTCTCATCTTGCAAATAGAAAGGTTTAATAAATAACGCTTAATCTCCAGGCAACCCAATATACGCGTATACTAAGAATAATTTAACATAAAAAATGGAATCCCTCGCTTGTCGCAGGACCATAAAATATAAGAATCAAAACTGCTAACAGGTTGAATATTAATATATTCAGACTACTTTTCGTTTTTATTTAACGTTTATGTAACTGCGAATAACGGGTTGCCTACGGATCAGGCGTTCTCATTTTGCAAATAAAGATTTTATAAATAACGCTTAATCTCCAGGCAACCCAATATACGCGTATACTACGAATAATTTAACATACATAATGGAATCCCTCGCTTGTCGCAGGACCATAAAATATAAGAATAAAAACTGCTAACAGGTTGAATATTAATGTATTCAGAATACTTTCCGTTTTTATTTAACGTTTTTGTAACTCCGAATAACGAGTTGCCTAGAGATCAGGCGTTTTTATTAAAGCATTAATCGATTGAAAATACACAAAAGTATGACGGTTTGAAAATGGTCAAAATTTCACGAATTTTGTGTTTAATTTTATTTTCCACCAGTATATATTATATAAAAAATTCAATGTTTTCACAAAATTGATGACATGAAGAAAATTAATGTATAGAGCTATTCAGCAGAGATGGCGGTCGGGGTGTCTTGTCCGTCCGAATCAAGTAGTGCCCGTTGCAATTTTCCACCATAGGCTAAATCGCGCGCGCCTCTGAAATAACCGGTAAGTAAAGACACCGTAAACTATTTCTTTCTCCTTCTACCGCTCGGTCTAAGACCGACCTACGCAGGCCGCGTGTGTATTTTCTAGATACGGCCGACGACGAAATCGTACGTCTTGGGAATATCTGCTCGGTTATCAGGTAGTAGAAAAGGATACCAATATTATTTGAATGTTCCGAACTTGATTCGTAAACCGCCCTTATTCGTGAATAGGTCTATACATTGTCTTGTGTTGTATATTCTATGATAAATTCAAATTTCCCGCCTCGTGCGCCATATTGGTTTCGCAAAATTGCTGCCAACATTATTTGCGGGGAAATAACCAGAAATTGATGAAAATTGGGCATTCGATGAATTTTCCATTTTAAATTGTACTTTTTATGGAAAGTACTGTTTGTAATCATTAACTAATTATTTACATTATCTAACGTAAAATGGTAACTTGGTGATGAAAATTCGATCGAATGATTGTGGAGATGGGGTAGATGTATTCAATGGATCATTCGAAGGTACTGCACCTAGGTTAGGAGTTTGTATATACGAGGTGTTCCAGTTAATGTAGAAATTGTTGAGAACTCGTGAGCTTTATTGTATTGGATTTGTGAGGGAACGGTGGTATTTAACAATGTAAATGACCTAATAGTATGTTGGTGCGATCAATTTGGTCCCATTTTCTAAAAACAGCTTATTTTAAGACTTCTTTTGCACGCAGTTCTGATAAAATATATCCGAGCAGAGTGGATGCTGTGCTTGCACTATTTTTAATTGTATTTGCTAGGCTTAGCTTCATATTTCAAAGGACGAAAAGATGCAACAATCAAGACAGTATACTTCGTAACAATTAAAAGAAACTGAAAGGATAATTTTCCCATGTGATATATTAACCCACATTTGCCCGAGATTTAAATTAAAGGAGACTGATGTTTCTTTAAATCAAGTAATTAAGATTTAGGTTACTTTCGCTTCCTGTCAATTGTCAATTAATAATAACTATACGTACTTATTGGAATTAAAAAAAAACGATAGATGGCGCTGATGATGTTCCAGATATAATTTTTAAAATACTCGTCCTAAATATAGAACTGTAGGCATATCTGTTTTGCACCATTTGAACAAAGGTTACTCATACCACGACGAATCTTGTTTGATACGGTAGATAATTTGAAATATCAAAGATTTTGAAAACACAAGATTGAATGTATTTATTACTGCACAAAAACACTAAATAAACAAACAGCATTGTTTCGGTAGATGATTTGTTAATTGTAGTCTCTTAGAAACTCTTAAATTGTAGAAGATGAAAAATATACTATTTCTCATTTTATTGAATTTATCTAATTTATCTACAAGAAGTCAGGAAATATTTATTGTATTGAAAAGTTACTGAATCAGTTTTTCACAAATGAGGAATTTGATATATAGAAGCAGGCGTTTTATTTAAACTTACAAATATGAACATTTAATGTACTCTAAGATTTGAAATGGCTGAGTTGAAATTATGAGATTGTGTTACAATATTTACTTCGAAAATTTGAATTGTAAATAGTAAAATTTTATTTATACTTAAAATGTAATACAATTTTAATACTAAATAACGGAAAGCGATAATTATATAATGGATTAAGCTGTATATTATCGATATTGTTTATTTAGCCCTAACTAATCTTTACCGTTTACGAGATCTCATTATTAAGGAATCCCCTATGTAATAACAACAAACATCCTTTTCAGAATCTCTAACTAAATTTATTTAAAAAAAAATGGATTGCATAGAACCAGAGTTAGTTCTTATAAAAGAAGAAGCTGTGTCTGAAGATGAAGACGAGGAGGAAGAAGAAGAAGATGAGGAGGAAGACGAATCTTTGCACATGAAAGACGAACCGGAGCACTTGAACATTAAAGAAGAACCGACCGACTCCTCCGATCCGATCATTAAACCTGAAGCCGTCTACATTCCCGATAACACGGACCCGACAATTAAATCAGAACACAATCAAACATTAGCCAGTAACAGAACGTGCACCGTGTGTTTCATAACCTACAACAGGAAAAAAGAGTTGCGGGAACACCTGTCGACGCACTTGGACGAGAACACGAACACGTGCAAAATCTGCGGTAAAGGCTTCGAGAAGAGGAGCATCGTCCTGGGCCACGTGCGACGCCACATGGATCAGAAACTGTTCAAGTGCGAGGAGTGCGGGAAGGAGTACAAGCATAAGAACAGTCTAACGGTGCACATGTCGTCTCATACGGGCGAACGCAACTACAAATGCGACCTGTGCGATAAGACGTACATTAAGAGGGCGCATCTGAACTACCACATGTACGTGCACACCGAGGAGAAGCTGTTCAAGTGCGAGAAGTGCGGGAAGACGTTCCTCCGCAAGTACAATTTGCTGCAGCACAAGAAAATACACCTGGAGAACCGCAACCACAGCTGCCACCTGTGCGAGAAAAAGTTCAAAGAGCACCAGACCCTGAAGAAGCACATCCGCTGCCACACCGGCGAGAAGCCGTATCAGTGCGAGCTGTGCGGGAACAGCTTCGCGCGGAGGTACAGTCTAACGTTGCACGAACGCCGGCACACGGGTGAAAATTCGTACCAGTGCGCGACGTGCGCGAAAATATTTTATCTGTCCAGCGATTACCGGGAGCACATACAAATCCATAACAACGGCGAGCCGTACAAGTGCGACCACTGCGAGATGGAGTTCGACACGTACCACGGGAAAAAGGTGCACCGGCTGATTCACAAGAACGTGAAGAGGAACGAGTGTCCGTACTGCAAGCGGGTGTTTATCAAGAAAAATCGGCTCGATAACCACTTAAAGGGCGCGAAGAATCACCAGCCCTACAGCTGCCCGGTGTGCTTGAATTGCTACTGCAGCGCGGTGAACCTCAAAGAGCACATCGTGGAGTGTCACGCGGAGGTCGATGTCGAGACGCTCGTGATCAAGCCTAAGGTTAAAATCGGTGATAGAAAAAGGGACGATAGAGATGAAGACAATTTGTGATGATGAACTTAATTAATTCGTATGCAACGTGGATCAGGTAGGGTGGTGTTAAAATACGCTTAATTGAGTGAGATATTGCAACGAATAGTTCATGTTGAACATAAAGTAGCGGCTGGTGGCATAACTGATGGTCCGGCCAAGGTAGTGAAGGTGGTGCGGTCAGGTTAACTCATTTATTCAGTGAGTCGAACTGACCAATCTCTGACCGTACCATGAGTTACGCCAAAGCAGCCACTGCTGAATACTTGGCTGCTTCATCGGATGTAAGCGGAGAGACAAAATTTTCTTCGTTAATTCTGTAATTTTTGTAAACTTCAATTCTTCCTATAAGTAGATTATATCCTACCCTCCAATCCTTGGAACACAAACACAGGTTTTACAATTGTTAATTAATTAATAAGAGAAGTATCAAACGGTTTATCGTTGCTTCGACAAAAAAATTTGTTTGTAAAAACTTTGAGGCGTGTTTAACGGGTTGGAGAGTAGGATAGTGGGTGGGCCCTATGCCACTCTCCAACCCGCTAAACTTGCCCGGAAATTGCAGATTATTAATTTTTTGTGTACAGTTAAAAATGGTGTAAAATCCGTTTTAAATTTAAATTTTTCTTCGTCATTTACAGCTGTTTTACACCACACAATTTTATTGAACAAGAAATGAGTTAATTTTTTGTGCAATTAAGTTGACTGGTTTCATACAGTAAATTGTTGTAAATTAAGTTAATTTTACAATCTGACTAAATTTGCTGTATGAAACTACACGATTTAAATTGCACGAGAAATGAACTCATTTCTTGTTCAATAAATTGTGTGGTGTAAAACAGCTGTAAATGACAAAGAAAAATTTGTTTTCTTGCACATGCAGATGAAGCACCCTCTTAACTGGCTAAACGATTGAAACCATGTTTTTTTAATATTCTTTATAAATTCAATAAAACGAAATACAGCCTGAAATAAATAAATATTCAACTTGTTCGTAACTCTGCAAAAAACAAATAACTTATTGTTTGAATATTTACATATTCATGCTATATTTCTTTTTATTAAATTTATTTAATCCTTCTGCAACAAGTGAAGTTGCCTCTAATTTATTTATATATTCTTTGTCATTGTTACTTTAGCAAATGATTTTAGAAACCAAATTTATGGGTTTCAATCCCATCCTGGGTGGTGGAAATTCGAATAAAAAATTATTTCTATGATTATGTGTAGTTTTTTTTTCCTATTAGAAGCAGTGATATTGAATAATAAAGTGATACCAAAAAAGTTTTTATTTGAATTATCCGGAATTAATAAATTTATTTGTTTAAATTTTAAATACCCATAACTACAAATTATTTGATGATTCTAATCATTAAATTACCCACAAACTTATAATCAGGGTTACGAGTTATAGCCTTTTAAAAATTAAAACATTACATCTTCGTAACTCCCGGCGCCATCCACCGGACGATTGCCGAAAACGCCAAAACGCTCGAACTTTATTCTTATGATCGAAGTGTAAAAATCCAGCAAGGAGCTATACATCAAGTCATGAAACATTCTGAAACGAATGATCTGTAAAATAACTGAGGAAATTCGACGATTATCGAGTAATTTACAAATTAAAATTTAGCACGAACAGTAATCGGTAAATCAGTTTTCTGTAAAGCAAATTATTTGTATTTAAAAAACCCATAACTACAAATGGTTTAATGATTCTAATCATTTAATTGCCGACAAATTTGAAGTTTACAAATCTGTAATCAGAATTACGAGTTGTAAGCTTTTAAAAGTTCAAACATTTCACGTTCGTAATTCCTGCCGCCACCGCGCCATCCATCGAACGATTGCTGAACTGCTAGGTGATGATTGCCGACAGCGCCAAAATGCTCGAACTTTGTACTTATAATCAAAGTATACCAATCCGGCAATGAGCTATACTTCGAATCATTAAACATTTCATTCTGAATCAGATAATCTTTAAAATAGCTGAGGAAATTCGATGATTTTCGAGTAATTTGTAAATTAAAATTTAGCAGGAACAGTGGTCGGTAATTCGGTTTTCTGTAAAGCAAATTATTTGTATTTTAAAAACCCATAACTAGAAATGGTTTGATTATTCTAACCATTTAATTACCGACAAATTTGAAGTTTACAAATCTGTAATCAGAATAACGAGTTGTAAGCTTTTAAAAGTTCAAACATTTCACGTTCGTAATTCCTGCCGCCACCGCGTCATCCATCGGATGATTGCTGGACTGCCAAGTGATGATTACCGACAGCGCCAAAATGCTCGAACTTTATACTTATAATCAAAGTATAAAAATCCAGCTATCAGCTGTACTTCAAATCATTAAACATTTAATTCTGAATCGAATAATCTGTAAAATTACTGAAGAAATTCGACGATTTTCGAGTAATTTGTGAATTAAAATTTAGCACGAATTGGTCGGTAATTCAGTTTACTGTAAAGCTTAAAATTTAATAGAGCATGTTTCAATGCTATCAACCTGAATAAGAGTTAAAATTATGACTACCTATTAACTAACTAATTTTTATCTTGCGTAATATAATACATTACAAGCAATTTTTATATATACACCCGCACCCTCTGTTATCACGAGTCAGCATTGTTTTCATGCACAGTGACGGTTCGCGGGGTCTTTTCTGGTACGGCCGAGGAACAAGAAGTGGTAATACAGATAGGTAGGGTCCGTTGCAGAAACGGCTGGCTGCGTGACCGCACCTATTTGTATTACCACCTCTTGGTCCTCGGCCGTACCAGAAAAAAAACCCGCGAACCGTCACTGTTAATGCATTTTTCCTGAAATACAATGGTAAAATTGACGAATATCATGAAATGACCGAACATTTTTTTTTGGTAAAATAATTTCTCTACGAGCATCGGGTCACCTACGATTAGGCGTTTATATAATTCATCAGTTTATCCACATAATAACAGTTCTCACATTTTGCAATAATACTTCCATTAATACCAATCGAATTTTTCGCTTTTAATCAAATTCCGATTGCAAAGTTGACTTTTTAGGCTGATAGAGTATATGACAGTTTGGATGGAAAACTACAATCGAAATATTACGATGAGCAGTTCATAGTCATAAAGATCAAAATCCAGATGTCGCTTTCCATAGAATGCAAACATAGATGAGAAACTAAACTAGAACCCATGCCATGACAAATGGCGCTTTCCATTGAATGCAGACATAGATAAGAAACTAAGGTAGAACCCGTGCCATGACAAATGGCGCTTTCCATAGAGTGCTGCATGGATGGGAAACTAAGCTAGAACCCGTACCATGACAAATGGCACCTTTCATAGATTGTGTGCATAGATGGAAAACTAACATGACAATTGCTATTGATAATAGAGCATATTACTTGGATAATAATAATAATCTTTATTTATTTAGCAATATGCTATCTAAATACACATATAAACTAAAAAATATGTACAATATATAAAATATAAAAAACAATTTTTGTAATAATATAATAATCTTAAAATTTTAAAATTATAGATAGACAACTATAATAATGATCTAACTTTTCAAAGAGTGTGGGCATAGATGAGAAACTAAACTGAAACCACGAAACGAGTTGCTAGTCTATAATTGTTCTGCCACTGTTTTTCAACGGTGTATTTTATGTGTTAAATTTAGGCTTCGTATCCAACAATCAAATATTTAAACGCTGAAATAGATACCGCTTTAATTAAGGTGAGGCCATATACCTATAACAACCTAAATTCTTAAAATAATGTAATTTTAGGTTAAACGATGTCCGAAAATCCAAACAGAAGATCATCACCACGTAAAAGAAAGGGGGATCAACAAGAACACATTATCCCAATAACCATTGAAGACGATGACGATACAACACTAGTAACTTCAACCAGTGAAAAGGTCATCGTGGACGATGAGAATTCGTGTAACGAAAGCATCTGCGATTCCGTTAAACAAATGTCGATCGAATCGGAGGCGACGAAGGTAGAGGTTTCCTCGGACGAGGACTGCAATCAAATCCCCGAGAAGATGTTACCCTCTGTTAACGTCCGAGAAAAACTGATCATCGTCTACGATTGTGGGACCGAAACGGATTCACCCGGAATCCTGATAAACGGCGAAAAGCACAGCGTGAACGACGTGGTCAAACGCTGCCTCTGCCTGTTCCTGACGAACAAGAGTGCGATCGACAAAAACCACGAGTTCGCCCTGGTGGCCCTGAAAGAGGACACCGCCGAGTGGGTGAAGGGCTTCACCAGCAACGCCTCGACCATCACGAACGAGCTCGAAAGCCTGTCGAATTGCGACGTTAAGGACACCTTTGATCTGGACGAGCTGTTTCACGTGATCAAGGGCAAAATCAAGCCGCCCCCAATCGTCGACCTTTACAAAACGCAGCCGCCTTTCGTGGTTCGGGTGGTGTTCATTTACACCAGGTCGGGCACCCGTCCGATTTTCACGAACAAAGAGGTCATGCAGGACATCATCGAATCGCCGTATTTCCTTTTTGATGTTCTGATGACGCACGAGGTGGCCGGCAAGGAGAGCGAGGGCGCTGCGATTTTCAAGTATTTGTGCAGCGTCGACGAGAAGGGCACCTCTTACTGTTTTTCCGTCGGTAGGAATGTTTTCGATTTGCACACGGCGATGGCGAAATTGTTGGCGCATCCTTTGCAAAGGCCTCCGCAGAAAGTTTCCAGTTATTCGATTAATTGTAAAGATGCTTGAGATTGTATGCTAATTTTTTTGTATTAAAGTTTCTGATTTTGAAAAATGAAATGAGTACAAATCTACTTATTATAGTAAATAAGATCTTCTGGCTCTATTTTAGTGGCACGCTCAGTTACCAGTTTTATGGCAAGCCAATGCATTTGAATCCACAACGCAAGACGAACAATTTATTTAATACCCAATTTTCACTAATTATTTGCACGTTGGTAGTAATTTTGCAAAACCAACCACACAAGGCGGTAAATTTGAATTTTCCATAGATAGTACAACACAAGACGAACAACTTAACCCAATATCCACAACTTTTTTTCATGCGACTCAACATGGCGTTCAAATTTAAAATTTACATAGAATACAAAATTCAAGAGGGTAAATTCGAGAATACCCAATTGTCATTCTCTCAAAGTCGAGAACAAGTTTGCCAAAATTGTTCAAATGAGTTAAAATAGCACTAACTGTAGTGTTTAATACACATAAATTAGAGAAATTGGTAAAATAATTTATCATTGCTGTGAAGGAAACCATAAAGCATTTATTTATTTATTTCTATGTAGTAAGATAAAAAAATAAGTTAAAAAAGTACACTTCAGTAGACACTCTTGAACAACTTAATGGACACGTCGACGATCAACAGGGGCAGGAGGATCCAGAACGGGATCAGGACGTGCCACAGGGTCAGATTCAGGCCGGCGTACTCGAGCTTCAGGCATATCAGGATCTGCGCGACGACCTTCAGCATCACGATGAAGACGATGTAGTTGTCCTTGTTGCCGACTATGTTGCGGAGCGTGTCGTGCTTGCAGTGCACGATCACGTGCACCAGGCCGTCCATGAACAGGATGATGTCGTACACCCACATCGGGAGGAATATGAGGAACCAGTTCCAGTGCATGCGCGTCTCCAGCTGCAGGCAGAGGAATATGAAGAAGATGAGCAGGATGAACCACGTGAAGAGCGCTCGGTGCATAACCATCCTCTCTTCGCATCTTATTACGACAGGAGACTGCAAATACAGATTATTACAATGGCTAAGTTAGAAGTTAAGGTTAAATATTTCGGGATTCTGTCGTTATTATTACCTTTTCATTATGCGGTTTGGTTTTATACTTTAACTCTTTAACTGGGACGTTTTATTCTACATTTTGGAAGAATGGGGTTTGTTTACAATTTTATGACAGTTTCACCAGCTGTGCGAGTTATGCAACCTTATATACATTCCGTTGCAAGGAAACTACGTTGGGTAAAAGCAGTACCAACTGTGGAAGAACATAATGGTAGAGAATTTAAGATAATTTATATCATATAATACGATTGAGATTGAAAAAAGGTGTTATATCGGGTTATTCAATAGTCGTTTATTCTACATCTTGGAAAAATTGAGTTTCCCCAGTTAGTACACAGCAACAAGTACTTGTCTTCTAGTGACGGTTCGCGGGGTTTTTTCTGGTACGGCCGAGGAACAAGAGGTGGTAATACAGATAGGTGCGGTCACGCAGCCAGCCGTTTCTGCAACTGACCCTACCTATCTGTATGACCACCTCTTGCTCCTCGGCCGTATCAAAAAAAAACCCGGGAACCGTCACTGTTGTCTTCTGTGTGATCTTGTTCAGATATAGTACAATCGCGCAGACGTGACAGTGACTCATCGCTCCATGTTGCCTGAATTAAGTTTCTAGTAAACGTATGTCGATAAAATAATTCGATTCAGTCCTGGCGGGAAATTTAAAAATTATCGAGCGTGTAGATATTTTCCCGACGAAACTTTGCGAGTGCATTTTTCGGCAATCGGTAAAGACAACTGGAAATTTAACCTTTTTATTAATGAAATGGATACAATCAATTCTGCTCTTAACTAGATCGAAATCGTAGACGGTCAAAACCAGTTACAAGCACGTGAATTTTGAGATAGAATGAGAAAAGACATACGTTGCATTTAGCCCTTGAATTTACATATCGACATACGTTTCGTATTTCATTTCGTTTTTCTTAAGTCTGCGAACGAGTATAGATATTTATCCAGACGCGTTGATTAGATCGAAAAAGCATGAGTCACTGTCACCTCTGCGCGATTGTACTATATGTTACTGATACAAGTGTGGTAACTGGTTTGTTTTTAGTTTTTTTGACGGTTTCATAAGCTGTAAAAGGTATGCAACTTAATATACATTCCGTTGCAAGGAAACTGCGTTGGGTAAACGCGATACCAATTGAGGGAAAACATAATAAAATATTATTTATCTTGTATTGTACGCGATGATTAAATCGAAAAAGCATGAGTCACTGTCACCCCTGCGCGATTGTACTATATGTTACTGATACAAGTGTGGTAACTGGTTTGTTTTTAGTTTTTTGACGGTTTCACAAGCTGTAAAAGGTATGCAACTTAATATACATTCCGTTGCAAGGAAACTGCGTTGGGTAAACGCGATACCAATTGAGGGAAAACATAATAAAATAATGTTTTTAAATTTAAGATTATTTATCTTGTATTGTACGCGATGATTAAATCGAAAAAGCATGAGTCACTGTCACCCCTGCGCGATTGTATTATATGTTACTGATACAAGTGTGGTAATTGGTTTGTTTTTAGTTTCTTGACGGTTTCACAAGCTGTAAAAGGTATGCAACTTAATATACATTCCGTTGCAAGGAAACAGCGTTGGGTAAACGCGATATCATATGGGAAAACATAATAAAATAATGTTGAATTTAAGATTATGTATCTTGTATTATACGATTGTTATTGAATCGGGTTATTCAATAATCGTTTGTTCTACATCTTAAAAGTTAGGGGTTTGTTAACAGTTTTGTGACGGTTTCACCAGGTGTACGAATTATGCAACTTAGTATACACTGGGAATTTTTGAGGTGAGGTGAGTTGCAAAAATCAGACTGCGTTAACATTAACCAAATTCTATTATAAATAAACGCTAATATATTAAAATAAATATTGTTTTAAACACATGAGTACATCAATCATCAAAAACTGGATTATTCTCGATGCCCAGGAAATCCGAGTCACCGCTGGAAATACTGCAAAACAAAGACGAATTACTTGAATCCAGTTCAATTTCATTTTAACAAACCTTTGCTTATCGTAATCGTTCATCTCCCTATCTTCATAATTAATGTTGAACACCGGATTGGAGCCCTCGACGGCCCTTCTGTTGGTGTTCGGGGCGGCCGGCACGTGCACGGAAGAATCGATCGGCTTCTTCTCGTTGTCGGCGAAGTCGACCGTCGTCAGTTTCCCGATTCGCGTCGTCAAACTGCGATTTGGAAAAAGTTAACATTGAACGCGTCAAGATGGTCGGGTGTAGTACCTTCTAGTTTTCACGATGAAAGCCACTATCAACAGAAAACAGAACGAGCCCAGAACCACGGAGACGCAGATCAGCCAAATCTTCAACGTTTCCTCCATGTTCTCCGGCACGGTGAAGTCTTGGACTGAATATAAGATGAAGTTGTTCTGTTTGAAGGCTCCGATCATTTCGAGGGTGTTCATCTGGCTGTGGTGATTTGTAAATTTTGAAATTACGGGCTGAATGCTAAGAATATAGGAATATTTAACTGTACTCACGCTTTGATCGATTCTTTGCCTATCGGAAGGTTGGTATCGCGGTCGATGCAGTGCGTCTTAACTTCCGTTACGCCCGCGATTGCGTTTCCGTTCTCGTCCGGAGCTTCTATGATCCCGTGGACGGTGCAATTGTATCCCATATTGTCGGACAAAATTTGTTCAATCTATAAAAAAAAAAATGATTTTGAAAAATTGCTTAACTGAAAAATGTAGAGAATTTAGTGCGTTTTGAAAAATTATAAAGAAATTTGCTTATAGCTCAAGGAAAGTTGTTTTTCGAGTTTAAAGTCAATAAAATCGTGTTTTTGGTTTTGAAAAATTCAATAACTTCCGAACGCCTTACTTGATTTTGATGATGTAAATTCCAAAATGTAGCGAATTTCGTGTGCTTTGAAAAAAATATAAAGAAATGTGCTTACAGTTCAAAGGAAGTTGCCGAAATCTGTTGAAAGAAAACAAAATTTACTCACCTCCAACCTTCTTAGCGAGATGTCTTCGAATGTGTTATTGAAACGGATCGCCACTTCGTTATCGTCCGAGATTATGTATATCTTCACGTTGGCTTGATCGGGATATTCTAGATTAACGGACAAACTTGTTAGTTAAATTCAAGAATACTAGATTTATTCAGAATGCAATTCGCACTCCGAGAAGATCTCTCCGCCGGAGGCGTTCGATTTTACCGGTACTCACCGCCTCCGTCGGTCACCTCGACGTCGAAAATAAAGTGACCCTTCATGTTCTGCTGGACCTCGAAGCCCAGCGTGATCTCTCCCGAATATTTGTCCAAATCGAATTTGTGCAGCTTCGCATTTATGTTCTGCCCTTCGGCCTTGTAGGTGTCATACAGAATCGAGAACGTAAGCTCGGTGTCGTCCTCGTCAAAGTCGTAGGCCTAGGTAAACCTTTCAGATTGAATTTTGATTTTCACAGATCGGTCTTACTCACCGCAACTACTAGAACGACTCTGTTCATCTCGTAGCTCGCCATCACGCTGCTGGAATATTGGGTATGGTTGAAGACGGGAGGATTATCGTTGATGTCCTTCACCTGGAAATTAAAAAAAAAACGTTTCTCTTTTCATCATTTGATGCGGTGACCAAGGTTTTATTGAAGCAAACGTTTCAAAATGAAAAAAATAATGAGAATAACTGTTGTAGAGGGGTCTTTTGCGGAGAGGATAGAATAGTTTTAAATTGTCCAGGATGTACAGGAAAGGCTTTCCGGTGGTGTAATCAGATTTCCGATCGGAGAAAAAATGTTGTGCCCCGCTGCTCAATTTCGCTTCTCCCTTCCGTATACATCGCCATCAAACTAAAAATCGGATCGAAAAACTTTATTGGGATTTGCCGTCGTCAGATTTTTAATTTTTGAAAAAAAAAAATCGCAAAATTCTTGGAAAAATTCCCGGAAAACAATCGAAAATTGGCCGTAGATCGTAAACGGTGCGCCCCACGAAAAATATGGCTTCACCATTTTCGACGCAAAATAAAATTCCGAATGACATGCCGTTTAAATTTTTCACGTAAGATTAAAAATGGCCGCTCTAGAATTTTTTTATTGAAGTCGGGGGTGGTTTTCTTCGAATAACTCTTCAAGGGTTGGAGATATTAAAAATTCCTAAGAGACATAAAATATAGAGAAGCCTTCGTTCTATAAAATTCTATAAAAATAAAAGTCGCTACTGTTAAGGGGGAGCGGCCCCGCTCGCTGAAGCACGAAAAAAGCGACCTCTGTAGAGAAAGCGTTGCAGCTCGCGAACGGAGAGGAGCACTTCCAAACAAAGAAGTGGCCGTTGTGCCCCCGTGTATTTGGGATTTTTTGAGCCGTATCCGAACGCTCCAACTCGAAAACCCAAAAAGCCTTAGCATTTCGCGTAAAGCTCTGCATCGCAAAACATCGATTTTCAAAAATTCACCCCCGAGTCTAGGGGCGAGTTGCAAAATTGCGGTTTCCACGAAACTCTAGAGGACGTTTTCGGCTTTCAGGAAAAAAATAACATTGTAAAAAAAAAATTTTTGTGGGGTTGGCAACACTTTTTTTGAGGGGGTATTTCTAGGGGGTTGAAATTTTAATAGTATTTGTCTTGAATTATTTTTGATTTTTCGTAAAAATTTTAAATCGATATCTATACGGGTTTAGAAAATATTTGAAAAAGACGTGATTTTGGCATTACGCGTTTAGTATAAAAAAAATTAATTAATTAACTAGTTTTTCAAGCTTAAGTTGCTGTATGTGAAATTGTGTTCTTTATGTGAAATAGTGAAATATAAAATTAAGAAAATTAACTGGTGACGAACGATTTGCCGTCGTCAGATTTGTAATTTTCCAATAAAAAAAAATCGCAAAATTCTTCGAAAAATTCCCGGAAAACAATCGAAAATTGGCCGTAGATCGTAAACGGTGAGCCCCACGAAAAATATGGTTCCAACCTTTTCGATGCAAAATAAAATTCCGAATGACTTGCCGTTTAAATTTTTCACGTGGGATTAAAAATGGCCGCTCTAGAATTTTTTTATTGAAGTCGGGGGTGGTTTTCTTCGAATAACTCTTCAAGGGTTGGAGATATTAAAAATTCCTAAGAGACATAAAATATAGAGAAGCCTTCGTTCTATAAAATTCTATAAAAATTAAAGTCGCTACTGTTAAGGGGGAGCGGCGCCGCTCGCTGAAGCACGAAAAAAGCGACCTCTGCAGAGAAAGCGTTGCAGCTCGCGAACGGAGAGTAGCACTTCCAAACAAAGAAGTGGCCGTTATGCCCCCATGTATTTTGGATTTTTTGAGCCGTATCCGAACGCTCCAACTCGAAAACCCAAAAAGCCTTAGCATTCGGCGTAAACCTCTGCATCGCAAAACATCGTTTTTCAAAAATTCACCCTTGAGTCCAGGGGTGAGTTGGAAAACTGCGGTTTTCACAGGACCCTAGAGGACGTTTTCGGCTTTCAGGAAAAAAATTAATATTGTAAAAAAAAATTTTTTTGTGGGGTTGGCAACACTTTTTTTGAGGGGGTAGTTCTAGGGGGTTGAAATTTTAATAATATTTGTCTTGAATTATTTTTGCTTTTTCGTAAAAATTTCAAATCGATATCTAGAAGGGTTTAGAAAATATTTGAAAAAAACGTGATTTTGGCGTTACGCGTTTAGTATATATTCCATATCTACGTTCCTTGAAGTCCCAACATTATTTTATTCTTTGTTAATGTGTGGTGTTGCAAATTAACACTCACCTTTAGATTTACAGTAACTATCGACTCCGGCGAGACTGTCGGGGGATAATTGAAATCGTTCCTGGACGCGACGACCTTCAACACATCGCTGGTCAGATTCAAGACGAAAATCGGATTCTCCAGAGTGACCTTTCTCGTGAGCTTATCGACGGCGAACGCATCGTTCAGATCTTCGTATTTGTAATAGTACAAATCGAGATCGCCCACGATGCTCTCGTCGTCCACGTCCAGACTCGCCGCCGGCAGCACGAAAGATTCGCCCAGACCCAATTCCGTCTCGGTCACGGTAACCTCCATCTCGCGGTCTTCTTCCGCGAACACCGGCTCCTTTTCGGTATCGTAGAAGCCGA
Organism: Ocypus olens; assembly: GCA_910593695.2. Taxonomy (NCBI): domain Eukaryota; kingdom Metazoa; phylum Arthropoda; class Insecta; order Coleoptera; family Staphylinidae; genus Ocypus; species Ocypus olens. The sequence goes on from OU343052.1 coordinate 59,104,899, forward strand.
TCTTGATATCCAGGGTGCTGCTCAGCGGCGGCTCGCCGTCGTCTTGTGCGTAAATTTTAACCTTGAACACGAAACGTTTTAACGGAATATAATGATTTCTCGAAAGGAGGTACTCACGTTGTAGGATGTTGATTTGTCGTAACCGTTTTTCAAAGAGAGGTACGCGCTGGTTCTGCTGGCTTCTATGAAACTGAACACTTTTCCGGACTCACCTGAAAATAATTAATTCGTGCCGAAATTAATCCCCTTCAAGACCCTCCAGAACACGCACCTACGTAAGAACGAATGTCAATTTTAAGCCCAAGACGCGTTAACAAAGAAAAGTCGAAAATGGTAAAAATCGAAAAAATCAACTTTTTTAATAATCATCGTAGACTATTGAAGTATACCTTTTTTTTCATCAGAAAGACGAGAGAAATTGATTGCCGTTAAAAAAATTCAGCCAACTTCAACAGCAAAAAAAATAGTCAGTCACCATGAACATTTTAGAAAATTTAAGAAAATAATTGATTTTTCAGACTTTGATCGGCCGCAGCGGCTAAACGAAAACTCCAAATTGAACGCGGTTTGCAAATCTGTGCTCCTCGTACTGCAATTAGTCGAAATCAATTAAAATTGGCGATTTTTAATTTTTGACGAAAACCTGAAAATCTACCCAAGGGTACCCCCTTCTAACTTTTTCTCAAAAATTGGCTTTGGAATAATTTCCTGAAGAAACCACTGGTTCGATTTCGAGTTTCTACACACCACTGGAAAGATCCCTTCGAGACGCTTCGGAAAATGTACTTTCGCAAGAACAAATGTCAAATTAGGGGCCGTGACGCGTCAGCAAAGAAAACTCGAAAATGGAAAAAATCGAAAAAATCAACTTTTTTAATAATCATCGTAGACTATTGAAGTATACCTTTTTTTCATCAGAAAGACGAGAGAAATTGATTGCCGTTAAAAAATTTCAGCTATCTTCCATAGCAAAAAAATTAGTCAGTCACCATGAACATTTTAGAAAATTTAAGAAAATAATTGATTTTTCAGACTTTGATCGGCCGTAGCGGCTAAACGAAAACTCCAAATTGAACGCGGTTTGCAAATCTGAGCTCCTCGTACGTCAATTAGTCGGAATCAATTAAAATTGGAGATTTTTAATTTTTCATTTTTTTTTAAACTTTTTCTCAAAAATTGGCTTTGGAATAATTTCCTGAAGAAACCACTGGTTCGATTTCAGGTTTCTACACACCACTGGAAAGATCCCTTCAAGACGCTTCGGAAAATGTACTTTCGCAAGAACAAATGTCAAATTTAGGGCCCTGACGCGTCAGCAAAGAAAACTCGAAAATGGAAAAAATCGAAAAAATCAACTTTCTTAATAATCATCGTAGACTATTGAAGTATACCTTTTTTTTCATCAGAAAGACGAGAGAAATTGATTGCCGTTAAAAAATTTCAGCTATCTTCAATAGCAAAAAAAATAGTCAGTCACCATGAGGATTTTGGAAAATTTAAGAAAATAATTGATTTTTCAGACTTTGATCGGCCATAGCGGCTAAACGAAGAATTCAATTTGAACGCGGATTTGAAATTGGTGCTCCTTGTGTGTCAATTAGTCGGATTTAATTCAAATTGGCGATTCAAAATTTTTGACGAAAACCTGAAAAATAATCCAAGGGTCCCCCCTTCTTACTTTTTCCGAAAAATTGCATTTGAAATGATTTCCTGAAGAAACCACTGGTTCGATTTGGGGTTTCTATACGGCATCGTAAAGATCCCTTCAAGACCCTTCAGAAAATGTATTTGCGCAAGAACAAAAGTAAATTTTAAGCCCGTGGCGCGTTAACAAAGAAAACTCGAAAATGGAAAAAATCAAAAAAATCAACTTTCTTAATAATCATTGTAGACCCTTATGTAATACCTTTTTCTTCATCAGAAAAACAAAATAAAATGATTCGCGTTAAAAAATTTTATCCAGAAAATATAGCAAAAAAGTTCACCATGAACTTTATGGAAAATTTTGAAAAAAGTCGATTTTTCACACTTTGAACGGCCGTAGCGGCTAAACGAAGAATCCAATTTGAACGCGAATTGCAAATCTGTGTTCCTCGTGTGTCAATTAGTCGAATTTAATTAAAATTGGCGTTAAAAAATTTCATCTAGAAAAAATTGCAAAAAAGCATTTTTTTTTGCTCATCCGATTATTAAAATCACTTCTCTAAACAAAATCACTTACTGTCTAAAGAAAACGTTATCTGGTACTTGTTTTCTCTTTCGTGCTTCGCGCTGACCGCTCGTAATTCGCTGCTGTCGTAAAGCTTCACCCTTTGACCAACGGGCTGATCCTGGAATGGAAATTTTGCAAAATTTTTAAACCGTAATTTATATTTTTACTCTCTCCGTTACGAAGTACGAGATAGTATTGTGATCGTGATTTTTGTTTCAAAAATTTTTTTACGGAAATATCCGTTTTGGAAAAATTTCTGGAATTTTTTTTTGTGTCTGTGCGCGCTGTATCTCAAAAACTAATAGAGCAATTGATATGAAACTTTCAACATACGTCTTAATTGATAATCCGAAGAACTGAAAAGCTTTTGGTAAAATTTCGTACACCGGAAGTTTGTGTTTACCTTAACTGTTTTTTGTTTTTTGCCGATATTTTCTTAAATATGAAAAATATCACAAAAACATGTAATCAAATATTGAAGACAACAAAGAAATGAGCTTATTTTGTTTGAAAACATTTTTCATAAAATCATTGTTATTCGAGAAAAAAAATGTATTATTATTTTTTTTAAATTTTTGGTTTATAATTATGAAACGATAATAGTTACAGTAAATTTATGTTAATAATAATTAAAGACAACAAAGAAATGAGCTTATTTTGTTTGAAAACATTTTTCATAAAATCATTGTTATTCGAGAAAAAAATCATTATTATTTAATCTTTTTAATTTTAGGTTTATACAATACAATACAATACAATTTATTTATTATGCTGGTTGCTGCATTTAAAACAGATACATTCGTCATATAACATATAGAAAGATATAATACACAGTAAAATCTACAAATTAAAAGTTTTAAACCTAATGATATGTGGGTATTTACCTATAGTTGATTGCTTTGCAGTAGCTCACTAAACTCTTTGACAGAATAAATAGAATTCGAAACTAACAACAGTTTTAGTTTATTTTTAAATTGTTTTATATTTTGTTCCTTTATATTTCCAGGAAGTTTATTATACAAAACACTGCCGGCATATATAGGGGATTTTCTAAATTGTTCAGTGCTGAATTTTGTTGTGTGAATATTTGTTGAGTGTCGAGTATCATGGCTGTGTATATTCCTATTTATTTCGAGTGAATCTTTGATGTTGTGAATGTGTATAAGCAATTTATAAATATAAATTGAAGGAGTTGTCATAATTTTTTTATTTTTGAAGGTCAATCTACATGAATCGGCATATTTTATATTAAAAATTAATCTCAAAATTCGTTTCTGGACGATGAATGCCCTAGTGGCTGCAGTTGATTGTCCCCACATTACAATTCCATAACTTAAGAGTGAGTGCACCAGCCCATAATATACTGATATGAGACCATCTTCGTCTAGCAAGTGTTTCAATCGGCATACCGCAAAAAATGCTTTATTTAATTTTGACACGAGGGTACCAATGTGTGTAGCCCAAGACAGGTTATTGTCAATTTTTAGGCCCAAAAATGTTGTGAATTCGCTAATTGCGATGTTGGTATTATTTATAGTAATTGTGTATTCAGACGGTTTTGACCGTACATTATAAAATTCAACGCAAACAGTTTTAGAATAATTTATAATTAAATTGTTTCTATTACACCATTGCATAAACTGATTTATTGCATTAGTAAGCTTAGCATTACATGCCTCACTATCAGCTCCGGTCACTACTATTGATGTATCATCTGCAAACATACATACATGTGAATCAGTGATGTATGTTGGCAGATCATTAATGAACAATATAAATAGTAGCGGACCCAGCACACTTCCCTGTGGTACACCCAATGCTACGTTATAAATATTTGAGAGAAAATTGTCTAATTTAACAATTAATTTTCTATTCTCCAGGTATGACTTAAACCAATCATTAATTGGGCCTCGAATTCCTAAAGCGTACAATTTCTTTAAGATAAAGTCAAAATCTAAGCAATCAAACGCTTTGGATAAGTCAAAAAATGCACCTATAACTTTTTGGTTTTTGTCCATTGCGTCATGAATTTGTTGAACAAATTCTATCATAGCTGTTTCTGTAGATCGGTTACAACGAAAACCATGTTGGTTATTACTTAATTTATTAAATTTTGTTAAAAAGTTTAAAATTTTTTTGCAGACAACCTTCTCAATTATTTTTGAGATAGTGCTAATCAGTGCAACGGGTCTGTAGTTTTCTGGATCTTGAAAGTTCCCTTTTTTTAAAATGGGTATAATCATAGATAATTTTAAGGCATTTGGAAACTGCCCTCGTGTTACTGATTCATTTATAATGTTGGCTAATGCAGGTGCTAGCTCTGCACTGCATTCTTTTATAATTTTGATTGATACATCATCGTAGCCAGTAGAATGCTTCATTTTTAGTTCATGTATTGCTTCAGTTACATCTTCTACAGTGACAGGATTGAAAAACATGGTGTTAGTTGAATTACTATGATCTAGAGTGCATGAATTCGAAAAGGTTCCGTTAAAATGGTTGATTTTTTGAGTCATAACATTTGTTGAAAAGAATTTTCCAAAATGGTTTGATATTTCATTTTTGTCTGTAACATTAGTGCCGTTTATTACAAATGTGTCCGGAGTGTTTGATGATCCATTTTTAGTTTGACTGTATTTTTTTACAATGTTCCAAGTTGTTTTTGAACTATTTGTAGAGTTTGATATCAAATCAGAGTAGTATTTTTGTTTCGAGCACGTTATATTTTTCCGATAATCATTTTTTATTCGTTTGTATTCGTAATCGATATCAACTGAGCCTGTGACTTTACGTAGCCAATGCATATCTTTAAGTTTATCTGCCTGAGATTTCAATTCTTTAGTGTACCATGGTAGCTTACGAATTGACTTATGTTTAATTTTAGTACTGATTCTCGGAAAGCACTTATTGTAACACTCCGAGAAACAATTCCAGAATGTTTCGTACATATGATCAATATTTGAGTATGCTTCGCAGAAAAAATTAGGTATATTTTCGCAATATAGTTTTTTGAATTTAATTATATTTATATCTTGATAGGATCTGCGTGTAGCATATTTATCATGACACGTAGCCTGCTTAATAGTATTTTTACATTTAAGGGTTATTATTTGCGCTGTATGGTCTGATATATCAGGTTCAATAATTTGGAAAACTACATTTTCTGATACATTTGTCACTAAATAATCTATTTCGCTCCCAGATTTATTGGGGCCATATTTGCAGATTCGTGTTGGCTCATGATTAGAGTTGTACGAAAAAAGATTAAAATTTTCAAAGATATTTTGGAGCACAAGTGACTCATAAGTATTTTCTCGACTATTAATATTTAAGTCTCCACATAGCCAGACAGTTTGATATGTATGTGATACTGAATTTAACAATTTAGTGAGCTCGCTTGCAAAGATTTCAATATCTCCGCTCGGAGATCTATATATGCTGATTATACATGTGTCGTAACTGACATCACTAATAATGGTTACGGAACATTCGAAATGGATTTCAATTGACATATTTTGTATTGATTTACATTTATTAAATATATTCTCCTTAACGAATATTGCCGTGCCACCATGAATATGCCTGCTACGACAGAAAGATGATATTTTTTTATAATCCTGAATATTGCAACTGTTTATTTGCTCTTCAGACATCCAATGTTCACTAACGCAGAAAATGTGCGGTGAGTGTATGTTTAAAAATACTTCCACTTGGTCAAGTTTATTAGTTAGACATTGGACGTTTAAATGAACAATTTTGAAATTAAAATTATTTGATGTTTCTTCTAAATTTATACTTCTTTGTTTGTGACCGATGAATGCTTCCTCTCGGGTGGTATATGGTGTTGACTCGTTGAGGCCACTGGAGGAAAATTTCCTCGCTTCGGAAATCGGTACCGTCTAACGGCTGCTCCTTGAGGCCATATCATTGGATCGTACACTTTGTCTATGTTGCAGAAGGGGAATGATACTTTAAATGATGCTTTCGCATCATCTTTGCGTATCATTTCACAACAAAACTTGATATTTGGAGCAGTGTGTTGTAAGTGTTCCTTCAGATTTTCTGGTGTAGTTTCATGGTTGAGTCTGTATACGTGTAAGTGTCCCATTTTTGCTACCGTTTTTACGTAAGTTGCCGTTTTATTTGAACCAATAATTGGTTTAAAGTAATTATTCGATTTTGTTGTTTGTTTATCTTTGGACATGGAATGCCGTTTATTATCAGGATCAGGAACCAGACGAGCGGAATTTGTTTCACTTTTCTTTGTGAATTTTTTGGATTCGTTGTCTGCGTCTGGCGTATTTAAATGTATGTCCTTCAACTGATAGTCCATTTTTGGGTTTGCAGTATGTACATCTTCCAATATGTTTTCGGTTTTGTCACTATTTCTATTGCTTTCATTTTTCTTTCTGTTTGTAGATGGCTCCACATTGTCACCATTGGCATTGGATTTTAATAATTTAATTATATCACTTAAGTCCTTTATGCGTGATTCGAGGTGATAATTGAGTTTTTCTAGTGTACTCACATGCGATTTGAAGTACTTGAGATCCCTTTGAGTATCCATTTCATCATCAGCATCGTGTGTAGTTGGAGAGTTTCTTGAGGTTAGAATATCTGAGCAACAATGGATATCCAACGATTCGTCCACAAATGTTCCACAAATTTTGATTACACAGTTTGCATGGTAATTTTTCCCACAGTCAATACAAGTAACGAATTTTTTCACTATTACTGCACATAATTTGCACACAATATCTTCAGCTTGTTGCTGCCTCGGCGCCATCTTTTTTTTTTTTTTTTTTTTTTAATTATGAAACGATTATGAAACGATAATAGTTACAGCAAATTGATGTTAATAATAATTGTAGAGAATGCCAAAATGAACAACTTATAAAGAATACATTTTTTCGAAATATCTTTAGTTTTTGAGTAAATTAAGTTTGAAGTGTAATTTATAATTTTGACGTTTTAAACGTCAGTTTCATCCGAGTCTACTACATTTAAATTGAAAATAAACCACGAAAGCGTGAATATAAATGATACCGTCAAGTTGGAGAGAGTAACACGATGGCGACATCACAATTTCTTCATAAGTTTTTAACTCCCAACTTCCAACTTATCCGCTTTAGTAAAAACTATAAATCTTTCGTGATTTTCGGGATTAATTCATTCCGAATCGGAAACATTTTTCCCGGAGTTAACAATCTGCGCTTGGTGCAACCGAAAATTCCCGCTTACGGTTCTCACCCCGATGCCTCAACAAAAATCCACACCACATCAACAAATTATACCTCATTTGAAAGATAATGTATTCAACTACAATCTCTGATTTTGGCGAAATTTTGAAAACGTAATTTATATTTTTTATCGATTTTCAACTGCGTACGAAGAAAATTTTGAACTCACTGGTTTCAAGTAGATCACTTTTTTGGTGGGATAGGTGAATTCTGGCGGATCAAAATTGTACTTGTCAATAATCAGCTTCAAGTCTTTGGTGTCCTCTTTTGGGCCGGGGTCTGTTCCGAAGTCATTAGTCTATAAAAATAAACAATATTAATATTTTCTAACTTCACTCTTGGCTATTACAGTTTAGACGTTTTTAAAAAAAATGGCCGTACCTTAATTTGAATCGTGCATTCCGTAAATAAACCTCTGAGAGGCTTCAACGCAGTGATCGTCCCTTTCTTGCTCAAGTACTCTTCATCAGTTTCGATTTTAAAGAACGTATCATCCAATCCCGCATAGCAACCGTTCAAGCCGAGTATTTCAAAGTTGATTTTCGCATTTTCGGATCCTGGCTCGTCCGCATCGTCGGCTTCAACAGTTCCGACGACACCACCCTACGCAAAGACATCAAATCGCACCGCCGCGTCTTGTAAGGACTTTCATTACTTACCACTTCAATATTTTCTATAGTCTTGATTTCCTTCGTGCCAATCAGCGGTGGGTTGTCGTTGATGTCCACGAGGATGATCTTAAAAATCTTGCTCTTCTCCGTCTGAATTTCTTTGGGGTTCACTAAAATTTGAGGTAAATTTTTGCTTTAATGCTGCACTAACACCAGCTTACCGGGGTTATCTTCTAGAACAACCGTGACTTCAAAAAACGCGCGTCCATCCACTCCATCCCTGTCGAAATCATTAGCGACGGTAATTAATCCCGTTGTTTCGTCAATGAAGAAGTACCTGTTGGTCTCCGGCTGATCGAAGTAATACGTAATTTCGTTGTTGGGAGCTGCAATAAATTTAAACATCACACATAATAAATACACCAACGCATATCTCACCGTCGCGATCGTCATCGAACGCTTCTATTTGCAAGACGTGGGTGTCTATCGGGGAATGCTCTTTTATTTCTTTGTCAACCGGCACGACTGTGAAATGAGGTTTCTCGTCGTTTTGATCGATTACGAAAATGTCCATCTGAAACGGTCGACTTTAGTTCACGAGAGACATTATTAGTTTTGTTTATTTACGTCTTCGCATACGTTGAAATCCCCGTCATTCACGCATATTTCGTATGCGAGGCTTTTAATTCCGTGTTCTTCGAATAAATCTTCTGCATCTATCTCGCCTGCGACGAGTATCACTCGACTTAGACTGTCCACCGTTACCAAACCTTTAGGTGTTTTGCTCTTTTCACTAAAACAAGAGTTGCCAAAGTTTGTAGAGTTGCCATTTTCTTCACAGCTGTGATAAATCAATTTTTGTGGATGGAAATCAGAAACGGGTTTATTTTGAAAGTATTTTGAAGTTTTGAAACTAATTCTAGTTGAAATTAATTTTTTACAATTTTTCAAATCGCCGCGTGCATTTTTCTCAACTTCAATCAAGTTTGTAGAGTTGCCATTTTCTTCAAAGCGGTGATAAATCAATTTTTGTGGATGGATGTCAGAAACGGGTTTATTTTAAAAGTATTTTGAAGTTTTGAAGCTAATTCTAGTTGAAATTAATTTTTTACAATTTTTTAAACCGCCGCTTGCATTTTTCTCAACTTCAATTCAAGTTTGTAGAGTTGCTATTTTCTTCATAGCGGTGATAAATCAATTTTTGTGGATGGATGTCAGAAACGGGTTCATTTTTAAAGTATTTTGAAGTTTTGAAGCTAATTCTAGTTGAAATTAATTTTTTACAATTTTTTAAACCGCCGCTTGCATTTTTCTCAACTTCAATTCAAGTTTGTAGAGTTGCCATTTTCTTCATGGCACTGATAAATCAATTTTTGTGGATGGATGTCAGAAACGGGTTCATTTTTGAAGTATTTTGAAGTTTTGAAGGTAATTCTAGTTGAAATTATTTTTTTACAATTTTTCAAACCGCCGCTTGCATTTTTCTCAACTTCAATTCAAGTTTGTAGAGTTGCCATTTTCTTCATGGCAGTGATAAATCAATTTTTGTGGATGGATGTCAGAAACGGGTTTATTTTGAAAGTATTTTGAAGTTTTGAAGCTAATTCTAGTTGAAATTAATTTTTTACAATTTTTCAAATCGCTGCGTGCATTTTTCTCAATTTCAATTCAAGTTTGCAGAGTTGCCATTTTCTTCATGGCAGTGATAAATCAATTTTTCTGGATGGATGTCAGAAACGGGTTCATTTTTGAAGTATTTTGAAGTTTTGAAGGTAATTCTAGTTGAAATTATTTTTTTACAATTTTTCAAATCGCCGTGTGCATTTTTCTCAACTTCAATTCAAGTTTGCAGAGTTGCTATTTTCTTCATAGCGGTGATAAATCAATTTTTGTGGATGGATGTCAGAAACGGGTTTATTTTGAAAGTATTTTGAAGTTTTGAAACTAATTCTAGTTGAAATTAATTTTTTACAATTTTTCAAATCGCCGCGTGCATTTTTCTCAACTTCAATCAAGTTTGTAGAGTTGCCATTTTCTTCATAGCGGTGATAAATCAATTTTTGTGGACGGATGTCAGAAACGGGTTTATTTTGAAAGTATTTTGAAGTTTTGAAACTAATTCTAGTTGAAATTAATTTTTTACAATTTTTCAAATCGCCGCGTGCATTTTTCTCAACTTCAATCAAGTTTGTAGTTGCCATTTTCTTCATAGCGGTGATAAATCAATTTTTGTGGACGGATGTCAGAAACGGGTTTATTTTGAAAGTATTTTGAAGTTTTGAAACTAATTCTAGTTGAAATTAATTTTTTACAATTTTTCAAATCGCCGCGTGTATTTTTCTCAACTTCAATCAAGTTTGTAGTTGCCATTTTCTTCATAGCGGTGATAAATCAATTTTTGTGGATGGATGTCAGAAACGGGTTTATTTTGAAAGTATTTTGAAGTTTTGAAGGTAATTCCAGTTGAAATTAATTTTTTACAATTTTTCAAATCGCCGCGTGCATTTTTCTCAACTTCAATCAAGTTTGTAGAGTTGCCATTTTCTTCATAGCGGTGATAAATCAATTTTTGTGGATGGATGTCAGAAACGGGTTTATTTTGAAAGTATTTTGAAGTTTTCAAACTAATTCTAGTTGAAATTAATTTTTTACAATTTTTCAAACCGCCGCGTGCATTTTTCTCAACTTTAATTCAAGTTTGCAGAGTTGCCATTTTCTTCATAGCGGTGATAAATCAATTTTTGTGGATGGATGTCAGAAACGGGTTTATTTTGAAAGTATTTTGAAGTTTTGAAGGTAATTCTAGTTGAAATTAATTTTTTACAATTTTTCAAACCGCCGCGTGCATTTTTCTCAATTTCAATTCAAGTTTGCAGAGTTGCCATTTTTTTCATAGCGGTGATAAATCAATTTTTGTGGATGGATGTCAGAAAAGGGTTTATTTTGAAAGTATTTTGAAGTTTTGAAGGTAATTCTAGTTGAAATTAATTTTTTACAATTTTTCAAACCGCCGCGTGCATTTTTCTCAACTTCAATCAAGTTTGTAGAGTTGCCATTTTCTTCATAGCGGTGATAAATCAATTTTTGTGGATGGATGTCAGAAACGGGTTTATTTTGAAAGTATTTTGAAGTTTTCAAACTAATTCTAGTTGAAATTAATTTTTTACAATTTTTCAAATCGCCGCGTGCATTTTTCTCAACTTCAATTCAAGTTTGCAGAGTTGCCATTTTTTTCATAGCGGTGATAAATCAATTTTTGTGGATGGATGTCAGAAACGGGTTTATTTTGAAAGTATTTTGAAGTTTTGAAACTAATTCTAGTTGAAATTAATTTTTTACAATTTTTCAAATCGCCGCGTGCATTTTTCTCAACTTCAATCAAGTTTGTAGTTGCCATTTTCTTCATAGCGGTGATAAATCAATTTTTGTGGATGGATGTCAGAAACGGGTTTATTTTGAAAGTATTTTGAAGTTTTCAAACTAATTCTAGTTGAAATTAATTTTTTACAATTTTTCAAACCGCCGCGTGCATTTTTCTCAACTTCAATCAAGTTTGTAGAGTTGCCATTTTCTTCATAGCGGTGATAAATCAATTTTTGTGGATGGATGTCAGAAACGGGTTTATTTTGAAAGTATTTTGAAGTTTTGAAGGTAATTCTAGTTGAAATTAATTTTTTACAATTTTTCAAACCGCCACGTGCAATTTTCTCAACTTCAATCAAGTTTGTAGAGTTGCCATTTTCTTCATAGCGGTGATAAATCAATTTTTGTGGATGGATGTCAGAAACGGGTTTATTTTGAAAGTATTTTGAAGTTTTGAAACTAATTCTAGTTGAAATTAATTTTTTACAATTTTTCAAATCGCCGCGTGCATTTTTCTCAACTTCAATCAAGTTTGTAGAGTTGCCATTTTCTTCATAGCGGTGATAAATCAATTTTTGTGGATGGATGTCAGAAACGGGTTTATTTTGAAAGTATTTTGAAGTTTTGAAACTAATTCTAGTTGAAATTAATTTTTTACAATTTTTCAAACCGCCGCGTGCATTTTTCTCAACTTCAATCAAGTTTGTAGAGTTGCTATTTTCTTCATAGCGGTGATAAATCAATTTTTGTGGATGGATGTCAGAAACGGGTTTATTTTGAAAGTATTTTGAAGTTTTGAAGGTAATTCTAGTTGAAATTAATTTTTTACAATTTTTCAAACCGCCACGTGCAATTTTCTCAACTTCAATTCAAGTTTGTAGAGTTGCCATTTTCTTCATAGCGGTGATAAATCAATTTTTGTGGATGGATGTCAGAAACGGGTTTATTTTGAAAGTATTTTGAAGTTTTCAAACTAATTCTAGTTGAAATTAATTTTTTACAATTTTTCAAACCGCCGCGTGCATTTTTCTCAACTTCAATCAAGTTTGTAGAGTTGCTATTTTTTTCATAGCGGTGATAAATCAATTTTTGTGGATGGATGTCAGAAACGGGTTTATTTTGAAAGTATTTTGAAGTTTTGAAACTAATTCCAGTTGAAATTAATTTTTTACAATTTTTCAAACCGCCGCGTGCATTTTTCTCAACTTCAATCAAGTTTGTAGTTGCCATTTTCTTCATAGCGGTGATAAATCAATTTTTGTGGATGGATGTCAGAAACGGGTTTATTTTGAAAGTATTTTGAAGTTTTCAAACTAATTCTAGTTGAAATTAATTTTTTACAATTTTTCAAACCGCCGCGTGCATTTTTCTCAACTTCAATCAAGTTTGTAGAGTTGCTATTTTTTTCATAGCGGTGATAAATCAATTTTTGTGGATGGATGTCAGAAACGGGTTTATTTTGAAAGTATTTTGAAGTTTTGAAACTAATTCCAGTTGAAATTAATTTTTTACAATTTTTCAAACCGCCGCGTGCATTTTTCTCAACTTCAATCAAGTTTGTAGAGTTGCCATTTTCTTCATAGCGGTGATAAATCAATTTTTGTAGATGGAAGTCAGAAACGGGTTTATTTTGAAAGTATTTTGAAGTTTTGAAACTAATTCCAGTTGAAATTAATTTTTTACAATTTTTCAAATCTCCGCGTGCATTTTTCTCAACTTCAATCAAGTTTGTAGAGTTGCCATTTTCTTCATAGCGGTGATAAATCAATTTTTGTGGATGGATGTCAGAAACGGGTTTATTTTGAAAGTTTTTTGAAGTTTTGAAGGTAATTCTAGTTGAAATTAATTTTTTGCAATTTTTTAAATTTAAGTTGAAAAAAATCAAACTTGACTTACCTCAGAGTGAATGTTAGAATAGAATTTGCGTCGTCGTCTATAGCCGCCACAATGCCAATTGTGGTATTCATTCCGACATTCTCCTTAACTTTTCGTTCGACATCCATCACTTCCTCCACAAACCTCGGTTTGTTGTCGTTCAAGTCAACGACGGTAATCACCAACGTTGCTGTAACGGAATGTCAGCATGAAAGATGTGTTTGATTAGTGGCAAGCGTGCGTTGACTAATTAAAATCGCGAAGATATCTTTGCGATACCCAACAGTGTTTACCTTGATTGGTGGGTTCTCCGTATTTTTGGTTCTCATCCTTCACCGATATTCGTAGGTAGATCGTGTCGAATTTCTCAAAGTCCGGTGTATTTTTTGGCACCACATCTACGACTCGAATGGAAAAAGTGGCTTTTTGCTTCTCAACTATTTTCGGGATTAGCTCGAACGAACTGCGACGAAATATAAAATGTTATTGGTGTGTAACTGTTTGTTAGTGAACACCAGTGACTCATGGTATGGCAGAGGTGGTAATACAGATGGGTATTGCCACCTCTGCTAATACAGATGGGTATTGCCACCTCTGCTACCTCTGCTACCTCTGCTACCTCAGCCGTACCGCGGAGATGCGAAATATTTTTAATGAAAGACGGTTTATGTGTTTTTTGAACACTCTGATCGGATATTTTGGGTGGGAAATGCACGTTCTTTATTTTTCGACGTTTTCTCATGATGAAAAATATTTCCAGATGTAAAATCTTTACCAGTACTTACGTACGCCATCATCGTTGCAATTTACAAAATTCAAACTCGCTTACCCTTTGTATTCATCGACGAATTCTTTCTTCGTCTGTCCGTATTGTGTTGCAAAGCTGTTGGTCCAGTCAATCTCCACTGTTAATTTTGCGTCTTTGTCGTCGTCAGTGGCAGTCACTTCCAGATCGGGGAGTTCATAACCATCCTCGCAATTTTCATTAATCTTGAGTGAACTCTTACTCTACACAGAAAATATTTTATAATCCTCAAAAATTCCAATTTTAAAATCTTCGAACGCGTCCGTCGATCATTAACCAAATCGATATTGCGTTTTTCGACCAAAGCGTTAACTCACCAACGTAACAAAAGGAGTCTCGTCGTTAACGTCCTTCAGATGAATACTAATTTCCGCGAATTTCTTATGCTTGATCCCGCCCGGAGGAGAAAAATTGTCCGAAGCTTCCACCTGAAACCTCACCACTTCCTGCTTCTCGAAGTCGAACAGCTGCTGCACGCCGGAATTGCTCTTGCTGCGTATCTTCGGAACTCTCTCGGATTCCAACTCCAAAATGTTATTGATTCCGCTTCCGATCAAAGCGTACCTAAAACGAAAACGACAATCGAATCGCTTCGCCCGGGATTACTCACTCGACGAGAAACTACTCACGTGACGTAATCACCAAAATCCGAATCGACAGCAATTAAATCCGGTATATCCAGCGTATCAACACCCTCTCTTCCAAATAATTCAGACACATCGAGCACATCGTAACTATCTTTCTCAAAAAAGGGTTCCTCGTCATTCCAGTTTATCAGTTCTATTTGTAAAGTTTCAGTGCAAGTGTGCGTTGGATCTTCCTTTTCAACTGTCACAATCTGCAATTTAAAAATCACTAAAGCGCGTTCGACTAACTATTTCTAAATCCAGCGCAGGGTGTTTTGTGATGTTTTCAGGATCTTAAAGCACAATCGAGTTTTGGTAAATTCTGCAAGTTTTAAACACGCGGCGACTGTTTATCAATTTTTTTCCGTCGATCGAGTAATCGCGCAATTTAAAAATCACTAAAGCGCGTTCGACTAACTATTTCAAAATCCAGTGCAGGGTGTTTTGTGATGTTTTTAGATTCTTAAAGCACAATCGAGTTTTGGTAAATTCTGCAAGTTTCAAACACGCGGCGACTGTTAATCAATTTTTTTCCGTCGATCGAGAAATCGCGCAATTTAAAAATCACTAAAGCGCGTTCGACAAACTATTTCTAAATCCAGTGCAGGGTGTTTTGTGATGTTTTCAGATTCTTAAAGCAGAATCGAGTTTTGGTAAATTCTGCAAGTTTCAAACACGCGGCGACTGTTAATCAATTTTTTTCCGTCGATCGAGAAATCGCGCAATTTAAAAATCACTAAAGCGCGTTCGACTAACTATTTCTAAATCCAGCGCAGGGTGTTTTGTGATGTTTTCAGATTCTTAAAGCACAATCGAGTTTTAGGAAATTCTGCAAGTTTCAAACACGCGGCGACTGTTTATCAATTTTTTTCCATCGATCGAGAAATCGCGCAATTAAAAATCACTAAAGCGCGTTCGACTAACTATTTCTAAATCCAGTGCAGGGTGTTTTGTGATGTTTTCAGATTCTTAAAGCACAATCGAGTTTTGGTAAATTCTGAAAGTTTCAAACACGCGGCGACTGTTAATCAATTTTTTTCCGTCGATCGAGAAATCGCGCAATTTAAAAATCACTAAAGCGCGTTCGACTAACTATTTATAAATCCAGTGCAGGGTGTTTTGTGATGTTTTCAGATTCTTAAAGCAGAATCGAGTTTTGGTAAATTCTGCAAGTTTCAAACACGCGGCGACTGTTAATCAATTTTTTTCCGTCGATCGAGAAATCGCGCAATTTAAAAATCACTAAAGCGCGTTCGACAAACTATTTCTAAATCCAGCGCAGGGTGTTTTGTGATGTTTTCAGATTCTTAAAGCACAATCGAGTTTTAGGAAATTCTGCAAGTTTCAAACACGCGGCGACTGTTTATCAATTTTTTTCCATCGATCGAGAAATCGCGCAATTAAAAATCACTAAAGCGCGTTCGACTAACTATTTCTAAATCCAGTGCAGGGTGTTTTGTGATGTTTTCAGATTCTTAAAGCACAATCGAGTTTTGGTAAATTCTGAAAGTTTCAAACACGCGGCGACTGTTAATCAATTTTTTTCCGTCGATCGAGAAATCGCGCAATTTAAAAATCACTAAAGCGCGTTCGACTAACTATTTATAAATCCAGTGCAGGGTGTTTTGTGATGTTTTCAGATTCTTAAAGCAGAATCGAGTTTTGGTAAATTCTGCAAGTTTCAAACACGCGGCGACTGTTAATCAATTTTTTTCCGTCGATCGAGAAATCGCGCAATTTAAAAATCACTAAAGCGCTTTCGACTAACTATTTCTAAATCCGGTGCAGGGTGTTTTGTGATGTTTTCAGATTCTTAAAGCAGAATCGAGTTTTGGTAAATTCTGCAAGTTTCAAACACGCGGCGACTGTTTATCAATTTTTTCAGTCGATCGAAAATCAGCGCTATATTTAAACACAGAATGAGTACTCACTTGAATTTCAAATTCTCTCAGCTCTTCTTTTCGATCGTAATCAAGAATTTTCGCATCGATAATGGAGAGGGCGAAAGTGCCCTCCCTGTATCCGGTGTTGGGTATAACCTGCATCGCTTTTTCCACGTCCGGCGCATCCTTACACTTCAGAAAAACGTCAAAGGTTCCAAAAGTGGACTGAAAACGTAACTAGTCAGTCTGTTTTATTCAAACACAGTAGGCGGGGATTTTGTATTGCTTGAAATTTGACAGTGTTATTGATTGAATTTTTATAATTGCAAATTTCACCAACAAAAAAATGTCGATCAGATTTTACTCACCAAATCCAGATCTTCGATTTTGATGTCCAAATCTATAGATACATACTTATTTTCCTCCATTACGATCGGCGTCATCGGTGTGATTGTAATTTTCGGTACGTTGTCGTTGATATCGATTATTAAAAAGGTAATTTTCTCCCTGATGCACTGATCGGGTAAAGTCACTTCGCATGCCACCACTGTGAAAGTTAGGATGCTTAAATTTTCTTTATCTCTGTCGATTGGCTTCACGTCTATTTTCATGGAATCCCCCTCAGTTTTACAAGTCATCAGATCGACCACTAAAAATTCAATTACCGTTTCTAAAATGTCCACCAAACTCTCGACTAATTGCTCGCTTACATTGACGCGGCAAATCCTCGCATGAGTAGCTAATGTCATCGTTTACACCGGAATCTCCGTCGATGGCCTTGAATTTAAAAGTCTGGAAAGGATTAAAATTAATTACGGTTAAGTTATAATTTTTTTAAATTTATGGCGCGATTTAAAAAAAATCGTAAAAATTAGAAATCGTTGCGCAATTGTTCTGCAAATGCTAACAAATACTTTTGCATATGTTTACTAACCAAAACAGTTTACCGAGTTTAAAAATTCCAAACACGACAAGAGTTATAATTTTTTTAATTTGCCCCTGCAATAAAATTAAAATTCTTGCAGCGATTTAAAAAAATCGCAAAAATTAGAAATCGTTGTGCAATTGTTCTGAAAATACCAACAAATACTTTTGCATATGTTTACTAACCGAAACAGTTGACCGAGTTTAAAAATTCCGAACACGGCAAAAGTTATATTTTTTTAATTTGTCCCTGCAATAAAAATAAAATTCTTGCCGCGATTTAAAAAAATCGCAAAAATTAGAAATCCTTGTGCAATTGTTCTGTAAATGCTAATAAATACTTTTGCATATGTTAACTAACCAAAACAGTTTACCGAGTTTAAAAATTCCGAACACGACAAAAGTTATAATTTTTTTAATTTGTCCCTGCAATAAAAATAATTTAAAAAATCGCAAAAATTAGAAATCGTTGCGCAATTGTTCTGCAAATGCTAACAAATACTTTAGCACATGTTTACTAACCAAAGCTGTTTACCGAGTTTAAAAATTCCGAACACGGCAAAAGTTATATTTTTTTTAATTTGCCCCTGCAATAAAAATAAAATTCTTGCCGCGATTTAAAAAAATCGCAAAAAATAGAAATCGTTGCGCAATTGTTCTGCAAATGCTAACAAATACTTTTGTATATGTTTACTAACCAAAACAATTTACCGAGTTTAAAAATTCCGAACACGGCAAAAGTTATATTTTTTTTAATTTGCCCCTGCAATAAAAATAAAATTCTTGCCGCGATTTAAAAACATCGCAAAAAATAGAAATCGTTGCGCAATTGTTCTGCAAATGCTAACAAATACTTTTGCATATGTTTACTAACCAAAACAATTTACCGAGTTTAAAAATTCCGAACACGGCAAAAGTTATAATTTTTTTAATTTGTCCCTGCAATAAAAATAATTTAAAAAATCGCAAAAATTAGAAATCGTTGTGCAATTGTTCTGAAAATACCAACAAATACTTTTGCATATGTTTACTAACCGAAACAGTTGACCGAGTTTAAAAATTCCGAACACGGCAAAAGTTATATATTTTTTAATTTGCCCCTGCAATAAAAATAAAATTCTTGCCGCGATTTAAAAAATTGCAAAAATTAGAAATCGTTGTGCAATTGTTCTGCAAATGCTAATCAATACTTTTGCATATGTTTACTAACCGAAACAGTTTACCGAGTTTAAAAATTCCGAACACGGCAAAAGTTATAATTTTTTTAATTTGTCCCTGCAATAAAAATAAAATTCTTGCCGCGATTTAAAAAAAATTCAAAAATTAGAAATCGTTGCGCAATTGTTCTGCAAATGCTAACAAATACTTTTGCATATGTTTACTAACCAAAACAATTTACCGAGTTTAAAAATTCCGAACACGGCAAAAGTTGTAATTTTTTTAATTTGTCCCTGCAAAAAAAATAAAATTCTTGCCGCGATTTAAAAAAATCGCAAAAATTAGAAATCGTTGCGCAATTGTTCTGCAAATACCAACAAATACTTTTGCATATGCTTACTAACCGAAACAGTTTACCGAGTTTGAAAATTCCGAACACGGCAAAAGTTATAATTTTTTTAATTTGCCCCTGCAATAAAATTAAAATTCTTGCCGCGATTAAAAAAAAATGCAAAAATTAGAAATCGTTGCGCAATTGTTCTGCAAATACCAAAAAATATTTTTGCATATGTTTACTAACCGAAACAGTTGACCGAGTTTAAAAATTCCGAACACGGCAAAAGTTATAATTTTTTTAATTTGTCCCAGCAATAAAAATAAAATTCTTGCCGCGATTTAAAAAAATTGCAAAAATTAGAAATCGTTGCGCAATTGTTCTGCAAATGCTAACAAATACTTTTGCATATGTTTACTAACCGAAACAGTTTACCGAGTTTGAAAATTCCGAACACGGCAAAAGTTATATTTTTTTTAATTTGCCCCTGCTATAAAAATAAAATTCTTGCCGCGATTTAAAAAAATTGCAAAAATTAGAAATCGTTGCGCAATTGTTCTGCAAATACCAAAAAATACTTTTGCATATGTTTACTAACCGAAACAGTTGACCGAGTTTAAAAATTCCGAACACGGCAAAAGTTATATTTTTTTAAATTTGTCCCTGCAATAAAAATAAAATTCTTGCCGCGATTTAAAAAAATTGCAAAAATTAGAAATCGTTGAGCAATTGTTCTGCAAATGCCAACAAATACTTTTGCATATGTTTACTAACCGAAACAGTTTACCGAGTTTAAAAATTCCGAACACGACAAAAGTTATATTTTTTTTAATTTGTCCCTGCAATAAAAATAAAATTCTTGCCGCGATTTAAAAAAATCGTAAAAAATTGAAATGGTTGCGCAATTATTTTGCAAATGCTAACAAATACTTTTGCATATGTTTACTAATCAAAGCAGTTTACCGAGTTTAAAAATTCCGAACACGGCAAAAGTTATAATTTTTTTAATTTGTTCCTGCAATAAAAATAAAATTCTTGCCGCGATTTAAAAAAATTTCAAAAATTAGAAATCGTTGCGCAATTGTTCTGCAAATGCTAACAAATACTTTTGCATATGTTTACTAACCGAAACAGTTTACCGAGTTTAAAAATTCCGAACACGGCAAAAGTTATAATTTTTTTAATTTGCTCCTGCAATAAAAATAAAATTCTTGCCGGGATTTAAAAAAAATCGCAAAAATTAGAAATCGTTGTGCAATTGTTCTGCAAATGCTAACAAATACTTTTGCATATGTTTACTTACGAAAGCAGTTTACCGAGTTTAAAAATTCTGAACACGGCAAAAGTTATAATTTTTTAAATTTGTCCCTGCAATAAAAATTAAATTCTAGTCGATTTAAAAAATTGCAAAAATTTGATTTTTTTTTGGCGAATGCTAACAAAAACAGGATTTGCCCACCTGCTCCGATTCCTCCTCAAACTGAATGGAGGGTGTAATGTCCGACCAAGTGGGCAGTTCATCCGGCATGTCGACGACAGTCACTTGCACCCTCGCGGAGTCTTCGTGCAACTCGTCCTAAAAAAGTTTCGTTTAAGTAGGCGACATGAATTATTATCGGGGTTGAGTACTTTGACAGTCCAATCGAACAAGTACCGTGTTACGTCTTCGTAATCCAATTTATTTATAGGGCTGATGGCAACTGTTCCTACTTTTTTTCCTGTACACGTTCCTTGGCAGGTGAACTTGAAAATTGCAGCGTACTGCAAAAAAAAATTAAATCATTTTTTATCAGGTGCATTGAATGTTTTAAGTCAGCGACTCAAAAATCTTCAGATTAAAAAAAATTGAGTGATAGACATTTTCCAAACCGCAAAAAAAAATTGAAAAACAATTGATACAAACTCTAAAATTTATTGAATTCACTCAGAATAGATCGTACTTCATAGTTCTAGACAATTTTGCAAATAATTCTACACTGGATTTCAAAATAATCACACTTGAACATTTTAGTTATTTTTGGGGCAAAATATTTTGCTTTTATTTGCATTTGCTTTGATTTGTATTTTTAATTTTTGTGTCTATATTTTAAATTTTCGACCATTTTATTACTTTAAATTCTTGAATTTTGGCCTAAATATTCTTTATTTTGGATCAAATTTTCGATTTATTTTATGCGCGAGTTTTTAAGTTTTTTGACTTTTCGTCCCTGAATATTGTATTTTACGAATGATTTTTTTCTAATATTCTAATATTGCCCACCTCAGGATCAAAACTGTTTAACTCTAATCGGTCCGAGAGCCCGTCCTCATCATACAAAGTGAACAGACACGGAGGTTTCACATCTAAAATATTTTCCTGAAAAAAAAAATTGAGAGGGTTACGAAAATGATATCGCGAATATATTGGCGGCTGGTGGCGTGAGTTATGGTACGGCCAGCCGTAGCAGACAACGAATTTTTGACCGTACCATGAGTCACACCGCCACCGCTCGACATACCGGTATGGAGCAGATTTCTATTTTACCGATCCTTAACGGTTCATCATTGATGTTCCGTATAAATATTTTGAATGTGACGATGACGTTTTCGACAGTTGTTATCGAAAATTCTGTCTCTTGTTCGTCCGGCTTCTCGTAGTCGAATTCCTTCAAGTTCTTCAGTTCATATTCACCATTATTTTTGACCACCTCGAATTCTGATGATGATGTCTTGGGCTGCGACGAATCTTGAATAATGTATTATTTGGTGGTTTAAAAAAATAGTAAGAGTTTTATTCAGTGTTATTATGGATTACCACATCATCGTATTTTTTGGTATTCAAGCAGAGCGCCACAAACTTTCTCCTCTGTAATTAATTTTGTAATTTTCAAAACTCACCTGTCAATAGTAGTTTTCCCAAAACGAATCCTACACCGACGTTTTCATCGAAATGAATTTCGACCTCGCCGAATGTCCCTTCCGTCGTCCATTTATCGGATACCTTTTCAACTCTTTCATCAACGGAGGCTTCGAAAAATGGTTGTTGCCATTTTTCAGCGTGGACGGCGGTGAAGACTTTTAGAAAAACGCAGAGGCAGAAAATTTTCGCTCGCATCTCAAATTCGCGTGAAAAACTAAATAATCAATACGACACGAACCGCTGGTAATCCATCCAACGGTATCTAATCTTATCAAATTCCCAATCAGATTTTTCGATAACGAATTATTGTGAGAGCACTGCGATGTTTTTTAAACCAGTGAGTAAATTCAAATTCAAAGTTAATTATCGGAATGTCAACAATGAGTTTTCATAGATATACAGATATCAAAATACAATATAATAATAAATAATTCGTTATCAGAACTTACGCATTAATTGGGTATTACTTAACTAATGTCCCAAGTAATTCCCCATTTGATATTCGAGATTGATCAGAGCAAGAGAAGCAAATTGACAACACTCGAAACATACATTACAGAATAGAAAATTGCACTCGGCGATTAAAAAAATTGCAAAAAATTCATTTCCGCAGGAATTATCTTCAAAATTTCAAAATCCATCCACAATGAACCTATTGTTGACATACCGCCAAAACAATTGCCATATTACAGTTGTAAACAAATTGACAACACTCGAAACATAAATTACAAAAAAGAAAATTGCACTCGGCGATTAAAAAATTGCAAAAAAATCATTTCTGCAGGGATTACCTTCAAAATTTAAAAATCCATCCATTATGAACCCATTTTTGACATACCGCCAAAACAATTGCCATATTACAGCTGTGAACAAATTGACAACACTCGAAACATAAATTACAGAATAGAAAATTGCACTCGGCGATTAGAAAAATTGTAAAAAATTCATTTCCGCAGGAATTATCTTCAAAATTTCAAAATCCATCCACAATGAACCTATTTTTGACATACCGTCAAAACAATTGCCATATTACAGCTGTAAACAAATTGACAACACTCGAAACATAAATAACAGAAAAGAAAATTGCACTCGGCGATTAGAAAAATTGTAAAAAATTCATTTCCGCAGAAATTATCTTCAAAATTTCAAAATCCACCCAAAATGAACACATTTTTGACATACCGCCAAAACAATTGCCATATTACAGCTGTAAACAAATTGACAACACTCGAAACATAAATCACAGAATAGAAAATTGCACTCGGCGATTAGAAAAATTGTAAAAAATTCATTTCCGCAGGAATTATCTTCAAAATTTCAAAATCCATCCATAATGAACCCATTTTTGACATACCACCAAAACAATTGCCATATTACAGCTGGAAACAAATTGACAACACTCGAAACATAAATTACAGAATTGAATATCGCACTCGGTAATTAGAAAAATTGTAAAAAATTCATTTCTGCAGGAATTACCTTCAAAATTTCAAAATCCATCCATAATGAACCCATTTTTGACATACCACCAAAACAATTGCCATATTACAGCTGGAAACAAATTGACAACACTCGAAACATAAATTACAGAAAAGAAAATTGCACTCGGCGATTAGAAAAATTGTAAAAAATTCATTTCCCCAGGAATTATCTTCAAAATTTCAAAATCCATCCATAATGAACCAATTTTTGACATACCGTCAAAACAATTGCCATATTACAGCTGTAAACAAATTGACAACACTTGAAACATAAATTATAGAATAGAAAATTGCACTCGGCGATTAGAAAAATTGTAAAAAATTCATTTCACCAGGAATTATCTTCAAAATTTCAAAATCCATCCAAAATGAACCCATTTTTGACATACCGCCAAAACAATTGCCATATTACAGATGTAAACAAATTGACAACACTCGAAACATAAATTACAGAATTGAAAATTGCACTCGGCGATTAGAAAAATTGTAAAAAATTCATTTCTGCAGGGATTATCTTCAAAATTTAAAATTCAAAGCATGAACATACGAATAACTAACATTTAAATTATTGTTAACATCGTTAACGAACAAAGTCTGAATGCCTAAATTTACATATTACTTCAAGTGATATCGATAAACACTTTAAACAAACGCAGTAAAAGTATACTTTTCTCACATTAATTAATTGTTTACACGAGTAGTCCGGTTCAGTTTCCGTCCAATCGTTATCGAGGTAATGCAATCGTGAACGCGGTGTCAAAGGGCAGATCTGAAACGCTCACAACAGTCTTCAAGATTAGAATTCTCCAGTCAGTGACAGTCGACGGTAGTGTTAACAAGTAAGTACACGCCACTTCACATTTAATTATTACAACACGATCACAGAAATTTTTAAAAATATCACATAATATATAATATACCCTTCATAGATTTCATCAATAAAAAAAAATTGATTTAAGAAATTAAAATTACAAAATTTTCACTCGTTGCAGATAGAAAGAAGACGAAAAATAAGTTGAATATATTTATTTGTCTATAGACTTAATTTTTTAAATTTATTCAGGCTATTTTTCGTTTTAAATAGATTTAAGAAAATTTGTCTTGAATAGACTTAAGAAGATTTGTCTAAGACAACAAAAATTGTCTAAATTCCTTTCACGAAAATTTTTCTTAAATAGACTGAAGAAAATTCGTCTTAGACTTAAAAAAAATTGTTTTAGATAGACGTACCAAAATTTGTCTTGACTTAAAAAAATGTCTTAAATAGACTGAAGAAAATTTGTCTAAGACTTAAAAAAAATGTCATGTCTTAAATAGATTTAAGAAAATTTAAAAAGAATTTAAAAGTAAGAGTGAAATGTCCGTTATCAGACGATCCGGGATCAAAGTTCGTCGAAAACGAAACAACATTGAGGATCCTGGTTGTCGCTTGTTTAACAATTTCTCGCTTGTTTTTCGGTTTACAGAGATTTAACACCGCCCTCCCCTATTTTTACATTATCTTATCTCTTCTGTCGAGTACTTCGTGTTTATTTTTAAATGAAGCCTAAACGATTGCGCCATGTTTACATTATCGAATTGTAGATGGCGAAAGGTGCAATCAATTGTTCTTATGTTTCGTTACGTCGGTAAATACTCAACGGTCACTTAAGATGAATTAATATTGATGTAACTAAACTCAAATATATAAGAAAAGCAAAAATAATAGTTCAGAATTAATTTTGGATTTAAAATGCTTTGACAGCCAAGGTCATTCGTCGTTCCCCAATGAGGGCTGATAGGTCCTAACCCCCAATTCAAACCAAAAGCAAGGATTTTAATAATCGCGGACGAGCGATTGATAAAAATGCAATAATTTTGTCGTTTCGAAAAAAATATCAAAACAATTGCTATCGACTTGAAAATTTTCAAAATTACTTAAAATCCATTGCAGATAATAATTTCATGAAAAACCACATACCTCCCCTCCTCTAGATTTTGATTTAATCACACGTGGATCGAGAGTGAAGGCGAAAAAATTTGTAATATTTTTGTCGTTTCGAAAAAAATATTAAAACAAAGGCAACCGACTTGAAAATTTCCAAAATTACTTAAAATTCATTGCAGATTATAATTTCATGAAAAACCACATTCCTCCCCTCTCTAGATTTTGGTCTAATCTCACGTGGATCGAGAGTGAAGGCGAGAAAATTTGTAATAATTTTGTCGTTTCGAAAAAAATATCAAAACAATTGCTATCGACTTGAAAATTTCCAAAATTACTTAAAATCCATTGCAGATTATAATTTCATAAAAAACCACATACCTCCCCCGTCTAGATTTTGATCTAATCTCACGCGGATCGAGAGTGAAGGCGACAAAATTAGCAATAATTTTGTCGTTTCGAAAAAAATATTAAAACAATTGCTATCGGCTTGAAAATGTCCAAAATTACTTAAAATCCATTGCAGATTATAATTTCATGAAAAACCGCATACCTCCCCCCTCTAGATTTTGATCTAAACTCACGTGGATCGAGAGTGAAGGCGAAAAAATTTGTAATAATTTTGCCGTTTCGAAAAAAATATTAAAACAATTGCTATCGGCTTGAAAATTTTCAAAATTACTTAAAATCCATTGCAGATTTTAATTTCATGAAAAACCACATACCTCCCCTCTCTAGATTTTGATCTAATCTCACGCGGATCGAGAGTGAAGACGAGAAAATTTGTAATAATTTTGCCGTTTCGAAAAATATATTAAAACAATTGCTACCGACTTGAAAATTTCCAAAATTACTTAAAATACATTGCAGATTATAATTTCATAAAAAACCACATACCTCCCCCCTCTAGATTTTGATCTAATCTCACGTGGATCGAGAGTGAAGGCGAGAAAATTTGTAATAATTTTGTCGTTTCGAAAAAAATATTAAAACAATTGCTATCGACTTGAAAATTTCCAAAATTACTTAAAATCCATTGCAGATTATAATTTCCTAAAAAACCACATACCTTCCCTCTCTAGATTTTGATCTAATCTCACGCGGATCGAGAGTGAAGGCGAGAAAATTTGTAATAATTTTGCCGTTTTGAAAAAAATATTAAAACAATTGCTATCGACTTGAAAATTTCCAAAATTACTTAAAATCCATTGCAGATTATAATTTCCTAAAAAACCACATACCTTCCCTCTCTAGATTTTGATCTAATCTCACGCGGATCGAGAGTGAAGGCGAGAAAATTTGTAATAATTTTGCCGTTTCGAAAAAAATATTAAAACAATTGCTACCGACTTGAAAATTTCCAAAATTACTTAAAATACATTGCAGATTATAATTTCATAAAAAACCACATACCTCCCCCCTCTAGATTTTGATCTAATCTCACGTGGATCGAGAGTGAAGGCGAGAAAATTTGTAATAATTTTGCCGTTTCGAAAAAAAATATTAAAACAATTGCTACCGACTTGTAAATTTCCAAAATTACTTAAAATACATTGCAGATTATAATTTCATAAAAAACCACATACCTCCCCCCTCTAGATTTTGATATAATCTCACGTGGATCGAGAGTGAAGGCGAGAAAATTTGTAATAATTTTGTCGTTTCGAAAAAAATATTAAAACAATTGCTAACGACTTGAAAATTTCCAAAATTACATAAAATCCATTGCAGATTATAATTTCATAAAAAAACAACTATATTTGTTGCAACCATCCTCATCACAAAATTAGGCAATTACGTAAATATTGTTGGTTAACAACTTGCGCAATCGTTAATTAACCGATCTACGAAAACAGTATACAAAGTCAGTGGCGCGCTTAAACGTCAATACGGTTCGGTTCATTGAAACCGATATCCCCTCAAGAGATAACAGGTCTAGACTGGACGGGTTCAAATGTTAACACTTCGGAAAAATTTAAGGCCCAATTGTCCTTACAGCATGTATTAGTCATCTCAAAGTCCACCCCGGATGAAATGACTAATAGCACCTTATCAGTGTTATTTTTTTTTCGTTCGATAAATGCGCCGGATCCGCGTTATCTGGGATAAGTAGGATTTTTCGAGACGTTACGCATTATAAAAATTATTTAATCGGCGTAAACGTTTTTATCTTCTGATCCTGTTTATGAATCATGCAATTGTGTAAAGCGTTTTATTCCGTTGTAAAATCTCAAGAGTATTGATCAACTTGTTTTGACTCACTTTGGCGTGGATGGTTACGTTTAGGTATTTTTCGAAATTTAATTATAAATCAAAACGAAGCAATTAAATACAAATTTCGAAAGATGACAATTCGAGATGATGAGATAACTAGTAACCGGGGTTCAACAGTAAAGAGGTGGAAGGATTACAGTCGGCAGGCTTTAGAAGCCAAGACTGAAAAAAAAACTAAAACTCAAAAACAAAATTTTGTTGCAGTGGTACAAATACAATCGAAGCAGAGGCATTTGCCCGAACTGGAATCCGTCAATAGGATTACCAACCTTCCAATAGTCGAATCTAGTTGGTACTATGCTGGACAATTTTACAACAAGTTAAAGGTAAGAATCTTATAATTGATAAATAATTTTTTTTTTTGAAAATTATCTTTTATAGTAACAATTTTTTTAAGTAAATATATCAATAATCTGGCCAACCCACATGTTAGTTTATAGGTAATTTTGGCAAGCTAAATCTAAAAAAAGTTGCAGCTTTGGTCTACCAGATCTTAAATAAATATATCAAAGATTAAACTGGAAAATTAAAAAAGTTGCAGATATTTGGTCTACCAGATCTAGTTTTTGAGATCCGGCAAATCTGCCCTATTTTTCTATTCTATTGTTTCCAAAATAACATCATTTTACTATTATCTTATCTTATCACCTTATCTTACTACAACTATTTCAAAGTTGATTGAGATAAAGTGAAGATTGTCAAAATTTAAATTGGATGATCAGAAATTAACTTTTTGCAGAAACACCTTTCTAGCTTCCAAATCCTTTATGAAAAATGAATTAAATTATGACAGATAATTCCTAAAAGGTGTATCTTTACAAATTTCCTGCTAAAACACTTTGAACTTTACTAAAAGAAAAATGGCGCTTGTGAAAACTCAAATTTGTTGACCAAAAACTAACTTTTTGTAGAAATATGATTGTAGTTTCCAAATCCAATTGGACAATTGAATGAAATTGTGACAAAATAATCCTAAAGAGTGTATCTGCACAAATTACTAACTGAAACATTACCAACTTAAACACAAGAAAAATGGCGCTTGTGAAAACTCAAATTTGTTGACCAAAAACTAACGTTTTGTCGAAATATGATTGTAGTTTTTGCATCCAATTAAATAATTGAATGAAATTGGGACGAAATAATCATAAAGAGTGTATCTGCACAAATTACTAACTAAAACATTACCAACTTAAACACAAGAAAAATGGCACTTGTGAAAATTCAAATTTGTTGACTAAAAACTAACTTTTTGTAGAAATATGATTATAGTTTCCAAATCCAATTAGACAATTGAATGAAATTGCGACAAAATAATCCTAAAGAGTGTATCTGCACAAATTACTAACTAAAACATCACCAACTTAAATACAAGAAAAATGGCGCTTGTGAAAACACATATTTGTTGACCGAAAACTAACTTTTTGTAGGAACATCATTGTAGTTTCCAAATCCAATTGGACAATTGAATGAAATTGGGACAAAATAATCCTAAAGAGTGTATCTGCACAAATTACTAACTAAAACATTACCAACTTAACCATAAGAAAAATGGCGCTTGTGAAAACTCAAATTTGTTGAACAAAAACTAACTTTTTTTAGAAACATGATTGTAGTTTCCAAATCCAATTGAACAATTGATTGAAATTGGGACAGAATAATCCTAAAGAGTGTATCTGCATAAATTACTAACTAAAACATTACCAACTTAAACACAAGAAAAATGGCGCTTGTGAAAACTCAAATTTGTTGACCAAAAACTAACTTTTTGTAGAAATATGATTGCAGTTTCCAAATCCAATTGGACAATTGAATGAAATTGGAACAAAATAATCCTAAAGAGTGTATCTGCACAAATTACTCACTAAAACATTACCAACTTAAATACAAGAAAAATGGCGCTTGTGAAAACTCAAATTTGTTGACCAAAAACTAACTTTTTGTAGAAACATGATTGTAGTTTCCAAATCCAATTAGATAATTGAATGAAATTGGGACAAAATAATCCTAAAGAGTGTATCTGCACAAATTACTAACTAAAACGTTACCAACTTTAACCCAAGAAAAATGGCGCTTGTGAAAACTCAAATTTGTTGACCAAAAACTAACTTTTTGTAGAAACATGATTGCAGTTTCCAAATCCAATTGGACAATTGATTGAAATTGGGACAAAATAATCCTAAAGAGTGTATCTGCACAAATTACTAACTAAAACATTACCAACTTAAACACAAGAAAAATGGCGATTGTGAAAACTCAAATTTGTTGACCAAAAACTAACTTTTTGTCGAAACATGATTGTAGTTTCCAAATCCAATTAGACAATTGAATGAAATTGGGACAAAATAATCCTAAAGAGTGTATCTGCACAAATTACTAACTAAAACGTTACCAACTTTAACACAAGAAAAATGGCGCTTGTGAAAACTCAAATTTGTTGACCAAAAACTAACTTTTTGTAGAAACATGATTGCAGTTTCCAAATCCAATTGGCCAATTGATTGAAATTGGGACAAAATAATCCTAAAGAGTGTATCTGCACAAATTACTAACTAAAACATTACCAACTTAAATACAAGAAAAATGGCGCTTGTGAAAACTCAAATTTGTTGACCAAAAACTAACTTTTTGTCGGAACATGATTGTAGTTTCCAAATCCAATTGGACAATTGATTGAAATTGGGACGAAATAATCCTAAAGAGTGTATCTGCACAAATTACTAACTAAAACATTACCAACTTAAACACACGAAAAATGGCGCTTGTGAAAACTCAAATTTGTTTACCAAAAACTAACTTTTTTTAGAAATATGATTGCAGTTTCCAAATCCAATTGGACAATTGATTGAAATTGGGACAAAATAATCCTAAAGAGTGTATCTGCACAAATTACTAACTAAAACATTACCAACTTAAACACAAGAAAAATGGCGATTGTGAAAACTCAAATTTGTTGACCAAAAACTAACTTTTTGTCGAACATGATTGTAGTTTCCAAATCCAATTGGACAATTGATTGAAATTGGGACGAAATAATCCTAAAGAGTGTATCTGCACAAATTACTAACTATAACATTACCAACTTAAACACACGAAAAATGGCGCTTGTGAAAACTCAAATTTGTTTACCAAAAACTAACTTTTTTTAGAAATATGATTGCAGTTTCCAAATCCAATTGGACAACTGATTGAAATTGGAACAAAATAATCCTAAAGAGTGTATCTGCACAAATTACTAACTAAAACATCACCAACTTAAATACAAGAAAAATGGCGCTTGTGAAAACACAAATTTGTTGACCAAAAACTAACTTTTTGTAGAAATATGTTTGCAGTTTTCAAATCCAATTGGACAATTGAATGAAATTGTGACAAAATAATCCTAAAGAGTGTATCTGCACAAATTACTAACTAAAACATTACCAACTTAAGTACAAGAAAAATGGCGCTTGTGAAAACTCAAATTTGTTGACCAAAAACTAACTTTTTGTCGGAACATGATTGTAGTTTCCAAATCCAATTGGACAATTGAATGAAATTGTGACAAAATAATCCTAAAGAGTGTATCTGCACAAATTACTAACTAAAACATTACCAACTTAAACACAAGAAAAATGGCGATTGTGAAAACTCAAATTTGTTGACCAAAAACTAACTTTTTGTTGAAACATGATTGTAGTTTCCAAATCCAGTTGGACAATTTAATGAAATTGGGACAGAATAATCCTAAAGAGTGCATCTGTGTAAATTACTAACTAAAACGTTACCAACTTAAACACAAGAAAAATAGGGTTGTGAAAACTCAAATTTGTTGACCAAAAACTAACTTTTTGTCGAAACATGATTGTAGCTTCCAAATCCAATTGGACAATTGAATGAAATTGGGACGAAATAATCCTAAAGAGTGTATCTGCACAAATTACTAACTAAAACATTACCAACTTAACCATAAGAAAAATGGCGCTTGTGAAAACTCAAATTTGTTGACCAAAAACTAACTTTTTGTCGGAACATGATTGTAGTTTCCAAATTCAATTAAGCAATTGAAGGAAATTGGGACGAAATAATCCTAAAGAGTGTATCTGCAGAAATAACTAACTAAAACATTACCAACTTAAACACAAGAAAAATGGCGCTTGTGAAAACTCAAATTTGTTGACCAAAAACTTGTTGATTAAACGCAACATATTTGAATTGAGACTGTTCATTCTTTAGAATTCCAACACCCTACTATTATGGACGTTGGACCAAGCGGAATCTTCGATTTACAACGTGCTGGACAATGCGGCGCCGGCGGTCTTCCTCTTGGAGCGTCCGCTCTCGACGATCGACAAAATTATATGCAAAAGTTTGGACATCGTCGAGCAGAAGGTGCCTTCGATCCATCTTCCGCCACAAATGGTAAGTAGAAAAGACTGCGATTTGATATAACAATCATTGCAATTTACTGCTTCACCTTTGGCCCGCATGAAGCATCACTTGTAGCAACCCAACCAGTGCCGTTCCATGACATTCTAAATTAATATTCGTCAATTCTTCCCTTGGCTCTACAACCTTGGTTGGGTCTTCGCCTGCTCCACCACAAGCATCTATCCTCTCTCCCCCACTCTCTGACATTCATCCTTCGTAAGTCGTAGTCATTATTTCTTGGTCTTTCTTTCGACCTTGTGTTACTTCGATATCAACATCAATCACATGCACGATGAATCTCATAATATTAATAAATATTGTGTCCAGCAATGTCTCCTTTCGTTTAAATGGTTAATTCTTACTGCTGTAAATAATTTATAGATTTATTTCAACACCAAACAGTACGTCAGTGATGTCGGAACGAAATTAGTGCGTCCGGTGTTGAAGAGAGCAGACTCCGTCAAGCAAATGGGAAACTCCGTCCTCGCCAGTAAATATACAGCTTTTGCTGCCGACAAGTTAGACGGAGCCCTCAATGTTGCCGATAAGTACGTCGACAAGTACTTGCCCGCTGATGTGTTCGATCATCCCGGAATTGAAGGTAAAATTCATTGAAAGTGTTTGAGTAGCTAATCTCATGTTAGGCGTTCGGTTAACGATCTGCTGGAGGAAGAAGGAATGATATTAATTTTTCCTAAGGACTCCCACTGTTACATGTTTTTCTCGGTTACCTAGGTTACAACACCAAGGCCTACTTGCATCGCAGGTTAAGGAGTTAATCACGATTTAGCCGAGACAGATCGAAGTGGGCATAACTGTTACAATTATACATTACAGTAGCCTTAACCTCTTAGGCACTACGCGCCACAATTATTAATTGACTGTATTATCAAACAAACAACTTTCCATTACAGACGATACCAGCAAGCCCGTGGATGGTCCAGCCGGCAAAGCCATACAAACCAGCAAGCACATGTACAGATTCTCAAAGAAACTCCGGCGCAGACTCACCAGGCGCACCCTGTTAGAAGCGAAGGCCCTCAAAGAGCAAAGCGCCGAGGCTATTCACGTGCTCGTTTACGTCGCCGAATTGGTAAGTTGCGTTCAAATTTTCGCGTTCAAGTCTTCAACTTTAATTTTGCAGATAGCGACCGATCCGAAATTAGCCCTGCAAAAGGGAAAAGAGCTCTGGGCCAGCCTGAGCAAAGACGAGCCCGAAAACCAAGCGCGCCCCGAAAACCTGGAACAACTCATCGTCCTCCTCACCAGGGAGACGGCCCGCAGGGTCGTGCACCTGGTAAACTTCACCACGAACAGGATCGGAAAGGTGCCGGTCAAGGTCAACAAGCTGATCAACGTCATCACCTCCTCCTGCATCCAACTGGTGGACTCCATCCTCAAGGTGAGCACGAATAAGCTTAAGCGCTTCGCTTCCGCTTCATCCCCCCCCCCCCGCCGCCGCAGCAGAAAAAGTCGAGATTGAAGGTACTCTAGCATGCCGCGCTAAAGTATGTGCGAACCTGTTTTAGCCCGATGGAAGCAGGATGGGTTCGATGGGCGCCTTCTCCGGGCACCAATTAATAGTAAAGAACGCTTTGCGCATTCACATGATACTACTCGGCTGCTTCCGCTACCAAGATAATAGCCATTAGGTTTAGAAAAGTGATAAATGTTAATTTCATAGACTGTACGCATGGACGGTGCCAGGCAGGCCATCGTTAACGGCGCCAGATACTACGCGCACTCGCTAAGCGACGTTCTTAAGAAACTCAATATTAGCACCACCGATCTATTGGTAAGTCGTTTGATGCATTGAAGGACCTTCAATCTTATTTTTGTTGTGTTCCTGATTAACACTCACACTGACCTTGATTTTGTTTTAACAACGTTAACCATTTGTATAACAGCGGCGGCTCGTGAAAGGTCGGCGGAGGAGGGTGTGGAAGAAAACGGTGGCCCAATACTTGCTTCCGTTATAAGAGTAAGTAGTGAATCGCGGGCGGTTAACATCCTATTTCAGCCTCCTCTACGAAAGTTCACGAACTGACACTGCTGTGAATGTTTTGAAATTACATTTTATTTTCGAAGACAAAACTTATACATCCTTAGTTTTCTATGAAAATTTTTGTCCGTGAGACTGTGAGAGTCTACTAGACTCTAATTCTTAGGCTGCAGGTAGCTTGTGGTCAGAATATTCGACGTTGAAAACTCAAAAAATAAAAAATCGGTTCAGTTTCTCCAGGCGGCTGCAGAGATTACGTTGTTAGAATCCACTCATTGGAATTTGAGATTGCGCCATTTTTTCTATTGTAGACTTAGCATAACTTCCTGAGCTACAAATTAAAGCTTATTTAATTCTCTGTTGTTTGCTTGTTTTAAAATCAAAAATCGGTTTAGGTTTGACACCTTGACGACAGTTTTTTCTGACGGCTGTTAAAATCCGTTCATTTGACTTTGAGTCCGCGCCATTTTTTTAATTGTAGACTCAGAACAACTTTCTAAGATAGAAATTAAAGCTCATTTAATTCTTTATTGTTCACTTGTTTTAAAATAAAAAATCGATTTAGGTTTGACACCTTGACGACAGTTTTTCGTGACGGCTGTTAAAATCTATTAATTTGACTTTTGAACCTACGCCATTTTTTTATTTGTAGACTCAGCACAACTTCCTGCGATATAAATTAAAGCTCATTTAATTCTCTGTTGTTCACTTGTTTTAAAATCAAAAATCGGTTCAGGTTTGACACCTTGACGACGGTTTTTCCAGGCGGCTGCAGAGATGACGATGTTAAAATCCATTCATTTGATTTTGAGCCTGCGCCATTTTTTTAATTGTAGACTCAGCACAACTTCCTAAGATAGAAATTAAAGCTCATTTAATTCTCTCTTGTTTACTTGTTTAAAAATCAAAAATCGATTTAGGTTTGACACCTTGACGACAGTTTTTTCTGACGGCTGTTAAAATCTATTCATTTGACTTTGAACCTGCGCTATTTTTTAAGTTGTAGATTCAGCATAACTTTCTAGGATAGAAATTAAAGTTCATTTAATTCTCTATTGTTCACTTGTTTTAAAATCAAAAATCGGATCAGGTTTGACACCTTGACGACGGTTTTTCCAAGCGGCTGCATAGATTACGGTGTTAAAATCCGTTCATTTGAATCTGAGTCTGCGCCATTTTTTTAATTGTAGACTCAGCACAACTTCCTAAGATAGAAATGAAAGCTCATTTTATCCTCTATTGTTCACTTGTTTTAAAATCAAAAATCGGTTCAGTTTTGACACCTTGACGACGGTTTTTCCAAGCGGCTGCAGAGATTACGATGTTAAAATCCGTTCATTTGACTTTGAGCCTGCGCCATTTTTTTAATTGTAGACTCAGCACAACTTTCTAGGATAGAAATTAAAGCTCATTTAATACTCTATTGTTCACTTGTTTTAAAATCAAAAATCGGTTCAGGTTTGACACCTTGACGACGGTTTTTCCGAGCGGCTGCAGGGATTACGATGTTAAAATCAGTTCATTTGACTTTGAGTCTGCGCCGTTTTTTAAATTGTAGACTCAGCACAACTTCCTAAGATAGAAATTAAAGGTCATTTAATACTCTATTGTTCACTTGTTTTAAAATAAAAAATCGGTTCAGGTTTGACACCTTGACGACGGTTTTTCCAAGCGGCTGCAGAGATTACGATGTTAAAATTCGTTCATTCAACTTTGAGCCTTCGCCATTTTTTTAATTGTGGACTCAGCACAACTTTCTAGGATAGAAATTAAAGCTCATTTAATCCTCTATAGTTCACTTGTTTTAAATTAAAAAATCGGTTAAGGTTTGACACCTTGACGACGGTTTTTCCAGGAGGCTGCAGAGATTACGATGTTAAAATTCATTCATTTGACTTTGAGCCTGTGCCATTTTTTTAATTGTAGACTTAGCACAACTTCCTGCGATTGGAATTAAAACTCATTTAATTCTCTATAGTTCACTTGTTTTAAAATAAGAAATCGGTTCAGGTTTGACACCTTGACGACAGTTTTTCCTGACGGCTGTTAAAATCCATTAATTTGACTTTGAGCCTGCGCCGTTTTTTTAATTGTAGACTCAGCAGAACTTCCTGAGATAAAAATTAAAGCTCATTTACTGCTCTATTGTTCACTTGTTTTAAAATTAAAAATCGGTTCAGGTTTGACACCTTGACGACGGTTTTTCCAGGTGGCTGCAGAAATTACGTTGTTAAAATGCATTCATTTGACTTTGAGCCTGCGCCATTTTTTAAATTGTTTACTTGTTTTAAAATCAAAAATCGGTTCAGGTTTGACACCTTAACGACGGTTTTTCCAAGCGGCTGCAGAGATTACGTTGTGAAAATCTAATCATTTGACTTTAAACCTGCGCTATTTTTTTAATTGCAGACTCAGCACAACTTCCTGCGATTTAAATTAAAGCTCATTTAATTCTCTATTGTTCACTTGTTTTAAAATCAAAAATCGGTTTAGATTTGACACCTTGACGACGGTTTTTCCTGACGGCTGTTAAAATCTATTCATTTGACTTTGAACCTGTGCCATTTTTTTAATTGTAGACTCAGAACAACTTTGTAGGATAGAAATTAAAGACCATTTAATTCTTCGTTATTTACTTGTTTTAAAATCAAAAATCGGTTCAGGTTTGACACCTTGACGACAGTTTTTCCTGACGGCTGTTAAAATCCATTCATTTGACTTTGAGCCTGCGCCGTTTTTTTAATTGTAGACTCAGCAGAACTTCCTGAGATAAAAATGAAAGCTCATTTAATGCTCTATTGTTCACTTGTTTTAAAATCAAAAATCGGTTCAGGATTGACACCTTGACGACGGTTTTTCCAGGTGGCTGCAGAGATTACGATGTTAAAATTAATTCATTTGACTTTGAGCCTGCGCCATTTTTTTATTGTAGATTAAGCATAACTTCCTACCATAGAAATTAAAGCTCATTTAATTCTCTATTGTTCACTTGTTTTAAAATCAAAAATCGGTTCAGGATTGACACCTTGACGACAGTTTTTCCCGACGGCTGTTAAAATCTATTCATTTGACTTTGAGTCTGCGCCGTTTTTTAAATTGTAGACTCAGCACAACTTCCTAAGATAGAAATGAAAGCTCATTTAATCCTCTATTGTTCACTTGTTTTAAAATAAAAAATCGGTTCAGGTTTGACACCTTGACGACGGTTTTTCCAAGCGGCTGCAGAGATTACGATGTTAAAATTCGTTCATTCAACTTTGAGCCTGCGCCATTTTTTTAATTGTAGACTCAGAACAACTTTGTAGGATAGAAATGAAAGCTCAAATAATTCTCTATTGTTCATTTGTTTAAAAATCAAAAATTGATTCAGGTTTGACACCTTGACGACGGTTTTTCCAGGTGGCTGCAGAAATTACGTTGTTAAAATGCATTCATTTGACTTTGAGCCTGCGCCATTTTTTAAATTGTAGACTTAGCACAACTTCCTGCGATTGAAATTAAAGCTCATTTAATTCTCTATTGTTCACTTGTTTTAAAATCAAAAATCGGTTTAGATTTGACACCTTGACGACAGTTTTTCCTGACGGTTGTTAAAGTCTATTAATTTGACTTTGAACCTACGCCATTTTTTTAATTGTAGACTCAGCACAACTTTCTAGGATAGAAATTCAAGCTCATTTAATTCTCTATTGTTTATTTGTTTTAAAATAAAAAATCGGTTCAGGTTTGACACCTTGACGACGGTTTTTCCAAGCGGCTGCCAAGATTACGATGTTAAAATCCATTCATTTGACTTTGAGCCTGCGCCATTTTTTTAATTGCAGACTTAGCACAACTTCCTAAAGTAAAAATTAACGCTCATTTCATTCTGTGTTGTTCACTTGTTTAAAAATTAAAAATCGGTTCAGGTTTGACACCTTGACGACGGTTTTTACAGGCGGCTGCAGAGATTACGATGTTAAAATCCATTCATTTGACTTTGAGCCTGTGCCATATTTTTAATTGTAGACTCAGCACAACTTTCTAAGATAGTAATTAAAGAGCATTCAATTCTCTATTGTTCACTTGTTTTAAAATCAAAAATCGGTTCAGGTTTGACACCTTGACGACGGTTTTTCCTACCAGTTGCAGAGATTACGATGTTAAAATCCTTGGCGATTATCTCGAAATTCATTGAATTTTTAAATAATCTGTAAAGTTTTAAGTTTGTGTCAAAACACGAAAATATACAGCATAGCATAGCTATCTCGATAATTATAAGAGATAGAAAATTGGTTCCATGTGGTTCCATTTCTTAAGTTGAAATCATAAGCACTTTTATGGCTAAAGTCAGCCCAGTGATATTTTTTAATTGCAGAGGGCAGCATCGGTCAAGTTATATCAAACGTAGCTACAATGCTGCCATCTGCAGTGAAACATTTCCCTAAACTAATTTCCACCCCCTTTTCACTTGAAATAAACACGGATACTATTTGCAGGAACAACTGGCGCTACTTTTGGCGCAGAATCAGCAAAACCAACAGAAACCACCACCGCCGGTGGCGTCGATTTCCGTGACGAACTCCACTCCGATCCCACTACCCCCACCACCGGCCAAGGAGCCGGCGAAGCCCACCAAGCAGCACTTTCAAGTCAGCACGACGCAAGACACTCTCCGTCCGCCGGTCGCGACACGAACGCAGCTCAAGGCCACGCACCGAAACGTCAACACGGTCTCCAACGGGGAATCCGTCGTGAAGTCGACATCCTAACCTAGCTTTTCACTCACCCAACGCAATATCCATATTGAGAGATATATGTAGAGAAATTGCTTACCTTTAAGTAGTCTTTAGCGCGCATGAAATTAACACTTTAGCGAGTAACAATATCGGGAAATATACACAAACATATTTATTTATATATATTTATATACAAATGTATACAATTTGAGTTTTTTTTTGCATATGCACGAATTAAAAATATATGTATACCTAAACGAGGGAGTTGTAATTTGATATGGCCAAGGGCGCCCTCTTTAGTCGTTCCCTAAACTAAAGTTAATCAAAGGGGAGAAAACACAAACGATTATTCAACTAGGTGAGCGTTAATAAAAAAATAAATTAATTTTCTTTTGGGGGGATTCGAGAGAGAGAGAGAGAGAACCGAAACGGCTTAATGGATTTCATTAGTATCACTTCTTTTCGTAAAACGTGTTCACGGTGAGCGGCGGCGGGTGCACTGTTCAAACTCTGGTGCCGCCCGGCTTCAACGGGTATTGTCTTATCACACACATACTATCACTCGACTTGAGGGGGCGGGGGTCAAGCTCAGATCAGCTCCGCCACGTACTCGGGCTGCTTGTCGCCGCCCGCGCTCGGCTTGAATCTGCTCCTGTTGAACGTGTTGAAGTCCTCCGTCGAGGTACTGACTGGTTCTGGCACTTGGAAGGTCGACCCTTGGAATCCCATCGCCGCCTCGTAGTACTGTACAGAAATTGCGATGAATTAAAATTTCTAAAGGAGTTATATTCGGTGCAACGAATTTTTTAAATGAAAAATGTTTGATGCATTGAACTTTATAGTTATAGTTACGAAATTTTCGGTGTAAAGAGATAATTAAATGGAGAATTTTTAATTGATGATTTTAAAAATTCCATAAATTAAAATGCCTAAAGAGGAGTTATAATTGATGCAACGAATTTTATAAATGAAAAATGTTTGATGGATTGAAATTTTCGGTGTAAAGAAATAAAAACCGTTCGCGATGCCCGAAACTTACGTTAGGAGATCCTCGTATCGTACTACTGTTCGAGTGGTGAGGAATTCCCGACAACGTGGCGTAATCGGCCAGGTCGTCGGCCATGGACAGCGTTGCCATGTGCACGGAGCCCCTCCTGTTCGGATGCTGGATGGTCGCGTACGTGTTTTCATCCTGCAGCAGAGACACAATGTTTTATAATGACAACTTACGTGATTGGTAATCTTGTAGTCGAGCACACCGAATAAACAAAACAACAGGTCCAATATTTACGACGTTGCCGGATGTCTTCGCGTCTCCTTACAGTTGATTTCGCGCATGCGCACTTCCAGCGTGCTAAACTACAAGATCACCATGCTTTTTTTCTTACGGGGATAAAGTCTTCGCTGTCTCTCCTCCCCAATCCGTTCTGTTCGGGCTCGTTGAAGACTTGCATTGTCAACTCCTGCTCTTCGTATATTTTTAATTTCCTGTAATAAACAGATAGTCGTCAGATATTCAAGAAATTTTCCTCTAAATTTTCAATTTCACATGATAAACTTTAAAAAAAAATTCTCTTTGTTGCACACTCGGTAAAGCATTTTAAGTTTATGAACTGATAAAAGCACTTATTATTTACTACTTACTGTTCGATCCACAACGGATTCTCCGTAGTGTTCAGATCGTCGATGATGGCCTTCTTGATGAGCGCGTCCTTTTTCTTGACGCTGTTCGGGGAGATTCCCCAGTGCCTCAAGCAGCAGCACACCGTCACAAATGTCACGATGCCGACGACGAGAACGATCAGTAACGCAATCAAAGCCGCCAGCGCCGGATCGAAGGACTCCACCTTTTCGGCGGCGAACGCCGGCACGACATTCTCGATTGCAAAACCGGCGTAATAGTCCTTCAGAAAGTCGTACTTCGAATCGATCGTTTTGAGCACTTCCGGCACGGGAATTATCGTTTGCGTGTGCGGATCGACTACTAGGATGTACATATCACTCCTAAAAAAAAAAAAAAAATTAAACAATAAACAAATATCATGGCATATATCCTGCCTACTTGAGTAGATACACTGTGAATAAACACGCCATAGCGCCGCAGCAAAATGTACGCGCCGTTGCACCAGACGATGCGCATGGTGCGTGCTCCAAGTAAGTAAACTTACCATTCATTTTTGTACCCTAAATCATCCGTACGATAACGAATGTCATCAATGATTTTCTGTAAAAACAATTGCCATATCATGCGCGGAAACAAGACGGCAACAATGCAAACTTGAATTGGTGAAATGGAAAATTTAAACAATGATTTAGAAAAATTGCAAAAAATCAATCAATAGAGGAATTTGCTTGGAAAGCCCAAGATTATTAAAAAAACAATGCATTTTTGATTTCCCGTGAAAACAATTGCCATATCATGCACGGAAACAAGACGGCAACAATGCAAACTTGAATTGGTGAAATGGAAAATTTAAACAGTGATTTAGAAAAATTGCAAAAAATCAATCGACAGAGGAATTTGGTTGGAAAGCTCAAGATTATTAAAAAAACAATGCATTTTTGATTTCCCGTGAAAACAATTGCCATATCATGCGCGGAAACAAGACGGCAACAATGCAAACTTGAATTGGTGAAATGGAAAATTTAAACACTGATTTAGAAAAATTGCAAAAAATCAATCGACAGAGGAATTTGGTTGGAAAGCTCAAGATTATTAAAAAAACAATGCATTTTTGATTTCCCGTGAAAACAATTGCCATATCATGCGCGGAAACAAGACGGCAACAATGCAAACTTGAATTGGTGAAATGGAAAATTTAAACACTGATTTAGAAAAATTGCAAAAAATCAATCGATAGAGGAATTTGCTTGGAAAGCTCAAGATTATTAAAAAAAACAATGCATTTTTGATTGCCAAAATCATGTGCGGAAACAAGACGGCAACAATGCAAACTTGAATTGGTGAAATGGAAAATTTAAACAATGATTTAGAAAAATTGCAAAAAATCAATCGACAGAGGAATTTGCTTGAAAAGCTCAAGATTATTAAAAAAACAATGCATTTTTAATTTTCCGTGAAAACAATTGCCATATCATGTGCGGAAACAAAACGGCAACAATGCAAACTTGATTTGGTGAAATGGAAAATTTAAACAATGATTTAGAAAAATTGCAAAAAATCAATCGATAGAGGAATTTGCTTAGAAAGCTCAAGATTATTAAAAAAACAATGCATTTTTGATTTCCCGTAAAAACAATTGCCATATCATGCGCGGAAACAAGACGCCAACAATGCAAACTTGAATTGGTGAAATGGAAAATTTAAACACTGATTTAGAAAAATTGCAAAAAATCAATCGAGAGAGGAATTTGCTTGAAAAGCTCAAGATTATTAAAAAAACAATGCATTTTTGATTTTCCGTGAAAACAATTGCCATATCATGTGCGGAAACAAAACGGCAACAATGCAAACTTGATTTGGTGAAATGGAAAATTTAAACAATGATTTAGAAAAATTGCAAAAAATCAATCGATAGAGGAATTTGCTTGGAAAGCTCAAGATTATTAAAAAAACAATGCATTTTTGATTTCCCGTGAAAACAATTGCCATATCATGTGCGGAAAGAAAACGGCAACAATGCAAACTTGAATTGGTGAAATTTAAACAATGATTTAGAAAAATTGCAAAAAATCAATCGATACAGGAATTTGGTTGGAAAGCTCAAGATTATTAAAAAAACAATGCATTTTTGATTTCCCGTGAAAACAATTGCCATATCATGCGCGGAAACAAGACGGCAACAATGCAAACTTGAATTGGTGAAATGGAAAATTTAAACACTGATTTAGAAAAATTGCAAAAAATCAATCGACAGAGGAATTTGGTTGGAAAGCTCAAGATTATTAAAAAAACAATGCATTTTTGATTTCCCGTGAAAACAATTGCCATATCATGTGCGGAAACAAGACGGCAACAATGCAAACTTGAATTGGTGAAATGGAAAATTTAAACAATGATTTAGAAAAATTGCAAAAAATCAATCGACAGAGGAATTTGGTTGGAAAGCTCAAGATTATTAAAAAAACAATGCATTTTTGATTTCCCGTGAAAACAATTGCCATATCATGTGCGGAAACAAGACGGCAACAATGCAAACTTGAATTGGTGAAATAGAAAATTTAAACACTGATTTAGAAAAATTGCAAAAAATCAATCGATAGAGGAATTTGCTTGGAAAGCTCAAGATTATTAAAAAAACAATGCATTTTTGATTTCCCGTGAAAACAATTGCCATATCATGTGCGGAAACAAGACGGCAACAATGCAAACTTGAATTGGTGAAATAGAAAATTTAAACACTGATTTAG
The DNA here is from genome assembly GCA_910593695.2 of Ocypus olens. NCBI lineage: Eukaryota > Metazoa > Arthropoda > Insecta > Coleoptera > Staphylinidae > Ocypus > Ocypus olens. The sequence goes on from OU343052.1 coordinate 59,148,006, forward strand.
AAAAATTGCAAAAAATCAATCGATAGAGGAATTTGGTTGGAAAGCTCAAGATTATTAAAAAAAACAATGCATTTTTGATTTCCCGTAAAAACAATTGCCATATCATGTGCGGAAACAACATGGCAACAATGCAAACTTGAATTGGTGAAATGGAAAATTTAAACAATGATTTAGAAAAATTGCAAAAAATCAATCGATAGAGGAATTTGCTTGGAAAGCTCAAGATTATTAAAAAAACAATGCATTTTTGATTTCCCGTGAAAACAATTGCCATATCATGCGCGGAAACAAGACGGCAACAATGCAAACTTGAATTGGTGAAATGGAAAATTTAAACAATGATTTAGAAAAATTGCAAAAAATCAATCGATAGAGGAATTTGCTTGGAAAGCTCAAGATTATTAAAAAAACAATGCATTTTTGATTTCCCGTGGAAACAATTGCCATATCATGCGCGGAAACAAGACGGCAACAATGCAAACTTGAATTGGTGAAATGGAAAATTTAAACAATGATTTAGAAAAATTGCAAAAAATCAATCGAAAGAGGAATTTGCTTGGAAAGCTCAAGATTATTAAAAAAACAATGCATTTTTGATTTCCCGTGAAAACAATTGCCATATCATGCGCGGAAACAAGACGGCAACAATGCAAACTTGAATTGGTGAAATGGAAAATTTAAACAATGATTTAGAAAAATTGCAAAAAATCAATCGATAGAGGAATTTGCTTGGAAAGCTCAAGATTATTAAAAAAACAATGCATTTTTGATTTCCCGTGAAAACAATTGCCATATCATGTGCGGAAACAACATGGCAACAATGCAAACTTGAATTGGTGAAATGGAAAATTTAAACACTGATTTAGAAAAATTGCAAAAAATCAATCGACAGAGGAATTTGCTTGCAAAGCTCAAGATTATTAAAAAAACAATGCATTTTTGATTTTCCGTGAAAACAATTGCCATATCATGTGCGGAAACAAGACGGCAACAATGCAAACTTGAATTGGTGAAATGGAAAATTTAAACACTGATTTAGAAAAATTGCAAAAAATCAATCGACAGAGGAATTTGCTTGCAAAGCTCAAGATTATTAAAAAAACAATGCATTTTTGATTTCCCGTAAAAACAATTGCCATATCATGTGCGGAAACAAGACGGCAACAATGCAAACTTGAATTGGTGAAATGGAAAATTTAAACAATGATTTAGAAAAATTGCAAAAAATCAATCGATAGAGGAATTTGCTTGAAAAGCTCAAGATTATTAAAAAAACAATGCATTTTTGATTTCCCGTAAAAACAATTGCCATATCATGCGCGGAAACAAGACGGCAACAATGCAAACTTGATTTGGTGAAATGGAAAATTTAAACAATGATTTAGAAAAATTGCAAAAAATCAATCGATAGAGGAATTTGCTTGGAAAGCTCAAGATTATTAAAAAAACAATGCATTTTTGATTTCCCGTGGAAACAATTGCCATATCATGCGCGGAAACAAGACGGCAACAATGCAAACTTGAATTGGTGAAATGGAAAATTTAAACAATGATTTAGAAAAATTGCAAAAAATCAATCGATAGAGGAATTTGGTTGGAAAGTTCAAGATTATTAAAAAAACAATGCATTTTTGATTTTCCGTGAAAACAATTGCCATATCATGCGCGGAAACAAGACGGCAACAATGCAAACTTGAATTGGTGAAATGGAAAATTTAAACACTGATTTAGAAAAATTGCAAAAAATCAATCGATAGAGGAATTTGGTTGCAAAGCTCAAGATTATTAAAAAAAACAATGCATTTTTGATTTCCTGTAAAAACAATTGCCATATCATGTGCGGAAACAAGACGGCAACAATGCAAACTTGAATTGGTGAAATGGAAAATTTAAACAATGATTTAGAAAAATTGCAAAAAATTAATCGATGGAGGAATTTGCTTGGAAAGCTCAAGATTATTAAAAAAACAATGCATTTTTGATTTCCTGTAAAAACAATTGCCATATCATGTGCGGAAACAAGACGGCAACAAAACTCTGCGTAGTATTACTTAAGTGCTGCAGCAAAATGCACGCGCCGTTTCACCGGACGTTGCGCATGGCGCGTGCTCCAAGTAATCAACCATACTATGAAAAAAAATTTACCATTCCTCATTTTTATGCCTTAAATCATCTGCGTGATACCGAATCTCATCAATAATAATCAAACTCTGCGTTGCATTACTCAACAGTGCTGCAGTAAAATGTACGCGCCGTTACACCAGACGATGTGCATGGTGCGTGTTCAAAGTAATCAACCATATTACGAAAAAATTCTTCATTTTTGTGCCCCAAATCAACCGCGTGATACCGAATCTCATCAATAACAACCAAACTCTGCATAGCGTTACTCAACAGTGCTGCAGCAAAAGGTACGCGCCGTTACACCAGATGATGCGCATGGTGCGCGCTCTAAGTAATCAACCATATTATGAAAAAACCTTACCATTCTTCATTGTTATGCCTCAAATCATCTGTGTGATGCCGATTCTCATTAATAATAATCAAACTCTGCGTTGCATTACTTAACAGTGCTGCAGCAAAATATACGCGCCGTTGCACCAGACGATGTGCATGGTGCGTGCTCCGAGTAATCAATCATATTATGAAAAAAAACTTACCATTCTTCATTTTTATGCCCCAAATCATCCGTGTGGTACCGAATCTCATCAATGATAACCAAACTCTGCGTAGCATTACTCAATTCAGCTATAATTTCATCCCTCTCTCTCGTGACCTCTTCAACCGGCCTCGACAGGATTATCCTATTCAACTGATTCGGTTCGAAAACCCAAATCTAAAAAAGCAATTTTTATACAAACAAGCGCCGCGATTTGATTTAACCAGTGACGGCTCTCGGCGGGAAGTAGCAGAGGTGGTAATACAGATCTCTGTATTGCCACCCCGCGAGCCCTCACTGGATCCGACTGCGAACTCACATGAACTTTAGCGATGGTCTCCCTTTCCGGGTACGCGTTCTCCCTCGCGACGACGTCCACGACAAACCTGTGCTGATTATTCTCGGCCAGATACGTCGCCGTGCTCAACCGCCCGCTCTGCGTGATGTTAAACGGCGAAGGAATAATCGAACCCGAACTCTTATCCGATCCGTACTTGTACAAGTTCGAAGCTTTAATGAAGTACGTGATCGAACCGTTCCTTCCGAAATCCGGATCCTTGGCGGTTATGTTCATGATGAAATTGTTGACGGTGGCCATCGCGTTCACGGCCGCGTTGTAGACCTCCTGCTCGAACTTCGGGGCGTTATCGTTCAGATCGTTGACGATCACCCTGACCTTCGCGACGCTGCTGTCGTGCATGATCTCCTCGTCCGTTAGGCTGTTCCTGTCCTCCTCGGTGAAGTAAAAGTCGGGATTGTTGTTCGCCAGTATGAAGAGGTTGTACTCGCTCTGTTCCTCGCGATCGAACGATTTGTTCGTGTAGAGGTAGCCTTCGAGTTTGTCGAGGGTGAAGGCGTCCCCTTCGTTGCCCGAGAGGATGTAGTAGTAGACTTTGGCGTGCTTTCCCTCGTCGCGGTCGAGGGCTTTCACCTGGCCGATTCGAATGCCCTTGCTGTCGTTTTCGGTGATGTGGAAGGTGTAGGGATTCGTGCTTTGCGAGTCCGGAAATTCCGGTCTGTTGTCGTTCATGTCGACGAGCAGGATGGTGAGGTAGCTGAGGGTTTCGTACCATTTCGGCATTCCGTGATCGCGAGCGACTAATATCAGCTAAAATAATTAAAGGAAATTAGCCCATTACATCCCAGGACGAAAAATTCTCAAATATTTTTCAAAACTAAATTTAGAGAAACAGATTATAATCAATTCTACCGTGAATACAGAAAAGTTTGCGTCGCGGAAATAAATAACATTGTTACTAAAGCCCTTGATGTTTGCTGTACTCGCTTGACTACAATGGGAACTGAAGGGTTAAATGTCATCAAAGCAGTGACGGTTCGCGGGGTTTTTTCTGGTACAGCCGAGGAACGAGAGGTGGTAATACAGATAGGTAGGGTCAGTTGCAGTGGCTGCACCTATTTGTATTACCACCTCTTGTTCCTCGGCCTTACCAGAAAAAAACCCGCGAACCATCACTGCATCAAAGGAAATTGATTTGTTCTTGATTTGGTGATGTTTTACCTCATATTTTCCTTGCACTTCTCTATCTAACGTCTTCCTGCACCTCAGTTCCCCGGTGTTGATGTCGATGGCAATTTCTTTGGTTTCTTGCACGTTTGTGTCGTTCAGTTTCAGGTGGTAAGTGATCCTTCCGTTTTCGCCTACATCTCTGTCAGTTGCTTTTACCGTCATTATGAGGAAACCGGCGACGGCAGCGGCCTGATAACACAAAACGATAAATGTGTGATTAAAAAAAAATCCAATTTATTTGTGTTAAGTTTTTGAGTGGTGCGCTCTGTTGGCCACTTCTGACACTACACTTACGTATTTGTTCAATCTCGGAGCGGCAACCGATAAAGACGTTGATATTCATGTCGAAAAATAAAATTTAAACTTCTTTCAAACGGTACAGGAAAATCGTGCATCAAATCGAATGTATGTTATGAACTTCGAAACTTCACCGATATCTACAGCAAATATCACATTGGCCAGGAACGATTACATCACTTGTTCGTAGGATGACAACAAGCGAAGCAGTTAATGGAATGCTGACACCAAAATTGGAGGACGGCAAAAGGATTTATGAAGAACAAATCTGTGAAGGATGCGTACTTGGTAAAGAGTGTTGGAAAACATAAAATTTATGTTTTGTTAATGGCAAGTTGAGTTGACAAAACTATAGTCAACAATAAAATAAAATTTGTGTTATACCAACAAAGTAAAAGTGTTTTATTATATTTAAAATGAATAACGAAGTAGAAGCCTCCTCCATAAACAATATTGAAAACTGATTGTCGGATGACAAACCGTATGGTGAAAATTTGACGGTGTAATGGCAACTGGTCCTGCCGCTGTCACTGGTTTCTGCCGTTGTTACTGGTTTCTGCAGCATTATAACGGCGAAGAAATAAAAATTTGAAGAAATCTAAAAACCTCGCAGGAAAAAGAAAATTGAAAGACAAATTGATAAAACTGTTCAAAAGGCAGGGTAAACACTTACTTACTAATTACATTAGTACCAACCTTAAAACATAGTGTATCACCCCGCTCGACAGATGGCGCTTTATATATTTATAATATGTTGGGTTTTTTGCAACAAAAACAATTGACCCTATTCCATGGGTTAGCCACCAGGAGGCATCCAGACTCTGTACAATGCTGTGGCTACGTATTATCATGAACAATCCTCTCAGAATATGCACTATCCAGTAGGATCACAAAGTTGGCGCAAATGGCGAAAAGGCGAAGCCAAGAACATCACGAACCGCCACTCCATAAAGATGCCGCGACGCCTCGTGGATGTTCGGCGAGGAGGCTACGGAGGAAAATTTGATCAAAACAGCAGCGGAACATTTCCTTCCTTCATAAGAGTAAATAGTGCAGAACGGGCGGGATTTCTGTCGTGGCCTCGAAGATCCACGAACCTCCGCTGCCGATTTACAACGATTTATCATCGCGAGAGTTAACGATAACGAAAGTTTCAATTCCAATGTTTGGCAACTAGTGCCCAAACATCTTCACTGTGGCTCAAAAGTGACTGAAATTGCAGCTTGTTTAGCTGCCGTCTGTAAAACGATGGCGAGTAAGCAAAAATATTCGCCGAGACGCAGAACGAACACCGTCCTGAAAGATCGCTTTGAGGCTACAAAAGAGGCTCGAACAACGCGTAGAAGCGAGAAAATCCACCTCAATGGCTTTTTTGAAGAGGAGGAAGGGATACTTTACGGCCCTGGTATAGCAGATTAGCAGATCCTTGAAATGGCTACTGAATTTAAAGACCCCTACAGGAAGACGGCTTCTAAATCCAGTAGAAAAGATTCTTACACGACAGAACGTGAAGCCCTTGCCGTCATTTGGCCTCTGAACAAATCCAGAGGTAACGAAATAATCAACAATCACGGTTCACCACCAACCCTTGAAATGGTTACTGAATATAAGGGTCCCTACCGGAAATCTGGCAGATTTCAGTTAACGCCATACCGGGCGGAGATCGAAGCAATGCCTTTGCGGACGCCTCGTCACGTCTGTTTTCAGATTCGGCACATTCGGATAAACAAAGCTCCAATCTCAAGGATATTCGAGCGACTCAATTGAACGATGGTGACTTATTGCCTGAGAGCTAGTATCTTGTATTCGGCCAACAAAGGGTACCTAATGGAAAAAGGAGTCCTCCACCGATTCAACATTAATGGAGAGGACGGAGAAGACTAGAACATCCAGAAATCTGTTCCCGTAGAATAGGAACAAGAAGTAATCACTGCCTGCCACGTCGGAATCTACGGTACCCTTCATAAAATACGCACAAAATTCTGCTGGAAGTACACGCGCTCCGACAACTACATCAAACATAGTCCCGAGTGACAACGCTATCTAGATGAAACTTGCCAGACTGGTCACAAGTCAGGACAAGCCAGGCGTTGGGGCTGTTGCACCCCCAACCTGCCACCAAACCACAAGTGAATGGTTCGAGACCATCGCATTCGATTTGTTCGGACCTCGATTAGCCATTCTGGTAAATGGAGACCACTAAATTATCACCATTTCGCTTCGTGTTAAATTCAACAAACTGTCAAACGACGGGACCAACACCACTTTTCATTTTCAAGCTCAGTGCTTGCGGGCCGAAACGCGAGGCGATTAGGCCTGCAAACTGAGCGAAACATGAAAGGACCACTTCAATACGGAGTATTTTTTCTTCAAGCGGAGTATATAAATAATCCATACTCAGCATAAATTGTTCAATTTGTGAGGTTGTGTCAACGTAAGTATGGCGCATATGCGTTCCACAGAATAACAGTTGACAAGTTGTCTACATTACCGACCTGATATATTTTAATACTTTTAATGGAATCAAGGTTTATATAGTTGCATTAGTAAATTTTGGTAATTCCGACGTCCGAGTCCTTTAATTTTTTGGCGACAGTAATGACAACGTAACACGGCACACAATTTAAATAGCGTTAATGTATCAGTTAAATTATGAAAAATCGCACTAACGTTAAAATTTGGTACTAATTCGGCGGAGGTTTTTAATTCACATTGTTACTAGTATAATTATGACCTACTTTAACATGAAGCTTTCACTTCTATAAAGCGTTGATTTCATTGAAGAAAAACAAATATCATAAATATGTAAGTACTGAGGCTTTCTGTAGTTAAGAAATTTCCATTGTTAAAACCTACCTCGGTTACTTCGACCGTGGCATTGGACAAAGCTGGCATGATAAAGGTGGGTTTGTACTCGTTGATGTTTTGTACTTCAACGTTAATCACAGCACGGTCCGACAAAGCTCCGTGTCCTTCTCCATCGCGAGCCTCCACTATCAAATTATATTCGTGGGGACCGTCAATTAAAGACTTGTGCGGATACAGAATGCCGGTGTCTTCACCCATCAGAAAGATATCTGAAAACAAATTGAAAGTTTCAAAATTATGCTTCAATCTTTTAGTCATTTTTAGGCAATAACCAACAAAAGTACTATTCAATTAATGATTACTACTTTACTCTAAATTTGAAATGTGTTACAATTGGCTCCTTTAATTATTTCATAACATCAATCTACTTACATTATTTTTATGCTCATTGAATAGCCCTTTTACTGTGTATCAGTGACGGTTCGCAAGGTTTTTTTCTGGTACGGCCGAGGAACAAGAGGTGGTAATACAGATAGGTAGGGTCGATTGCAAAGATCTGTATTACCACCTCTTGTTCCTCGGCCGTACCAGAAAAAAAAACCCGCGAACCGTCACTGCTGCGTATTGCCTTCTCCGTAATTTCAACACTGAATAAATCACGTACACTTCTAAAATAGTTCCTGTGTAAAACCATTAACTTATAAATACTTTTTCTTGTAGAAAATTTACGGCTAGTTGTAAATCGTAATGTGACAGCGACTGTCACTTTTTAGAGAAAAATGAAATATCCGCCATTGTGATTTCATGGCAAACCTTTGTTTTTAATTCAAAATGATAGTAAAGTTTTTTGCAAATATCTCGGTAAATACTTTGCAGAAACTATTGAGTAAAAATATCAAATCGTTCAGCTTAAAAAGCTTTAAAAATAATGTAAAAAGACCGATACTGTCAAATAGTTAGGGGAGCTAATATTAATACATTTAAAATTTTACATTCAACAATTTTTAATGACTTCAAAAAAATATAAAAACAATTGCCATCGAATTGAAACTTCTCAGATTTGCTTATCATGAATGCCCAATTACGTTACTGTTAAAACTATTAGCACTTCATCCCTAAATTTTGGAATAATTTCATGAGAACAGAGCGTGAAGTTTTGAAAAAAATGCAATAATTTTTAATGACTTGGAAAAAATATAAAAACAATTGCCATCGACTTGAAACTTCTCAAATTTGCTTATAATGAATGTCCAATTACGTTACTGTGAAAACTATTAGCACTGCATCCCTAAATTTTGGAATAATTTCATGAGAACAGAGCGTTAAGTTTTGAAAAAATGCGATAATTTTCAGTGACTTGGAAAAAATATAAAAACAATTGCCATCGACTTGAAACTTCTCAGATTTGCTTATCATGAATGTCCAATTACGTTACTGTGAAAACTATTAGCACTGCATCCCTAAATTTTGGAATAATTTCATGAGAACAGAGCGTAAAGTTTTGAAAAAATGCGATAATTTTCAGTGACTTGGAAAAAATATAAAAACAATTGCCATCGACGTGAAACTTCTCAGATTTGCTTATCATGAATGCACAATTACGTTACTGTGAAAACTATTAGCACTGCATCCCTAAATTTTGGAATAATTTCATGAGAACAGAGCGTAAAGTTTTGAAAAAATGCGATAATTTTCAGTGACTTGGAAAAAATATAAAAACAATTGCCATCGACTTGAAACTTCTCAGATTTGCTTATCATGAATGTCCAATTACGTTACTGTGAAAACTATTAGCACTGCATCCCTAAATTTTGGAATAATTTCATGAAAACAGAACGTGAAGTTTTGAAAAAAATGCAATAATTTTTAGTGACTCGGAAAAAATATAAAAACAATTGCCATCGACTTGAAACTTCTCGGATTTGCTTATCATGAATGCCAAATTACGTTACTGTGAAAACTATTAGCACTTCATCCCTAAATTTTGGAATAATTTCATGAGAACAGAGCGTGAAGTTTTGAAAAAAATGCAATAATTTTTAGTGACTTGGAAAAAATATAAAAACAATTGCCATCGACTTGAAACTTCTCAGATTTGCTTATCATGAATGCCCAATTACGTTACTGTGAAAACTATTAGCACTTCATTCCTAAATTTTGGAATAATTTCATGAGAACAGAGCGTGAAGTTTTAAAAAAAAATGCAATAATTTTTAGTGACTTGAAAAAAATATAAAAACAATTGCCATCGACTTGAAACTTCTCAAATTTGCTTATCATGAATGCCCAATTACGTTACTGTGAAAACTATTAGCACTTCATCCCTAAATTTTGGAATAATTTCATGAGAACAGAGCGTGAAGTTTTGAAAAAAATGCAATAATTTTTAGTGACTTGGAAAAAATATAAAAACAATTGCCATCGACTTGAAACTTCTCAGATTTGCTTATCATGAATGCTCAATTACGTTACTGTGAAAACTATTAGCACTTCATCCCTAAATTTTGGAATAATTTCATGAGAACAGAGCGTGAAGTTTTGAAAAAAATGCAATAATTTTCAGTGACTTGGAAAAAATATAAAAACAATTGCCATCGACTTGAAACTTCTCAGATTTGCTTATCATGAATGCCAAATTACGTTACTGTGAAAACTATTAGCACTTCATCCCTAAATTTTGGAATAATTTCATGAGAACAGAGCGTAAAGTTTTGAAAAAATGCAATAATTTTCAGTGACTTGGAAAAAATATAAAAACAATTGCCATCGACTTGAAACTTCTCAGATTTGCTTATCATGAATGCCCAATTACGTTACTGCGAAAGCTATTAGCACTTCATCCCTAAATTTTGGAATAATTTCATGAGAACAGAGCGTTAGGTTTTGAAAAAATGCAATCATTTTTAGTGACTTGGAAAAAATATAAAAACAGTAAATCCCTATGGCCCGTTTTGCTATTGAACACCCTGTAGAGGAGTAAGTAGTGTATCCCAGACGGATAACATCTCTCTCTTCTCCTCAGTGACGGTTCGCGGGGTTTTTTCTCGTACGGCCGAGGAACAAGAGGTGGTAATACAGATCTCTGCAATCGACCCTACCTATCTGTGTTACAACCTCTGCTACCTCACCATGGGGTGACTTATGGTACGGCCGAAGAAGCAGAGGTGGTAATACTTAGAACGTATACTTATGGAACAGGAATACAAAGCATAGAATTGTGTCGAAGAAGTCTCATTCTATTTTTTTTTGCTCGAAATGCTCATGCGCGGCCGACGCACTCATAGGTTATTATGAATATGTGCACGAGTGTGTGTGTGTGTGTGATAAGAATTGAGTTGGTAGCACTGTCATTCACTATCTGCATCCCACTCTTTCAACACAGGAAATTCTCTCTCACACTCATGTTATATCTATCCTTGTTGTAAGTCAGTGGTTCCCAAACTTTTTTGCCCTACCGCCCCCTTTTCGGAAAAAAATATTACTTAGCGCCCCCTGGAAATTATTTTTTTTTTATTTTAATAGCAAAATGAACTGGGTATGCCGCTACCAATTTAGTAATCCTCGGCTCTATTTTCGTCAGCAGTAATCTTAAATCACCAAGATTGACTATTTGCAATTCTTTTTTTTTTATAATAAGACACTTTTACTTTGTTGGTATAACACATATTTTATTTGGTGTTGACTATAGTTTCGGCAACTCAACTTGCCATTAACAAAACATAAAGTTAATGTTTTGTTTAAGTTGAGTTGCCGAAACTATAGTCAACAACAAATAAAATTTGTGTTATACCAACAAAGTAAAAGTGTCTTATTATATTTACAACATGTATAACAAAGTAGAAGCCTGCACTGAACCCACGTTCCACTAAATCTTCTCTTCTTTCTTTTATACTATCACCACCCCCTTACAGTTATTCATCGCCTCCTAAATGCGCTATCAGCGCCCCCCTGAATCGCTGCAACGCTCACCAGGGGGCGGTGGCGCCCACTTATACGGTATTCCTGTTCCATGAGTATATGTTCTAAGTGGTAATACAGATCTCTGTAACCGACCCTACCTATTTGTATTGCCACTTTTGCTACCTCGACCGTACCGAAAAAAAAACCGCGAAGCGTCACTGCTTCTCTACAAAGTTCAAAAACTGCCACTGGTATTGTTATTCAGTTGTTACTGTAAGGACAACACACAATACACACTCGTCAGTGAATAAGCACAGGCATGACACCCGTCACAAACAAAATTTCATATACCCGATCCACAAATACTCTTTCACTGAAAAAAGTCCAGAATACAGGTGTATGAAATTGCCGACTAATTTAAAAAAGGAAAAAGAATTAAATAGTTTCAAAAATAAGTTGACCACACTACTATTATTAATGGAACCATACAATCTCGAAGAATTTTCTAATTATAGTTTTGTATGATAAGATAATTATGTATTTCTTGACGTTATTCCTATACTAAGTATAGCTATTGTATCTTTTATTGGGAATTAAAGTTGTATTATTATTATTATTATTAAGATAACGAAACAACTTACCCTTTTCATTTCCAGAAATAATCCTATATCTAACATTCCCATTAATCCCAACATCACCATCCGTCGCGTACACGGTCAGCAAAGGAATCGGCGGATTCAGCCTGACATTCTCCACAACACTAACATTATACGAACTCTGATTGAACTTCGGCGAGTTATCGTTAACATCCAAAACCTGTATGTAAACGGGCACGGTCGTCGTCCGCTTCATGTTCCCGACACCACCGTCACTAGCAACCACCTGTATGGTCGTATCTTCAATCACCTCCCTATCCAAAAATTCCGAATTCTTCACCGTCACCTCCCCCGTCTCGGGATTGATGTTGAAATTCTCGCTGTGCTCCCCCGTAAGGTTATACGTGATCCTCCCGAAATCCCCGAAATCCGCATCAGTCGCCCTCACCGTGATCACGTGCGAGTTCGGCGGCAAATTCTCATCGACGGTGACGTTGTACTCCGTCGTCTCGAAAATCGGATCGTTGTCGTTGACGTTGTTGATGTTAACGTACACAGCCGCCGTGGTGTTCAGCTGCGGGAAGCCCGAATCGTAGGCGACGATCGTAAAGTTCAACTTCTGCACCGTCTCGTAATCGATCTGCCTCTTGATCTGGACTATTCCGGTGCCGTTGTTGATTTCGAAATACTCGCTCGTGGGATGGATCGTGTACCCCGCGATCTCGGAATCTTCGTCGAACGCCGAGTACGTGGCCACGATCGTGCCCACGGGTTGCTCCTCGCGTAATTCCAATTGGTAAAAGGGGTTCTGCGGTGTCCACGGCGGGGTGAAGGACGGCGGGGAATCGTTGACGTCGGTTATTGTGATGATCAGCATGCCCTCGCCTTGTTGGATGCTGGGGGCCGTTATGTCGGTGACGAGCACGGTGATCCGGATTACGGCGGCGAGATCGCGGAGCAGCGGTTTTAAGGTGGTCACCTTGCCGCTGTTTTTGTCCACCGAGAAGAACTCCTTGAAGTCCTCGTTGCCGAGCACCTGCCGGCCGTGTTTGTCGAGGGCGGTGATGGGCTCGGTGGCTGCGAAGTTTAGCGCTTCGGAACTGTTGACGTCGGGGTCTAGTGCTAGCAGGGTGTGGACGAGTGTTCCTATGGGAGCATCCTCGAGAACCTGGAAGTGAGTGTACAGTATTACCGAGGACTCGCGACGTGTGAATACAGGCTGAGTAATTGAGGCTGGTCGGTTGCGCAGAAGCATAAACGTGCTAATAGCGAGGATAGTTGCAGTCGTTAGTTTTCGTGAATAGTCGTATTGTATAATCAAGGTGAAAATGGATTTTAAGGGCAAGTTGTCGGATCGGTCAATCACTGGAAATAATTAACAATAGGTATTCAGAGAAAACAATAAATCTCTGGAGTCGATTTAAGATGGTTACTGCGCGACACGTTTCGAGTGATTGGAACATTATTAGTATTTACCTCGGCTTTTTGTGTTGTGGGAACGAAGTACGGTAGTTTATCGTTGGTATTGATCACGGTTATGGTTAAAGTAGCCGTTCCTGTGAGAGCGGGTACTCCTTTGTCAGTGGCGGCGACTTCGATGTTGTAGGTGTTGCGGCGGTCGTAGTCCAGTTTGGAGGCGATGGTGAGCACGCCGGAGTCGGGATCGATGGTGAAATCGTCGAACGCTCCTTTCTGCAGTTTGTACGCAATCTCCGAATTCAAGCCGGAATCGGCGTCCGTGGCCTTCATTTCCAGCAGCGAAGTTCCTAGAACGAGAACGAAAAATAAATAGTATAGAGCTATTCAGCAGAGATGGCGGTCGGGGTGTCTTCAAGTAGTGTCCGTTGCAATTTTCCACCATAGGCTAAATCGCGCGCGCCTATGAAATAACTGGTAAGAAAGAGACGCCGTAAACTATTTCTTTCTCCTTCTGCCGCTCGGACCGAGCTACGCAGGCCGCGTGTGTGTTTTCTAGATACGGCCGACGACGAAATCGTACGTCTTGGGAATATCCGCTCGGTTATCAGGCAGTAGAAAAGGATACCAATATTATTTGAATGTTCCGAACTTAGTTCGTAAACCGCCCTTACTCTTGAATAGGTCTATAGTACCTGAGTAAAACGTCTTAATCATAAATACTTTTTCTTATGTAAAATACACGGCCGATTGTAAATCGTAACGCGACAGCAAACGTCACTTTTTCGAACAAAATGCAATATCCGCCATTATGATTTCATGGCAAACCTTTATTTTTAATTCAAAATAATAGTCAAGTTTTTTGCAATTATCTCGGTAAATACTCTGCAGAAATCATTGAGTGTGGTACCAGATTATTCAGCTTAGAAAGCTTTAAAAATTGTAAAAAGACAGATACTGTCAAATAATTAGGGGAGCCAATATTAACCCATTTCAAATTTTACATGTAAATCCCTATGGCCCGCTTCGCAATTCAACACCCTGCAGAGGAAGCGAGACAACTGTTTTATTCCGTAACCTCTCCGAACTTTGCTGCCGCTGGTCTTTAGCAATTATAACAGCCTACGTTGTTCTGGCCAAGAGTTTTTTTTTTATTTCTCCAAAAGACAATACAGTTCATAACAAGAGCAGAATGTTGCGAATGAACTTAGCTGTCGATTCGCCTTAAAAAAATAACAAAAAGAGCAGAAAGTGGTTGATAGCTGGCAAATGAGGTAAACAACACTTCAACACCCTGTATAGTTTTCTTCAGGAATGATGGCGTTCAAGTCCTGAATCAATCCGTTTAAGGTCACAATAATATGCATTGGTGTAACGATAAATGGGATGGGTTTTTTTTTTACTGAATTCTACGTTAACTCATCCTCAAGATTTTTCTCTGACATTCTAACACTCTTGTAAACGAATACCGAATGCCGATGAATACCTTATTGGAAGGCACTAAATGTTATTTTAGAAGTACTTCGAGGGTCTTGCAGGGTCGGAACAAACCACAATCGAGCAAACGCCAACGAAAGGACCCTACGCCAACCAGAGTAAATCAATCAGTCAATCAATCCGAGTAGTTTTACGTCTGTTATAGGCTGAGCCTCTTCAGACTGGAAGTAGAAATTTATGGTAACAACGAAACACAGCTAGAGTAAAGGATGTTGAAGCCATTATTACATCACTAAATGCAATTGTTTTTATAATAAAACACTTTTCACTTTTTTCCGATTATAAATATATAAGTTATACAAAACAAAGTTAAAAGTGTTTTATTATAATATTTAAAATGTATAACGAAGTAGAAGCCTCCAGCATAAGCAATTGTTTTTACTTACCAATCGCAACGTCTTCTTTCACAGAGACCACATAGTTCTCCTTTTCGAACACAGGGGCGTTGTTGTTGATGTCACGGATGATGATGTTAACCTGAGTACTCGCTGTGTACTTTCCATCGTTTCCCTGAAACACATAAAAACCATTCTCATAAATAAAAAATAAAAAATTGTCAGAATCAATCAATAAATTTATTTGTGCTAATAGACAGTACATCTTTACACAAGTCAAACAGTTTAAAATAAAATAAAATACAATAAAATACAATTAAACAGTTTAAAATAAATAAAATAGAATAAAATACAATTAAACAGTTTAAAATAAAATAAAATACAATTCAATACAATTAAACAGTTTAAGATAAAATAAAATACAATGTCATTATATAAAATACTATGGATATAGAAGGACTTCACAAAACAGATTAAAAAAAAAAATAAAATCCAAAGTTTAGACTCTAATTTGAATTTTGTTATAATTGACTTAAGTATTCATTCGTGCTATAAATATAATGTTAAAGTAAACGGGATTTTCAGATCGTTTTCATAAAATATAAAACCTGTTTAAAATTGAGTCGGCGTATATGGTAGCTAGCATGCAATTTCATGAATGTAACGGAAATTTTATAAGAAAAAAATATTAGCAATAAAAAAAGAAATGGTCATCCTCCCCAAGGCCGTTGAAAAATAAAAAATGGTGATGTGGTCATCATGTTACTTTCTCCGACTTGATGGTATCATTTATATTTACACTTTCATGGTTTATTTTTTATTTAAATCATATTTTAAATGTACATCGAGAGGATGAAACTGACGTTTGAAACGTCAAAATTATGAAAGATGGAAAAATTATACTTCAAATTCAAAAACTCGGTTTACTCAAAAACTAACGAGATTTCGAAAAAAACTTATTCTTTAGAAGTTGTTCATTTTGGCATTCTCTACAATTATTATTAATATAAATTTGCTGTAACTATTATCGTTTCATAATTATAAGCCAAAAATTTAAAAAAAAATATAATTTTTTTTCTCGAATAGCAATTATTTTATGAAAAAATATTTTCAAGTAAAAGATGTTCATTTCTTTGTTGTCTTCAATGTCTGTTTAAATATTTTTGTGATATTTTTCATATTTAAGAAAATATTGGCAAAAAACAAAAAACAGTTAAGGTAAACGCCCACTTCCGGTGTACGAAATTTTACCAATAGGTTTTCAGTTCTTCGGATTATCAAATAAGACTTATGTTCAAAGTTTCATATCAATTGCTCTATTAGTTCTTAAGATACAGCGCGCACAGACACACACACATACACACATACAGACACACACACACAGACACAATTTTTTGTTTTCCAGAAATTGTTGAAATGCATCTAGGGACCCCAAAACGGATATTTCCGTAAAAAAAATTTTGAAAAAAAAATCACGATCACAATACATTCTCGTACTTCGTAACGGAGAAAGTAAAAAAAAATTGTCAGAATCAATGTTAAAGTAAACGGAATTTTCAGATCGTTTTATACCATAAAATATAAAACTTGTTTAAAATTGAGTTGGGTATATGGTAGCATGTAAAGTCTGGCCGCCCTATGAAGGCATTTGAGGTGCCATCGGTAACCTCTAAAGAACCACTCATTTATAAATAAAAGCCGATAGTGCATCAATAGCTGGGAGTAAAGTGTAAACATCTATGAATATAAAGTATCCAATCACTTCGGATGAGGAGGGCCCTTCCGACCCTTCATTAATCACCTCAGACGCCTTCATAGCGCGGCTAGAGTATATTTTCATGAATGTAACAGAAATTTTATAAGAAAAAATATTAGCAATAAAAAAAGAAATGGTCATCCTCCCGAAGGCCGTTGAAAAAAAAACAAGTTTCACGGTGACCACTGCTACTCGAATTTGGATTATCAGAAATCAAAAACAAAAGAAAATCTCTCTAATATATTAAAGTAACTAGTGATCGAACGAACAGTTTGTCGAAATATTGATCTGCGACTTTTAAAGTTAAAATTTTGCTTTTTTCATGAGAATATCGCTCGTTTTTCGCCAAGAAAAAAAAACTATACGTCGAAAAAATAATTCCTTCGATCAATCACTAGCCTCCTATATCTCAAACAAACGTGCCAAGTTTGAAAAATATCGGTGCAGCAGTTTCCGAGATATCGCGGTCGCCGTGTCAAAAATGCGGTTTTGAGAAAAACGAGTTTAAAGTTTCAATACTCCGTTCAACTATACGCACGGAGCGTACTTTGAACGCCCGTAACTTCGTGAATTTTTATCGGACCAATTCCAAATTTTTAGGGAATATTCTTTAAATATTGCACTTACCGAAAATGTCAAAACCCAAAAATCGATTTTTTGAAATTTCTGACCAAGACAAACTCGAGACCGGTTTCGGACTATTCTGTGTCTCATTAGTAGTCACTATAGTCAGATAATGGACGAACGGGCTTACCATGAATGTAACAAATCAACGAAATTACCGGAATTGAACAATTAAACCAAACTTCAGACCGGTTTCCGACTATTTTGTCTCATTAGTAGTCACTATAGTCAGATAATGGACGAACGGGCTTACCATGAATGTAATAAATCAACGCAATTACCGGAATTGAACAATTAAACCAAACTTCAGACCGGTTTCCGACTATTTTGTCTCATTAGTAGTCACTATAGTCAGATAATGGACGAACGGGCTTACCATGAATGTAATAAATCAACGCAATTACCGGAATTGAACAACTAAACCAAACTTCAGACCGGTTTCGGACTATTTTGTCTCATTAGTAGTCACTATAGTCAGATAATGGACGAACGGGCTTACCATGAATGTAATAAATCAACGCAATTACTGGAATTGAACAATTAAACCAAACTTCAGACCGGTTTCCGACTATTTTGTCTCATTAGTAGTCACTATAGTTAGATAATGGACGATCGGGCTTACAATGAATGTAATAAATCAACGCAATTACCGGAATTGAACAAATAAACCAAACTTCAGACCGGTTTCCGACAATTTTGTCTCATCCGTGGACTGATGATTGACAATCGACAATTACCAGGAATGTAACAGCACAACTCAAATATCGAAATTGAAGGATTAAGACAAAGTTTAGACCGGTTTCCGACTATTTCGTCTCACCAGTCCTCGAGTCGAATGATTGACAATCGACAATTACCAAGAATGTAATAGCACAACTCAAATAACGAAATTGGTCTATTGAAAAAAAGTTGAGACCGGTTTCGGACTATTTGTCTCACCAGTCCACGAGTCGGATGATTGACAATCGACAATTACCAGGAATGTAATGGCTAAACTAAAATATCAAAATTGGTCGATAAAACTAAAGTTGAGACCGGTTTCAGACTATTTGTCTCATCAGTCCACGAGTTGGATAATTGACAATCGATAATTACAAGGAACATAATAACTCAACTTAAATATCGAAATTGGTAGATTAAGCCAAAGTTGAGACCGGTTTCAGACTATTTGTCTCACCAGTCCACGAGTCAGATGATTGACAATCGACAATTACCAGAAAAGTAATAACTCAAATTAGATATAGAAATTGGTTCGTTAAGCCAAAGTAGAGACCGGTTTCAGACTATTTGCGTCACCAGTCCACGAGTCGGATGATTGACAATCGACAATTACCAGGAACATAATAACTCAACTTAAATACCGAAATTGGTAGATTAAGCCAAAGTAGAGACCGGTTTCAGACTATTTGTCTCACCAGTCCATGAGTCAGATGATTGACAATCGACAATTACCAGGAACATAATAACTCAACTTAAATATCGAAATTGGTAGATTAAGTCAAAGTTGAGACCGGTTTCCGACTATTTGGTCTCATCAGTCCACGAGTCGGATGATTGACAATCGACAATTACCAGGAATGTAATGGCTAAACTAAAATATCAAAATTGGTCGATAAAACTAAAGTTGAGACCGGTTTCAGACTATTTGTCTCATCAGTCCACGAGTTGGATAATTGACAATCGATAATTACAAGGAACATAATAACTCAGCTTAAATATCGAAATTGGTAGATTAAGCCAAAGTAGAGACCCGTTTCAGACTATTTGTCTCACCAGTCCATGAGTCAGATGATTAACAATCGACAATTACTAGGAACATAATAACTCGGCTTAAATATCGAAATTGGTAAATTAAGCCAATGTAGAGACCAGTTTCAGACTATTTGTCTCACCAGTCCACGAGTCGGATGATTGACAATCGACAATTACCAGGAACATAATAACTCAACTTAAATACCGAAATTGGTAGATTAAGCCAAAGTAGAGACCGGTTTCAGACTATTTGTCTCACCAGTCCACGAGTCGGATGATTGACAATCGACAATAACCAGGAATGTAATAACTCAAATTATATATAGAAATTGGTTCATTAAGCCAAAGTAGAGACCGGTTTCACACTATTTGTCTCACCAGTCCATGAGTCGGATGATTGACAATTACCAGGAACATAATAACTCAACTTAAATATCGAAATTGGTCGATAAAACTAAAGTTGAGACCGGTTTCAGACTAGTTGTCTCATCAGTCCACGAGTCAGATTATTGACAATCGACAATTACCAGGAATGTAATAACTCAACTTAGATATAGAAACTGATTCATTAAGCCAAAGTAGAGACCGGTTTCAGACTATTTGTCTCACCAGTCCATGAGTCAGATGATTGACAATCGACAATTACCAGGAACATAATAACTCAACTTAAATATCGAAATTGGTAGATTAAGTCAAAGTTGAGACCGGTTTCCGACTATTTGGTCTCATCAGTCCACGAGTCAGACGATTGACAATCGACAATTACTAGGGATATAATAGAGAGAGTAAGAACACAATTAATCAGCTACACTGATTAATTAATTAATTATTTATTACGTAATACCGAAATACGTATAAACCGTCAAAAGTGACGTCATCGACAATTGCCTTCCAGATATGACCATATATGGTCATATTGTGGCCGCGAACGAATTCCGAGAATCGAGAGCGTCGGCGGAGCAAACAATCGAAGAGCGCGTGCGCCGTAGGAAAACGATGCACACGCCACTTCCTGCAGTGTAAACGAAGTGCGCGCTCACGTCGTTTGTAATGCTTAATTTTTGTTTGTAAAGTGCAAATAAATCGCGGTATCGTGTGTTTCATGTGACAAACGATTGACTAACAGTGCAGTGACTTAGTAGGCTTGTGTTATTAGTGAAAATAAACGAACTGTAAGCAGTGAGGTGAGAAGAAAGGACCAACCGACGCGGATCAAACATGGCGAGGGCGAATGAAGGTTAGTGGATGTTGTATTGTTGAATTGTTACGATTATTTGTCGCCCTCTCTTGGTAATATCGAGTTAAATTGGTTGAAATTACGCGCAATAATGTGTAAAACACGCGCATCATAATTATTCATCAAACATTTTACCACGAGTACGTGATAATCGCGCAGAGGCGTAGCGAGAGGGTGGTAAAAGGGGTCTAGTGCCCCGGGCGCTGTATCAAGCGGGCGCTGTATCAAGGGGGCACGGCCAGAAAAAAAAAAACAATAGTAATTATGAAAGTCGCACGCATTTAATAATAATAATAATAATAACAATAACAGGGCCTTTATTTATTTATTAATTTTTTTATTTATTTATTTAGTTACAAAGCATCCGTTCCTATTTCGTATGTACGGGGTGGTTAAAATTGATCTAGTCATAATCTACGGATCCCATTTACAAGACTGAACAGAACCCGTTGCGGTGTCAACTATTACGGATTGAAATTTTATAACTGTCTTCCCGCAGAAATAAGAAACTTAAATAGCAGCAAATACAAAGTGTACCTCAAAAATATGTTATTAGGCAGCTGCCCATTTAGCATTGAAGATTTTTTTCAATTACACATTTTAATTTTTGTCACTAATATATAGTAAGTCTGGACGAGTGTAAATATTTTCTGTAAATATCTAGCACAATAAATATTATTATTATTAAAAAAAAAAAAAATTGGATGTTACCATAGGGAATCTTGGTTATTGAAAAATATAAAAAAAATTGATGGCGCATCCTCGAGTTCATTTTTCGAGACGAACCCAACGCCGAAAACACAAATTAGCCACCGCCTTTTGTTTTCAAGTTATAGCAAAAAAATCAATATTTTCCATTTTCGATTTTTATTAATATATTATTGTTAGTTATTTATTATTGTTTCAAGATAAGAATTGTGCGTTCTCAAGGTGCTTTTTCGAGGAGAATTGAAAGCAATTTACAGTTATTTTCTATTTTTATTAATAAAAAAAAATAAAGCAGAAAGTTGTATTTTTTTTATACAGGGTGGTCCACCTCATACTTTATAGAAAAAAACATGTAATTTTGTAATATTATTTTGAAATAGATATGCGCAGACTTTAAAATTGTTGCCAATTATACAGGGTGTAAAAAAGATCGATTTTTTTAAACTTTGAACGGCTGTAGCTGAGGAACGAAGAATCCAATTTAAACGCGGTTTTCAATTCTGAGGTTCTTGTGTTCAAATGAGTCGGATTTGATTAAAATTGGCGATTTTTAATTTTTGACGAAAACCTGAAAAATCATCTAAGGGTCCCCCCTTCTTACTTTCGCTCAAAAATTGCAATAAAAATGATTTCCTAGAGAAACCACTGGTTCGATCCGGGGTTTCTATACCTCGCTGGAAAGATCCCTTCAAGACGCTTCAGAAATTGCCCTTTCGCAAGAACAAATGTCAATTGGAAGCCCGTGATGCGCCAGCAAAGAAAACTCGAAAATGGAAAAAATCGAAAAAATCAACTTTCTTAATAATTATCGTAGACCTTTATGTAGGACCTTCTTTTTCATCAGAAGAACGAGATAAATTGATTGGCGTTAAAAAATTTAATCCAGAAAAAATTGCAAAAAAGTTAGCATGTCACCATGAACTTTACGGAAAATTTTGAAAAAAGTCGATTTTTCAAACTTTGAACGGCTGTAGCGGCCGAACGAAGAATCCAATTTGAACGCGGATTGCAAATCTGTGTTCCTCGCGTGTCAATTAGTCGGATTTGATTAAAATCGGCGATTTTTTATTTTTGACAAAAACCCGAAATTCTATCCAAGGGTCCCCCCTTCTTACTTTTTAACAAAAATTGCACTAAAAATGATTTCCTGAAAAACCACTGGTTGAATCCGGGGTTTCTTGACGTCACTCGAAAGATCGCTTCAAGACGCTTTAGAAAATGTATTTTCGCAGTAACAAATGTCAATTTGAAGCCCGTGATGCGTCAGCAAAGAAAACTCGAAAATGGAAAAAATAGAAAAAATCAACTTTCTTAATAATTGTAGACCTTTATGTAGTACCTTTTTTTTCATCAGAAAAACGAGATTAATCAAATGGCGTTAAAAAAATTCATCCGGAAAAAATTGCAAAAAAGTTAGCATGTCACCATGAACTTTATGGAGAAATTTTGAAAAAAGTCGATTTTTTCCAACTTTGAACGGCTGTAACGGCCGAACGAAGAATCCAATTTAAACGCGGTTTTCAATTCTAAGGTCCTTGTGTCCATTCGAGTCGGATTTGATTAAAATTGGCGATTTTTAATTTTTGACGAAAACCTGAAAAATCATCTAAGGGTCCCCCCTTCTTACTTTTGCTCAAAAATTGCAATAAAAATGATTTCCTAGAGAAACCACTGGTTCGATCCGGGGTTTCTATACATCACTGGAAAGATCCCTTCAAGACGCTTCAGAAAATGTCCTTTCGCAAGAACAAATGTCAATTTGAAGCCCGTGATGCGCCAGCAAAGAAAATTCGAAAATGGAAAAAATCGAAAAAATCGACTTTCTTAATAATCACGATAGATGGCTCGATTGTAGAAACTGCACGTGATTCATAACTCAAGTTCTTGTTGAGGCAACCTTCACCCACCTCAATTGTCAGCATAATGTTGTTGTCCGCGCTGGTCGTATCGTTGCTCATGTCCAGTCCGGTGTTTCTGGTTATCCGAATTTTCCCCGTGTTCGGATCTATGTAGAAGAGATTGTCCACATTCCCGGCGATGATCGAATACGCCAAATGCGAAGTCTTATCCTTGTCCATGGCCGTGATGACCAATTCGGGATCAAAACGCGTGGCCCCTTCGTCCACGAACACTTTGTACGTTGGCTGTGAGAAAATCGGCGGGTTGTCATTGTTATCGGTGAGCGTGATCTTTAAAGGAATCATTGATGTCTGACCCTTTCCATCATCATCAGTAGCCTGAAAAAAATGTAAATAAGATCAAATAAAGATCGTTTGTTACAGCAAATTAATTTATCGGTAGGAAGTAACATAACCTCAATATGCGTTACCAACTGGAATTTTTTAAAATAAAAAATCATGGCACACGAGGTTTTTTTTTAATGAACATACCTTAAATGATAAAAGATATTCCGCCTTGGTCTCGTAATCCAGACAATCTTCCTCGCCAGGATGCTCGCAATTGGCCACCGTAACGGCTCCGGTGCGGTTGTTGACGGCGAACTTCTCGGCTCCGTTTCCCACCAGCGAGTAGATCAAACCGTTCTCGCCGAATTTACCGCTGTCTCTGTCCCTGGCGACGATCGTCGTGACCAAACTGCCCGGCGAGGATATTTCCGATATCGTCGCCACGTAGCTGTCTTGATCGAAAGTGGGAGCGTTGTCGTTGGCGTCCGTCACCGTTATGGTCACCGTTGCCGTCGAGGAGAGTTTCTGTTCGGTGTACAGCTCTTTGGCGACCACGAGAATGATGAACTTGCGCTGGTTCAGATTTTCGTAATCCAAGGAGCTGTTGTTGAGGCGGATGGTCACCGGCGTCGATCCGCTGGCCATCTCCGGTTCGACGAGGAACGCGTTCGAGATGTCGTTTAGGGTTAATGAGAATTCGGAGTTGTTTCCCTGAGAAAATAAAGAATACGCGTCTTTACAAGTAAACTGCCAATCAAAGTCATCATCATCACGCTGCAGACACGCGAAAAAACGCAGTTTCAAAAGCGATGAGATGTTGGTGTAATCCCCAATGCGGGATTAAAGCCTATTCGTTATAAGCAGCACAGGAGTACCACCTGATGTGGTTTTAAAGTTTGTATTTGGGTACGGCAATTACGTAACCTGAAATGGTTTCGAAGTCGTGTTCCGGTACGATCAATACGTAACCTGATTTTTTTTGGTCTACCTTTTTAGCCGTGTTCGGTTAATCAATTCGTAACCTGAAATGGTTTCAGTCTATTCTTTTTAGCCGTGTTCGGCTAATCAATTCGTAACCTGAGATGGTTTCGAAGTCGTATTCCGGTACAATCAATTCGTAACCTGATTTTTTTAGCCGTGTTCGGCTAATCAATTCGTAACGGGAAACGATTTTAGAGACATTTAAAGGCTGAAAATGTCCAAGTTTCAAATGGAAAAATATGTTGATTCAAATATTGTAGGATAAGTGTACTTACTGATACCAATACTAATATTTCTGTAGAGAAAGGTTGTTCTCAATAAACACTCACCACGTCCGGATCGTGCACCGTCATGTCCAGTCCGGGCAATGCGGAACCCTCCGGGATGTTCTCCGGTATTTCCACGTAGTAGTCCCTCTTGTTGAAGGTCGGGGGTTCGTCGTTGACGTCTTTGATGATGATCGTGGCTTCTGCCGTGGACACGGTGAGGGGACCCGATCCCTTCTGGCCCTCTATCAATTCTCTGGCCTGCAAACAAAATTAATTGGTTAAAATCAAAATCTCATCGATGAGAAATATTCTCAAATCTCTGCAATCGTTTTCTCGGTAATTGCTTTTCTCACTGCATTCTTCATTAAGTTAATAGATGAGGCAAAATGCACCTCCACCCTAAGTTCCGAAATAATCACCCTTGAACACTCCAACTTAAAATTCTGCCGGCGGGCATTTTTCAAAGTTGTTAAAAAAATTGAAAAACAATTGCGATAAACGCCAAATTTTAAAAATTTACTCAAAACAGATTGCGCTTTATAAATCCTTGAAAATTCATCAACACCTCCACCCTAAGTTTCGAAATAATCACCCTTGAAAACTTCACGTTAAAATTCTGCCGGCGGACATTTTTTAAAGTTGTTAAAAAAATTGAAAAACAATTGCTATAAACTCGAAATTTTGAAAATTTACTCAGAATAGATTGCGCTTTATAGTTCTATGAAAATTCATCAACACCTCCACCCTAAGTTTCGAAATAATCACCCCTGAAGACTCCACGTTAAAATTCTGACGGCGGGGATTTTTCAAAGTTGTTAAAAAAATTGAAAAACAATTGCTATAAACTCGAAATTTTAAAGATTTACTCAAAATAGATTGCGCTTTATAAATCCATAAAAATTCATCAACATCCCCACCCTAAGTGTCGAAATAGTCACCCTTGAAGACTCCACGTTAAAATTCTGCGCACGGGCATTTTTCAAAGTTGTTAAAAAAATTGAAAAACAATTGCGATAAACGCCAGATTTTAAAAATTTACTCAAAACAGATTGCGCTTTATGATCCCATGAAAATTCATCAACACCCCCACCCTAAGTTTCGAAATAATTACCCTTGAACACTCCACGTTAAAATTCCGCCGGCGGGCATTTTTCAAAGTTGTTAAAAAAATTGAAAAACAATTGCTATAAACGTCAAATTTTAAAAATTCACTCAAAACAAATTGCGCTTTATAAATCCATGAAAATTCATCAACACCTCCACCCTAAGTTTCCAAATAATCACCCTTGAAAACTTCACGTTAAAATTCTGCCGGCGGGCATTTTTTAAAGTTGTTAAAAAAATTGAAAAACAATTGCTATAAATTCGAAATTTTAAAAATTTACTCAAAACAGATTGCGCTTTATAAATCCATGAAAATTCATCAACACCTCCACCTTAAGTTTCGAAATAATCACCCTTGAACACCCCACGTTAAAATTCTGCGCTCGAGCAATTTTCAAAGTTGTTAAAAAAATTGAAAAACAATTGCTATAAACGCCAAATTTTAAAAATTAACTCAAAACAGATTGCGCTTTATAATTCCATTAAATTCATCAACACCCCCACCCTAAGTTTCGAAATAATCACCCTTGAAGACTCCACGATAAAATTCTGCCGGCGGGCATTTTTCAAAGTTGTTAAAAAAATTGAAAAACAATTGCTATAAATTCGAAATTTTAAAAATTAACTCAAAACAGATTGCGCTTTATAAATCCATGAAAATTCATCAACACTTCCACCCTAAGTTTCGAAATAATCACCCTTGAAGACTCCGAGTGAAAATTCTGACGGCGGGCATTTTTCAAAGTTGTTAAAAAAATTGAAAAACAATTGCTAGTAACTCCAAATTTTAAAAATTTACTCAAAACAGATTGCGCTTTATAAATCCATGAAAATTCATCAACACCTCCACCCTAAGTTTCGAAATAATCACCCTTGAACACTCCACGTTAAAATTCTGCCGACGGGCATTTTTCAAAGTTGTTAAAAAAATTGAAAAACAATTGCTATAAACTCCAAATTTTAAAAATTTACTCAAAACAGATTGCGCTTTATAAATCCATGAAAATCCATCAACACCTCCACCCGAAGTTTCGAAATAATCACCCTTGAACACTCCACGTTAAAATTCTGCCGGCGGGCATTTTTCAAAGTTGTTAAAAAAATTGAAAAACAATTGCGATAAACGCCAAATTTTAAAAATTTACTCAAAACAGATTGCGCTTTATAATTCCATGAAAATTCATCAACACCCCCACCCTAAGTTTCGAAATAATCACCCCTGAAGACTCCACGTTAAAATTCTGTCGGCGGGCATTTTTCAAAGTTGTTAAAAAAATTGAAAAACAATTGCTATAAACGCCAAATTTTAAAAATTTACTCAAAACAGATTGCGCTTTATAATTCCATGAAAATCCATCAACACCCCCACCCTAAGTTTCGAAATAATCACCCTTGAACACTCCAACTTAAAATTCTGCGCTCGGGCATTTTTCAAAGTTGTTAAAAAAATTGAAAAACAATTGCTATAAACGCCAAATTTTAAAAATTTACTCAAAACAGATTGCGCTTTATAAATCCATGAAAATTCATCAACTTCCCCACCCTAAGTTTCGAAATAATCACCCTTGAAGACTCCGAGTTAAAATTCTGACGGCGGGGATTTTTCAAAGTTGTTAAAAAAATTGAAAAACAATTGCTATAAACGCAAAATTTTTAAAATTTACTCAAAATAGATTGCGCTTTATAGTTCCATGAAAATTCATCAACACCTCCACCCTAAGTTTCGAAATAATCACCCTTGAACACTCCACGTTAAAATTCCGCCGGCGGGCATTTTTCAAAGTTGTTAAAAAAATTGAAAAACAATTGCGATAAACGCCAAATTTTAAAAATTTACTCAAAACAGATTGCGCTTTATAAATCCATGAAAATTCATCAACACCTCCACCCTAAGTTTCGAAATAATCACCCTTGAACACTCCACGTTAAAATTCCGCCGGCGGGCATTTTTCAAAGTCGTTAAAAAAATTGAAAAACAATTGCTAGTAACTCCAAATTTTAAAAATTTACTCAAAACAGATTGCGCTTTATAAATCCATGAAAATTCATCAACACCTCCACCCCAAGTTTCGAAATAATCACCCTTGAAGACTCCACGTTAAAATTCTGTCGGCGGGCATTTTTCAAAGTTGTTAAAAAAATTGAAAAACAATTGCGATAAACTCAAAATTTTTAAAATGTACTCAAAATAGATTGCGCTTTATAAATCCATAAAAATTCATCAACACCTCCCCCTAATTTTCGAAATAATCACCCTTGAACACTCCACGTTAAAATTCTGACGGCGGGGATTTTTCAAAGTTGTTAAAAAAATTGAAAAACAATTGCTAGTAACTCCAAATTTTAAAAATTTACTCAAAACAGATTGCGCTTTATAAATCCATGAAAATTCATCAACACCTCCACCCCAAGTTTCGAAATAATCACCCTTGAACACTCCACGTTAAAATTCTGACGGCGGGCATTTTTCAAAGTTGTTAAAAAAATTGAAAAACAATTGCTATAAACGCCAAATTTTAAAAATTTACTCAAAGCAGATTGCGCTTTATAAATCCATGAAAATTCATCAACACCTCCACCCTAAGTTTCGAAATAATCACCCTTGAACACTCCACGTTAAAATTCTGCGTTCGGGCATGTTTCAAAGTTTTTAAAAAAATGTCATGCGTTATGACATACCTTAACATTAAGGGTGAGTACACCTGTAGGATTGTCCAGGGCTTCCCTATCCAAGGGCTTCGCCGTCCTGAGCTCCCCGGTAACGGCGTCCAACAGGAAGTAGTTCATGGGATCTGTAAAACGAGATTTTCAAAAAAAGTTAAAAGAAAACAAAAAAAAAACAAACTGTTGACTAGTTCGTATACGATTTTTCTCGGATGTTGCGTGTCACCATCCACAGCCCTCACTGTCAGCAGAAGGGTGTTAATGGGCGCGTTCTCGTACACCTCTGCTTTCAATTCCCCAAAAAACTTTGGAGGGGTGTCTTGCACGTCCTCCACCTCCACGTCAACTTTGATCGTGCTCGATAGATCACCGTCCTGTAAGAATTATTATAATTTGAGTCGGACGTAAAGAAAAATTTTAATGATCATTCAAAAAAATTTTGGTTTTTAAAAAATGTTTTCAACTTTTCTGATAAAAAAATTAATTTTGTCTCGTATTTTGTATATACAGGGTGAAATGGGGATTTCGAGTGAGGTATCAAAAATGTTTTTAACTTTTCTGGCAGGTTAGAGTTTCGAAATTTTTTAAATTCTAAATTTTAAATTGTCGAAAAAAATTTGTATTTGTTAGAGTTGCGAATTTTTTTAAATTCTAAATTTTGAATTGTCGAAAAAAAATTGTATTTGTTAGTTGCGAATTTTTTTAAATTCTAAATTTTGAATTGTCGAAAAAAATTTGTATTTTCTATCAAAAACTGTATTAAATATTAGCAGGAAAAATATAGTAATGTATTTTCAGTTATAACAATCCGAAGAACTTTGAGGATTATTAATAACGTAAGAGGATAAACCAAACAAAACCCTCACTCACCGACGCCCTCAAGAGCATCTCGTACGTCTCTTGTATCGTGTAATTCAATTTCCGCTGCAGCACAAACGCCCCCTTGTAGCCACTCTGCGAGTTGTCGATCGTCTGCAGCTTGAACACGTCGCAGGCGTCCTCGTAGCCGGGGAGGTTCACGCACTCCACCTCGATCACGTGGCCTATGGAATCGGGGTCGGTCAGGACGAGGTTCGAGTAGACCGTGGTGCCTATGGGGGTGTCCTCGGGCACCGAGAACTTGTACGGCACCTGCAAGAGTCGTGCCGATGAATTAATTTGCACGCGCGAGGGGGAACAAACGTACGTTTTCGAACTTCGGAGGGTTGTCGTTCTCGTCGAGGATGATGACGGTCACGGGAACCTCGACGATGTTGTTTCCTCCCAACGGGGCGTCCTGCACTTCGTCCTCTATCGTCACGAAAAAGTTAAGCGTATCATTTGCCTTAAATTAAAAAAAGAAATATAAAAAAAATATATTATAGAGTTATACCTAGCACTCGAGGCGTGCTGCGCAGTGACCATCTTACATTCAATT
The DNA here is from genome assembly GCA_910593695.2 of Ocypus olens. Lineage (NCBI taxonomy): Eukaryota > Metazoa > Arthropoda > Insecta > Coleoptera > Staphylinidae > Ocypus > Ocypus olens. The sequence continues at coordinate 59,177,740 of OU343052.1, forward strand.
GGTTGTCTCGCGTTTTCCGAATGCGCAAACTTTAACACGTTTCGAGTGCTCGGTAATACTGTACAGTTTGATTAAGGAAGGCCACCGGCTATATCTCGAAAACTACTGGACATAGAAATTCAAGAAAAAACACTGAACATCCATGGACCCGAACGGCCACTTCTTCATTCCAAAAAAGTGACCGCCCGGACGGGATTCGAACTCAAGACCGCGAGATCCGTGAGCAGGAGCTCTACTCATTAGACCACCGCGGTCCCATGATTTTTTTTTTTTTTTTGCAAATATAGAAACCTTTCCCTTTATTATTTTATCGTGATTTAAAATCACGACATCTACGGTTTGATATTGGAGTATTTTGAAAACAACATAAAATCTAGAAGCCTATCAAACTGACGTTTATACATTTTAACAAAAAAAAAATCAAACGAAATTTATGCGCGTTACACTCACCTCCCGATCCAGGGGCTTCACCGCCGTAATCTCGCCCGTATCCCTGTTGACCTTTAACAGGTCAGTGCCGTAGAGACCGAAGTGCACGGGTCCGTTCTCCGGGTCGGTTCCCTCCAGCGTGAAAACGACCTCCCCCACGGGCGTCCTCTCCGACAGCGCCAGGTTATTAATGTCGAGGGTGAAAGACGGAGGCAGGTTACCCCTGCACGCTGCAAACAAAAAAAGGAAAACCTTTTACCCACTGGCCTACATCCGCGCGCAAAACGGGGCCGCGACCTTTCCCCTACTTCCCTTCGTCAAGGTCGTGGCGCGAGAAAACTTTGCAATCAGCATCCACAATCAGAGAGAAATTGTTAATGCAAAATTGAAAATTTGATAATAATTTACATTTTGATGGGATATTAAAAGTGTAAAAAAAAAAACGGGAATGGATGCAGAGGCGGAGGCGGAGGAGGATTTTCGCATTACCGGCCGTCGCGATGGAAAATGGAGTTTTCAGGAGTAAATCTAAAAAAAACGGCGGCTTTGTGGAGGATGCTTCATATTTAATTTTATAATGACTACAGATTAAGCTAAATTATTCGGATCGTTAAAAGTTCTGTGAAACATTATTTATTTATCATATGTAGCAGTAGTCATACAATGTTGGCGTTTTGTAGACTCGGATGAAACTGACGTTTAAAACGTCAAAATTATTAAAGATGAAAATCACAAATTATAATTTACATTCTTAACTTCGTAACGGAGAAAGTAAAAGATAAGAGAATCCACCATGCAATTATCGAATTCATCATGTTTCTATTATTCATGATATAATCATCGCCAACAGAACACAAATGACAAAAATTATCGAATTCATCATGATATAATATTCAACCTGATATCATCGCCAACAGAACACAAATGACAATAACAATTTATTAAGATAAATCGTCCAATAAGCGAGCAATAAAACAAACACACGGTGGATGACGAAAAAAAGGCCCTCGTCATCTATTTCCCCCACAGATTTTATTATTATCCATCCGCCGAAGCGTCCGCCGCCATTATTCGAGTGTGAAATTGAATTTTCCCCTGATTGATTGCGTCGCGTGCTTTTGCTTTTATTGTTGTCACAATTAATGTTTAGTTCGTGGAATTATTGTATCTTTCCGATCGCGGAAATAAAATCATCCCCCCAGCAGTGTTTATTAATGGCTTGCTTTGATGTATTTAATGAAGATGGGCAAAACTGCTACTTTTCAATCACGTTGCTACCTGTGATTGCTACTTTCTAGTATCAGTGATTTTAAACGGTGATCACGGTTAGTAAACGTCGTAACACCTTCTGAAATTGTTAATGTTTTCTCAAAAATGATTCTGCTAATATTTGTCGACCTGTTGTTCCTTTTCGTATTATACCTGTGACTGAAGGTCATATTTTGATTATAGTAGTATAACAGTTTATTGTACTCGAGATACATCGATATACAACAGGCCATCGACCGAGGTCTTTCAGCCATTTGATTATATTATCTGCAATGCCAAATAAATATACGACTATCCTTGATTCAGTTCGAAATTCGAGAAGTATTTCGAGAGAAAAAAAAAATATAAAACGCGTAGAAAAAATTCCAAAGAATCGCTTATTCAAAATCAATTTGGTTTTTATAAATTCAACAATTTTTAATGGAGATATGAATTTTTGAAAATTTTAATTTTATATTGTTGAGCACTTGAATGAAAACACCGCAGAAAAAAAACATAAAACGCGCAGAAAAAATTCCATAAAAAAACATCCTCAATGGCCGAAGTATAGCTCATTCAAAATCAATTCGGTTTTTGTAAATCCAACAATTTACAATAGTGATATGGATTTTTGAAAATTTTAGTTTTATTTTTTTGAGCACTTGAGTGAAAACACCGCAGGAAAAAATATAAAACGCGCAGAAAAAATTCCATAAAAAGACATCCTCAATGGCCGAAGTATAGCCCATTCAAAATCAATTCGGTTTTTGTAAATTCAACAATTTTCAATAGAGATATGGATTTTTGAAGATTTTCGTTTTAAGTTTTTGAGCACTTGAATAAAAACATCGCAGAAAAAAATATAAAACGCGTAGAAAAAAATCCTTAAAACAACATCCTCAATGGTCGAAGAATCGCTTATTCAAAATTAATTTGGTTTTTGTAAATCCAACAATTTTCAATAGAGATATGGATTTTTGAAGATTTTCGTTTTAAGTTTTTGAGCACTTGAATAAAAACATCGCAGAAAAAAATATAAAACGCGTAGAAAAAAAATCTTTAAAACAATATCCTCAATGGTCGAAGAATCGCTTATTCAAAACCAATTTGGTTTTTATAAATTCAATAATTTTTAATGGAGATATGAATTTTTGAAAATTTTAATTTTATATTGTTGAGCACTTGAATGAAAACACCGCGGAAAAAAATATAAAACGCGTAGAAAAAATCCTTAAAACAACATCCTCAATGGTCGAAGAATCGCTTATTCAAAATTAATTTGGTTTTTGTAAATTCAACAATTTTTAATGGAGATATGAATTTTTGAAAATTTTAATTTTATTTTTTTAAGCACTTGAATAAAAACATCGCAGAAAAAAATATAAAACGCGCAGAAAAAATTCCATAAAAAACATCCTCAATGGCCGAAGTATAGCTCATTCAAAATCAATTAGGTTTTTGTAAATTCAACAATTTTCAATAGAGATATGAATTTTTGAAGATTTTCGTTTTATTTTTTTGAGCACTTGAATGAAAACATCGCAGGAAAAAATATAAAACGCGCAGAAAAAATTCCATAAAAAAACATCCTCAATGGCCGAAATATAGCTCATTCAAAATCAATTCGGTTTTTGTAAATCCAACAATTTTTAATAGAGATATGGATTTTTGAAGATTTTCGTTTTATTTTTTTGAGCACTTGAATGAAAACACCGCAGAAAAAAATATAAAACGCGCAGAAAAAAATCCTTAAAACAACATCCTCAATGGTCGAAGAATCGCTTATTCAAAATTAATTTGGTTTTTGTAAATTCAACAATTTTCAATAGAGATATGGATTTTTGACGATAACAGTGATTTTAAGTAGCAGTGATATTAAGTAATAGAGATTTTAAGTAGCAGTGATTTTAAGTAACAGTTCTTAATACGGTAAAGTAAAACCGGTGTGATGTTACCCATAAATTTCCGGCCAACATTTCGCCCGGCGTTTCCACCATACTTTGAAGTTTATTTATTTAATGGATAATTTCATTGAATAAACATTTTTCTACAATCCTGTTTAATTAAAACAATAAAACATTAACCCCTTATATCTGAATATGCATGTTTTACAAAAATCTTTGTCCTTTTGTTTACCATCTCTTCTCCTATTCGTTTTCATTTTCTACGAGCTTTTCTTTTTTGTCTTTTTTCACATTTTATTCTTGGCTGCTTTTTATCTTATCCCTCTCTCCTTCTTCCTTTCTCTTCGTTCTCCTTTTACTCATTATCAACAAATAAATAACTTTATCGTATGAAAACATTTACAAATGCAATATTTATTCACCTCCAGTGTACAGCTTGTTTAACTTTGTAATGATTATGGTAATTTATTGTTGGTATAACTTAAATATGTATGTATTTATTAATTCATTTATAAATATATCAAACTACTCGGGCATGAAATAAAAATTTGAATATCGCCGGCGCTTTTCACACGTAGTGAGCTATGAATAAACAAGCGGCTTTTAATTAAGGCTAAAAGGCGGCAGTGAATCGTACTTTTGGTAGTATTAACATTTTTCACGGTTGATGGGGGCGGCGCAAATTGACGTCCGAATTTGAATAATACAAGAGCGACCGTCACGAATACATTGGCACTACTGGATACCTGTCAATTAAGCGTTTCGTATCCACTTCATGCTTCATTCATCAGCTCTGTATATATTTTCCACGTTCGGGATAAATCGCTTGGAAATTGAATTTAAAATGGAATGAAGGGTTGATTAAAGATACCCAGCCGTCTACTCTAAATTAGTGATTTCGGCGAGTGACATTCATTTTAAAATGATTAGCGCCATTCATTCATTTATTTTTAATGCGGAGGTGTTAGCGCTACTAAAAAATAGACCGACTACGGCGGTGAAAATGTCCGTGTAGTTCATTCTTAGCATGTCATCGTGACATTTGGATAACCTAAAAATGATTTCGATGAAAAACTCATTTATTTTTAATGCGGAGGTGTTAGCGCTACTAAACATTAGGCCGACTACGGCGGTGAAAATGTCCGTGTAGTTCGTTCTTAGCATGTCATCGTGACAATTGGGTAACCTAAAAATGATTTCGATGAAAAACTCATTCATTTTTATTGCGGAGGTGTTAGCGCTACTAAAACTTAGACCGACTACGGCGGTGAAAATGTCCGTGTAGTTCGTTCTTAGCATGTCATCGTGACATTTGGATAACCTAAAAATGATTTCGATGAAAAACTCATTTATTTTTAATGCGCAGGTGTTAGCGCTACTAAACATTAGGCCGACTACGGCGGTGAAAATGTCCGTGTAGTTCGTTCTTAGCATGTCATCGTGACATTTGGATAACCTAAAAATGATTTCGATGAAAAAACATTTATTTTTATTGCGGAGGTATTAGCGCTACTAAATATTAGACCGACTACGGCGGTGAAAATGTCCTTGTAATTCATTCTTAGCATGTCATCGTGACATTTGGATAACCTAAAAATGATTTCTATGAAAAACTCATTCATTTTTAATGCGGAGGTGTTAGCGCTACTAATCTGTATTCTTGAGTAATTATAATCCACCGTCTTTTATCGCGGACTGTATCCTCTGGCCAGTTGGCGAGAGTACTCTTTGTTACTTCATCGGAAATTTTTTTTGTTGCGAAATCACATATTAACGAACCTTTTTGAAGTAGTCATCCCGCAACAATGAATGGTAAAAGCTCGTAAAAATTCAATTCACAATTCGAACGAACATACATTTTTTATGGCACCCCGTCGGCGGGGTGGAAGCGATCATTGTTATTCGTGCAAACCGTAAAAAAGGGGCATTCCGCCGGCGTTTTGTGGAAAATTCGATTCCGTGCAGGCGTTTACGAGGATATACAGGGGAGTTTCGTTCGCGCCCTAAATTTGTGGCTTATTTAATCGTATGCAGCGAGAATCGGTATACAAAGTGTGCTTTTGTTTATTCACATCAAAAGAGTTGTATGTATTCTGGAGTTGCTTGTACTTTATTAAACTTGAATTGAAGGAAACGAAATTTGCACCTCGCGATTATTAAAAATTCTAAAAATATAACCACCTGCGGAATTGCCCTCAAAATTTCAAAATACATTCAGAAATAACATATTTTTAACATCCTGCAAAACAATCGATATCCGCAAACTGGAAACAAAATGGCGGCACTTGAAACTTGAATTGAAGGAAACGAAAGTTGCATCACGCGATTATTACAATTCTAAAAAAATAACCACTCGCGGAATTACCCTCAAAACTTCCAAATACATTCAGAAATAACATATTATTAACATACTGCAAAACAATCGATATCCGCAAACCGGAAACAAAATGGCGAAACTTTAAACTTAAAAATTACATTTTTATTTACTTTAAAAAACAATTAGCCACGTGCCAGATATTTTTAATATCGTCCCTAATTTGTAAGTCGTTATCACGTGTATTATCCTTGCGTAACGAAGGGAATAATTCATATTTTTTTATTATTACAAAACGGGATATGTTTGGGGCGAACAAAAAAAAAAGAAGATAATCCCCTTTTCCGTAATTTGTTTTTGCGTGGCGCGTTATGATTTTAATGCCGACCATTATCCTACAGGATCGCGTGAAAAGGATAATGATAATTGCTTATGTGTGTACATTTGGAGCGTATGCGGTGAATTCCGCCATTACCACGGAATTATTCTGGAATTCTCAAAATTACACACACACGCTCTTTATTGTTTGGCGTTTAAAAGTCGGTTTACATCTTTTATTGCTTAATTGTACCGGTTTAGCCGGTATTAACCGCGAATGTTATTGTAAATCCAGCAACGAAAAAAAAAAAGTTCCCTCGTAATTTAACTTGGCACGTACACACTGTACTAATTCTTGTGCTGTATCATAATTAGTGCATTAGCTGCAGCCGTCATGTGTTTACGAGTTTGGCCTGGTGTGCGCCAGATAATGTCCGCCGGATTCAGACAATGACACAAAAAAGTTTCAAACATAATTCGCGTGCATGTAAACGGCGCACATTAAGCCGGGCTTTATCTTATCTCTCCTGCGTGCGTTATTAACAAAAAGGTCCGACATAATCCAAACCACAAAGCGACACGAATGGTAAATAGAGAGATTGAAGGCGAATAAAGTTATATTTAATGTCATTAATAATAATAATAATAAATAAATACTAAGACGACAGAATAGGCGATATTCAATTAGTTGATTGTCAACTACAATAGAGGATTAAGGTCGGAAATGTTATGATCAATAAGAGCAGTAATTGATCATAACATTTCCGACCTTAATCATCCGATGCTGCTAAAAAGTACAGTTCTATTGTTGATGTAGTTTAGTTCAGTTATTTATTAACGTATACATACAAAAATGGTGATGTGGCCATCATGTTACTTTCTCCGACTTGATGGTATCATTTCATGGTTTATTTTCTATTTAAATCATATTTTAAATGTACATCGAGTGGATGAAACTGACGTTTAAAACGTCAAAATTATGAATTATACTTCAAATTCAAAAACTCAGTTTACTCAAAAACTAAAGGGATTTCAAAAAAAACTTATTCTTTATAAGTTGTTCATTTTAGCATTATCTACAATTACTATTAACATAAATTTGCTGTGACTATTATCGTTTTATAATTATAAACCAAAAATTAAAAAAATAATAAAACATTTTTTCTCGAATAAAAATGATTTTATGAAAAATGTTTTTAAGCAAAAGATGTTCATTTCTTTGTTGCCTTCAAAGTTTGTTTAAATGTTTTTGTGATATTTTTCATATTTAAGAAGATATTGGCAAAAAACAAAAAACGGTTAAGGTAAACACCCACTTCCGGTATACGAAATTTTACCAAAAGCTTTCCAGTTCTTCAGATTATCAAATAAGACGGATGGTCAAAGTTTCATATCAATTGCTCTATTAGTTTTTGAGATACAGACAAACACACAAACAAATTTTTTTTCCAGAAATTGTTGAAAAACATTAAACAATAGTTGCAACCATGGTAACTCATAAATAAACTGATAACTGATTGCACAATAATTTCCAAATTGATAATTGTTTGTAAATATTTAATTGCTATTTGTACATCCCGGCGCATCCACCATTTCCGTCGGTGACACACTCCCCCGGATTTTCGGCGATAACATTCGGATTAATATAAAGGCACCCCCTTAACCCAGTTCGAGCATAATCCCCCAAGCAATTTCCAGTTAACGGAACCTGTTGTGCGTCCGCAGTTTTGGGTTTTAGGTTTAGGTGGCGAATTTCGTCGCCCCTTACACACAACAGCCCCTCCCTCTCGCCCCCCCAAGTGCGTGCTCCGGCCGAGTGATTAGTATGCAAACCGGAGTAAATATCATAGATACACTGGCGCATACGTAATCGCCGATTATGCAGATTAGGCCCCGAATACGAAACGAGGTGTTAATGTGCGTAAACCCTTTGTCAGCCGCCGACAAAAATCTCTCCCCGAGAAATTTCAGTGTAATTAAATTCAATAAAAACCGAAATAATATATCAATGTTCAAACCTGTTTTACAAAGTCTTTGGATGACTATAAATCAACAACAATTTGAAATTGAAATAGATTTATATTTATTTCAAGTTTTTTTCGTCACAGATTCGACTAGGCTCGTGGGTAAGGCTTGTTATCCTACGCACCTGCGTTATCGGACATTTCTAGGGAGCGTTCCAATTTTCCTTTGATTTCTCAAATCTTCTGTCAATCGTGACAAGTAAAATTTTTTAACCGTAGGCAACCAAATATACTTGAGCCTTCCCGTCACTGTCACAAGGAAACGAAATAAATGTATTAACCGCAGGCAACCAAATATACTTACGTATTCCCGACTTTTTAAATTTATTTTAAATAATTGCTAAATTCCCAGTTCCACAATTAAATCATTATTTGCAACAGTTTAAATATTCACTTGATAAATATCCTTACTGTCACCGTCATAGTAAACAAACATTGTTTTAACCGAAGGCAACCAAATATACTTGGGTCTTCCCGTCACTGTCATAAGGAAACGATATAAATGTATTAACCGTAGGCAACCAAATATACTTACGTATTCCAGATTTAAAAAAATTCTTTTAAACAGTTGCTAAATTCCCAGTTCCACAATTAAATCATTATTTGCAACAATTCAAATATTCACTTGATAAATATCCTTACTGTCACCGTCATAAGTAAACAAACATTTTTTTAACCGTAGGCAACCAAATATACTTGGGGTCTTCCCGTCACTGTCATAAAGAAGGTTATGTATAGAGTAAAATTTCTTGAATGTTCTTCAATTTTAAACATTTGTGGTGAATACTATTTGTATTGAATTTTTTAAGAGTGAAGTTTAATATTTTTTTCAAATTTTTAAAGTTTGTCATCAGAAATTTTACTTTTCCAAATTTAAAACGTCATAAGTTGTTTAAAAATTAATTTAGAGTAAAATTTCTTGAATGTCCTTCAATTTTAAACATTTGTGGAGTATACTATTCGTATTGAATTTTTTTAGGGTGAAGTTTAATATTTTTTTTTAATTTTTAAAGTTTGTCATGTGAAATTTTACTTTTCCAAATTGAAAACGCCACAAGTCGTTTTAAAATTAATTAAGAGGAAAATTTCTTGAATGTCCTTAAATTTTAAACATTTGTGGAGTATACTATTTGTATTGAATTTTTTTAGGGTGAAGTTTAATATTTTTTTCAAATTTTTAAAGTTCATCTTGTGAAATTTTACGTTTCCAAATTTAAAACTTCATAATTCGTTTAAAAATTAATTTAGAGTAAAATTTCTTGAATGTTCTTCAATTTTAAACATTTGTGGAGTATAGTATTCGTATTGAATTTTTTAAGAGTGAAGTTTAATATTTTTTTCAAATTTTTAAAGTTTGTCATGAGAAATTTTACTTTTCCAAATTTAAAACGTCATAAGTAGTTTAAAAATTAATTTAGAGTAAAATTTCTTGAATTTCCTTAAATTTTAAACATTTGTGGAGTATAGTATTCGTATTGAATTTTTTAAGAGTGAAGTTTAATATTTTTTTCAAATTTTTAAAGTTCTTGTGAAATTTTACGTTTCCAAATTTAAAACTTCATAAGTCGTTTAAAAATTAATTTAGAGTAAAATTTCTTGAATGTCCTTCAATTTTAAACATTTGTGGAGTATATTATTTGTATTGAATTTTTTAAGAGTGAAGTTTAATATTTTTTTCCAATTTTTAAAGTATTACTTTTTCAAATTGAAAACGTCATAAGTCGTTTCAAAATTAATTTAAAGTAAAATTTCTTGAATGTAGTTAAAGTGAAGTGTCCTGATTTTATTGTATTTTTTTTTAGAGTGAAGTTTAATATTTTTTAACATTGTTAATAAATTTTAACTTTTCCTCGAATTGTTTTTTTTTTCAAGCGGAGATTACGAGCAAGCATCGGGTTTGCGGCCGCGCAAAAACAACACCGGAGGATTCGAATTTTAATCCACGAGAATTATAAACTTTTCAGCTCCCTTCGTCTGCTTATTATTACACAGCCCCTGTTTACATAATCCTCCCCAATTCACCCTCAAGGCAATTAATATTAAATAATGCGAGAGAGAACAATTAGCGGGAAATTAGTCAGTAACAAGTACTTGGGAAAATATTTTAAAATATACAAAATAACATATTTAATAATGTATGAAGTACGAAGCAGATTCTTGAATTTTCAATAAAATTCAAGGGAATTAACTAATGTTTCATCGATAAGAAGTTAGTTATAAATTTCCCGGCGCATCCACCATGTTTGCATTTACGAAATTTTTAAGTAATCTTTACGAAGATGGATGGAAATTGATAATTACTCAGATGCTATGGTAATGGCAGTTATGGATTTTTCGATTTACCGAGATTTTCAAAAAACCAAAAGTCATTGTTAGGCCTAGTTTAGCAACGATATTTTCAGCAATAAATGTTCTGACGGGCTTAATGAATGACACTAAACAATAAAAAAGCGACAAATATTTTTCATTTTTGTTTAAATATTTTTTTACCTTAGCACTGTTATAAAATAAGTTTAATTTAATTTTCAAATAAGCAAAAGTCATTGCTAGGTCTGGTTTAGGTTGGATATTTTTGGCCACTAATGTAATTCACAACTTTAAAATATTTCAATTCGCAATATAGTATTCAAAATTCAATTTTATTAACGGAAACATTAAAACATTTTAAGACGACACTTTTCAATTTGAATATTAAAAATTCTCAATTGCGTTCTCGGGACAATTTAATAACGTCCAGTAAGTCGGAAAAGTGTTCCCTCACGAACAGTAATTTGTCCCTATTTAGCCGAGTAAAAAATAATTGAAATTATAGTAATTACCGTCGTCGCAGGTTTCATTCAATCGGAATTCAATTCTCGACGGTAAAAAGGAAACGACGGCAATCTGCTCTGAGGAAAATGCGATTATAATAGCGTAATATTTCAGTTATTCCGAAGGGGGGGCATATCATTAGCACGAGACGGCCGGATCCGGCGGCCGTTTTCGAGTTTCCGCGGAGCGTCGCGACGCCCCTAAGTAAAATCTCGCGTGCATAATTACGTTTCCGTGCCGGCCCCCGCTAATAACCCATTTGCGTTTTCCTTCGATGCCACTTATCTGTCTATCGGGTACTTAACGAATTTCCCTTTTCAGCAAAACGTGAGTACCACCCTGTATAGTTCGGTAACCAATTTTTTTGATCGTAACATACGATCGAACACTTTTATCCGCTAGAAGGGTTTTTAAACATATTTTTTAAATTGTATTATATGCAACTTAACGTACATCCTGTATCAATATTTATTTTACTGTGGCACCGTATGTTTATTATCATTTTCGATAAGGGGCGGCGGTGGAACAATACAATTTTAAAAACGTCTTACTTTGATTCTGAGATAATCAAATCAACCGAAATACCTAAGTATATTTGGTTGCCTACGGTTAATACATTTATTCGGTTTCCTTATGACAATGACGGCAATGCCTAAGCATATTTGGTTGCCTGTGGTTAAAATTTTTATTTGTTTACGTATAACAGTGACAGTAAGGATATTTATCAAGTGAATATTTGAATTGTTGCAAATAATGATTTAATTGTGGAAAGAGAAATTTAGCAACTGTTTAAAAGCAATTAAAAAAAATAATAATCGGGAATACGTAAGTATATTGGGTTGCCTACGGTGAATACATTGATTTGGTTTTTTTTATGACAGTGACGGGAAGACCCAAGTATATTTGGTTGCCTACGGTTAAAAAAATGTTTGTTTACTTATGACAGATATTTATCAAGTGAATATTTGAATTGTTGCAAATAATTATTTAATTGCGGAACTGGGAATGTAGCAGCTGTTTAAAAGAAATTAAATAGTACATTATTATACAAGTTTAATAAGAGGGTATATTGTGGCACGAGTGGGATTGGAGCACGACTCGGGCAGTAAACAAGTATAATATACTATTTTTTCTACTTTGGTTAAGGAATGATTTCTAAAATAAAATATAAACTTAAACCTAGTGAGTTTTATCTTTTAACATTTGGCAGAACTAAAAACATTGATCCTTTCGAACGAATTTAATATTTGACATACGTATTTCTACGGCGATTTCAATAGTTAATTTTGAAACATATTCAATCAAGAATATTACTTACACACCTCCAAAAATAAGGGAGGTTGCCAAGGGTGCGGTAAACAAACCATTTCCACGTAAGTTGTAACCAATTTAAGCTTATAAAATAATGCAACGAAATTTAAGGTTATGTTTACATTTGTTTCTCGTTCCTCGTGTCGGGCATCGATCGACGCTAATTAAAAATCCACACCGACTCAAGCGGCTCTTTTTCGCCGCGAATGAAACATGCATTATACTCTCGCTGTTTCTTCCGTGATATTCGTTTTGCAAACAAAGTGATAATACATGTAATAAATGACAACCTTTCCTCTGTGTGTTGTGTTGCCTAAACGTCGTTTTGTCGGCCATTGTGACCGAGTTCTTACATTTTCCACGCGGATAAAAAGTGAACAATATGACGCCTCCGTTTTCTTTAACTTTAGTGGTACTGGTGGCGAACTCCCCAATTTGCATTCGAACATGTTCAGTGTGTAACGCATTGGACGGTTCCAATTATCCTATGAATGAACGGCAATTTTACATTTTGATGTCGACATATGTCACGTTTAAGTACTGCCAATCGCGACCACTAAAATGTTACCACAAATAATTTAATAATGAGCAAAACTGTAAAATAAAAACTATTTTTGATATAACAAAAGGTCGATTGTTAAACCAAAGTAGAAAAAATATATTTTTTTGAAAATAATTTATTGCTCCTACGCTGTTAAATCCTTATTAACAAATAAAACAAACGAGTTACGTTTGTTGATTTATTGCCAACCTTTATTGAATTTACTTTCGATAAATAATTTACGGGCGCCCTGCCATAAAACCGGCGGCGGAAAACGGGGCGTGAAGAAGTGGCCGTTTTGTGTGGGGGTAGGGGGGGGGGGGGGGCGCGGGGGGCGTAAGGTCAGCGGAAATAAAAATTTGATTTATAATCATTGCCGAAGAAAGCACATCTGGGGGCACCGCGGGAAAAACCGTTTTTGCGCAAAGGGAATAAAACTGTGATTTATTTTAGCAGGCGCCACATAATGCCCGAACGTAATTCCCTAATAAATCCCGAAGGGCCCGATATTAATTTCGCCATCAATTAACCTAAATGGAAAAAAGATCGATTCAAAAAAATGGGGAAATTTGGGTGTAAAACGCATGTTTTTTTTTCATCACAGCAAAATCTTAAGTTTTCTATTCCACATGCGAATCTGCATTGATTTATTAATAGATAAATCCGAGCGAGAGTTAAATTCCCCATCATTCAATACTCATCATTAAACCCGAAAAAAAAAATGCACATCCTCTATGAGAGTCAATAATAATTAATAAACAAAAACAAATTGCGCAGCGGCAGCTGTACCACCGCGTAACCGGTGACAGTTCTCCAACGCTGCCAACCCAAATCGAGTTATCCCCGCGAAACTTTCCCGGTTTCAATGGATCCGCAAACTTATCGCGCCCTCTTATTTCTGATTTATTCAATTCCAACTTTTCCAAAAACCACGCCTTCCGGGCTGATTAATGTCCACGGCACGCTTGACGGATCGCGCGAATGGTAAACCAGATACGCGCTATTATTCTTTATTGCCGAAACATCGATCAATCTTTTATATATATATTTTTTTTTTCTTACCCGATGGTCCGAATTAATTATATCGGCGGTAATTGATGATTATTTACTGTGACGGCTTGGAAAATTGAATGGCGGCAATAATTTACATTTTTTTTCCGGCGTTAAAAATGTATCGGTGCTATTAAGTTCTTGGGTCATCAATTCTAATCAACATCGGGTTTTGTGATTACGGTTGTATAATTGAATTACAACACGCGTGTTTGCGCTGAAAATTATAGGGTTATATACAGTGACGGTTCGCGGGTTTTTTTCTGGTACGGCCGAGGAACAAGAGATGGTAATACAGATGCAACTGATCCTACCTCTTGTTTCTCGGCCGTACCAGAAAAAACCCCGCGAACCGTCACTGGTTATATAACGGGAAATTGTTATTGAGGCGTATTTTATTAAATCAACACCTAAAAAAATAAAGCAAGGCTTGTAAATAATGCAAAACAACTTCACGCGAGTGGCTACCCCTTTGGGCTCAAAATCATTACCAACATAATCACTAGTTCGCGATGTAACTAATAGATGGCGCTATCGATGAGTAATTTGATTTTTAATTGCCTCCCCATTTCAACAAACAAACTCGCAATTTTATTAATACTTAACACTGAATTGCACAATTACCGCCCCATCCATATGCGAGATACGCTTGATGCCGTTAACATTCCAACGTTGGAAAGACGACTAGAAATTCCCGCGCCTGATTAAGTCGCTACATTCCCTCCCCCCTGGAATGTAATTGTAATTTTCAGTCGGCGCGCAAAAAGTGCGCCCTCCTCTTCCTCGCTGATTTTTCACCCTCCGCCGCTCCCCGAGAACCGCGCAAAAACCGTGCATAAACGCGCCGCCCCCGCACGCTACTTAATTAAGTCACCCCGTTTCTGGGGCTTTATGAATTTCAGCAAGTGTATACTTTGCAACTGTGTACTGATGTTTACTAATAAACTTTAATACTTTGTCCGCAAATTGGAGACATTTTCCCAACTAACTAACTAACTAACTGTCAGCCTCGTTGTAAACACCCCCCCCCCCAACCGGTTTATTAATTCAGGAATGTTTCACGGGAACTTTTAAACGATTCCTCATTATGTATTTTAATTAACGTTTTTCTGCTTTGCCTTAATAATGGACTTTTGTTACAAGAAAACAATCGGCGTTGTTGTTAAAATTTTAGTTGCACGACTGGCAGTACTTAGAACATGACAGGTGTCAACATGACATGGAAAAGTGCCGTTAACGATCAATCAAAGGAACATTGAAACGCTCCCTAAAAATGCTCGATAATGCATGTGCATGTAGATGATCGCGAATTGCGATAAGTGATACAAATTTTAATTTTACATTTGTGGAGTACATTATTTGTATTGAATTTTTTCAGCGTGAAGTTTAATATTTTTTTCAAATTTTTAAAGTTTATAATATAAAATTTTACTTTTCCAAATTTGAAACGTCATAAGTCGTTTCAAAATTAATTTAGAGTCAAATTTCTTGAATATCCTTAAATGATAAACGTTTGTAGAGTGTATTAATTTTATTGAATTTTTTTAGAGTGAAGTTTAATATTTTTTTCAAACTTTAAAAATTTGAAACAAATATTAAACTTCACTCTTAAAAAATTCAATACAAATAGTATACTCCACAAATATTTAAAATTTAACGACATTCAAGAAACTTTACTCTAAATTAATTTTGAAACGACTTATGACGTTTTCAATTTGGAAAAGTAAAATTTCACATGATAAACTTTAAAAATTTGAAAAAAAATATTAAACTTCACTCTTAAAAAATTCAATAAAAATAGGATACTCCGCAAATGTTTAAAATTTAAGGACATTCAAGAAATGTTACTCTAAATTAATTTTGAAACGACTTATGACGTTTTAAATTTGGAAAAGTAAAATTTCACATGATAAACTTTAAAAATTTGAAAAAATATATTAAACTTCACTCTTAAAAAATTCAATACGAATAGTATACTCCACAAATGTTTAAAATTTAAGGACATTCAAGAAATTTTACTCTAAATTAATTTTGAAACAACTTAAAGCTTTTTCAATTTGAAAAAGTAAAATTTCACAAGAAACATTAAAAAAAAAATTTATTTAATATTTTTATTATTAATTATCATAAACAAAGCCCACAAGAACATTTATGGCAAAAAATTTTGATCCTAAACAATGATTTTAGTTTTTTTGAAAATTGACCATATTTCATAACAGTGCTAAGGTAAAAAAATATTTACTCAAAAATGTAAAATGCGGGTCCTTCTTTAATGATTTAATATTATAAACAAATCCTGTTAGATTATTTATAGCCGATAATGTTGATCCTAAATACGCCCAACAATGATTTTTAAATTTTTGAAAATTGACCATATTTTATAGCAACACTGAGGTAAAAAATTATTTACTCAAAAATGTAAAATGTGGGTCCTTCTTTAATCATTTAATATTATAAACAAATCCCGTTAGATTATTTATGGCCGATAATGTTGATCGTAAATTACGCCCAACAATGATATTTGAATGTTTGAAAATTGACCATATTTTATAGCAGCGCTGAGGTAAAAAATTATTTACTCAAAAATGTGAAATGTGGGTCCTTCTTTTATCATTTAATATTATAAATAAATCCCGTTAGATTATTTATGGCCGACAATGTTGATCCTAAATTACGCCCAACTATGATTTTTGAATTTTTGAAAATTGATTATATTTTATAACAGCGTTGAGGTAAAAAAATAAAGTGTCCTTAATCAGCTTACAGCTGAGGCAATGTACAGATTTTTTTTTTCAACATTCGCGTGAAACAAACTGCACAAATTTAATCACGCGCAATTTATATTTTAAGACGAAAGGTCGGTCCCCGCGGGTCCCGCGGGTCTCGCGAAAGGAAATTGCGGCCTAAATAAAACATAAACAGAGGCCCGCACCGGCCCCCCATCGGTCGTAAATATTCTCCCGTAACTGTCGCTCCGTTTGGGCGCCCGAAACACTTCCGGTGGATGCGCCGGGCAGAATTTAACGTCGTAATAAAATCACGGTGGGAAAACAAAGCGAAAATATTTCAGCGGCTTAATGGATAGCAGATGCGCCCCCCCCATCTGTCGGTGCCAATAATGGATACGGGGGGCGACTATAAATTCGCGTTTTGCGAGCGTCCGCAGAAAAGCAACTTTAATCTTTGGTCCGTTATATGCCCGGTCGTATTTTATCTCCGAGGATCTTGTTTGCGACAACAAACGGAGATTATTTATGTTTTAAAGAGCGCCCATTCGGGGAGGTGTTTCGGACGGACGCCTCCGCCGGCGACTTCGGGTTCGATACTGCCCCCCACCCCCCTCCCGTCCGCCATAAATTTTGCGACCCGGCACAAAAAATTCCTCCTCACGTCGCGAATTATAAATCGGGAGGACGAGGACGGTTTTTTACGATGCCGAGATTTTTTTTTCTTTTTATATAAGAACACCAGTTGAGTTATAAAAAATGGATGCGTCGCATAAATCAGGATGTAGTTCACTAAATTTTATACTATTGCTATTATTTTTTAAATCGCTGTTTATTGCTGCCTTCAACAGTTTAATTTTAATATCTAATTTAATGATGGTTAGCCTATCGACTAAAAATATGAAATATTATTCTTGAAACAAAATTAATTAAATGATTGAAAGTTTGAAATTCTTCTATTGTGTTTCGATCCAGCGTTACAACTTGTCGAATGTCCGATACATCTATTAGTCACGATGACACATTAAGCGGGCGACGAATAAATCAACGGTCCTTTCGACATTTGCAATGTTGATGACCGGCAGGCGGAGGACAGGACGGGTCCATCCATTTGATGGTGTCTGAAGAGGAGATCGTATATTACACCAGCGTGTGCCCGGCGCATTCACCAATTATCATAAGTGGGAACGCGTTCAATTTTCGAACGATTAAACTCAAGTCCATTCATCATTTGAATTGCATTAAGTTATCGTACATTTATTTTACTCAAAAGTCTAAAATGCCTTTTTATTTGCAGTTGGACTCGTGCGACAAAACCTTCCGTTTCGGTAAGTGCAAAATATTTAAATAGCTCAAGTGCGTATTGTATGCAACCAGATGTACGCGCCTACACAATCCTTACGTATGCAACGTAATCTACACAATTTATTTCCAAGCCTTCAACCACGGGTTTTATTCATTTATGTGTCGATTTAATCAAATACGCCTGAATAACAATTTCCGGTTGCGCAACTCTAAAATTTTCAGCGATAAAACCTTCGATACGAAACTTCTGTTTCTAGTAAGTGCAAAATATTTAAATAACTCAAGTGCGTATTGTATGCAACCAGATGTACGCGCTTACACAATCCTTACGTATGCAACTTAATTTACACAATTTATTTACAAGCCTTCAACGACGGGTTTTATTTCTTTTATGCGTCGATTTAATCAAATACGCCACAATAATAATTTCCGGTTGCATAACCCTACAATTTTCAGCGATAAAAACTTCTGTTTTGGGTAAGTGCGAAAGTATTTCGTGCATTAATTTATCTCGCGATTACCAAGTCCGCATAATCCAGAAACCAATTTGACGTACGGGCGGAAGTCACACGCGAGCAAATCACAAAGTTGCCATTAAATTTAATCAATGAGGCGACGAGTTTATAAATTATCCACTCGCCGGAGCACTTAATTGCCAAATTCGAATTATCGTACGGCCCTGCTGTATTTTGGGGGTGGGGGAAAGGGGAGAGGAGGCTGCGTGTAGATTAGTTTTGGAAATTAATTGGCCAATATTGTTCGATTTTGTATTAACTTTTAAACTTTACGACCCGAACATTAATTGAATCAGAGTTTGATGATTTGTATTCGATTCGATTTTTGCACGTGAATGAAAATGTATGGATTTTATTCGTTTTACAGAAAAATTTCATTATTCGAAATGAATAAATTCTGATAAGATCATTTGTGCTGATAACTACAGTCTTCTTTCTCCAAGAAATTTTAACTTAAACTAAAGTTATGAATTTTCTAAAGATTAAAATTTAAGCCAAAATTAAGAAATAAAAAAAACTGCCAACAGAGACTTTTCCATCCATTTACTAATTAAAACAGTTTAGTTTTTCGAAAAAAAGTTAACACGGAAAAAGTTATGAATTTTCAAATTTATGATTAACATTTTAGCCAGAATTAAAAAATTGTAAAAAAATTGAAACCGTTACGCCGCTGCTTTACAAATGCTAAGAAAGACTTTTGCATCTGTTAACTAGCCAAAACAGTTTAGTTTTTCGAAAAAAATTTAACACGGAAAAAGTTATGAATTTTCAAATTTAAGATTAACATTTTAGCCAGAATTAAAAAAATGTAAAAAAAATGAAACCGTTACGCCACTGCTTTACGAATGCTAACAGATACTTTTGCATCTGTTTACTAACCAAAACAGTTTAGTTAAAAAAAAAAAGTTAACACGGAAAAAGTTATGAATTTTCAAATTGAAGATTAACATTTTCGCAAGAATTAAAAAATTCTAAAAAAATTGAAACCGTTACGCCACTGCTTTACAAATGCTAACAGTGATTTTTGCATCTGTTCACTAACTGAAACAGTTTAGTTTTTCGAAAAAAAGTTAACACGAAAAAAGTTATGAATTTTCAAATTTAAGATTATCATTTTAGCCAGAATTTAAAAAATGTAAAAAAATTTAAACCGTTACGGCACGCTTTACAAATGCTAACAGAGACTTTTGCATATATTTACTAACCAAAACAGTTTATTTTTTCAACAAAAAGTTAACACGGAAAAAGTTATGAATTTTCAAATTTAAGATTAACATTTTCGCCAGAATTAAAAAATTGTAAAAAAATTGAAACCGTTACGCCACTGCTTTACAAATGCTAACAGAGACTTTTGCATCTATCAACTAACCAAAACAGTTTAGTTTTTCGAAAAAAAGTCAACACGGAAAAAGTTATGAATTTTCAAATTTATGATTAACATTTTCGCCAGAATTAAAAAATTGTAAAAAAAATAAAACCGTTACGCCACTGCTTTACAAATGCTAGCAGAGACTTTTGCATTTATTTACTAACCAAAACAGTTTAGTTTTTCGAAAAAAGTTAACACGGAAAAAGTTATGAATTTCCAAATTTAAGATTAACATTTTAGCCAGAATTAAAAAAAATTGTAAAAAAATTGAAACCGTTATGCCACTGCTTTACAAATGCTGACAGAGACTTTTGCATCTATTTACTAACCAAAAATGTTTAGTTCTTCAACAAAAAATTAACACGGAAAAAGTTATGAATTTTCAAATTTAAAATTAACATTTTAGCAAGAATTAAAAAAATGTAAAAAAATTAAAACCGTTACGCCGCTGCTTTACAAATGCTGACAGAGACTTTTGCATCTGTTTACTAACCAAAACAGTTTAGTTTTTCGGAAAAAAGTTAACGCGGAAAAAGTTATAAATTTTCAAATTTAAGATTAACATTTTCGCGAGAATTAAAAAATTGTACAAAAAAATGAAACCGTTACGCCACTGCTTTACAAATGCTAACAGAGACTTTTGCATCTATTTACTAACCAAAACAGTTTAGTTTTTGGAAAAAAAGTCAACACGGAAAAAGTTATGAATTTTCAAATTTAAGCCAGAATTAAAAAATTGTAGAAAAAATGAAACCGTTACGCCACTGCTTTACAAATTCTAACAGATACTTTTGCATCTATTAACTAATCAAAACAGTTTAGTTTTTCGAAAAAAATTTAACACGGAAAAAGTTATGAATTTTCAAATTTAAGCCAGAATAAAAAAAATATAAAAAAATTGAAACCGTTACGGCACTGCTTTACAAATGCTGACAGAGACCTTTGCATCTATTTACTAACCAAAACAGTTTAGTTTTTCAAAAAAAAGTTAACACGGAAAAAGTTATGGATTTTCAAATTTAAGATTAACATTTTAGCCAGAATTAAAAAAATTGTAAAAAAATTGAAACTGTTACGCCACTGCTTTACAAATGCTGACAGAGACTTTTACATCTATTTGCTAACCAAAACAGTTTACTTTTTCGAAAAAAAGCTAACGCAGAAAAAGTTATGAATTTTCAAATTTAAGATTAACATTTTCGCAAGAATTAAAAAATTGTAAAGAAATTGAAACCGTTACGCCACTGCTTTACAAATGCTGACAGAGACTTTCGCATCTATTTACTAACCAAAACAGTTCAGTTTTTCAAGAAAAAGTTAACACGGAAAAAGTTATGAATTTTCAAATTTAAGATTACATTTTAGTCAGAATTAAAAAAATGTAAAAAAATTAAAGCCGTCACGCCAATGCTTTACAAATGCCAACAGAGACTTTTGCATCTGTTTACTAACTAAAACAGTTTCGTTTTTCAAAAAAAGTTAACACGGAAAAAGTTATGAATTTTCAAATTTAAGCCAGAATTAAAAAAATGTAAAAAAATTGAAACCGTTACGCCACTGCTTAACAAATGCTAACAGAGACTTCTGCATCTGTTTACTAACCAAAACAGTTTAGTTTTTCAAGAAAATGTTAACACGGAAAACGTTATGAATTTTCAAATTTAAGATTAACATTTTCGCAAGAATTAAAAAAATTGCAAAAAAAAGAAACCGTTACGCCACTGCTTTACAAATGCTGACAGAGAGTTCTGTATCTATTTACTAACCAAAAATGTTTAGTTTTTAGAAAAAAAGTTAACACGGAAAAAGTTATGAATTTTCAAATTTAAGATTAACATTTTAGCCAGAATTAAAAAAATTTAAAAAATTGAAACCGTTACGCCACTGCTTTACAAATGCTAACAGAGACTTTTGCATCTATTTACTGACTAAAACAGCTTAGTTTAAAAAAAAAAATCGACTATGAATTTTTTAAATTGTGCCTGCAGTAAGTGTTAAAACTTTATTCTCTCATTCTTGCAACACGCTCAATTTCCCGTTTCCCATGGATCAGAAAAACAAACCCTTAACTCACACCCCCGGCTTTTTGCTTGGTCTAAGTGGCGAGAAAAACGTCAGCGATTTATAAGATGGCCGCCGACACGGGAATAATCCGTCGCGACGCGTAAATAACGCCGACCGACGCTTCCAAAATTCAATATTAATAAACCGCATAAATCAAACCAAACATACACACATAAACACAAAGGGCATGCGAGAGGTTGGGGGGCGGGGGGCGATTTATCACCGACTTTCCGACACGTGTCCCGTCCCCCCATCCTCAATATAAACACGACCGAAATGTAAATAGACGCCCCCTTCATCCACCCAAATCCTGGCTGGCGGTGGATGGTGTTGGTAATTTTTTTCGGAAGGGGTTTCGGTGAATAATGGATTGCGCCGAGTTTACACGAAGTGTAAATCTACAAAGAAGTATGTGCACGCTGGAAATGGACGATATGTATTGCTACTCATAAAGCAAAAGTGTGTACATTATAAAAAAAAATAATCAAAATCAATTCGTGATATTCAACTAAAACAATTCCTATTTTTTACTGACGAAAACACATTTGCGCTGAAAGGCAGTGTAAATATGCAGAATACACGTGCGCGGGCTAGAGAAAATCCACACATTTTTCATCAAACTCGCACACAACGGCCTGAAACGTTGAATGTTTGCGTAACATAGGCAATCATACATGCACGCATAATTAATATCGTTAATTGTTTGAGCAACATAGGCAACCACACACACATACGCATTATGAATGTCGTTACCTGTTTGTGCAACATAGGCAACCTTATATACATGCATAATTATTTTGTTAATTGTTTGCACATTTCACATCCTCGCGTTCATGTTGCGAGTGTCGCCATTTTGTTTCTAGCATGGGAAGAATAATTTCTCTTCTGGTAGTCCAAAACTACGTTATTTGTGAGTTAATTTGGGAATTTCGGAAACTATTTCGCGAGTTATAACTTTTTAAAAAATCTTCTAATCGAGCGTTGCACATTTCACATCCTCGCATTCAAGTTTCGAGTGTCGCCATTTTGTTTCTAGCAAGGGAAGATTAATTTTTCTTGTGGTAGTTCAAAACTACATTATTTATGAGTTAATTTGGGAATTTTGGAAACTATTTCGCGAGTTATAACTTTTCTAAGAATTTTCTAATCGAGCAGCGTTGCACATTTCACATCCTCGCGTTCAAGTTGCGAGTGCCGCCATTTTGTTTCTAGTGAGGGAAGAATAATTTTTCTTCTAGTAGTTCAAAACTACATTATTTCTGAGTTAATTTGGGAATTTTGGAAACTACATCGCGAGTTATAACTTTTTTAAGAATTTTCTAATCGAGCGTTGCACATTTCACATCCTCGCATTCGTCGCCATTTTGTCTCTAGCAAGGAAAGAATAATTTTTCTTCTGGTAGTTCAAAACTACATTATTTATAAGTTAATTTGTGAATTTTTGAAACTATTTCGCGAGTTATAACTTTTTTAAGAATTTTCTAATCGAGCGTTGCACATTTCACAACCTCGCGTTCAAGTTTCGAGGGTCGCCATTTTGTTTCTAGTGAGGGAAGAATAATTTCTCTTCCAGTAGTTAAAAACTACATTATTTCTGAGTTAATTTGGAAATTTTGGAAACTATTTCGCGAGTTATAACTTTTTTAAGAATTTTCTAATCGAGCGTTGCACATTTCACATCCTCGCGTTCGTCGCCATTTTGTTTTTAGCAAGGGAAGAATAATTTTTCTTCTGGTAGTTCAAAAGTACATTATTTCTAAGTTAATTTGTGAATTTTGGAAACTATTTCGCGAGTTATAACTTTTTTAAGAATTTTCTAACCGAGCGTTGCATATTTCACGTCCTCGCGTTCAACTTTCGAGTGTCGCCATTTTGTTTCTAGCGAGGGAAGAATAATTTCTCTTGCAGTAGTTCAAAACTACATTATTTCCAAGTTAATTTGTCAATTTTGGAAACTATTTCGCGAGTTATAACTTTTCTAAGAATTTTCTAATCGAGCGTTGCACATTTCACGTCCTCGCGTTCAAGTTTCGAGTGTCGCCATTTTGTTTCTAGTGAGGGAAAAATAATTTCTCTTCTGGTAGTTCAAAACTACATTATTTCTAAGTTAATTTGGGGAGTTTGGAATTTATTTCACCAGTTATAACTTTTTTAAGAATTTTTTAATCGAGCGTTGCACATTTCACATCCTCGCGTTCAAGTTTCGAATGTCGCCATTTTGTTTCTAGTGAGGGAAGAATAATTTTTCTTCCAGTAGGTCAAAACTACATTATTTCTAAATGAATTAAGAACTTTTAGAAACATTTTCGCTAGTGATAATTTTTTTAGGAATTTTCTAATGGAGTAACACACACGTACATGCTTAATTAATATCGTTAATTGTTTGCGCAACGTAGACAACCATACATACACGCATAAATAATTTAGGTAATGGTTTGCACGACATAGGCAACCATATACACACGCAAAATTAATTTCGTTGATTTTTTGAATTTTTTCGACTTTTAGAAACCCAAAGTCTGCCAAAAATAATGCAAAAATTTGCAAGAGATAAACCATCAACAGACACACAAATCTTAACATGATGCATCGATAAAAAATGGTGATGTGGCCATCATGTTACTTTCTCCGACTTTATATTTACGTTTTCATGGGTTTATTTTCAATTTAAATCATATTTTAAATGTACATCGAGCGTTGCGTAAACTCGGATGAAACTGACGTTTAAAACGTCAAAATCATGAAAGATGGAAAAAATATACATCAAATTCAAAAACTCGGTTTACACACACACACACACACACACACAGACACAAAAAATTTTTTTCCAGAGATTGTTGAAATGGCATCTAGGGACTCCAAAACGGATATTTCCGTAAAAAAAAAAATTAAAAAAAAATCACGATCACAATACTTTCTCGTACTTCGTAACGGAGAAAGTAAAAAAGGGCGCACTTTATAATAATCTCATGAAGTGTTTTATTTAATTGATGTAATAGCATGTGTTTGGTATTTGTGTTCCGATAGCATTCTGTTCAAAAATAATGTAATCTATTTTCAAATATTTATGTTAAAGAATTATATTAAAAAAATAATGTAATCAATCCATTTTCGAATATTTATATTAATGCATATTAAATTGGTGAGAATTGTGCAATTGTATGTGTGTGTGTGTGTGTGCGTAGGGCAACGGCACGAAATGCGATTGTGATTTATGGTCGTGGCATATTTTTATGTACCGTTACATTTTCGCGTGCCAGTAATTTATATCGAGCTCGCGGGGCATAAATCAAATTTGCCGCCCGTTTTAACCGCAAGTCTTTGTCCCGCGCCAGGAGATTTATATATCGCGAATTTGTAACGAAAACGAAATCTGGATTTTATAAATATTTCATGCTACACTATCAATATATCATTAAAACTTGGGTAAATGATAAATGGTAACTTTCTCAAAATCAAGTTCGGAGTGCCGCCATTTTGTTTCCTGAAGGGATGCGTCAATTATTTTCAGGTGTATCGAAAATACACTATTTCTGAGCAGATTTGGAAATTTTGAAGCCAATTCCGCGAAAGATGATATTTTTACAATTTTTCCAATCGAGAGGTGCAAATTTCACTTTCTCAAAATCGAGTTCAGAGCGCTACCATTTTGTTTGCAGTGGGATTAAGTTAGGAAAATCTCCGGACCATCATTACATAATACATACAAGAATATGTATCTTTTTTTATATTTAGTAATATCAGCAAAGCCCGTTAGAACATTTTTGGCCAAAAAATCAATTCCAAACCATATTTCTGTAGATGTCTTATCGAAAAGTCCAGGTAAATCCAAGTCCAAAGCTACTATTATTACAATAGCATCACTGTTATTTGATTAATTATGAATTTTCTTCAATTTTCAGTAAATTAGAAGGGATTACTTGTAAATGCACAAATGGTGGATGCGCCGGACTCGTGTCTGAAATTTATAGCTAACTGTGTTATTTTCTTCTCATTTGCCGTGAATTGAAACGGTAATATGCATTTTATTGGATTTTCCTTATCGACAAGATTATTATTTCAAATCGAGCTAGTTTAATGCTCAAAGTTTACCTTCGTTAAATGCTGAATACTTGGCGTAATACGCGGAAAGTTTCGGATTAACCTCCGCCATTTAATAACGGCAATAAAGCGCCGTCGGTGAAGTCCACTGAAATATTCATGCGAGAGTCGTCCGCGTGGAAAAATTAAAAAAAAAAGAAAAATTATGGAAAAATGTATTACAACTTTATCCAATTAGCGGACGTGGGACGGGGTGGGGGGTACGGAGGGCAAACGGCGGCACACAGCTCTCTATCTGTATTATGCATGTATCATCAAAATATGCAAATTCTTCGCGGAAAAGTTGGCCGCGCAGCTGTGCGAAAGGGTGGGCTTAATGGAAAATCCGCGGGCGGATTTCAGCGAACGGAAACGTCCGGATTTCGACGGATTAAAGTAACAAATTCACATATAGAATTTTTTCCGGGAAGCGCGCCGCCGACGACGACGTCGACGGCGACGCGCTTTAATTTTCCCCCTTTTTTTTTCTCGCCGGATTCATACAATGCATATTGCCGCTCTTGTTTTCCGGTAAAGTAAATTCCATTGGAATATAGAGAAAAGGCATTAGAAAAATGATCAATAAGTCTAACATCAGATTTAGACTGAATTGTAGAAACAGTAAATATTCTAACTGTTCAAAGATGGTGAACTTTCATGGGTGTGAAGTTAGCAATAGGTCCAGCAATAGATTTTCGAAAAAAAGTTAACAATACCATTAGGGAAGGTCTAAATTATTAACACAAAAAGAATGAACCCTTAATTTTAACCCTTTATATTTTTTTACCCCTTTCAAAAAAGTTTTTTTTTTTAAGTTTGCAATCTGCCATAAATTAATAAAAATGCTTATTTTGATCACTAATGCAAGTACTTTAATAATCAAGAGTTAAAAAAACGCTACGGGCACTCCTTCAACAACAAAAAAAAATTCTCCGTATTTCCACAATGTTGATTTCTGTGACTTACCGCGAAATTATTTTTTTCTGGGTTGAAGGAGTACCCGCAACGTTTTTTTGACTTTTGATTATGAAAGTACCTTTATTAGTGATAAGAATACATTTTTTTATTTAGTTATGGCTGATTGCTAACTTTGCCAAAAATCGAGATCAATATCGCGAGGTATGGATTTCTGAGACTTACGGAGAAATTATTTTTTTCTGGTTTGAAGGAGTGCCCGTAACGTTTTTTTGACTTTTGATTATGAAAGTGCCTTTATTAGTGATAAGAATACGAATTTTTATTTAGTTATGGCTGATTGCAAACTTTGCCAAAAATGGAGAATAATATCGCGAGGTATGGATTTAAACTAAGCCATTCCTTCTGTCGAAACCTTTCACACCAGAGGTGTTGTAGGGTTGTGAGTTTCGCTAAATCAAAGCAATCGTGTAAAATACAAAGTAATTAGCGAATCAGTTGTATCGTTGAGTGTGGCTGATCCATTAGAGAGAATTAACAAGATCAAGTAGTCTCGTAGCACGAATGTAAATTGCTCGATTACGGTCCCAATTTATCGGCCACGACAATAATAATAATGACAAGTGGCGATCCGCGCACCAGAGTGCCGTGATCTGAGGAAAACGTCCCCCATTCGTATTCAGCAGGGCGCTCGTTCCTGCCCACCCACCCTTCCATCAACGGCATCAGTAATGTAATCCGGGCAAGAGTGTGAGCGCGTCGCCCGAAATCCGGGAAAGGCGATGGCCGGTTTCAGCCCGTCCTCGCTCTTATCAAACACCGACACCGACAATGGCACTGATGTAATCACGGCGGCAGCAGCAGCAGCAGGCCAGCAGGAAGTTGACCCGTCAGTCCCCGGCGTTAACAAGGTGTTTGCTCCATTGCCAACCCCCCCACCACCGCCCCGGATGTACACTGTATCAACAAAGCACGAGGTTGGCCTTTATTAACTCGGACACCCTCAGTCTGCCCTTTGTCGGGAATTATTACGTTACCGTTTGGACGTAATGAATTACTTCCATCGCCGCATAATTAACTATTTCTGTCTCTTCGTGTTGGCCAATTCACCGATTGACCGGAACGGTTAATCCGATAATGCGAATCGGGCACCACCGCACTACCCGTGCACATTGCTCAATTGTCGAACAAGTCATTTGATGTTACAATTTTTATCATTCGCAAATTACTTGAAAAATGTTTGCCTGAGAGAAAACAATAAAAAAAAATATAAAGCACGGACCAACCCACCACCCTTTATGTTAACTCCAGTTAGCCAACGAGCTAGTTAATAATAGTTGCGATGAGCTCATTTATGCATTGATGGTATGGTGGATGCGCCGGGAGCATAACATCCTTCCAGTCTCTGAAATCCATTTTTACTTTCGCTGTATCTCAAAAACTAATAGAGCAATTGATATGAAACTTTGAACATAAGTCTTATTTGATAATCCGAAGAAATGAAAAGCTTTTGGTAAAATTTCGTACACCGGAAGTGGGCGTTTACCTTAACCGTTTTTTGTTTTTTGCCAATATTTTCTTAAATATGAAAAATATTACAAAAACATTTAAACAAATATTGAAGACAATAAAGAAATTAGTTTATTTTGTTTGAAAACATTTTTCATAAAATCATTGTTATTCGATCGACTTTCAGGTGTTGATAATTTTCGAAAACGTTTGCCTTCGTGTGAAAATTATCGGCGGATGAAAAACAGCGATTAAAAAAATATGAAGGGCAAAGATAAAATTCCACAAAAATTAAATTTGATATCCTAAATATCCATCTTTCAAAATATCTTCGGCTTTTTGAAATCGATCGATTTTCAGGTGAGTTGAGAATTTTCAAAAATTTGCCATCGTGTGAAAATCGGCGGATGAAAGACAACGATTAAAAAAATATGAAGGGCAAAGATAAAATTCCACAAAAATTAAATTTGATATCCTAAATATCCATCTTTCAAAATATCTTCGGCTTTTTGAAATCGATCGACTTTCAGATGAGTTGAGAATTTTCAAAAATTTATGTGGTAAGTAAAACACGTGTGTTGAGAATTTTCACAAATTTTAATGTCGAAACACTGCGACATATGTTTAATAATGAATATTTTAAATAAAAAACAAAAACAAAAAATAACAAACTTAATTTTCCCTTCAAATAATAGTAAACCAGAAATTAATTATCATTCATTAACTTATATTGGCCCCCCTTCTGACGCAATAAAAAATGAATTAAAAACACACAATATTTCAGTAGCCTTTAGAACTAACAACACACTACATAAATTCATAAATAATGCCAAAGACAAAAATGTCAAAAATAAAAAATCGGGAGTCTACTTGTTAGAGTGTGGTGATTGCCCCATGGTGTATGTCGGACAAACAGGCCGCAGCTTTGAAGATCGAATTGCTGAACACCAAAAGAGCTTCATCAACCAAAAAACTACGTCAACATACGCCAACCATTTAATAGACAATAGCCATAGTTTCAACAACAATTTCAAAATTTTACACACGTGCGATAAAAGTCAAAAATTAAACCTATTAGAACAATTAGAAATTAATAAATATAATAAACGCGGTGTGCTACTTAATGATCAAACCGATGTAAATAATTCACCTTTGTTAAACCTATAAACTCTTATAAAATCTTTTATAACCGCTTAACTTGTAAATGTCTCCTAACCCGTTAAACACCCTCTAACTTCCCCACCCCCTAACAATATAGTATTTAAGTCGCAATTGTAACGTTGTATTACCATTTATCATCTGCCTGATGAAGCCACTGTGTGGCGAAACATATGTCGCAGTGTTTCGACATTAAAATTTGTGAAAATTCTCAACACACGTGTTTTACTTACCACATACATTATGGAATTTCACCAAGTAACAGCCTCATCAATCCAATATTTTCAAAAATTTGCCATCGTGTGAAAATCGGCGGATGAAAGACAACGATTAAAAAAATATAAAGGGTAAAGATAAAATTCCACAAAAACTAAATTGAATATCCTAAATATCCATCTTTCAAAATATCTTCGGCTTTCTAAAATCGATCGACTTTCAGGTGAGTTGAGAATTTTCAAAAATTTGCCATCGTGTGAAAATCGGCGGATGAAAGACAACGATTAAAAAAATATAAAGGGCAAAGATAAAATTCCACAAAAATTAAATTTAATATCCTAAATATCCATCTTTCAAAATATCTTCGGCTTTTTGAAATCGATCGACTTTCAGGTGAGTTAAGAATTTTCAAAAATTTGCCATCGTGTGAAAATCGGCGGATGAAAGACAACGATTAAAAAAAATATAAAGGACAAAGATAAAATTCCACAAAAATTAAATTGAATATCCTAAATATCCATCTTTCAAAATATCGTCGGCTTTTTGAAATCGATCGACTTTCAGGTGAGTTGAGAATTTTCAAAAATTTGCCATCGTGTAAAAATCGGCGGATGAAAGACAACGATTAAAAAAATATAAAGGGTAAAGATAAAATTCCACAAAAATTAAATTGAATCCCCAAAATATCCATCTTTCAAAATATTTGCGGCTTTTTGAAATCGATCGACTTTCAGGTGACTTGAGAATTTTCAAAAATTTGCCTTCGTGTAAAAATCGGCAGATGAAAGACAACGATTAAAAAAATATAAAGAGCAAAGATAAAATTCCACAAAAATTAAATTGAATATCCTAAATATCCATCTTTCAAAATATCATCGGCTTTTTGAAATCGATCGACTTTCAGGTGAGTTGAGAATTTTCAAAAATTTGCCATCGTGTGAAAATCGGCGGATGAAAGACAACGATTAAAAAAAATATAAAGGGCAAAGATAAAATTCCACAAAAATTAAATTGAATATCCTAAATATCCATCCTTCAAAATATCTTCGGCTTTTTGAAATCGATCGATTTTCAGGTGAGTTGAGAATTTTCAAAAATTTGCCTTCGTGTAAAAATCGGCGGATGAAAGACAACGATTAAACAAATATAAAGAGCAAAGATAAAATTCCACAAAAATTAAATTTAATATCCTAAATATCCATCTTTTAAAATATCTTCGGCTTTTTGAAATCGATCGACTTTCAGGTGAGTTGAGAATTTTCAAATATTTGCCATCGTGTGAAAATCGGCGGATGAAAGACAACGATTAAAAACATATAAAGGGCAAAGATAAAATTCCACAAAAATTAAATTTAATATCCTAAATATCCATCTTTCAAAATATCTTAGGCTTTTTAAAATCAATCGACTTTCAGGGGAGTTGAGAATTTTCAAAAATTTGCCATCGTGTGAAAATCGGCGGATGAAAGACAACGATTAAAAAAAATATAAAGGGCAAAGATAAAATTCCACAAAAATTAAATTGAATATCCTAAATATCCATCTTTCAAAATATCTTCAGCTTTTTGAAATCGATCGACTTTCAGGTGAGTTGAGAATTTTCAAAAATTTGCCATCGTGTGAAAATCGGCGGATGAAAGACAACGATTAAAAAAATATAAAGGGCAAAGATAAAGTTCCACAAAAAATAAATTTAATATCCTAAATATCCATCTTTCAAAATATCTTCGGCTTTTTGAAATCGATCGACTTTCAGGTGAGTTGAGAATTTTCAAAAATTTGCCATCGTGTGAAAATCGGCGGATGAAAGACAACGATTAAAAAAATATAAAGGGCAAAGATAAAATTCCACAAAAATTCAATTGAATATCCTAAATATCCATCTTTCAAAATATCTTCGGCTTTTTGAAATCGATCGACTTTCAGGTGAGTTGAGAATTTTCAAAAATTTGCCTTCGTGTGAAAATCGGCGGATGAAAGACAACGATTAAAAAAATATAAAGGGCAAAGATAAAATTCCACAAAAATTAAATTTAATACTTTAAATATCCATCTTTCAAAATATCTTCGGCTTTTTGAAATCGATCGACTTTCAGGTGAGTTGAGAATTTTCAAAAATTTGCCATCGTGTGAAAATCGGCGGATGAAAGACAACGATTAAAAAAATATAAAGGGCAAAGATAAAATTCCACAAAAATTAAATTTAATATCCTAAATATCCATCTTTCAAAATATCTTCGGTTTTTTGAAATCGATCGACTTTCAGGTGAGTTGAGAATTTTCAAAAATTTGCCATCGTGTGAAAATCGGCGGATGAAAGACAACGATTAAAAAAATATAAAGGGCAAAGATAAAATTCCACAAAAATTAAATTTAATATCCTAAATATCCATCCTTCAAAATATCTTCGGCTTTTTTAAATCGATCGACTTTCAGGTGAGTTGAGAATTTTCAAAAATTTGTCATCTTGTGAAAATCGGCGGATGAAAGACAACGATTAAAAAAATATAAAGAGCAAAGATAAAATTCCACAAAAATTAAATTTAATATCCTAAATATCCATCTTTCAAAATATCTTCGGCTTTTTGAAATCGATCGACTTTCAGGTGAGTTGAGAATTTTCAAAAATTTGCCTTTGTGTGAAAATCGGCGGATGAAAGACAACGATTAAAAAAATATAAAGGGCAAAGATAAAATTCCACAAAAATTAAATTTAATATCCTAAATATCCATCTTTCAAAATATCTTCGGCTTTTTGAAATCGATCGACTTTCAGGTGAGTTGAGAATTTTCAAAAATTTGCCATCGTGTAAAAATCGGCGGATGAAAGACAACGATTAAAAAAATATGAAGGGCAAAGATAAAATTCCACAAAAATTAAATTTGATATCCTAAATATCCATCTTTCAAAATATCTTCGGCTTTTTGAAATCGATCGATTTTCAGGTGAGTTGAGAATTTTCAAAAATTTGTCTTCGTGTGAAAATCGGCGGATGAAAGACAACGATTAAAAAAATATAAAGGGCAAAGATAAAATTCCACAAAAATTAAATTGAATGTCCTAAATATCCATCTTTCAAAATATCATCGGCTTTTTAAAATCGATCGACTTTCAGATGAGTTAGGAATTTTGAAAAATGTAAAAAGTGACCATAGAAAAAAAAAACAGTTTTATGACGATTTATGACGGTCCATCCCCATATTTTGCGTATGCATTACGTAATGATGGTCCGGAGATTTTCCTTGAAATATGTCGGCTTTATTACGACCCCCCCACTCCTCCCCATCCCGCGTCAAATTTATACCCTGGGGTTTTCTGCATGGGGAAACTTTATTGTGTCTCGCATGCTACAAACATATTACAATATTACGTTTCGGCTGAATGCATAAACGATCAGATTTTCATATATACATTTTTTTTTTTGGGTCACAACGTTCCTTCGTGCAAGGGACACATTGCATAATTGCTGGCGATATTAGAATAAGGGCGATGATTAATGACTGAACTGTGTGGTG
The DNA here is from genome assembly GCA_910593695.2 of Ocypus olens. NCBI lineage: Eukaryota > Metazoa > Arthropoda > Insecta > Coleoptera > Staphylinidae > Ocypus > Ocypus olens. The sequence continues at coordinate 59,211,063 of OU343052.1, forward strand.
GTTGTGGTGGTGGAATATCATCCCTTTTACTTGATACTTAATCGATATTTGTTGTAGCAGCAAACATCTGATATATCTATTTTCAAAATTCGCGGGCAAACAGAGAATAAGAAGCCGAAGAAAAAATCGGTAAGAAAAATACAAAAACAGTTGCTACAAGCTTGTAATTTACACAACTTATTCAAATTAATGCCTTTTTATGATGTTGACAAAATAAGACAATATTTCCACCACAAATTTGCCAAAATTCCACGCGAACGGAGATGTTGAACAAAAAAGTTGAGTATTTTTACAATCGCTTAAAAAAATATAAAAACAATTGCTGCAAGCTTGTAATTTCCACAATTTATTTAAAACTAATGCCTTTTTATGATATTGTTAAAATAAGACAATATTCCTACCACAAATTTGCAGAAATTCCACGTGAACGGAGATGTTAAACAAAAAAGTTGAGTATTTTTACAATCGTTTAAAAAAAATATAAAAACAATTGCTGCAAGCTTGTAATTTCCACAACTTATTTAAAATTAATTCCTTTTTATGATATTGTTAAAATAAGACAATATTTCCACCACAAATTTGCCAAAATTCCACGCGAACGGAGATGTTGAACAAAAAAGTTGAGTATTTTTACAATCGCTTAAAAAAATATAAAAACAATTGCTGCAAGCTTGTAATTTACACAACTTATTTAAAATTAATGCCTTTTTATGATATTGTTAAAATAAGACAATATTTCCACCACAAATTTGCCAAAATTCCACGCGAACGAAGATGTTGAACAAAAAAGTTGAGTATTTTTACAATCGCTTAAAAAAATATAAAAACAATTGCTGCAAGCTTGTAATTTACACAACTTATTTAAAATTAATGCCTTTTTACGATATTGAGAAAATAAGACAATATTCCCACCACAAATTTGCAGAAATTCCACGTGAACGGAGATGTTAAACAAAAAAGTTGAGTATTTTTACAATCGTTTAAAAAAAATATAAAAACAATTGCTGCAAGCTTGTAATTTCCACAACTTATTTAAAATTAATTCCTTTTTATGATATTGTTAAAATAAGACAATATTTCTACCACAAATTTGCAGAAATTCCACGCGAACGAAGATGGTAAACAAAAAAGTTGAGTATTTTTACAATCGCTTAAAAAAATATAAAAACAATTGCTACAGGCTTGTAATGTTCAGAACTTATTCAAAATTGATGGATTTTTATGGTATTGTGCAAATAGGACAACATTCCTTCGTAAAATTTTGCGGATGTCTCACGTATAAAAAATAAAAATAAAATGGTTAAGAAATTAGAATTTAAATGTTTAGATTTAATTATTTGTACTAGCTGGTAGTAAATTATAAAATTAGATTGCTAAATTGATAATCATACAGTCTTAAGTGATAAAAGATATCCTTCGAATGGGTAGGATTACTCATTTTTGATTACTCAAATGTTTTTTTGCAGTAGAAGTACAAACATCTTAATATCTCAAAAACGAAAGAAGATAGGTATAGGGAATGCCGGTATGGATCGATGCAGAATTAAATTCTGCGCCGGAATATGTAAAAATATACAGGGTGTTTCGTTTAAAAAAATCGAGATTTAAAGGTTTAAAGTTGAACAAATGCGGTGTAAAATTTTAAACATTCTGTATGTTATTATTCCAAAGATAAATTACCACTGAGTAGCTTTGGGTGTTGGCTTTTTACAGCCAGCATCACAACCCTTTGATTTTCTTTTGTTCGGAGATACGAATTTTTAAAGTGAGTCGTAAAAAAGCGATACATTTTTTTAAGAATTGTCAAATATCTCGAAAACGCTTACATTTTGAGGTTATGTTAGTTGATGATTTTTTCGCGTAATTTTACGCAGAATCCGAATTTGCAACAAAAAATATAGCATCGTGTTTGAAATAAGGAAGTTGGCGTTGACTTTCGGATCGAGATTTAAGGGTTTAAAGTTGGTATGAAATTTTATACATTCTGTATGTTATTATTCCAAAGATAAATTACCCCTGGGTACCTTTGGGTGTTGACTTTTTATCGCCAACATTACAACCCTTTGATTTTATTTTGTTGGGAGATACGTATTTTTAAAGTGAGTCGTGAAAAAGCGACACAAAGATTAAAAAAATTAAATTAAAGAAATGTCAAATATCTCGAAAACGCTTAAATTTTGAGGTTATGTTAGTTGATGATTTTTTCGCATAATTTTACGCAGAATCCGAATTTGTCACAAAAAATATAGCATCGTATTTGAAATAAGGAAGTTGGTGTTGACTTTCGGATCGAGATTTAAGGATTTAAAGTTGAGTAAATGTGGCATGAAATTTTATACATTCTGTATGTTATTATTCCGAAGATAAATCATCACTGAGTACCTTTGGGTGTCGGCTTTCTACAGCCAGCATCACAACCCTTCGATTTTCTTTTTTTCGGAGATACGAATTTTTAAAGTGAGCGATACATTTTTCAAGAAATGTCAAATATCTCGAAAACGCTTACATTTTGAGGTTATGTTAGTTGATGATTTTTTCGCGTAATTTTATGCAGAATCCGAATATGTAATCAAAAATATAGCATTGTGTTTAAAATAAGGAAGTTGGCGTTGACTTCCGGTGGAACCGGAAGTCGTATGATCTTGAAAGTATTTTCAGTGGAAAGAGCACACTCGATTACATGAATGCTGAATATCTCGTTATGATAAAATGATGGTGGGAGGTGGTAATTAGGTTGAGGGCGGGAAATGAAAGTATTTTCAATGAAATTATTACATAAATGATGAAAATTTCGTTACCACTGAGTACCTTTAGGTGTTGGCTTTTTATAGCCAGCATTACAACCCTTTCATTTTCTTTTTTTCGGAGATACGAATTTTTAAAGTGAGCGATACATTTTTAAGAAATGTCAAATATCTCGAAAATGCTTACATTTTGAGGTTATGTTAGTTGATGATTTTTACGCGTAATTTTACACAGAATCCGAATTTGTAACAAAAAATATAGCATCGTGTTTGAAATAAGGAAGTTGGCGTTGACTTCCGGTGGAACCGGAAGTCGTATGATCTTGAAAGTATTTTCAGTGGAAGGAGCACACTCGATTACATGAATGCTGAATATCTCGTTATGATAAAATGATGGTGGGAGGTGGTAATTAGGTGAAATGCGGGTGGAAAATGAGGGTGGGAAGTGAAAGTATTTTCAATGCAATTATTACATAAATGTTGAAAATCTTGTTACTGTAAAATGATGGTGGGAGGTGGTAAAGGCGTGAAATGCGGGCGGGAAGTGGTGGTCAGTAATGTGATACTTCCCAACTTTTAAAATTCACAGTTACACATTCTTTTTTTCAATCAACTTTGGGTTAGGCAATAAAACGTATCCATATAGAGTAAAGAGAAATATATTTTACTGCCCCGAAGCGGTTTTTACGACCCAAACTAAAAAGAGAAAAACAATTATTGTAACCATTCTCCTCCTATTTTCAACGTTTATTTTACATTTAATGTCCCATTTTTATGGCGGTCTCTATGCGCGCCTCGGGCTAATAATATTATAACTTTTATTGACTACGACCCTCGCGCGCTATTTCTTAAGGGCGAACACCGAGTCCGACCCTCGTCGTAAACTTGTTTTTCGGTGCCGCGGATGTTTTGCGGAGGCGCCGGACGTGAAATTTGCCCGGAAACGAGGGTTTGTTTAAACGGAAAATAAGCGGCCGGAAAATAAAAGAATCCACGCCCAGGCGCCTACGCGACCATTAATATCGAAATGTTAGTGTCGCAAAAGTATTTTTTTCTTTCTTCTATTTTATGTTACAAAAAAATGTTTTGCAATGGTTTTGCTATATTTTTACTTTCTCCTTACGAAGTACGAGAAATTATTGTGATCGAGTTTTTTTTTCAAAATTTTTTTTACGGAAATTTCCGTTTTGGGGTCCCTAGATGCCATTTCAACAATTTCTGGAAAAAAATGTTTTGTGTCTGTGTGTGTGTCTGTCTGTGTGCGCTGTATCTCAAAAACTAAAAGAACAATTGATATGAAACTTTGAACATACGTCTTATTTGATAATCCGAAGAACTGAAAAGCTTTTGGTAAAATTTCGTATACCGGAAGTGGGTGTTCACCTTAACTGTTTTTTGTTTTTTGCCAATATTTTCTTAAATATAAAAAATATCACAAAAACATTTAAACAAACATTAAAGACAACAAAGAAATGAAAAATCAGCGAAAAAAGTTGATTTTTTTTTGTATAAGTAAAAATTCCGTGTTATTTATAGTTGTGGTAATGGCTTGCTTAAAATTACAAAATACTTTACTTATTAATTAAAATCAGTTTACTGAATTAAAATTGACCAATTTTTTTGAGCGTTATAAATTTTTAAACAATAGCCTGGTGGTCATTTTAAGTTCTAAAGCTAATTTTGTTTTTCTGTACGGGAATTTTTAAATAAATTTAATTCAACCATAAACTACACCCTTTTAAAAATGTGTTTCGTTCATTTTTACATCCCCAACAAAATTTGCTACATTTTTTCCCGAATTTTCTTACCAGCACTGACTTTAAGCTTTCGTGTTTGCCTTGTACGCCTTCAATAACTAAATATCTCGATAGTTTATTCTCCTAATTACGCATCCGAACATTCTCGCCGAAAAGGACATTAATCAGCGGATTAATTAACAATTCTCGCGCTACAATTAATCAAATCGCGAGAGAGAGGAGCACCCACGCGCTAATTCCTCCGCATTCAACCCGAAACAGCTCCTTAATTAAGACGCATAAAATTCTGTTTGCCTACTCCCGATGTGGCCATTAATTACATGTATGAAGGGATGTTGATTAACTTTAACGCCTCCAACTGCATTTATCAAATTCGGCGGGCGGATAATGAAATGTTTCCTTCGCCGCGCCCGGCGCATTCACCATTTATCCGCGCGGATGTATTCATGCGTAAATATTGAAGTATGCCAGGCATAAATTAAACGTGGTTCGAGTGGACATCAGAAGATGTTTCGTAATGAGAATGTGTAACAATTTAACTTTTCTCGAATAGACAATTCTGTTAAAATCTATATAAACTTGCGTGTATAGAAATCGGCCCAGTCTAAACATTTTTTTGTTTTAGTAACTATCCATCAGGTTAAAAAAATATATGAGTTCTAGGGGTTTCGCGGGTTAGATACAAGAGCAAGAGGTCGGTTTGTTTACGTTTCGATTTCTTCGTCGCTACCCAGGACTCCTGATGATATTCTGCGCATAAATAGGTCTTGGAGGGATTAGGGAAGCGTGTCCACTCCAGGAAGCCTTAGATCTCCTCGGCAATGTACAAGCTTGGCGGGCTTTGTGCGCTTCCGCTACGATAATTATTACTTCGAGCTTCATTACTGCCATGTAACCCAACTTTGAACGTATTGTTTCATTAATAACGAAAAAAAAAAATGGTGATGTGGCCATCATGTTACTTTCTCCGACTTGATGGTATCATTTACATTTACGCTTTCATGGTTTATTTTCAATTGAAATCATATTTTAAATGTACATCGAGAGGATGACACTGACGTTTAAAACGTCAAAATTATGAAAGATGGAAAAATTATACTTCAAATTCAAAAGCTCGGTTTACTCAAAAACTAAAGAGATTTCGAAGAAAACTTATTCTTTAGAAGTTGTTCATTTTGGAAATCTCTACAATTATTGTTCACATAAATTTGCTGTAACTATTATCGTTTTATAATTATAAACCAAAAATTTTAAAAAAATAATAAATTTTTTTCTCGAATAAAAATGATTTTATGAAAAATGTTTTCAAGCTAAAGATGTTCACTTCTTTGTTGTCTTCATAGTTTGTTTAAATGTTTTTGTGATATTTTTCATATTTAAGAAAATATTGGCAAAAAACAAAAAACAGTTAAGGTAAACGCCCACTTCCGGTGTACGAAATTTTACCAAAAGCTTTTAAGTTCTTCAGATTATCAAATAAGATGGATGTTCAAAGTTTTATATCAATTGCTCTATTAGTTTTTGAGATACAGCGCACACAGACAGACGCACACACACACAGACACAATTTTTTTTTTCCAGAAATTGTTGAAATGGCATCTAGGGACTCCAAAACGGATATTTTAAAATTTTTGGAAAAAAAATCACGATAACAATACTTTCTCGTAAAGGAGAAAGTAAAAATGTAAAATACGACCATTCCATTGCCGTATGTTTATTTTTTATGTTCGCTCAAGTGGAAATAATCCGAATTTATCCTTGTATAATATTAAAATCCTTCATTCGTTAACAAGACAAGGGATGGAAGGCTCTCGGAGGGGGATTATGCAAATGGGAATGGCTAGGTGTGAATCAAAGCCACCCCAAGGCATAATTCGAATGTGAGGCGATTAAGTGCGAGAGGGGGGCGGGGGGAAGGGGGTCCCCTTTCTTATTTACAGGCGTTAGAGGAATTCCATTTTAGGGGGGGGGAGGCGTCATTAATGCTTGTAAATCCAGTTTAAAGTTAAGGCAGCGACGTGTAGTCTGTTTTTACAAATAAAAATAGTTGCAAGATGAAAATTGTTATATCTTATACAAAATTACAAAATGGAATAGCTCAATTCTTCATTATTTTAAGTTTATTTTTAAGAAATAAATCACTTGAAAAAGTTATGGTGGCTACGCCGGGCGAATTAACAGCCGGAAACTTATGAGCTTTAATTATTTATTTAAAAAAAGGAGAGGAGAAGGAAAGGAAGTTAATGTAATTTGTATTTTATTTTTATGCCAATAAAGGTCCTTTTTTTTTATTTATTTAAAATATATTTTCAAAAATTCATAACTCGACTGAAAATTGCCACACGTTCAAAAACCAAGATTGTTTTGAAAGATCGACGTCTTGTGAAGTGAACTGAATTTTTGTAAAATTTTGTCCCTGCGTTTTATATTAATTTTTAATTTTTTGCGCTTGATTGTTCGTTATTGAAAAAAATAAATTTTCAAAAATTCATAATTCGAATGAAAATTGCCGCACGTTTAAAAGCCAACATCATTTTGAAAGATCGACGTCTTGTGAAGTGAGCTGAATTTTTGTAGAATTTTGTCCCTGCGTTTTATAATATTTTTTAAATTTTTTGCGCTCGAGTGTAAAAAATACATTTTCAAAAATTAATAACTCGATTGAAAATTGCCGCACTTTCGAAAACCAAAATTCTTTTGAAAGATCGGCGTCTTGTGAAGTGTACTGAATTTTTGTAGAATTTTATGCCTACGTTTTATAATAATTTTTAATTTTTTGCGCTCGAGTGTAAAAAATACATTTTCAAAAATTCATAATTCGACTGAAAATTGCCGCACGTTCAAAAATTAAAATTACTTTAAAAGATCGACGTTTTGTGAAGTGAACTGAATTTTTGTAGGATTTTATTTCTGCGTTTTATAATAATTTTTAATTTTTTGCGCCCGAGTGCAAAAAATACAATATTAAAAATTCATAACTCGATTGAAAATTGTCGCACGTACAAAAACCAAAATTATTTTTAGAGATCGGCGTCTTGTGAAATGAACTGAATTTTTGTAGAATTTTATCCCTGCGTTTTATAATATTTTTTTATTTTTTTGGGCTCGAGTGCAAAAAATATACTTTCAAAAATTCATAACTCGACTGAAAATTGCCGCACGTTCAAAAACAAAAATTATTTTGAAAGATCGACGTCTTGTGAAGTGAACTGAATTTTTGTAAAATTTTGGGCCTGCGTTTTGTATTAATTTTTAATTTTTTGCGCTCGAGTGTTCGTCACTGAAAAAAATACATTTATAACTCGATTAAAAATTGCCGCACGTTCAAAAACAAAAATTATTTTGAAAGATCGACGTCTTGTGAAGTGAACTGAATTTTTGTAGAATTTTATCCCTGCGTTTTATAATAATTTTTAATTTTTTGCGCTCGAGTTAAAAAAAAAACATTTTCAAAAATTCATAACTCAATTTAAAATTGCTGCACGTTCGAAAACCAAAATTATTTTGGAAGACCGGCGTCTTCTGAAGTGAACTGAATTCTCGTAGAATTTTATTCCCGCGTTTTATGATAATTTTTAATTTTTTGCGCACTAGTGTTCGTCATTGAAAAAAAAAATACATTTTAATTCATAACTCGACTGAAAATTGTCGCACGTACAAAATCCAAAATTATTTTGAAAGACCGACGTCTTGTGAAGTGAACTGAATTTTTGTAGAATTTTGTCCCTGCTTTTTATATCAATTTTTAATTTTTTGCGCCCGATTGTTCGTTATTGAAAAAAATACATTTTCAAAAATTCATAACTCGACTGAAAATTTCCGCACGTTCAAAAACCAAAATTATTTTGAAAGATCGACGTCTTGTAAAGTGAACTGAATTTTTGTAGAATTTTATCCCTGCATTTTATAATATTTTTTTTAATTTTTTGCGCTTGAGTGCAAAAAATTCATTTTCAAAAATTCATAACTCGACTGAAAATTGCCGCACGTTCAAAAATCGAAATTATTTTGAAAGATCGACGTCTTGTGAAGTGAACTGAATTTTTGTAGAATTTTATTCCTGCGTTTGATATTATTTTTTTCATTCATTGAAAAAAATACATTTTCAAAAATTCATAACTCGACTGAAAATTGCCGCACGTTCAAAAATCGAAATTATTTTGAAAGATCGACGTCTTGTGAAGTGAACTGAATTTTTGTAGGATTTTATCTCTGCGTTTTATAATAATTTTTAATTTTTTTGCGTTCGAGTGCAAAAAATATATTTTCAAAAATTCATAACTCAACTGAAAATTGCCGCACGTTCAAAAACCAATTTTTTTTTGAAAGATCGACGTCTTGTGAAGTGAATTGAATTTTTGTAAAATTCTGTTCCCGCGTTTCATATTAATTTTTAATTTTTTGCAGCTTTAAAAAAAATACATTTTCAAAAATTCATAACTCGACTGAAAATTGCTGCCCATTCAAAAAACAAAATTATTTTGAAAGATCGACGTTTTGTGAAGTGATTTGAATTTTTGTAGAATTTTATCCCCGCGTTTTATATTAATTTTTAATTTTTTGCACATTGAAAAAAATACATTTTCAAAAATTCATAACTCGACTGAAAATTGCCGCACCTTTCAAAAATAAAAATTATTTTGAAATATTGATGTCTTGTGAAGTGAACTGAATTTTTGTAAAATTTTATTCTTGTGTTTCAAATTATTTATTGTGGTTCTGAAAATTCTAATTTTTCAAGTGAATAAAAAAAATATGAAAACAACTTTTGCAAACTTGAAACTTTCTAAATTTACTTAATAATTATTAAACTTTAGATTTTAGTAAAAATATCAAAACATTTCGTCACAAAATTTGGAAATAATCACATGAGAGCAGAATATGTTGTCATTATGAAAATTCTAATTTTTCAAGTGAATAAAAAATATGGAAACAATTGTCATATACTTGAAACTTTCTAAATTTACTTAATCACTATTTTACTTTAGAATTTAGTAAAAATATCAAAACATTTCGTCACAAAATTTGGAGATAATCACATGAGAGCAGAATGTGTTGCCATTATGAAAATTTTAATTTTTCAAGTGAATAAAAAATATGGAAACAATTGTCACACACTTCAAACTTTCTAAATTTACTTAATAATTATTATACTTTAAAATTCAGTAAAAATATCAAAACATTTCGTCACAAAATTTGGAGATAATTACATGAGAACAGAATATATTGCCATTATGAAAATTGCGATTTTTCAAGTGAATAAAAAATATAAAAACAATTGTCACATATTTTACAATTTAGTTTAAATATCAAAACATTATTATTATTAATATTTTAAGTTTATTTCTAAGAAATAAATCAATTTGAAAAAAATAATTTTGGGCGAATTCACAGTTGACTGGTTTTATTTATTTTATTGGACATCTTTGATAACACACATCAAAATAAAGATTATTATTATTATTCGTTTTCTTGGTTCATTCTCCGGGGAGGATTTTTGTACGCAGCCATCGCCAAGTGCATATATTATATAAAAAATATTGAAACATTTTTGGGTAGTTTATTATTACTTATTATTATCTGCTAGCTTTCAAGATAAATACACAGGGTGATAATAACAATAATAATCTCTTTTCCTTGTTTATTTATCTAAATTTTTTTCCCAGTATAATTTATATAACGCACTCCTTTCTTTTTGTTCGCGAAAAACCCTTAAATTTCCGGAGATAATTTCCCGTCTTAATTTTGACGATGCAGGAGCCGTTTCTCCTTTCTTGCGCGGAATATATTCGACCCGAGGGAAATATGGGAAGCGGAATTTTCGCTCCGGTGCTCGGCCTTGGGTAATTAACCCCGCTGATAAAATTGTTTGTCTCTTCTTTTTTTTTAACGATCGCCTCGTAAACTCCACGATGGAAGTGATCGCTGATAGACAGAGAGAGAAAGATAGCAAAAGAAAGAGAGAGAGAGAGAGAAGCAAATTCCATTATGAAGGGTAATTTCCATAAGAGATTATTAACCTTATGCCTTCATAAGAATAACAATATGTAATAGACACTAATGTTATTAAATATAAAAAACAGTTTACAAAGAAAACAGTTTTTAAAAACAATGTACTTCTAGAAAGACACTACATAAATAAATTTAAAAAAGAATAGCACACTTTTGGACTTATGGACTTAGACACTAATGTTACTAAATATGTATAAACAGTTTTTATACTTTTAATTAAATATTGCTTTGAAAATTTTCAAAAATTCATAACTCGACTAAAACTTGCTGCAAATTCAAAAACCAAGATTATTTTTAAAGATCGACGTCTTGTGAAGTGAACTGAATTTTTATAGAATTCTATTCCCGCGTTTCATATTAATTTTTAATTTTTTGCACCTTTAAAAATAACACAAAATGTTTACACTTTGTAGATGGGTACTTCATCTTATCTATAAAATTGGGCTTTGCACCGTTACGTTAATTATTTCAAAATATTAATAACTCACAGATATATGAGAGTACAAAACTACTTGTTTCTTGGCCCACTATGTATATTTTATAACGAAGAATAAAGATCATGTAGAAGTAGAATTTAAAATTCGCAACACATTTTGGGTGGATGCGCCGGGAGAAACAAATCATTGCCAATTTCTCGTCGACAAAATAAAATATTTATAAATAGATAGATAGATCAACATCTTTATTAATAGAACAATTACATTTATGGCTAGTTAATGTAGTCTTTCTGCCCTGTTTTGTGTCTGTCAGTGTTTAAAAATTTATAATTCTGAGCAATTAGTCTAACTTGTAACACCGATATTAACATACGTAACATTTAATTTATAATAAATAATAACTATCCCGACTAATTGCACACCTGTACGCCCACACTTAACAATCCATTAAGTATTAATAAATAAATCGATACGTTTCATTAGTTAACGTTGCATACAAATAAAACCGCTCGACAGATGCACTTATCATAAATATATAATGCAAAATTGAAAATATTGATTTTAAAATATTTGATACATTTTTTTTGCACAGAAAAAAAAATTACGTTACGATGATTTCATAATTGTTTTAATTAATTTACGAGTGCACGTATGAAATTAGTGATATAGTCCGGCTCTATAGATAATTGCGGCTCAAAATCGCCATGTTTGGTAATTTAATGTGTGAATTGAATTCATTACAAAATCGATAATTGCGGACGTATTTGTTGTGTGCATAATTAATATTGATTTATAGTTATGTAATTAACCGTTTGTTATTATAATGCAGAGCACTGAATAGAAAATTGTGCTATTCATTGAATTTCTAATTTTCAAACCAACGCCATCTTGTTTCCAGTAAAAATAATCAAGATTTTCTTTCAAGGTCATATAAATTTAAGGTTATTAAAAAAACTCAGAAAGTTTGAATTAATTTCAGATACTAATAAAGTTTCGACAGCACTTTTTTGTGGAAATGATTTTTTTTCGTCGAATTTTCAATTTCAAACCAACGCCATTTTGTTTCCAGTACAAATAATTAAGATTTTCTTTCAAGATCATAGAAATTGCAGGTTATTGCATAATCCTAGAAACTTTGAAGTATCAGCAGTGGCGACAATAGCAATTTTTTTGGGAAAATAATTTTTTACGTCAAATTTTCAATTTCACACCAACGCCATCTTGTTTACAGTACAAATAATTAAGATTTTCTTTGAAGATCATAGAAACTAAAGGTTATTGCATAATCCTAGAAACTTTGAAATATCAGCAGTGACGACAATAGCACTAATTTGTGAAAATAATTTTTTTTCGTCAAATTTTCAATTTCAAACCAACGCTATTTTGTTTTCAGTACAAATAATTGAGATTTTCTTTCAAGATCATAGAAATTGAAGGTTATTGCATAATCCTAGTAACTTTGAAATATCAGCAGTGGCGACAATAGCACTTTTTTGTGGAAATTATTTTTTCCGTCCAAGTTTTTACTTAAAACCAACGCCATCTTGTTTTCAGTAAAGATAATTAAGATTTTCTTTCAAGGTCATAGAAATTTAAGGTTACTACAAAAACGCAGAAAGTTTGAATTAAATTCAGATGCTAATAAAGTTTTGACAGCACTTTTTTTGTGGAAATTATTTTTTTCCGTCCAAGTTTTTACTTCAAACCAACGCCATCTTGTATCCAGTAAAAATAATTAGGATTTTATTTCAAGGTCATAGAAATTAAAGGTTATTGCAGAATTCTACAAAGTTTAAAATACATACAGTTTTGACAGCATTTTTTTGTTAAAAAAATTTTTCCATCCAATTTTTAATTTCAAAACAACACCATCTTGTTTCCAGTAAAGATAATTAAGATTTTCTTTCAAGATTATAGAAATTTAAGGTTACTATAAAAACCCAAAAAGTTTGAATTAATTTCAGATGCTAATAAAGTTTTGACAGCGCTTTTTTGTGGAAATTATTTTTTCCGTCCAAGTTTTTACTTCAAACCAACGCCATCTTGTATCCAGTAAAAATAATTAAGATTTTCTTTCAAGGTCATAGAAATTAAAGGTTATTGCAGAATTCTACAAAGTTTAAAATACATACAGTTTTGACAGCATTTTTTTGTTAAAAAATTTTGTCCATCCAATTTTTAATTTCAAAACAACACCATCTCGTTTCCAGTAAAGATAATTAAGATTTTCTTTCAGGATTATAGAAATTTAAGGTTACTTAAAAAACGCAGAAAGTTTGAATTAATTTCATATGCGAATAAAGTGTTGACAGCACTTTTTGTGGAAATTATTTTTTTCCGTCCAACTTTTTACTTCAAACCAACGCCATCTTGTTCCCAATAAAGATAATTAAGATTTTCTTTCAAGGTCATAGAAATTTAAGGTTACTAAAAAAACGCAGAAAGTTTGAATTAAATTCAGATGCTAATAAAGTTTTGACAGCACTTTTTTGTGGAAATAATTTTTTTCCGTCCAAGTTTTAACTTCAAACCAACGCCATCTTCTTTTCAGTACAAATAATTAAGATTCTCTTTCAACATTATAGAAATTTAAGGCTATTAAAAAAACGCAGAAAGTTTGAATTAAATTCAGATGCTAATAAAGTTTTGACAGAACTTTTTTGTGGAAATTATTTTTTTCCATCCAAGTTTTAACTTCAAAACAACGCCATCTTGTATTTAGTCAAGATAATTAAGATTTTCTTTCAAGATCACAGAAATTGAAGGTTATTCAAGAAACGAGAAGAGTTTGAAATAATTGCAGTTGGAAATAAAGTTTTGACACTTCTTTTGCGAAAATGCATTTTACCATCAAAGTACATTTGTGCAATAATTTCTTAGATCAAAGAAGCTGAGTAATTTTGCAAAAAATGTCTGAATCATCCTACAGGAGCTTAAAATGGATTGATCCGTTTTAATTTCAAATTTCGATGTAAATTAAAAAATAATTTTCGAATAATAAATTTCGAAATAAACTTTTATTCGTAAAATGTGAAAAGTAATTTAAACGGCGAAAATATTATTCTTTTTTGATTGGTGTCGTGTCTATCTGCGAATAAGCAATTTGAAAATAAGTAAATTCAATGTACTTTTTTAAATAATAACAATAACCTTCATTAAAGAAATATTATACTTTGAGATTAGTCCCTAATGACTAGGTAATAATTAATGTGCAAATTGGGTTGCATAATAATATTTATGATACTTTATTGGTGGTATTATGAGAATAGGCCCGGATGACTGGGTAATAATTAATGTGCAAATTGGGTTGCATAATAATGAGAATTATACTTTATTGGATGAATGTAATGCAGACGATGCATCTGCTACAAGTGAGGTTTTCTCGAGTTTAATTATACTTTATTGGTGTTATTATGTAAGTTTGCATAAGTCAGAGATAATTAAACCTAACGAATGCCGCCATATTCACCAAGAGATTTTTTTTTTTAATAAAAACATCAAGACGGCAGGAAAACAAATTATTAAAAATCACTGGTGACTGAACTTGAGTCAGAAAAATGTTGATGATGAAGCAAGGGGAAACTCTTATCGTCTTCACTAATTCCTTGTTGGTGTTTATGATTTGTTAACGGCGGCGGTAACGACCGTTAAACATCCCGCAGCCGGGGGAAGGGGCGGGCGATTTAATTAATTTTAACGACTCTGCAAATTAACATGCGCCCGAGACCATTTTTCGAGATAGCGCGGGGGCGGCAGTAACAATGATGTTAAAGAGGAAACGATCAAGCGGAAAACTTTTCGAATAGCATTAGGAGCCTCGTAACCGTTAAAGATAATGCTTTCTGCGTCGCGAGAATTTCCCCCGTTTAAATTAAACCTTTTTAACGGTCGGGAATTTATTGTCGCACCTATAAAAGTTCTTTCTCCGAGATTTAGTGCCTCGCAGTTTTCTTTCACGTCCGATTTTCCTATGAGAAACTGATCATGCTCGATTACACCTCATCCCATCAATAATGGGAATATGAAAATATTTTTTGCAGAATAACTTAAGCACTTTCTCGTGCGGTTTTTTCGAAAAGTACGGAAGGGGTGTTTTGAGATTTTTTCAGGAACGTGAAGTAGAAACAATTTTGAGTGTTTTTACAAATTTTCCAGTTTCTGGCAATTGTTTTTATATTTTTTTAAACACTGCAAATTGCGCGGTTACAAAATGACTTGAGCACTTTCTCGTGCGGTTATTTCGAAAAGTACGGAAGGGGTGTTTTGAGATTTTTTTGGGAACGTGAAGTAGAAACAGTTTTGAGTGTTTTTACAAATTTTCCAGTTTCTGGCAATTGTTTTTATATTTTTTTTAAACACTGCGAATTGCGCGGTTACAGAATGACTTGAGCACTTTCTCGTGCGATTATTTCGAAAAGTACGGAAGGGGTGTTTTGAGATTTTTTTGGGAACGTGAAGTAGAAACAGTTTTGAGTGTTTTTACAAATTTTCCAGTTTCTGGCAATTGTTTTTATATTTTTTTTAAACACTGCGAATTGCGCGGTTACAGAATGACTTGAGCACTTTCTCGTGCGATTATTTCGAAAAGTACGGAAGGGGTGTTTTGAGATTTTTTTGGGAACGTGAAGTAGAAACAGTTTTGAGTGTTTTTACAAATTTTCCAGTTTCCAGCAATTGTTTTTATATATTTTTTTTCAAACACTGCAAATTGCGCGGTTACGGAATAACTTTAGCATTTTCTCGTGCGATTATTTCGAAAAGTACGGAAGGGGTGTTTTGAGATTTTTTCAGGAACGTGAAGTAGAAACAGTTTTGAGTGTTTTTACAAATTTTCCAATTTCTGGCAATTGTTTTTATATTTTTTTTAAACACTGCGAATTGCGCGGTTACAGAATGACTTGAGCACTTTCTCGTGCGGTTATTTCGAAAAGTACGGAAGGGGTGTTTTGAGATTTTTTCAGGAACGTGAAGTAGAAACAGTTTTGAGTGTTTTTACAAATTTTCCAATTTCTGGCAATTGTTTTTATATTTTTTTTAAACACTGCGAATTGCGCGGTTACAGAATGACTTGAGCACTTTCTCGTGCGGTTATTTCGAAAAGTACGGAAGGGGTGTTTTGAGATTTTTTCAGGAACGTGAAGTAGAAACAGTTTTGAGTGTTTTTACAAATTTTCCAGTTTCTGGCAATTGTTTTTATATTTTTTTTAAACACTGCGAATTGCGCGGTTACAGAATGACTTGAGCACTTTCTCGTGCGGTTATTTCGAAAAGTACGGAAGGGGTGTTTTGAGATTTTTTCAGGAACGTGAAGTAGAAACAGTTTTGAGTGTTTTTACAAATTTTCCAATTTCTGGCAATTGTTTTTATATTTTTTTTAAACACTGCGAATTGCGCGGTTACAGAATGACTTGAGCACTTTCTCGTGCGGTTATTTCGAAAAGTACGGAAGGGATGTTTTGAGATTTTTTCAGGAACGTAAACTAGAAACAGTTTTGAGTGTTTTTACAAATTTTCCAGTTTCCAGCAATTGTTTTTATATATTTTTTTTCAAACACTGCAAATTGCGCGGTTACAGAATAACTTTAGCACTTTCTCGTGCGATTATTTCGAAAAGTAAGGAAGGGGTGTTTTGAGATTTTTTCAGGAACGTAAACTAGAAACAGTTTTAAGTGTTTTTACAAATTTTCCAGTTTCCAGCAATTGTTTTTATATATTTTTTTTCAAACACTCGGATTGCGCGGTTACAGAATGACTTGAGCACTTTCTCGTGCGATTATTTCGAAAAGTACGGAAGGGGTGTTTTGAGATTTTTTCAGGAACGTAAACTAGAAACAGTTTTACGTGTTTTTGCAAATTTTCCAGTTTCCAGCAATTGTTTTTATATTTTTATTTTATGATTTTACTAAGGTGTGTATACTGGTGGATGCGCCGGGCGCGCACATGTCTTTAATCTGATCGCAATAGATGTAAACATTTGAGTGTGATAAACTTTATCTTTTGTAATTACGATCCTCCGCAATGTCCGTGTTGTATATCTGGGAAAATTAGGGTGGGCGTAACACATAAATCCGGTTTTCCCTAATTGAGGTATAATAAGCGGGCGGCCAATAAAGGGCACTCCCCATGATTAACCTGTACACTAATCTGATAAGCGGGGTCAACTAATTGCTTAGAGATATTTATCCCGATTCATTAGACCAAAATTTCGTCCAATTATAACTTTTAAAATTTTAAACATTTTTGTATGTGTACGTGTTGTATACATTTCAGTCGCGTTAGATTGAAGTTGTATACATTAATATAACACTATGTAAAAGTGGAAACTATTACAGTCTAACACGATTAGAACTGACTGGTGAAGTTGCTGAAGTTGCTGAAATTTCCACGGCTGAATAATTAACGCGACGGAATCCGGGGGGTCCGCTCTCCTCCGATACCTCTTAATGTTTAATCGGAGCCTGAAAAATTCAGGCCGAAACTTGGGAACGGCTCCGAAAGTTGCCCGAAGACTAAACTGATTAAAGTTGCGCGCCGTTGCCACCGCCTAGAGGATGCAGCACGTTGATGATTAAATTATTATACTGGGGGCATTAAAGGGTCGCGTGCATAATTTAGGCGCCGAAGGATGTAATAGTTTTGGGAGCGTTGAGAGTTTTTTTTCCCTCTTCTCCTGAATGCGTTATAAATTCACAAAACGTCGTTTTCGGTCCCGAAGTTTTGATATTCAATGTAGTTTTTGTTTGAAATATCGGATCATCTCTCAATCGCAATATTATTCCGCCCGTGCTTCCCGCTAGGCGATATATACGAATGGTGTAGTTTGAGTTGCATAATTCTGCTGGGCAACTCGTCACACACATTATTCATTCGACTAAATGTAAAAGATAAATGTAAATCATGATATCTAACAGCAATACTGCCTGCGTGCTGCATTGCTTGTTTAAGAAATATATGCAATTAAAATTACATCATAAATGTGTACCAGTAATTCGGGTTGCCAAAGAGGCTGTTTACTTAAAGAATATATGCAACACAAACTACACTATAAGTGTATATCAAGTTGTCTAAGAAAATATGCAACTCAAACTACACCATAAATGTATATCGAGTCGTCTACCAGTAATTAGGGTTGCCAACCAGACCGTTTACTTTAAAAAAAATATGCAACTCAAACTACACCATAAGTGTATATCGGGTTGTCTACCAGGAACATTAATTGTCTACCACTAATTTATTGAAAGATCAATTGAATATAAAAAATATTTCTTATTTTTATTTTCCGTAAACATGATTCCGCAAAAATCCATTCCCTCTCTCGCTCCTGAAAGATCCGGCGTGTGCACCATAAATAATATT
Organism: Ocypus olens; assembly: GCA_910593695.2. Classification (NCBI taxonomy): domain Eukaryota; kingdom Metazoa; phylum Arthropoda; class Insecta; order Coleoptera; family Staphylinidae; genus Ocypus; species Ocypus olens. Next base: position 59,229,369 of record OU343052.1, read on the forward strand.
TACACTTCTTTAAACGTGATAAAGCGCGCGCCCCCATTCAGGCGCACCCCTCGCGGCTGTTGGGCTTTTATCAAGACATCTGGAGTAAAGCTCTCGGCAGTAAACGCTGATTTCTTTTCGATTTACAGGGAATCGCCGCCGTAATGAACCTGCCCCGTATCGCTTTTTTGCGCTTTCTTATTCATGCGCCCTTCTGGAGGGATGATCCCCTTTTTATACGTGTGCGCGCAGATAAGCGATTCGCCTCTTCAGAATTCCGCGGGGGATGCCAACCGGAATACACAATCGAACGTCGAACAATTATACGTGTTCTGAAGGAGATTTATATAGAGAGAGAAAATATTTAGTTCGTGGGATGACAATGGGATTTGGATTTCAATGGGGATGGAAAAATGGGGGGATGTTTAAGAAGATTTAAAAACGATTTGGAAATGTATGTTCCGGAGAGTGAAGAAATTTTATGATGAAAATATCTGCTCACATACAGGATTATTTAATATTATTGTTATGCAACCTAATTTGCACATTAATTATTATATGATTTTGTTATAATTATAACATAATATTTTAATTTCATTATTATTTAGAAATTAACTTTTGTTAATTAACGTTATTAAAATAATTTTAATTATATTGTCCTGTAATTGGTATTGTACTGTTGGGCAATAAAGAAATATTATTATTATTATTATTATTATTATTATTAATTAATTTCTTACTTAACCCGTGATGAAACACTTGGTTTTGTTTCACTGCTGAGAGACAAATAAAAGCAGTGAAACCAAACCAAGGGTTTTAATTGATCAAATTAATTATTATTGCCTATTCTCATAACACCTCCAATAAAGTATAATAGAAATTATTATGCAACCCAATTTGCACATAAATAATCATTCTCTCCTCTACTATTATTAGTTTCATACAAATAAATGTATGCAACCCAATTTTCACATTATTCGGTATTGTTCTATTCTTATCGGTTGGTTTTATACAAATAAATGTGTATCATACGGGAATGCGGGGGCAACACGAAAGAGCCCTTAACTCGAGCATCATCGGTTGAATAGACTAGAATGCTTACCTTGTAGCAGCAGCGTAACGATCAGGAAGAGCACGGATCCGCAGTTGAAGTTCGCCATTCTGCAACAAGAGGATTTCGCATTAGCCTCCCAGTCGGCGTACATGTGCGGGGGACATTTGGGCACAATTTACATAAAGCTTCCGGCCGTTCGGTCCCCCCCCCCATCCCCCCTCAGAAAGCAATAGCCGCCCTGGGATTTCAGGTGGGAAAATGTTGGATTTGTATTCGAACCGGACAAACGAACAAAAAAAGAAAATACTCCGCATTTCTATACGAATGTGGAAATTTTGGTTCGAAAAGGTTTATTTGCAGTTTATTCCAGCAAATAGGCTAATATTGAATTTCTGCCTGGAAACAACAAATTAAAAAAAAATGGTGATGTGGACATCATGTTACTTTCTCCGAGTTGATGGTATCATTTATGGTTTATTTTCAATTGAAATCATATTTTAAATGTACATCGAGCGTTGAATAAACTCGGATGAAACTGACGTTTAAAACGTCAAAATTATGAAAGATGGAAAAATTATACTTCAAATTCAAAAACTCAGTTTACTCAAAAACTAAAGGGATTTCGAAAAAAACTTATTCTTTATAAGTTGTTTATTTTAGCATTCTCTGCAATTATTATTAATATAAATTTGCTGTAACTATTATCGTTTCATAATTATAAACCAAAAATTAAAAATTTCTCGAATAAAAATAATTTTATGAAAAATATTTTCAAGCAAAAGATGTTCATTTCTTTGTTGTCTTCAATGTTTGTTTAAATGTTTTTGTGATATTTTTCATATTTAAGGAAATATTGGCAAAAAACAGTTAAGGTAAACACCCACTTCCGGTGTGGGAAATTTTACCAAAAGCTTTTCAATTCTTCAGATTATCAAATAAGACGGATTTTCAAAGTTTCATATCAATTTCTCTATTAGTTTTTGAGATAAAAAAAATAAGTATAATTTTTCCATCTTTCATAATTTTGACGTTTTAAACGTCAGTTTCATCCTCTTGATGTACATTTAAAATAAACCATAAAAGCGTAAATATAGACGTTACTATCAAATCGGAGGAAGTAACATGATGGCCACATCACTATTTTTCTTTTCTCTGCCATAACCGGTCGAGAAAAAGTTTTTAAGATCGAGGCAATTATCGCCGAATGAAAGTCTTGACGGTGGCAGGTGAAGGGGATGAAAGGAGTAATTGCGCTCGGGGAAGATTAAGCGCGGCGCATTCGAGAACAGAACGGGATATGAACGGAGGAAGATTGGGGGGCGGCCGGAGCCGGGGGGGTGAACTATATAATCTTATCAGGACGGCCCGACTACGTGCGCACAATAACAAACTCCCTGAAACTAGCTCTCCTCGTGTCGATTTTAATTAACGCTCAGCGGAATTAAAAAAAAAAGAGGGCTTAATCTCGAGGAGCGATCGAAGGCGAGATCGAGGGCGGAATTCGCGCAAAGGGCTATTTAAGAGGAAGGAGTTTATACGGCGAGGTTAAGGTCGAACGGTCAAATGAGAAAGCTAGCGCTTTGTCGAATTTTAACCCTTAGGTTTTTTTAGTTAATAAAATATATGAATTTTAAAGTCAAAATAAATAAAGTTCTATTGGCTTTTCTTATTTTGAGTTCTTAATTTATTTCTAGAAAGAAACGTATTGTTCGCGGAGTGATAAGCTCAGCAGTGTTCAGAAACGCTTTGATTGCTAAAGGCTTATTTTTTTCTTTCTTGCATCATGCAATTCCATTAAAGGAAGAAAGAAAAATGTAATTAAATCAAATTCACTCAAAATTACATGCTAATTATCTTCTTTGAAAAAATAGCAGTCGCTACCCGGCGAATCCACCATTTCTACGCACCGAACATATCCCAGCACAAACACGTAGAGTTCTAACGCTCCCGTCCCCAGGGCGCGAGAGAGGGTTGATTAATCGCACCCCCTTCACGCATATACAAACGCGGAATCGATTTTTTTTCCCTTTTCCGCACGTTTTTTCTTTTATTTTTTACGGATAAACATCTCGATCTTTTCCTATTACAAACGTGCATATTTTACGTCGACGCGCTTATCCATCCGAACGGGGTATTGGTCCGCCGGAAATCCGCGTAAATCACGTGCCCCGAAGTTAGAAAACGCTCGCCCTTTGTGTGCACCTGAAAAAGTTCTGCAAACGTAAATAAATACGCTCGGCAGACATGATTTAATAAGTCCGCTTTGAGATGGAATACTGAAAATTGTTTGTGAACGCTTTATACAATACAGCGGGAGTTATTGTGTTCGTAAAATACTTAAATATGGAAATTTTAAATGAGGGGTGAGGGGAGGGGGGCATTAAACGGGGCTGCACTCTCTTTCAGGGTAAATACGTTTTCGCGTAAATTTTAAATGTTATAATGCCGGGCTGAACCAGGCAGGCAAATACATGTGTTGTAAATGTACTTGTAAAAAAAATGTTTGTTTCTCTCTCTAAATATTGTATAACATTGTTCTAAAATTCCCTTTATTTAACTCTATGTTTCAATTTTTTTTTAATCATTTTTAAGTCCAAGTTAAAAAATTCGTAGCGCACGTGTTGAACGGATTATTCGTAAAAACAGTATTGATTCAGATTGTAGACACGTGTAGAAATGTAATTTATTTTTTTCAGCAATTCAACTTTACGTTTTGTATTTTTTACAAATTTTTTAAATCCGACGTTCGGAATTTTTTAATTTCGAGTTAAAAAATTCGTGGCGCACGTGTTGAACGGATTATTCGTAAAAACAGTATTGATTGAGATTGTGGACACGTGTGGAAATGTAATTTATTTTTTTCAGCAATTCAACTTTACGTTTTGTATTTTTTTACAATTTTTTTTTAAATCCGACTTTCGGAATTTTTTAAGTCCAAGTTAAAAAATTCGTAGCGCACGTGTTGAACGGATTATTCGTAAAAACAGCATTGATGCAGATTATAGACACGTGTGGAAGTGTAATTTATTTTTTTCGGCAATTCAACTTTACGTTTTGTATTTTTTTCAATTTTTTTAAATCCGACGTTCGGAATTTTTTAAGTACAAGTTAAAAAATTTGTAGCGCACGTGTTGTACGGAGTATTCGTAAAAACAGTATTGACTCGGGTTGTAGACACGTGTGGAAATGTAATTAATTTTTTTCGGCAATTCAACTTCACGTTTTGTATTTTTTACAATTTTTTTAAAATCCGACGTTCAGAATTTTTTCAATCCAAGTTCAAAAATTCGTAGCGCACGTGTTGTACGGATTTTTCGTAGAAACAATATTGATTTACATTGTAGACACGTGTGGAAATGTAATTTATTTTTTTCAGCAATTCAACTTTACGTTTTGTATTTTTTACAAATTTTTAAAATCCGACGTTCGGAATTTTTTAAGTACAAGTTAAAAAATTCGTAGCGCACGTGTTGAACGGATTATTCGTAGAAACAGTATTGATTCAGATTGCAGACACGTGTGGAAATGTAATTTATTTTTTTCGGGAATTTAACCTTACGTTTTGTATTTTTTACAATTTTTTTAAATCCGAAGTTAGGAATTTTTCAAGTCCAAGTTTAAAAATTCGTAGCGCACGCGTTAAACGGATTATTCGTAAAAGCAGTATTGATTCAGATTGTAGACACGTGTGGAAATGTAATTTATTTTTTTCGGCAATTCAACTTTACGTTTTGTATTTTTTACATTTTTTAAAATCAGACGTTCGGAATTTTTTAAGGATAAGTTCAAAAATTCGTAGCGCACGTGTTGAACGGATTATTCGTAAAAACAGTATTGATTCGGATTGTAGACACGTGTGGAAATGTAATTTATTTTTTACAGCAATTCAACTTCACGTTTTGTATTTTTTACAATTTTTTTAAATCCGATGTTCGGAATTTTTTAAGTACAAGTTCAAAAATTCGTAGCGCACGTGTTGAACGGATTATTCGCCAAAACAGTATTGATTCAGATTATAGACACGTGTGGAAATGTAATTTATTTTTTACAGCAATTCAACTTCACGTTTTGTATTTTTTGCAATTTTTTGAAATCCGACGTTCGAAATTTATTAAGTCCGAGTTCAAAAATTCGTAGCGTACTTGTTAAACGGATTATTCGTAAAAACAGTATTGATTCGGGATGTAGACACGTGTGGAAATGTAATTTATTTCTTTCCGCAATTCAACTTTACATTTTGTATTGTTTACAATTTTTTTAAATCCGACGTTCGGAATTTTTTACGTCCAAGTTTAAAAATTTGTAGCGCACGTGTTGAACGGATTATTCGTAAAAACAGTATTGATTCAGATTGTAGACACGTGTGGAAATGTAATTTATTTTTTTCGGGAATTCAACTTTACGTTTTGTATTTTTTTACAAATTTTTAAAATCCGACGTTCGGAATTTTTTAAGTACAAGTTCAAAAATTCGTAGCGCACGTGTTGAACGGATTATTCGCCAAAACAGTATTGATTCAGATTATAGACACGTGTGGAAATGTAATTTATTTTTTACAGCAATTCAACTTCACGTTTTGTATTTTTTGCAATTTTTTGAAATCCGACGTTCGAAATTTATTAAGTCCGAGTTCAAAAATTCGTAGCGTACTTGTTAAACGGATTATTCGTAAAAACAGTATTGATTCGGGATGTAGACACGTGTGGAAATGTAATTTATTTCTTTCCGCAATTCAACTTTACATTTTGTATTGTTTACAATTTTTTTAAATCCGACGTTCGGAATTTTTTACGTCCAAGTTTAAAAATTCGTAGCGCACGTGTTGAACGGATTATTCGTAAAAACAGTATTGATTGAGATTGTGGACACGTGTGGAAATGTAATTTATTTTTTTCGGGAATTCAACTTTACGTTTTGTATTTTTTACAATTTTTTTTAAAATCCGACGTTCGGAATTTTTTAAGTACAAGTTAAAAAATTCGTAGCGCATGCGTTGAACGGATTATTCGTGAAAACAGTATTGATTCAGATTGAAGACACGTGTGGAAATGTAATTATTTTTTTTCGGGAATTCAACTTTACGTTTTGTATTTTTTACAATTTTTTTAAATCCGACGTTCGGAATTTTTTAAGTACAAGTTAAAAAATTTGTAGCGCACGTGTTGTACGGAGTATTCGTAAAAACAGTATTGATTCGGGTTGTAGACACGTGTGGAAATGTAATTAATTTTTTTCGGGAATTCAACTTCACGTTTTGTATTTTTTACAATTTTTTTAAAATCCGACGTTCAGAATTTTTTCAATCCAAGTTCAAAAATTTGTAGCGCACGTGTTGAACGGATTTTTCGTAGAAATAATATTGATTCACATTGTAGACACGTGTGGAAATGTAATTTATTTTTTTCAGCAATTCAACTTTACGTTTTGTATTTTTTACAATTTTTTTAAATCCGACGTTCGGAATTTTTTAAGTACAAGTTAAAAAATTCGTAGCGCATGCGTTGAACGGATTATTCGTGAAAACAGTATTGATTCAGATAGAAGACACGTGTGGAAATGTAATTAATTTTTTTCGGGAATTCAACTTTACGTTTTGTATTTTTTACAATTTTTTTAAATCCGACGTTCGGAATTTTTTACGTCCAAGTTTAAAAATTTGTAGCGCACGTGTTGAACGGATTATTCGTAAAAACAGTATTGATTCAGATTGTAGACACGTGTGGAAATGTAATTTATTTTTTTCGGCAATTCAACTTTACGTTTTGTATTTTTTACAATTTTTTTAAATCCGACGTTCGGAATTTTTTACGTCCGAGTTAAAAAATTCGTGGCGCACGTGTTGAACGGATTATTCGTAAAAACAGTATTGATTCAGATTGTGGACACGTGTGGAAATGTAATTTATTTTTTTCAGCAATTCAACTTTGCGTTTGGTATTTATTACAATTTTTTTAAATCTGACAAATTTTTTAAGTCCAAGTTCAAAAATTCGTAGCGCACGTGTTGAACGGATTATTCGTAAAAACGGTATTGATTCCGATTGTAGACACGACTGGAAATGTAATTTATTTTTTTCGGCAATTCAACTTTATGTTATGTATTTTTTACAATTTTTGAAATCCGACGTTCGGAATTTTTCATGTACAAGTTAAAAAATTCATAGCACACGCGTTGAACAGATTATTCGTAAAAACAGTATTGATTCAGATTGCAGACACGTGTGGAAGTGTGATTTATTTTTTTCGGCAATTTAACTTTACGTTTTGTATTTTTTACAATTTTTTAAAATCCGACGTTGGGAATTTTTTAACTCAAAGTTTAAAAATTCGTAGCGCACGTGTTGAACGGATTATTCGTAAAAACAGTATTGATTCAGATTGTGGACACGTGTGGAAATGTAATTTATTTTTTTCGGCAATTCAACTTCACGTTTTGTATTTTTTACAATTTTTTTAAATCCGACGTTCGGATTGAAAGTTTTTTGATGGGATGATTTTAATGGCAAAATGAAAAGAAAGCTTAACATGCCATAAATAATGGGAAAGATCGACAATGCTGAATTTTTGAATTTTTTTTAGCAGCGTAAAACCATTTGCGATTCTTTTTCAACAAATGTTTCAGGGAGTAAACGTTGCAAATAATTCGGGTAGATTTTTTTTGCGTGGGTGTGTGTCTGCAGGGGGATAAGGTAGACCCAATAGCTTTCTCGGAATGAATAATGTAAGACATTCAAATAGACTACTAATACCCAATTCAGTGATCCGATCCATCACTCGGATCCGACTTCGCCTCGGTGGAAACCGGTTGCCTCTTATCACCGCATCGATTCGGCTGGGGGTGGAGGGTGGAGGGATGGAGGGTGGTTTTCCGTCAAAGAACCGCTCTCGGGGGTTGGAATAGAGGTTATGATGATGACGGGGGGGCAAACAAGCCGTAAACGAGGGATTCGTTAATTACGATCATCTTGATGAATAACGTCGTTGTTGTAATTGTAATTTATCGTTGTTATGTTGGCAACCTTTGTGGGTTTTCGACCAGCGATTGATAGTCCGGACAATGGGTCACTTGTTGATGTTACTTTGAAGAATTAGAGGGAGGCTGAGGTGGGCGATATAAAATAAATAACGGCAATGTATTGAATCGCAAGAATGTTTTCTCTGTTCGTATAAATATTCCTTTATTCGAGCTCATATTGTTATTTTTAATATGTTTACTTTAATCCTTGGCGAACGAATGCCGCCATATTCGTGATATTATAAATTAAGTGCCTGGCGCGTCCACCAAAATGTCAATTTATACATGAGCTCATTTTAGTTATCTGTAAAACGATTATTGCGACTTTTATAAACAATTTTACGTTCCCGGCGCATTCACCATGATATCAATTCATTATTGAGCTCATTTTAGTTGCATGTGAAGCGATGAATGCAACTATTACGAACTAGCAGTAAAGATTAATCATAAACCTGCGGGTTAATTACATTAATACAACTTTTCTTTGTCCGCTGAAAATCCCGCAATACATTTCCTTCCCTCGTGTTATTTTCTGCTTTCCATGTAATTGCGTAAACATTTCCCTATTCCAGCGTGTATTATTTTATGCAAAAATAAAATCTGAACTTTATTCTACATATTTACATACGGACCTTATGTTTATGCTGTACAAACGTAACTCGCGAGAATAATGGAATAACGAACGTTTTATTTAATATTTAAAAAATGGATCAAAGTAAATGAACTCTCCCCGGGGCGAATCTCAATTCTGAAAGCTAAGTGAAATATAAATAGTTGTTATCTGGCTCCGGGTCGTCCTCGAGGGGTTGATTAATTAAAATTAAGTAGAAGGCTCCGGAGCCTTACACATTCCGCCAGTTAAACTACAATATGGCCCCGATTACTCCGAGAGCCCTCCCCCAGGTAATGTTCCGATTTTGTTCCCCCCTTGTTCCCCCCTCGGTAGCTCTCGCAGTGGGGGTGATTAATATTTATGCCCTGGTAATTTTCGATTGTGCCGCCAGGGGTTGATTATTCCGTCGCCCTCCTTTTTTCTTTCCACCTGATCATTATTTCGGCTACGGGGATGGAATAATAATAATTCCCCGCCGTAATGTTCATTTATAAAAAAAATGGTGATGTGGCCATTATGTTACTTTCTCCGACTTGATATTTACGCTTTCATGGTTTATTTTCAATTTAAATCATATTTTAAATGTACATCGAGCGTTTTGTAAACTCGGATGAAACTGACGTTTAAAACGTCAAAATTATGAAACATGGAAAAATTATACCTCAAATTAAAAAACTCAGTTTACTCAAAAACTAAAGGGATTTCGAAAAAAACTTATTCTTTATAAGTTGTTCATTTTGGCATTCTCTACAATTATTATTCACATAAATTTGCTGTAACTATTATAGTTTTATAATTATAAACCAAAAATTAAAAAAAAAAATAATAAATTTTTTTCTCGAATAAAACTGATTTTATGAAAAATGTTTTCAAGCAAAAGATGTTCAATTCTTTGTTGTCTTTAATGTTTGTTTAAATGTTTTTGTGATATTTTTCATATTTAAGAAAATATTGGCAAAAAACAAAAAACAGTTAAGGTAAACACCCACTTCCGGTGTACGAAATTTTACCAAAAACTTTTCAGTTCTTCAGATTATCAAATAAGACCTATGTTCAAAATTTCATATCAATTGCTTTTTTAGTTTTGGAGATACAGCGCGCACAGACAGACATAATTCTGACGTTTAAAACGTCACTTTCATCCGAGTCTACAAAACGCCAGATGTACATTTAAAATATGATTTAAATAGAAAATAAACCATGAAAGCGTAAATATAAATGATACCATCAACTCGGAGAAAGTAACATGATGGCCACATCAGCATTTTTAACTTTTTCAATAGCTACACGAAGTATAATTCTACCAAAATAAAAGTTCAAGATTTCAGACTAGTCTCACTTTATCACTATTTTTAACCCTTTCACGACGGAAGACGGACGTATCCGCAATAATAAATTTTACCTCAAAACCTCGAGACGGATATTTACGCGCTGCTCGTTTGTGCATCAAATCAAAAACGAACGTATTCAACTTAGAGTTTACGTTAAAAATATATCCTTTATCATGTTTATCAAAACATTTTTATTCAGTTTAAGGTAGCGCAGTGTTTAATTCCGAGCTCCCTCTCAAGGATTAATTTGCAATTAAATAATTATTTGTTTTATTCAGAAATAATGATTTATGGTTAAATCGTTTTTAAGTCGGATTGTGGTGAATATCGTGGATTTCGAGGGATAACGATCGCTGCTGAAATTATGGTCGGCTCGTGTAAACTCCGCGCGCTTTTGATAAAAGGCGACCTCGTGATGATAAAATCGACATCGGTTTCCACTTTGTAAATGGGAAATTATTTCCCGTCGGGCTCTACTTCGCACCGTGCTTTTGTGCTCGCGTATTCAATAAAGATAGCTTTTTTAAAACTGTAGAAAAGGGGCATTGAGGAATAAAAAAAATGTTTTAAGTTATAGATTTTTTAAAATGATTTATAAATAGCAAAGGGGTGTTTTCAGATTTTTATTGCGGCGTAAAGTAAAATCAATTTTGCGTAAATTTAGAAAGCTCTAAGTTAGTAGCAATTGTTTTTGTATTTTTTTCACCGCGAGAGGAAATTTTTGCAGCGTCAGAATTACTAAAAGTTGTCTTCCCGAGCGATTATCTCAAAATCTAGCAAAGGGATGTTTACAGATTTTTAATCCAGCGTAAAGTAGAATCCATTTTGCGTAAATTTAGCAAGCTTTAAGTTAGTAGCAATTGTTTTTGTATTTTTTTTTTACCGCGAGAGGAATTTTTGCAGCGTCAGAATTACTAAAAGTTGTCTTCCCGAGCGATTATCTCAAAATCTAGCAAAGGGATGTTTACAGATTTTTAATCCAGCGTAAAGTAGAATCCATTTTGCGTAAATTTAGCAAGCTTTAAGTTAGTAGCAATTGTTTTTGTATTTTTTTTTTACCGCGAGAGGAATTTTTGCAGCGTCAGAATTACTAAAAGTTGTCTTCCCGAGCGATTATCTCAAAATCTAGCAAAGGGATGTTTACAGATTTTTATTCCAGCGTAAAGTAGAATCTATTTTGCGTAAATTTAGCAAGCTTTAAGTTTGTAGCAATTGTTTTTATATTTTTTTTCACCGCGAGAGGAAATTTTTGCAGCGTCACAATTACTAAAAGTTGTATTCCCGAGCGATTATCTCAAAATCTAGCAAAGGGGTGTTTACAGATTTTTATTCCAGCGTGAATTAGAATCCATTTTGCGTAAATTTAGCAAGCTTTAAGTTAGTAGCAATTGTTTTTATATTTTTTTTTCACCGCGAGAAGAATTTTTGCAACGTCAGAATTACTAAAAGTTGTATTCCCGAGCGATTATCTCAAAATCTAGCAAAGGGGTGTTTACAGATTTTTATTTCAGCGTAAAGTAGAATCCATTTTGCGTAAATTTAGCAAGCTTCAAGTTCATAGCAATTGTTTTTGTATTTTTTTCACCGCGAGAGGAAATTTTCGCAGCGCCAGAATTACTTAAAGTTGTATTCCCGAGCGAATATCTCAAAATCTAGCAAAGGGGTGTTTTCAGATTTTTACACCAACGGAAAGTAGAATCAATTTTGCGTAAATTTAACAAGCTTTAAGTTAGTAGCAATTGTTTTTGTATTTTTTTTTCATTGATAGGGGAAATGGACAGCTTCTGAATTACAAGTTCTGTTCTGGACTAATATTTCGGAATCTGGAGAAGAGCCATTTTTAGGTTTTTATTGTAAGGTAAAGTAGAGTCGATTTTGAGTAAATTTGGAAAGCTTAAGACCGATGAGAAGTTAGCGATGAATTTCCAGCCATAGATTCCCCGGCGCATCCACCAATGAATTTTCAAATTTATTTTTGCAGTGTCTTTCTGAAATACAAACTGTTAAAAAGCCGTGAAAATTAATTTAAATATTTTTTTCATATTAAACAGAAGTCCGTGGCCATTTGTCAAGCTCGAAGACCTAAGTGATATATCTGGTATCAAAAACCGGGAACAAAGTAAAGCACTCCGACTTTTCCAGGAGACAGAAGGGAAAACAAACCGCCGACATAGTTCATACGTCCCGCGACGACTTATCCCCCCTTCCTCCTCCCCCCAGGCCGTCCACCAGGGAACGAAAACAAATGAGGCAATTTCCGGCGACGTTTCTATTCCTCGCCTGTCGAATCCGATGTGTCATTATCAGGTCCTACCCCTCATCTCGCATAATATCAATATCGAAAATTTCAATTCCAACACGGACCCGATTAAAATATATATATAATATCAATATTGAAATTGAAATTGAAAATTTCCCGCCCCTGATTAAAATCTCTCGAAGCAAATATTGCGGTTTCGAAAATGAAAAGAATTTTTTTTTTAATATATATAATGGGATTAATTGAATGTTGCCGGCACAAAGAGTCCATTCAGGATGTTATTGGTTTCGATGTGTTTTTTTTTCGGTAAAGGAAGATTAATTAAATTTTATGGGGAAAATTCTTTTAGATTTTTTCTTTTTTTGGGAGTTGGGGGTGTAATTGAATTTGGTGACAGAGTTGCGCGGAGGGTGGTTAATTAAATTTTTGTATACACGCGAAATTCAAAGCGGTTAAATTTCCAATGATATAAACGGAATGTTGTTTATTCGGAAAATTTTACTTCACATCAAACATTTAATTAAAAAAAAAAAAAATTATCAAATTATTTTTTTTTTAAATTAAATATTTGTTCTGGAGTATAAATTCGAATACATTTTTTTAAGTTAGTCAGCGTGAATTCTTAAATCACGATTTTAAGTAATTTCCGTCGATTCTTTAATAAATTTAAAATTTAGAAATGCAACGCAATCAGTGCATCTTATATGCAATTTGGCGTCGGAATTGCTGCAAGATGAAGGTTCCGGATCTTCCCCAATAAATACTAGGGAATTGTTACAAGGTGCTTTACCCGGAGACTTTATTAAGGCCAAGAGCGACATACGAGGGCCTAGATTGCAGACGGAGGGTTGGCGGCCCTTCTCTCTCCCTTCTTCGCACGGCCCACCCCCGCAGAAACGTGCATATGAAATATGTAACGGGCTTTATTTATACCGGCAGGGCACGGGCGCAACATCCCTTCTTAATAATTCAGGAACGGAAAATATATTCGGAGAGGAATATTTACGGAAATGTGACGAAAATCGATGATTACATTGAAAATAGGACCGAAAGATCAATAGCCTATTTGGGCATTATAATGTTCTTTGATGAAAAATTGATTACTCATAAAGTGATTCTGAAATTTTGGAGCTAATTTGATGGGAGTTGAATTTTTTACAATTTTTCCAATAATCGAGTGCAAATTTAATTTTCTTAAAATCAAGTTTTGAGTGTTGCAATTTTATTCCCTGAAGTGATGGACCGATTGTTTACATCAAATGTCAAAAATGGATTATTTCTGAAGTGATTTTGAAATTTTCGAGCTGATTTAACGGGAATTGAATTTTTTACAATTTTTCTAATAGTCGAGTGCAAATTTAATTTTCTTAAAATCAAGTTTTGAGTGTTGCAATTTTATTCCCTAAAGTGATGGACCAATTGTTTACATCAAATGTCAAAAATGGATTATTTCTGAAGTGATTCTGAAATTTTGAAGCTTATTTGACGGGAATTGAATTTTTTACAATTTTTCTAAGAGTCGAGTGCAAATTTAATTTTCTTAAAATCAAGTTTTGAGTGTTGCAATTTTATTCCCTGAAGTGATGGACCGATTGTTTACATCAAATGTCAAAAATGGATTATTTCTGAAGTGATTTTGAAATTTTCGAGCTGATTTAACGGGAATTGAATTTTTTACAATTTTTCTAATAGTCGAGTGCAAATTTAATTTTCTTAAAATCAAGTTTTGAGTGTTGCAATTTTATTCCCTGAAGTGATGGACCGATTGTTTACATCAAATGTCAAAAATGGATTATTTCTGAAGTGATTTTGAAATTTTCGAGCTGATTTAACGGGAATTGAATTTTTTACAATTTTTCGAATAGTCGAGTGCAAATTTAATTTTCTTAAAATCAAGTTTTGAGTGTTGCAATTTTATTCCCCAAAGTGATGGACCAATTGTTTACATCAAATGTCAAAAATGGATTATTTCTGAAGTGATTCTGAAATTTTGAAGCTTATTTGACGGGAATTGAATTTTTTACAATTTTTCTAAGAGTCGAGTGCAAATTTAATTTTCTTAAAATCAAGTTTTGAGTGTTGCAATTTTATTCCCTGAAGTGATGGACCGATTGTTTACATCAAATGTCAAAAATGGATTATTTCTGAAGTGATTTTGAAATTTTCGAGCTGATTTAACGGGAATTGAATTTTTTACAATTTTTCTCATAGTCGAGTGCAAATTTAATTTTCTTAAAATCAAGTTTTGAGTGTTGCAATTTTATTCCCTGAAGTGGTGGACCAATTGTTTTCAACAAATGTCAAAAATGGATTATTTCTGAAGTGATTTTGAAATTTTCGAGCTGATTTAACGGGAATTGTATTTTTTACAATTTTTCTAATAGTCGAGTGCAAATTTAATTTTCTTAAAATCAAGTTTTGAGTGTTGCAATTTTATTCCCTAAAGTGATGGACCAATTGTTTACATCAAATGTCAAAAATGGATTATTTCTGAAGTGATTCTGAAATTTTGAAGCTGATTTGATGGGAGTTGAATTTTTTACAATTTTTCTAATAGTCGAGTGCAAATTTACTTCAAGTTTCATTCAACGTTTTTTTTTTGTTTAGACGGGCATAATTTATTACCTCAATTTCTCAAGTTTTAACGAAATAGTTTCAAACGCTATTAATCACACCGCCGCCAACTTTTAATTACATTTTTATCCCGCTTAATTATGCGTGGAACCAAAATATCTCCGACAATGTTTGCCGCCTTTTGGCAAGCAGTTTCCCGTTTAATTACAATAATGGATGGACGCGGTTTTATTAATGTATGTAAAGTATGAAAAGTTTATCCGGATAATTGAGTGGAAAATTAATCTCCATCAAGTTTTTTTTACCTAGAGAGAAAAATTCATTTCCTGCAACGGTGTGACGTCGCAATCAAATCGGAACACCGTAGTTTTTACTGAACGATTTTAATGAAATTTGCAGAGTTTTCCCTTCTGTATTATCTTAATTTAATTTTTGTTAATTAATGTCTTAAATAACGTTACATTTACCTGTATTTGTTGGGGAATAAATAGTTATTATTACTCTAAGTAAAAATGTTCGAAAACTAAACCAAAAATTTTTCATTGAAAATAGTTCCTGAAGAAAATAATCCAACAAATTAAAACCACGAGTGTGTTTTCATTAATTCTCGCAACGCTCATTACTGTTGGGCATTGAAATTACACAAGAGCGAGATTATCCGGACATTGGCGTGCGGAAACTTCAAAGGGAAAAGTTGACGCGCGGAGTTTCGCCGTCATAATTATGACGATGCGGTCGCTGTGAGGCCGTTCTTCGGGTAAGGCGCAAAACTTTAGACTTGATAATGGACCGCCGGGTTTTTGCCGGAATGTTTGAAATAATTGACCTTAAAACGTACGACGACGGGAGCGATTTTAATGCAACAATTAAAGCAGTTCCGAAGGCGCTGCATTTCTGGTGAATGCGCCGGGACGAGAAAATGTTGCGCCCGAATAAAATAATTACTACATAATTAAACTGAGTTAATCATTATTTTAATAATCAACGTATTGTCCTTCAGATGTGGTGATTAAACAATTTCAATTTACCCTTTTGATTTAGACGTTACCTTGACGCGCCATTGCGCAGACGGCCATTAAAACCGGATAAAACGCGGAAGGGTTAATTGCTTTTTCGAGGGGGCTGCGTCCACGCAGAGCCACGGCACGAAGGGCACAAAGAAAGCGGTGAATTACTAAGACGGATAGTGGCGGAGCGCCTAAATTATAGCATTGGTAATGCGCCGTCCTTCGAGGCTCGTTAACCTTCTCTCTGCTGGTACTGGCAATTACACCATGCGCGTCTAATTACACCCTTGGTATCCCTATCTTTAAAATCCGGACGCGGCCCTTTTTACCCCATTTTCTGGAAGTGACGCGTGCAGCAGCTTGATAGGGGCTCGAGGGAAAGGGGAGGGAAAGTCTTGTACCGTGAATTGTATTACACGCGTTCGTTAGTTCTGCAGATGCTCTGGGGTCGGGGAAGGGCTTTTAACACGCCGTCGTGAAGGTTAATCATACGCAGATTTATAAAGAGAAATTTACTTTATTCTATCCAAGGGATATTCGCTCAAAAATTGCATTTGAAATGATTTCCTGAAGAAACCAATGGTTCGATTCGGGGTTTCTATATGCCACGGAAAAGATCCCTTCAAGACCCTTTAGAAAATGTACCTGCGCTAGAACAAATATCAATTTTGAGCCCGTGGCGTGTTAACAAAGAAAACTCGAAAATGGTGAAAATCGAAAAAATCTACTTTTTTAATAATCATTGTAAACTTTTACGTAATACCTATATGTCAATCGTTTTATAAGGATGTTAATTCTTGATGTGTTTTGAAATTTTTAAACTAATTCAAGTGAAGACGAATTTTCTACAATTTTTTCAATCGCTGAATGCAATTTCTTTTTCTTCGCTTTAAGTTTTGAGTGTTGTTATTTAGTTTCTACGTGTGATCTGTCAATTGTTTTAGAGGGATGTTAAAGAGAGGTTAATTATTGATGTGTTCTGAAATTTTAAAACTAATTTAAGTAGTAGTGAAATTTTTAAACTAATTCAAGTGAAGACGAATTTTGTACAAATTTTTTAATCGCTGAATGCATTTTTTTTTCTTCACTTGAAGTTTTGAGTGTTGTTATTTAGTTTCTACGTGTGATCTGTCAATTGTTTTAGGGGGATGTTAAAGAGAGGTTAATTGTTGATGTGTTTTAAAATTTTTAAACTAATTCACGCTGAGATGAATTTTTTACAAATTTTTTAAACGCTGAATGCAATTTTTTTTCCTTCAGATCAAGTTTTGAGTGTTGCTATTGAGTTTCTACGTGTGATATGTCGATTGTTTTAAGGGGACGTTAAAGAGAGGTTAATTATTGATGTGTTTTAAAATTTTTAAATTAATTCAAGAGGAGACTAATTTTTTACAATTTTTTTAGTCGCTGAATGCATTTTTTTTTCTTCAATTCAAGTTTTGACTGTTGTTATTTAGTTTCTACGTGTGATCTGTCAATTGTTTTAGGGGGATGTTGAAGAGAGGTTAATTATTGATGTGTTTTGAAATTTTTAAATTAATTCAAGAGGAGACGAATTTTTTACAATTTTTTTAGTCGCTGAATGCATTTTTTTTTCTTCAATTCAAGTTTTGACTGTTGTTATTTAGTTTCTACGTGTGATCTGTCGATTGTTTTAAGGGGACGTTAAAGAGAGGTTAATTATTGATGTGTTTTAAAATTTTTAAATTAATTCAAGAGGAGACTAATTTTTTACAATTTTTTTAGTCGCTGAATGCATTTTTTTTTCTTCAATTCAAGTTTTGACTGTTGTTATTTAGTTTCTACGTGTGATCTGTCAATTGTTTTAGGGGGATGTTGAAGAGAGGTTAATTATTGATGTGTTTTAAAATTTTTAAATTAATTCAAGAGGAGACGAATTTTTTACAATTTTTTTAGTCGCTGAATGCATTTTTTTTTCTTCAATTCAAGTTTTGACTGTTGTTATTTAGTTTCTACGTGTGATCTGTCAATTGTTTTAGGGGGATGTTGAAGAGAGGTTAATTATTGATGTGTTTTGAAATTTTTAAACTAATTCAAGTAGAGACGAATTTTTTACAAATTTTTTAATCGCTGAATGCAATTTTTTTTCTTCACTTTAAGTTTTGAGTGTTGTTATTTAGTTTCTACGTGTGATCTGTCAATTGTTTTAGAGGGATGTTAAAGAGAGGTTGATTATTGATGTATTTTCAAATTTTCAAACTAATTCACGCGGAGATGAATTTTTTACAAATTTTTTTATCGCTGAATGCAATTTTTTTTTCCTCAATTCAAGTTTTGAGTGTTTTTAATTAATTTCTACGTGTGATTTGTGAATTGTTTTAGAGGGATGTTAAAGAGAGGTTAATTATTGATGTGTTTTAAAATTTTCAAACTAATTCATGTAGAGACGAATTTTTTACAAATTTTTTAATCGCTGAATGCATTTTTTTTTTCTTCAGTTCAAGTTTTGAGTGTTGTTAATTAATTTCTACGTGTGATTTGTGAATTGTTTTAAAGGGATGTTAAAGAGAGGTTGATTATTGATGTGTTTAAAAATTTTCAAACTAATTCACGTGGAGATGAATTTTTTACAAATTTTTTAATCGCTGAATGCATTTTTTTTTCTTCAATTCAAGTTTTGAGTGTTGTTAATTAATTTCTACGTGTGATTTGTGAATTGTTTTAAAGGAATGTTAAAGAGAGGTTGGTTATTGATGTGTTCAAAAATTTTCAAACTAATTCACGCGGAGATGAATTTTTTACAAATTTTTTAATCGCTGAATGCAATTTTTTCTTCAATTCAAGTTTTGAGTGTTGTTAATTAATTTCTATGTGTGATTTGTCAATTGTTTTAAACGGATGTTAAAGAGAGGTTAATTATTGATGTGTTTAAAAATTTTCAAACTAATTCACGTGGAGATGAATTTTTTACAAATTTTTTAATCGCTGAATGCAATTTTTTTTCCTCAATTCAAGTTTTGAGTGTTGTTAATTAATTTCTACGTGTGATTTGTGTATTGTTTTAGAGGGATGTTAAAGAGAGGTTGATTATTGATGTGTTTTAAAATTTTCAAACTAATTCACGTAAAGATGAATTGTTTACAAACTTTTTAATCGCTGAATGCAATTTTTTTTCCTCAATTCAAGTTTTGAGTGTTGTTAATTAATTTCTACGTGTGATTTGTGAATTGTTTTAAAGGGATGTTAAAGAGAGGTTGATTATTGATGTGTTTTAAAATTTTCAAACTAATTCACGTAAAGATGAATTTTTTACAATTTTTTTAATCGCTGAATGCATTTTTTTTCTTCAATTCAAGTTTTGAGTGTTGTTAATTAATTTCTACGTGTGATTTGTGAATTGTTTTAGAGGGATGTTAAAGAGAGGTTGATTATTGATGTGTTTTAAAATTTTCAAACTAATTCACTTGAAGATGAATTTTTTTACAAATTTTTTAATCGCTGAATGCAATTTTTTTTCTTCACTTTAAGTTTTGAGTGTTGTTATTTAGTTTCTACGTGTGATCTGTCAATTGTTTTAGAGGGATGTTAAAGAGAGGTTGATTATTGATGTGTTTTCAAATTTTCAAACTAATTCACGTGGAGATGAATTTTTTACAAATTTTTTAATCGCTGAATGCATTTTTTTTCTTCAATTCAAGTTTTGAGTGTTGTTAATAAATTTCTACGTGTGATTTGTCAATTGTTTTAAAGGGATGTTAAAGAGAGGTTATTGATGTGTTTAAAAATTTTCAAACTAATTCACGCGGAGATGAATTTTTTACAAATTTTTTAATCGCTGAATGCATTTTTTTTCTTCAATTCAAGTTTTGAGTGTTGTTAATAAATTTCTACGTGTGATTTGTCAATTGTTTTAAAGGGATGTTAAAGAGAGGTTATTGATGTGTTTAAAAATTTTCAAACTAATTCACGCGGAGATGAATTTTTTACAAATTTTTTAATCGCTGAATGCATTTTTTTTTCTTCAGTTCAAGTTTTGAGTGTTGTTAATTAATTTCTACGTGTGATTTGTGAATTGTTTTAAAGGGATGTTAAAGAGAGGTTGATTATTGATGTGTTTTAAAATTTTCAAACTAATTCACGTAAAGATGAATTTTTTACAATTTTTTTAATCGCTGAATGCATTTTTTTTCTTCAATTCAAGTTTTGAGTGTTGTTAATTAATTTCTACGTGTGATTTGTGAATTGTTTTAGAGGGATGTTAAAGAGAGGTTAATTATTGATGTGTTTTCAAATTTTCAAACTAATTCACGTGGAGATGAATTTTTTACAAATTTTTTAATCGCTGAATGCATTTTTTTTCCTCAATTCAAGTTTTGAGAGTTGTTAATTAATTTCTACGTGTGATTTGTGTATTGTTTTAGAGGGATGTTAAAGAGAGGTTGATTATTGATGTGTTTTAAAATTTTCAAACTAATTCACGTAAAGATGAATTGTTTACAAACTTTTTAATCGCTGAATGCAATTTTTTTTCCTCAATTCAAGTTTTGAGTGTTGTTAATTAATTTCTACGTGTGATTTGTGAATTGTTTTAAAGGGATGTTAAAGAGAGGTTGATTATTGATGTGTTTTAAAATTTTCAAACTAATTCACGTAAAGATGAATTTTTTACAATTTTTTTAATCGCTGAATGCATTTTTTTTCTTCAATTCAAGTTTTGAGTGTTGTTAATTAATTTCTACGTGTGATTTGTGAATTGTTTTAGAGGGATGTTAAAGAGAGGTTGATTATTGATGTGTTTTAAAATTTTCAAACTAATTCACTTGAAGATGAATTTTTTTACAAATTTTTTAATCGCTGAATGCAATTTTTTTTCTTCACTTTAAGTTTTGAGTGTTGTTATTTAGTTTCTACGTGTGATCTGTCAATTGTTTTAGAGGGATGTTAAAGAGAGGTTGATTATTGATGTGTTTTCAAATTTTCAAACTAATTCACGTGGAGATGAATTTTTTACAAATTTTTTAATCGCTGAATGCATTTTTTTTCTTCAATTCAAGTTTTGAGTGTTGTTAATAAATTTCTACGTGTGATTTGTCAATTGTTTTAAAGGGATGTTAAAGAGAGGTTATTGATGTGTTTAAAAATTTTCAAACTAATTCACGCGGAGATGAATTTTTTACAAATTTTTTAATCGCTGAATGCATTTTTTTTTCTTCAGTTCAAGTTTTGAGTGTTGTTAATTAATTTCTACGTGTGATTTGTGAATTGTTTTAAAGGGATGTTAAAGAGAGGTTGATTATTGATGTGTTTTAAAATTTTCAAACTAATTCACGTAAAGATGAATTTTTTACAATTTTTTTAATCGCTGAATGCATTTTTTTTCTTCAATTCAAGTTTTGAGTGTTGTTAATTAATTTCTACGTGTGATTTGTGAATTGTTTTAGAGGGATGTTAAAGAGAGGTTAATTATTGATGTGTTTTCAAATTTTCAAACTAATTCACGTGGAGATGAATTTTTTACAAATTTTTTAATCGCTGAATGCATTTTTTTTCCTCAATTCAAGTTTTGAGAGTTGTTAATTAATTTCTACGTGTGATTTGTGTATTGTTTTAGAGGGATGTTAAAGAGAGGTTGATTATTGATGTGTTTTAAAATTTTCAAACTAATTCACGTAAAGATGAATTGTTTACAAACTTTTTAATCGCTGAATGCAATTTTTTTTCCTCAATTCAAGTTTTGAGTGTTGTTAATTAATTTCTACGTGTGATTTGTGAATTGTTTTAAAGGGATGTTAAAGAGAGGTTGATTATTGATGTGTTTTAAAATTTTCAAACTAATTCACGTAAAGATGAATTTTTTACAATTTTTTTAATCGCTGAATGCATTTTTTTTCTTCAATTCAAGTTTTGAGTGTTGTTAATTAATTTCTACGTGTGATTTGTGAATTGTTTTAGAGGGATGTTAAAGAGAGGTTGATTATTGATGTGTTTTAAAATTTTCAAACTAATTCACTTGAAGATGAATTTTTTTACAAATTTTTTAATCGCTGAATGCAATTTTTTTTCTTCACTTTAAGTTTTGAGTGTTGTTATTTAGTTTCTACGTGTGATCTGTCAATTGTTTTAGAGGGATGTTAAAGAGAGGTTGATTATTGATGTGTTTTCAAATTTTCAAACTAATTCACGTGGAGATGAATTTTTTACAAATTTTTTAATCGCTGAATGCATTTTTTTTCTTCAATTCAAGTTTTGAGTGTTGTTAATAAATTTCTACGTGTGATTTGTCAATTGTTTTAAAGGGATGTTAAAGAGAGGTTATTGATGTGTTTAAAAATTTTCAAACTAATTCACGCGGAGATGAATTTTTTACAAATTTTTTAATCGCTGAATGCATTTTTTTTTCTTCAGTTCAAGTTTTGAGTGTTGTTAATTAATTTCTACGTGTGATTTGTGAATTGTTTTAAAGGGATGTTAAAGAGAGGTTGATTATTGATGTGTTTTAAAATTTTCAAACTAATTCACGTAAAGATGAATTTTTTACAATTTTTTTAATCGCTGAATGCATTTTTTTTCTTCAATTCAAGTTTTGAGTGTTGTTAATTAATTTCTACGTGTGATTTGTGAATTGTTTTAGAGGGATGTTAAAGAGAGGTTAATTATTGATGTGTTTTCAAATTTTCAAACTAATTCACGTGGAGATGAATTTTTTACAAATTTTTTAATCGCTGAATGCATTTTTTTTCCTCAATTCAAGTTTTGAGTGTTGTGAATTAATTTCTACGTGTGATTTGTGAATTGTTTTAGAGGGATGTTAAAGAGAGGTTAATTATTGATGTGTTTTCAAATTTTCAAACTAATTCACGTGGAGATGAATTTTTTACAAATTTTTTAATCGCTGAATGCAATATTTTTATCCTCAACTTAAGTTTTGAGTGTTGTTAATTAATTTCTACGTGTGATTTGTGAATTGTTTTAGAGGGATGTTAAAGAGAGGTTGATTATTGATGTGTTTTAAAATTTTCAAACTAATTCACGTAGAGACGAATTTTTTACAAATTTTTTAATCGCTGAATGCATTATTATTTTAATAGACCATTAAAGTGTATATATTTGTTTCCAAGAAAAAAAACGAGAAAACACAAATGTATTGACTAATTTTGTTGAATGGGAAATAATCCATACAACGTAATAGTTATTTTATAATTACGCATAATTCCCCCTAATCACCCTTCCATAAAATATCAGACATTTCATTGTCTGATATTGAAGTGGACGTACATTTCCGATATAATTGAACGCGCAGTTAATGGTTACATCAGACAGAAATCAATGCGGGTTTTATTGCATAATGCATGCATAATGCAGTGGCGCACGTGTCGCGTAATTTTTTGATAGCTGAAATTCATGTATTGCCGGAGGGATTCATGAATATTGAGATTCGCCCATTACCGGCGTGTAAATGTAAATCTGGACGCAAAAAAAAAACTCAACACAACATTATATCCGGAAGGACGAATTCACTTGTCTCGGCGTGTATACACACGCGGTAATTAATTTAATTAAGCCCCACACAATCCCCGGATTTTTCCTTCGAGGAGCTAGGAGAATTAATGATCCGGCGGCGGTCATTAGATCCCTCCTGAAAGCTACTCAGCCGAATTACAAATTGCCCCGAGGCGTACCTGAATGTTAATTTATCAAAGTCGGCAGTGGAATTCGCGTAATCCGTTCGAATGTTCGCGAGGGTTGCATTTAAACTTGGTCTTATCATCGGGCGGAGGGAGGGAGGGAGGGGGGTATCCATTTACCAAATGAATATTTCCCGCACAAAGATTTTTCGTACATCTTATCCTTATGATTAAGGGGGCCATGAATCAGAGTTTCGGAGGAGTTTCGCGCCACAGTTCATTACGTTAATATCGGGGACGGTCTCTCTCTCTCGTAGGGCCGATAGGGACGGATAAATAAATAACGCCCGATCTCTCAATCCCATAAGCCGGATAAGGGATCAAAGGCGAACGGTTTGTTCGCTCACTTGTAAAATTAAAATCTCGCCCTGCGCCGCCCACGCCCTTATAACTGCGTCTGGCGCGTCGGGTGTAATAATAAAAAAAAATCTGCGCGGTTGAAGTTGAAGTGGGAATTGCCGAGATGACAGGAAATCTGATATATTGTATTTGTGCAGGGGCGTAACGGTTGGGGCACAAATAACAGTGAAAAAATCATTAGAGAAAAGTGCGAGCGATCGTTTATGTGAATTTCAAAAATTCGTAAAAAATATTCAGGGTAAGGAAAATCAAAATTTTCCTCTGTGGTAGTAAAGATTGATATTTTCTGCAGAAATTGTCAAAAGTATAAACAGTTGTGATGCCGGATAAAAGTCTTGTGATGCAAAATTAATGAAAAGTGCGTGCTTCGTCGTTGATGTGAATTTTAAAAATTCGTAAAAAAATATTCAGGGTAAGAAAAGTCAAAATTTTCTTCTGTACTTGTAAAGATTGAGCTTTTTTGCAAAAATTGTGAAAAATATAATCAGTTATGATGCTGGATAAATGTCTCAAAGAAAGGCTATTGCATTAAATGAAAGAAGAAAATATTTCGCGTCGTTCCATAACAAAAACTTTACAGTTATTACTTTTTAGGGGAAAAAAATATTTAGCGCTTGTTTACAACTGAAAATCTATGGACGGGCCAGGCTGGTTATGGAAGTATTATTCTGAAAGAATTTTAAGTAAATTTAGAATGAAGTTTGGATTGCATTTTATGGTCCTGCGCGTTTTTTTGGAAAAAAAAATTGCGGGCTTTACACATGTTTTATTAAAATACTACAATTTTCGTTTAATTTTCGAGTAAAATAACGGTAAAGGTTTTTGAATTTGAAGTATAATTGTATGTTTCGGCTTGAAACACTTTTTGGCGAATTTTAGCTTCTACATCACTTACACCTTACCCAGAAAAAACACTTTTCCGCCCAAATTTTAGGCAAATTTTAGCTTATACGTCACAAAACCACTTTAGACGTTGAGACCATAAACCGGATTTCACTGATGAAGTTTCAAGTTTTTATATTTTTTTATCAAAATGTTAATTTTCAAGAAATTATACTTTATTCATATGGATTTAACTCATATTTTTGGATGGAGCATTTGCAAGTGTTTATGGATTTATAATCCTTAAAAATTTGCAGTAAATTTATAGAGTTTCAACTTGATTATTCAAATTGTTTCTACGTATATTGAGTCAGACATTACACTTTGTTCAAATGAATTTAACTCAAATGAAATCAATGAAACTGTTTGCAGTTTTTCATAAATATAATCCTGAATGTATTCTAAGTAAATTAGGAAAGTTTCAAGTCGATGGCAATTGTTTTTATATTTATTTTAGCCACCAAGATAATTAGAGATTTTCAAGAAATTATACTTTGTTCACATCGATTTATCTATAAATCTACGCATGGGGTATTTGCAGTTATTGATGAAATCATAATCCTGTATACATTTTGAGTACATTTAGAAAGTTTCAAGTCGATGGCAATTGTTTTTATATTTATTTTGGGTCTCCAAGATAATTACAAATTTTCAACAAATTATACTTTATTCACATGGATTTATCTATAAATTTACATACGGGGTATTTGCAGTTTTTGATGAAATTATAATCCTGTATATATTTTGAGTAAATTTGGAAAGTTTCGAGTCGATGGCAATTGTTTTCATTTTTTTTAACATCGAACAGTGAGACACGTCAGCTTAACTGCAAAGTGTGTTTTCCTGTGATTATTTCGAAATATAGCGAAAGGCAGTTTCGAAATTTTGCTCGAATTATAAAGAATAATGCATTTCGAGTAAATTTGAAAAGTTTTAAGTCGCTAGCGATTGTTTTTATATTTTTTAAAACCTTCAGAAAGGGGACAACTTCGACATAGCTACGTGTTGTATTTTCTTGTGATTATCTCAAATTTTAGTGTAGGGTTATTTTTAATTTTTTATCGAGATATGAAGCAGAATGTATTTTGAGTAAATTTTGAAAGTTTTAAGTCGCTAGCGATTGTTTTTATATTTTTTTAAACCTTCAGACAGGGAACAACTTTGACATAGCTACATGCTGTATTTACTTGTGATTATCTCAAATTTTAGTGTAGGGTTGTTTTTAATTTTTGATCGAAATTTGAAGCAGAATGTATTTTGAGTAAATTTGGAAAGTTTTAAGTCGATAGCGATTGTTTTTATATTTATTTTAAACCTTCAAACAGGGGAAAACTTCGACATAGCTACGTACTGTGTTTTCTTGTGATTATTTTGGATTTTAGTGTAGGGTTGTTTTTAAATTTTGATTGAAATATAAAGCAGAATGTATTCTGGGTGATTTTGAAAAGTTTCAAGTTGGTGGCGATTGTTTTTACAGTATTTTAGACAGTGCAACTACAGGACAGCTTCAACATGACTGCAATCTGCGTTTTGTTGGGATTATTTCGAAATCTAGTCACGGGGTGTTTCGAAATTTTGATGAGTAATGAAACTGAATGTATTTGGAGTAAATTTGGAAAATTTCAAGGCTTATAATTCTATGTGATCGGATGTATGCCCATCCTTTCAGCATCGAAATTTAGATTGAGTTTTGAGGCTGAATGTATTCTAAGTTTTGGAAAGTTGCAAGGCTATTTTAATGTTCTAGGCTTATTCACTTATAATTATATGTAATCAGATGTCCCATCCTTTCGTTATGAATTTTTACAAAAAAATCACGATTCGGATTTTTACGTGTTATCGCATTCAAAAGATTGGAATAACGAATAAAATATTTTGGAATAAGCGATCGCAAAAGATAACAACCATCCGAATCGTGATTTTTTTTTATAAAAGTAACGAAAGGATTTTTTTTTTCAAGGAGATTATATCAGATTTTTAATTAACAAGATTGAAGGATTCGTCACGTTTGTGTTAATACTTTTGTTAATGACGTAGAAACTAATTCTCCCGAGGGATTTATATTAATCAACCTGAAAGTATAAATGATACATTTGAAACAATCCATCGGATGTAATTAAAAGTTCGAGGGTATTTTTATGGTTTCTCGGGGGACATCATTAATAAACCCCCATCAAAAACAAGTGTTGCTGGAGAGGCGCGCACGAGGGATCCGCCGTCAAATGACCCAAAACTTATCCGCCCCGAAGAAAAATTGAATTCCACGAGACACATCTTCAACTGGGGAAAACTTAGCGGTTGCGTAACGACTTTTCCGGTCCCGAGATTAATTATTCAGCCGCAACAGCGCCCCCTCCCGCTTTATCTCTATTAATAATAAACGAATTTCCTCTTTCGGAAAATAAAAGAAAAGGCGAAACGGCGATTTAATGAATCGCATGATTATTTTCGCCCCCCGGCCGAAAACTTTATCAATTAAGGAAAATTATGTGCGAAGTGGAGAGAGAGATATGAATTGTCGTACATCACCGCAAAACTATTCCCCTATTTAAACGACGACTGCACGTACTTTCTGTAATCTTGCTTTTCTGGCAGAACGACCGTACGAAATGTAACCTGTTAAACCAGGGTTTCTCTTATTAAACTTATTAAAAGTTTGTATCAAGTTACAGCCATATCAAATTGGTTTTTTAAACAATAACTATCTTAAATATTTTCGTTTTAGGTTAGGTCACATTCTTCTTGAATGTAATAATCAAAGCAATTGCAGCAGTGTATACAAATACAGAAATTAATCGCAGTCGACTATTAATTTGTAAATGACTGTAAAACAATTGGTCAAAATATGTCAATGCTTGTAATTAACATTTTTTGCAGGCGGCTTGGTGGTGTAGTGGGTAACAGCGCGAGCATCTTCCCGCTGCATCACGAGTCGAGCGGGTTCGATTCCTCACCCGGGCGAACTTTTTTGTTGTTGTATTAGTCTTTAATTATTCATTTGCGACTGCGATTAATGACACGGTGGTACAAGTCGTGTTGTATCATCATAAACAATAAAACACAAATAACGTCATCATTAGATTAAATCCTTTCCCGTGGTCGTAAATCCCGGGCACAATTAAGTGTCTACATCTAAAGGATTATGTGCCGAATCGGGATCTGATATCCCGCCCCTCAATGATGTATTTTAACGAGTGCGGGAATGGAGCGGTATTGTCGCATCTCCGGCGAACCGGCTAGACGAAATAAGTCAACTCCTGTTGCGGCCTCGCGCTCCAGAGCACATCCAGGACGCACACACACACATACACACACACGAACCGAAACTGTAATCCAATTAAGCGGAGAGTCTCTTCAAATTCAGATGGATCCATGATAATCGCAGTGCACGTGACTGCTTGCCGCGCGACTACGTGACTTTAATTATCGCCAGGCAATAAGCCCCCTTTGATCTCGGCCGGATGTAAACGAGAGTTATGTAATTAATGGTTTTTTTTTGCATCCACATGCGAAGTACGGGAGATGATTGTGATCGTGGTTTTTCTAAATATCTCCAGAAATGGTTAAAATATTCATTTTTTACTTTTTCCACTTTGAAATTTTTTTCAAATTTGTAAAGTTTACTTTACTTAATTCGTAAGTCGTTTCAAAATTAAGTTAGAGTGAAATTTCTTTATTATTCTTAAATTCTAAACATTTCTGGTGTGTACAGATTTTATTTAATTTTTTTAGGCGAGGTTTAATATTTTTTTCAAATTTTTAAAGTTCATCATGTGAAATTTTACTTTTCCAAAATTAAAAATTCGTAAATCGTTTCAAAATTAAGTTAGAGTGAAATTTCCTTATTATTCTTAAATTCTAAACATTTCTGGTGTATACAGATTTTATTGAATTTTTTTATGCGAGGTTTAACATTTTTTTCAAATTTTTAAAGTTCATCACGAGGAATTTTACTATTTCAAAATTAAAAATTCGTAAGTCGTTTCAAAATTAAGTTAGAGTGAAATTTCTTTATCATTCTTAAATTCTAAACATTTCTGGTGTATACAGATTTTATTGAATTTTTTTGGGCGAGGTTTAATATTGTTTTCAAATTTTTAAAGTTCATCATGTGAAATTTTACTTTTCCAAAATTAAAAATTCGTAAGTCGTTTCAAAATTAAGTTAGAGTGGAATTTCTTTATTATTCTTAAATTCTAAACATTTCTGGTGTATACAGAATTTATTGAATTTTTTTGGGCGAGGTTTATTATTTCTTTCAAATTTTTAAAGTTCGTCATGTGAATTGTTACTTTTCCAAAATTAAAAATTCGTAAGTCGTTTCAAAATTAAGTTAGAGTGAAATTTCTTTATTATTCTTAAATTCTAAACATTTCTGGTGTATACAGATTTTATTTAATTTTTTGGGGCGAGGTTTAATATTTTTTTCAAATTTTTAAAGTTTGAACTATTAATACACTTCTTTGTAGAATCTGTTGATGAAAGAGTGTCTCTAAATTATTTTGTTGAAAGGGTGCGCATCCTGAGTTGATTTTGCCGCAAAGTAATTAGTTTCTCTAGGAACAATAGCACTGACAGCGAAACGGGCGACATTAATCAAGGTTTTCAATGTACGATGAAAAATTGCTCCTCTCCACCGCAAGAAAAAAAAAACACACACTCACACAACGTGGTTGAATACCCTTCCCAGACACTATAAGTAATTAAACTAGTCATAGAAATTATTTTCAGATCGAGGAATTTTTCATATATGATGGAAGGTGTTGGATGAAATCAATCTCCACCTATTTAGTGCATCCGAATGAAACTCTGCAATTTAAAATTGCAAGCGATGTAAACAGATAATTAAATCCGCGCGCGTTCGTCAGCGAAAAACTCGAAACTCCCCCCCAACTGACGTCTCCGGTATAATTAAACGTTGCCCATGTTGTAAACGAAATAAATAATAAACAACATAAGTACGAATGAATTTTATAAGTAGCTTAATTGAATTATAAAAGTTACAAAATGCACAAATTAAATTTCCACTCGCTTTTCTCACTTTACACTCATTTAAATTTGTTACGGTGTGTTTGACAATCGCAAACTGAATTTTCGAAAACTAGTCGTATAATAATTTATAGAAAAATAGTCCACAAAAGGGAAGAAAGGTCGATGATCGATAGCCCAGACATGGCCAACTCAGAAATTCTGTGGCTCACACCTTACAAAATCTATGTAAATCTATATAATTGTTCCGTCAATAAAGATCTCTATGAAATAGATAATAATTCTACCAAATAAAAATTCGCCTTATTAGAGCATTTAAAAAAAAATTACCACCCTTAATAATATGTAAATATTCAAACAATAATCTTCAAATATTTGACTGAAGAAATGGTGGATGCGCGCGCACGCCTCAATTAGCGACTTAATCAAACATCTTTATACATAACCGCAGAATCAGTCCCGCAATGCAAATCCTAACCGTTTCATTAGAATACATTTGAATGGATTAAATCCATAATCAAAGGCTACTTTATCGTTTGCACTAATGAACTGCACTTTGCAATTCGTAACACTCGCACGTGTGGCGAGTTTCAGGATGTTTTCAGACATCGTCGGCTAGATTTAATCGAAATTTAATGTGGTTTATTTGCACAGGGTGTTTACACGCAAACTCACTCTCGGATTTATAATTTCTGTGGTTGATGTAAATTTTTATAATTCTCGTGTCACTGAATTTTCAAAATCGTAAAAAAAATTGAAAAACAAATACTACGGGCTTGAAACTTTCCAAATTTATTCAAAATCGATTCTACTTTATGGTACCGTGAAAACCTTAAAACACCCCATCGCTAGATTTCGAGATAATCTCACAAGAACACAGTGTATGGTCTTTCACGTGTTGCTCAATTTTCAAAATGTTGAAAAAAATATAAAAACAAATACTACGGGCTTGAAATTTTCCAAATTTATTCAAAATCGATTCTACTTTATGGTAAAGTGAAAACCTCAAAATACCCCATCGCTAGATTTCGAGATAATCTCACAAGAACACAGTGTATGGTCTTTCACGTGTTGCTCAATTTTCAAAATGTTGAAAAAAATATAAAAACAAATACTACGGGCTTGAAACTTTCCAAATTTATTCAAAATCGATTCTACTTTATGGTAGAGTGAAAACCTCAAAATACCCCATCGCTAGATTTCGAGATAATCTCACAAGAACACAGTGTATGGTCTTTCACGTGTTGCTCAATTTTCAAAATGTTGAAAAAAATATAAAAACAAATACTACGGGCTTGAAACTTTCCAAATTTATTCAAAATCGATTCTACTTTATGGTAAAGTGAAAACCTCAAAATACCCCATCGCTAGATTTCGAGATAATCTCACAAGAACACAGTGTATGGTCTTTCACGTGTTGCTCAATTTTCAAAATGTTGAAAAAAATATAAAAACAAATACTACGAGCTTTAAACTTTCCAAATTTATTCAAAATCGATTCTACTTTATGGTAAAGTGAAAACCTCAAAACATCCCATCCCTAGATTTCGAGATAATCTCACAAGAACACAGTGTATAGTCTTTTTCGTGTTGCTCAATTTTCAAAATGCTGAAAAAAATATAAAAACAAATACTAAGGACTTGAAACTTTCCAAATTTATTCAAAATCGATTCTACTTTATGGTACCGTGAAAACCTCAAAATACCCCATCGCTAGATTTCGAGATAATCTCACAAGAACACAGTGTATAGTCTTTCACGTGTTGCTCAATTTTTAAAATGTTGAAAAAAATATAAAAACAAATACTACGGACTTGAAACTTTCCAAATTTATTCAAAATCTGTTCTACTTTATGGTACCATGAAAACCTTAAAACACCCCATCGCTAGATTTCGAGATAATCTCACAAGAACACAGTGTATAGTCTTTCACGTGTTGCTCAATTTTTAAAATATTGAAAAAAATATAAAAACAAAAACTACGGACTTGAAACTTTCCAAATTTATTCAAAATCGATTCTACTTTATGGTACCGTGAAAACCTCAAAACACCCCATCACTAGATGTCGTGATAATCGCACAAGAACACAAAATATAAACTTTCTCGTGTTGCTCAATTTTTAAAATATTTGAAAAATAATTGATTATACCTTTTCGAAGTTTACATTTTCCACGCGAAAATAATTTTGACGATGAAAGGAAACGACTTGTTTGCCTTCCCGGCTAATTAACGCGTAAATTATTCAAGAGCTTAATAATAATAATTGCATATTCTGGTAAACAAATGGCTCGTATACAACTCGCCCGACAGAAGGGGTGGTCGGGGGAGGGGGGTGGAAACGGGTCATTAGATTAAGATCGAGGAGGGGGATGGACGACGTGAAGTTAATTGCGGCCCCGAACCGTCGACGTCGGTTATTCACACAACAGTTATTTGTTCTGGTGCGTTCATGTTGGTACAAGTAATGAAAATGACATTTCAATTAATTGTTTACGACGCAATTTATTCATGTTGTTGTGTTTGCGCGAACAAATTGGATGGCATTTTTTTTTACTTCTTCTGTGTGGACAGAATGCGCGAGAGATTAATTTTTTGGTGAATATGTGGAAGAAATTGAATGATTATGTTTTTACTTTCTCCGTTACGAAGTACAAGAAAGTATTGTGATCGTGATTTTTTTCAAACATTTTTTTTTTCTCGGAAATATCCGTTTTGGGGTCCCTAGATGCTATTTCAACAATTTCTGGAAAATTATTTTTTGTGTGTGTGTCTGTGCGTCTGTGTGTGTGTGTCTCTGTCTCTGTCTGTGCGCGCTGTATCTCAAAAACTAAAAGAGCAATTGATATGAAACTTTGAACATACGTCTTATTTGATAATCCGAAGAACTGAAAAGCTTTTGGTACAATTTCGTACACCGGAAGTTTACCTTAACTGTTTTTTGTTTTTTGTCAATATTTTCTTAAATATGAAAAATATCACAAAAACATTTAAACAGACATTAAAGACAACAAAGAAATGAACATCTTTTGCTTGAAAATATTTTTCATAAAATCATTGCTATTCGAGAAAAAAATTTTTTTTTTTTCATTTTTGGTTTATAATTATGAAACGATAATAGTTACAGCAAATTTGTGTGAATAATAATTGTAGAGAATGCCAAAATGAACAACTTCTAAAGAATAAGTTTTTTCCGAAATCTCGTTAGTTTTTGAGTAAACTTAGTTTTTAAATTTGCAGAATAATTTTTCCATCTTTCATAATTTTGACGTTTTAAACGTCAGTTTCATCTGAAATATCATATCTAAACACGCGTTAGGGTTTAGGAATGAAAACTTGGATAAACGTGGGAGAGAGCTTACCGCCAACGAAAAAAAAAATATTCGAGGTCGCGCAAACTTTTTGCCTTGGCAAAAACAAATATTTAAAGGGGCCGCATAAAAAGCTCGTTATAAATCAAGTTCAGCGGCAGGGAAGAGACGGTAGGGGGGGGGGGGGGCAAGCGATTTCGCCCTCTGTATACACGTGGGCGTACAAACTGCTTTCCATTTACATAACCCCTTCCGAGGGGCGAAACGACGCCGAAGTCGCCCCACTTTTTTTTCGCGGGGCGCCGCCGTTCGATTCCTGCCGGGCGGGCAGCAACAAATGGCATCGGCGGGATGCGCCCCCCCGGGGACTGCTGGGGCTATCTATCCGGCAAAAAAGCAATATTTCAGAGAGGGGCCGGATGCAAAACGACCTCCGGCGCTACTTGTAGTTGTGTAAACTGTGCTCGACTTTCTTTATTTATAAATAAATATATATATATGTATATATTTTTGCGGATAAGAGATGAGGGTGATTATTTAAATCCTAGCCAGGGTTGCAAATATAAAAAGTACGCAGGTAAATCTACATTTAGTTTCAATCATATTTTCTTACAAAGAATCTAAGCGCATATGTTCCCGGCGCATTCACCATAAGTTAAATTTATAGTAGAGCACATTATAGTTAGGATGCACAATAAAATAGTCTCTTGTCACTTTGTAAAATTTTAATGTCAATAAATTGTTTTTCACAGCCACCTTCGATTTTTATTTAGTAAAATGGCTTGATAAAACGAGTTAACTTCTAATGTGTTGGGAATTGGGGCAGGGTTGTTATTAGGAAAAATGTTTGTTTTTTAATTCTGCATGGAATGACATAAAAATATACAGGGGCTCCTATTTAAAATAAGAAAAATAAAGCGCTACTTATAACATAATCCCAAATATATAAATTACAACTCAGAATTCCGTTGAATAATGGAAACAATTCTTCCGTTCCGCCGGCGCTTAATTTCGAAAAAGAAAGGAAGTTCCGAAACGAAAAACGTGAAACGGCGTCTTAATTAGGAGGCATTAATTGTCCGTAATAATTGCGAAAGAAAGTAGCGAGGCGTGCGATAAATCATTAATTACGAACCCTCTCCCCCCCGAAGGGCTTTCTCTCGCCCCCTCCCTTTCTCCCCATTTCCAGTGCCCGGATGAATTATCATGTGAGTTAAAACTGCGATCAGTGGATTTAATTGGGGATGTTACCAGGCGAGGAATTGTGAGGGTTTAATTAATGAAGAATGGGCGGGTTTTCGTCGATTTGAATAACCATTAATGAGGGGAAGGAAATGTATTCAATTCCTTTTGAATAATTTATACACAGAATTGTCACAATCGATAAAAATAAAAAAAAAGTAATTTTAATTATTGGTGGACATTAAGTGCTTTCATATTAAAATAATGATCCAATTTAATTCCCGCGGAAAATTAATTCTGATGAAAACAACTATAATGACCACTTATGTAATAACGTGCGAGGCACAAAATTTTTATTCAGAGTTGGCTGTGAGATAAATTAGTAATGTCGTCGAATATTAAAAATGAGGACATTTAGTCTATTTATGCTATTGGAACTAATTTCTACGAAAAACACCCCATCACTAGATTTTGAGATAATCACACCAGATTGTGGTATTTAGTCATTCTGATGTTATCAAATTTCCAAAATGCTGAAAAAAATATAAAAACAATTACCACAGACTTGAAACGTTGTAAACGTGTTCAAAATTGATTGAACTTTGTTGTTTAATAAAAATTGAAAACATCCCATTACTAGATTTTGAGATAATCGCACCAAAATGTGATATTTAGTCATTTTGATGTTATTAAATTTCCAAAATGCTGAAAAAAATATAAAAACAATTACCACAGACTTGAAACTTTGTAAACGTGTTCAAAATTGATTCGACTTTGTTGTTTAATAAAAATTGAAAACACCCCATCACTATATTTTGAGATAATCGCACCAGAATGTGATATTTAGTCATTCTGATGTTATTAAATTTTCAAAATGCTGAAAAAAATATAAAAACAATTACCACAGATTTGAAACTTTGTAAACGTGTTCAAAATTAATTCGACTTTGTTGTTTAATAAAAATTGAAAACACCCCATCACTACATTTTGAGATAATCGCACCAGAATGTGATATTTAGTCATTCTGATGTTATTAAATTTCCAAAATGCTAAAAAAAAATATAAAAACAATTACCACAGACTTGAAACTTTGTAAACGTGTTCAAAATTGATTCGACTTTGTTGCTTAATAAAAATTGAAAACACCCCATCACTACATTTTGAGATAATCGCACCAGAATGTGATATTTAGTCATTCTGATGTTATTAAATTTCCAAAATGCTGAAAAAAATATAAAAACAATTACCACAGATTTGAAACTTTGTAAACGTGTTCAAAATTAATTCGACTTTGTTGTTTAATAAAAATTGAAAACACCCCATCACTACATTTTGAGATAATCGCACCAGAATGTGATATTTAGTCATTCTGATGTTATTAAATTTCCAAAATGCTGAAAAAAATATAAAAACAATTACCACAGATTTGAAACTTTGTAAACGTGTTCAAAATTAATTCGACTTTGTTGTTTAATAAAAATTGAAAACACCCCATCACTACATTTTGAGATAATCGCACCAGAATGTGATATTTAGTCATTCTGATGTTATTAAATTTCCAAAATGCTAAAAAAAATATAAAAACAATTACCACAGACTTGAAACTTTGTAAACGTGTTCAAAATTGATTCGACTTTGTTGTTTAATAAAAATTGAAAACATCCCATTACTAGATTTTGAGATAATCGCACCAGAATGTGATATTTAGTCATTTTGATGTTATTAAATTTCCAAAATGCTGAAAAAAATATAAAAACAATTACCACAGATTTGAAACTTTGTAAACGTGTTCAAAATTAATTCGACTTTGTTGTTTAATAAAAATTGAAAACACCCCATCACTACATTTTGAGATAATCGCACCAGAATGTGATATTTAGTCATTTTGATGTTATCAAATTTCCAAAATGCTGAAAAAAATATAAAAACAATTGCCACAGACTTGAAACTTTGTAAACGTGTTCAAAATTGATTCGACTTTGTTGCTTAATAAAAATTGAAAACATGCCATCACTACATTTTGAGATAATCGCACCAAAATGTGATATTTGGTATTCTGATGTTATTAAATTTCCAAGATGCTGAAAAAAATATAAAAACAATTACCATAGACTTGAAACTTTGTAAACGTGTTCAAAATTGATTCGACTTTGTTGTCTAATAAAAATTGAAAACACCCGATCACTATATTTTGAGATAATCGCACCAGAATGTGATATTTAGTCATTCTGATGTTATTAAATTTCCAAAATGCTGAAAAAAATATAAAAACAATTGCCACAGACTTGAAACTTTGTAAACGTGTTCAAAATTGATTCGACTTTGTTGTTTAATAAAAATTGAAAACATCCCATTACTAGATTTTGAGATAATCGCACCAAAATGTGATATTTAGTCATTCTGATGTTATTAAATTTCCAAAATGCTGAAAAAAAAAATAAAAACAATTACCACAGACTTGAAACTTTGTAAAAGTGTTCAAAATTGATTCGACTTTGTTATTTAATAAAAATTGAAAACACCCCATCACTACATTTTGAGATAATCGCACCAGAATGTGATATTTAGTCATTCTGATGTTATCAAATTTCCAAAATGCTGAAAAAAATATAAAAACAATTACCACAGACTTGAAACTTTGTAAACGTGTTCAAAATTGATTCGACTTTGTTGCTTAATAAAAATTGAAAACATGCCATCACTACATTTTGAGATAATCGCACCAAAATGTGATCTTTAGTATTCTGATGTTATTAAATTTCCAAGATGCTGAAAAAAATATAAAAACAATTACCACAGACTTGAAACTTTGTAAACTTGTTCAAAATTGATTCTACTTTGTTGTTTAATAAAAATTGAAAACACCCCATCACTACATTTTGAGATAATCGCACCAGAATGTGATATTTAGTCATTTTGATGTTATCAAATTTCCAAAATGCTGAAAAAAATATAAAAACAATTGCCACAGACTTGAAACTTTGTAAACGTGTTCAAAATCGATTCGACTTTGTTGTTTAATAAAAATTGAAAAACACCCCATCACTAGATTTTGAGATAATCGCACCAGAATGTGATATTTAGTCATTTTGATGTTATCAAATTTCCAAAATGCTGAAAAAAATATAAAAACAATTGCCACAGACTTGAAACTTTGTAAACGTGTTCAAAATTGATTCGACTTTGTTGTTTAATAAAAATTGAAAACACCCCATCACTATATTTTGAGATAATCGCACCAGAATGTAAGATTTAGTCATTCTGAAGTTATTAAATTTCCAAAATGCTGAAAAAAAATATAAAAACAATTGCCACGGACTTGAAACTTTGTAAACGTGTTCAAAATTCATTCGACTTTGTTGTTTAATAAAAATTGAAAACATCCCATTACTAGATTTTGAGATAATCGCACCAAACTGTGATATTTAGTGATTATGATGTTATCAAATTTCCAAAATGCTGATAAAAATATAAAAGAAATTTCCACAGACTTGAAACTTTGTAAACGTGTTCAAAATTGATTCGAATTTGTTGTTTAATAAAAATTGAAAACACCCCATCACTAGATTTTGAGATAATCGCACCAGAATGTGATATTTAGTCATTCTGATTAAGTTGAGTTCATATGTAAATCTCTCTCTCTCTCTCCCTTTATTTTATAAAAACATGCAAAATATATGTTTAGTTGTTGTGCGAAACGAATTTGCAAAGTGTTTAAATTAATTTTATAAGCAGCCGCTGAATTCTAAAGTTTGTTTTCGACGGTTAATGGATGTAGATTTTGGGGTGCAGCGGGCTGTGTATTGGATGGAAATTAATTATTCCTTCCACCAGAGGAGGGGCAATAAAACTCGAAAGTATGTTCGGCTCGTGTTTACACTCAATAAGAAAGTTAATGGGATTTAGATTGTAAGTAAGTTTCCGTATAACGGGGGGTGGGGTTGGGGAAAAACTACTCGGGGCTGATGTGAATGCGGCTATTTTCATTAAGTTATTGATTCGTTCAATATTGCGAAAAGTTTTGTGTGTGTGCGAGAGCGCGGACTTACTTTAAATCGGATTATCCCGCTTTTTGTATACATCATTTCAAATTTAATTAAACCACCCTACAAAAGAATTACGAGAATTATAGGTAACATCCATCAAGCAAGAAAAGTTTTTCTTATTTCTTTGTAGTGTAGATTTGAATTTACATCAACCTAAAATTATAAATAAATTAGAAACAGCAGCATTAAATAAATTCAATAAAATTATAATTTTTTGTTGTTGTATTTTGCTCTCGTTTATCGCGTGGTGAAACATTTTTAATATTAAACAACAACCTTTAATACTAAAATTATTATTTCTTTGTGGTGCGTATTTATTTCAAAACATAATTAGGCGTGCTGTTTTGAAAAATTCCACAAAAGCACTAAAAGCGTGCTTTTGTAGACGAATTAAAGTAATTAGAGGTAATACCAAAAATTTACACGCCCCGCACACATGTGGAACGTTTTTTTTTTGTGCTATCCGTATCCTTTGTGCCTTTTTATTTTAAAATAAAGCGGTGTTTGTGCGTGAAGAATTCAAGGAATTCAATTAGCCCTTCGGTGAGCGCCGCACACACACACACAAAAACCACCCTCCGAAACGAGCGAACCGGATGCGAATTTTCGGTCCCTCGGGAGAGGGCGACTAGGGCAATCAATCCACTAATTCACTTATTAAGAAAAATCATTCGGATGGCGGAGGAGGGTAATTATGAGGTATTGTCTCGTCCCTTTTGTATTTGATTAGGAAGTGCTTTAAAAGGATTATTGTTGGTCTTCCGGGGGACATACAATTCAATAGGATACCCGGATATATTGAATAAATATCGGTAATAAGAGGTAGTAAAAAAGAATGCTTGTTAAAGGGAGTGTTTTAAGGGTGGATGCTGTTTTTAGGGACTGAAATTTACAAAATTGATTTTGAGTAAACATTGTGTTCTCGTGAGATTATCTCGAAATCTAGTGATGGGGTGTTTTAATATTTTTGTAGTACCGTAAAGTAGAATCGATTTTGAATAAATTTGGAAAATTTTAAGCCCGTAGTATTTGTTTTTATATTTTTTTCAACATTTTGAAAATTGAGCAACACGTGAAAGACAATACACTGTGTTCTTGTGCGATTATCTCGAAATCTAGCGATGGGGTGTTTTAAGGTTTTCACGGTACCATAAAGTAGAATCGATTTTGAATAAATTTGGAAAGTTTCAAGCTCGTAGTATTTGTTTTTATATTTTTTTCAACATTTTGAAAATTGAGCAATACGTGAAAGACCATACACTGCGTTCTTGTGAGATTATCACGAAATCTA
Source organism: Ocypus olens (assembly GCA_910593695.2). Lineage (NCBI taxonomy): Eukaryota > Metazoa > Arthropoda > Insecta > Coleoptera > Staphylinidae > Ocypus > Ocypus olens. Next base: position 59,268,906 of record OU343052.1, read on the forward strand.
GCGATGGGGTGTTTTAAGGTTTTCACGGTACCATAAAGTAGAATCGATTTTGAATAAATTTGGAAAGTTTCAAGCTCGTAGTATTTGTTTTTATATTTTTTTCAACATTTTGAAAATTGAGCAACACGTGAAAGACCATACACTGCGTTCTTGTGAGATTATCACGAAATCTAGCGATGGGGTGTTTTAAGGTTTTCACGGTACCATAAAGTAGAATCGATTTTGAATAAATTTGGAAAGTTTCAAGCCCGTAGTATTTGTTTTTATATTTTTTTCAACATTTTTAAAATTGAGCAACACGTGAAAGACCATACACTGTGTTCCTGTGAGATTATCTCGAAATCCAGCGATGGGGTGTTTTGAGGTTTTCACGGTACCATAAAGTAGAATCGATTTTGAATAAATTTGGAAAGTTTCAAGCCCGTAGTATTTGTTTTTATATTTTTTTCAACATTTTTAAAATCGAGCAACACGTGAAAGACCATACACTGTGTTCCTGTGAGATTATCACGAAATCTAGCGATGGGGTGTTTTAAGGTTTTCACGGTACCATAAAGTAGAATCGATTTTGAATAAATTTGGAAAGTTTCAAGCCCGTAGTATTTGTTTTTATATTTTTTTCAACATTTTGAAAATTGAGCAACACGCGAAAGACCATACACTGTGTTCCTGTGAGATTATCTCGAAATCCAGCGATGGGGTGTTTTGAGGTTTTCACGGTACCATAAAGTAGAATCGATTTTGAATAAATTTGGAAAGTTTCAAGCCCGTAGTATTTGTTTTTATATTTTTTCAACATTTTGAAAATTGAGCAACACGTGAAAGACCACACACTGTGTTCTTGTGAGATTATCTCGAAATCTAGCGATGGGGTGTTTTAAGGTTCTCACGGTACCATAAAGTAGAATCGATTTTGAATAAATTTGGAAAGTTTCAAGCCCGTAGTATTTGTTTTTATATTTTTTTCAACATTTTGAAAATTGAGCAACACGTGAAAGACCATACACTGTGTTCTTGTGAGATTATCTCGAAATCTAGCGATGGGGTGTTTCAAGGTTTTCACGTCACCATAAAGTAGAATCGATTTTGAATAAATTTGGAAAGTTTCAAAGCCGTAGTTTTTGTTTTTATATTTTTTTCAACATTTTGAAAATTGAGCAACACGTGAAAGACCATACACTGTGTTCTTGTGAATTTATTACGAAATCTAGCGATGGGGTGTTTTAAGGTTTTCACGGTAACATAAAGTAGAATCGATTTTGAATAAATTTGGAAAGTTTCAAGCCCGTAGTTTTTGTTTTTATATTTTTTTCAACATTTTGAAAATTGAGCAACGCGCGAAAGACCATACACTGTGTTCGTGTGAGATTATCTCGAAATATAGCGATGGGATGTTTTAAGGTTTTCACGGTACCATAAAGTAGAATCGATTTTGAATAAATTTGGAAAGTTTCAAGCCAGTAGTATTTGTTTTTATATTTTTTTCAACATTTTGAAAATTGCGCAACACGAGAAAACAATACACTGTGTTCTTGTGAGATTATCTCGAAATCTAGCGATGGGGTGTTTTAATGTTTTCACGGTACCATAAAGTAGAATCGATTTTGAATAAATTTGGAAAGTTTCAAGCCCGTAGTATTTGTTTTTATAGTTTTTTCAACATTTTGAAAATTGAGCAACACGCGAAAGACCATACACTGTGTTCTTGTGAGATTATCTCGAAATCTAGCGATGGGGTGTTTTAAGGTTTTCACGGTACCATAAAGTAGAATCGATATTGAATAAATTTTGAAAGTTTCAAGCCCGTAGTTTTTGTTTTTATATTTTTTTCAACATTTTGAAAATTGAGCAACACGCGAAAGACAATACACTGTGTTCTTGTGAGATTATCTCGGAATCTAGCGATGGGGTGTTTTAAGGTTTTCACGGTACCATAAAGTAGAATCGATTTTGAATAAATTTTGAAAGTTTCAAGCCCGTAGTATTTGTTTTTATATTTTTTTCAACATTTTGAAAATTGAGCAACACGTGAAAGACCATACACTGTGTTCTTGTGAATTTATCACGAAATCTAGCGATGGGGTGTTTTAAGGTTTTCACGGTACCATAAAGTAGAATCGATTTTGAATAAATTTGGAAAGTTTCAAGCCCGTAGTATTTGTTTTTATATTTTTTTCAACATTTTGAAAATTGAGCAACACGCGAAAGACCATACACTGTGTTCCTGTGAGATTATCTCGAAATCCAGCGATGGGGTGTTTTGAGGTTTTCACGGTACCATAAAGTAGAATCGATTTTGAATAAATTTGGAAAGTTTCAAGCGCGTAGTATTTGTTTTTATATTTTTTTCAACATTTTGAAAATTGAGCAACACGTGAAAGACCATACACTGTGTTCTTGTGAGATTATCTCGAAATCTAGCGATGGGGTGTTTTGAGGTTTTCACGGTACCATAAAGTAGAATCGATTTTGAATAAATTTGGAAAGTTTCAAGTCCGTAGTATTTGTTTTTATATTTTTTTCAACATTTTGAAAATTGAGCAACACGTGAAAGACTATACACTGTGTTCTTGTGAGATTATCTCGAAATCTAGTGATGGAGTGTTTTGAGATTTTTGTAGTACCATAAAGCAGAATCGATTTTGAATAAATTTTGAAAGTTTTAAGTATATAGCAATTGTTTAATATATTTTTTTTTATATTTTCAAGATATAATAATAATTGAAGGCGAGGCCATTCAAGCGGACGCTAATTAGAAACTCGGCTCCTAAGGGCCATGGGAAACATTAACGGGCTATTAACTTCTCCGACAGGTTACTTTTTAATGGAAGGGCGCGGAAAATATCGCCGGAGCGAAAAACAAGTTTAATGACGCGGCGATGGTATTATTCAAATATTTCCTAGACGCTGTAATAGTAAAAGTTCAGCGTAATGAGGCGGATGAGGTAATAAAAGGCACACATTAGGGGAAGTAGGGGGTGTTTAATGTGCTTTTCGCATTAACTTTAATACTCTATATAGTTAACACAACTCACCTGTCGCGTGAAGTTTCTATAACATCCCTGGAACGAAAATATCTGCAATAAGAAAAATTACAAAATTAGAAAGCAGTTGCTTTTATTTAATCCAAAAATGGATATTAAACTTAATAATTTAATTAAATATTAAAATTACAGTTGAAAACACTACATTTATTTTTTATTTAATTCACTCAATATTAACATATACAGGGTCCTGCATCTCACCTCCCGTCTTCTATAGCTCAGTTACTAATTAAGTTAGGCTTTCGATATTTTGTAGAATATATTTGCATCCTTTGATGCATTTCAGGAAAATATTTTTGATTATACAGGGTGTCCCAAAAAAGCGTGGCGTCATGATGATATATTTTTTTAAACTACACGCTATGTATTTTATTGTTTATTTGGGTACCTCTTAAGGTTGCCCGCATACTCCTATAATTTTATTGGAATCGATTCAGGGATATCAGCAAAAAAAAATTAAAACTAAAAAAAATCAGTTTTGCACTGTTGTTTAAAAAAACGAATAAAAAATAAAAATAGTGCCTTGTTAATAAAATCATACAAGGTGCTTATTAAATAAGGTCTGATGGTCCCGTTAACCAAGTTTGATCGATGTGACTTATACAGGGTGTCCAAAATTTAGTGTCGAACATCTCAAACTTTAAAGCGCTTTATTTTTCTTATTTTAAATTGGAGCCCCTGTATATTTTTATGTCATTCCATGCGGTATTAAAAAACAAACATTTTTTCTAATAACAACCCTGCCCCAATTCCTAACGCATTAAAAGTTATTCGCAGAAAACTCGTTTTATCAACCGTTTTAATAGCCATTTTACTAAATAAAAATCAAAGGAGGCTTTGAAAAACAATTTATTGACATTAAAATTTAACAAAGTGACAAGAGACTATTTTGACTTTAGTAATGTAAACGTTTAAAGCATTGTTAGCTCAAGAATAATATTTTGTCATGGAAAAAATAATGCTTGAATGCGTAAGTTTATACATCGCCAGTTTTAAGCAATCTGTACGTTGTATTGATTTTTTAATTTTTTTTTTTTTATCAAATTTGAAGATCAGGAATAACATGTAATTAGTATTATTTGCGAAGAAGCCTTATAGTAGTATTTCTTAACCTTTTCTCAATTCGCCCAATTTTTTTAAACAGTTTAAATTTTAATGGTTAGGTATTAGTGATCCAACAAGACTTGTGATTCGATCCAGCAAGCAGACGCTGATGTACTACCCCACTTCACCACCGAGCCCCCCAAAATACTATATTATCCCCATTCTGCACGATCCGTTCAAACACACAAACACAAAGGTGTGCGTGTTTCAATTTTTTTTTCACGGCCCACCTAGACTATTATAACAGGGGGGAAGGGTGCATCAATCGCCAGTTTTCCATGGCGTTGATTGACGTTCAATTGTGCATGCATATCCGGGCGGCTGCCCCCGAATGTCCCCACCCCCCGCAGCCCGTTTCATTTGGTGCGCGCCGCACCACTTAACCGGTACACTCGGTACACAAAACTGGGGACGAAAATCGAAATGGGAATCGGGCCGAGGGTTAATTTGCCTGATTGATCGAGCTTTGATGATTTAAGTGATTGGAGGTGAAGTGTGTTTCCAGAAATAATATACTTAACGCACACACACACACAAGCAATGGCAAACTTGAATTGAAGAAATGTTGTTTTAGTACAAGAGGAAGAGGAATGAGATAATGAAATTATGAAAGCTCTATGCTGTTAACGCACGGAAGACTTTGTTAGATTTATGGTGCATCGAGAGCTAAAGTGGTAAGGGAAATCGAAAATTGCGAAAGCATTTTCTTAAATTCAAGTTTTGAGTGTTGCAATTTAATTCCATGAAGTGATCGATCAATTGTTTTTAACAAATGTCAAAAATGGATTAATCGTGAAGTAATTCTGAAATTTTTAAGCTAATTTGACGGAAGTTGAATTTTTTACAATTTTTCTAATATTCGAGTGCAAATTTAATTTTCTTAAATTCAAGTTTTGAGTGTTGCAATTTTATTCCCTGAAGTGATGGATCAATTGTTTTCATGAAATGCCACAAACGGATTATTTCTGAAGTGATTCTGAAATTTTGAAGCTGATTTGATGGGAGTTGAATTTTTCACAATTTTTCTAATATTCGAGTGCAAATTTAATTTTCTTAAATTCAAGTTTTGAGTGTTGCAATTTTATTCCCTGAAGTGATGGATCAATTGTTTTTATCAAATGTCAAAAATGGATTAATCGTGAAGTAATTCTGAAATTTTTAAGCTAATTTGATGGGAGTTGAATTTTTTACAATTTTTCTAATACTCGAGTGCAAATTTAATTTTCTTAAATTCAAGTTTTGAGCGTTGCAATTTTATTCCCTGAAGTGATGGATCAATTGTTTTTATTAAATGTCAAAAATGGATTAATCGTGAAGTAATTCTGAAATTTTTAAGCTAATTTGATGGGAGTTGAATTTTTTACAATTTTTCTAATATTCGAGTGCAAATTTAATTTTCTTAAATTCAAGTTTTGAGTGTTGCAATTTTATTCCGCGAAGTAATAGACCAATTTTTAATTTTTAAGAATATTTAGTGTAAAATTATCTGAAACTTTTCCCTTGATAGTTTGTTTCTGTCTCTTATAAAACTCCAGTAAAATCGATTTGAAAGAATTGGCACTTTACATTTTTCAAAAATTTCATTGCATCGAATGTGGCTTTCAATTGTTTTTTAATTTTTAAGAATATTTAGTGTAACATTATCTAAAACTTTGCTCTTTACAGTTTGTTTCCATCTCTTATAACAAACGAGTAAAATCGATTTAAAAAAATCAGAACATTACATTTTTCAAAAAATTTTCATTTTATTGCATTGAATGTGGCTTTCAATTAATTTTTCAATTTTTAAGAATGTTTAGTGTAAAATTATCTAAAACTTTGCCCTTTACAGTTTTTTTCTATCTGTTATAACAATTGAGTAAAATCGATTTAAAAAAAATTGGAACTTTATATTTTTCAAAATTTTGAATTTTATTGCTTTGAATGTGACTTTCAATTATTTTTCGATTTTTAAGAATGTTTAGTGTAAAATTATCTAAAACTTTTTCTTTTACAGTTTTTTTCTATCTCTTATAACAATCAAGTAAAATCGATTTGAAAAAATTGGCACTTAATATTTTTCAAAGAATTTCATTTTGTTGCATTGAATGTGACTTTTGATTATTTTCCGATGTTTTTAAATATCCAGTCTAAAATTATCTAAAACTTTTCTGTTTAAAGTTTGTTTCTATCTCTTATAACAAACGAGTAAAATCGATTTTTAAAAATCAGCACATTACATTTAAAAAAAAAATATCATTTTATTGCATTAAATGTGACTTTCAATTATTTTTCGATTTTTAAGAATGTTTATTGCAAAATTATCTAAAACTTTGCCCTTTACAGATTTTTCTATCTGTTATAACAATTGAGTAAAATCGATTTAAAAAAAATTGGAACTTTATATTTTTCAAAATTTTGAATTTTATTGCTTTGAATGTGACTTTCAATTATTTTTCGATTTTTAAGAATGTTTAGTGTAAAATTATCTAAAACTTTTTCTTTTACAGTTTTTTTCTATCTCTTATAACAATCAAGTAAAATCGATTTGAAAAAATTGGCACTTAATATTTTTCAAAAATTTTCATTTTGTTGCATTGAATGTGACTTTTGATTATTTTCCGATGTTTTTAAATATCCAGTCTAAAATTATCTAAAACTTTTCTGTTTAAAGTTTGTTTCTATCTCTTATAACAAACGAGTAAAATCGATTTTTAAAAATCAGCACATTACATTTAAAAAAAAAATATCATTTTATTGCATTAAATGTGACTTTCAATTATTTTTCGATTTTTAAGAATGTTTATTGCAAAATTATCTAAAACTTTGCCCTTTACAGATTTTTCTATCTGTTATAACAATTGAGTAAAATCGATTTAAAAAAAATTGGAACTTTATATTTTTCAAAATTTTGAATTTTATTGCTTTGAATGTGACTTTCAATTATTTTTCGATTTTTAAGAATGTTTAGTGTAAAATTATCTAAAACTTTTTCTTTTACAGTTTTTTTCTATCTCTTATAACAATCAAGTAAAATCGATTTGAAAAAATTGGCACTTAATATTTTTCAAAAATTTTCATTTTGTTGCATTGAATGTGACTTTTGATTATTTTCCGATGTTTTTAAATATCCAGTCTAAAATTATCTAAAACTTTTCTGTTTAAAGTTTGTTTCTATCTCTTATAACAAACGAGTAAAATCGATTTTTAAAAATCAGCACATTACATTTAAAAAAAAAATATCATTTTATTGCATTAAATGTGACTTTCAATTATTTTTCGATTTTTAAGAATGTTTATTGCAAAATTATCTAAAACTTTGCCCTTTACAGTTTTTTCTATCTGTTATAACAATTGAGTAAAATCGATTTAAAAAAAATTGGAACTTTATATTTTTCAAAATTTTGAATTTTATTGCTTTGAATGTGACTTTCAATTATTTTTCGATTTTTAAGAATGTTTAGTGTAAAATTATCTAAAACTTTTTCTTTTACAGTTTTTTTCTATCTCTTATAACAATCAAGTAAAATCGATTTGAAAAAATTGGCACTTAATATTTTTCAAAAATTTTCATTTTGTTGCATTGAATGTGACTTTTGATTATTTTCCGATGTTTTTAAATATCCAGTCTAAAATTATCTAAAACTTTTCTGTTTAAAGTTTGTTTCTATCTCTTATAACAAACGAGTAAAATCGATTTTAAAAAATCAGCACATTACATTTAAAAAAAAATATCATTTTATTGCATTAAATGTGACTTTCAATTATTTTTCGATTTTTAAGAATGTTTATTGCAAAATTATCTAAAACTTTGCCCTTTACAGTTTTTTCTATCTTTTATAACAGTTGAGTGAAATCGATTCAAAAAAATCGGCACATTACATTTTTCAAAAAATTTCATTTTATTGTGCATTGAATGTGGCTTTCAATTATTTTTCGATTTTTAAGAATGTTTAGTGTAAAATTATCTAAATCTTTGCCGTTTACAGTTTTTTTTTCTATCTCTTATAATAAACGAGTAAAATCGATATAAAAAATTGGCACTTAACATTTTTTCAATTTTTTTATTTTGTTGCATTAAATACGATTTTCAATTGATTTTTAATTTTTAAGAATATTTGGTGTGAAATTATCTAAAACTTTGCCCTTCACAGTTTTTTTCTATCTCTTATAACAAACGAGTAAAATCGATTTAAAAAAATTGGCACTTAATATTAAAAAAAAAATCATTTTATTGCATTGAAGGTGGCTTTCAATTGTTTTTCGATTTTTAAGAATATTTAGTGTAACATTATCCAAAACTTTGTCTTTTACAGTTTTTTTCTCTTATAACAATTGAGTAAAATCAATTTAAAAAAATTGGCACTTAATATTTTTCAAAAATTTCCATTTTATTGCGTTGAATGTGACTTTTAATTCTTTTTCGATTTTTAAGAATGTTATAATTCTATCTACCTATCAATATATCTATTCTATCTGTTATAACAAACGAGTAAAATCGATTTATGAAAACATTATTTTTTACATTTTTCAAAATATCTAGTTACCATTTTTTTTTTATTTTTAAGAATAATATTTGAACGCATCTCGAGATTTTGGAAATTTGTGGCACAAAATTTTGTACCAATCCATATCGATGCGCAAAAAAAATAAAACTTGACTTTCAATTATTTTTCGTTCTGGGAGAATAATTCATGAAATAATTAGCAAATTTTGAAAATTCGCAGTGCAAAAAGTTATGCTAATCGAAAAGATATAATTACACTGAAAAAATAAAAAATAAATTGACTTTAAATTATTTTCGTTTTTTGAGAATAACTCTTGAAAGAATTACCTAATTTTGAAAATTCTTAATGAAAAATGTTGTACTAATCGAGTAGATATCGATACACTTGAAAAATACAATTTGACTTTCAATTGTTTTTCGTTTCCTGAAAATAACTACGGAACGGATCACCAAATTGTTAAAATTCTTGAAGCAAAATGTTGTACCAATCGAGTAGATACCGATACACTAAAAAAATAAAATTGCACTTTAAATTGTTTTTCGTTTTTTGAGAATAACTCTCGTAGGCATCACCAAATCTTGAAAATTCTTGGTGCGAAAATTGTGTAAATCGAAAAGATATGATTGCGTTCAAAAAATAAAAACCATACAATACAATAAATTTAGTTTGGTTAGTCTGTCTGGGCTATCTACTATATTTTATATTATTATGTTTTCCATTAAAATTAATAATTCCATGGAATATGATTTTCATTTTAAAATGATTTATATAATTACGTTTTCCATTGAGACTGATATTGAACAAAAATAATACCGGAAAATTCTACGCATCAAATAAATGCGAGTGAAATATATACATCGAGTCGCGACAGCAGAAATCGCGTCTGTTTTATTTTTTGTTTTAGTTTTACGGACGTGTCTGGTAATCTCAATAAACTTTGTTTCAGATCTAGATTATAAAGGCAGTAAAGCAAAACTTTCGGGAAAAATTTCCCAAGCGGGCGAAGTATAACTTCCACTCGATTCAATAACGTCCGCACTTGATGTACGGCTCTTTTTGTCAAAGTAAATAAAATTTCAAGCAAGTAACAAATCGTATTTCAGTTCATGACACATATAAAGAACTACTTGTAATATTAAATAAAAATATGAACACTGATACACCAACAAAGAAGACGATGGCGTAACGTGTGGGTATTTAAATTACCGACCTCGGCCTTGCGGCCTCGATTCGACAAAAAATTAAAATATAGACAATGATAAATAAAATATATGTGTGTGTGTGTACAGGAGCACAGGGTCTTTAAATTATTGCCCTTGGTTAGATAAAAAATAAAAATATTTATATCTGTGTGGGCTGAAAGACCTCTGGTCGATAGCCAATTAATAACTGTGTTAAGATGTTTGAATGTATCTTAAATTTGTAAACTACAATTAATAAAGATATTTGTATATTTAAATGTCTGAGTTTATAGGAGGACAGGGTCTTTAAATTATTGCCCTTGGCCTTGCGGCCTCGGTTACAGAACAAATGTCGTTTACGCCGCGCTGTCCATCCGGCAATGAATTATCGGAAAATTTCATACATTTATTAAACGATAACTGGAGTAAACTCTTTATTCGATCAGACTAGTGACATTGTTAATGAACAATTACTCCAGTTTCATTATCGTTTAATAAATATATGAATTTTTTCTAATAATGATTAGAGATTTTGATATTATGACAAAAGCTATCCAGTATTAAATGTTTTTTTAGGCACATTTTGTTTAAATAAGATTTAATGTAAGAATTTTTCTTTGTGCAAGACCGAGTTCGCCGGTTCATTATACACTTTTTATCAGTGCAATATTTTTCTGTTAAATGTTTTCAACATTCAATAGCGACAAAAATTACCCTGAATATATGAATTTTCAACCCGTTCGTAACTCTGCAAAATTAAGTCTTACAAATTCATGCATTCAATTTTCAATTTTTTAAACCACTTTTCTCTATCTTATTTTTTTTACTTTGGCTTTGGCTTTGGCCATTCAGTCACAAACGGAAAAAAACAAAAAATAATGTTTGCGATTGTACAGATACATACTGTTTCCTCCACTCTATCTTTCGTGCCTCTCGGGCGGTGAATCACTGTAACTTTATCCGTTGAAAGCACGGCCGCAAAAGAGTCGTTGCGTGATCAAGAAGTAACACTGTTTTTAACCGTGAACCGTACCGGAAAAGTGAGCTTTAAACGTACGTACGTACATTCTTACGACGCGAGCGTTTCCGCAATTTATCAGGGTAAACAAGGAGAACGAGCTTTTTCGGGTCGGAGGCGATCGGAGCGAAGCTTTGCACGTGGCTGCCGGTAGCCGACTGGCCGTCAGCGAAAGCTCTCTCTCTCCTCCGCCGTTTCTCTGCCACGCCGCACATCCGGCGAGCTTTGCCGAGAGCGGACCACCGCAAGGTGTGCGTCGAGCCATCGCACACGCATCAGAAATATATGAAAGCCCAGAGAATTTTTAAATTTTTGAAGCGTCCCCCACAAAAATTGGCTTTGAAATGATTTCCTGAAGAAACCACTGGTTCGATTCGGGGTTTCTGTACATCATTGGAAAGAGCCCTTCAACACGTTAAAAAAAAGCACCTGCGCAACAACAAATGTCAATTTTAAGCCCGTGACACGTCAGAAATCGAAAATGAAAAAAATCGAAAAAATTAACTTTCTTAAAAATCATCGTAGACCTTTATGTAATACCGTTTTATTCATCAGAAGAACGAGATATAACGATTGGCGTTAAAAAATTTCATCCAGAGAAAATTGCAAAAAAGTTAGCTGGTCACCATAAACTTTATGGAGAAATTTTGAAAAAAGTCGATTTTTTCCAACTTTGAACGGCTGTAGCGGCCGAACGAAGAATCCAATTTGAACGCGGATTGCAAATCTGTGTTCCTCGTGTGTCAAATAGTCGGATTTAATTAAAATTGGCGATTTTAAAATTTTGACGAAAACCTAAAAAATCATCCAAGGGTCCCCCCTTCTTACTTTTTAACAAAAATTGCATTAAAAATGATTTCCTGAAGAAACCACTGGTTGGATCCGTGGTTTCTTGACGTCACTCAAAAGATGGCTTCAAGACGCTACAGAAAATGTACTTTCGCAGGAACAAATGTCAATTTGAAGCCCGTGACAAGTCAGCAAAAAAACTGGAAAATGAAAAAAATCGAAAAAATCAACTTTCTTAAAAATCATCGTAGACCTTTATGTAATACCTTTTTTTTCATCAGAAGAACAAGATAAAACGTTTCGAGTTAAAAAATTTCATCCAGAGAAAATTGCAAAAAAGTTAGCAAGTCACCATGAACTTTATGGAGAAATTTTGAAAAAAGTTGATTTTTTCAAACTTTGAACGGCTGTAGCGGCCGAACGAAGAATCCAATTTGAACGCGGATTTCAAATCTGTGTTCCTTATGTGCCAGTTAGTCGGATTTGATTAAAATTTGCGATTTTGTATTTTTGACAAAAACCCGAAATTTTATCCAAGGGTCCCCCCTTCTTACTTTTTAACAAAAATTGCATTAAAAATGATTTCCTGAAGATACCACTGGTTCGATTCGGGGTTTCTTTACGTGACTCGAAAGATCGCTTCAAGACGCTTCTGAAAATGTACTTTCGCAGGAACAAATGTCAATTTGAAGCCCGTGACACGTCAGCAAAGAAAACTCGAAAATGAAAAAAATCGAAAAAATCAACTTTCTTAAAAATCATCGTAGACCTTTATGTAATACCTTTTTTTTCATCAGAAGAACGAGATAAAACGATTGGCGTTAAAAAAATTCATCCAGAGAAAATTGCAAAAAAGTTAGCTAGTCACCATGAACTTTATGGAGAAATTTTGAAAAAAGTCGATTTTTTCAAACTTTGAACGGCTGTAGCGGCCGAACGAAGAATCCAATTTGAGCGCGGATTGCAAATCTGTGTTCCTCGTGTATCAATTAGTCGGATTTAATTTAAAATTGGCGATTTTTTATTTTTGACAAAAACCCGAAATTCTGTCCAAGGGTCCCCCCTTCTTACTTTTTAACAAAAATTGCACTAAAAATTATTTCCTGGCGAAACCACTGGTTGGATCCGGAGTTTCTTGACGTCACTCGAAAGATCGCTTCAAGACGCTTCAGAAAATGTACTTTCGCAGGAACAAATGTCAATTTTAAGGCCGTGACGCGTCAGCAAAAAAACTCGAAAATAGAAAAAAACGAAAAAATCAACTTTCTTAATAATCATCGTAGACGCTTGTGTTTTACCTTTTTTTTCATCAGAAGAACGAGATAAAACGATTGCCGTTAAAAAATTTCATCCAGAGAAAATTGCAAAAAAGTTAGCTAGTCACCATGAATTTTTTTGAAAAAAGTCGATTTTTTCACACTTTGAACGGCTGTAGCGGCCGAACGAAGAATCCAATTTGAACGCGGATTGAAGATCTGTGTTCCTCGTGCGTCAATTAGTCGGATTTGATTAAAATTGGGGATTTTTAATTTTTGTCAAAAACCCAAAATTTTATCCAAGGGTCCCCCCTTCTTACTTTTTAACAAAAATTGCACTAAAAATGATTTCCTGGCGAAACCACTGGTTGGATCCGGAGTTTCTTGACGTCACTCGAAAGATCGCTTCAAGACGCTTCAGAAAATGTTTTTTCGCAGGAACAAATGTCAATTTTAAGGCCGTGACGCGTCAGCAAAAAAACTCGAAAATGGAAAAAATCGAAAAAATCAACTTTCTTAATAATCATCGTAGACGCTTGTGTTTTACCTTTTTTTTCATCAGAAGAACGAGATAAAACGATTGCCGTTAAAAAATTTCATCCAGAGAAAATTGCAAAAAAGTTAGCCAGTCACCATGAATTTTCTTGAAAAAAGTCGATTTTTTCACACTTTGAACGGCTGTAGCGGCCGAACGAAGAATCCAATTTGAACGCGGATTGAAGATCTGTATTCCTCGTGCGTCAATTAGTCGGATTTGATTAAAATTGGGGATTTTTAATTTTTGACAAAAACCCGAAATTTTATCCAAGGGTCCCCCCTTCTTACTTTTTAACAAAAATTGCACTAAAAATGATTTTCTGAAGAAACCACTGGTTGGATCCGGAGTTTCTTGACGTCACTCGAAAGATCGCTTCAAGACGCTTCAGAAAATGTTTTTTCGCACGAACAAATGTCAATTTTAAGGCCGTGACGCGTCAGCAAAAAAACTCGAAAATGGAAAAAAACGAAAAAATCAACTTTCTTAATAATCATCGTAGACGCTTGTGTTTTACCTTTTTTTTCATCAGAAGAACGAGATAAAACGATTGCCGTTAAAAAATTTCATCCAGAGAAAATTGCAAAAAAGTTAGCCAGTCACCATGAATTTTTTTGAAAAAAGTCGATTTTTTCACACTTTGAACGGCTGTAGCGGCCGAACGAAGAATCCAATTTGAACGCGGATTGCAAATCTGTGTTCCTCGTGCGTCAATTAGTCGGATTTGATTGAAATTGGGGATTTTTAATTTTTGACAAAAACCCGAAATTTTATCCAAGGGTCCCCCCTTCTTACTTTTTAACAAAAATTGCACTAAAAATGATTTTCTGAAGAAACCACTGGTTGGATCCGGAGTTTCTTGACGTCACTCGAAAGATCGCTTCAAGACGCTTCAGAAAATGTTTTTTCGCACGAACAAATGTCAATTTTAAGGCCGTGACGCGTCAGCAAAAAAACTCGAAAATGGAAAAAAACGAAAAAATCAACTTTATTAATAATCATCGTAGACGCTTGTGTTTTACCTTTTTTTTCATCAGAAGAACGAGATAAAACGATTGCCGTTAAAAAATTTCATCCAGAGAAAATTGCAAAAAAGTTAGCCAGTCACCATGAATTTTTTTGAAAAAAGTCGATTTTTTCACACTTTGAACGGCTGTAGCGGCCGAACGAAGAATCCAATTTGAACGCGGATTGCAAATCTGTGTTCCTCGTGCGTCAATTAGTCGGATTTGATTGAAATTGGGGATTTTTAATTTTTGACAAAAACCCGAAATTTTATCCAAGGGTCCCCCCTTCTTACTTTTTAACAAAAATTGCACTAAAAATGATTTTCTGAAGAAACCACTGGTTGGATCCGGAGTTTCTTGACGTCACTCGAAAGATCGCTTCAAGACGCTTCAGAAAATGTTTTTTCGCAGGAACAAATGTCAATTTTAAGGCCGTGACGCGTCAGCAAAAAAACTCGAAAATGGAAAAAAACGAAAAAATCAACTTTCTTAATAATCATCGTAGACGCTTGTGTTTTACCTTTTTTTTCATCAGAAGAACGAGATAAAACGATTGCCGTTAAAAAATTTCATCCAGAGAAAATTGCAAAAAAGTTAGCTAGTCACCATGAATTTTTTTGAAAAAAGTCGATTTTTTCACACTTTGAACGGCTGTAGCGGCCGAACGAAGAATCCAATTTGAACGCGGATTGAAGATCTGTGTTCCTCGTGTGTCAGTTAGTCGGATTTGATTAAAATTGGGGATTTTTAATTTTTGACAAAAACCCGAAATTTTATCCAAGGGTCCCCCCTTCTTACTTTTTAACAAAAATTGCACTAAAAATGATTTCCTGAAGAAACCACTGGTTGGATCCGGAGTTTCTTGACGTCACTCGAAAGATCGCTTCAAGACGCTTCAGAAAATGTTTTTTTGCAGGAACAAATGTCAATTTTAAGGCCGTGACGCGTCAGCAAAAAAACTCGAAAATGGAAAAAATCGAAAAAATCAACTTTCTTAATAATCATCGTAGACGCTTGTGTTTTACCTTTTTTTTCATCAGAAGAACGAGATAAAACGATTGCCGTTAAAAAATTTCATCCAGAGAAAATTGCAAAAAAGTTAGCCAGTCACCATGAATTTTTTTGAAAAAAGTCGATTTTTTCACACTTTGAACGGCTGTAGCGGCCGAACGAAGAATCCAATTTGAACGCGGATTGAAGATCTGTGTTCCTCGTGTGTCAGTTAGTCGGATTTGATTAAAATTGGGGATTTTTAATTTTTGACAAAAACCCGAAATTTTATCCAAGGGTCCCCCCTTCTTACTTTTTAACAAAAATTGCACTAAAAATGATTTCCTGGCGAAACCACTGGTTGGATCCGGAGTTTCTTGACGTCACTCGAAAGATCGCTTCAAGACGCTTCAGAAAATGTTTTTTCGCAGGAACAAATGTCAATTTTAAGGCCGTGACGCGTCAGCAAAAAAACTCGAAAATGGAAAAAATCGAAAAAATCAACTTTCTTAATAATCATCGTAGACGCTTGTGTTTTACCTTTTTTTTCATCAGAAGAACGAGATAAAACGATTGCCGTTAAAAAATTTCATCCAGAGAAAATTGCAAAAAAGTTAGCCAGTCACCATGAATTTTTTTGAAAAAAGTCGATTTTTTCACACTTTGAACGGCTGTAGCGGCCGAACGAAGAATCCAATTTGAACGCGGATTGAAGATCTGTGTTCCTCGTGTGTCAGTTAGTCGGATTTGATTAAAATTGGGGATTTTTAATTTTTGACAAAAACCCGAAATTTTATCCAAGGGTCCCCCCTTCTTACTTTTTAACAAAAATTGCACTAAAAATGATTTCCTGGCGAAACCACTGGTTGGATCCGGAGTTTCTTGACGTCACTCGAAAGATCGCTTCAAGACGCTTCAGAAAATGTTTTTTCGCAGGAACAAATGTCAATTTTAAGGCCGTGACGCGTCAGCAAAAAAACTCGAAAATGGAAAAAATCGAAAAAATCAACTTTCTTAATAATCATCGTAGACGCTTGTGTTTTACCTTTTTTTTCATCAGAAGAACGAGATAAAACGATTGCCGTTAAAAAATTTCATCCAGAGAAAATTGCAAAAAAGTTAGCCAGTCACCATGAATTTTTTTGAAAAAAGTCGATTTTTTCACACTTTGAACGGCTGTAGCGGCCGAACGAAGAATCCAATTTGAACGCGGATTGAAGATCTGTGTTCCTCGTGTGTCAGTTAGTCGGATTTGATTAAAATTGGGGATTTTTAATTTTTGACAAAAACCCGAAATTTCATCCAAGGGTCCCCCCTTCTTACTTTTTAACAAAAATTGCACTAAAAATGATTTCCTGGCGAAACCACTGGTTGGATCCGGAGTTTCTTGACGTCACTCGAAAGATCGCTTCAAGACGCTTCAGAAAATGTTTTTTCGCAGGAACAAATGTCAATTTTAAGGCCGTGACGCGTCAGCAAAAAAACTCGAAAATGGAAAAAATCGAAAAAATCAACTTTCTTAATAATCATCGTAGACGCTTGTGTTTTACCTTTTTTTTCATCAGAAGAACGAGATAAAACGATTGCCGTTAAAAAATTTCATCCAGAGAAAATTGCAAAAAAGTTAGCCAGTCACCATGAATTTTTTTGAAAAAAGTAGATTTTTTCACACTTTGAACGGCTGTAGCGGCCGAACGAAGAATCCAATTTGAACGCGGATTGAAGATCTGTGTTCCTCGTGCGTCAATTAGTCGGATTTGATTAAAATTGGGGATTTTTAATTTTTGACAAAAACCCGAAATTTTATCCAAGGGTCCCCCCTTCTTACTTTTTAACAAAAATTGCACTAAAAATGATTTCCTGAAGAAACCACTGGTTGGATCCGGAGTTTCTTGACGTCACTCGAAAGATCGCTTCAAGACGCTTCAGAAAATGTTTTTTCGCAGGAACAAATGTCAATTTTAAGGCCATGACGCGTCAGCAAAAAAACTCGAAAATGGAAAAAATCGAAAAAATCAACTTTCTTAATAATCATCGTAGACGCTTGTGTTTTACCTTTTTTTTCATCAGAAGAACGAGATAAAACGATTGCCGTTAAAAAATTTCATCCAGAGAAAATTGCAAAAAAGTTAGCTAGTCACCATGAATTTTTTTGAAAAAAGTCGATTTTTTCACACTTTGAACGGCTGTAGCGGCCGAGCGAAGAATCCAATTTGAACGCGGATTGAAGATCTGTGTTCCTCGTGTGTCAGTTAGTCGGATTTGATTAAAATTGGGGATTTTTAATTTTTGACAAAAACCCGAAATTTTATCCAAGGGTCCCCCCTTCTTACTTTTTAACAAAAAATGCACTAAAAATGATTTCCTGGCGAAACCACTGGTTGGATCCGGAGTTTCTTGACGTCACTCGAAAGATCGCTTCAAGACGCTTCAGAAAATGTTTTTTCGCAGGAACAAATGTCAATTTTAAGGCCGTGACGCGTCAGCAAAAAAACTCGAAAATGGAAAAAATCGAAAAAATCAACTTTCTTAATAATCATCGTAGACGCTTGTGTTTTACCTTTTTTTTCATCAGAAGAACGAGATAAAACGATTGCCGTTAAAAAATTTCATCCAGAGAAAATTGCAAAAAAGTTAGCCAGTCACCATGAATTTTTTTGAAAAAAGTCGATTTTTTCACACTTTGAACGGCTGTAGCGGCCGAACGAAGAATCCAATTTGAACGCGGATTGAAGATCTGTGTTCCTCGTGTGTCAGTTAGTCGGATTTGATTAAAATTGGGGATTTTTAATTTTTGACAAAAACCCGAAATTTTATCCAAGGGTCCCCCCTTCTTACTTTTTAACAAAAATTGCACTAAAAATGATTTCCTGGCGAAACCACTGGTTGGATCCGGAGTTTCTTGACGTCACTCGAAAGATCGCTTCAAGACGCTTCAGAAAATGTTTTTTCGCAGGAACAAATGTCAATTTTAAGGCCGTGACGCGTCAGCAAAAAAACTCGAAAATGGAAAAAATCGAAAAAATCAACTTTCTTAATAATCATCGTAGACGCTTGTGTTTTACCTTTTTTTTTCATCAGAAGAACGAGATAAAACGATTGCCGTTAAAAAATTTCATCCAGAGAAAATTGCAAAAAAGTTAGCCAGTCACCATGAATTTTTTTGAAAAAAGTAGATTTTTTCACACTTTGAACGGCTGTAGCGGCCGAACGAAGAATCCAATTTGAACGCGGATTGAAGATCTGTGTTCCTCGTGCGTCAATTAGTCGGATTTGATTAAAATTGGGGATTTTTAATTTTTGACAAAAACCCGAAATTTTATCCAAGGGTCCCCCCTTCTTACTTTTTAACAAAAATTGCACTAAAAATGATTTCCTGAAGAAACCACTGGTTGGATCCGGAGTTTCTTGACGTCACTCGAAAGATCGCTTCAAGACGCTTCAGAAAATGTTTTTTCGCAGGAACAAATGTCAATTTTAAGGCCATGACGCGTCAGCAAAAAAACTCGAAAATGGAAAAAATCGAAAAAATCAACTTTCTTAATAATCATCGTAGACGCTTGTGTTTTACCTTTTTTTTCATCAGAAGAACGAGATAAAACGATTGCCGTTAAAAAATTTCATCCAGAGAAAATTGCAAAAAAGTTAGCCAGTCACCATGAATTTTTTTGAAAAAAGTCGATTGTTTCACACTTTGAACGGCTGTAGCGGCCGAACGAAGAATCCAATTTGAACGCGGATTGAAGATCTGTGTTCCTCGTGTGTCAGTTAGTCGGATTTGATTAAAATTGGGGATTTTTAATTTTTGACAAAAACCCGAAATTTTATCCAAGGGTCCCCCCTTCTTACTTTTTAACAAAAATTGCACTAAAAATGATTTCCTGGCGAAACCACTGGTTGGATCCGGAGTTTCTTGACGTCACTCGAAAGATCGCTTCAAGACGCTTCAGAAAATGTTTTTTCGCAGGAACAAATGTCAATTTTAAGGCCGTGACGCGTCAGCAAAAAAACTCGAAAATGGAAAAAATCGAAAAAATCAACTTTCTTAATAATCATCGTAGACGCTTGTGTTTTACCTTTTTTTTTATCAGAAGAACGAGATAAAACGATTGCCGTTAAAAAATTTCATCCAGAGAAAATTGCAAAAAAGTTAGCCAGTCACCATGAATTTTTTTGAAAAAAGTCGATTTTTTCACACTTTGAACGGCTGTAGCGGCCGAACGAAGAATCCAATTTGAACGCGGATTGAAGATCTGTGTTCCTCGTGCGCCAATTAGTCGGATTTGATTAAAATTGGGGATTTTTAATTTTTGACAAAAACCCGAAATTTTATCCAAGGGTCCCCCCTTCTTACTTTTTAACAAAAATTGCACTAAAAATGATTTCCTGAAGAAACCACTGGTTGGATCCGGAGTTTCTTGACGTCACTCGAAAGATCGCTTCAAGACGCTTCAGAAAATGTTTTTTCGCAGGAACAAATGTCAATTTTAAGGCCGTGACGCGTCAGCAAAAAAACTCGAAAATGGAAAAAATCGAAAAAATCAACTTTCTTAATAATCATCGTAGACGCTTGTGTTTTACCTTTTTTTTCATCAGAAGAACGAGATAAAACGATTGCCGTTAAAAAATTTCATCCAGAGAAAATTGCAAAAAAGTTAGCTAGTCACCATGAATTTTTTTGAAAAAAGTCGATTTTTTCACACTTTGAACGGCTGTAGCGGCCGAGCGAAGAATCCAATTTGAACGCGGATTGAAGATCTGTGTTCCTCGTGTGTCAGTTAGTCGGATTTGATTAAAATTGGGGATTTTTAATTTTTGACAAAAACCCGAAATTTTATCCAAGGGTCCCCCCTTCTTACTTTTTAACAAAAAATGCACTAAAAATGATTTCCTGGCGAAACCACTGGTTGGATCCGGAGTTTCTTGACGTCACTCGAAAGATCGCTTCAAGACGCTTCAGAAAATGTTTTTTCGCAGGAACAAATGTCAATTTTAAGGCCGTGACGCGTCAGCAAAAAAACTCGAAAATAGAAAAAATCGAAAAAATCAACTTTCTTAATAATCATCGTAGACGCTTGTGTTTTACCTTTTTTTTCATCAGAAGAACGAGATAAAACGATTGCCGTTAAAAAATTTCATCCAGAGAAAATTGCAAAAAAGTTAGCTAGTCACCATGAATTTTTTTGAAAAAAGTCGATTTTTTCACACTTTGAACGGCTGTAGCGGCCGAGCGAAGAATCCAATTTGAACGCGGATTGAAGATCTGTGTTCCTCGTGTGTCAGTTAGTCGGATTTGATTAAAATTGGGGATTTTTAATTTTTGACAAAAACCCGAAATTTTATCCAAGGGTCCCCCCTTCTTACTTTTTAACAAAAATTGCACTAAAAATGATTTCCTGAAGAAACCACTGGTTGGATCCGGAGTTTCTTGACGTCACTCGAAAGATCGCTTCAAGACGCTTCAGAAAATGTTTTTTCGCAGGAACAAATGTCAATTTTAAGGCCGTGACGCGTCAGCAAAAAAACTCGAAAATGGAAAAAAACGAAAAAATCAACTTTCTTAATAATCATCGTAGACGCTTGTGTTTTACCTTTTTTTTCATCAGAAGAACGAGATAAAACGATTGGCGTTAAAAAATTTCATCCAGAGAAAATTGCAAAAAAGTTAGGTAGTCATCATGAACTTTATGGAGAAATTTTGAAAAAAGTCGATTTTTTCAAACTTTGTACGGCTGTAGCGGCCGAACGAAGAATCCAATTTGAACGCGGATTGCAAATCTGTGTTTCTCGTGTGTCAATTAGTCGGATTTGATTAAAATTGGCGATTTTTTTATTTTTGACAAAAACCCGAAATTCTATCCAAGGGTCCCCCCTTCTTACTTTTTAACAAAAATTGCATTAAAAATGATTTCCTGAAGAAGCCACTGGTTGGATCCGTGGTTTCTTGACGTCAGTCGAAAGATCGCTTCAAGACGCTTCAGAAAATGTACTTTCGCAGGAACAAATGTCAATTTGAAGCCCGTGACACGTCAGCAAAAAAACTCGAAAATGAAAAAAATCGAAAAAATCAACTTTCTTAAAAATCATCGTAGACCTTCATGTAATACCTTTTTTTTCATCAGAAGAACGAGATAAAACGATTGGCGTTAAAAAATTTCATCCAGAGAAAATTGCAAAAAAGTTAGCAAGTCACCATGAACTTTATGGAGAAATTTTGAAAAAAGTCGATTTTTTCAAACTTTGAACGGCTGTAGCGGCCGAAGGAAGAATCCAATTTGAACGCGGATTGCAAATCTGTGTTCCTCGTGTGTCAATTAGTCGGATTTGATTAAAATTGGCGATTTTTTATTTTTGTCAAAAACCCGAAATTCTATCCAAGGGTCCCCCCTTCTTACTTTTTAACAAAAATTGCATTAAAAATGATTTCTTGAAGAAACCACTGGTTGGATCCGGGGTTTCTTGACGTCACTCGAAAGATCGCTTCAAGACGCTTCAGAATATGTACTTCCGCAGGAACAAATGTCAATTTAAAGCCCGTGACACATCAGCAAAAAAAACTCGAAAATGAAAAAAATCGGAAAAATCAACTTTCTTAAAAATCATCGTAGACCTTTATGTAATACCTTTTTTTTCATCAGAAGAACGAGATAAAACGATTGGCGTTAAAAAATTTCATCCAGAGAAAATTGCAAAAAGTTAGCTAGTCACCATGAACTTTATGGAGAAATTTTGAAAAAAGTCGTTTTTTTCCAACTTTGAACGGCTGTAGCGGCCGAACGAAGAATCCAATTTGAACGCGGATTGCAAATCTGTGTTCCTCGTGTACCAATTAGTCGGATTTAATTAAAATTGGCGATTTAAAATTTTTGACGAAAACCTGAAAAATCATCCAAGGGTCCCCCCTTCTTACTTTTTCGCAAAAATTGCGTTTGAAATGATTTCCTGAAGAAACCACTGATTTAATCCGGGGTTTCTTGACGTCACTCGACAGATCGCTTCAAGACGCTTCAGAAAATGTACTTTCGCAGGAACAAATGTTAATTTTAAGCCCGTGACACGTCAGCAAAAAAACTCGAAAATGAAAAAAATCGAATAAAAATCAACTTTCTTAAAAATCATCGTAGACCTTTATGTAATACCTTTTTTTTCATCAGAAGAACGAGATAAAATGATTGGTGTTAAAAAAATTCATCCAGAGAAAATTGCAAAAAAGTTAACTAGTCACCATGAACTTTATGGAGAAATGTTGAAAAAAGTCGATTTTTTCAAACTTTGTACGGCTGTAGCGGCCGAACGAAGAATCCAATTTGAACGCGGATTGCAAATCTGTGTTTCTCGTGTGTCAATTAGTCGGATTTGATTAAAATTGGCGATTTTTTATTTTTGTCAAAAACCCGAAATTCTATCCAAGGGTCCCCCCTTCTTACTTTTTAACAAAAATTGCATTAAAAATGATTTCTTGAAGAAACCACTGGTTGGATCCGGGGTTTCTTGACGTCACTCGAAAGATCGCTTCAAGACGCTTCAGAATATGTACTTCCGCAGGAACAAATGTCAATTTAAAGCCCGTGACACATCAGCAAAAAAAACTCGAAAATGAAAAAAATCGGAAAAATCAACTTTCGTAAAAATCATCGTAGACCTTTATGTAATACCTTTTTTTTCATCAGAAAAACGAGATAAAACGATTGGCGTTAAAAAATTTTATCCAGAGAAAATTGCAAAAAAGTTAGCAAGTCACCATGAACTTTATGGAAAATTAAAAAAAAGTCGATTTTTGCAGACTTTGTACGGCCGTAGCGGCTGAACGAAGAATTCAATTTGAACGCGGATTGCAAATCTGTGTTCCTCGTGTGTCAATTAGTCGGATTTGATTAAAATTGGCGATTTTTTATTTTTGACAAAAACCCGAGATTCTATCCAAGGGTCCCCCCTTCTTACTTTTTAACAAAAATTGCATTAAAAATGATTTCCTGAAGAAACCACTGGTTGGATCCGTGGTTTCTTGATGTCACTCGAAAGATCGCTTCAAGACGCTACAGACTGTACTTTCGCAGGAACAAATGTAAATTTAAAGCCCGTGACACGTCAGCAAAGAAAACTTGAAAATGGAAAAAATCGAAAAAATCAACTTTTTTAAAAATCATCGTAGACCTTTATGTAATACCTTTTTTTTCATCAGAAGAACGAGATAAAACGATTGCCGTTAAAAAATTTCATCCAGAGAAAATTGCAAAAAAGTTAGCCAGTCACCATGAATTTTCTTGAAAAAAGTCGATTTTTTCACACTTTGAACGGCTGTAGCGGCCGAACGAAGAATCCAATTTGAACGCGGATTGAAGATCTGTGTTCCTCGTGCGTCAATTAGTCGGATTTGATTGAAATTGGGGATTTTTAATTTTTGACAAAAACCCGAAATTTTATCCAAGGGTCCCCCCTTCTTACTTTTTAACAAAAATTGCACTAAAAATGATTTCCTGGCGAAACCACAGGTTGGATCCGGAGTTTCTTGACGTCACTCGAAAGATCGCTTCAAGACGCTTCAGAAAATGTTTTTTCGCAGGAACAAATGTCAATTTTAAGGCCGTGACGCGTCAGAAAAAAAACTCGAAAATGGAAAAAATCGAAAAAATCAACTTTCTTAATAATCATCGTAGACGCTTGTGTTTTACCTTTTTTTTCATCAGAAGAACGAGATAAAACGATTCGCGTTAAAAAAATTCATCCAGAGAAAATTGCAAAAAAGTTAGCAAGTTACCATGAACTTTATGGAAAATTAAAAAAAAAGTCGATTTTTGCAGACTTTGTACGGCCGTGGCGGCTGAACGAAGAATCCAATTTGAACGCGGATTGCAAATCTGTGTTCCTCGTGTGTCAATTAGTCGGATTTGATTAAAATTGGCGATTTTTTATTTTTGACAAAAACCCGAGATTCTATCCAAGGGTCCCCCCTTCTTACTTTTTACCAAAAATTGCATTAAAATTGATTTCCTGAAGAAACCACGGGTTGGATCCGGGGTTTCTTGACGTCACTCGAAAGATCGCTTCAAGACGCTTCAGAAAATGTACTTTCGCAGGAACAAATGTCAATTTGAAGCCCGTGACACGTCAGCAAAAAAACTCGAAAATGGAAAAAATCGAAAAAATCAACTTTCTTAAAAATCATCGAAGACCTTTATGTAATACCTTTTTATTCATCAGAAGAACGAGATAAAACGATTGATGTTAAAAAATTTCATCCAGAGAAAATTGCAAAAAAGTTAGCCAGTCACCATGTACTTTATGGAGAAATTTTGAAAAAAGTCGATTTTTTCAAACTTTGAACGGCTGTAGCGGGCGAACGAAGAATCCAATTTGAACGCGGATTGCAAATCTGTGTTCCTCGTGTGTCAATTAGTCGGATTTGATTAAAATTGGCGATTTTTTTTTATTTTTGACGAAAACCCGAAATTCTATCCAAGGATCCCCCCTTCTTACTTTTTAACAAAAATTGCATTAAAAATGATTTCCTGAAGAAACCACTGGTTGGATCCGGGGTTTCTTGACATCACTCGAAAGATCGCTTCAAGACGCTTCAGAAAATGTACTTTCGCAGGAACAAATGTCAATTTGAAGCCCGTGACACGTCAACAAAAAAAACTTGAAAATGAAAAAAATCGAAAAAATCAACTTTTTTAATAATCACCTTTCTTTCTGCAACAATTGAGAGTATCCGATTTCAATCATCACAAACCGATAACACTTAACTCACTTATTATTAATTCATTTAAACAACACCGACACCACTACGCGTTAAAATTCGCACTCGACTGATCGCGGCGGCCGGTTTTCTTATCAATTGCAATTGTTTTAGAGGTTGAGGCGCGCACGCCGCGTATCTCAGCTGGGAAGATATCGGAAAACCTCACTTGTTGCAGTTGAGCGGAATCCGTTATCAATTAAATGTGAATCGTTGTGTGCACTGAAAATGGAAAATGGAATTTTAAAGATTTGTTCACCGTTTAGAATTAAAAAATCGGTAAGAACAACACAAACGATTCTAAAAAAAAATAACCAATTATTGAAATAAACGAAGAATTGATGTATTTTTAAGGATCCATAAAAACAATTCACACACCGCTGTAGGAAAAAAAAACACTTAGAACTTGAAATTGAGAGATGAAAATTGCATTCGGTGATTGTAAAATTGCTGGAAAATTATTCTTTCCAGGAATTGGCTTTAAAATTTCAGAATTTATCAAGAATTGATGTATTTTTAAGAATCCATAAAAACAATTGACTTACCGCTGCAGGAAAAAAAATTAGAACACTTAGAACTTGAAATTGAGAGATGAAAATTGCGTTCGGTGATTATAAAATTGCTGGAAAATTATTCTCTCCAGGAATTGGCTTTCAAATTTCAGAATTTACCAAGAATTGATGTATTTTTAAGAATCCATAAAAACAATTGACACATCGCTGCAGGAAAAAAAATTAGAACACTTGGAACTTGAAATTGAGGAATGAAAATTGTAGTAGTGGATGATTTGTGAATCGTAGTCTCTCAGAGACTCTTAAATTATTGTATTTCTCATTTTTAAACGTATACCTGTCGAAACATTTAAACGGCGATGACTCATCCCGGACAAAGACGGCTGCCTATATCTACCTGGCGTCGAAACTTCAAGTGCGGTCACAAATGGAAGGGCGAGAGCTTTCATACCTCCGGCTCGGGTGAGGTTTTGGGGTCGCCGTGGCGGTTTAATCAGGTACAAATTGCGACCCGAAATCGCTCAGCGGTGGATAATCCGCAAAGTTGGTATAAATTCCATCCCGACTTTCCCCGAATAATGGGACGCGCGAGCCAATGATGATAGTTGAAAAGTTCCGATAAGGAGCTTTCTGCTCCGTGACCCGACTTAAATTACCATCCCCGCACCCTTCGATCCTATAATCTTAATTCATACCATTCAAAACAAATTATTAAAAAAAAATTCACATTTCAAAAATCGACCAGGCCTTGGAAATTACCGTCCCCTATAATTTATTGCAATTGCCGTTTCGCGTGCACTTTCCGCACCTTCACAAAGCCGATGCTTTAATGGAACTGCTAATCCCTTATTTACATCCATCAGAGGCGCCAAAAAAAAAATCCTGGCACGAGCTCGTAATTCCTCGAGGGGTGATTAATCGGCAACATCCCTTATAATAATGGCAATAACAATTATTGCACGTGTTGCGCAATTCTGGCAACGGATCGGGTCGTAACTCCGCGGAAGTGTTTGCGTTGGACAATCGCCCTCTCTTCGTGTTTGTGTGTGTTCGAGGGGGTTGAGGGGGATGTTTGTTTTAATATGTAAGGAAGGCGGGGGTTCATTTTACATTCCTGCCCTCGGGGGCATACGTGCGCGCCCTCTTGTATTTTTGAGCAAATAAATGGGGGATCGCGAGAGATTGTGGAGATCGACCTCGTAACTTATGAAATTTAATAATAATGTTGTTTGTTTCGATTCGATTTTCCTCAAAAGGGAAATCGCTGAAGATATGTTTTTAACTTTTCTGATAGGTAAGGCCTTTAGCAATGCTGCCATGATAAAATATTTCAAAAATGTCTGCTCGGTATGTCCAAAAAATAAAATTTTATTTATGTAGTTTTCTATATTTTTCGTGAAATGGAGAATTTTCAGGTGAGGTATCAAATTTTTTTTTTAACCTTTATGTTAGGTACGGCTTTTAACAGTGCGATTACGGTGGAATATTAAAAAACTCTATAAAAACGAAAGAAAAAAAAAATTAAATTTAAATTAAATTAATTTTCGGGGGTTGTTATTGTGAATCTACAATTTTTGTTTTTAATTTTTGTGTTTAATTTTATATGTAATTATTTCTACTTTAAATTCACTATCAAGTCGGAAAATATTTTTTTTTAATTCATTGCTAACTTAACACCCGTAACAAAAAAATCGACACAAAATTGGATCCGCAGCTCGCAGCACCGCGCTGATGACGCCCTTTATTTACTTTCGACGCCTAAGGGCGCGGATAAAAATTCCATTGTCATGTAAATGTGCTTGTAACGCGTTTTTAGGGCGCCTTAAAGCCGCAGGATTAAATTCAAAAGACCATTACTGCAGCAAAGTAAGCGCGGGATAAAAAAAAAATTGTATATAAAGTGCAGCGATAATCCAATATTTATATCATTTTCGTACAGCGCGTATAAACATTTTTGTTATCATCATCACTTTTGGGTAAAGCTAGGTTTTATCTACACACATATCCACAATGGCAGTTGCATTCATTATTTATTCTTTCTACGTTTATATTTTCATACTTTATTCAGTTAGAGATAATAATAATAATAATAATAGTTTATTACGGGACATGCCCATTAGTACAAATACATGAAATAAAAATCATCAAAATAGTACAGTGAGCAGAAATTAATTGAAAATGTAAATCACAAAAAAGAAAAATCAGGAATTGACATATATACAAATTTTTTTTAGATATAAATGTTTAGGCGGAGGGTCCCGGGTTCGAATCCCAGCAAGTGCACGGGTGTTTGTGGATGTCTATTTCATTTAATATGAATAATACATAACCGATGTTACTGAAGTTCACCAGCCAAAGTAAAAAAAAAAAAAGTTTAGTATAACATGTTATTTTTCAAACATCTTTAATCTTATTATTGTAAACTCAGTCTTAGTTTTCCACCTTAACGCCCATTTAAAGTCGAATTAAAACGGTTTTCGCTACTGTTACTTTATATGCGGGACCCGGTTATATACGCAATAACGAGCCTTGAAAAATTTCCGACAGAAATTTTTTTTAAACTTTTCGCTAACAAATATGAAGTCGAAGGCGAAGTTTGATGACCAAAAATGCGCTTTTTTTCTAAAATTGCTCCGTGAGTTTCAATTTTCTTTCGCACTAATAAATATGGCGGCGCTGGAAGGCTAAGTTTAATGACCAAAAATTGAAAAATTCCAGACAGAAAATTTTTTGAACTTTTCACCAACAAATATGACGTCGATGTTTGATGACCAAAAATGCGCTTTATTTCAAAAATTGCTCCGTGAGTTTCAATTTTCTTTCGCACTAATAAATATGGCGGCGCTGGAAGGCTAAGTTTAATAACCAAAAATTGAAAAATTCCCGACAGAAAATTTTTTTAACTTTTCACCAACAAATATGACGTCGAAGTTTGATGACCAAAAATGCGCGTTTTTTCTAAAATTGCTAAGTGAGTTTCAATTTTCTTTCGCACTAATAAATATGGCGGCGCTGGAAGGCTAAGTTTAATGACCAAAAATTGAAAAAATTCAGACAGAAATTTTTTTGTACTTTTCACTAACAAATATGACGTCGAAGACGAAGTTTGATGACCAAAAATGCGCTTTATTTCAAAAATTGCTGCGTGAGTTTCAATTTTCTTTCGCACTAATAAATATGGCGGCGCTGGAAGGCTAAGTTTAATGGCCAAAAATTGAAAAATTTCCGACAGAAAATTTTTTGTACTTTTCACAAACAAAAATGACGTCGAAGGCGATGTTTGATGACCAAAAATGCGCTAATTTTCCAAAATTGCTCCGTGAGTTTCAATTTTCTTTCGCACTAATAAATATGGCGGCGCTGGAAGACCAAGTTTAATGACCAAAAATTGAAAAATTTCCGACAGAAAATTTTTTGTACTTTTTACAAACAATTATGACGTTGAAGGCGATTTTCTAAAATTCCTGCGTGAGCTTCAAAATTCTTCCGATGAATATTTAATATTTTGATGAACCAACCTCCAATAACGAGTCTTTAAAAGTACCCACAAAAAATTTGCGGTTAAAAAAAATGGCGCAAATTTTGATTATCAAATATGCACTTTATTCGAAAATTTCTCCGAAAGTTCTGCATTTCTTTTGATACCTGCGTGAAATTTTGACAGACTACTCTCCAATAACGTATCTTTGCAACTATCTAAAAAAAAATAATCCGATCTGTACGTTAACAAAAAATGGTTGCGCTCTAAAGTTAATTTTGTTATCCGAATATTCACTTTATCCAAACATTTCTACGGAAATTCTAAATTCCTTTTGAAAGATGCTTGAAATTTTAACAGACTAGTCTCCAATTAAATGTCCTTGGAGGTGTAAAAAAAAACAATCCAAACTTTACCGTAACAAAAATGGCTGCGCTAGAAGGCAAAGTTTGAAGTCCGAAAAATGTACTTTTTGCAGTAATCCATCCATGAATTCCACATTTCTTCATAAATGTGGTTCAAATTTTGACAGATAAAGTGTCTTTAGAGTTGCCAAAAAAAATGTTATCCAAACTTTGCCATAACAAAAATGGTTGCGTCAGAAGGCAAAGTTTGATGTCCGAAAATGCACTTTTTGCAGTAATCCGTCCATGAATTCCACATTTCTTTATAGATATGCTTCAAATTTTGACAGACTATACTCTAATAAACTATCCTTGGAGTTGTCAAAAAAAAAACCATCCCAACTTTGCCCTAACAAAAATGGCTGCGCTTGAAGGTAAAGTTTGAAGCCCGAAAAATGAACTTTTTGCGTTAATCCCTCCACGAATTCCACATTTCTTCATACATATCCTTCAAATTTTGACAGACTATTCTCTAATAAAACGTCCTTGGAGTTGTCAAAAAAAAAACTATCCAAACTTTACCGTAACAAAAATGGCTGCGCTTGAAGGTAAAGTTTGAAACCAAAAATGCACTTTTTGCAGTAATCCCTCCATGCATTCCACATTTCTTCATAGTTATGCTTCAAATTTTGACAGACTATTCTCTAATAAACTGTCCTTCGAGTTGTCAAAAAAAAAACCATCCCAACTTTGCCCTAAAAAAAAATGGCTGCGCATGAAGGTAAAGTTTGAAGTCCGAAAAATGCACTTTTTACAGTAATCCCTCCGTGAATTCCACATTTCTTCATAGATATGCTTCAAATTTTGACAGACTCTACTCTAATAAAGTGTCCTTGGAGTTGTCAAAAAAAAAACTATCCAAACTTTGTCGTAACAAAAATGGCTGCGTTAGAAGGCAAAGTTTGAAGCCCAAAAAATGCACCTTTTGCAGTAATCGCTCCAAGAATTCCACATTTCTTTATACAGGTGTTTCAAAATTTGACAGCTTAACCTCTAATAATAGGTATTTCAAATTACAAAAAGAATAGTTGCCTAACCTTGCAGTGACAAAAATGGCTGCGCTAGAAGACAAAGTTTGATCATCAAAAAATTCACTTTTACCTGAAATTGCTTTGTAACTTTCACATTTCTTTTGACAGATGCTTGAAATTTTGATGAGCTAACCTCCAATAACGTACCTTTAAAATTTCCGACAGAAAAATTTTCGGACTTTGCAGCAACGAAAATGGCGGCGCTAAAAGACAAAGTTTGATCATCAAAAATTGCACTTTTACCTGAAATTGGTTTGTAACTCTCACATTTCTTTTGACAGATGCTTGAAATTTTGATGAGCTAACCTCCAACAACGTACCTATCTAAAATTGCCGACTGAAAATTTTCCGGACTTTACACTAACAAAAATGGCGGCGCTAGAAGGCAAAGTTTCACCATAAAAAAAATGCACTTTTACCGGAAATTGTTTTGTAACTCTCACATTTCTTTTGACAGATGCTTGAAATTTTGATGAGCTAATCTCAAATAACGTATCTTTAAAATTGCCAATAGAAAATTTTCCGGATTTTGCAGCACCAAAAATGGCGGTGCTAGAAGACAAAGTTTCATCATTAAAAAATGTACTTTTACCGGAAATTGTTTTGTAACTTTCACATTTCTTTTGACAGATGCTTGACATTTTGATAAACTAACCTCCAATAACGTATATTTTAAATTGGCGACAGAAAATTTTCCAAACTTTACACTAACAAAAATGGCGCCGCTAGAAGGCAAAGTTTCATCATCCAAAAATGCACTTTAACCGGAAACTGCTTTGTAACTTTCACATTTCTTTTGATAGATGCTTGAAATTTTAATGAGCTAACCTCCAATAACGTACCTTTAAAACTGCTGACAGAAATATTTCCAAACTTTACACTAACAAAAATGGCGGCGCTAGAAGACAAAGTTTGATCATCAAAAATTGCACTTTCACCTGAAATTGCTTTGTAACTTTCACATTCCTTTTGATAGATGCTTGAAATTTTGATGAGCTAACCTCCAATAACTGCTGACAGAAACTTTTTCAAACTTTACACTAACAAAAATGGCGGCGCTAGAAGGCAAAGTTTTATCATAAAAAAATGCACTTTTACCGGAAATTGCTTTGTAACTCTCACATTTCTTTTGACAGATGCTTGAAATTTTGATGAGCTAACCTCTAATAACAAGTCTTTAAAATTGCCGACAGAAAATTATCCAAACTTTACACTAACAAATATGGCTGCGCCAGAAAATGCCCTTTTACCTGAAACTGCTTTGTAAATTTCACATTCCTTTTGACAGATGCTTGAAATTTTGATGAGCTAACCTCCAATAACTGCCGACAGAAACTTTTTCAAACTTTACACTAACAAAAATGGCGGCGCTAGAAGGCAAAGTTTTATCATAAAAAAATGCACTTTTACCGGAAATTGCTTTGTAACTCTCACATTTCTTTTGACAGATGCTTGAAATTTTGATGAGCTAACCTCCAATAACAAGTCTTTAAAATTGCCGACAGAAAATTATCCAAACTTTACACTAACAAATATGGCTGCGTCAGAAAACAAAAATCGATGATCAAAAAATGCATTTTTACCAGAAATTGCTTGGTAACTTTCACATTCCTTTTGACAGAAGCTTGGCATTTTGAAGAGCTAACCTCCAATCATGTATCTTTTAAATTGCTAACAAAAAATTATCCAGACTGTGCAGCCACAAAAATGGCTGCGCTAGAAGGTAAAGTTTGATGATCAAAAATTGCACTTTTACCTAAAATTGCTCTGTAAGTTCCATATTTCTTTTGATAGATGCTTGACATTTTGAAGAGCTAACCTCCAATAATGAGTCTTTTAAATTGTCAACAGAAAATGTTCCGAACTTTGTAATAACAAATATGGCTGCGCCAGGAAGCAAATTTTGATGACCAAAAATGCACTTTCTGCAGAAATCTCACTGTGAATTCCACATTTCTTTAGACAGATTCTTCAAATTTTGACAGGATAACCTCTAATAATGGGTCTTTCAAATTACCAAAAGAACAGTTTCCTAACCTCACAGAGACAAAAATGGCTGTGCCAGGAAACAAATTCTGATGACTAAAAATGCACTTTTTGCAGTAATCGCTTCATAAATTCCACATTTCTTCAGACAGATGCTTCAAATTTTGACAGGATAACCTCTAATAATGGGTCTTTAAAATTACCAAAAGAACAGTTTCCTAACCTCACAGAGACAAAAATGGCTGTGCTAGGAAAAAAATTCTGATGACCAAAAATGCACTTTTTGCAGTAATCGCTTAATAAATTCCACATTTCTTCAAACAGATGCTTCAAATTTTGACAGGATAACTTCCAATAATAGGTCTTTAAAATTACCAAAAGATAAATTTCCTAACCTCGCAGTAATAAAAATGGCTACGATAGAAAGCAAATGTTGATGACCAAAAATGCACCTTTTGCTGTAATCGCTCCATAAATTCCACATTTCTTCATACAGATGCTTCAAATTTTTACAGGCTAACCTCTAATAAAAAGAAAGAGTAGTTTCCTAAAATTCACTTCTTTAGAAATCGCTCTAAAATAAATGACGTTTTTGAACCGTAACAAATGTTTACGTGACTCGAATATTTAAATATTTAATGCATTATCTAGATGATTACGTGTCGATCGCACAAACATAATAAAAAGCGTGCCGTCGTCGGTATAAAATAAAATACAAAAAAACAAACTGTAATTTTTTTGTGTCACGCGAAAAAATCCAACGCAAAATTGGCTGGTGTTTCGTGCGGACGATAATCGCCCCATTTGAACTCGAACAGTATCACCCCCGGACTATTCGAATCCACCCCTGATAACTAGAAGGTAATTTACGGATATTCTAACGCAGCGATTCTCCCCTCCGGTCTATAAAATTGGGGATTCCACGAGATCACCGCTAAGATAGGAAACGTCGCAATTGGAAAGTCAACAGAACTACTAAAATCGACTTGTGTAAAATATATCTAGTTCATGTTTTATTTTTGATACTTAACACCTGAAGGCGTTTATGCCTACTCTGCGGATAAATTAAACATAGTTAATGCTGGTTGCGTTACTTTCTTGATGGAACCAACACCCTGTATATTCACAGGCTGTTGGATTGCAAAGCGGGCCATAGGGATTTACATGTAAAATTTTAAACGTGTTAATATTGGCTCACCTAATTATTTGACAGCATCGGTCTTCGTATATTATTTTTAAAGCTTTTTAAGCTGAATCATTTGGTGCCTTACT
Organism: Ocypus olens; assembly: GCA_910593695.2. NCBI lineage: Eukaryota > Metazoa > Arthropoda > Insecta > Coleoptera > Staphylinidae > Ocypus > Ocypus olens. The sequence continues at coordinate 59,302,739 of OU343052.1, forward strand.
CAATAGTTTCTGCAGAGTATTTACCGAGATATTTGCAAAAAACTTTGCAATCATTTTGAATTAAAGACAAAGGTTTGCCATGAAATCATAATGGCGGATATTTCATTTCGTTGTTGTTTGAAAAATGTGACGGTAGATGTCACATTACGATTAACAACCGGCCGTGTGTTATACACAAGAAAAAGTATTTATAAGTAAATGGTTTTACTCCGGTACTATTTAAGAAGTGTAAGTGATTTGTTTAGTGTTGAATTCCCGAAGAAGGCAATACCCAGAAATGAGTATTAAAAATAATGTAAGTAGACCGATTTTATAAAATAATTAAGGGAGGCAATTGTAACACATTTTAAATTGTACCTTTGCTGGATATTGCCGTGAAATTCACAGTTCTTAGTACCTGAGTAAAACGTTTTAATCATAAATACTTGTTCTTATGTAAAATACACGGCCGATTGTAAATCGTAATGTGACATCTACAGTCACTTTTCCGAACAAAATTAAATATCCGCCATTATGATTTCATGGCAAACCTTTCTTTCTAATTCAAAATGATAGTAAAGTTTTTTGCAAATATCTCGGTAAATACTCTGCAGAAATCATTGAGTAAGGTACCAAATGATTCAGCTTGAAAAGCTTTAGAAATAAAAATTATTTTTTTTACTTTATTCTAAGGCGATCTTTTAATTTGGTAGAAGTTGTTGAGCCTTAATATCTGGTATACTTAAAATATAAAAACGGTGTGATGAAGGAATTTAGTTTCTTTTGTGAAAATGAAAAAGCTGATGGCTTAACTTTGATATGAGCAAACTTAAGGTACAGCACGCTCGTCCTCTTTGGGAACTTTTAATATTTGCAGTGCCCAGGAGGAGGAGGACCCGGAGTTTTATATTTATCGACGCTAATTACGATTCCGGTCGTCTGTCGGGGCCAACGGGATGACTCCAGAAGATCCCTTTCATCTCGGCAACGACGCCATAATCGGGACGCTGTAAATGTTTACCGTACCCTGACGTAACTCCTCAAGGATGACCCAAGTCCTTTATCGAGGCGAGGGCTAGCTCCTGCCGTATAACGTAAACATAAAATACTGCTGAGATTACGATTTTTCCTGTGGGGAAATACGCGACGTCGAGACATTGATATCTTTGCGATACAAAAAATCTCCGGGATTACCATTTTCAAATAGAGTACGCGTAAAATTTTCTTTTGCTTAGAAAATACAACGCTGCGATTATGATCGTGAAAATGCATGTTTTTGCAAGGATTGAAGTGTATACAAAACTTTTAACGCGCGGCTCGAACTTGCAAATATTTTCTTTCCAAAATGCAATAACCGGAAACACTTTTGTGAGAAACTTTATAGTTAAATTGCAATTTCGTTTTATTATCAATACTATTCATACATTTAAAGCATGTCTTTTTTTTATTGAAGTTCGACAAATTAAAATGTTAATTTTCAAAAATTCATAACTCACGAAAAAATCGACACATTTTCAAAATTTTTAATTAATTTTAAAGGTAGATATCTTGTGGATATATTAAAATTTTGAGCAATTTTTTCACATAAATATTTATTTTTTTTCGATTTTTTTTATTGGAGTGTTCGACAAATTAAAATGTTAATTTTCAAAAATTCATAACTCACGAAAAAATCGACACATTTTCAAAATTTTTAATTAATTTTAAAGGTAGATATCTTGTGAATATATTAAACATTTTGAGCAATTTTATATTATCATATTTTCTGGCGGAATTCTATTGGAATTAAGTTGGCAGAAAAATTATGTAATCAGTTGGCAACGCTGCATACATCTTGTCTGAAGGAAAGTTAATGGAGGCATCGCGCAACCCCCGTTCATAACAACGCCAAATCCGCCCTCCTAAAAGCAAAAAGTAATAAAGCAAATTACAACCTCGGGAGGGTCTAAAACTCGAAATATCCACCGCCAGACAAATTACCGTTAATTACGCCGCGCCGAAAATTCCTAACAATTTTCAGTTCGATAAGTGGCGGTGTAATAAGGGCCATCGTCGGTAAACGAAGAGTTATAGTTTCCGTCCACTTTTTTTCCGTCCTAGGGCGAGAAGTGCTTAAAAGTTTCCAGTGAATAAAACTCGCAAACAAGAATCTCCTGCGATCAATCGGAGGGCTGCTGCGGCGGATTCTGGAGACAGGACGCGGAGGGATGTCTTTATCGTCCCGAGCGCGAATTTACAAATGATCTCTCTGGTTTCCAACAAATTACTTCCACGGAATGCCAGAAGGGGGATGATGGACGAGCGAAGAACGGAGGACGTGCTGCTTCACGTCGAGTATTTTCGGGCGCGATAGTGACTTTTACAACTTAATTAGCACTCGTCAAAGAGTAAAATGCAAATAAACGAAGTCTAGGGGCCATCCATAGACGCGTTTCGAGGGTGGTGGCGCATCAATGAATACCGTTATGAAAATATTATTTAAAATTAACGAAATTATGTTCTCTATAAAGTTAAATATGGATATAAAGTCATGATGCTATCTATAGGTGCGTTTCTAGAGCGGTAGCTCATCAATAAAAATATTATTTAAAATTAACGAAAATAATGTTCTCTATAAAGTTAATCCATGAGGCTAACTATAGACGCGTTTCGAGAATGGTAGCGCACTAATAAACTTATACAAATATTATTTAAAATTAACCAATACTTTTGAAATGATTCTCTATAAAGTTAATCATGGAAGTCATGAGGCTAGCTATAGACGTGTTTCGAGAATAAATTATCATTCTGCGCCTCTAATGATTACTCTCAATATTACTAGTATTATTTTTCATAATGAAATTTAAAAAAAAAATCTTGAAGTAAATTTTAAGAACGCAATAAATCCTCAACAATAAATCCAATCCTCGTCAAATTCAACAAATAATTCTCGAACAAACTTAATAAATCATCCCCCTCCCCTCCCCCCATAATCAGCTTAATAATTCTCGCCGTGTCGCTTCAATGCAGCCCCCCGGTCGTCGGAGGTAATCTTTTAAATACTTGATTTCCGGCTCAATTCCTCGGTCCCTTCACGAGGGCCCGAGCCACCCTCGCCGCCCCCCATATATCGATTCCAGTGCAAATACACCGGGTCGTGATTATATTTAAAACCGGCGCAGCAGGCAGGTATCAATTCGCCCCTCGAGGCCTCCGCTGCCGCCGACGCTCGCTTGATTGTTAATGAAATTCGCGAGGGGGAGGAATTCCGCCCTCGTGAATTCTTGAAGGTGTCGCGTATTTTAATGTACATATGGGCCACGGATTCTGTACAGGTGTCGGAATTGATTTCGGCGAATGGAAATTGAATAATGAAGTTATTTCATTGTGTGTGTGTGTATATTGTGCTCGCAATGGGTTTATTGTTAAATATTCGAAGGCCTGTATACAATTGCGTTTATAAATGGATTATTTAAGTGTTAACCCTCCCTAAATTACGTACGGTTCGAATCTTGCAAACAGGTTGTAGCATAGGAATAAAATTTAACATTGATGAAACAAGTTGAGGTTTCAAGTTCCGAGTTTGCCATTTTCTTTCCAGATGCGATATGTCAATTGTTTTAAAAGGATAGGTCCATTTTGGATGGATTTTGAAAATTTCCAGCGGAGATAAATTTTCTACAATTTTTCTAATCGCGGATTGCAATCTTCTTTTCCTTAATTCAAGTCTTGAGGTTTGCCATTTTGTTTCCAGCAGTAATTCCTCAAATGTTTTGAAAGAATGTCAAAAATATGTTCGTTTTGGATGGATTTTGAGAATTTCTAACTATTTCCAGCAGAGATGAATTTTCTACAATTTTTCAAATCGCGGATTGCAATTTTCTTTTCCTCAGGTCAAGTTTTGAGTGTTGCCATTTTATTTCCAGCAATGATATGTCAATTGTTTTTAAGGGGATGTCCAAAATACGTTCGTTTTGGATGTTTTTTGAAAATTTCTAGCTAATGCTAGTAAAGATTGATTTTTACAATTTTTTTAATCTCCGAATGTAATTTTCTTTTCTGTAATTTAAGTTTTGACTGTTGACAAGAACATAAAAACAATTGCTATCGACTTGAAACTTTCCAAAATTACTCAAAATACATTTCGCATGATGATACTGTGAAATGCTGTTAACATCCTTTTCTAAAATTTAAAGATAATTTGATGTAAATCGAGGATGGAATTGTAAAAAATTGTTGGAATTTTGTCGAGAAAAAATATAAAAACAATTGCTATCGTCTTGAAACTTTCCAAAATTACTCAAAATACATGTGGCGTGATGATACTGTGAAAAACTGTTAACATTCTTTACTAAAATTTAAAGATAATTTGATGTAAATCGAGGATGGAATTATAAAAAAGTGTTGGAATTTTGGCGAGAGGAAAAAAATATAAAAATAATTGCTATCGTCTTGAAACTTTCCAAAATTTCTCAAAATACATTTGGCATGATGATACTGTGAAAAACTGTTAATATCCTTTTCTAAAATTTAAAGATAATTTATTGTAAATCGAGGATGAAATTGTGAAAAAGTGTTGGAATTTTGGCGAGAGGAAAAAAATATAAAAACAATTGCTATCGTCTTGAAACTTTCCAAAATTACTCAAAATACATTTGGCGTGATGATACTGTGAAAAACTGTTAACATCCTTTACTAAAATTTAAAGATAATTTGATATAAATCGAGGATGAAATTGTGAAAAAGTGTTGGAATTTTGGCGAGAGGAAAAAATATAAAAACAATTGCTATCGTCTTGAAACTTTCCAAAATTGCTCAAAACGCATTTGGCATGATGATACTGTGAAAAACTGTTAACATCCTTTTCTAAAATTTAAAGATAATTTGATGTAAATCAAGGATGAAATTGTGAAAAAGTGTTGGAATTTTGGCGAGAGGAAAAAAATATAAAAACAATTGCTATCGTCTTGAAACTTTCCAAAATTGCTCAAAACGCATTTGGCATGATGATACTGTGAAAAACTGTTAACATCCTTTTCTAAAATTTAAAGATAATTTGATGTAAATCAAGGATGAAATTGTGAAAAAGTGTTGGAATTTTGGCGAGAGGAAAAAATATAAAAACAATTGCTATCGTCTTGAAACTTTCCAAAATTGCTCAAAACGCATTTGGCATGATGATACTGTGAAAAACTGTTAACATCCATTACTAAAATTTAAAGATAATTTGATGTAAGTAGAGGATGAAATTGTAAAAAATTGTTGGAATTTTGGCGGGAGGAAAAAAATATAAAAACAATTGCTATCGACTTGAAACTTTTCAAAATCACTCGAAATTCATTTGGCACGATTTACCGTGAAAATTGGTTAACTCGCCATCCTTAAATTTACGAATAATTTCATGTTGTAGAAATTGTAGAAAATTGTAATCATTTGGCGAGCCGATTGTCGGCGAATCGATGCGCAACATAACGATTATATCTTGATAATTTATTGGTTAATGCGCTGCCGGTTCAACAACAGCCAAAATAATGCGATTAAGACTTGTTTTAAGAACGTTTAAAAAAAATTACGTCGTTTCTAATTAGCAAATATTTTACACGAACATTTTGTATGTAGGCGGTGATAGAATGGTACCTTGAGGTACACCTTGCTGTGGAATAAAATGATGGGGGATACAAATTTTAACAGGTATATTTACGAAGCTTGGAGTTCGTGGGAGAAATTAAGGCGATTAAGACTTTGTACTCGAGAATTATTTCTTGAAAAAATATTATTCTTGAGTATACAGAACTTTTAAACGTTTACATTACTAAAGTCAAAACAGTCTCTAGTCACCTTGTTAAATTTTAATGTCAATAAATTGTTTTTCAAAGCCACCTTCGATTTTTATTGAGTAAAATGGCTTGATAAAACGAGTTTTCTGCAAATAACTTCTAATGCGTTAGGAATAGCGATAGGGTTGTTATTACGAAAAATGTTTGTTTTTTAATTCTGCATGGAATGACATAAAAATATGCAGGGTCTCCAATTTAAAATAAGAAAAATAAAGTGCTTTAAAGTTTGAAATGTTTGACACTAAATTTTGGACACCCTGTATAATTCATATCGATCAAACTTGGTTAACGGGACTATCAGACCTTATTTAATAAGTACCTTGTATGATTTTATTAACAGGGCACTATTTTTATTTTTTATTCATTTTTTAAACAATGGTGCAAAACTGATTTTTTTTAGTTTCAATTTTTTTTTTGCTGATATCCCTGAATCGATTCCAATAAAATTATAGGAGTATGTAGGCAACCATGAAAGGTACCCAAACAAGCAATAAAATGCATAGCATGTAATTTAAAAAAATGTATCATCATGACGTCACGCTTTTTTGGGACACCCTGTATAATCAAAAATATTTTCCTGAAGTGCGTCATAGGATACAAATATATTCTACAAAATATCGAAATCTTAACTTAATTAGTAACTGAGGTATTGGAGACGGGAGGTGAGATGCAGGACCATGTATATTGTGTATAAATCTTATGGAAATACACATATTATTATTATTATCGTATTATCAACTCAATAATATTTATTAATAAAATATGTTACAAATATTTTATTGTCCCATGCCACATATACATTATCGCGTAAATATGTAATGAACAAAGAAAAAAAAAGATGTTACGTGAATGTAAAGGTTATAAATATTAGTTCGGCGTTGCTATTGATTCAGGGATGATATATAATGCCGTTAACTGTGTAATATTTATCAGACGCGGAGCCATTTTTCAGGAGGGGGAATTTTTCGTTGGATAAATAATGCATAATTGTATTTATCACGTGAACGCGTCAGATTGATGTGCGTCAATATTTGAAAGCAATTTCCGGCATTATTCACACCTATTCGATTTATTCGTTAATAATACAAACAGTTTCATTCAATAAATTTATAATTTTATTTATTTTATAATAAATATTTTAATTATAAAAAAAATTCTATTGGATTATTACAAATATTGAAGGCTAGAATTTTCATCATAACTAATGGTAAATAGAAAAGCAAAAATATGATGATCAAAAATGAACTTTTTGCGGAAACATGACTGTACATTCTATATCCAACAGATGAACACCTTTTTGAATGAATAATTAAAATTTTCTCGACATCGCTGAAAGAACAAAGGTGATGGTAAAAATTGAAAACTGACTTTTTACACAATCCATTTGTAAATATTTTTTTATGATTTATCAAATAAAATTTTTACGAAGTTTTCCTACGAATATTGCCCGGAACAATGAAGAATTTTTCTGCTGGACAAGCAGACTTTTCCAAGACAGCTTCATACAAACTCGTACTCCAGAAAGCAAATAATCCATCAAGACTAAGTAGTAATCGCATTTTTCACTTCTCCTGAAGCAAACATTGACGAAATTTCACAAAACCCCATCAGAGCATCTGCAGCCTCGCGTGGAATATTTATTTTTTATTCAACACACCGCCCACATAAAACAGCGAATATTGATTCGCGCGGAAGAAATAATAACGCGCGTCGGCCCGCAACAAATAATAATAATAATGCAAGCGCTGCAGGAAATTCCGTGTGTGTGCGCGCCCTTTTCTTTTTTTTATTGTTGTTGTGGAAGGGCCCGCGTTTTTAATATCGCGATCGCTGCACGGAAACTTCATGTTCTTGTTAAGGGCCGTTCGTGGTCGGTTTTTTTTCCAGTTATACGCGAGCCATTACCATTCGGTGGATTTTATTTCCAGCTCCGGACGAAAATAATGAGAGCGGTCCGGATTGTATTTACGAGTGCAGTTTTTAATTGCGCACAAAAGATTTTCGCTTCGAATTGAATTCGGTTGTTCGATGAAATGCAGAAATGCAAAAATGAGGAGCTTCAAAAATTACCTGAAGGAGTTACCGGTCTCCGAGGAATTCTACCTGGAACGAAATTCGTGTATTAGACATTGAAAGAAACGTGGCGCTGTTCAAAATTGAAATTTAATGTCGATAAGAAGATCCATTCTTTGCAGATTTATTTATTTCGCTAAATGTATTTTTCATATGCTCAATGGCTGTAAAAAAATTGACTTTTTACATGTTTTCTCAAAACTTTGTCAGTAATTTTAAAGATACGTCATTGGAGGTTAGCTCATCGAAATGTCAAGCATCTGTCAAAATTAATGTGGAACTTACACAACAATTTCAGACAAAGGTGCAGTTTTGTTTTCTGACGCCGCCATTTTTATTACCACAAAGTTCGAAACATTTTCAGCCGGAAATTTTAAAGATACTTTATTGGAGGTTAGCTCATTGAAATGTCAAGCATCTGTCAAAAAAAATGTGGCACTTACAGAATACTTTTAGAAAAAGGTGCATTTTTTTGGTCATAAAGGTTCGTTTTCTAGCGCTGCCATATTTGGTACCATAAAGTTCGGAAAATTTTCTATCGGCAGTTTTAAAGATACGTTATTGAGAGTTGGCTCATCGAAATGTCAAGCATCTGTCAAAAGAAATGTGGCATTTACAGAACAATTTTAGAAAAAGGTGCATTTTTTGGCCGGCAAGCTTCGTTTCCTAGCACCGCCATATTTGGTACCACAAAGTTCGTAAAATTTTCTGTCACCAATTTTAAAGATATGTCATTGGAGGTTAGCTCATCGAAATGTCAAACATCTGTCAAAAGAAATTAGTCATTTATAAAGGTACAGTCGTGTTTCTGCAAAAAGTTGGTTTTTCATCATCCAATTTCAGTTTTGACAAGCACCATTTTTTTTCAGTGAAGTTGTACAAGTTTTTTTTGGTAATTTGTAGAGACGCGCTTTTCAGAAGTAATCTGTCTTAGTTACATTCGATAGTTGTATTACATATTAAAACTACAATTATGTTTCTGCAGAAAGTCAATTTTTACTTTTCAAATTGTGCTTTCTAGGTCAGCCATTTTTGTCACTGCGAGGTTAGGATAATTTTCTTTCGGGAATTTTAAGGACACATTATTCGAGGTTAGTTTGTCAAAATTTGAAGCATTTGTCTCAAAAAATGTGGAATTCACGGAGCGATTACTGCAAAAAGTGCATTTTTTGCCATCAAAATTTGTTTTCTAGCGCAGCCATTTTTGTTACCACAAAGTTCTGGAAATTTTCTGCCGGCAATGTAAAAGATACATTATTGGAGGTTAGTTCATCGAAATGTCAAGCATCTGTCAGAAGATACGTGAAACTTACAGAACAATTTCTGAAAAAAGTGCATTTTTTGGTCACTATGTTTTGTTTTCTAGCGCCGCCATTTTTGTTACGACAAAGTTCTGGAAATTTTCTGCCGGCAATTTTAAAGATATGTCATTGAAGGTTGGTTCATCGAAATGTCAAGCATTTGTCAGAAGATATGTGAAACTTACAGAACGATTTCAGAAAAAAGTGCATTTTTTGGTCATCAAGCTTTATTTTCTAGCGTCGCCATATTTGTTACCACAAAGTTCAGGAAATTTTCTGCCGGCAATTTTAAAGATACGTTATTGGAGATTAGTTCATCGAAATGTCAAGCATCTGTCAGAAGATATGTGAAACTTACAGAACAATTTCAGAAAAAAGTGCATTTTTTGTTCATCAAGCTTTGTTTTCTAGCGACGCCATATTTTTTAGCACAAAGTTCGGAAAATTTTCCGTCGGCAATTTTAATGGAGATTAACTCACCAAAATGTCAAGCATCTGTCAGAAGATATGTAAAACTTACAAAACAATTTCAGAAAAAAATGCGTTTTTTTGGTCAGCAAGCTTTGTTTTCTAGCGTCGCCATTTTTGTTACTATAAAGTCCGGAAAATTTTTTGTCGGCAATTTTGAAGATACGTTATTGGAGGTTAGTTCATCGAAATGTCAAGCATCAGTCAAAAGATATGTGAAACTTACAGAACAATTTCAGAAAAAAGTGCATTTTTTGGTCAACAAGCTTTGTTTTCTATCGCCTCCATATTTGTTACCACAAAGTTCTGGAAATTTTCCGCCGGCAATTTTAAAGATACATTATTGGAGGTTAATTCACCAAAATGTCAAGCATCTGTCAAAAGATATGTGAAACTTACAGAACGATTTCGGAACAAAATGCATTTTTTTTGGTCATCAAGCTTTGTTTTCTATCGCTGCAATATTTTTTAGCACAGAGTTCGGAAAATTTTCGTCGGCAATTTTAATGGAGATTAACTCACCAAAATGTCAAGCATCTGTCAGAAGATATGTGAAACTTACAGAACAATTTCAGAAAAAAGTGCATTTTTTGGTCTTCAAGTTTTGTTTTCTATCGCCGCCATATTTGTTACCACAAAGTTCTGGAAATTTTCTGTCAGTAATTTTAAAGATACGTTATTGGAGGTTAGTTCATCGAAATGTCAAGCATCTGTCAAAAGATTTGTGAAACTTACAGAACGATTTCAGAAAAAAGTGCATGTTTTGGTCATCAAGCTTTGTTTTCTAGCGCCGCCATATTTGTTACCATAAAGTTCTGGAAATTTTCTGCCGGCAATTTTAAACATACGTTATTGGAGGTTAGTTCATCGAAATGTCAAGAGTCTGTCTAAAGAAATGTGAAACTTACCGAACAATTTTAGAAAAAAGTGCATTTTTTGGTCATCAAATTTTTTTTTCTAGCGTCACCATATTTTTTAGCACAAAGTTCGGAAAATTTTTCGTCGGCAATTTTAATGAAGATTAACTCACCAAAATGTCAAGCATCTGTCAGAAGATATGTGAAACTTACAGAACAATTTCAGAAAAAAGTGCATTTTTTGGTCTTCAAGTTTTGTTTTCTATCGCCGCCATATTTGTTACCACAAAGTTCTGGAAATTTTCTGTCAGTAATTTTAAAGATACGTTATTGGAGGTTAGTTCATCGAAATGTCAAGCATCTGTCAAAAGATATGTGAAACTTACAGAACGATTTCAGAAAAAAGTGCATTTTTTGGTCATCAAGCTTTGTTTTCTAGCGCCGCCATATTTGTTACCATAAAGTTCTGGAAATTTTCTGCCGGCAATTTTAAAGATACGTTATTGGAGGTTAGTTCATCGAAATGTCAAGCATCTGTCAAAATAAATGTGAAACTTACAGAACAATTTCAGAACAAAATGCACTTTTTTGGTCATCAAGCTTTGTTTTCTAGCGTCGCCATATTTGTTACCACAAAGTTCTGGAAATTTTCTGCCGGTAATTTTAAAGATCCGTTATTGGAGGTTAGTTCATCGAAATGTCAAGCATCTGTCAGAAGATATGTGAAACTTATAGAACGATTTCAGAAAAAAGTGCATTGTTTGGTCATCAAGCTTTGTTTTCTAGCGTCGCCATGTTTGTTACCACAAAGTTCTGGAAATTTTCTGCCGGCAATTTTAAAGATACGTTATTGGAGGTTAGTTCATCGAAATGTCAAGCATCTGTCAAAAGATATGTGAAACTTACAGAACGATTTCAAAACAAAATGCATTTTTTGGTCATCAAGCTTTGTTTTCTAGCGCCGCCATATTTTTTAGCAAAAAGTTCGGAAAATTTTCCGTCAGCAATTTTAATGGAGATTAACTCACCAAAATGTCAAGCATCTGTCAGAAGATATGTCAAACTTACAGAACAATTTTAGAACAAAATGAATTTTTTGGTCATCAAGTTTTGTTTTCTAGCGTCGCCATATTTGTTACCACAAAGTTCTGGAAATTTTCTGCCGGTAATTTTAAAGATCCGTTATTGGAGGTTAGTTCATCGAAATGTCAAGCATCTGTCAAAAGATATGTGAAACTTACAGAACGATTTCAGAACAAAATGCATTTTTTGGTCATCAAGCTTTGTTTTCTAGCGCCGCCATATTTTTTAGCAAAAAGTTCGGAAAATTTTCCGTCAGCAATTTTAATGGAGATTAACTCACCAAAATGTCAAGCATCTGTCAGACGATATGTGAAACTTACAGAACAATTTCAGAACAAAATGCATTTTTTGGTCATCAAGTTTTGTTTTCTAGCGTCGCCATATTTGTTACCACAAAGTTCTGGAAATTTTCTGCCGGTAATTTTAAAGATCCGTTATTGGAGGTTAGTTCATCGAAATGTCAAGCATCTGTCAGAAGATATGTGAAACTTACAGAACGATTTCAGAAAAAAGTGCATTGTTTGGTCATCAAGCTTTGTTTTCTAGCGTCGCAAAAGGTTTCCCTATAAAGGAAAATCCTTCTCTTACCCACAATTAAAACTCAACGCAAAGCAATATAATATTTCTCCATCTCTCTCTCCGTTTCTTAGTGTTGAACGGGTTTTAGGTATGCGTGGGCGCCGCGGTTGATTTAAATCGGCAATTATTCCACCCTCAGAAGTTCGAAGCCTCCCTTCCCTCCGGAACCCGACGACATTCATTCGTATTTATTAAAGTCTTTGTTGCCGGTGTAATTACATTGTTGGCATAAACATGCCTTTATCCGGAGCCGCTCCCTCCTCCCCCTCACCGCCTTTCAGGGAGGGAGCACTCCAACAATTTGCGAAGTGATAACGCGATTAAATACTGCCCGCTTCCATAAAGAAAAGTTGAAGGGTTGTGAGAGGTTCTCGTCGGTTAAGAATTCCCCTTAATTCCGGCGCGCGGAACTTTGCCTCGAGAATTTCGAAAGTTTCCCAAATGAATGATTTCAGTTTGGCGGGCGCATTCATTATTGGTGTTGTAATTGAATGCATTGGTGTAATCATTAGTTTTATTCATAAATAGACAAAGCGTCATCATAGAAGTTACTTACGCTGTTGCCGTTCGAATTTCCCACCACTAAATTTAGCGGTAGTCGAATTTGTCGGTTTTAAATTTGGCGACATTCGAATTTCCCGCTACTAAATTGAGCGAAATTCAAAATTACCGCCGAGTAAATTTCGCGAGATTTGAATTTCCAGCCACTAAATTTGGCGGGAAATTTGAATGCCCTAAGCTGGCATTCACGCGTGGAGTGATCGTTAATAATCTTAACACTTAACAATCGTCTTAAATAGCGGAGATATTTAAAAAACTCGAGTTAATTTACTTGAATACCCCCCCACACACACATTTTTTGCCACCCCTCAGTAAATTTCTTTTATAGTTGTTCCGCATGAAAGGCGAGCACATTTTTATGGGGCTTTCGCGCACTTAACTAAAGAGATATAAACGTTTACGTCTGAATATTCATATTTATGGCGTTATTAGCTCATCCCGGCACCTCCACCAATAATTCCCAGCGCGCAGATACGGACAATGTTATTTAACAGCCGAGCAATAAATCCCCGAAATTGGGCAAAATATTAATTTACATTAATAGTTTGCCCTCCCCATTTTTTTTTCTCTCCCTCTAATCCATTATTCATGCCGCGATGATTTACGACCGCATAAGAATTTCATACATGCAGAAGTGGAATGGATAGCAAGGGATTATTTATGAGGAAAGGGACAGTTTTAATTTTTTTTTTTTATATATATATTCGGGATAGATTTTTCTTTCGGGAGGGTGATTAATCAATATGGTAATTCCGGGCAGCGCATTAGATTTGCATATTCCTGCCCCCGGGGAAAAATCGAGGGTGGTGGCGTAATTAGCGGGCGGATGATGGGATCGATACCACCACCACCACCACCACCGGGTTCTTGCAGGTGACATTTAATCTTTACAGCTTGGCCAATATTGATTTTTATCGTGCAATCGCGGTTTCAAAGGGCCGAAAGGGTAAATAGGGGTTGGGGAAAAAGGCGTACGTGCGCGGCAAATTGCCCGTATTTCTCTTGTTTGCTTAATGAAATTTTATGGCTTCGGAGGCGCTGCGAGAAATTCGCCGGAATGAAAATATACACAAAGCTTTTATCTAATAGAATTCAATTTAGGAATTTCAACAAACACAAATCGTTGCCGTTTTGTCTAACTTTTCCGGATCTTTTGAAGTTGCGGAAAGTTGGATTTCCATGAGAAACTTTTTACCATCCGGTAGTAAATTAGAAGCTTATTCCCTGACGAAAGCCACTGTCTTTCAGCGCAATTGTGAATGAAAATTTTTAAAGGTTTTATTAATGACAAAATGCTCAATTTCGTTTCTCGAGTGATTATCTTGAAATCTCGCGGAGGGTGTTTACGGATTTTTACTGGATATTAAAGTTTAATCAATTTTGTGTAATTTTGGAAAATTTTAAGTGCGGCGCAATTGTTTTTGTATTTTTTTTATTGATGCAAAAATTTTGAATCTTGGAATTTCAATCAGTTGGATTCTCGAGTGATTATCTTGAAATCTTGCGGAGGGGTGTTTACGGATTTTTACTGGATATTAAAGTTTAATCAATTTTGTGTAATTTTGGAAAATTTCAAGTGCGGCGCAATTGTTTTTATATTTTTTTTTGTTGATGGAAAAATTTTGAATCTTGGAATTTCAATCAGTTGGATTCTCGAGTGCTTATCTTGAAATCTTGCGAAGGGGTGTTTACTGATTATTACTCGATCTTAAAGTTGAATCAATTTTGAGTAATTTTGGAAAGTTTTAAGTACGGCGCAATTGTTTTTATATTTTTTTTTATTGATGGAAAAAGTTGAATCTTGAAATTTCAATCAGTTCGTTTCTCGAGTGATTATCTTGAAATTTTGCGGAGGGGTGTTTACGGATTTTTACTGGATCTTAAAGTTGAATCAATTTTGAGTAATTTTGGAAAATTTTACGTGCGGCGCAATTGTTTTTATATTTTTTTTTTATCGATGGAAAAATGTTGAATCTTGAAATTTCAATCAGTTGGATTCTCGAGTGATTATCTTGTAATTTTGCGGAAGGGTGTTTACGGATTTTTATTGGATCTTAAAGTTGAATCAATTTTGAGTAATTTTGGAAAATTTTACGAGCGGCGCAATTGTTTTTATATTTTTTTTATTGATGGAAAAAGTTGAATCTTGGAATTTCAATCAGTTCGTTTCTCGAGTGATTATCTTGAAATTTTGCGGAGGGGTGTTTACGGATTTTTACTGGATCTTAAAGTTGAATCAATTGTGAGTAATTTTGGAAAATTTCAAGTGCGGCGCAATTGTTTTTATATTTTTTTTAATTGATGGAAAATTGTTAAATCTTGGAATTTCAATCAGTTGGATTCTCGAGTGATTATCTTGTAATTTTGCGGAGGGGTGTTTTCGGATTTTTACTGGATCTTAAAGTTGAATCAATTTTGAGTAATTTTGGAAAATTTTAAGTGCGGCGCAATTGTTTTTATATTTTTTTTTATTGATGGAAAATTTTTGAATCTTGAAATTTCAATCAGTTGGATTCTCGAGTGATTATCTTGAAATTTTGCGGAGGGGTGTTTACGGATTTTTACTGGATCTTAAAGTAGAATCAATTTTGTGTAATTTTAGAAAATTTTAAGTGCGGCGCAATTGTTTTTATATTTTTTTATTGATGCAAAAATGTTGAATCTTGGAATTTCAATCAGTTGGATTCTCGAGTGATTATCTTGTAATTTTGCGGAGG
This sequence comes from Ocypus olens, assembly GCA_910593695.2. Classification (NCBI taxonomy): domain Eukaryota; kingdom Metazoa; phylum Arthropoda; class Insecta; order Coleoptera; family Staphylinidae; genus Ocypus; species Ocypus olens. Next base: position 59,318,173 of record OU343052.1, read on the forward strand.
GGTGTTTACGGATTTTTACTGGATCTTAAAGTTGATTCAATTTTGAGTAATTTTGGAAAATTTTAAGTGCGGCGCAATTGTTTTTATATTTTTTTTTATTGATGGAAAAATGTTGAATCTTGGAATTTCAATCAGATGGATTCTCGAGTGATTATCTTGTAATTTTGCGGAGGGGTGTTTACGGATTTTTACTGGATCTTAAAGTTGAATCCATTTTTAGTAATTTTGGAAAGTTTTAAGTGAGGCGCAATTGTTTTTATATTTTTTTTATTGATGGAAAAATGTTGAATCTTGAAATTTCAATCAGTTGGATTCTCGAGTGATTATCTTGTAATTTTGCGGAGGGGTGTTTACGGATTTTTACTGGATCTTAAAGTTGAATCAATTTTGAGTAATTTTGGAAAATTTTAAGTGCGGCGCAATTGTTTTTATATTTTTTTTTATTGATGGAAAATTTTTGAATCTTGAAATTTCAATCAGTTGGATTCTCGAGTGATTATCTTGAAATTTTGCGGAGGGGTGTTTACGGATTTTTACTGGATCTTAAAGTTGAATCAATTTTGAGTCATTTTGAAAAGTTTCAAGTGCGGCGCAATTGTTTTTATATTTTTTTTTATTGATGGAAAAAGTTGAATCTTGGAATTTCAATCAATTCGATTCTCGAGTGATTATCTTGTAATTTTGCGGAGGGGTGTTTACGGATTTTTACTGGATCTTAAAGTTGAATCAATTTTGAGTAATTTTGGAAAATTTTAAGTGCGGCGCAATTGTTTTTATATTTTTTTTTATCGATGGAAAAATGTTGAATCTTGGAATTTCAATCAGTTGGATTCTCGAGTGATTATCTTGAAATTTTGCGGAGGGGTGTTTACGGATTTTTACTGGATCTTAAAGTTGAATCAATTTTGAGTAATTTTGGAAAATTTTAAGTGCGGCGCAATTGTTTTTATATTTTTTTTTATCGATGGAAAAATGTTGAATCTTGGAATTTCAATCAGTGCGATTCTCGAGTGATTATCTTGAAATTTTGCGGAGGGGTGTTTATGGATTTTTACTGCATCTTAAAGATGAACCAATTTTGTGTAATTTTGGAAAATTTCAAGTGCGGCGCAATTGTTTTTATATTTTTTTTTATTCATGCAAAAATTTTGAATCTTGGAATTTCAATCAGTTGGATTCTCGAGTGATTATCTTGAAATCTTGCGGAGGGATGTTTACGGATTTTTACTGGATCTTAAAGTTTAATCAATTTTGTGTAATTTTGGAAAATTTCAAGTGCGGCGCAATTGTTTTTATATTTTTTTTATTGGTGGAAAATTGTTGAATCTTGGAATTTCAATCAGCTCTACAGTTTACTATATTTTTATAATAATCGAGTTTAAACTTCATTCCAATCGATCAATTAAAACCCCTTGCGAAGCTTCTCGCTGCCGCCTTTCTTTTCGTTCCATTTTTAGCAGCAAAAAAAAACTCGATAATTGAGAACTCGCGAAACAATTCCCCAAATTGATTCTGGTCCCGGTCCAAACTTTATCACTCTTTAATTCAATAATTCGCAAAGGAGAGGGTGGGCCCAATAAAAAGGGAGATTGATTAGAGAGAACTGTTTGCCGTCCCCCCGCCCCCACCCCCTCGTGTCGAGTTGGCTTTGAGCCGTTACAGCGGCGGAGGGAAGTAGTTCGCGAAGATATAAAACAAACTTATAGACAGAGAATGAAATTTGCGAGACAATGGCGACTGTTTCCTTTATTGGTTTTAATAGCGGGCAAAAGTTTCCGTGAGGGGGTGGGGGGTGAAAGAAGTTGATAAAGTTCGTAATTTTCGAGGCCCCGTTCAGCTTATTCACACGCCTCGATGATACCGGCTTCCGCCACGGCTCAATTATCCCGGGGGTGGAAAAAGCTCGCGCGGTGATTAATTAGACAAATAAATGGGAATAGTTGTGGCTTTCGTGGGGGCGAGGGGCGAGGGGGCGGATTTTCCGTTGTATTTAATTCCGCGGGTGTAAAAAGTTTGTCTCGTCCAAAATGACGCACTGCCGCCCGCAAGAAAACATCCATCAATTAGGAGGGTGCGTGCGGGGGTGGGGGATGCTGACGCTAATTGACAAGAGGGGCAAAAAGTTTGCTTTTACGATAACACAACGCGAAATTGCAAGAGTGTTGGTAAAACATTATACAATTATTTGATGAAAGTGACGTTTAAAACGTCAAAATTATGAAAGATGGAAAAATTATACTTCAAATACAAAAACTCGGTTTACTCAAAAACTGAAGCGATTTCGAAAAAAACGTATTCGTTATAAATGGTTCATCTTGGCATTCTCTACAATTGTTATTAACATATTATTATAGAACTGACGTTTAGAACGTCAAAATTATAAAAAATGAAAATGGAAAATTATACTTTTTCAGTTTACTCAAAAAGTAAAAAGATTTCGAAAAAAACTTATTCGTTATAAATTGTTCATCTTGGCATTATCTACAATTATTATTAACATAAATTTGCTGTAACTGTTATCGTTTCATAATTATAAACCAAAAATTAAAAAAAAAATCCATCATTATTGATATCTGTTTTTGTCTCGACCGTTTGGAAAATGGGAAATTGAACCCCCACCAACCCACAGATATTTTCAAACACTCTGTATATTAAAAGTGCATTTTTCGATGCGCCTTTCGTTCGAGGGATAACGAAGAACGCGATATGTTTGTCGAGTAATGAGTCTTTAAAGTCCATTGTTGGTGAGAACATCCTCGTGTTCGGTTTAGTTGCGTCCTCGGGGGATGTGTTTCCGCCCTCTTAGACGGAAAACTCTGAATGCCTTGTTTATTTTAATAAAGCGCATGCTCTTGTGCCGCATCCGGTTTATAAATAATAAGAAGAGGGGCGCCTCGGGTTATTGGGGATTTCGAGTTTTACCCTCCCGAGCATATGAAATGGATTTTTAAGTGGGTTATATCTCGCACTCCCCCAAATACTCGATGCTCATAACTAAATCTGTTATCAGAAGTGTTATTATTATTATGTTATAGGATCTAATATATTTCTTTTTACAATTTTCTCATCGTTGAATGCAATTTTCTGTCCTTGAATTTAAGTTTTGACTGCAGGTATGTCTTCCATGGCTGTAATTTGTCAATTGTTTTAATGGGATATTGGAAATTGGTTAATTTTGAATAAGTTTTGAAAATTTCAAACTAATTGCAGTGTGTGTTTTATTTTTTTTTTAATAATTTATTACCGAACGCAATTTTCCCACCGCAATTTACGTTTGGAGTGCTGCCATTTTATTTCCAGCTGTGATTTGTCAATTGTTTTAGTGGGATATCGGAAATGGGTTAATTTTGAATAAGTTTTGAAAATTTCAAACTAATTGCAGTGCGTGTTCTATTTTTTTTTTAATAATTCATTATCGAACGCAATTTTCCCACCGCAATTTACGTTTGGAGTGCTGACAGTTTATTTCCAGCTGCGATTTGTCAATTGTTTTAGTGGGATATCGGAAATTGGTTAATTTTGAATAAGTTTTGAAAATTTCAAACTAATTGCAGTGCGTGTTCTATTTTTTTTTTAATAATTCATTATCGAACGCAATTTTCCCACCGCAATTTACGTTTGGAGTGCTGACAGTTTATTTCCGGCTGCGATTTGTCAATTGTTTTAGTGGGATATCGGAAATAGGTTAATTTTGAATAAGTTTTGAAAATTTTAAACTAATTGCAGTGCGTGTTCTATTTTTTTTTTAATAATTCATTATTGAACGCAATTTTCCCACCGCAATTTACGTTTGGAGTGCTGCCATTTTATTTCCAGCTGTGATTTGTCAATTGTTTTAGTGGGATATCGGAAATGGGTTAATTTTGAATAGGTTTTGAAAATTTCAAACTAATTGCAGTGCGTGTTCTATTTTTTTTTTAATAATTCATTATCGAACGCAATTTTCCCACCGCAATTTACGTTTGGAGTGCTGCCATTTTATTTCCAGCTGCGATTTGTCAATTGTTTTAGTGGGATATCGGAAATTGGTTAATTTTGAATAAGTTTTGAAAATTTCAAACTAATTGCAGTGTGTGTTTTATTTTTTTTTAATAATTTATTACCAAACGCAATTTTCCCACCGCAATTTACGTTTGGAGTGCTGCCATTTTATTTCCAGCTGCGATTTGTTAATTGTTTTAGTGGGATATCGGAAATTGGTTAATTTTGAATAAGTTTTGAAAATTTCAAACTAATCGCAGTGTGTGTTTTATTTTTTTTAATAATTTATTACCGAACGCAATTTTCCCACCGCAATTTACGTTTGGAGTGCTGCCATTTTGTTTACAGCTACGATTTGTCAATTGTTTCAGTGGGATATCGGAAATAGGTTAATTTTGAATAAGTTTTGAAAATTTCAAACTAATTGCAGCGTTTGTTTTATTTTTTTTGAAATAATTTATTACCGAACGCAATTTTCCCACCGCAATTTACGTTTGGAGTGCTGGCATTTTATTTCCGGCTACGATTTGTGAATTGTTTTAGTGGGATATTGGAAATTGATTAATTTTGAATATGTTTTGAAAATTTCAAACTAATCGCAGTGTGTGTTTTATTTTTTTTTAATAATTTATTATCGAACGCAATTTTCCCACCGCAATTTACGTTTGGAGTGCTGCCATTTTATTTCCGGCTGCGATTTGTCAATTGTTTTAGTGGGATATCGGAAATTGGTTAATTTTGAATAAGTTTTGAAAATTTCAAACTAATTGCAGCGTTTGTTTTATTTTTTTTGAAATAATTTATTACCGAACGCAATTTTCCACTGCAATTTACGTTTGGAGTGCTGCCATTTTATTTCCGGCTACAATTTGTCAATTGTTTTAGTGGGATATCGGAAATTGGTTAATTTTGAATAAGTTTTGAAAATTTCAAACTAATCGCAGCGTTTGTTTTATTTTTTTTGAAATAATTTATTACCGAACGCAATTTTCCACTGCAATTTACGTTTGGAGTGCTGCCATTTTATTTCCAGCTGCGATTTGTTAATTGTTTTAGTGGGATATCGAAAATTGGTTAATTTTGAATAAGTTTTGAAAATTTTAAACTAATCGCAGTGTGTGTTTTATTTTTTTTTTAATAATCTATTACCGAACGCAATTTTCCCACCGCAATTTACGTTTGGAGTGCTGCCATTTTATTTCCGGCTACGATTTGTTAATTGTTTTAGTGGGATATCTGAAATGGGTTAATTTTGAATAAGTTTTGAAAATTTCAAACTAATTGCAGTGTGTGTGTTTTTTTTTTAATAATTTATTATCGAACGCAATTTTCCCACCGCAATTTACGTTTGGAGTGCTGCCATTTTATTTCCGGCTACGATTTGTTAATTGTTTTAGTGGGATATCTGAAATGGGTTAATTTTGAATAAGTTTTGAAAATTTCAAACTAATTGCAGTGTGTGTGTTTTTTTTTTTAATAATTTATTATCGAACGCAATTTTCCCACCGCAATTTACGTTTGGAGTGCTGCCATTTTATTTCCGGCTACGATTTGTCAATTGTTTTAGTGGGATATCGGAAATTGGTTAATTTTGAATAAGTTTTGAAAATTTCAAACTAATTGCAGTGTGTGTTTTATTTTTTTTTAAATAATTTATTATCGAACGCAATTTTCCCACCGCAATTTACGTTTGGAGTGCTGCCATTTTATTTCCAGCTGCGATTTGTCAATTGTTTTAGTGGGATATCGGAAATGGGTTAATTTTGAATAAGTTTTGAATTTTAGGACTTTTGGTAACATTTTTTTTAAATACTTTAGCAACTGTAAGATTTCTCACAAAATCAATATTATCACTTCTGTGTCTTCCAAGGGCGTCTCATTATCTTGCTTTGGCCTCGAGAAGTTTCGATTCAGATACCTTGAACACATCCCAAATGAAGCTGGCAATTAATTAAGCGAGGACAATGAGGATTGAGGCGGGGGCTCAGGTAAACAAGGGAGAAACGGCCCGATCCTCTGATCGGCGGGCGGAAATGTGGAGACTCCTCAAACAATACCGTTTTAATTGCGAAAGAGCCTGCAGGACAACAAGGGGATCAATGGGAAATGGTAACGTCCTGATTTCCACTAATGGGAATTATTAATTAAACGTAAGACGAAATTAACGAGGAAGAATGTTATTGTACATTGATCATCAATATATTTATTCAAATAGAATCAATGCATCCACATCTGTAATTCCACAAAAGCATTTATGGATAATTAATGCATGAAACAATAGAAATTAAAATAAACAATGCGTAGAATATTAATGAACGAAACTTGCGTGTTGTGTAAATAAAACGTTCGTTGTAACGCCGGGATTAATGACATCCATGTAAAATTATTATTTATTAATTGTTCAATGCACATTTCAACAGCAACTAAAATATATACAAAATTATCGAGTTTGTGAAAAAAATTAAATTGTGACAAAATTTCGTACATGAACATTTTGTTTGTACAGTCTGTTCGTTACATCGTGATAAATTTACGGTAAATTTACCCGGTAGAGGCTGTAATATTTGACCGATCGGCTCAGCGGCGTTCGTGTTGTAAGCTCTGAATTCCGTAAAAAAGAAAATGTATTACTCAAAAAAAATTGCCCCTCCGTCCAATCGTCTAATTTGCCACGGCGTATCGCTCATGTATTTTTGTCGTAACATATGTATCACGGTATAACGAACAGACCGTACCTAGTTTACAGGGCTGAAGGACATTGTCACCAACTTTTCCCAACTAATTTTCTTAGTTACAATAAAATTTAATTTACTATTATTATTATTATTTAAAAAATTTCATAATAGCAGATGAATTATATAATACTCCAAAAATTTCACCAATCCGCGCCCGTTCATTTGTACAGCAGATACTCGCAATGAAAAATTCCATCTACAGATGAATAAAATAAGAAAGAAAACATCCCTTCTTTCCTGATGAAACGAACCCTGCGCGATAAAGAATGAATGAGGGGGAACAAGTGGGGCGCGATATTCTACCTAATTTAGCGTCCCTTCGGCCGCCGCCGATGAAATTGTAAAAATATTCATGACACCTACATTTCCTCTCCCTCCTTTATTGCGAAGAACCCGAGAGCACGGTTGACGTGAAAGGGACTCTTCGGCTGCATTCCCACACTCCCCCCCACCCCATACCCCGCATGACAGCGACGCTTTCCCGACTGCAATTCAACCCTCGTCAGCTCTAAAATTAGAAATGGCCGCCATTAACTTGTCATACGCGAGGAGTGACACTATTAAAAATTAAAATTCAATTTCCCTTATTATTATGATAATAATAATAATAACCGCCGTCGTAAGCGCACATCTACCGACGACGTGTAACTTGTTTACATACAAAATTTATTGAAAAACAGGTGTATTTTTTCGCTACAATTAAAAGAGCGTAAAGAGTAGAAAAAGACGGTGAAAGAATTTTTGAAATATCTTCAATTATTCAGAAGTTATGGCAGAAAAAACTGAAAAACAATTGCGACGCGAATTAATTTTTTCGCTGTTATCAAAAGAGTTTGAAGAGTAGAGTAATATGGTGAAAGAATTTTTAAAATTTCTTCAATTATTCAAAAGTTATAGCAGAGAAACTGAAAGACAATTGCGACTCGAATGATTTTTTTTGCTGCAATTAAAAGATTTTGAAGAGTAGAATATGTTGGTGAAAGAATTTTTGAAATATCTTCAATTATTCAGAAGTTATGGCAGAAAAAACTGAAAAACAATTGCGACGCGAATTAATTTTTTCACTGTTATCAAAATAGTCTGAAGAGTGGAGTAATATGGTGAAAGAATTTCTGAAATATCTTCATTTATTCAGAAGTGATAGCAGAATAACTGAAAAACAATTGCGACTCGAATTAATTTTTTCGCTGTTATCAAAAGAGTTTGAAGAGTAGAGTAATATGGTGAAAGAATTTTTGAAATTTCTTCAATTATTCGAAAGTTATAACTGAAGAACTGAAAACAATTGCGACTCGAATTCGCCCTTTCCGCTGTAATCGAAAGAGCTTGAAGAGTAGAGTAAGACCGTGAATTATTTTTTGAAATTTCTTCAATTATTCGGAACTTATAACTGAAAAACTGAAAAACAATTGCGGCTTGCATAAATTTTTTCGCTGTTATCAACACAGTTTGAAGAGTAGAGTAAGATGATGAAAGTATTTTTGAAATTTCTTCAATTATTCGAAAGTTACAGCAGAAAAACTGAAAAACAATTGCGACTCGAATTCGCCTTTTCCACTGTAATTGGAAGAGCTTGAAGAGTAGAGTAAGACGATGAGAGAATTTTTGAAATATCTTCGATTATACAGAAGTTACAGCAGAAAAACTGAAAAACAATTGCGGCTCGAATTTTTTTTTTCGCTGCAATTAAAAGAGCTTGAAGAGTAGACTAAGACGGTGAACTAATTATTGATATTTTTTTCCAGTTATTCGGAACTTATGGCAGAAAAACTGAAAAACAATTGGGGATCGAAGAGATTTTTTTCGCTGCCATCAAAAGAGCTTGAAGAGGAGACTGATATGGTGAGTAAATTTTTGATTTTTTTTTCAATTATTCGAAAATTATAACTGAAAAAGTGAAAAACAATCGCGATACGAATTCGCTTTATCGGTGTAATTAAAAGAGCTGGAAGAGTAAAGTGAGATGGTGAATGAATTTTTGAAATGTCTTTATTTATTCGCTGTTATCAAAAGAGTTTTAAGAGTAGAGTAATATGGTGAAAGAATTTTTGAAATATCTTCAATTATTCAGAAGTTATAGCGGAAGAACTGAAAAACAATTGCGACTCGAATTAATTTTTTCACTGTTATCAAAAAAGTTTGAAGAGTAGAGTAATATGATGAAAGAATTTTTGAAATATCTTCAATTATTCAGAAGTTATAGCAGAAGAACTGAAAAACAATTGCGGCTCGAATTATTTTTTTTTCGCTGTAATCAAAAAGCTTGAAGAGCAGAGTAAGATGATGAAAGAATTTTTGAAATTTCTTCAATTATTCAGAAGTTACAGCTGAATAACTGAAAAACAATTGCGGCCCGAATTAATTTTTCTTACTGTAATCAAAAGAATGTGAAGAGTACAGTAAAATGGCGAAAAAATAAAATATGGGGTATTTCAACTCGAAACGACCGCCAACTGTCAAAATCTGTGGGCGAATTTAGTTTAAATCTGGGAAAGATTTTTATGGCGGAAAATTCAAATTTTGGAGATTTTTAACTCAAAATGACGGCCAACGGTTAAAAATCTGGGGCGAATGTGGTGGCGGGAACATTTAAATATGTAGAGGATTTTCATGGCGGAAATTTTAAATTCTGAGGAGTTTTAACTAAAAATTCTCGCTAACTGTTAAAAATCTGGAGCGAATTTAGTGGCGGGAAAATTCAAATCTGGGAAAGATTTATATAGCGGAAAATTCAAATTTGAGGAATTTCAATTCAAAATGGAAGCCAACTGTCAAAATCTGTGGGCGAATTTAGTGGTGGGAAAATTTCAATCTGGAAAAGGATTTAATGGCGGAAAATTCAAATTTGAGGAATTTTAATTTAAAATGACCACCATCTGTGGGCGAATTTAGTGGCGGGAAATTCGAATCTGGGGAGGATCATCATGGCGGAAAATTCAAATTTTGGGGAATCTCAACTCAAAACGATCGTCAACTGTCAAAATCTGCATGACAAAATATTATTCTTGAGTATAAAGAACTTTTAAACGTTTACATTACTAAAGTCAAAATAGTCTCTTGTCACTTTGTTAAATTTTAAAGTAAATAAATTGTTTTTCAAAGCCACCTTCGATTTTTATTTAGTAAAATGGCTATTGAAACGGTTGATAAAGCGTGTTTTCTGCAAATAACTTTTAATGCGTTAGGAATTCGGACGGGGTTGTTATTAGGAAAAATGTTTGTTTTTTAATCCCGCATGGAATGACATAAAAATATACAGGGGCTCCCATTTAAAATAAGAAAAATAAAGCGCTTTAAAGTTTGAAATGTTTGACACTAGATTTTGGACACCCTGTATAATTCACATCGATCAAACTTGGTTTACGGGACCATCAGACCTTATTTAATAAGCACCTTGTATGATTTTATTAACGAGGCACTATTTTTATTTTTATTCATTTTTTAAAACAATAGTGCAAAACTGATTTTTTTTTAGTTTTAATTTTTTTTTGCTGATATCCCTAAATCGATTCCAATAAAATTATAGGGATATGTAGGCAACCATAAAAGGTACCCAAATAAGGAATAAAATACATGGCATGTAATTTAAAAAAATACATCATCGTGACGTCACGCTTTTTTGGGACACCCTGTATAATCAAAAATATTTTCCTGAAATGCATAATATGATATAAATATATTCTACAATATATCAAAATCCTAACTTTCCTGAAATGCATTCTAGGATGCAAATTTATTCTGCAAAATATCAAAATTCCAACTTGATTAGTAACTGAGCTATAGGAGGCGGGGGGTGAAATGCAGGACCCTGTATATGTATCCGCTGCTCGAAACTCGATGGAAAATATCGAACTGAAAGCAATCATCATCCCTTACATCGAGTATTAATTATAACCGTTTTCAGTCTCGCAAATCATATTATCCTTTCGCACCTTTTCATGCATTCTCTCGCGTTTTCCCCTTTTTTCCAATCGCCCTCGTGATAATTAAAGCACCCTTTTTTTCGATTACTCACTCCCCATAATTTCGGTAATATTTCTTCGCCAACAGATTGTAAATCAAATTTCACATCAATAACTGAAATAATGTAATGTTTATGGTTGTTCAGGCTTATGTTATTAAATGGTTATTTATTTTACAAAAGAGTACAGTAAGGTTTTGCCCAACGAGAGAAAAGGTTGTCTAATTTTTTTCGAGTGAGCACACCTTACTTCGTCCAAGCGTGCAGTGCTTTAATATAAACAAAACTGCTGTAAAAAATTAACGAAAAGTTTAAATTGCCTTTGAAAACAGTTTCTCGTCATAATTATGAATGCAATTTTCAAATTAAATATTTCTTAAATAATCTCATGTTTTACTGTATAGGTGAGCAAAGTAAGGTATAAAAGGTTGCATACTCTGGATCTGGTACTTGTTAATAACCAAAGTGTTTCTTTTCTTAATTTCTGAAACAAAGAGATAGTCAAAGTTTTAATGAAATTATTCCGACGTAATAAATTGACGAAGTTATTCCCCGGCAAGAATAATAACAGAGAAACGGGCTAATCAAGCAGCTACCGATCCAACTTTTCCCCCCTCGGAATACACTCCTTCCGGAGTTAATTTTAAAATTACGCCGATAAATTATCACTTTTATTAATTTCCATCCGGGCCGCCCTCGAGTCCCTATCTTCCGTTTCCATTCGGATTTCTCGCGAATTCGCAAAAACTTACCTCCCCCACCCCCCCACAATTCGGTTTTATCGTCGGCGGGGTCGAAATTTTGATGTATTTTCATAAACACGTTCAATTACCCCGCCATTGTTTAATTGGTAAATGTACAAGAGGCATTCGGATCGATATCCAATTAAGGGCTCATAATTATCGAATTCGAGTTTTGTTTGTTGTTCGGCTCACGTCGAGCTCGTTATTAAATTCAAGAATATCATATGGTTATTAGCGCGAATGGTATTGTGTAATTAGTCATTTATACACCAATATGTTGTTTAATAACTTAATGCATGAATTCATCGTTAATTGAATATAATAATTTAAATTATAAATTGATTTGTATACAACGCGCGCCTTAAGTATAAAAAAAAATCTGCGATTGTCAGGGGGTGTTTGCAGATTTTTATGGATTTTCAAAGAAGGATCCATTTTGTATAAATTTGGAAATTTTCTAGTGTCTAGCAATTATTTTTGTATTTTTTTTTCTCTCAGTTGTAAAGATAGAAACTCCAGAATTACAATTGGTGATGTTCTCCTGCGATTGTCAGGAAATCTACAGAGGGGGTGTTTGCAGATTTTTATGGATTTTCAAAGAAGGATCCATTTTGTAAAAATTTGGAAATTTTCTAGTGTCTAGCAATTGTTTTTGTATTTTTTTTTCTCTCAGTTGTAAAGAGAGAAACTCCAGAATTAAAATTGGTGATGTTCTCCTGTGATTGTCAGGAAATCTACTGAGGGGGTGTTTGCAGATTTTTATGGATTTTCAAAGAAGGATCAATTTTGCATAAATTTAAAAAAAAATAGTTTCTAGCAATTGTTTTTGTTAACGAAAAGGTGGAGGTGAGGCGTTATCCCAACTATAAAATACTCTAACAAAATGTAAGCTACAATTCAAAAACCGTCCGAGAATCAAAATTATACGTTTCCATACAACTCACACCCGTTTCGGCGCAAATTGCGATATAAAAGTTCACGATTTCCTCTCGCAGATTAGATTTTCATTCAACATTTACAGTTTCCTTCCACTTTTCGGTAATTGCCCGTGCGGCCGGTACATCAATCAGGCCCGGTAATTGCCTCGAATTGCCCGGACCTAACGATTTCTCGTACTGAATAATAGAAAGTGTCGGCAAAAATTTAGTCACGAGCAAACGGTTACGACAGCCCCGGCAATTTCGAAAGTACTATGTCATTGGGAGCCGATCGCACACCGATCTGGAACACCGCAAACAATTCGACCGAATCGCAAAATGAATCACAAGATATGCATATCGTTTGTAATTATAAAGAATCATGAGAACTCGATGGTCGGTTGTTATAACGGTCTGTAATTATCGGCCGGTTGTAATGGAATGGCGATAGAGACCAGTTGATTTTTTTTTTAACGTTATGGACTAGTCGTACGAGTTGTTAATTAAAACTACCTTTTGATCGGATACGTTTATCCTCTGGAAGGCTAGGAAATTGTAAACTTGTTTTAATTATTTTGGTAGCACTGTTTAAGGTTGTATGTCCATTAAATACATTTTAAAAGTGACATTTGCTGATCATAACATGAGTTTATTAAAATAGTAATTTCGTGGCCTTAATAATAATAATTTATTTTGATGCACTACATAATAATATTTAGATAAGTTCAATACATAGAAGAAAATCAGGACTACGGTCTTCTAGAGGATAAAATAATTTCATCATATGCTATTTATTAACACTTTTGGAACGGTTGTTATGACCAAGGTGACTTGCCTGTGTTGCAACGTAAGCGAAAACATTGCGCGCGCCGCCGTCTATGATGAACTGTATGCAACCCATTCTACATGTTTGCGTCTAAAAATAGACACCCCGCCCGTATCACACAGTTTGCAAAGTGTCTACAAATAGACGCTCCCGCTCAAAGTATGTTAAGATAGATGAACTGCTTTATTCAGATATACTTAATACGATAGCAATAAATTATAATGTGAGGTTGTATCATTTGTGCTTCTTTCTAACGCCCGGTTTTATAATGTATGGTTGCGGCACAAACTGCCGGTGGATTCAAACGATCGCGTTCTGGTTCACCGGCAGTTGCGTAACTAGACATTATAATTCGAGCCCTCGCTTCCCACCAGATATATTTTTTTAGCATAACCAACTTCCTCAAGTTTAAAACATTAATTCCATAATTTCGTTTCAAAAAATTCTTAAGTTTATTTTTTAATAAGTATACGTGCAGGAATAGCAGGTAAAATTAATTACTCAGAACTTTACACGCTAAATTGAATACCTAACAGTATCGATCTTGATCAAATTAACACACATGATACGCCAGTCTATCAATTTACACAAATACGCGCTTTGAACTGAACACAATACGTGCACTTTGATCGATTCGATTCGTTGCACATTCCACTTTACCGGCCCGCCCTTTAATAACCCCGTCCAGGTCAAAACGACCCTTTCATGCATTCCCGCCGAAATTTACAGTCGCCATCTTGGCGAGCCCTTTGTCAGCGCGCTCTATAAAAATGATTAGTAAGTGCGAACGCGGATTATTAGCATATAGAACGTGCCGGGGGGGCCCTTTTGCCGTGATGTATTGTCGTGAATACAAAGGGACGTCTGTTTGCGGAGAAAAATGCGGGAGTGGAAAGGGCCGAAGATGCCCAAGGTGTGTTTGCTCGCGGACGGATAATAATGGGCGTGTGTTCGTGTGAGAAATTTATGTTTGCCGCGTGAAGGGCCGACACGAAGACACACTCGAAGAGGACTGGATGTCAGTGTGCTGGTGGCCTCTTGTCGATCAGTTTAGGTGACGTTGGCTTTTTTGGGAAGTAATTGTTACTTCACGAAAAAAATAAATCGTTGGGTATGCGGGAGAAAAATTAGAAAAAAAATTAAATTGGCAACGCTTTACCGCCATCTCGTGCCGAACCATCAACGAGTGACGAGCACTAATAGTCCGAAACTGAGTTACAATAAAATGTCATCACTCTACTGCACTCACGATGACCTATTTGTAGTTTGCTGTTTGGTGGGGAATGATAATAAAATGTTATTCGTTGAAAATTTCATTTGGAAGACGTTCCGACCATTGCGGGAGTTTTTAATTTTTAATCGCAGAAGTCGAAATAAAATAAGAAAAAGGAATGGGGAATGACAATAAAATGCCATTACTTTATTGCACTGATGAGGACTAATTTGTAGATTGTTATTCGATTGTTTCCGTTCTAAAAGTAATTTCTCGTAAACATTAAATATTGTTCCCCCATCAGAACACCTACAGACCGGTTTCGACCCTTCAGGCCTCATCAGTGTACTTAGTTGCTGATGGGGAAACGGTACAGCATTCAGGCAATAGATTCCGCCACTTTGGCGTTTCTACCTTTAATTTCTCGTGTTGTCTGGTTTATTACTGATTAAAGCAAATACTCAAAGTTGGTTTGTATAGGTCAGTGGTCGGCAGTGGCTCTTTGGCTCCTTAAGTGCGGCTCTGGCACAAATATCCACGAAAGGCGCAATATTTTCATTAAAAAGAAAACTTGGTAAGAAAAAAATTACATCTTTCACAACACAAGTGGTCTGCTTTGAATGACCTGGAGAAGGAAGACATGATCATTTTCAACGCTTGGAATAGTATTCCTGACTCTTACGATCAACTGAAAAAGCTCGCGTTTGCTGTTCTTTCCCTTTTCGGTTTTACATATATATGCGAACAATCTTTTTCAAGCATGAACATTATCAAGAGTAAACTGAGAAGTCGTCTTATTGATGAGAACTTGGAATCATGCCTAAAGTTAAAAACCTGACTTACTCAAACTTTCCAAGGAGATGCAAGCACATTGTTCGCATTAATAAATATTTATTAAGTATGAAATTTAGTTTTATTTAATAAAATGTAATAAAAGTTTACTAAACAAGCAGATTTGGCTCCCATTTTTTTTCTAAATTGTTGTAATGTTCCTATTTGGCTCTTTGGCTAATAACTTTGCCGACCACTGGTGTAGGTGGTTGCAAGATTAACACAACATTTTCTAAGAATTAAAGGATAGAATAGGGCCCGCCCATCAACCTTCGTTTTCACTTCAACTTAACCTAGAAAACACTGTCGAATTAAAAAAAGTTTCCTCCATCCCCTCGAACACATTCCAAAAATTCTACAGGGTGTTGAATTGCAAAGCAGGCCATAGGGATTTACACGTAAAATTTGAAATGTATTAATATTGGCCCCCTAATTATTTGACATTATTTGCCTTCTTAAATTATTTGTAAAGCTTTTTAAGCTAAATGATTTGGTACCTTACTCAATAGTTTCTGCAAAGTATTTACCGAGATATCTGCAAAAAACTTTAAATTATAAACGAAGGTTTGCCATGAAATTATAATGGCGGGTATTAAATTAAAAACAAAGGTTTGCCATGAAATCATAATGGCCGATATTTCATTTTGTTCTAAAAAGTGACGGTAGATGTCACATTACGATTTACAACCGGCCGTGAATTCTACACAAGAAAAAGTATTATTATTAAATGGTACTATTTAAGAAGTGAACGTGATTTGGCTAGTGTTGAATTTTTGGAGGAGGCAATACCCAGTAAGTAAAAATAGTATTCAACGAGTTTTAAAAATAATGTAAGTACACCGATAGTTAAGGGAGCCAATTTCAAATTTAGAAAGTAAGGCAGTAATTATTCTTTGAATAGTACTTTTGCTGGATATTGCCTACTCCGGAGATTCACGTGAAGTTCTTAAATAGTACCTGCGTAAAACCATTTATAAATACGTTTTCTTGTGTAGAATACACGGCTGATTGTAAATCGTAATGTGACATCTACCGTCACTTTTTAGAACAAAATGAAATATCCGCCATTATGATTTCATGGCAAACCAAAGTTTTAAATATTTTTTTCGCATGCCTCTACCGAAACCACATATTTCGGCCATAAAAATCGGGCCCAAACTACGATTTAGCGAAAAAATAATATGCATAATATCTAGACAACCTTCCGCGGAATATGAGTAGGCTATGCAAAAATCTGATAGTGACAGTTCAATGGTGCGCGATATAAAATTTCCTGAAACACTGTTTTTACTTAAGGCAGGCGAAAAAATATCGAGTGTAACTCATGCCGAAATACTTTAGCAACCCTTCACTTTTCGCGGCGGGTTGCTGAAGCCTTATATGTTTGTCAAAGAAACACCTAAAAAATCCTGATTCAAGGTCATCGCATATGATCTTCATCCTGCTGGAAGATTGCTTATGGGGCTTAATGGGCATCCTTATTTTACTACTTTTGTCGTCCAAAAGTTTTCGCTAATTTTCACATTCTAAAACCGTTTCAGTGTAAATATCTTGTGCTCTTTTACTAGATGCTCAGTGATCCCTTTCTCTTTCAGACGTTTATAGAGTTCCTCCTTATTCACACTATTAAAAGTTCCCGAGAAAAAGCATAATAACCCCTATATTTAGAGTTAAAACTCTTTCTACGCTGAGTTGCGTATCGGCTCTTTGTGAATTTCAAATTTTTGATTTTGCATTTCACGTAGATCCATTGGTGTTTTTTTGTGGGAATTGCCAACGTGACGTAATTGACAAATTTTCAACAAACGCTCTACGCATATTTATAATATAAAGCTTACGTTAAGCAATGAATAGAAAAAGCTGATGAAGATAAAGATGAGCTAAGGGTGGAAGTCAACGTTCTTCCAGTATAGCTTATCTTTATCTGCGTTTGGCGCTGTTACTTTAGCTTTTTCTGAACTCTGCCAGCATCGTATGCATGAAAATATGAAGTAATTTATTTTTTCATATAATTTTCATTTTGTACGATACAATGATGTTTAACCCTTTCGCTACGGGAACCGGATAATTACGCAAAAGAACACACTCGGGATATACGGGACCCGGATATAAGCGCAAGTTCAAATTCTGCAGCTAGTTATGCTTTTGAAATTCATGTGCAGCAACGAAAATACAATAAGTAAATAAAATGTTCACTTCTGTTCATCGTCTCCTTCCTACTTTGCATTATATCGGGTTGTTCTTATTTGCAATATTGTAAACGGTAAACTACTGCTTAAGGATTTTGAATGCACAACAATTCAAGCGTTGGTGTAAAAATTACCTTCGATCTCAGGCATTTTACTCTTTCGACGAGTACTTAAACAGTTTTGAGCATATTTGAGCCTTACCTTGATATTCTTACTAGCATATAGCATATATATATATATATATATATATATATATATAGTGAAGTGTGAGGTGTAACGGGAGAAAGGTCCAGAATTTCGATATAGTCCGCAGGGAGCAATAAACCAGATGTAGTGTGTGCTCAGTCACTATATTTCGCTATAAGTAGCCAACGTTTCGCGTAAAACATTTACGCATCATCAGGGCCTAAAATTAAATGTTACAATAAATTTTAGTGAGGAGTGAAATGATCAATATTGAGAAAAATTTTACAAAGTAAAAGCTGAAGGCAATGAACAAGAAAACAAAAGAGGTTAAACTTACTAGTAAACGATTATTTTAATTCATTTCACTCCTCACTAAAATTTATTGTAACATTTAATTTTAGGCCCTGATGATGCGTAAATGTTTTACGCGAAACGTTGGCTACTTATAGCGAAATATAGTGACTGAGCACACACTACATCTGGTTTATTGCTCCCTGCGGACTATATCGAAATTCTGGACCTTTCTCCCGTTACACCTCACACTTCACTACATAGCAGCGTCCGTTACTTCTTGCCGTTTTATATATATATATATATATATATATATATAATTATTGTTTTCTCTTTTTCTCTGACCTGTGTAAGACTCTATCAGTTGTTAGCACCAATAAATATATTATTATTTATTATTATTATGGTTATGAAACATGTCGGTATTTTAAAGTAGATATGATACAAGGACCATGGGTGTAAATATTTCAGTTAAAAATATGCAACAAAAGGGTACGTCATTAATCATAATACAATTTCAATAAATGTCAACCCCATTGTGATGATTTCTGCCGATCAGTCCACTGAGTTGTGATTTATTTTCCCGTTAATTGAATCGCGAGGAAAACGTTATCATACAGTTCCCATTGCTCTTTTTTTCATTTACGTTTCTCTGATTTTCCGTGTACCGCAATGCCGAATAATAAAAATTGGTTGTATATAAGTATCCTGAAGGAAAAAAAATAAAACACTTGAAATTCGTGAAATTTCGACCATTTTCAAACCGCCATAGCTGGGAGAATTTTCAATCGATTTTGATGAAACTTTGAGGGCGAAAACTTTGAAGTGTCTTCTTTAAAGTCATGCATGCGAACTTAAGCGTAGCCCCTTCCGCCCCTGTAAAAAATTGACTTTCAAGAAGACACATCAAAGTTTTTCGCCCTCAAAGATTCATCAAAATCGATTGAAAATACGCCGAGTTTGGCGGTTTGAAAATGGTCGAAATTTCACGAATTTCAAGTGTTTCATTTTTTTTCCTCCAGTGCATCACGAGCATCTTATTTATACGGAGTGTCTGGGATAAGGGGCGAACATAGGGATTTAAAATGTAAAATTAAATTTGTGCAATTATTAGCTCCCCTATTCATTTTAGAGAAAAATCGTAAAGGAATATTTTTTAGAGAATTAAAATTGGTGAGCTAATAATTACACATATTTAATTTTACATTTTAAATCCCTATGTTCGCCCCTTATCCCAGACACTCGGTATATACTTTTATATTTCTGAGAAGTGTTTTCGTTAATTTACGAAAGGATTCAGCCTTCATCATAAATTTTAAAGGATTCACGATTAAGACAGAATTCCATATCCCTCTGAAAATAATACGGATGATTAAGGACGATTTAATTTAATCCTAAGGTAATGAGCTAGCCAATAAAATAGACATAAACAACAAAAATGAGCTCATTTATGTAGCTTATGGTGGACGCGCCGGGTGTTTTAAATTTAAGCTTACAGGGAATTTTTTTTTTCATCGCGAATATGCCCGGTTTAATTATTAAAATATTCCCCCATGCAGTTATTGTTTGATATATAAACAATGTATTACATTTTTGATAAAAAAAAAGCAAAGATACATTTATCAACACTGTTGCAGCATTATTAATGTACGGTTTCTCTGCAGCATCATCCATTCTAACGACACCCTCGCCGGTAATACAAACACGGCGTTGTTACCCCCGGAATAAGTATCATTTGACCCGGACCTTCCCTTAAATTATTAACTTGCGGCATCATTTTGGCTTAATCGACAGCGAAAGTACAACGAGAGAGAATTCATCATCAACAGTCTATGTTTATATTCGTGTAAATAATGTCTATGTCAAACTTCCCTTCAATTAAAAGTTTTGTTTAATCAAAACGGCAAAGAGAGAATTCATCATCAGAAAAAAAAAATTAGTGATGTGGCCATCATGTTACTTTCTCCGACTTGATCGTATCATTTATATTTACGCTTTTATGGTTTATTTTCAATTGAAATCATATTGTAAACTCGGATGAAACTGACGTTTAAAACGTCAAAATTATGAAAGATGGAAAAATTATACTTCAAATTCAAGAACTCAGTTTACTCAAAAACTAAAGGGATTTCGAAAAAAACTTATTCTTTATAAGTTGTTCATTTTAGTATTCTCTACAATTATTATCAACAAAAATTTCCTGTAACTATTATCGTTTTATAATTATAAATCAAAATATTTTTTTCTCGAATAAAAATGATTTGATGAAAAATGTTTCCAAGTAAAAGATGTTCATTTCTTTATTGTCTTCAATGTTTGTTTAAATATTTTTGTGATATTTTTTATATTTAAGAAAATTTTATGTTAATAATAAATGCAGATAATACAAAAATGAACAACTTATAAAGAATAAGTTTTTTTCGAAATCCCTTCAGTTTTTGAGTAAACCGACTATTAGAATTTGAAGTAAAATGTTTCCATCTTTCATAATTTTGACG
This sequence comes from Ocypus olens, assembly GCA_910593695.2. Lineage (NCBI taxonomy): Eukaryota > Metazoa > Arthropoda > Insecta > Coleoptera > Staphylinidae > Ocypus > Ocypus olens. The sequence goes on from OU343052.1 coordinate 59,338,544, forward strand.
TTTTAAACGTCAGTTTTATCCGAGTTTACACAACGCTCGATGTACATTTAAAATATGATTTCAATTGAAAATAAATATAAATGGATATTATACCATCAAGTCGGAGAAAGTAACATGATGGCCACATCACCATTTTTTTATGTAAACATTTAAATCATGAAATAAAAAATGTCATTCCGTTTAATAATCTCGTACAATTTTTCCGTATTAAATCCACGGATTTATCTCATTCGCATGCACTGCAAGGCCCGGAATTAATCAAAATAGCACTACTATTCAATTATAACTCCCCATTAAAACTACCCGTTGGGAACATTAAACACACCCCCTGTTTCAATTACCGTGTGTTTGTGTGTGTGTGTGTGGCACGACTGGAACTGCGCTCGTTCGAAACGCCGATTCCTCGGCAACGCTAATGAACTTATTCATTTATCCGAAAACGGGGTCTATTAACAGAAAAGGGGAGGAGGAGGACGTGCATGTGTCTCCTGCAGAGGCGCCAGTAAATGCAGTTTCATTTGGAACCAAATCCTTTATTGCGGATTGTTGGTGACCTTCAAAGGCATCTCCGGTCCTCGAATGGACGAGTTGCAAGTGAGAAATAATTATAGAAGGAATCTATTAAAATTATGGTTGCGACCATTGTGTTCTGATATTTTGAAAAGAGGATATGCTAAGTTATTATATTATACGTATTTCATGTTATTAATCATATGTGTAAAACTTTGATCAATGGATCTGTGCGTGCACGTCATAGATAGCTGAACGTAGCTCCGACAATAATTTCATGCGTTTACTCTCTCTACGATAAGACGCAATCATGTGTGTACGTATATCGTCCAAGACGAGAAAACTTAGTTTTCGGTAATTACGCACATGCAAAGATCCATTGATCGAACTATATATATATATATTTTTTTTTTCTATTCTTCTCTTTAAGAAGCTGAAATTGTAATAACCTATAATAATTCTGTATTACTCGTAGCAAGAAATAAATTATTATTAGTGGCTGAATGGTCAAACCTATGCCAAAAAACAAACAAAAAATTATTATTATCCATCCTCTAAGTAATAACCTGATCATGTAAACTCAAAAAAACTATTTATCTAAAATTATTCCAGCAGGATTAAAAAAAATTATAATCACACCAAAAACGCCCAAAATCGATTTTTTCCCTAACCCGTATTTATGTTAATCGCCGTCCGCGCCGTTCAATGTATAAAAAAAAATAAAGGGCCCGGCGCGTCCACCTTATTTATTAAACAACAGCAGGACGCATCAGGATCAGTTTCAATATGTGCCAAATATAATGCCCCCGGATCCCATTCATATCCATATCCAGGATATTAAAGTACCCCCGACACACCGCCGTCCTTATTTATGCCCTCCATCAAAGCTCGATTTGCCATAGGGAATCCCTTTGTGCGCAGATGTTCTTTATACACATATGTACGGTTTAACGAAATTATTCGCTTCTCTTACATTTCCTTCCGCCCTTTCCGTCCTTCTTATTACTGCGTGTCTCAATGGGCTACGCATTGAATGCACTAATGGATTATTAAGATTAGAAACATTTTTCAGTTGATTTTTATTACAGGAAATAAATACTAATATAGTCCGTTCTCCGGAATCTGACGGCTGTGGTCGTAAAAGAGGGTCGGAGTTCGGTAAGTAGTGGACGTAATATTTTTTATCTCAAACCAATCTTTGTTGAGAAGTACTGGTGTAAAAGTGCGTATACCAATCGGAGCGAAGGACAGTAATAAATGTATGGGATGCAATTAGACGAACCACCAATACCTTTTCTTTGAGGGTGCGTCGATCCTCAGGGCGGACCGACCGTTTTATGACCTCGGCCGCCACATTCCACCGAATATGCTATATTACCAAACAAAAAGCAGGTGCAAACTTAATTGCTCTCTTTCTCTCTCTATTTCTCCCAAGAGCATTATGCGATTTTGTCTGTTTTAAGTTTGTCTTGAATAATCTGTCTTTGTAGCTGTCAGAATAAAATCATCTAAATTTTGCTATAACAACAAGGGCTGCGCTAAAAATTGAATTTTAATGACCAAAAATGAACTTTTTGCAGTAATCGCTCAAAAAGTTGCACATTTATTGCGATAGATGCTTCAAATTTTGACAGGTTAATCTTGAATAATCTGTCTTTCTAGCTGTCAAAATAAAATCATCTGAATTTTACTATAACAAAAATGGCTGCGCTAAAAATTGAATTGTGATGACAAAAAATGAACTTTTTGCGGAAATCGCTCTAAAAGTTGCACATTTATTGCAACAGATGCTTCAAATTTTGACAGGTTGCTCTTGAATAACCTGTTTTTATTATTTTCAAAAAAAATCACCTAAACTTCTCTGTAACAAAAATGGCTGCGCTAAAATTTAAATTTTGATGACCAACAATGAACTTTTTGCGAAAATCGCTCCGAAAGTTGGACATTTATTGCGACAGATGCTTCAAATTTTGACAGGTTACTCTTAGATAATCCGTCTTTGCAGCTATCAAAATAAAATCATCTGAATTTTACTATAACAAAAATGGCTGCGCTAAAAATTGAATTGTGATGACAAAAAATGAACTTTTTGCGAAAATCGCTCTAAAAGTTGGACATTTATTGCAACAGGTACTTCAAATTTTGACAGGTTACTTTTGAATAATCTGTCTTTATATCTGTTAAAAGAAAATCATCTGAATTTTGCTATAACAAAAATGGTTGCACTAAAAGTTAAACTTTGATGACCAAAAATGAACTTTTTGCGGAAATCGCTCCAAAAGTTGGACATTTATTGCGACAGATGCTTCAAATTTTGACAGATTACTCCTGAATAATCTGTCTTTGTAGCTGTCAAAATAAAATCATCTGAATTTTGCTATAACAAAAATGGCTGCGCTAAAATTTAAATTTTAACAACCAAAAATGAACTTTTTGCAGTAATCGCTTCAAAAGTTGCACATTTATTGCGACAGATGCTTCAAATTTGGACAGGTTACTCTTGAATAATCTGTCTTTATATCTGTTAGAAGAAAATCATCTGAACTTTTCTGTAACAAAAATGGCTGCGCTAAAATTTAAATTTTGATGGCCAAAAATTAACTTTTTGCAGAAATTGCTCTAGAAGTTGCACATTTATTGCGACCGGTGCTTCAAATTTTGATAGGTTACGCTTGAAGAACCTATCTTTATAATTTTCAAAATAAAATCATCTAAACTGTACCGTAATAAAAATGGCTGGGCTAAAACTTAAATTTTGATAACCAAAAATGGACTTTTTGAGTAAATTGCTCAAAAATCTGCACATTTATTGCTTGAAATTTTGACAGGTTACTCTTGAATAATCTGTCTTTGTAGCTGTCGAAAGAAAATCATTTGAACTTTACTGTAACAAAAATGGCTGCGCTAAAAAATAAATTTTGATGACCAAAAATCAACATTTAAAAAAAAATGCTTAAAAATATGCACATTTATTGCAACAGGTGCTTCAAATTTTGACAGGTTAGTCTTGAATAATCTGTCTTTCTAGCTGTCAAAATAAAATCATCTGAATTTTGCTATAACAAAAATGACTGCGCTAAAAATAGAATTTTTATGACCAAAAATGAACTTTTCGCGGAAATCGCTCCAAAAATTTGACATTTATTGACACAGATGCTTTATATTTTGACAGGTTACTTTTGAATAATCTGTTTTTATAATTTTCAAAAAAAGTCATCTAAACTGTACTGTAATAAAAATGGCTGCGCTAAAAGTTAAATTTTGATGACCAAAAATGGACTTTTTGAGAAAATCGCTCCAAAAGTTGCACATTTATTGCAACAGATGCTTCAAATTTTAACAGCTTACGCTTGAAGAACCTATCTTTATAATTTTCAAAAGAAAATCATCTAAACTTTTCTGTAACAAAAATGGCTGCGTTAAAATTTAAATTTGGATGGCCAAAAATGGACTCTTTCCGGAAATTGCTCCAGAAGTAGCGCATTTATGCATAGATGCTTGAATTTTTTACAGGATACACTTGAATAACCGATCTTTATAATTGTCGAGAGAAAATTATCTGAAATTTCTGTATCAAAAATGGCAGTGCTAGAATTTAAATTTTGATGACCAAAAATGAACTTTTTGCGAAAATCGCTCCAAAGTTGCATATTTATTGCCACAGATTTAAATTTTGACAGGTTACTCTTGAAGAACCTGTCTTTATAATTTTCAAAAGAAAAACACCTGAACTTTACTGTAATAAAAATGGTTGCGCCAAAAGTAAAATTTTGATGACTAAAAATGAACTTTTTGAGGAAATTTATTGCAACAGATGCAACCACTATTTTTCCGTGGCCGCGGTGACCTAGTGAGTAGAGCTCCTGCTCACAGACCTCGTGGTCGTGGGTTCGAATCCCATCCGTGCGGTTAATCTTTCGGAACGAAGAAGTGGCCGTGCGGGTCCATGGATGTTTAGTGTATGTCCTGTCTATTCATTATTAAAAATGAAATTTACTTATTTATTTGTTACAAAAACCCAACAGACATTATGTCCAATTAAAGGGTCTACAAATATATACAATTATACAATGTAAAAAAAAAACTATATATCGTTAGTGGCCGAATAGCCTAGATGCTTGAGCCAATTCCTAAATCATCCGCACTTCCTCAACCCGAATTCCCGTCAACCATCCTTCCTTTTTATAAAAAAAAAATATTTTACTGCAAAAATCTACAAACACCCTATCCCTAGATTTCGAGATAATGCCTTGCGAACAAAGCGTGAGATTGTAGAAAGTTTAGAACTTTTATACGGCCTGAAAAGAAACATAGGCAACCTAATGTGCATTTCAGCAGCAATGTAGCATTCTTATGTTTTAGTTCCAATTGCTTTCAATGCAATACCGAACATTCCTCGTTTGTGATGATACCTTCACTATTGCAATCGAAGATATTTTGCATACAACTGCAACATTGTTGTGCAATCGGTGTGCACATTACCGATTCAGTTCACACCGGGATGGCACGTAGATGATAAAAATGCGCAACATAACCTCCTCGCGCGGTCGCGACCTCTTATATTGTTTTACCGGGCAGATGCCCCCCTTCCTGCCACCCCCCCCCCCCCCCACCCAGCGCACATCCGGAAATGCACATTATCCGTACCCCATCAAAACCGCGCGCGACTTTATGGAGGCACGAAGCGTCCCCTTCCCTAAATGCATCCCGGTCTTAACGAAGTTTTAATACGTAATGAGCTCAGCGTTCGAAATTCTATCGGAAAGGTATTATCTTTCTTGCGCCAAGAAAACTCTATTAAATATGCTCGGTTTGAAACTTGGGCGAGAGTGATATAGGTAAAGTTTGGACGGATTCATAAAGCGTTAATTGTTGGAAAGTCGTTAAAATCATTATTTAAGATTACTTGTGATTTGTTGTTTAAGTATGGTTAATTAATTAATTAGCTAATTAATCCAGCGCTTTACTTTTCCATCTTTGATCTGTCACGCACATTTTGGTCAATATCTTGAGAAAGAAACCAAATCGTAATAATTTTCTGATCGCACAATATGAAGATCCCCAATGGCGATATTTCGTAACCAGAAAGTTTTTTTGTATCTTCGATGGTTTCGAAGCTACAAGTGGTAATAATAATAATTTATTTACGGCAAACGCCTTTTACATTAATAATACAGAGTGTACGTTACTTACGTTACGTTACTGTGAGTTTGAAGATTGTTGGACATTTTTGATACAAATCTGTGTATTTATGCTGAAAGACCTCTGGTAAAGGTGTCTCAATAAATGTATTGTCTCCCTCTCTCTCCGCGTATTTACTGAATTGATTTCATTTCTTCTCTAGCATATTAGATTTGAAGGACGAAAGAAGAGATTAGAACGAAGATTAAGCAAAAAAAAATGTTTTCGTAGTTTCTTGGAAAATCCCATTATATACTCCTGCGGGTAACGAAGGAACTGGTAATCGCCTACCTAAGACTTAACTTTAATTGTAAGAAGCATTACCGAACAATGAACAGACACGGAAATCCAAAATATCTTAAGGGTGCTTAATAAGCCATCCCTCGAGCGCACACACACATATTGAGTTAGTCATGCGATTTGCATAACCGTGTAAAACGGGAACCGAATGTACATATCATCAGAGCATTAATATATAAAGCACACACACACACACACACACAAAAGCAAGATGGGGAAGGAATCGCGGGGGGATACGGAGAATATCGATTTCCGCGCCGCCGGTATCTACACCCCCCAGAAGACGTGATAGTCGTGTAAATTTTACGAGTGTGTGTGGGAGGTGTATGTTTGTGCTTGTAATGATATCTGCGGATAATAAAGGTTTAGGAACGTCTAAATGTTCATTATTCAAATTATCATTGTTATCGCTCCTCCACCCGCCATACGTGTGCGTATGTGTGTTCGCTGCTAAGCGTCGCCGTGTATGCAAATGCTCCGTTTTAAAACTTCGTCTTCCGGAATGATGATTTAAATAAGTTAGAGTTCAGCCAACAACGGTAACGGCTTTATCAACAGTGTGCAACGTAGAAAAGATGATGGAAATTTGAAATAACATCGACCAGAACAAAAGAAAAAACGATGTAATTTGTGGCATATAAGTGAATATGTCGTGAACGGTTGAGGATAATCAAAAAATGATTTCAATTTCAAATTCTCCAGCTTGTCGAGATGCCGAATCAACAAAAAAACAATTTTTGGTTTCATTTGTTTTTGACATATAGGTAAGTATCTCCTGAACGGTTGAAGATAATCAAAAACTGATTACAAATTCTTATTCTCCGGCTTGTCGAGATGCTAATTCCATCGGAAAGCAATTTTTGGTTTCATTTGTTTTGGACATATAGGTGAGTATCTCGTGATCGCTTGAAGATAATCAAAAACGGATTACAAATTCTTATTCTCCGGCTTGTCGAGATGCTAATTCTATCAGAAAGCAATTTTTGATTTCATTTGTTTTTGACATATAGGCGAGTATCTAGTGATCGGTTGAAGATAATCAAAAACTGATTACAAATTCTTCTTCTCCGGCTTGTCTAGATACCAATTCAGCAAAAAAACATTATATAGTTTCAGTTGTTTTTTGACATATAGGTGAATATCTCGTGAACGGTTGAAGATAATCAAAAACTGATTAAAAATTCTTCTTCTCCGGCTTGTCTAGATGCCAATTCAGCAAAAAAACATTATATAGTTTCACTTGTTTTTTGACATATAGGTGAATATCTTCTGAACGGTTAAAGATAATGAAAAACTGATTACAAATTCTTCTTCTCCTGCTTGTCAAGATGGCAATTACACAAAAAAACAAGTTTTAGTTTCATTTGTTTTTGACATATAGGTGAATATCTTTTGAACGGTTAAAGATAATCAAAAACTGATTATAAATTCTTATTCTGCGGCTTGTCTAGATGCCAATGTAACGAGAAAAAAGTAGTTTTTTTAAACATAGAAGTATTTCGTGACGATATTCCGATCCATCATTAGATCAATCCATAAATTACTTGTCTGTAAAGCGACGGTAAAACTCTTCACCTGTACATCCTAAATTATTTACGAGATACACTAAAACGAAAAAAAAAACTAATTTTCTCCATAACCAATTTACGGGCGCAAGAAAACTAAACAATAAACCGCCCCTTCGCAGCGCCGCGCGGCTTTTACGCGGGAGGGGCCGTTTACGAGCCGGTCCGGCAGTAAAGGGCTTTAGTGCCCGTCGTTTTTTTTTCTTTTACTTTTTTGTTTTGCTCGGGACACTTTCAAAAAAGGCGCGCGCGCGCTCTTCCCCTATAAATCTCGCAATAACAGAGCGCGGGACACGAATCTCGTGTATTATCAAAGAAATTTCAATAAAAGTCCACGACGGCGGCATTTGCATACGCGACGGCGCGATACTCCTTTGCATATCTTTGCGACGCCGGACTCGTTTCACTCCCGGAAAATTTTTACATAAATCCCTAAAGTAGAAATGGAATTAATGAGCGGGGCGCAATGGAGATTGTAAAAGTTGTGTTCCACACGGTAGAAATGTTTCGTTTGGAAAACATTCGTTCGGGTGAGATTTGTAATTTTTAATTTTATAAACGTAAGCTAAAAAAATAACTAGATGGTTGGTGATGGATGCCATTAGTTTGTTGACTGATGTATACACCAATATTTAATGCGCTTTGTAAGTAATCTGCAAGGGTGCACTTGACGCCTTAACACTAACAAAGTGCATTTTTTTGAAAAGTTCCTAAAAAATTAATTGATTAACGTGAAAAAGTATACAAACTGTAGTTTAACTATTTTTTTTTTCAGAAAACTTAATTCGTCTTACTGTTTTTTAAATTACACTAATTAATTACAGTTCTCTGCGAATTACAAAACTAATTACTTTACGGTATTCATCCGAAAATACTCTTGAAATTTTCCATTATGTTAATCGCCATCATAACTAATTACATACCGAGAGCCCCTCCAATCCAAAACAACTTTGCAATATGTAAATTTTCCATAACCCGCGTACAAACTTTCCGATATTTCACCGGATGGGGAAATTATTACCCCCATCAGCGTGGAGGCAGATGCGTGTGTTTTTTTTACCTATCTCTCTTTCTCTTCGAGTTAGGGGGTTGTGTGTGTGCCTGTGTTGGTCGGAGATCCCACTTTGATTACTTCCATTTCGGCGTCGAAATTTTCGGGCGCGCGCGCGATACATCCCATGAATTTTCAATTCGATATTTACATCGGATCGTCGCCGGGGGATATTCAAATTAATCCGCAAAGTGTGAGGAATTAATTTTCGAATTATTTTGCGCCGACCGTGGAATGCTAATGTAGCGGTCGTTAAATAAAAAAAACTTTTTACCTTTTTTTCACTTTTATTTATTATAGGCGCGCGCTTGGCTGGCTAGAAGCGAGCATGTTGCGGACGCGGATCTCGACGCCTCGCTATACGAACATGCTGTGGAGCAGTTCATATTAAATTATTTAATTTGTATGTAATTAGATTTTGATTTTTGTGAGCAATTGAATGAAACAAATACAAATACTGTACCATCGATCGCGGAAGTTCAAATAATATAATAATTGTGATGGTTTTTGACAATGGATCGATTCTTGCGCGTGTCATAAATTCATAAAAGAACATTTTTTTTATAATTGAAAACTAAACATCGTCTGGAAACAAGAAAAATGAACATTTTAACAAACATTTTTTTATAAAACATAATGATAAATTTTAAGAAAATGAAAGATAGCCCAGACAGACTAACCAACTAAATTTATTGTACACTCAAACAAATATCTTAAAAATTGGCCTGAATAAAGACGTATGTATATATCGAGAAGACAAGACAATGCTAGAACAATATTAACAGCAAAAAAAAAATGATTGCACCAAAAACCATTTCCAATGAAACATGAAACGCAAATACGCCATCCTAGGTTACGTTTCAACATCATCATCATTATCATCGAGTGCAATTAGAAATATATATAACTAGCCAAATATCAATACACACCCCACTCGAGCATCCAGCACACACACCACCCCCATATAATCATCCCGTTCCGGATAATCAAGAGTGGCGGTGATAAAATCCGCCCTTAATTACACGAGCGCCTCTTTCACATTTCTGCACGTGTATTCCTGTTTGTTTTCCGATTAATTTAATGTACGGTTAATTAATTCCCCCCCGCACCCCCCACCGCCCTTACAAACTGGCATGTGTCCAGAACGGAGACCTCTAACGCAATTACGATGGCCACAAAGAGGCGAAGTATTGGGAGAGGAAAAAGTTGTTGGCCGTAATAACAGTTAAGTAATTCTTCGGTAACTGGGTTAACAATGGAAAAGAGAAGACGTCGGAGGTGGTGGTGCAACGGACGGATCGATTGTTATACCTGTATGTTGCGGAGATGAGGCTTATGAAATGATTCTGTTAATTAAATTTAAAGTTGACACGTTTTTAAATATTCCTTCGAATAGATAAATAGGTAAAAGGGTTTAAGTGCACATTTTCAAAAAATAAACTAAACTGACATTAATCACTAGATTTTTAAATAATTTCATGCGATATCTGTGAAAAATCTAATAATTTTGAAAAATCGATTAAAATAGGAAAACAATTGCCACCGACTTGAAACTTTCCAAAATTACTCTAAAGTCATTCGAACTTATGATTACTTGCATCCATCACTAGATTTTTAATTAATTTCATCCAATCACAGCGTAAATTTGTGAAAATTCTAATAATTTTGAAAAATCGAGAAAAATACGAAAACAATTGCCACCGATTTGAAACTTCCCAAAATTACTCTAAAGTCATTCGAAATTATGATTACGTGATAAGCTACTTACATCCATCACTAGATTTTTAATTAATGTCATGCGATCACAGCGTAAATTTGTGAAAATTCTAATAATTTTGAAAAATCGATAAAAATACGAAAACAATTGCCACCGACTTGAAACTTCCCAAAATTACTCTAAAGTCATTCAAAATTATGATTACGTGATAAGCTACTTACATCCATCACTAGATTTTTAATTAATGTCATGCGATCACAGCGTAAATTTGTGAAAATTCTAATAATTTTGAAAAATCGATAAAAATACGAAAACTATTGCCACCGACTTGAAACTTCCCAAAATTACTCTAAAGTCATTCTAAATTATGATTACGTGATAAGCTACTTGCATCCATCACTAGATTTTTAATTATTGTCATGCGATCACAGCGTAAATTTGTGAAAATTGTAATAATTTTGAAAAATCGATAAAAATACGAAAACAATTGCCACCGACTTGAAACTTCCCAAAATTACTCTAAAGTCATTCAAAATTATGATTACGTGATAAGCTACTTACATCCATCACTAGATTTTTAATTAATGTCATGCGATCACAGCGTAAATTTGTGAAAATTCTAATAATTTTGAAAAATCGATAAAAATACGAAAACTATTGCCACCGACTTGAAACTTCCCAAAATTACTCTAAAGTCATTCTAAATTATGATTACGTGATAAGCTACTTGCATCCATCACTAGATTTTTAATTAATTTCATGCGATCACAGCGTAAATTTGTGAAAATTCTAATAATTTAGAAAAATCGATAAAAATACGAAAACAATTGCCACCGATTTGAAACTTCCCAAAATTACTCTAAAGTCATTCGAAATTATGATTACGTGATAAGCTACTTACATCCATCACTAGATTTTTAATTAATGTCATGCGATCACAGCGTAAATTTGTGAAAATTCTAATAATTTTGAAAAATCGATAAAAATACGAAAACAATTGCCACCGACTTGAAACTTCCCAAAATTACTCTAAAGTCATTCTAAATTATGATTACGTGATAAGCTACTTGCATCCATCACTAGATTTTTAATTATTGTCATGCGATCACAGCGTAAATTTGTGAAAATTGTAATAATTTTGAAAAATCGATAAAAATACGAAAACAATTGCCACCGACTTGAAACTTACCAAAATTACTCTAAAGTCATTCGAAATTATGATTACGTAATAAGCTACTTACATCCATCACTGGATTTTTAATTTATTTCATGGGATCACAGCGTAAATTTGTGAAAATTCTAATAATTTAGAAAAATCGATAAAAATACGAAAACAATTGCCACCGACTTTAAACTTCCCAAAATTACTCTAAAGTCATTCTAAATTATGATTACGTGATAAGCTACTTGCATCCATCACTAGATTTTTAATTATTGTCATGCGATCACAGCGTAAATTTGTGAAAATTGTAATAATTTTGAAAAATCGATAAAAATACGAAAACAATTGCCACCGACTTGAAACTTACCAAAATTACTCTAAAGTCATTCGAAATTATGATTACGTAATAAGCTACTTACATCCATCACTGGATTTTTAATTTATTTCATGGGATCACAGCGTAAATTTGTGAAAATTCTAATAATTTAGAAAAATCGATAAAAATACGAAAACAATTGCCACCGACTTTAAACTTCCCAAAATTACTCTAAAGTCATTCTAAATTATGATTACGTGATAAGCTACTTGCATCCATCACTAGATTTTTAATTAATTTCATGCGATCACAGCGTAAATTTGTGAAAATTATAATAATTTTGAAATTACTCTAAAGTCATTCGAACTTATGATTGCGCGATAAGCTACTTACACCCATATCTTAAAATTGCAATTATTTTTGTTGAAGTGCGATTATTTCAAAATTGAGTGAGGGGCTGTTTCCAGATTTTTACAGAATCATAAAGTACACTCGGTTTTGAGTTTATTTTGAAAATTTCAACTTGTTGGCAATCGTTTTTATATTTTATAAATAATTAGAAAAAAGTGTTGTTTCAAAATTGCAATTATTTTTGTTCAAGTGCGATTATTTCAAAATTGAGTGAGAGGGTGTTTCCAGATTTTTACAGAATCAGAAAGTACATTCGGTTTTGAGTTTATTTTGAAAATTTCAACTTGTTGGCAATCGTTTTTATATTTTATAAATAATTAGAAAAAAGTGCTGTCTTAAAATTGCAATTATTTTTGTTCAAGTGCGATTATTTCAAAATTGAGTGAGAGGGTGTTTCCGGATTTTTACAGAATCAGAAAGTACATTCGGTTTTGAGTTTATTTTGAAAATTTCAACTTGTTGGCAATTGTTTTTATATTTTATAAATAATTAGGAAAAAGTGCTGTCTTAAAATTGCAATTATTTTCGTTCAAGTGCGATTATTTCAAAATTGAGTGATGGGGTGTTTCCAGATTTTTACAGAATCGTAAAGTACACTCGGTTTTGAGTTTATTTTGAAAATTTCAACTTGTTGGCAATTGTTTTTTATTTTATAAATAATTAGGAAAAAGTGCTGTCTTAAAATTGCAATTATTTTCGTTCAAGTGCGATTATTTCAAAATTGAGTGATGGGGTGTTTCCAGATTTTTACAGAATCGTAAAGTACACTCGGTTTTGAGTTTATTTTGAAAATTTCAACTTGTTGGCAATTGTTTTTTATTTTATAAATAATTAGGAAAAAGTGCTGTCTTAAAATTGCAATTATTTTCGTTCAAGTGCGATTATTTCAAAATTGAGTGATGGGGTGTTTCCAGATTTTTACAGAATCGCAAAGTACACTCGGTTTTGAGTTTATTTTGTAAATTTCAACTTGTTGGCAATTGTTTTTATATTTTATAAATAATTAGAAAAAAGTGTTGTTTCAAAATTGCAATTATTTTTGTTCAAGTGCGATTATTTCAAAATTGAGTGAAGGGGTGTTTCCGGATTTTTACAGAATCATGAAGTACACTCGGGTTTGAGTGTATTTTGAAAATTTCAACTTGTTGGCAATTGTTTTAATATTTTATAAATAATTAGGAAAAAGTGCAGTCTTAAAATTGCAATTATTTTTGTTCAAGTGCGATTATTTCAAAATTGAGTGAGGGGGTGTTTCCAGATTTTTACAGAATCATAAAGTACACTCGGTTTTGAGTTTATTTTGAAAATTTCAACTTGTTGGCAATCGTTTTTATATTTTATAAATAATCAGGAAAAAGTGCTGTCCTAAAATTGCAATTATTTTTGTTCAAGTACGATTATTTCAAAATTGAGTGAGGGGGTGTTTCCAGATTTTTACAGAATCATAAAGTACACTCGGTTTTGAGTTTATTTTGAAAATTTCAACTTGTCGGCAATTGTTTTTATATTTTATAAATAATCAGGAAAAAGTGCTGTCCTAAAATTGCAATTATTTTTGTTCAAGTACGATTATTTCAAAATTGAGTGAGGGGGTGTTTCCAGATTTTTACAGAATCATAAAGTACACTCGGTTTTGAGTTTATTTTGAAAATTTCAACTTGTTGGCAATCGTTTTTATATTTTATAAATAATCAGGAAAAAGTGCTGTCCTAAAATTGCAATTATTTTTGTTCAAGTACGATTATTTCAAAATTGAGTGAGGGGGTGTTTCCAGATTTTTACAGAATCATAAAGTACACTCGGTTTTGAGTTTATTTTGAAAATTTCAACTTGTCGGCAATTGTTTTTATATTTTATAAATAATCAGGAAAAAGTGCTGTCCTAAAATTGCAATTATTTTTGTTCAAGTACGATTATTTCAAAATTGAGTGAGGGGGTGTTTCCAGATTTTTACAGAATCATAAAGTACACTCGGTTTTGAGTTTATTTTGAAAATTTCAACTTGTTGGCAATCGTTTTTATATTTTATAAATAATTAGAAAAAAGTGCTGTTTCAAAATTGCAATTATTTTTGTTCAAGTGCGATTATTTCAAAATTGAGTGAGGGGGTGTTTCCAGATTTTTAAAGAATCATAAAGTACATTCAGTTAGAGTTTATTTTGAAAATTTGAACTTGTTGGCAATTGTTTTTATATTTTATAAATAATCAGGAAAAAGTGCTGTCTTAAAATTGCAATTATTTTTGTTCAAGTGCGATTATTTCAAAATTGAGTGAGGGGGTGTTTCCAGATTTTTACAGAATCATAAAGTACACTCGGTTTTGAGTTTATTTTGAAAATTTCAACTTGTTGGCAATCGTTTTTATATTTTATAAATAATTAGAAAAAAGTGCTGTTTCAAAATTGCAATTATTTTTGTTCAAGTGCGATTATTTCAAAATTGAGTGAGGGGGTGTTTCCAGATTTTTAAAGAATCATAAAGTACATTCAGTTAGAGTTTATTTTGAAAATTTGAACTTGTTGGCAATTGTTTTTATATTTTATAAATAATCAGGAAAAAGTGCTGTCTTAAAATTGCAATTATTTTTGTTCAAGTGCGATTATTTCAAAATTGAGTGAGGGGGTGTTTCCAGATTTTTACTGAATCATAAAGTACACTCGGTTTTAAGTTTATTTTAAAAATTTCAACTTGTTGGCAATTGTTTTTATATCTTATAAATAATTAGAAAAAAGTGTTGTTTCAAAATTGCAATTATTTTTGTTCAAGTGCGATTATTTCAAAATTGAGTGATGGGATGTTTCCAGATTTTTACAGAATCGCAAAGTACACTCGGTTTTGAGTTTATTTTGAAAATTTCAACTTGTTGGCAATTGTTTTTATATTTTATAAATAATTGTAGAAAAATTCTGTCTTAAAATTGCAATTTTTTTTGTTACATTTAAACAAAACATAAATTTTAAGAAAACAATGAAACTTAACCTTTAAAATTATTGAATACAGTTATTAAATATTCCAACTAGTTATTAACCATAAGGTCCATCATCATGATCGTGAAGTATTGCAAATAATTAGCAGTGTTTCTAACTTTCTTCACCTTACCTCGACCCCGGTGTTAAAACGCGACCAGTTTTTAATTTGCCCCGGGCGATTGAAGATAATCAAAATATTCGTTTTTTTTTGTCTCGTTTCGGAACGAAAATAAATTCCTTATCACTAATCCGCGGCGTACCTGTTGATAACAACTCAGTCTGCAGTTCGCCGTCGCGAGAGCGTGTGTTTCGGTTCGGAATATTTATTTTTCGAAAGTTTTAGTGCCCGTTGTGTTGTGATACATCTTCAGGATTTGTGTTTGTGTTTTTCTACTCCGTTCCCCTGTAACAATCCGAGGGAAGCAAAGAATCACCATCTGGATTACATCTTAACCGCCAAGACGACTTTTTTGTAAGTTTGTTTTTTTTTGCATACTGCCTTTTTCACCAGAAATTAAGTAAAGTATTCTTTGAGGAAATTTAGAAAATCTCAAGTGCATAGCAATTCTTTTTATATTTTTTTAAGCGCGCGAGAAAAAGTGCAACTTTTGATAATTACAAATTTTGTTCTCGTGGAATTATTTTGAAATGTTGTGAAGGGATGTTTGCAGATTTTGATAGTATCGTGGAGTAATATGTTGTTTGAGTAAATTTAGAAAATTTCAAGTGGCTGGTAATTGTTTTTATATTTTTTTAATCGCTCGAGAAAAAGTGCAACTTTTGATAATTACAAATTTTGTTCTCGTGGAATTATTTTGAAATGTAGTGAAGGGATGTTTGCATATTTTGATAGTATCGTGGAGTAATATGTTGTTTGAGTAAATTTAGAAAATTTCAAGTGGCTGGTAATTGTTTTTATATTTTTTTAATCGCTCGAGAAAAAGTGCAACTTTAAATAATTACAAATTTTGTTCTCGTGGAATTACTTTGAAATGTAGTGAAGGGATGTTTGCAGATTTTGATAGTATCGTGGAGTAATATGTTGTTTGAGTAAATTTAGAAAATTTCAAGTGGCTGGTAATTGTTTTTATATTTTTTTAATCGCTCGAGAAAAAGTGCAACTTTTGATAATTACAAATTTTGTTCTCGTGGAATTATTTTGAAATGTAGTGAAGGGATGTTTGCAGATTTTGATAGTATCATGGAGTAATATGTTGTTTGAGTAAATTTAGAAAATTTCAAGTGGCTGGTAATTGTTTTTATATTTTTTTAATCGCTCGAGAAAAAGTGCAACTTTTGATAATTACAAATTTTGTTCTCGTGGAATTATTTTGAAATGTAGTGAAGGGATGTTTGCAGATTTTGATAGTATCATGGAGTAATATGTTGTTTGAGTAAATTTAGAAAATTTCAAGTGGCTGGTAATTGTTTTTATATTTTTTTAATCGCTCGAGAAAAAGTGCAACTTTTGATAATTACAAATTTTGTTCTCGTGGAATTATTTTGAAATGTAGTGAAGGGATGTTTGCAGATTTTGATAGTATCGTGGAGTAATATGTTGTTTGAGTAAATTTAGAAAATTTCAAGTGGCTGGTAATTGTTTTTATATTTTTTTAAGCTCTCGAGAAAAAGTGCAACTTTAAATAATTACAAATTTTGTTCTCGTGGAATTATTTTGAAATGTTGTGAAGGGATGTTTGCAGATTTTGATAGTATCGTGGAGTAATATGTTGTTTGAGTAAATTTAGAAAATTTCAAGTGGCTGGTAATTGTTTTTATATTTTTTTAAGCGCTCGAGAAAAAGTGCAACTTTAAATAATTACAAATTTTGTTCTCGTGGAATTATTTTGAAATGTTGTGAAGGGATGTTTGCAGATTTTGATAGTATCGTGGAGTAATATGTTGTTTGAGTAAATTTAGAAAATTTCAAGTGGCTGGTAATTGTTTTTATATTTTTTTAAGCGCTCGAGAAAAAGTGCAACTTTAAATAATTACAAATTTTGTTCTCGTGGAATTATTTTGAAATGTAGTGAAGGGATGTTTGCAGATTTTGATAGTATCGTGGAGTAATATGTTGTTTGAGTAAATTTAGAAAATTTCAAGTGTCTGGCAATTGTTTTTATATTTTTTAAAGCGCTCGGAAAAAAGTGCAACTTTGTTTTCGTGGGATTAGCTTAAAATGTAGTGAAGGGATGTTTGCATTTTTACACCTATAATAATTTTTGGATTATCGATGTACCAAAGTTCTCGCGGGGGTGGAAATAAACAGCCGCAGGGAGGAATTAACCAAAGAGGATTTGAGTGTGGTCATGGGTGTGCGCGCATTAAAACGTAATAATTTACATAAACAAATTTGTCCGGGGCGGCCTGACCCGAATTCCCCGGCCCTTATTAATTATGAAATATCGCCGGGGAGGAGGGGGGAACAATCGGGCAAAGGGGGGGCACGTGTGGATCGCGATAAACGGCCCGGAGGGTCGCAAGCCCTTAAAACTGCCCGAGATTTATCGCGCCGCCTCCTAGGCGAACGGTCTACATATGGCCCTAATCTACTGGTTGGAAAGGTGGAGGGATGAATATCTGCCCTTTCTCGAGTGGGTATACGGACTGGTTTATAAATAAGTTAACAGAAATCTTCAATAAAGTGAATGGGTGGTGTCAACGAAATGATGACTAGACAATGGAACTATTGATGCGAATTGGGTTGCCTACGTTTTATTTATTAAAGAAGCAATTGGGGCAGAAAAAAGAACGACGTGTACCTGAAAATGGATAAACGTAGAAATAATATCTGTCTTTAAAGTAAAGATTGTTATTGTCAACTTGAAAACCGAAACATTGAGTAGTAATTGAAACGATGTATGCAAATTGGGTTGCCTACGTTTTATTTAGTAAGGAAGCAATTGGGGTAGAAAAAAGTTATATTATGTATTTAAAAATATATAAACGTAGAAATAATAAAATAAGTAATTGTGGAGGCTTTAGAGAGATAGAAATAATATCTGTAATCACTGAATAAAACACTTACTATGTTTTTTACAATTTATTTAATGTATCTACCAATATTACATATACATACATAATAAGTGTTTTATTCAGTTATTATGAATTACCTTGTAGTAACGGTCGCAACCATCATCATGAATAATATCTGTCTTAATGAAGATTGTTATTTTCAACATTCATTCATTTTGGCAGTATAATCATTGCTTTATTTAAAATTTTAATCCCAGCAACAAAGAGTATTACGAGGTAACTTCATGTTTAATGAAAGAACGTGCATCGCCCACAAACTCCGGCGTAAAACTGTAAATCCCAATATGTTAAAGTTTGGTGGCAATAAACATTATTTACAGGCGACGACCCCTTCAGGCCCGTGGTGCTTTAGGGCTTTCGGGATCAAAGCGTGTGGGGCGCGCGCGGTCTCCTACAATCCCACTTTCTTAAGGTGTTCGATCCTCCTTAATTCCTCCCCCATAGCCACAATGACGGAAATGGGTGCTGCAGAATTCAGAATTTGATCTAAACGCAACCGTTAGCAGAAAAAGAACAACTCTTGTACCTTTGACAACACGATAAAGGAAGGGCGACGCGAATTAAAAATCCTCTGCAATTGACAAAGTGATCCTAGAAAATTAAAAATATAAGTCTGCTTAAAGGATACAAGTTACTATCCTCGAAGATGTTTGTTTATTCTTTCATACGGTGCATGTGCTATAAATATAAAACTCTGGATATTGTTGCGCCTATTCTTTCTCCAAGGCGGAAATTTCGCTCGAATTCTTGAACACTTCCAGAGGAGAGTGTGTAAACAATTTTTCTCTTGATCTGTTGCGCTCGTATCAGGTGGAGATTTCACACAAAATGTGCACGAAATTCAGTTTGCTGCAGGCGTGAAATGTTTATGAGATGTGCAACTTGTTTACTTTACAAGACAATAAATGTATGCTGTATGCGACTTAAAACAGTTACCAGCGCATCCACCATAAGCACAATGCGTAAAACAGCTAATTTTCGTTATCTCTAAGCCGATGGATGCGACTTACAACAGTTCCCAGCGCATCCACCATACCATCAAATAATAAACGAGCTCATTTTAGTTGTTTGTTTTGTAAAACGATGCCTCCTACCACCATAAACTAGCTCATTCGCTAAGGGTTGAATCGAATAATTCATAAAAATAAAAATTAATCCATTCGTTTATGTGAGTGTTTTATTGTTTCAAATTTATGGAGAAAACTGTGAGCAAAGAAAAAAACAATTTTCCCGTGATAACCCGAGCTTTATGCAGTTGCATGTTGAATATCAACTTCAATCGAAAAATACTGCAACCGTATATTAAACAAAAGCACGGCAATGCCCGCCCCATTCATCTTATTGTTGACTCGTGCAAAATATTTATGAGACGTCGACGTTCTCATATATAAATCCGTACAAATGGATGTATTATGGAAATGGCGGACAATACGTGGATGATTAATGATAATTCGAAAATAATATATACAAATGAGTTGCCGATATAAAAAAAAATAGTGCAAGTAGAAGGTGAACCATGATTCATGGTTATTACAGAAATGCACAATTAACAACGTGTCTTTATTATCTGGTCCTTAAGGGGTGAAACCTAAAAATATGTAATTTTTGGGATTCACAGAAAAATTGACATATTTTCAAAAAATTTGGTTTATTTTAAAGGTGGATATCTTGTGAATGTGTTAAACATTTTGAGCAATTTTATCATACAAGTATTTATTTTTTTTCGATTTTTTTATCGAAGTGTTCGAAAAATTAAAACGTTAATTTTCAAAAATTCATAACTCACGGAAAAATTGACACATTTTCAAAAATTTTGATTTATTTTAAAGGTAGATATCTCGTGAATATATTAAACATTTTAAACAATTGAATCATATAAGTATTTATTTTTTTCGATTTTTTTTATCGAAGTGTTCGAAAAATGAAAACGTTAATTTTTAAAAATTCATAACTCACGGAAAAATTGATACATTTTCAAAAATTTTAGTTTATTTTAAAGGTAGATATCTCGTGAATATATTAAATATTTTGAGCAATTTTATCATATAAGTATTTATTTTTTTCGATTTTTTTTTATCCAAATGTTCGAAAAATTAAAAGGTTAATTTTCAAAAATTCATAACTCGCGGAAAATTTGACACATTTTCAAAAATTTTAATTTATTTTAAAGGTAGACATCTCGTGAATACATTAAACATTTTGAGCAATTTAATCATATAAGTATAAATTTTTTTCGATTTTTTTTTTATCGAAGTGTTCGAAAAATTAAAATATTAATTTTCAAAAATTCATAACTCGCAAAAGAATTGTCACATTTTTAAAAATTTGAGTTTATTTTAAAGGTAGATATCTTGTGAATATATTAAACATTTTGAGCAATTTTTTCATACAAGTATTTATTAATTTTTTTCGATTTTTTTATCGAAGTGTGCGACAAATTAAAACGTTAATTTTTAAAAATTCATAACTTCCGCAAAAATTGACACATTTTCAAAAATTTTAATTTATTTTAAAGGTAGACATCTCGTGAATATATTAGACATTTTGAGCAATTTTATCATACAAGTATTTATTTTTTTTTCGATTTTTTTTTATCGAAGTGTTCGAAAAATTAAAACGTTAATTTTCAGAATTTCATAACTCACGGAAAAATTGACACATTTTCAAAAATTTTAATTTATCTTAAAGGCAGATATCTCGTGAATATAATAAACATTTTGAGCAATTTTATCATATAAGTATTTTTTTTTCTCGATTTTTTTTATCGAAGTGTTCGAAAAATTAAAACGTTAATTTTTAAAAATTCATAACTCGCAGAAAAATTGACACATTTTCAAAAATTTTAATTCATTTTAAAGGTAGATATCTCCTGAATACACTAAAAATTTTGAGCAATTTTATCATAGAAGTATTTTTTTTTTTTTCGATTTTTTTTAACGAAGTGTTCGAAAAATTAAAACTTTAATTTTAAAAAATTCATAACTCACGCAAAAATTGACACATTTTCAAAAATTTTAATTTATTTTAAAGGTAGATATCTCGTGAATATATTAAACATTTTGAGCAATTTTATCAAACAAGTATTTATTTTTTTTCATTTTTTTTTATCGAAGTGTTCGACAAATTAAAACGTAAATTTTTAAAAATTCATAACTCACGGAAAAATTGACCCATTTTAAAAAATCTTGATTTATTTTTAAAGTAGATATCTCGTGAATATATTAAACATTTTGAGCAATTTTATCATACAAGTATTTATTTTTTTTTCTTTTTTTTATCGAAGTGTGCGACAAATTAAAACGTAAAGTTTTAAAAATTCATAACTCACGGAAAAATTGACCCATTTTAAAAAATCTTTATTTATTTTAAAGGTAGATATCTCGTGAATATATTAACCATTTTGAGCAATTTTATCATACAAGTATTTATTTTTTTTTTTGGATTTTTTATTAAAGTGTTCGAAAAATTAAAACGTTAAATCTCAAAAATTCATAACTCACGGAAAAATTGACACATTTTCAAAATTTTTAGTTTATTTTAAAGGTAGATATCTCGTGAATATATTAAACATTTTGAGCAATTTTATCATGTAAGTAATTATTTTTTTTTCGATTTTTTTTATCGAAGTGTTCGAAAAATTAAAACGTTAATTTTTAAAAATTCATAACTCGCAGAAAAATTGACACATTTTCAAAAATTTTAATTAATTTTAAAGGTAGATATCTCGTGAATATATTAAACATTTTGAGCAATTTTATCATGTAAGTAATTATTTTTTTTTCGATTTTTTTTATCGAAGTGTTCGAAAAATTAAAACGTTAATTTTTAAAAATTCATAACTCGCAGAAAAATTGACACATTTTCAAAAATTTTAATTAATTTTAAAGGTAGATATCTCGTGAATATATTAGACATTTTGAGCAATTTTATAATGTAAGTATTTTTTTATCGATTTTTTTTTTATCGAGGTGTTCGAAAAATTGAAACATTAATTTTAAAAAATTCATAACTCGCAGAAAAATTAACACATTTTCAAAAATTTTAATTAATTTTAAAGGTAGATATCTCGTGAATACAATAAACATTTTGAGCAATTTTATCATACAAGTATTTATTTTTTTTAGATTTTTTTTTATCGAAGTGTTTGAAAAATTAAAACGTTAGTTTTAAAAAATTCATAACTCACGTAAAAATTGACACATTTTCAAAAAAATTAATTATTTTTAAAGATGGATATCCTGTGAATGTATTAAACATTTTGAGCAATTTAATCATATAGGTATTTATTTTTTTTTCGATTTTTTTTTATCGAAAAATTAAAATGTTTAAAATTAAGTTGGTTTATGTAGTAACGTGTATTTTCATGAATAAAACATTAACAATAAAAACAGATGACACGACCATCCCGAAGGCCGTTAAAAAAAACAAAATGGCGGACGTTTAAAGTTAAAATTAATCGATTTTGCATGAAAATATCGCTCGTTTTTCGTTAAACCGTACGTCGAAAAAAAATCCTTCAATCAATCTCTGGCCTATTATGTCTCAAATAAACGTGCCAAGTTTGAAAAAAATCGGTGCAGCCGTTTTCGAGATATCGCGAATACCGACTTTGAAATTGCGGTTTGCGCGGTCGATTTTCGAACGCCTGTAACTCCGTCAATTTTAATCGGACCAATTCCAACTTTTCAGGGAATGTTCTCCAAACATTGTACTCACCGAAAATATCAAAACCCAAAAATATATTTTTTGAAAATTCTGACTGAATCAATAAAGAGAGATTAATACACCGCTCGTGTTCCGCGTATTTTCCGCACGAGATCGACATTACCATCGCGAGTGAACGAAACTTATTTGCGTTGCAGGTACGATCCGGAATTAATGCAGAATCCGGGCGACGTCACTTTGAGAGCCTTCGAGGACGAATAAATAAGTGCACCGCGAGAGTGCTCCAGGTGCAGCTCCCGCGCGATCGTCACGAGACTCCATTATGGTTGAAACATAGTTTTGGGATTAATTGCATTGTTCGATGGACGATTTTCCGCGGTGTAGCACACATCAAATGGGAATGGGTGAGTGGTTGTTGATTAACTTTTTTTTGCGGAATAATTTTTTGTGAAGAATTTGTTGCAAAACTTCGCCTATTTGCTATTTCATAAATTTAAATTTTTATCCTTACGTAATTGTGTAATTTCATAATATGAAATTAGAGTTATAGTTACGGTTGCGGATGCGATTACGGTTACGATTGCGGTCACGGCTACGGCTACGGTTGCAATTGCGATTACGGCTACGGTTGCGGTTGCGGTTACAGTTACGGTTACGATTACGGCTACGTCTATGGCTATGGCTACAGCTACGGCTCCAGCTACGGCTACGGCTACGACTACGGCTACGGCTACAGCTATGATTACGATTACGACTACGGCTACGACTACGGCTACGGCTAAGGCTACGGCTACGGCTACGGTTATGGCTACGATTACGACTACGGCTTCGGCTACAGCTACGGCTATGATTACGATTACTATTACTATTGCGATTACGACTGCGGCTACAGCTACGGCTACGGCTACGGCTACGGCTACGGCTACGGCTACGGCTACGATGCTACGATGCTACGATTACGATTACGATTACGGCTACGGCTACGATTTCGGCTACGGCTGCGGCTACAGCTACGGCTACGGCTACGACTACGGCTACGGCTACGGCTACGGCTACGGTTGCAGTTGTAGTTGTAGTTATGGTTATATCAGTATCGTAGGCAATTTTTACATCAAATAATTCAAAAAATAACGTTCTTAAAAAACCTCACGTAAACTATAGTCCTGTAAATTTTTCACAAAAAGCTAACAACGTATGAGAACATACAGAACGTGAACTATAATTTATGACGGTAGTTTGATCATTCGTATGCACGAACGACAAAGTTTTATAATCTCCGGGGGTAACGGTAACGGTGTACCTAAATTTGCAATATTTCATCAAACATAAACAGCCCCCGTTATCGGCCGCCCCATAATTCCATTCGGTGCCATTCTCGTCTGTGTGTGCATGCGAAAACGACGCTATCTATCACGCCGATCCGAAAATAATTGAAAACGCCGGAAGGGTCCACCGGAAGTACGAACGAAATAAAAGCGAATCGCCCGATTTATGCCTACACGTTTCTGCTCGATGACGATCAGTCATTATCGCGTCATCGATCATTGCGTGATTGATCGTTTTATGCATCGTCCGCGCATACCTGATCGATTGCTTTGTTTACTGGTGATTATTATTTTAATTGAAAAAAAAAACTCCATTGATTTTTTTCGTGATAAAATTTAAATTTGGCGCCCTAAAGTGCTTAGCAAGTGCTAAACCCAAAAAAATATTTTTTATTACAATTAAATACGTAATTTTTGAGGCTTTGACTTTATGGTGCATTGAAAAAAAAACTACATTTTTGCTTTCTCAGTTACGAAGTACGAGAAAGTATTGTGATCGTGAAAAAAAAAATCAAAATTTTTTTTACGGAAATATCCGTTTTGGGGTCCCTAGATGCCATTTCAACAATTTCTGGTAAAACAATTTGTGTGCGTGTGCCTGTGTGTCTCTGTGTGTGTCTCTCTGTCTCTATGTGTGTCTGCGCGCTGTATCTCAAAAACTAATAGAGCAATTGATATGAAACTTTGAACATACGTTTTATTTGATAATCCAAAGAACTGAACTGCTTTTGGTAAAATTTAGTACACCGGAAGTGAGTGTTTACCTTAACCGTTTTTTGTTTTTTGCCAATATTTTCTTGAATGTGAAAAATATCACAAAAACATTTAAACAAACATTGAAGAAAACAAAGAAATGAACATCTTTTGCTTGAAAACATTTTTCATAAAATCATTTTTATTTGAGAAATAGAATTATTATTATTTTTTTAATTTTTAGTTTATAATTATAAAACGATAATAGTTACAGCAAATTTGTGTTAATAATAATTGTAGAGAATGCTAAAATAAACAACTTATAAAGAATAAGTTTTTTTCACAATACTTTCTCGTACTTCGTAACGGAGAAAGTAAAAACTACAAAATAGAGGATTGTTGTTTGGCTTCTCCCAATTGGATTACGCTGAATTTCTGGTGTGAAATGAATACCAGAAAACAATAACCACTCGGGCTAGATGTTTAATTTCCGACGACGACGCACCGTCTGAAACAAAAACGAACGCCGGAAGTAACCGGGAGGATGAATATTTATGAGTGCGCCCCGGTTCCCGCGAGTTCCGACGTGCAAAAATAATATTAGTCCTCTCTAGATGGAGTTTCGCCGGAAAATCGGATGTTCGCCTCTGCGTTTCCAAACTGCACTATAGGATTAAAAAGAAAAAAGAAACAAAAGCGAAGCGCAAAAAACTTCATCCATTGCTGTTTTCGATGGCCGATGCAAAATATTGTGGATTAAAAAATTGATGAAAATTGTAAGGAAATACGTTTACTTCTGTGTTAGATATCATTCACACACTTGATATTCAACCTGCTCGCATATCAGATCCAGTCGGCAATTAGCATACGAAGAAACAAAGGCGTGTTGTGCGTTTTGGTGGTAAGAGCGCAGCGGAGCGGCGCGTGAACGAAACGGAAGAGCGCGGAGCGGCGGCGTAGCGGAAAAACTCGGACGGTACACGCGCGCGGAAATTATAAATATGCAACAGTTTTCCGGCTCGACGCCGCCGACGTCCATCTCCTCCGACTCTCCACCCTCCTTCTGTTCCCTCTTCCTCCATCCCGCGGCGATTGATGGAACTGTATTTTAACGCAGCTGGCACCGACGTAATAAGGTGGAAAAGTATGGGAATGCAAGTTGTTACCATTATTAATAGTTGGTCATGGTATCGCGTGAGCCGCAAAATTTTGTTTCACAGTTGGCTGTGAGATAAATGAGGTATGTCACATATTATTACGCCATTAAATTTAAAAAAAATGAATTAATATCAGACATGACTTCTATGTTTCCCTCTCTCAGGCATGGCCACAACTCAAAAACCAAATTTTGTGGCTCACACCTTATCAATTCATGGTGGATGCGCCGGGTCGTAATATCAATACTACGATCGATGTCTTACTGGTGGTTGCGCCGGGTACACCAATTGTATTGTTTATAAAAAGTGTATCCGCTTCTTCGCGATAATAAAATACGAACCCCCAGCAGTTTGTAAAACATCCTGGGGGAGTGTAATGGAGCTCGCCGAGATTTATCACACAGTCTACCCCCGAGTCTGCATACAAACACACACACCGCGTATAAAACTCCCTGCCTCCCGACAACATTCATCATTCACGAAATCCTCAATCCCCCGAATTTGATAACAATTACCGGGAATCCGTCGGAGCCGATTAATTATAAATTATAATAATAATTGGTGCGGGCGCGCGGGGCCATAAATCGTCACAGTTGCGGTTATTTATGGGTTTCGGTTAATAATTATCGAATGTTTATTATTGTGCGGGACGTAATTTATTTGCGGGTCGGGGGAGTTCATTAAGGGGCGCTTCATTGCGGAATTATTGGGGGGAGCCAGGTGGCAAAAAGTGTGGCCACCGCGCGCGCGGTCCGGATCGATTCCGGGCTTTCTCGTCTCCGGGCAAAAAGAAGGGAGAGGAGAGGGCAAGATGTTTAAGGGAACGTCGTTTAACCTTTTTTTCTTGTATATCCAAGTTGGCTATTGACATGCGTTTTTTTTTTATTGCAGAGGTCGCAAATATTATAAAGTAATAATAATAAATTGTTTATTGATCTTACTTTAAATGTTACAAAAAATTCTCCGAATTGATAATATCATTTATATTTACGCTCTCATAGTGTATTTTCAATTTAAATCATTAAATGTACATCGAGAGGATGACACTGACGTTTAAAACGTCAAAATTATAAAAGATGGAAAAATTATACTTCAAATTCAAAAACTCAGTTTAATCAAAAACTAAAGGGATTTCGAAAAAAACTTATTCTTTAGAAGTTGTTCATTTTGGCATTCTCTACAATTATTATTAACATACATTTGCTGTAACTATTAGTGTTTCATAATTATACAGGGTGTTTCAAATTCGAGGCTCACCATGGGGATCTCGCTTATTAGAAGAGATAGAGGGTATGTTTAAATTTGGCACTTTTGCAGAATTTTATGCTGATTAATAATCCACTGAGAAAAATTACTTAAATTTTTTTGTTTTTGAGTCCAAAAAACTGAAAAAACTGATTTTAGTTTTTTCTTTATATCTTTGTTATTTGATGTGATATTTAAAAACAGCAAAGACGTTCTTATAGCACTTTTTTATTATCTAATAGATGACATAAGATTTTTAGTTGTAACGTGTTTCGTTTCTTTTGGACCATCATCAACTTTCTTATTTCTTATGGACGCCATATTTAATTTTTATCGCATCTCGATGCTTATTTTTTTGTGATGACAACAATATAACACAACATACATTTAGTTTCATAAATGAACTTATAATCCTTAAAAACACTTTTATTGGCAATCTATGTAGTACTTACTAAAAATCATCCGTGCCATGGAATTAGAAACACTGTTTGTGAATTTGCATTCATGTGTCCAATCCAAATCATGTTTTTTTTTTTTAATTATCATCTTCATTGCATGTTTGTAGCAACCAATTACAAAATGCAAGGCGTCTTAAATCGCCAGGTGCAAGTGTGTGGCCCAAAGGAATTTTATATGATTTATATATGCCGGCAAATGTAATTCACCTGGAACGTTGCTGCAAGAGATTGATGAATTTTGATTTATTCTAAATTATGTTTTGTAAGTTGAACGAAAAATTAAAATACATTTAGTATTTACATTTCCAAAATATTATTACGACCTTCTTGAGTAACTTTCTGTCGATCCATGGATGAAAAGATTTTATGGGGTTGCCTTCTTTCTAAATACATTTTTAATATTCTGATCTAGCCAATGATGTATTTCTGTTTACTGAATAAAAAATACGTAACATATCTCTCTCTCTCTCTCTCTCTCTCTCTCTTATATTTCTGAATTATCGAACGATGTTATTATTCATAAACAATAATAGTGTTTGAAAACAAAGAGTTATTCGGATTTTTAATTCATTTTAATTCCATGGCACGAATGATTTGTAGTAAGCGCTAAATAGATTGCCAATAAAAGTGTTTTAAATGATTATATGTTCATTTATGAAATCATATGTATGTTGTGTTATATTGTTGTCATCACAAAAAACTGAGCATTAAGATGCGATAAAAATCAAATATGGCGTCCATAAGAAATAAGCAAGTTGATGATGGTTCAAAAGAAACGAAACAAGTTACAAGCAAAAATCTTATCCCATCTATTAGATAATAAAAAAAGTGCTATAAGAATGTCTTTACCGTTGTTAAATATCACCTCAAATAACGATGATATACAGAAAAAACGAAAATCAGTTTTTTCAGTTTTTTGGACTTAACTCAAAAACAAAACAATTCAAGTAATTTTTCTCAGTGGATTATTAATCAGCATAAAATTCTGAAAAAGTGCCAAATTTAAACATACCCTCTATCTCTTCTAATAAGCGAGATCCCCATGGTGAGCCTCGAATTTGAAACACCCTGTATACCAAAAATGAAAAAAAAACAATAATTTTTTTTTCTCGAATAACAATGATTTCATGAAAAATATTTTCAAACAAAAGAAGTTCATATATTTGTTGTCTTCAATATTTGTTTAAATGTTTTTGTGATATTTTTCATATTTAGGAAGATATTGGAAAAAAACAAAAAAAAACGGTTAAGGTAAACACCCACTTCCGGTGTACGAAATTTTACCAAATTTTTTTCTGTTCTTTGATTTATTAAATAATACTTATGTTCAAAGTTTAATATCAATTGCTCTATTAGTTTTTGAGATACAGCGCGCACAGACACACACAGACACACAGACACAGAGACACACGCAGACACACACGGACACACACGGACACACACAGACGCACACACACAATTTTCTTTTCCAGAAATTGTTGAAATGGCATCTAGGGACCCCAAAACGGATATTTCCGTAAAAAAAAATTTTGAAAAAAAAATCACGATCACAATACTTTCTCGTACTTCGTAACGGAGAAAGTAAAAATGGAGTTTTTTTCAATATATCACGAAGTCAACGCCTCAAAAATTGTAAACTCAGATTAAACTGACGTTTAAAACGTCAAAATTATGAAAGACGGAAAAATTATACTTCAAATTCAAAAACTCAGTTTACTCAAAAACTAAAGGGATTTCGAAAAAAACTTATTCTCTATAAGTTGTTTATTTTAGCATTCTCTACAATTATTGTTAACATACATTTGATGCAACTATTATCGTTTTATAATTAGAAACCAAAAATTAAAAAAAAAAATAATACATTTTTTTCTCGAATAAAAATGATTTTATGAAAAATGTTTTCAAGCAAAAGGTGTTCATTTTTAAATAATATTTCAAATGTACATCGAGCGTTGCGTCAACTCGGATGAAACTGACGTTTACAACGTCATTATTATGAAAGATGGAAAAATTATACTACAAATTCAAAAACTCGGTTTACTCAAAAACTAACGAGATTTCGAAAAAAACTTATTCTTTAGAAGTTGTTCATTTTGGCATTCTCTACAATTGTTATTCACAAAAAATTGCTGTAACTATTATAGTTTTATAATTATAAACCAAAAATGAATACATTTTTTTCTCGAATAGAAATGATTTTATGAAAAATATTTTCAAGCAAAAGATGTTCATTTCTTTGTTGTCTTCAAAGTTTGTTTAAATGTTTTTGTGATATTTTTCATATATAAGGAAATATTGGCAAAAAACAAAAAACAGTTAAGGTAAACGCCCACTTCCGGTGTACGAAAGTTTACCAAAAGCTTTTCAGTTCTTCAGATTA
Organism: Ocypus olens; assembly: GCA_910593695.2. Classification (NCBI taxonomy): domain Eukaryota; kingdom Metazoa; phylum Arthropoda; class Insecta; order Coleoptera; family Staphylinidae; genus Ocypus; species Ocypus olens. The sequence continues at coordinate 59,368,685 of OU343052.1, forward strand.
TCAAATAAGACGTATGTTTAAAGTTTCATATCAATTGCTCCATTCGTTTTTGAGATACAACGCGCACAGCCAGACACACAAACACACACAGCCACAAAAAAAATTTTCTTTTTCAGAAATTGTTGAAATGGTATCTAGGGACCCCAAAACGGATATTTCCGTAAAAAAAATTTTTTGAAAAAAAATCACGATCACAATACTTTCTCGTACGGAGAAAGTAAAAAGGTGTATGTTTTTCTCATTGACTGATATTCTTAATCCTTTTGAATATATCGCATTTACCAAATTCGACTGAATTCACAACCAAACGAGAATTTTGCATTCCATTTAAATCAAATAATTTATTAGACGTGTAAATATTGCACGTATTCTTGTAAAATTACCAATTCTCCACTCCGCCATCATCTTCCCCGGATACGCCGCGGTTTCTATGCAAATTGTGCGATTTCGGGGGTATAACAAATTAGAATTATTAATTTCGCGGAGACAAAGCCGAAGCCTATAGAAATAAGTTCGGCTTAGTGTCACGCGAAAGTTTGGGGTGCTGCCAGGATTAGTTAGACAAGACGTTTAATTCCACACAAATATTAATTAAATTAGGAAAATTACGACCCGTAAATTAGCGAATGCTTATTCTACAATTTCAGAATGTATCATGTGTCCCGATGTTCTTAAATTACGACGCGCTTTAATTAATTTCGCGGCAACCGGATATTTTATAAAAGTTGAACGCAACATGTTGTATTAATATTTAGTAATGTAAGCCTTGTTTATTTCATCCTATAATGATGAAGCATGCCAATAACTCCTTAGCCACGAGTTACGTTAAGGTACCTTTAACAAAACTAGTGCTGTTAAATTATTTCATTTCGGGTACGTAATATCGATATCATACATCCATATCCATGATGAGTTGACATCCTTTACCAAAAACCGGGATGTAAAGTGTAAAACAGGAGTGCATTTTACGTTACCTAGTGTATGGTAAAGACGGCCAGACGTCTGTGATGCAAAAGGAGGACAAAATTAAAAAACAAAAACTTATAAAGACTTACTTGTTTAATCACGCCCGCGGGATATACACACAAATAAGGAAATCGCCACTGTTTAATCACCGCTGATCCCACCGGGTTTATTTTCACAAATTTGACATCTAACTTATGGCGCCATCTAGTAATACTGAGGTGTACATGCAAAATATAATGAAATAAAATTTGCGCGGGAAATTTGAAAAGCGAACGCTTATTTCTGATCATCTGAAAAAAAAAATAATTTCCGACTCGATTGAAAATTATAAACAAATCATGGAACAAAATTATTGACCGCGATGATGATTGCGACCGTTACTATTTACTATTACTTATTCAGTGATTCAAATTAGTAACACTGTCGAAGATCTGTCAGTGGTCATGGCGAACTTAGGCGATTGGATAACAGCACAACATTCAGGCAATAGATTCCTCCACTTTCCGCGTTTCTAACTTTCGAAGAAATTTAGAACTTGATTTGGTTAAATTAATTTTGGAAATTAAAGAACTAGACACCCGCAGTTTTTAAGATCTGTCAGTGGTCATGGCGCACTCAGATTGGATAACAGCACAACATTCATGCAACAGATTCCGCCACTATCCGCGTTTCTAGCTGTCGAAGAAATTTCGAATTTTAGGTTTGGTTAATTTAATTTTGGAAATTAAAGAACTGGACGCCCGCAGTTTTTAAAATTGTACAGGAAGAACAAAAAATTCTTACCATACGATGCAGCAGTACAGCTCTATAGGTCTTCTTTCTTCCTAGAAATAAGTGAAAAGACACAATCAAAAATCTGATTTTTACGCACACGTCTTCAATTGTAATAACAATTACTCCTCCGCAAATCAAGTCGTACTTGTAGCATTTTAAAACCACCCTATAAATCCGTGATTAAAACAAAGACACCTCCAACCCTTTCAGACCCGAAATTTACGAGAAACTAAATCCGAAACATCTCTAATTTTCATTTGCACACCCTGTTGAGCCTCGCAGGTGGATTCGGTCCCTCCTGCCGCCGCCTCCACCCGACCCACTTCAGCATTACAGAAGCTGTAATTTGATAATGCGGCGACCGAAGTTCCCGTGTAAAACTATTTCCGGTCCCTTCAGATGACAAATTTCAAGGGACACCCTTCGCCGATTCGATGCTCATAAAACATTCACGCCGCCGCCGAACGGGATCCAAACATTCATAATGGAAGAGGAAAGTTAACGCAATGAAAGACGCAACCGACAGACTGATAATTATATATTTAGGGTGTTAAAGTGGGAAGGTATTTAATGTTTTATTGGGGAGAGTTCTGTTTGTGTGTTAATTTAATTCCAAATGTTTAAATTGGTCGTCGCCTCTATTTAAACGATACAATTGAATTGTTTGTTTTATTTAAAATAAAAAAGAGTGTTTGTATTTTCCATCGATATAATTGAATCCGATGATTAAATTTTAAATACTATGTTTTGTCCTACACATATACTAAAAATGAATTAATTTTTATTGTACGAATTAAATTGAATTTCCGAAATATATAAATACAAGAGGTGAATAAATATTGAAAAGCTACATCCACAGAAAATGCAATAACCGTATACAGAAAACTAATGGAATCCGCAAAGTCTTCAGATAAAAATGTTTACGAATACATCCCCATTGTAGTCGAAGGGTGGGGGGGGGGTGTTTTCACCCCTTTAGCGAGCAATTTTCTGCAAGAAAGCAATTTCCTATTTACAAGTCGGCATCATCCGCAATGCCAGGGAAACCCTGCGAGTTTTAACAAGGCGCGGGTTATCTATCTATCAAGCTGCCGCTTTCAGATCAAACAATAAAGCGAAGAAAACATTTGCAACGATACACCGTGAAATTAATCCGCGTCGGTGGAAATATAATTGTATACATTTTTATGCTATACAATTCACACAAAATGTAAAAATGACAATTTTACGGTCTAGGCAGTAAAAAAAGTGTAAATTTGGTTGCGTACAAATATAACTCATATTATCATAAAACAATATTTTTCAAGAAATTGATTTGAAAACTTCTCAATCTCTTCAGAATTAACACATGTTTGACACATGATAAAACAATTGACACACCACTTCCGGAAACAAAGTTACAACAATTGGAACTTGACTGACGACGCCGAAAATTGCAATTAAATATTTCAAAAATCGTAAATAATTTATTTTCCAAGAAATGAGTTTGAAAACTTCCCAATCTCTTCAGAATTAACACATTTTTGACACATGATAAAACAATTGACATACCACTTCCGGAAACAAAGTTACAACAATTGGAACTTGACTGACGACATCGAAAATTACAATTAAATATTTAAAAAATCGCAAATAAATTATTTTCCAAGAAATTAGTTTGAAAACTTCCCAATCTCTTCAGAATTAACACATTTTCGACACATGATAAAACAATTGATACACCACTTCCGGAAACAAAGTTGCAACAATTGGAACTTGACTGACGACATCGAAAATTACAATTAAATATTAAAAAAATCGTAAATAATTTATTTTCCAAGAAATTAGTTTGAAAACTTCCCAATCTCTTCAGAATTAACACATTTTAGAGACATGATATAACAATTGACGTACCACTTTCGGAAACAAAGTTACAACAATTGGAACATGACTGACGACATCGAAAATTACAATTAAATATTTAAAAAATCGTAAATAATTTATTTTCCAAGAAATTTGTTTGAAAACTTCCCAATCTCTTCAGAATTAACACATTTTTGACACATGACAAAACAATTGACACACCACTTCCGGAAACAAAGTTGCAACAATTGGAACTTGAGTGACGACGTCGAAAATTGCAATGAAATATTTAAAAAATCGTAAATAATTTATTTTCCAAGAAATTTGTTTGAAAACTTCCCAATCTCTTCAGAATTAACACATTTTTGACACATGATAAAACAATTGACGGACCACTTCCGGAAACAAAGTTGCAACAATTGGAACTTGAGTGACGACGTCGAAAATTACAATTAAATATTAGAAAAAATTTCGTGCACAATTTCAGAAGTAAATTTGCGCTAGCATCTCATAACTTATCCAAAACCCGATCGATCATCGTCCGGGCCGTTTCTGCATTATTGAATTACCGTCCCCCGAAATTGCCATTCAATAGAAATAATCCGGAGCTTTGGGTCCGACGGGCGAGGAGGGAAAAGGACGTCAATTTCCGTCGAACGCCATTCAATATTTATGTAATTCTTCTGCGAGTTTTTTTTTTATCATCTTGCAGGTGTTAAATCGATGCAAAACGTCTAACTTTCTAAAAGTAATTTCTCCGGCGTGTTACGCCATCCGTTCGTTCAATCGGGAAATGTACTTGTTTTTTTTTTGTTTTTAATGGGAAATTCCCATCTCGAGATTATCTTTTGCGTAATATGTTACACCGATGGAGTTAAATGTGTATCGCAAGAAAAATGTAAAGCGCCGCGCGCTAAATAAGTAATAGAGATCCAGGCGCAAGCGGAAGCGCCGAACCCAACGCATGATTTTGGTTTTCCTGGATGATAACCGAGGATCATCGGTTATAAAAAATGTCTCGAAAATTTCGAAATACGTATTGTGCTTTCCGGGCATAAAAAAATTTAAACGCGTTTTTTCTCAAAGCACGTTTTTCGAACTTGTGTGCAAGATATTCCAAGAATGGCTTGACTGATTTCAATAGAATTTTATTCAATTGAAGAAGATTGAGTTCTCCAGGGATTGACAAAGCTGAAATTATTTTATTTCAATAGAATTTTATTCAATTAAAGAAGATTGAGTTCTCCAGGGACTGACAAAGCTAAAATTATTTTTTTAACAAATTGAAAAATCACGTTTTTTTTTAACTTGCGTGCAAAATAGCCCAAGAATGGCTCCATCGATTTCAATTACACTTTTATCTAATTGAGGAGGAGGGAATTCTCCAGGAACTGACGAAGCTGATTTTTTTTGTATTATTTAAAAAAATTAAAAATTAAAAGTTTTTACAACTTGCGTGCAAAGTAGCGTAAGAATGGCTCGACCGGTTTCAATAATTTTTTCATCCAATTAAAAAGGCTACAATTCTCCAGGGAATGACGAAGTCGAAATTTATTTATAACAATTTTTTGTATTATTTTTTTAAAAAAGAAATTGAAAAAAATAATAATTTTTTACAAAACGTGATGTAATTTGCGTAAACAAGAGTTGAACGAAATAAAACGAAACGTCAATCCCTAAAGGACGTAATAACGAATAAAAAATGTTTGAAACTCTTTGTTCTAGAATCAACCTTGAAGGCTCTACAATGCACGCAAATTACCCCTGTAGAAACGGCAAGGTCTACTTTGCGCGCTCATATCTCAGAACTGAGAAAGCCTTTCGACAAACGATTCATTTTGTAATATTAAGCCAATAATGAAGTACAACTCGCTTAAATTTCACGGTCACGCGACGGATACTTTTTTTTCAATCCACGCGTAAAGTCGAGTAGCGATTTTTTTTTTGCTTGCAGTAATATAACCAGGAACCGAATACACCGCATAAATCCCGCAGATAATTTTTGTTAATATCCCTCCAGGGTAATCCGTAAAATCCCTGCAGCACGCTTGTAAATTTCCGCCAACACAAACGGTTCGCCCTCTCTTTCCCCCCCGGCGTTTTCACGATCCCAATAAATTACGCAGGTAAACATTAAGCACATACAATTAAATAATTAGTCGGCGTAACCAAGATGTATTTCCATTGTGTGCGAAACCGAGAAGGTACCCACGCGTTGGCCGGGGGGGGGGAATGGGGGGAATACCCGCGCGCTCGAATACCTTCGTAATTTCCACAATTACAGTTATGAAAGATAATGTACGGGCCGCATTGTGGTCCCCAAACAAACGGATATGCCGGGAGGAATACACGTTTTTGCGCCGGCACACAATGGTCCTCCCCGACATGTGTTTGTTCTTGCATTATTCCGTAACTATTACTTTGTAAATGCTTACTTTTTACTTCGGACGAGACCGCAATCGGTTTTTATGAGCGATGTAACTTCAAATTGTGCGCCCTGAGGTGGGGCACACTGCATATATATTTTTTTACGTTCATATTATTAAAGCTGTTACTATCAAGTTAATAATTGCTACCAATTTCAAACTTTTCAAAAACACTCAGATTGTATTATTTTTTTGATATATTTTAAATCCTTACATTTCCGAATTTTCTCGTTTGAAATAATAAAAATTGTTTAAAAATCCGAGCAATTTCCAAGTTGATTAAAGAAAATGGTGAAATATTTGCAAATAACTCTCATAAACATACAAATGTACTTAAACTCGATTGTTCTTTCAGAAGTAATAAACATCTGGAAATACACCTCGTATATATTTAGTATTTTAAATCGTGCATTATCTTCGTGAAGTAAAAACAAATTTAAAATTTTCCAAAGTGAATAAATTTGATTCTTTATTTTCAAGATTTTTAACCGAATTTAAAAAATGCAACTTCAGAAAATTGAGATTATCTTGGCATTTAGAAAATTGACCTTTTGGAATTTTTAGTGGCAACTATTTTAAGTGGGGCCGCGGTGGCCTAGTGAGTAGAGTAATTTCAGAATGTTTTAAACTTGTAACAATTGTTTTTCTATTTTTTTAATCGAATTTATAAAATGCAATTTCGAGAAAAAACAAACGGGCGAAGAATTGTGATTATCTTACAATTTACGAAATTAAACTTTCAAAATGTTTATGGTATTATGTACTAGCAACTATTATAAGTAACTTCAGAATATTTTAAGCTCGTAGGAATTGTTTTTCTATTTTTTAATTAATTTAAAAATGTAACTTAAAAGTAAAAAACAAATGGGCGGAGAATTGCGATTATCTTACAATTTAGGACATTGATCTTTCAATTTTTTTATTGTATCATGTAGTAGCAATCATTCTAAGTAACTTTGGAATTTTTTAGGCTCGTAGCATTTTTTTTTTCTATTTTTTGCCGAATCCGAAAAATGCAACTTCATAAAAAAAATAAACGTGCGTTAAATTGCGATTATCCTACAATTTAGGACATTGATCTTTCAATTTTTTTATTGTAGCATGTAGTAGCAATTATTCTAAGTTACTTCGGAATTTTTTAGGCTAGTAGCAATTTTTTTCGATTTTTTGCCGAATTTGAAAAATGCAACTTTATAAAAAAAATAAACGTGCGTTGAATTGCGATTATCTTATAATTTACGAAATTTATCTTTCAAAATGTTTATGGTATTATGTACTAGCAACTATTATAAGTAACTTCGGAATGTTTTAAGCTCGTAGGAATTGTTTTTCTATTTTTTAATCAATTTAAAAATGTAACTTTAAAATAAAAAAACAAATGGGCGGAGAATTGCGATTATCTTGCAATTTAGGACATTGATCTCTCAAATTTTTTATTGTATCATGTAGTAGCAATTATTCTAAGTTACTTCGGTATTTTTTAAGCTGGTAGCAATTTTTTTTCTATTTTTTGCCGAATTTGAAAAATGCAACTTCATAAAAAAAATAAACGTGCGTCGAATTGTGATTATCTTACAATTTAGGACATTTATCTTTCAATTTTTTTATTGTATCATGTGGTAGCAATTATTCTAAGTTACTTCGGAATTTTTTAAGTTGGTAGCAAATTTTTTTTCTATTTTTTGCCGAATCTGAAAAATGGAACTTCATAAAAAAGTAAATTGTGATTATCTTACAATTTAGGAAATAGATCTTTCAATTGTTTCATAGTATCATGTAGTAGCAATCATTCTAAGTAACTTCGGACTTTTTTAGGCTCGTAGTATTTTTTTTTCTATTTTTTGTCGAATTTAAAAAATGCAACTACATAAAAAACAAACGGGCGTTGAATTGTGACTATCTTAGCATTTAAAAAATTGCCTTTTTAGAATTTATAAAGTATCACGTAGTAGCAACTATTATAAGTAACTTCAGAATATTTAAGCTCGTAGTAATTGTTTCTCACTATCTTTTTAACGAATTTAAAAATGCAACTTAAAAAAAAATAACAAAAGCGTTGAATTGTAATTATCTTATAATTTAGGAAACTGATCTTTCAATTGTTTATAGTATGATATAGTAGCAACTATTCTAAGTAACTTCGGAATTTTTTAGGCTCGTAGCAATTTTTTTTTCTATTTTTTGCCGAATCTGAAAAATGCAACTTCTTAAAAAAATAAACGTGCGTTGAATTGTGATTATCTTACAATTTAGGAAATGGATCTTTCAATTTTTTCATAGTATCATGTAGTAGCAATCATTTTAAGTAACTTCGGAATTTTTTAGGCTAGTAGCATTTTTTTAAATATTTTTTGTCGAATTTTAAAAATGCAACTTCATAAAAAAACAAACGGGCGTTGAATTGTGACTATCTTAGCATTTAAAAAATTGCCTTTTTAGAATTTATAAGGTATCACGTAGTAGCAACTATAATAAGTAACTTCAGAATGTTTTAAGCTCGTAGCAATTGTTTCTTACTATTTTTTAACGAATTTAAAAATGCAACTTAAAAGAAAAATAACAAACGCGTTGAATTGTAATTATCTTATAATTTAGAAAACTGATCTTTCAATTTTTTATGGTATCATGTAGTAGCAACTATTCTAAGTAACTTTGGAATGTTTTAGGCTCGCAGCATTTTTTTGTCTATTTTTTTGCCGAATTTGAAAAATGCAACTTCAGAAAAAATAAACGGGCGTTGAATTGAGATTATCTTCGCATTTAGAAAATTGACCTTTTAAAATTTTTACGGTATCACGTAGTAGCAACTATTATAAGTAACTTCGGAATGTTTTAAGCTCGTAGGAATTGTCTTTTTCTAACGAATTAAAAAATACAACTTCAAAAGAAAATTACTGACGTTGAGTTGACATTATCTTATAATTTAGGAAATTAACTTTATAGAATTTTTACGGGATATTTAATTGTTTGTTTGCTTTCATGCACACTCTTCTCTAAATAAATGTTTATATTGCATAAACTCCCATCGGACCCTTCCGAAATTAAACACCACGTACGCCACTGTTTTTAAGTATCCATACTGCACGTAAACACTTGACCGAATCGTTTATTAATGGCTACGGGTGCGTGCCCTACAAATACTCACTATTAATTAACACACATGGAACACACCGGGGAGTTTAAATTAAATTTTAATTACAATTGTTCGTTAATTGTGCTTTAATTGCAGCATGCTGCATAATAATTGTGGTGCGTGTGGCGTATTCCGAGCAGAATATCATTTTGCAAATTAAAGTTCAATATTAATTTATGCCGAAATATAATTTTTGCTTTCTCGTGCGATTATTTTGAGAAGTACGGAAGGGGTGTTTTGAGATTTTTTCAGGAACACGAACTAGAAACGGTTTTGAGTGTTTTTGCAAATTTTCTAATTTCTGGCAGTTGTTTTTATATTTTTATTTCATGATTTCACCTGATTTCACTGGTGGCTGCGCCGGGCACACACGTCTCCAACTCAAAAACTAATGGAGCAATTTATATGAAACTTTGAAAATACGTCTTATTTAATAATCTGAAGAACTGAAAAGGTTTTGGTAAAATTACGTATACCGGAAGTGGGTGTTTACCTTAACTGTTTTTTGTTTTTTGCCGATATCTTCTTAAATATGAAAAATATCACAAAAATATTTAAACAAACATTGAAGACAACAAAGAAATGCACTCATTTTGTTTGAAAACATTTTTCATAAAATCATTGTTATTCGAGAAAAAAATGTATTTTTTTTTCATTTTTGGTTTATAATTATGAAACGATAATAGTTACAGCAAATTTATGTAAATAATAATTGTAGAAAATGCCAAAATGAACAACTTATAAAGAATAAGTTTTTTTCGAAATCTCTTTAGTTTTTGAGTAAACCGAGTTTTTGAATTTGAAGTATAATTTTTCCATCTTTCATAATTTTGACGTTTTAAACGTCAGTTTCATCCACTCGATGTACATTTAAAATATGATTTAAATTGAAAATAAACCACGAAAGCGTAAATATAAATGATACCATCAAGTCGGAGAAAGTAACATAATGGCCACATCACCATTTTTTTCTCCACGAACATATTAATTAAATAAACGTCTTCAGTGCATAAAAGGGCTGTAAACTCCAATTTAACTAGTTAAAATTAACTTTTTTTTACTACCCCTGCGTATTTATTTCGTGGCCAACTCGGCTGAAAATAAACCCGAGCGTTGATTACGATTCGTCACGGCGCATAAAAACGTTACTCAGCTTCTCTTGCTTTTTTGGGGGGGCATTTAAAGCGGGTTAACGTCACGAATTATTGTCGCAACAATTCCCATTAAGATGCCCGAAATTCCGTTTTTGCTCTGTTAATTCTGGAGCAATTAAAAGTAAAGCGACACACCACTGTGAATGAAGGGGGTGAATGCGAGCGCGTCGCAATCACCCCCTCGGTGTGTGTGCACAGAGGTATTTTAATAATCCCCTGCGCAATTACGGGTTGTAGTTTCGAGAGTGTCGCATCGATTGGAAAATAATAAATATGTAAAACCGTTACGTGGGTTATTTTCGAATCATGAGTTCGAACGCATATTTATGGTTAATCTGCCCTGGTGTTGGTATTTTGTCTCCACCGTAGGCATTTGGTTAATTAATTCATGATATATTAAAGAATAATCATTTCTAAAGCAATTTTGGTAGTTACAACTACGATTAATGCCAGGAGTTATTTTTAGCAGCAGGAAATTAATTTCGTACCATTTGCAATTCAATAAACTGACTTCCGACAGACGCCATTTTGTGTCCAACGTGGGAATTTGGATGATTCATTCGTAATGTCGAAGAATAATCATTTCTTAAACAATTTTGGTAATTGAAACTACGATTAATGCCAGGAGTTATTTTTAGCAGCAGGAAATTTAATTTCGTACCATTTGCAATTCAATAAACTGACTTCCAACCGACGCCATTTTGTGTCCAGCGTGGGCATTCAGATGATTCATTCGTAATGTCGAAGAATAATCATTTCTTAAGCAATTTTGGTAATTGAAACTACGATTAATGCCAGGAGTTATTTTTAGCAGCAGGAAATTTAATTTCGTACCATTTGCAATTCAATAAATTAACTTCCGACCGACGCCATTTTGTCTTCAACGTGGGAATTTGGATGATTCATTCGTAATATCAAAGAATTATCATTTCTTAAGCAATTTTGGTAATTGAAACTACGATTAATGCCAGGAGTTATTTTTAGCAGCAGGAAATTTAATTTCGTACCATTTGCAATTCAACAAACTGAATTCCGACCGACGCCATTTTGTCTTCAGCGTAAGCATTTGGATGATTCATTCGTAATATCGAAGAATAATCATTTCTTAAGCAATTTTGGTTGTTGAAACTACGATTAATGCCAGGAGTTATTTTTAGCAGCAGGAAATTTAATTTCGTACCATTTGCAATTCAATAAACCAACTTCCGACCGACGCCATTTTGTCTTCAACGTGGGAATTTGGATGATTCATTCGTAATATCAAAGAATTATCATTTCTTAAGCAATTTTGGTAATTGAAACTACGATTAATGCCAGGAGTTATTTTTAGCAGCAGGAAATTTAATTTCGTACCATTTGCAATTCAATAAACCAACTTCCGACCGACGCCATTTTGTGTCCAACGTAGACATTTGGATGATTCATTCGTAATTTTGAAGAATAATCATTTCTAAAGTAATTTTATTAGTTGGAATTACTTGTACTGCCAGGAATCGTTTTTGCTAGCAGAAAATTGTATGTAGATATTGGAGAATATATTCGTACCCCCAAAAATAAATCACAATTAATTTATTCGACCGGAATTAATTGGGTTTAAAGATTAAACACCAGGGATTGCACATCCCTTACATCATTTATATTAAATTACGAAATTCATCGCCATTTTAGGGAACATTAAAATTCAATTCGATTCACGTATTGTAAATTTTAGCGTGTACGAGAATTGTCAATTAGTCGGGCCGTTTCTGGGACGTAATGGCGTCAATTAAATATATCAAGGCCGTAATGGTCTCCGATGGGGCCCCGTTCTAAATTCGGACCGGATTTGCATATGCGATCAGTAATTTTCGGAGGGTGGTGATGGCGCGGTGGCGGCCTTCTAACACACTGGCGATCAATTAGTTAAAAATTAAAATTTTAAGTGCACCTGGAGTGAATTCCGAATGCTAATTGGGGAAGGTGTGTCCCGCAGAGTATTGTGTTTTACCATCACGTGATTGGGTAACTTTCTAAAGTAACTGCTCATAGACAGAAATATAGTTTGGGTTAATAAATCCTGTCAAGACGTTTTACTGGATACTCCAAGATTCCAATTACAGTTTTATGAAACTGAAAAAACGATTTGTTAGATGCCCGCTTGTCCTACTGAAACGTTAGTGCTGAAAGTCTGCATAGTTATTCTTCAGATCTCTGGACTACAGGCTACCTAAAACGACATAAACTGTTAATTTTTTGGCTAGTCTATAATGAGGCCAGAGATCTAAAGAGTAATCATCCACAATTTCAACACCAACGTTTTAGTGGTTTTCTGGCTCTCCAGAAAAACTATGCTTACAATTTAATTACAAAATTAGCAAAGGTAACAGCAGCATAAAAAAGGTAACATTTTCCGAAGAGCATCCGCGTAATTGTGCACTTTTACGAAAGACATAAAACCCGTTGCGTGGTCCCCTCGGGGATGCGACGTGTTTTTCATTTAGAGGAGTTTACGTTCCCCCCTGCCCGCGCGCCTATTTACGACCTTCGGGCGTCGCGACGCTCGCAAACACAAGGAAGGGTGCAGGTCTGGCGTTTTACGGTCAGCGGATCCATTTCGTTATGAAATGCAAATGTTAAGTGCACTCGTCTCACCCTCTGGGGAGGATGTTTATGTTATCTACGAGCGCGCGGTCCTTTGTATAAATAAATCACCACCGTTTTTGATCATCGCATCATCATCGGGGTAAACGGGGGTTCTCTTGTGTCAGTAGTGTGTTTACAATAGGGTATTGAACATTATTTATAATATAAATTAGAAAATTGTTTTTACGTGTAACCCCTAAACGTGGCTGGTATACCGCAGGGGTCCAATTTGGGTCCTTATAGTTTATATTATTTATTAATTAATTAACGAATCGAGCGTAGAATTAGGAAAATTTGTAAAAATTTCCTGCCGTTGAAAAAAATATAAAAACAATTGCCATCGACTTGAAACTTTTCAAATGCACTCAAAACACTTTCTAGATTATGATTATGTCAAAATTTATTCAATGCTCCAACCGTAGATTTTGAATTTTCGCAACGAATCGAGCGTAGAGTTAAGAAAATTTGTAAAAATTTCCGACTGTTGAAAAAAATATAAAAACAATTGCCATCGATTTGAAACTCTTCAAATGCACTCCAAACACATTCTAGATTATGATTATGTAAAAATCCATTCAATGCTCCAACCGTAGATTTTGAATTTTCGCAACGAACCGAGCGTGGAGTTAAGAAAATTTGTAAAAATTTCCTGCCGTTGAAAAAAATATAAAAACAATTGCCATCGACTTGAAACTTTTCAAATGCACTCAAAACACATTCTAGATTATGATTATGTAAAAATCCATTCAATGCTCCAACCGTAGATTTTGAATTTTCGTAACGAACCGAGCGTAGAGTTAAGAAAATTTGTAAAAATTTCCTGCTGTTGAAAAAAATATAAAAACAATTGCCATCGACTTGAAACTTTTCAAATACACTCAAAACACATTCTAGAGTATGATTCTGTAAAAATCCATTCAATGCTCCAACCGTAGATTTTGAATTTTCGTAACGAATCGAGCGTGGAGTTAAGAAAATTTGTAAAAATTTCCGGCTGTTGAAAAAAAATATAAAAACAATTGCCATCGACTTGAAACTCTTCAAATGTACTCAAAACACTTTCTAGATTATGATTATGTAAAAATCCATTCAATGCTCCAACCGTAGATTTTGAATTTTCGTAACGAACCGAGCGTAGAGTTAAGAAAATTTGTAAAAATTTCCTGCTGTTGAAAAAAATATAAAAACAATTGCCATCGACTTGAAACTTTTCAAATACACTCAAAACACATTCTAGAGTATGATTCTGTAAAAATCCATTCAATGCTCCAACCGTAGATTTTGAATTTTCGCAACGAACCGAGCGTAGAGTTAAGAAAATTTGTAAAAATTTCCTGCTGTTGAAAAAAATATAAAAACAATTGCCATCGACTTGAAACTTTTCAAATACACTCAAAACACATTCTAGAGTATGATTCTGTAAAAATCCATTCAATGCTCCAACCGTAGATTTTGAATTTTCGTAACAAACCGAGCGTAGAGTTAAGAAAATTTGTAAAAAAATCCTGCTCAATCAAGATATAATATTTAAATTTATTTCTTACATTTTCGAGGCCTTACGTTAATTTGGTGAATTGTTTACTTTGCGAGAAATTTTCACGTCCGCCCAAAGAAATTAAACATTAAAGCGAGTGCAATTAATTAACATTTTCCCCGAAAAAAAAAAAAAACTTTCCATATTAATAATTCCTAACGACGATATCATCGTTTCGAGCGGAGCTCCCTCGTAAAAATTACAATATAACTCCGGCCGCCACTTCCGGGAAGGTACTATTAAGCCGGCCCCGGAAACTTTTCAGCTTTTCCACTCCGAGCGCACACACACACCAAAAATCAAACAATAAGGCCCTAAAACAGCCGTTCGGGTTAATGAGTTTCGTGCGGATCGCAATCATTCAAGGAGGAGGTGGAAAAAAGGGAGGCAAAAGAAGAAGAAAAAGTGCGCGCCACCGATAAATCCATGATGTGTAATATATTACGGAAACTTTTCACCGGGCTGTAAATTCCGAGGAAAAAGGGGAAACGTTTAATTTCAACGCGGGAACAGCTGTTTATTGGGCTAATTCCGAATTAGAAGTTTCGATTTTTCGGAAAGCGCCCTCTCGCGTCGGATTAATCGGCCGACGGATATACCGCGCACACAGAGAGTCATATAATTTATTATGTCAATCGGCGCCCGGAAAGAAAGTAAATTGGTGATAAGGGCGGCCGACGGGAAAATTGCATTTTCCGATTACGGCGTTCATTAAGGGTTCACTAAACTGGATCTGGTTTATGTCTATACTTTAATTTAAGTTCAAATTTATCTACGAACATTTTTTTAAAGTATGCCAGATGATAAGAACTTTAAGGATCTATCATGTGGAAAAATTAATGTATTCATTTCAGCTCTTATATTTTTCAAGTAAATTTAACCCTTAGTTAACGAGCTAATTTATAATAATCATATGTCAATAGCTAAATCTTAAAGTTTAAAGATTTCTCGGCTTCAATCTCTTCGTTCGTCCCCGGCACATCCACCAGAAGATTTGTTGGAGAGAAAGAGCTCTTGCAGGTAAGAGATTTCTCGATTTCAATATCCTCATTCGTCCCGGCACATCCACCAGAAGATCAATCCATAAATGAGCTCATCGTAGCTGTAAGTAACCATGATTGTACCTACAGCTACGATGAGCTCATTTATAAATTGATCTTCTGGTGGAGTCGCCGGGACGAATGAGGATATTGAAACCGAGAAATCTCTTACCTGCAAGAGCTCTTTTTCTCTAATGAATCTTCCGAGGACGAACCGAGAAAATGAAGCCGCGAAATATCTGAGCTTTAAGATTTAACCATTGACACACACTTCTACAGCCATTTCACATCAAATCATTGTACGCACGCCAGAGGGTAGTGCATGATGTAAACAAGTGCATCCAGAAATCCCACCCACAAATTCAATGCCCCCCCCCCCCCCCTCTTCCGAAATAGTTCTGTAAATATGTAAATCCACTTTCTCCCACTCGAAAACTTTTCCCCTCATCACTATTTGATCGCGAAATAATCAAATTCCTCGCCGCATTATCATGCAGATTCCGAATTCATCATCGGTGTAAACTTTCCAACCCCGTTCACAGTTGAAATGGAAGAACCGTGTCTCCGGAAACAAAAAAAAAAGTGTGCGGATTAATTGCTTTTCTCTTTTTCGCAGTTTTATAATGTTTTCGGAAAGGATTTTCGCATAAAATCACGCACGCGTTTAATTTACCCCCGCACCCACCCCCCGTTTTTTTTTTAATTATCGTTATAAAAAGTGAGCCGAGTCCGGACGTGGCCAATAATTGGATTTAATTTTATTGCGACGAATAAAATTTTATCGGGGCGCGCGCGTCCGGTCTAATTCCGGGGGCCGTCGATTTTCGGGGGTGGGCCGTTGATGCCCGTTTAATTAAATTGTAGTGTGATTTAGGCCGAACAATACGTGCCCGGGTGGCGATTTCACTCAATCGGCGTTTCGCGTCATTAAAAATCATTTGTTTTCGCAAATAAAGAATGAATGCGCGGAAACGATAATTGGAAAAACAAAAAGTATTACGTTTTGTTTCTATGGTAACATAATAATTACAGTTGTCCTGTTACGTAGCGTAAGAAAATTATAGTCTCTGCGCTTGCAAATGTCAATTGTTAATTTTAGCTTAGCAAAAGTTTTATTTTTTTAGGGATTAATTTTCTGCATTTCTCTTGCCTGTAATTCAAGTTTCAAGTCTTGTCAATTATTTTAATGGGATGCCAAATTGTAGGTTAATGGATTTAAAAAAAAATTGCAGGGATTATTTTGTTTTGCGTTTCCGCTCGTTGAATGCATTTTTCTTGTGCGTATTTCAAGTGTCTAGTGTTGCTATTTAGTTTGGAGTCGTGGTGTATCAATTGTTTTATTAGGATGTCAAATGTAGGTTAATTCTGCATGGATTTTGAAAAATTTAAGTTAATTCCAGCAGTGGGGGTAATTTTGTTTCGCGTTTTAACTCACTGAATGTATTTTTCTTGTCTGCACTTCCAGTTTCAAGTGTTGCTGTTTTGGTTGGAGTTGTGATGTGTCAATTGTTTTATTGGGATGTCAAATGTGGGTTAATTCTGTACGGATTTTGAAAAATTTAAGTCAATTCCAGCAGTGGGGATAATTTTGTTTCGCGTTTCTACTCGCTGAACGCACTTTTCTTGTCTGAATTTCAAGTTTCAAGTGTTGTTATTTTGTTTGGAATCGTGGCGTGTCAATTGTTTTATTGTGATATCAAATGTGGGTTAATTCTGTACGGATTTTGAAAAATTGAAGTTAATTCCAGCAGCAGGAATTATTTTGTTTTGCGTTTTAACTCGCTGAAAGTATTTTTCTTGTCTGTATTTCAAGTTTCAAGTGTTGTTATTTTGGTTGGAGTTGTGATGTGTCAATTGTTTTATTGGGATGTCAAATGTGGGTTAATTCTGTGTGGATTTTGAAAAATTAAAGTTAATTCCAGCAGCAGGGATTATTTTGTTTCACGTTTTAACTCGCTGAATGATTTTTTCTTGTCTGCACTTCAAGTTTCAAGTGTGCTGTTTTGGTTGGAGTTGTGGTGTGTCAATTGTTTTATTGGGATGTCAAATGTAGGTTAATTCTGTATGGATTTTGAAAAATTTAAATTAATTCCAGCAGTGGGAATAATTTTGTTTCGCGTTTTAACTCGCTGAATGATTTTTTCTTGTCTGCACTTCAAGTTTCAAGTGTTGCTGTTTTGGTTGGAGTTGTGGTGTGTCAATTGTTTTATTGGGATGTCAAATGTAAGTTAATTCTGTGTGGATTTTGAAAAATTTAAATTAATTCCAGCAGCAGGGTTTATTTTATTTTGCGTTTCAACTCGCTGAATGCATGTTTCTTGTCTGAATTTCAAGTTTCTAGTGTTGCTATTTTGTTTGGAGTCGTGGTGTATCAATTGTTTTATCGGGATGTCAAATTTAGGTTAATTCTGCATGGATTTAAAAAAATTAAAATTAATTCCAGCTGTGGGGATAATTTTGTTTCGCGTTTTAACTCGCTGAATGAATTTTTCTTGTCTGCACTTCAAGTTTCAAGTGTTGCTGTTTTGGTTGGAGTTGTGATGTGTCAATTGTTTTACTGGGATGTCAAATGTAGGTTAATTCTGTATGGATTTTGAAAAATTGAAATTAATTCCAGCAGCAGGGATTATTTTGTTTTGCGTTTTAACTCGCTGAATGCATGTTTTTTATC
The DNA here is from genome assembly GCA_910593695.2 of Ocypus olens. Taxonomy (NCBI): domain Eukaryota; kingdom Metazoa; phylum Arthropoda; class Insecta; order Coleoptera; family Staphylinidae; genus Ocypus; species Ocypus olens. Next base: position 59,386,847 of record OU343052.1, read on the forward strand.
TGAATTTCAAGTTTCAAGTGTTGTTATTTTATTTGGAGTCGTGGTGTATCAATTTTTTTATTGGGATATCAAATGTAGGTTAATTTTGTGTGGATTTTGAAAAATTGAAATTAATTCCAGCGACAGGGATTATTTTGTTTCCCGTTTCTACTCGTTGAACGCACTTTTCTTGTTTGCACTTCGAGTTTCAAGTGTCGTTGCTATATTGTTTAGAGTCGTGGTGTGTCAATTGTTTTATTGGGATGTCAATTCTGTATGGATTTTGAAAAATTTAAGTTAATTCCAGCAGTGGGGATAATTTTAACTAGCTGAATGAATTTTTCTTGTCTGCACTTCAAGTTTCAAGTGTTGCTATTTTGTTTGGAACACATCAATTGTTTTAGTGACTTGTACTGATTGAACCAACCTCGTACTTATTTTCGAACGCAATCGTAGAATTCATTTTTATATTCTTTTACATATTTAATTAAACGATAAATCGTCGGAGCGCGAAATTGCACGGTGAGTGAGGGAAAAGAAATTAATAATCTCGGTCCGGAGAGTCCCTTCATTACTTCCGGTCCCCGGGTTTTTCCCCCGTTTGCCTATGCAAACCTTCCTCGGCGGTATAATTCCGCCTCATCGCTCTCCCCCCCCGCCCCTCGCACCACATTTCCCAGCTCCTTATCCCAATCCGGGACAGCATTGTCCTGGATTTTCACTACATTTCTCTCGTTCACTCCATCGCGTCACTTTATTCAATATTTTTTAAGGCCACCTTTGAAGCGCGCGCCTTTTTTTTTCTTAAAAAACAAAAAACAACCGAACGGCATGTTTTGAGAAAGTAAAGATGTATTAGGGCCGTGTTTTGTGTTTTGCGTAAAGTTAAATTGATGTGAAACTTTTTTTTATATATATTTAAATCGTGAGTATTAGGGACGTAGGGGTTGTTTGTGTTTCAGGGCGGAAAATCGTTTTATTTTCACTTTTAAGAACATCAAAGATGGGGCTTTTAAATGTTTTTAAAATATGTATTGAGGGATCAGAATTGCTTTATCCGGAAATAATACAATTTTATTTAAAAATATTTTATTTGTATCCTCCATAATTGAATAAAATTGTGGTATGGATTTCCTTTCCCTAATTTCAAATAAATACACACTTGGGCCTATAAAGAGTTGCTAAGCAACAATAATCAACATTCACCATGGTGGTGATTTCTAGGTTGTTTTTAATTGACTTTGATTCTGAATTCTAAGCCATCGACGTTGGCACCGCCAATAGCGTTCACCTAGCAACAATGAAAAATAAATTTCGATGCATTATTCATAGATTATGATCCTCTCGCGAGAGGGGGCGCGATGACGCGTGGCCCTGAGCCGAAGACGACGGCGATATCATCGCGAACGTGTATCGGATATACAAGTTCTCCCGTCTCTGGGATTTTCAATTTGGAGATTGGGAATGTATCGAATGCTAATCTGGAGACGATCCCAATCACGATGGAACCCCCGGGGGGATTGGAAATTAATGCGGTGACATAAATACGGGCCCTGTTGTCGGCATGGGGACGGGTGGGGGGATTAAACCGTCACCGATATCGACGGTGTCTTTTTAAAACAAGATTTCGGATCTCGGATATACGGCCCACCGTAAAATTTTATCGGCCAATTTAACTTTTATTCCCGCCATAATTTCGCATGCGAACATTTCTGCGTCCTCGCGAAATTTAATTTCCATAAAGCATTCGGAAAATGCGAACCGATATTTTATGGTTTTACGTGGAAAGCTTTTAATATCACCTCTTGATAATATCAACCATTACGCAGCTTGCGCGGCGTTCACACGTACACTCATTCGCGCATTCTTGGAGCGCACCGATCCATCGCGCGGAACGCGGCGTTCCAATCGTGTTGGACACAATTTTATCATCCTCCGTTCTCGCTCCAAGCACGTGGTAAAATATTATTATTATTATTTACTTTATCTTTGTTCTCCTTTCTTACAAAATAAAATTTACAGTATTACAAAAGATCAAAATTTCAGACGAAAGGAGCGCGGGCGGAGTTCACTTCACACTCGGACCCAATTCACGTGGACAATTGTCCTTCTGTTTTTCTTCAGCGGTCCATTTGTGTATTTTAACGCTAAAAGCGGGAGGAAAAGTCCGCGCTTTTAGAATGCGCGATATTTTTACAGTCACGCGTGCACTCCGCCGCGCGGGATTGAATCGTGCGGGATTGCGCGTACGTGTGAACGCCTCCATTGATGTTAATTGAAAATTACATTAGAATGCATTTTTAAACATTTGACCTATCCTCATGTGTTATTGCACATTAACACCAAACTTAATGAAGGAGACAACGGACGCCCCCGTTCAATTAACCCCGTAATAATCGCTCTCTCGCGAATTAATATTTTTTCCATTCCAATTAGAGCCGCAATTACCGTCTAAATGGGATGTCAAGTTCGTGGCAATTGTGGGCGAGCGCGCGAAGGTGCGGGGGCGGCAATTAGGGCCGTGTCGCAGGGAACCTTAATTGCAATCCGTTTCGCCGCCCATTATTGTTGATATTGCATCGTGGCGGCGGTGACGGCGGGGAGAACATTTTTTTTCCTTTTGCGGTCTCCAATTAGGGTGCGAGAAATTGCGTATCGGGAAAGAGACGTCGTCGGAAAATTGGCCGATTCATTTTTATTATTCGTCTGGAATTTAATCGTGTAATGGGGGGGGGGAGTTCGTGGTTAATGGTGTTCCGAGGGGGGTGTATTATTAATAAGCTTCCACCGTTCGAGACGAGTGAATCAAATTGGATTTTTTTTTTAATTGAGTCGACGAACCGTATTTTCGGAAAAAATTGAAAACCGTTTACTAGAAGTAACTTCAAAAAGATGCTACTACATGACTCCATAAAGATTCTTAAATGTCTCCTTCCTTATTTTCTATTAAATTCTACTTAAACACCCTAGTGTTCATTTCGAAGTTACTTTTTTTTTAATTCCGGTAAAAAAAAATTGAAAAACAATGACAACAAGCATGAAATTTCTTATAATAGCTTAAAGTAGATGCTACAACGTGATTCCATAAAAATCTCAAAATATCCCTTTCCTTAATTACAAAGTAATCCCACTGGAACATCGTTGTGGTAATTTCAAAATTATATTTTTTAAAATTCGTCTAAAAAAATTGAAAAATATTGGCTACAGGAATAAAACTTTCTGAAGTTACTTCAAATAGACACTGCTACAAGATTCCATAAAAATCCCAAAATACCCGCTCTCTTAATTACAAGATAATCCCACTGGAACATCCAAGTGTTAATTTTAAAGTTTTTTTTTTTTAATTCGTCTGAAAAAATTGAAAAATATTGGCTACAAGAATAAAACTTTCTGAAGTTACTTCAAATAGATACTGCTACAAGATTCCATAAAAATCCCAAAATACCCCCTCCTTCAATTACAAGATAATCCCACTGGAACATCCAAGTGTTAATTTTAAAGTTTTTTTTTTAAATTCGTCTGAAAAAATTGAAAAATATTGGCTACAAGAATAAAACTTTCTGAAGTTACTTCAAATAGATACTGCTACAAGATTCCATAAAAATCCCAAAATACCCCCTCCTTCAGTTACAAGATAATCCCACTCAAACGCCACAGTGTTCTAAAGTTAATTGATAAAATTAACTTTACGTGGCGGTTAAAAGAAACATCAACAGGAAGACTTAACACGCTCCAGTCGAAAATGAAGGATACTTTTAACGAGACGCCCCCCCCCCCCCCCCAGTCGCTTTGATGTGTCGCTTTAAAGCGTTACGTGCTCCCCGAGTTTTTGGTCTGTTTGATTTCGTTCCGTTTCATGTCTTGTTATTTTGTTTCAGCGGACGGTTTCCGCAGGGGCGGCTCTTCTTTGAGTCATTTCTGCTCATCTAATCTTTGATCTGCACACGCACGAAACGGCCAATTTGGAGGGAAATATTTAACCATGCGCTTCTCGCGCGCGCGATCCCATATTTTTTTTATCGGCCGTAGAATGCGACGTCCATTTTCTTTTTTTCGTATTTTATTTTTTACGTAATTCTAAACATCGATCTCGTCATAAGGGCAACCCAGCACGTGTTCCTCCCCCCTAGCTGGCGTCTTTTATGGCCGAATGACCCGCGCAGTATCGTAAATAGACGTCCTCTCTTACGGACCTCTTTTGTATTCATGCGACAGTGCTATCTGCAAAATTTCGGTTCCCTTATTATTTACACACACGTCCTTACGTCGGAGTTATGTTCAACGGATTCCTCGTATATATTGTACGAAGGTACAATAGTTCTCTGTTGATGTTATTACAAAAAATGAAGTATGCGTTTTCTTCTTTTTTATGAGGGTATCTTATGAGAATAAAGAGGTTCCATAATATTTGCATCTATTAGTAGCTCTTACAATCTTATCACGTTAAAAGTGCGTTATGAAAACGCATATAATAATCATTATTTATAAATGTTGCATATATTCGAGTTTATCGTAAAATGATGTCTGGTAATAAAAGGCTGAGATCGAAGACAGCTGAGACGGGCGGAGGATAGTCCAATGAGCGTTGTAGTGGAGTTCAAGAAGCTCGAAGTAATTCAATGTCTTTTAATAAATTCGCACGCACTTGAACTTTGACTTGTACAGTTCAGCATATTCCATCGTCGACCAAACGTGCAAATATTATTGTTTTCCAATGAAATTGCTCTCGTACGTCAATTTATCGTAAACTTGCCTATATACACATATTCTTAAATTGCGTTATAATTTATTCCAAAATATCTGGGTTAAAATAATTTGATCGCAACAACTTTCGGCGGTTTAATTAAGTCGGTTTGGTGGTAGTGGTGGTGCAAGTCTGCGCCCTCTCTCGAGATTTCCGTTTTATATATTTTTAATGGCGGCCCGTAAAAGTTCCTTCGTCGTTTATGGAAATCCCCGGGGCGCACTTAAACCTCCCCCCTTAAGTAATTAGGTGATAATTAAAACAAAACATTCGACATCGGAAGGAAATTAAGAGATTGCCGGCCGCTCCGAGTTCACCCCTTCCTTTTGCCTTTGTCGGATTTAAATTTCGTGCCGTTGTTAAATATTTCAAGCGGGATGGAATTTGAGAAGAACAATTCCAATTCATTTATTATAATTAATGCATCCACGCCCTATTTATTTATTCTTTTATTTGTCCGCTGGAAAATGACACCACCACCCTTAAATTCAATTTAAGATACAATTACAAACACGGTTCTAAATTGTGATCCAACCAAGTATCTAATAAATGCAGGGGCGGCTCGTTATATAGAGCCAAGGAGCGATGGCACTACGCTCAGCAAGAATTTTCAATTAATTCTTAAAATTATTTTTGTTTTCCATGCGTATTGTTTGATGGTGTGGTTACGTGGTCGAAGAATGGTGTTGCAGATTTAGTGCGTGTCTGGTACAAAATGTAAACGCATGATACGTACGCATAAATAATATTTTCAGCTTGTATGAATTCGGCTGTTTGAAATTATGAACCTTTACTTCACAACTCAAAATAATTCTTGGACTATGGAGATTAATCGTTCTTTCTTTCTTCAAAAAAGGGAGCGTGGGCCTTCCCATATCGTAAAAGTACCATCAACATGGTCATGTAGCGCCAGTAGCTGAAAGTCATATTAACCAAGTGAATCGTTTTATTTGAATTATTCGAAATGTATCTACTAAATATAAAGTTGTCGAAACTGCCGACACAAAAGGTGAAACAATAAAGTTAATGGTTTTATTTGAATTCTTTTTCAAATTAGTTTCACTTTTTTGACAATTAAAGAAAAATATTTTCTTATTGGCTGAAAGACCTCCGGTCGATAGCCAATTAAGAATTGCGGAAAACCATAAATTTTTATATGTATGTATATATATTTGTATCAATTCTTAAATAAAGATGTTTGTATATATATATTTTCCTATTAAAAAAAAAATGGAAAATGATTTTGAACAATAGAGTGATATTTGAGACTAATTGAAAACATTTTCTTACTAGAATATTCAACATTTTTTATTATTAAGCCTGTATTTCCGATTTGTTTTTTGGCTAAATTTTCGATTTCAAAATTTTATTTCTCCTGACGAATTTTTGGTTTTTAAATTTTTGACCTGTATTTTCGATATTTTCGGTCAAATTATTTTAACTTTTACCCGAATTATCCTTGACCTTTTGCGATTTAATTGTTTAAATTTTCGACTTTTTGGCCCGCATTTTTTATTTTCCCGCCGAATCTGTAATTTTTAGATTTTTTACCTGTATTTTCGATTCTTTTGGGTCAAAATTTTTGATCTGTTGATCTAAATATTCTTTATTGTGACATAAATTTTCGATTTAATTGTTAAAGTTTTGATTTGTGATTTTTCGTGCCGAATTTTGAATTCTATTTCCAAATTTTTGACTTGATTTTGGTTAAAATATCTGTAACCTGAAAAATTGATTTAATTTTTAATTTTCTCCGGTATTTTCGAGTTTTGTTTGTTGAAATTTTCGATTTTTTAGTCTGCATTTATTATCTTCAAGCCCGAGTTTTCGACATACTGTCTAAATTTTCGACTTTCTGGCCAACATGACACATATTTTTTTTAAATCTTTTGACCTAAATTTTTCTTTATTTTCGATATTATTGTTAAAAATTTTAATTTTTTTGCCCAATTTTTGATTTTTCGTTTAGTCTGCATTTATTATCTTTAGATCCAAGTTTTCCATGTTTTGTCTAAATTTCTGACTTTTTGACCAACATTGTGGATTTTTTTTATTCTTTTGCTCTAATTTTTCCCTTATTTATTTTTTTTATTTGTCTGTTAAAATTTTTGTTTCCTTGGTCCACTATTTTTATTTTTAGGCCAGAATTTTAGATTATTGGTCTCAATTTTTTATCGTATATTTTTTTTTTATTTTTGGTATATTTTGTATTCTATATTTTATATTTTTTAACTTGGATTATTGATTTTATTTTGTGATTTTTTAATTTTTTGCTATTATTTTCGAATTTCTGGTCAGAAACTTATTTTTGGCGGCTAAAAGTGGCAAATTATTTTGCTTCTACCTTTCGATTTGTTGTCTCCTTTTTTGTTTTTAGATCCGGATTCTTGATTCCTTGGCCCATATTTTAGATTTCTGTATTTCCGATTTTTTTGTTCCAACTTTTTTTTTATTTTCCTTTATTTTGGCCAAAATATTCGATTAGTTTGTAGAAATGTTGTCTGCAATTTTTATCTTTACGCTCGTTTTCGATGTTTTGTCTAAATTTTCACCGTTTTAGGCTTGTGGTAGTTTTTTTTATTTTTTGGTCTAAATATCCTTTTTTGACGAAAAAATTCGATTGATTTCTAGAAATTTTGGATTTTTTGTCTGCATTTTTTATCTTTACGCCCGAATTTTTGATGTTTTGTCTAAATTTTCACCTTTTTAGGCCCTATTGTAGGTTTTTACTTTTTTGGCCTATATTTTGTATTTTAGATTGTCTTGGTTTCAATTTTTGGTCTTTTGGCCGAAATTTCTTTATTTTGACTTAAATTTTCCATTCGTTTGTTAAAAATTTGGATATTTGGTGTACCGCTTTGATTTTTGGGTATAAATTTTAGATTTTTGGTTTTATTTTTTGTCCCATATTTTAGATTTTCTTGCGAATTTATTTTTTTTATTTTTATTGTATATACAAACATCTTTATGCACAGAAATAACATCTAAATACATTATGTTAAAAACTTGAAATTCGCTTTCCGTTGTCTGTGAAAGGGCTATCGATTTTTATTTTTGCTATTATTTTCGAATTTCTCGTTGGAGCTTATCTTAAGCCAAAAAGAGTTATTTTTGGTCCTGAAAATGGCTAATTATTTTTCTTTTGCTTGTATTTTTGCATTTTTATTTTTAAACCTGGTTTTTTGATATTTTGGCCGATATTTTAGATCTTCGGCTGTTTTGTTCCAAATTTTTGATTTTTTGGCCAAAGCAAGCAAGATAAATGGTTCTTTGCTTCTTCAAAAAAGGAGCGGGGATATTGTATAAGTGGCTCTACCATCAACATGTTCCACGAGCCGCCACTGAATAAATGAACATTTAATTAGACCCCAACAAAATTTTGTAGTTTTAAGTTAAAAAATGGTGATGTGGCCATCATGTTACTTTCTCCGACTTGATGGTATCATTTATATTTACGCTTTTATGGTTTATTTTCAATTTAAATCATATTTTAAATGTACATCGAGAGGATGAAACTGACGTTTAAAACGTCAAAATTATGAAAGATGGAAAAATTATACTTCAAATTCAAAAACTCGGTTTACTCAAAAACTAACGAGATTTCGAAAAAACTTATTCTTTAGAAGTTGTTCATTTTGGCATTCTGTACAATTATTATTGACATAAATTTGCTGTAACTATTATCGTTTCATAACTATAAACCAAAAATTAAAAAAATAATAATAAAATTTTCCTGGAATAGCAATGATTTTATGAAAAATATTTTCAAGCAAAAGATGTGCATTTCTTTGTTGTCTTCAATGTTTGTTTAAATATTTTTGTGATATTTTTCATAATTAAGAAAATATTGGCAAAAAACAAAAAACAGTTAAGGTAAACACCCACTTCCGGTGTACGAAATTTTACCAAAAGCTTTTCAGTTATTCGGATTATCAAATAAGACGTATGTTCAAAGTTTCATATCAATTGCTCTATTAGTTTTTGAGATACAGCGCACACAGGCAGACACACACACACAGAGACAAAAAAACATTCCAGAAATTATTGAAATGGCATCTAAGGACCCCAAAACGGATATTTCCATAAAAAAAATCACGATCACAATACTTTCTCGTACTTCGTAACGGAGAAAGTAAAATAAAGCGGCGGATGGTGGGTGGGCACTATTTCACAATCGAATTTTGTCAATTTTGTTAAAGAAGCTGAATGTGGATTGTGTTTCTGTTGCGTAATGTACATTTTGTAAAATCTCTGCCTTAGATTTAACTGATTGGAGAGCAGGATAAGGCCCACCCGCCACCCTTAAATTTAATTTAAGCCACAGTTTCAAACACTATTCCACCTCATGATCGATCCAAATTGTCTAATAAATGAGCAAGAAAATTTTATTTAACCCCAAAAAAGGATTGTAGTTTAAGTTAAAGATGAATATTTCACGATTGTGGGTGTGCCCCAGTTAACAATCTAAACAATTGATCAAACAACAGGTTTTTGTTGAAGAACTCGAGCGAACGTGAATCGTGTGTTTCTCTTGCAGAATGAACATTTCGCAAAAGCTCTTTCTCAGATTTAACTAGTTGGAGTTGAAAAATTAATGTCGAAAAACTATTTGTCTGTTAATAAAGATGTTGAATTACAAAACGGGTCATAGGGATTTATATGTAAAATTTTAAATGTATTAATATTGGCTCCCCTAATTATTTGACGGCATCGGTCTTCTTACATTATTTTTAAAGTTTTTTATTGAATGATTTGGCACCTTAGTCAGTGGTTTCTGCAGAGTATTCACCGAGATATTTGCAAAAAACTTAACAACTATTTTGAATTAAGAAAAAAGGATTGCCATGAAATCATAATGGCGGATATTTCATTTTGTTCTAAAAAGTGACGGTAGATGTCACATTACGATTTACAACCGGCCGTGTATTTTACATAAGAAAAAGTATTGGTTTTGCTCGGGTACTATTTTAGAAGTGTACGTGATTTGTTCAGTGTTGAAATTACGGAGAAGGCAATACCCAGTACTATTCAACGAGTATAAAAATAATGTAAGTAAATCGATATTATAAAATAATTAAAGGAGCCAATTGTAACATATTTCAAACTTAGAGTAAAGTAGTAATTATTCATTGAATAGTACTCTTGCTAGTTATTGCCTTCTCCGGAGATTATTTCTTGTGCAGAAAGTGTAAATCGTAATGTGACATCTACCGTCACTTTTTAGAACAAAATGAAATATCGGCCATTATGATTTCATGGCAAACCTTTGTTTTTCATTCAAAATGATTGTAAAGTTTTTTGCAAATATCTCGGTAAATACTCGGCAGAAACTATTGAGTAAGGTACCAAATAATTCAGATTAAAAAGCTTTAAAATAATGTCAAATAATTAGCGGAGCCAATATTAATACATTTTAAATTTTACTGTAAATCCCTGTGCCCGGCTTTGCAATTCAACACTCTGTACAGACATAAAAAACAGGAATCCCTCTGTATCAATTATGAACTTGTGTGGAATTTAAACAAAAAAAAAAAACCACTGCAGTATTCATATGAATTTTAAAATTCGTACGAGTTTCGAATAGAGACAGGGAATTCCATAAACAAACCGACTGAATTATTTGCGACTGCTTCACCTAATTAATGAATGTGGGAATGCAGCTTTTTCCCCTTGCCGCTGCCGCTGTGCCGTTTCGACTTTCCGGTGATTTATCCCTCCCGGTTTAATCCCGGTCCGCAAGAAACGCTCCAGTATCCTCCTCTGTTGGGTGTCGGCGCGGGTTTCGTACAAACAACACGGCGAAACTTGGGGGAGTTGGACTTCCGCAGCCAGAGCTGAAGTTGCCCCATAAATCAACCCCCCCACCACCAACCCCAGTAGGTCCTGGTTAACCGTGCGCTGCACCTAATTCAATTTATTAATTATGTAATCCAAGATTGTTTTCTCCTCGGGTCCGTACAGAATTTATTCCAGATGGTTCCAATTAAGGTAGAAACAGCTAATGAGGGGTTGGTTGTGTGATGAATAACAACCACCCTCACACTCGTACATGCACGTTCTGGGGAAATATAAAATCGCAGGAGTGTGTCAAGTTGGCACCCCAATGAAGAGTTCTGAATAGAGTTCTCAATTCCTTTTGATGTATCTAGAAGTACTATCAACTTTTAAAAAAGAGTTCTGTAAAATTGGGCTGTCAGGAATTTTTTGAAAAATGGTGTGCCAACTTGACACCACATCCCAACATTGTTATCGAATAGTTCTGAACCAGTTTTAAGATGTGTTTGGGTTAGTACTATAGTTCCTGATACTTTTAAAAAAGAATTTCCAGAGATAAAAATTTTCAAAATATTCAAGTTCATATTACTCACTTAATATTGGTCGAATCTAAATATTTCATAACAACTTTGGATAGAACTCACAAAGAACTACAGGAAACACCAATCAGAACTATCCGGAATTATCAAAAATATTTTTTTGAGAAAAGGCGCGAAGCAAAACAAAAATTGTTCAAAGAGTGTTCCAGGAGTTCCGAGTTAATTTTCTATTTCTACTCATTGAGTACAATAATTCTCTCTTATAAACAAATTCGATACAATCGCGATTTATATTTGTCACAACACAAGGACGTATAAAACGAAAATAAATCTTTTTTATTATCTTCCTACCAGCATTTAATAATATCAACGAGGCACTTGACTGGATAATAATATTTCGCAGGGATTGAGGGAGACAGGTACACAAATAAAGGGAGGATATGATTAAATTGCAATAGAAAACGCTCTCAAAGACGCGCAGTTCGTAGATGAAAGGAACATTAGCTGCTTTGATGTGTCGGCTGTGTTTTCTAGTATTATAGGAAACGAAAAATGGAATCGTCGTTACAGAACCAATTACTTTTTATTGCACTGGTAGAAATTGTGCTTAAACCTAACCCAATCTTTAGCAAAAGATAACAACATCCAATAACTTAGCAGTGCTTTGTAAATTTATGGGGATGAAGTTGCAACATGCAATGTTCTTGATTTTAATATTTACTTTTAAAATTCCGATATTTTTGTAGTTAAGCGTTGTGTAATGATGGCATCGTGTGAGCCACTAAATTTTGTTTCAGAGTTGGCTGTGAGATAAATGAGGTATGTTTAGATTAAAAATAAATTAATCTCAGACATGACTGCTATGTTTCTCTCTCTCAGGCATGGCCATCTCAGCAACAAAATTCTGTTGCTCACACCTTATGATGTTTCCAATATTTTGACTTAATTTTGCACTAAAGGCAATTATCATGCAATATTTTAAAAACATTTGCTTATAGACGATGCGAATAAAAATAGTTAAAGTCTGTTGAATTCTACCGTAAACCGTTAATACGGCCCTTTTCTTACGATTGCATAATACAAAACCCATTAGCTTCGGCTCTAAGTAACCATTCCTGGAGTGGAAGTCGCACGTAAGTGCTAACTCCATATTACACACGATCGTCGCCCTTTTTGCATGACATCTGCATAATGACGTCGCCCTTTAAAATGCCGGGGCACGACTAATGGGCCCCCGAAGCAGCGGAATACATATTTCTTTACTTTCGGGATTGCTTCCGGTGCGGAGCGGCCGCATCCGCCGCGGGCCGTATTTTAATTCCGGCGGGGCCGTCCCTTAAGCTTTCCGCTGGATCCGACGCCGAGTTGCGAGGAGGGACGATTTGGCCCTCATTGAATTATAAAAAAAAAAAAAATAGTGATGTGAACATGAAAGGGATTAAGGGCTGTTGAAATGAGGCACCAACCAAGTGCCTCGTGGTTTATTTTCAATTTAAATCATATTTTAAATGTACATCGAGCATTGTGTAAACTCGGATGACACTGACGTTTAAAACGTCAAAATTATGAAAGATGGAATAATTATACTTCAAATTCAAAAACTCAGTTTACTCAAAAACTAAAGAGATTTTGGAAAAAACTTATTCTTTATAAGTTGTTCATTTTGGCATTCTCAACAATTATTATTCACATAAATTTTCTGTAACTATTATCGTTTCACAATTATAAACCAAAAATAAAAAAAAAATAAAAAATTATTTTCTTCGAATAATAATGATTTTATTAAAAATATTTTCAAGCAAAAGATGTTCATTTCTGTGATGTCTTCAATGCTTGTATAAATATTTTTGTGATATTTTTCATATTTGAAAAATAATCAGAGAAAAACAAAAAACGGCTAAGGTAAACACCCATTTCCGGTTAACGAAATTTTACCAAAAGCTTTTCAGTTCTTCAGATTATCAAATAAGACGTATGTTCAAAGTTTCATAACAATTGCTCGATTAGTTTTTGAGGTACAGCACGCACGAGACACCCACATAAACAGACACACACTTACACACACAGAAACACACACACACACAGACACAAAAAAAATCCAGAAATTGTTGAAATGGCTTCTAAGGACCCCAAAACGGATATTTCCGCAAAAAAAACATTTTGAAAAAATTTTCACGATCACTCGTACTTCGTAACGGAGAAAGTAAAAATGCACATTTTTCTTTCTCTCTCTCTCTCTCTCTCTCTCTCTCTCTCTCTCTCTCTCTCTCTCTCTCTCTCGCTCTCGGCTAGTTAAAACTGAAGTAAATTGCTACAGTGTAATTAATTGCACGAAACGGCAAAATTTCAATTATACTTTCGGTCGAGAGTAATTAATTTCGAGTGGTGGATCCCTTTGATAAAAACAAAAACATACACACACACACTCATTCTGCAGGATACGTAATTGAACCAAGTCACGGCTGCTTACCTTTAATTAAGTAATTAATTCTAAGGACGTATACTTTTTTTTGTAATGCAATGCTTTAACGGTGTTGTAATGCGAAACAATTTGTTTACAGTATGTAAATTTTGTGTGTGATGTAAGCGTCGTGTTATTTTAACTTATCGAAACGGACACTGAATCATTAATAGCTCTGTTCTGGTTATTTTTAAATGATGATTCTTAATATAGCGTGCGGCGAAGGAGTTGTTGACATTCCTTTAAAGCAATTCATCGATTTGTTAATGTTGTACAATATTTCAAATCGTTGATTGCATTTTTCATTTTCCCAGCTTAGGTTTAAAAAAGTTGCTGTTTTACTTCCACCAAAGAAATGGCAATTATTTTTTATTCTTCAGCTTTTAAAGCAAATTTGCTTGTTTTTAAATTTTTAGCTTTTAAAGCAAAAAAAATATATTTCTAAATTTTTTACAATTTTTCAACAAATGCACCTCATTTCTATACTTCCAGATTTGGAGTATCGCAGTTTAGTTTACAACTAAGAAATAGCAATTGTTTTTTATAACAAATCACACATATATTTTTTGAAAACTTTAGTTTTTAAAGCAAATTTATTAATTCTTAAATTTTTTACAATTTTTTTAAAAATGCACTTCATTTTTGTACTTCCAGCTTAGGAGTATTGCAGTTTTGTTTACAACTAAGAAATGGCAATTGTTTTTATAGCAAATAAAAGAAAGGTTATTTTTTTAAATAAATTTCCAAAGCAAACTAACCGATTTCTTAATTTTTTACAATTTTTTCAAAATTTAAATGCATTTTTTGTATTCCCAACTTTGGAGTGTTGATGTTTTGTTTACAACTAAGAAATAGCAATTGTTTTTATAGAAAATAAAAAAAAGGTTCATTTCTTTTCAATCTTAAGCTTTTCCAGAGCAAATTAACCGATTTCTTAATTTTTCTCAATTTTTTCAAAATTTAAATGCATTTCTTGTATTTCCAACTTTGGAGTGTTGATGTTTTGTTTGCAACTAAGAAATGGCAATTGTTTTGTATAGAAAATAAAAGAAAGGTTAATTTCTTTCAAATCTTAAGCTTTTCCAAAGCAAATTAACCGATTTCTTAATTTTTCACAATTTTTTTAAAATTTAAATGCATTTATTGTATTCCCAAATTTGGAGTGCTGATGTTTTGTTTGCAACTAAGAAATGGCAATTGTTTTTATAGAAAATAAAAGAAAGGTTCTTTTTTTTCAATCTTAAGCTTTTCCAAAGCAAATTAACCGATTTCTTAATTTTTCACAATTTTTTCAAAATTTAAATGCATTTTTTGTATTCCCAACTTTAGAGCGTTGATGTCTTGTTTGCAACTAAGAAATGGCAATTGTTTTTATAGAAAATAAAAAGAAGGTTAATTTTTTTTAATCTTAAGCTTTTCCAAAGCAAATTAACCGATTTCTTAATTTTTCACAATTTTTTCAAAATTTAAATGCATTTTTTGTATTCCCAACTTTTGAGTGTTGATGTTTTGTTTGCAACTAAGAAATGGCAATTGTTTTGTATAGAAAATAAAAGAAAGGTTAATTTCTTTCAAACCTTAAGCTTTTCCAAAGCAAATTAACCGATTTCTTAATTTTTCACAATTTTTTTAAAATTTAAATGCATTTATTGTATTCCCAAATTTGGAGTGCTGATGTTTTGTTTGCAACTAAGAAATGGCAATTGTTTTTATAGAAAATAAAAGAAAGGTTCTTTTTTTTCAATCTTAAGCTTTTCCAAAGCAAATTAACCGATTTCTTAATTTTTCACAATTTTTTCAAAATTTAAATGCATTTTTTGTATTCCCAACTTTAGAGCGTTGATGTCTTGTTTGCAACTAAGAAATGGCAATTGTTTTTATAGAAAATAAAAAGAAGGTTAATTTTTTTTAATCTTAAGCTTTTCCAAAGCAAATTAACCGATTTCTTAATTTTTCACAATTTTTTCAAAATTTAAATGCATTTTTTGTATTCCCAACTTTTGAGTGTTGATGTTTTGTTTGCAACTAAGAAATGGCAATTGTTTTGTATAGAAAATAAAAGAAAGGTTAATTTCTTTCAAATCTTAAGCTTTTCCAAAGCAAATTAACCGATTTCTTAATTTTTCACAATTTTTTTAAAATTTAAATGCATTTATTGTATTCCCAACTTTGGAGTGTTGATGTTTTGTTTGCAACTAAGAAATGGCAATTGTTTTTATAGAAAATAAAAGAAAGGTTCTTTTTTTTCAATCTTAAGCTTTTCCAAAGCAAATTAACCGATTTCTTAATTTTTCACAATTTTTTCAAAATTTAAATGCATTTTTTGTATTCCCAACTTTAGAGCGTTGATGTCTTGTTTGCAACTAAGAAATGGCAATTGTTTTTATAGAAAATAAAAAGAAGGTTAATTTTTTTTAATCTTAAGCTTTTCCAAAGCAAATTAACCGATTTCTTAATTTTTCACAATTTTTTCAAAATTTAAATGCATTTTTTGTATTCCCAACTTTTGAGTGTTGATGTTTTGTTTGCAACTAAGAAATGGCAATTGTTTTGTATAGAAAATAAAAGAAAGGTTAATTTCTTTCAAATCTTAAGCTTTTCCAAAGCAAATTAACCGATTTCTTAATTTTTCACAATTTTTTTAAAATTTAAATGCATTTATTGTATTCCCAAATTTGGAGTGCTGATGTTTTGTTTGCAACTAAGAAATGGCAATTGTTTTTATAGAAAATAAAAGAAAGGTTCTTTTTTTTCAATCTTAAGCTTTTCCAAAGCAAATTAACCGATTTCTTAATTTTTTACAATTTTTTCAAAATTTAAATGCATTTTTTGTATTCCCAACTTTGGAGTGTTGATGTTTTGTTTACAACTAAGAAATAGCAATTGTTTTTATAGAAAATAAAAAAAAGGTTCATTTCTTTTCAATCTTAAGCTTTTCCAGAGCAAATTAACCGATTTCTTAATTTTTCTCAATTTTTTCAAAATTTAAATGCATTTCTTGTATTTCCAACTTTGGAGTGTTGATGTTTTGTTTGCAACTAAGAAATGGCAATTGTTTTTATAGAAAATAAAAAGAAGGTTCATTTTTTTTAATCTTAAGCTTTTCCAAAGCAAATTAACCGATTTCATAATTTTTCACAATTTTTTCAAAATTTAAATGCATTTCTTGTATTTCCAACTTTGGAGTGTTGATGTTTTGTTTACAACTAAGAAATATCAATTGTTTTTATAAGAAATCAAAAAGGCTTATTTTTTTAAAGAATATTAACCTTTTTGCGCAATTTGATTGATTTATTATTTTTTTACAATTTGTTGTAAATTTTTGAATTCATTTTTGTACTCCCAGCTTTCGAGTGTTGCTGTTTTGTTTAAGACTAACAAATCGCAATTGTTTCTATAAGTAATCAAAAAAGGTTACTTTTTTTTTAAAGAACTTTAAACTTTTTTTTAAAGCAAATTTATCGATTTATTAATTTTTTACAATGTGTTTAAATTATTGAATACATTTTTGCGATCTTTATTAAATCAAAAATGTATTGTATTTTAATGGATTTTGAGCTTTTGAAACTAATTCCTCTATTTATTATTTTTTTATAACTTTTTAAATCGTTGAATGCATTTTTCGTTTTCTCAAATCAAGTTTGGATTGTTGTCAGTTTGTTTGCACGCATAACATGGCAATTGTTTTTGTGTTAAATCAAAAATGTGTTGTATTTCAATGTATTTTGACCTTTTGAAACTAATTCCTCCGTTGATTATTTTTTTATAATTTTTTAAATCGTTGAATGCATTTTTCGTTTTCTCAAATCAAGTTTGGATTGTTGTCATTTTGTTTGCACGCATAACATGGCAATTGTTTTTGTGTTAAATCAAAAATGTGTTGTATTTCAATGTATTTTGACCTTTTGAAACTAATTCCTCCGTTGATTATTTTTTTATAATTTTTTAAATCGTTGAATGCATTTTTCGTTTTCTCAAATCAAGTTTGGATTGTTGTCATTTTGTTTGCACGCATAACATGGCAATTGTTTTTGTGTTAAATCAAAAATGTGTTGTATTTCAATGTATTTTGACCTTTTGAAACTAATTCCTCCGTTGATTATTTTTTTATAATTTTTTAAATCGTTGAATGCATTTTTCGTTTTCTCAAATCAAGTTTGGATTGTTGTCATTTTGTTTGCACGCATTACATGGCAATTGTTTTTGTGTTAAATCAAAAATGTGTTGTATTTGAATGTATTTTGAGCTTTTGAAACGAATTCCTCCGCTGATTATTTTTTTATAATTTTTTAAATTGTTGAATGCATTTTTCGTTTTCTCAAATCAAGTTTGGATTGTTGTCATTTTGTGCGCACGCATTACATGGCAATTGTTTTTGTGTTAAATCAAAAATGTGTTGTATTTGAATGTATTTTGAGGTTTTGAAACTAATTCCTCCGTTGATTATTTTTTTATAATTTTTTAAATCGTTGAATGCATTTTTCGTTATCCCAAATCAAGTTTGGATTGTTGTCATTTTGTTTGCACGCATGACATGGCAATTGTTTTTGTGTTAAATCAAAAATGTGTTGTATTTGAATGTATTTTGACCTTTTGAAACTAATTCCTCCGTTGATAATTTTTTTAATAATTTTTTTAATCGTTGAATGCTTGCAGTATTAATGCCATGATTAAATTAGCGCAATATAAATACGAATCCAATTTGAATTATTCAAAATCTCGTTACTTGCATTATAATTAATTAGTTTGAATAATACATCGGTAATCGGGGTAGTTGTGTGTGCACCCACCCGGTCTCTGCAAAGACAACATTCGCCAGCCGCGCGCCCTGCGCAGTTAAATTTTAAATCCTCACCTTATATACCGGGTTTGCGGTATTACATTACTTATGCACACAGTAAGCTCTCCTGATAGTAATCTATGGGTTCTACCTAGACTTAATAATAAATTACTTCTGAGCTGTAGAACCGCCTACTAACGATCAATAGTCACCTCCGGGGAAACGGGATGAAATGGTTGAGTGCGATTTACATTAATTACTCTCCTCAAGTATTTGCATATTTACTCCATTCAACTTTAAACGCAAACAAAACACATAATAATAAAGGTGAAATTGTAAATACTGAAAAATTATGATAATAATATTTATTCAACTTTCTGCATATTTACCTTGTTTCCATTCAACTTTGAACGCAAACAAAATATACAAAAATGAGGCATAATATTAATGTTAAAAAAGTTTCACAACGTGATAAGCGAGAACCAAATTCATCAAATGTGATAAAGGTTTAAAAATTAAAATTCACTTGGTTTGTTTCACGATTAAATTGCTTTATTTTCAACTAGTTTCGGCTTGGTGCCATTTTCAAGAAATATGAATTATGATGGTTGAGGCGTCAAATTATTTGCCGCCTCAACACGCATGTTATATTTACTTATTCCGGGCTACAATAAGTTTCCATCGAATTTATTTGTATTTGTTCGGTAATGTATTAAAGATAAGAAATTTTATTCACCATAAAACTGAAATCCACGGAGTGATATCGCGAAAGATTAAAGAGAGCCCGAAGCGAAAACATGCATTCCACATTCCCAAACAAAGCAGAGAGAGGAATAAAAGGGCATTCAAATAACACTCCCGTGATCCTGCGAACGCATATCGGCGGATCGAAACTGCACTTCAGGAATTGATGCAGGCGAGCGGGCGGGGCGGGGCGGGCGTCCCTTTCAGAAGGGCAGATAAGGGCCCCCCCGTGCGGAATTTATAGGACGCGGGTTCGGCTCGACGGCGGCCGCCGATAACTCAAAGGGATTAAATCCGGGGCCGGATTATCGGTAAATACGTTTGTACATATTGCCCTTTGATGTACAACGCGACTGTCTGTACAAGGAATCATAACGTATCTGATCAATTACTTATTGTAATCTTCAATAATCGATAAACTTGTAGAATAACAATGAGAGGAAATGTTATCTGCGTATTGAATTGTGCGATAAATTATTTGCGTCATTGGAAATTGGAATGGCAAGGTTAAATATATTTAGGACTGCACACAAACAGAAATCAATATTCGACATGATTTGAATTTAAATAAACATAGAAAAATTTTCCAGAAATTATTGAAATGGCAAGTACGAGAAAGTATTGTGATCGTGATTTTTAAAAAAAAAAATTTTTGCGGAAATATCTGTTTGGATGCTATTTCAACAATTTCTGGAAAAAAAATGTGTGCTGTGTGTGCGCGCTGTATCTCAAAAACTAATAGAGCAATTAATATGAAACTTTAAGCATTCGTCTTATTTGGTAATCCGAAGAACTGAAAATCTTTTGGTAGCATTTCGTACACCGGAAGTGGGCGATTACCTTAACTGTTTTTTGTTTCTTGACAATATTTTCTTAAATATGAAAAATATCACAAAAACATTTAAACAATCTTTGAAGACAACAAAGAAATGAACATCTTTTGCTTGAAAACATTTTTCATAAAATCATTTTTATTCGAGAAAAAAATTTATTATAATTTTTTTAATTTTTTGTTTATAATTATAAAACGATAATAATTACAGCAAATGTATGTTAATAATAATTGTATAGAATGCGAAAATGAACAACTTTTATAGAATAAGTTTTTTTCGAAATCTCGTTAGTTTTTGAGTAAACCGAGTTTTTGAATTTGAAGTATAATTTTTCCATCTTTCATAATTTTGACGTTTTAAACGTCAGTTTCATCCGCTCGATGTACATTTAAAATATGATTTCAATTGAAAATAAATATAAATGGCTATGATACCATCAAGTCGGAGAAAGGAACATGACGGCCACATCACCATTGTTTTAAATAATTGTTCGCTTTTTAAATTTCCCGCGCATATTTTTCTTTCATAAAGACTTTGCAAACACGCATAATTTTTAAAATCTCCCACAAAACCTAACGGAAAAAAATGTTGGTTTACAAATAATCGACGAATGTTTCCCTTATTATTATTTTAATTTCCACCGTAACCAGTGAACAGAATCCGTTTCATTATTTCGTATTGTGAGACAATTTTGTTATCACGTATTACATCTCGCAATCCTGTTTAATTATACATTCAAGACCCAGTTCAAGACGCTGGCGCTGCAGCTGGTCCCGCGCCGCAATTGTCAGTGGCGAAACAATTGTTCCGCGGCGTGTCTTAAGAAATTCCGTGGAAATTCTCCGCTTCCGTGGGCCAATCTCCGTTACTGGTATTCCTTACTAATATCAGATAATTATAAGTGGCGTTACTATCACATCGCGAGATGCTGGATATTGCATTTATTTTCAATTAAAAAAAGGAAAAAATGTAATTTTTAACAATTTTGTTATACAGTTCAGTGGTTCAGATTTTTTTTTTTTTAACTTAAACAGTGTATTATACTCATCAAAAGGAACGAAAAATTCCTATAAACATCTATCTTTAAATTCTTCCTAACGAAGATGGCGCTTGAAAAAATTTTAACACGTCCAAAATTTTTTCATTGAAAAATAGGTATTTCTATGTTAAATTCTAAAAGTTCAAATATTGCCTCCCCAATTATTTTCGAGAAAAAGTGTAAATATGTTTATTGAAGAGAAAACGATACTTTACACATTATTTTTTTCTCTACAAGAAACATATTTACACTTTGTCTCTAAAATCATTTTGGGAGCCAATATTTTAACATTAAGAATTTACCATGGAAACCCCTATGGTGCGTAAACCAATTCTACGCCCTGTATGTGCAATACTCATAGAATGATTTTGGAAAATGATTTTTTTTTATGGTTTAAAAATTTTAAATTATTAAAACCGAAAATAAACGTAAGAAACGAAAATTGCGCAACTCGAAAAATTCGCTTAAAATTGATGAATTCTATCCAAAAATAATTCTTCTTTAACAATTCAAAGACGGGAAAAAGCAACACAATTTTAACAAATAGAAATTAACATCAAGTTTGGAATGTTGTTTTGTAGATTATGGCAATTGCTTTTCCTCCAATCAAAAATATATTGTTTTTTTTTATGGATTTCGAGCTCTTCAAACAGTTTGCTTGATTTATATATTTTTCAATTTTTTTTTCAAAAAATCGTTGAATGCATTTTTTTCGTTTTCCTTTGTCAAGTTTGGATTGTTGTCGTTCTGTACGCAACTGGTTTGTCGCAATTATTTTAAAGCGAAACCAGAAATATATTTAAAAAATTGTAATGTGGCCATCATGTTACTTTCTCCGACTTGATGGTATCACTTATATTTACGCTTTCATGGTTTATTTTCAATTTAAATGTACATCGAGCGTTTTGTAGACTCGGATGAAACTGACGTTTAAAACGTCAAAATTATGAAAGATGGAAAAATTGTACTTCAAATTTAAAAACTCAGTTTACTCAAAAACTCAAGGGATTTCGAAAAAAACTTATTCTTTATAAGTTTTTCATTTTAGCATTATCTACAATTATTATTAACATAAATTTACTGTAACTATTATCGTTTTATAATTATAAACCAAAAATTAAAAAAAAAATGATAATTTTTTTTCTCGAATAAAAATAATTTTATGAAAAATGTTTTCAAGCAAAATATGTTCATTTCTTTGTTGTCTTCAATGTTTGTTTAAATGTTTTTGTGATATTTTTCATATTTAAGAAAATATTGTCAAAAAACAAAAATGGTGATGTGGCCATCATGTTACTTTCTCCGACTTGATGGTATCATTTATATTTACGCTTCCATGGTTCATTTTCAATTTAAATCATATTTTAAGTATGCATCGAACGTTTCGTAGACTCGGATAAAACTGACGTTTAAAACGTCAAAATTATGAAGGATGGAAAAATGAACTTCAGATTCAAAAACTCAGTTTACTCAAAAACTAAAGAGATTTCGAAAAAAACTTATTCTTCATAAATTGTTCATTTTGGGAATTCTCTACAATTATTATTGACATAAATTTGCTCTAACTATTAGCGTTTCATAATTGTATACCAAAAATGAAAAAAAATTTAATAAATTTCTTTCTCGAATAACAATGATTTTATGAAAAATGTTTTCAAACAAAATAATCGCATTTCTTTATTTTCTTCAATATTTGTTTAAATGTTTTTGTGATATTTTTCATATTTAAGAAAATATTGGCAAAAAACAAAAAACAGTTAAGGTAAACGCCCACTTCCGGTGTACGAAATTTTTCCAAAAGCTTTTCAGTTCTTCGGATTATCAAATAAAACTTATGTTCAAAGTTTCATATCAATTAGTCTATTAGTTTTTGAGATACAGCGCGCACACACACACACACACACACACACACACACACACACACACACACAGACACACACACACACACACACACACACAGACACAAAAATTTTTTTTCCAGAAATTGTTGAAATGGCATCTAGGGACCCCAAAACGGATATTTCCGTAAAAAAAATTGAAAAAAAATCACGATACAATACTTTATCGTACTTCGTAACGGAGAAAGTAAAAAAAAAATTTTTTTTCGAATAACAATGATTTTATGAAAAATATTTTCAAACAAAAGATGTTCATTTCTTTGTTGTCTTCAATATCTGTTTGAATGTTTTTATGATATTTTTCATATTTAAAAAAATATTGGCAAAAAACAAAAAACAGTTAAGGTAAACGCCCACTTCCGGTGTACGAAATTTTACCAAAAGTTTTTCAGTTCTTCGGATTGTCAAATAAAACTTATGTTCAAAGTTTCATATCAATTGCTCTATTAGTTTTTGAGATACAGCGCGCACAGACACAATATGTTTATTTATTTTTTTCAGAAATCTTTGAAATCGCCTCAAATTCGCAAAAAAAAATTGAAAAATTTTCACGATCACAAAACTTTCGTATTTCGTAACGGAGAAAGTCAATAAAATTCCAAAGCAATAAGTTGATTCAGGATTTTGTGTATGTATCTTGCAAATCAGCGTAAAAAATTAAATCATGTATTAAAAAAAAAATAAAAATTGCAAAACAATAAATCTCGCGAATTCCATTTAACGTCCCCTATTGCAATTTCTGCGTAATCGATTTCAATTTCTGGAGAAATTCTGCGGACGTGAAAGAGAAAAAAAAATGCGCGCAGACACGTAATCACGAGTGATTTGTCATGCGAGTGTCAACGTGGATTTATACAGGCGGAAAATGTATTCGTCTGGAGCGTGTGACGTTCAAATTGCGTACGATTCGTATTAATCCGAGTTATAAATGGTTTTAGTGCAGAAATATTTAAACTCGAAATTCTGCCGCACGCGCGATTTTTTAGATAATAAATATTAGATAAGGTTCACAAACCGAAAATAATGCCACATTTATGTGTATCAGTTATGCATGTTTATTAATTGTGTTTGGGTTTTTCCGCAAAACGGACGTAGGCGCACTTTGGAGCGCAAAGCCTGTTTGCCGATCGGCAAACACGTATTTTGCACAACTGGCTGTCGGGGAACGATATTGAATAGTTGTAACGTGTTTAAGTTTATTACGTCACCTTTTTACGTTTGGGGAATGATATTGAACAGTGACGGTTCGCGGGTTTTTTTCTGGTACGGCCGAGGAACAAGAGGTGGTAATACAGATAGGTGCGGTCATGCAGCCAGAACATGAATTTTAGACGTTACGAAAATTACTTCCGGCGAGCACTGCAGTGAAATTTTGAATATTCACTTCTTCCAATTACGTCTCGCAGCGTAAGAAATAATTTTAAAAAAAGCAACTTAAATAACGGTACAAGGTTCACATTCATTGCCGTTAACTTTTACCAGTGTTCCTTGATTCGGCCGAGACGTTTCATTTATTGCGCTCTCGCAGTTGCAGCCTTCTCCTCCTCTTTGCGGCGGCGACCGCAGACTGAAATTTGTTCGAAACAAACACGCAAAGAAATTGCCGGCAGGATTTTAATTAACACGAAACTCGACGAAAACAAAGCAGCAGAAAATATAATCCGTACATTCGGTTACGAAAGGATAAATGAGGTTGCCAAAAAATAAACTTAGACAAGAATCATTCTGGGTTTTTGGTGTTGGTTAGATTTATCGTTTATTTCCATACCGAGAGGATACAATCAGCGGCAAAGTTTATCATCGAAAGATGAATAAAGTTCAATTCATGCAACACGCCTGATAATGTGCGATGAAACGAAATTTTTAATTTTTTATGTATATAAATACAACACTGAACACATAAAGTTGAAAATAATTGTGTACAGTCCGAACCGGGATAATATGGCATGTGAGCGAAGTCTCTCTCTCTCTCTCTCTCCTTGGTTGCCTAGAATTCGTTGGTACAAGTTTCATCGGCTAACAATAATATTTACACGTGTTCTCGTTGCTTTGCTTGAGACTATGCTTCGCCCACCGCGACAATCTTCGATCTCCTTTTATAATTACCAGATATGCCACTTTAAGTCACGCTTACCTATAAGTTAATAAATACCTCCATCGAGATAAATCAACCAGAATAATCAGAATCATCTTGTATACATTTTTCGCTGCAATCATCAATCAGGCTTATCCGAAAGTTAATAGCCCCCTAATGGTAATTTATTCACGGCCACTTCCCCGTAATTATATCGAGTTTCTTGGCGGGATTATTGTTGCTAAGTGGGATGTTTACTTTGGTGGAGCGTGGAAGTTGTTAATTGATGGGGGGAGGGAGGGAGCGAGCAAAGTCGAAGGCGTTAATTATTATTACAAACTCAAACGGGATCGATTTTAGCTAGCACAAGCCGCCGTTATTTTTAACGTTTCAACGTTTCCCATTGTAATCGCATTTTGGCGTGTTACCCGCGGGCCGTAAATTTACCATTATATCATCATCGTCGACAATGCGGGCGCGCGGTAACGGTCCGTCCGGAGATTTCTTTTTATTTAATTAGCCGACAATGGGCGATTGTTTGCGCGTGAATTTCGCCCGAAATTATCCCACCGGAATATGTGCGATGATCAGTGACCCCCGGACTCGAGGAGCTTGCCTCGAGGTCCAGGATGTGGTGTTCTGGTCTCTGTTCGAGTTGTGTATGTGTGTGTGTGTGTGTGAACGGTGGGACGTTAACCTTGACAAAAACGCCAGATGTTGGTGTTCGACTTCCTGCCCATTTTCACCAGAACCGACCAGTTATCGATTGAGGAAGCTACGATTAGCTTAAAATCTAATTTAAGCAAACGCTCGTGCGACCATTCTGCAACTTTCTCCGATTTATTGGAACAAAAGGGGATTTTTTTTGATCAACAATTAAAATTGGGCACCCACTTTTGGAGGCAATGGTTATTTTGCGAAATACATTTTCAATACCCATAGAGATCCCTCAAATCACTTAAAAATTTGCGAGTAAAGTTGAGCAATTACAACTTTGAGAAAATTAAGAAAGCTCAAGGTTCTCATTCGTACTTGAAATTTCATGTAGCTTATTATTTGTATGTTATGTTAAAATTATATTAAAGTTCAATGGAATTAAAAATAGTACAATCAAATTTTGCAAAATTAAAAATTCTCGTTAGAAGCAAAGATTAAAGAAAAATTCCACCCAAACGATTTAAAAAATTATAAAAAAATAATCGAAGGAGAAATTAGTTTGAAAAGCTCAAAATACATTCAAATACAACACATTTTTGATTTA
This sequence comes from Ocypus olens, assembly GCA_910593695.2. Taxonomy (NCBI): domain Eukaryota; kingdom Metazoa; phylum Arthropoda; class Insecta; order Coleoptera; family Staphylinidae; genus Ocypus; species Ocypus olens. The sequence goes on from OU343052.1 coordinate 59,412,974, forward strand.
ACACAAAAACAATTGCCATGTCATGCGTGCGAACAAAATGGCAACAATGCAAACTTGATTTTGGGAAAAACGAAAAATGCATTCAACGATTTAAAAAATTATAAAAAAATAATCAACGGAGGAATTCGTTTCAAAAGCTCAAAATACTTTCAAATACAACACATTTTTGATTTAACACAAAAACAATTGCCACGTCATGCGTGCGAACAAAATGGCAACAATCCAAACTTGATTTGGGAAAACGAAAAATGCATTCGACGATTTAAAAAAATTATAAAAAAATAATCAACGGAGGAATTAGTTTCAAAAGCTCAAAATACATTCAAATACAACACATTTATGATTTAACACAAAAATAATTGCCATGTCATGCGTGCGAACAAAATGGCAACAATCCAAACTTGATTTGGGAAAAGGAAAAATGCATTCAGCGATTTAAAAAATTATAAAAAAATAACCAACGGAGGAATTCGTTTCAAAAGCTCAAAATACATTCAAGTACAACACATTTTTTATTTAACACAAAAACAATTGCCATGTCATGCGTGCGAACAAAACGGCAACAATGCAAACTTGATTTGGGAAAAGGAAAAATGCATTCAACGATTTAAAAAATTATAAAAAAATAATCAACGGAGGAATTAGTTTGAAAAACTCAAAATACATTCAAATACAACACATTTTTGATTTAACACAAAAACAATTGCCATGTCATGCGTGCGAAAAAAACGGCAACAATGCAAACTTGATTTGGGAAAACGAAAAATGCATTCTACGATTTAAAAAATTATAAAAAAATAACCAACGGAGGAATTCGTTTCAAAAGCTCAAAATACATTCAAGTACAACACATTTTTTATTTAACACAAAAACAATTGCCATGGCATGCGTGCGAACAAAACGGCAACACTCCAAACTTGATTTGGGAAAAACGAAAAATGCATTCAACGTTTTAAAAAATTATAAAAAAATAATCAACGGAGGAATTAGTTTCAAAAACTCAAAATTTAATAAAAAAAATAATGCAGTTTGATTTGAACGTATTTTTATCGGCAGCCGAAAATAACGAAGACCACAAAACGAGCACTTCTGACGTTAGCATTTTACGTCACGTGTTCGTTTTTTTTCTTATCGTTATCCTTACTTCAAACAACTTTACAAACAGGTTATACTCTCCATTACCGCACATTAGCGTTTCGTAATGCTATTATTAATCGAATGAAAGTGGAAAAACTATTATTACCCAACCCGAGTCGCTCGCTCGCTTGCTGCGCTTAATTATAGGCATGCAATTAGCGGTGGCCTTGAAACGATCCGTTGATAATTTCACCGAGTTGCACTTGTGCATACACACGAAGATATTTACACGTATGAATCAGAATTTACGTGGAATTTGCTTGCGAGAAATTTTATGTACTCTGCAAATTCTGCTTAAAATTTTGATTCGATCATCGCATTTTAACAAATATTTAGGATTGTTAAAATGAGGCATGTGGTCGGTTTCATAATCATAAATATTAAGAATGTTTCAGCGCGTGTTAAACGAGAATCAAATTCAACAAATATAACAGGTATATTAAAAAATAAGAAATTTTCATCTCTGGAAATTCGAAACTCTTTTTCTAAAGTATCAGGAACTATGGTACTCATTTTTGGTATGTAATTATGAAACGTTAATAGTTACAGCAAATTTATGTTAATAATAATTGTAGAGAATACCAAAATGAACAATTTATGAAGAATAAGTTTTTTTCGAAATCTCCTTAGTTTTTGAGTAAACCGAGTTTTTGAATTTGAAGTATAATTTTTCCATCTTTTATAATTTTGACGTTTTAAACGTCAGTTTCATCCGCTCGATGCATATTTAAAATATGATTTAAATTGAAAATAAACCACGAAAGCGTAAATATAAATTATAGAAATTAGATTTTGTTAGGTTTTAGTGCTGAAGTCTGCGACATAATAAATTTACTATGTTGTTAAACAATTGTTGAATCGACGACATCAAAAAGAGCCTTAAAATTCTTGTTTCGTTTATTAAGTTTATAAAGAACTGGGACTGGCTAAAGTGGCCTAGCTACCGTGGCCAGAAAATTAAGAAGAAGTAGAGGAAGAAGGGAATTAAGAAGAAGAGGAAGAAGGAAATTGTACTCCAATCCAACATTCTCCTATATCTAAACGAATATTTCTTTGAGTTTTTTTGTTTTAGTGTTATTATTATCTTTATTGTGACGCAATTTCAGTTTTGTTTACCAGAATATTTTAAAGTTTTTCTGTTAACCATTTTCTGAAATAAAGCAGACTTATTATTATTATCTACAGTCACTATAAATACTGTTAAACTCAATAATTAACCATAAACTATTTAACTTTCAATTACCTATGGTAATTGTTATAGAAGTAAACACGCTCTTCACCGGATTACCATTAATCACGTTGCACCTGTTGAGCAACACTTAACAGTTACACCTAAAAACGAGGTATTCCGCAAAACACCTGCTCATCCTCATCTATTACTAACACCTCAAATTCTACCAATAGAGAGAGATTTTTCGAGAGACTGTACACGAAAGGTCAAGTGGTAGGGGGTCCGGCGGTAACCTGTTACCGAGCGGAATGCTGCAGAATTCTCGACGACGGCGGCACATATTTCATGCAAGGAGTGGTACGCGAGTACGTGTGCATGTACATACCCTGAGCAGTGCAAGATCCAGATAATGAGGTAAATCCGATAATCCAATTGTAAGCACAAACGCGCACAGCGGCCGAAGCACAAGACACACGAGGAACTGGCGGTACACTCGCGGGCATTGGAAGTTGGGTGCACTTGATGGGAGTAGGGCCGGCTCTCAGCGACGCGTGGTACCACTCCGACTGCTGGTACTCCACTGACTGGCGAAGAAATTGAAAGGTAAACTGTACCGCACCGTCGTCGTCGTGGAGTACCCGGAGAGGGGCCGTTGGCGCGACAAGCAGGAAACGGTCTAATTATACAAACAGCTGACGTTTGAAATATTTATAAAACGCAAACTATTATGGAGAAGTCAATGTTCGAATGTTGACAAAGTTAAAGTTTGGCCAAATGGGAAAATTTCGAATTTAAAAATAAATTCCTGCATCCTTCACCTTCGTCTTTGCGTTGCGAAATATAATTAAAATGTATTGGCTGTTGGCTAATGGCTTGACTCAAGGTACGGCCACGGCAATAGAGGAGGCAATAAAGATCGGTCAGTACGTCGAATTCTATCAGTGGAGATGCCCATCTCTACTTCTAGTGGCTATTCCAACAGTCACGAGCTAACTCTGATTTATTAGACTTAACTGGCAGTGGCAGTGGAGGATAGCTATAGGAAATAAAGAAAAGCAAAACACAGATTTTTTGAAACGACTGATTTTGAATTAAAAACAAAGGTTTGCCATGAAATCATAATGGCCGACATTTCATTTTGTTCTAAAAAGTGACGGTAGATGTCACATTACGATTTACGGGCGTGTTTTCTACACAAGAAAAAGTATTTATAAGTTAATGGTTTTACACAGGAACTATTTTAGAAGTGTACGTGATTTGTTCAGTGTTGAAATTACGGAGAAGGCAATACCCGGCAAGTACTATTCAATGAGTATAAAAATAATGTAAGTAGATTAATTATAAAATAATTAAGGGAGCCAATTGTAACACATTTCAAATTGTACTTTTGCTGGATATTGCCGTCTTCACGTACAGTTCTTAAATAGTACCTGAGTAAAACGTTTTAATCATAAATAATTTTTCTTATGTAAAATACACGGCCGATTGTAAATCGTAATGTGACATCTACCGTCACTTTTCAGAACAAAATGAAATATCGGCCATTATGATTTCATGGCTAACCTATTTTTTTTAATTCAAAAGAATAGTCAAGTTTTTTGCAAATATCTCGGTAAATACTCTGCAGAAATCATTAAGTAAGGCACCAAATTATTCAGCTTAAAAAGCTTTAAAAATAATATACGAAGACCGATACCGTCGAATAATTAGGAGAGCCAATATTAACACATTTAAAATTTTACGTGTAAATCCCTATGGCCCGCTTTGCAATTCAACACCCTGTATACAAATATCATTATTTACAGTAATTTGTACATTTTAAGACATTTCAAAAATATTGTCATATCACAGTTATTAACCGACTATCGACTAGAGGTCTCTCAGCCTGTCTATGGTGGTTTGTCAAAGTGATCTTTTTATTATTGGGCAAAATTTGAAAGAAAAAAAAAACAACTTCTGCTGAAATGCCTGATGTCTTCATTAGCCGAATTCAATATCCGTAATTTCTTTTGATCCGTTGTCCTCTGATATTTTAACAAAATTGGTCTTGGTCATGCCGCAGGAACCAAAAATCATGTTTTCACTAAATTTTCTATCGTCTTGTAGGGCCCGAATATTGTTATGATCTTTTAGTATCATGACATATCAATTTTTTATCGGAATGTCATTAATACAGATGTTTAAATTTTGAAGCTAATTTTATCAAAAACTAATTTTTTACAATTTCTCTAATCGCCGAACGCAATTTTCTATTCTGTAATTCAAGTTTTGACTGTTGTCAATTTGTTTCCAGCTACAATATATCAATTGTTTTAGCGGTATCTCAAGAATAAGTTCTTTCTCAATGGATTTTGAAATTTTGAAGCTAATTCCGGCAGAGATGAATTTTTGACAATTTTTTTTTATTGTCGAAAGTAATTTTCTTAACTTTGGTTCAAGTTTTGAGGATTTCTATTATGTCTTCTGCTGTTATATGCCGTTTTTTAATCATTCTGGATGGATTTTGAAATTTTGAAGCTGATTCTGGGAGATATTAATTTTTTGACATTTTTTTTTATTCTTCGAAAGCAATTTTTATTGTTTTCATCTATAAGCTGTCAGTTTTTTAACGGAATGTCGAAAATTGGTTCATTATTCATTGGTTCAATGGATTTTAAAGTTTTGAAACGAATTTTGTGAGATATTAATTTTTGACAATTTTTATTATTCTCGAAAGCAAGTTTCTTAACCTTGATTCAAGTTTTGAGTTTTTCCATTTTTTGTCTCCAGGTGTGATATATCAATTTTTTTTAAGGGGATGTTCAAAATTGGTTCATTATGGATGTATTTTGAAATTTTGAAGCAAGATTAATTTTTGACGATTTTTTTTTTTTAAGTTTTCAGCTGTGGTGTCATTTTTTTTTAACTGGATGTCAAAAATTGGTTAGATTTAAAAAAATTTAAACGAATTCTGGGAGAGGTTAATTTTTTACATTTTTTTTTATTGTCGAACGCAATTTTTTTAAGTTTTGGTTCAAGTTTTGAGGGTTTTATTTTGTTTCCAGCTGTGATATGTCAATTTTTTAAAGGAATGTCAAAAATTGGTTCATTATGAATAGATTTTGAAATTTTGAAGTGAATTCCGGCAGAGATTAATTTTTGACAATTTTTTTAATTTTTCAAAGGCAAATTTCTTTACACCGGTTCAAGTTTTGAGGATTTCTATTTTGTTTTCAGCTGTGATATGTCAATTTTTTAAGGGTTTGTCAAAAATTGGTTCATCAACGATGGATTTTGAAGTTTTGAAGCGAATTCTGGAAGAGATTAATTTTTGACAATTGTTTTTAGTTTCGAAAGCAATTTTCTTAACTTCAGCTCAAGTTTCGAGGGTTTCTATTTTGTTTTCAGCTGTGATCTGTAATTTTTTAAGAGATGTCAAAGAATAGTTCATTCATTATGGATGCATTTTGAAATTTTGAAGCTGATTCTGGTAGAAATTAATTTTATTGTTTTCATCTATAAGCTGTCAGTTTTTTTAACGGAATGTCAAAAATTGGCTCATTACGAATGGATTTTGAAATTTTGAAAGGAATTTTGTGAGATATTAACTTTTGACAATTTTTTTTATTCTCTTTCTTAACCTAGATTCAAGTTTTGAGGGTTTCTATTTTTTGTTTTCAGGTGTGATTTATCCATCTTTTTAAGGGGATGTTAAAAATTGGTTCATAATGGATGTATTTTGAAATTTTGAAGCAAGATTAGTTTTTGACAATTTTTTTTTATTTTTGAAAGCAGTTTTCTTTGCTTTGGTTCAAATTTTGAGGGTTTTATTCTGTTTTCAGCTATGGTATGTCAATTTTTTTTAACTGGATGTCAAAAATTGGTTAATTATGGTTAGATTTAGAAATTTTTAAGCGAATTCTAGGAGGGGTTCATTTTTTACATTTTTTTTATTGTCGAACGCAATTTTTTCAAGTTTTGGTTCAACTTTTGAGGGTTTTTGTTTTGTTTCCAGCTGTGATATGTCAATTTTTTAAAGGGTTGTCAAAAATTAGTTCATTATGCATGGATTTTGAAATTTTGAAGTGAATTCCGTCAGAGATTAATTTTGACAATTTTTTTAAATTTTCGAAAGCAAATTTCTTCACATCGGTTCAAGTTTTCAGGATTTCTATTGTGTTTTCAGTGATCTGTCATTTTTAACGAGATGTCAAAGAATAGTTCATTATGGATGTATTTTGAAATTTTAAAGCTGATTCTGGTAGATATTATTTTTTACAATTTTTTTCATTTTCGAACGCAATTATTTTAACTTTCATTCTAATTATGAGGATTTGAATTTTGTTTTCAGATGTGATCTGTCAATTTTTTAAGGATATGTCAAAAATTGGTTCATTAACGATGGTATTTGAAATTATAATCGAATTTTAGAAGAGATTAATTTTTGTCTTTTTTTATTTTCGAAAGCAAATTTCTTAACTTTGATTTAAGTTACGACGATTTTTATTTTGTCTTCAGATGTGATCTGTCAATGTTTTAAGGGTATGTCAACAATTGGTTCATCACCGATGGATTTTGAAATTTTAAAGCGAATTTTAGAGGAAATTAATTTTTGACAATTTTTTTTATTTTCGAAAGAAATTTTCTTAACTTCAGTTCAAGTTTCTAGGATTTCTACTTTGTTGTTAGCTGTGATCTGTCAGTTTTTTAAAAAGATTATCAAAAATTGGTTCATCGTGAATGGACTTTAAAATTTTGAACTGAATTCTGCTAGAGATTAATTTTGTTTATTTTCAAGAGCAAATTTCTTAACTTTGATTTAAGTTACGACGATTTCTACTTTGTTTTCAGATGTGATCTGTCAATTTTTTAAGGATATGTCAAAAATTGGTTCATTAACCATGGATTTTGAAATTTTGAAGTGAATTCTGGAAGAGATTAATTTTTCACAATTTTTTTTTTTTATTTTCGAAAGGAATTTTCTTAACTTCAGTTTCGATTTTTTAAAAGGTTATCGAAAATTGGTTCATCATGAAAGGATTTTGAAATTTTGAAGTCAATTCTGGCAGAGATTATTTTTTTACAATTTTTCTAATCGTCGAATGCAATTTTCTATTCTGTAATTGGAGTTTTAGTGTTTTGAATCTGTTTCCAGCAATAATATGTCATCTATTTTAACAGTATCTCAAAAATTAGTTCATTCTTAACGGATTTTGAAATTTTGAAGCTAATTCTGCAAGAGATTAATTTTTTACAATTTTTCAAATCGCCGAATGTAATTTCCTTTTCTGTAATTCATGTTTTGAGTGTTGTTAATTTATTGTTAGCTATAATATGTCAATTGTTTTAACGTTATCTCAAGAATAAGCTCTTTCTGTGTGGATTTTGAAATTTTGAAGCTAATTCCGGCAGAGATTAATTTTTTACAATTTTTTTAATCGCAGAACGTAATTTTCTTTTCTGTAATTAAAGTTTTAGTGTTTTGAATCTGTTTCCAGCAATAATATGTCATCTGTTTTAATAGTATCTCAAAAATAAGTTCATTTTATATCGATTTTGAAATTTTGAAACTAATTCCTGTAGAGATGATTTTTTTACAAATTTTTTAATCGCTAAATCTAATTTTCTTTTCGGTTATTCAAGTTTTGAATGTTGTCAGTTTGTTTCTAGCTACAATATATCAATTGTTTCAGCAATATCTGAAAAATTGGTTCATTTTGGATGGATTTTGGAATTTTAAATCTAATTCTGAGCGAGATTAATTTTTGACATTTTTTTTGCTTTTGTCAAGTTTCGAAGGTTTGTATTTTGTTTTCAGCTGCGATCTGTCATTTTTTTAACAGGATGTCAAAAATTGGTTGATTGGTTGAATGGATTTTGAAGTTAATTCCGACAGAGATTAATTTTTTACAATTTTTCTAACCGCCGAATGTAATTTTCTTATTTTGAGTTTTGCTTTCTTGTTTTTTAGATGTGACATGCCAATTATTTGAAATGTTTGCAATACTTTACGATGATGATGATGGACCGCGAGGTCAATAGCTAGTTGGGATGTGTATTTACTGTATTCATTAAATTAAAAAGTTGAGTTTCTGTTCATTCTTCTATAAATAAGAACCTAAATCAGGAAATATTTGCCTCTATCGATCCCGTGGATTTTCGGTCGTAAATTCTGTGAACATTTTTTAATATTCTAGCGGCATTGCCAATTAATCGAGAGAACTCGATTTATTATCTATAATCCGCACCGACTAACAGTCCGCTCGATTTATCTCTTCTAATTAGCAACCTGCAATTACAACGATGATCCCTGTGATACAGCGGTGATCGCGTTACCGAAGATTAAATAGCGTCAAAGCAAACGGTCAAATATTAGCGTTCCCTTTGACCGTTTGTCGCACACGGTGATTGACGTCCGGTATCGGGTTCGGCCCGTAAATAATTCGCTGACCACGTGAGGTTACCAGCGCCAGATCAATATCGGCACTAGTGCTCGTGCACGTGCACATTTAACTAAATTAGGTGAGCGGTCTGCAGGGCGATTAATTTTGGCCTTGTAGCTAAATGTCCAATTGGGATTTATGTGGCATAAACAGATGGCCGTGCCGTACTGTTGCATGAATTATTTTGCGGTAATTACGTTGGACGGTTTATTAAAAGAGATCAAGTTAAAGGCAAATACTAGGAGCTGAGGAGAGTTGTGGCTTTCTGCTGCCTTTGATAGCTCAATACTGGCAGAATTGTTCAAATATTTTGCTTAATTTTCAAGTACTTAAAAGTTTAATAACACTAAAACGGCGCGAGCACCATGTGCTCAAGGACGGTTGGTCTTGATTTGAACATCTTAAAACTTATAACGTGCACATAGCTCCTTTCCCCCGTAAAAAAACCTCTTCACCATTATACACATCTAATCCGATAAGCTTAAACTACTTGCAAAGAGATGAGATTTTTAATTCTTCACTCAAAACTAAATTCCCCCGGCGTGTAAACCAATTTCGTCGCAGCAAAGTTAACTTTTTTCTTGCTGCCGCCGCCGCTGCCGTCTTTCTAAAAATCCAATACCCGTCCTCTTCGGCAAAATAAAACCTCGAGTGGACGGTGAAGCCTTTCCCGTGGAATTAAAATGAAACCGTCTCGAAGTTGCCGTAAAACCTGTGCAGAGTTAATCTGTTGCTGATCGTAACAAGAGGAAACTGACTGTTGCCTCGCTCTCGTGAGGAAGATCGAGGACCTCACTTTTTCCGGCTTTTTCCGTTGTTTCCGCCGCTGGGAAATATATAACGAGGATTGAGCGAGGAGACAAATCGGACCGGATATGTAGATCTGACGTTTCTCTTTCGGGCAATAAGTGTGATGGGCTTCAATTCGGTCCCGACTGTTTTTCCTCCGGGACTCCATTTTATTCCCGAAGAGGATCCCGCTTTACATTTATTTCACCCGCAAATATTTATTCCGCCAAATTTATTAAAATACTGTTTTCGAGTGTATTTCATAAAAGAATAAAAAGCGCCAAAACTAATAAATTGACGTAAGGATTTTGTCTACTTCAACCCTTTATTTCCAAATGATGCCTTCTGAAATATTAACACAGAAGACTAATTTTTATAAATGTATTGATTTGCAAGCTGAAGTACTTCGTTAAAAAAAACTTGTTTTTTGCTCGTATTTAAAATATTGGAAATGATACACGTAATTTAAATTTAAAAAAAACATAGTGATTAATTGATTTAATTTTTACGTCTCAGTAGTTCATAAAATAGATATTAATTTTTTTTTTCGCACTTAAATTAAAGTCAATTGCAATTATTATTAGTCACCAAAATTAATCAATTTTTTACAACTTCGCGCTTTGATTTTATAAAATTATCCCAAAATTTACACTCGGATGTATTTTAATTTTTCACACAAGTAATCGCCAATGAATACAAAGTATTTTTGGAAAACTTCAAGACAATGACAATTGTATTAATATTTTTTTTCGAGTCACCAAAATTAATTTTTTTTTTTAAACTTTACGCTCTGATTTTATAAAATTATCCCAAAATTTACACTCGGATGTATTTTATTTTTTTACACAAGTAATCGCCAATGAATACAAAGTATTTTTGAAAAATTTCAAGACGATGACAATTGTTTTTATATTTTTTTCGAGTCACCAAAATTAATCAATTTTTTTACAACTTTACGCTCTGATTTTATAAAATTATCCCAAAATTTACTCTCGGATGTATTTTAATTTTTTACACAAGTGATCGCCAATGAATACAGAGTATTTTTGGAAAATTTCAAGTCAATAACAATTGTTTTTATATTTTTTTCAAGTCACCAAAATTAATCAATTTTTTTACAACTTTACGCTCTGATTTTATAAAATAATCCCAAAATTTACACTCGGATGTATTTTGTTTTTTTACACAAGTGATCGCCAATGAATACAAAGTATTTTTGGAAAACTTCAAGTCAATAACAATTGTTTTTATATTTTTTTTCGAGTCACCAAAATTAATCAATTTTTTTACAACTTTACGCTCTGATTTTATAAAATTATCCCAAAATTTACACTCGAGTGTATTCTATTTTTTTACACAAGTAATCGCCAATGAATACAAAGTATTTTTGAAAAATTTCAAGACGATGACAATTGTTTTTATATTTTTTTCGAGTCACCAAAATTAATCAATTTTTTTACAACTTTACGCTCTGATTTTATAAAATTATCCCAAAATTTACACTCGGATGTATTTTGTTTTTTTACACAAGTGATCGCCAATGAATACAAAGTATTTTTGGAAAACTTCAAGTCAATAACAATTGTTTTTATATTTTTTTTCGAGTCACCAAAATTAATCAATTTTTTTACAACTTTACGCTCTGATTTTATAAAATTATCCCAAAATTTACACTCGAGTGTATTCTATTTTTTTACACAAGTAATCGCCAATGAATACAAAGTATTTTTGAAAAATTTCAAGACGATGACAATTGTTTTTAAATTTTTTTCGAGTCACCAAAATTAATCAATTTTTTTTACAACTTCACGCTCTGATTTTATAAAATTATCACAAAATTTACACACGGAAGTATTTTATTTTTTCACACAAGTAATCGCCAATGAATACAAAGTAGTATTGGAGAATTTCAAGTCAATAACAATTGTTTTTATATTTTTTTCGAGTCACCAAAATTAGTCAGATTTTTTACAACTTTACGCTCTGATTTTATAAAATTATCCCAAAATTTACACTCGGGTGTATTTTATTTTTTTACACAAGTAATCGCCAATGAATACAAAGTATTTTTGGAAAATTTCAAGACGATGACAATTGTTTTTAAATTTTTTTCGAGTCACCAAAATTAATCAATTTTTTTTACAACTTCACGCTCTGATTTTATAAAATTATCACAAAATTTACACACGGAAGTATTTTATTTTTTCACACAAGTAATCGCCAATGAATACAAAGTAGTATTGGAGAATTTCAAGTCAATAACAATTGTTTTTATATTTTTTTCGAGTCACCAAAATTAATCAGATTTTTTACAACTTTACGCTCTGATTTTATAAAATTATCCCAAAATTTACACTCGGATGTATTTTATTTTTTTACACAAGTGATCGCCAATGAATACAAATCATTTTTGAAAAATTTCAAGTCAATAACAATTGTTTTTATATTTTTTTCGAGTCACCAAAATTAATCAATTTTTCTTTACAACTTTACGCTCTGATTTTATAAAATTATCCCAAAATGTACACTCGGATGTATTTTATTTTTTTACACAAGTAATCGCCAATGAATACAAAGTATTTTTGAGAAATTTCAAGTCAATGACAATTGTTTTTATATTTTTTTCGAGTCACCAAAATTAATCAATATTTTTACAACTTTACGCTCTGATTTTATAAAATTAACACAAAATTTACACTCGGATGTATTTTATTTTTTACACAAGTGATCGCCAATGAATACAAAGTATTTTTGAAAAAATTCAAGACGATGACAATTATTTTTATATTTTTTTCGAGTCACTGAACTTTGTACGATTTCTTGTAATTTTCCGCTCTGTTCACATAAAATTATCTCTAAATATAGTGATGGAATATATGCAGTTTTTGCAAAAAAAAACACTTTCCAATCAATTTTGAGTAATTTTAGAAAGTTTTAAGTCGGTGGCAATTGTTTATCTATTTCAAAACACTAAAATTAATTTAAAAAATTTTAATTTTACGCTCTGATTACATGAAATTCCTCTAAAATCTACTGCTGGGATGTATGCAATTTTCAAAGGAGGCAATTTCCAATTAATTTTGAATATTTTTTGAAATTTTCAATTCGGTGGCGACTGATTTTTTTTAAATTTTGTTTCGATTAACCAAATCAGTGTAGTTTTTTACAAGCTCCGATGTTGGATTTATAGGAGCGGATTTTTAATCAATTTTACGTCATTTTGGATTGCACAAAAAGTTGTTATCATGACGAGGCGCCCAGTTCTGTACGTTCCTCCTGAAGACACCCAAATTAAGCTAAGAATTTACAGTTACAAATCCTTGAGAAGCTGTTGATGACCTTCCTTCACATTCTCGGCCTTCTTTGAAGCGTTCATACCAAAACGTTATTTTTTACCATCCATAAATAATGGAGTTTACTTTCGACGATATTGAATTTCAAAAATTATATAAGGAGCCGATGCGATTATAAAACAATTAAAATACAAGAGAGCGTATCATTGCAAATGAATCCGAAAGTGTTCCGTTACACTTTTACAAAATGAATTTCTTCCATATTTTAGAAATTGGTGTTCCGGCCAAGGTGTGTTAATTTTCCGTTTTATCGCAGACTTTACAGTCGGTCGTGTTTTATTGCCAGCAGCTCGAATAATCCGGTGAGCCATTGATTGCCATTCCGTGGTCGACTAATGGTGTTGTTTGCAAACGGTGGTGTGAGGGATGACTTGTAAACTGGAAAGTTTCCGCTCGGGAGGAAATTTCACGGTGATATTTCACCGCGTCGCCTACTAACAGGGATTTTATAAATGGTTCAAAATGGGTTATTGTTAAATTGCAGCGGAATTACGTGTTTAAATAATGGAAATTCAAGTAATGCACTTTTAATAACAATAAAACTCAAACTGACTGAAAGACATCTGCCGATGGATAATGAAGGAGAAAAAGTTATTATATAAACACAGAAATTAAATTGACAAAAATCATTATTTAAAAATTAATATTGCTAAATAACTAAAAAATATTTACTTTAAATAACGATAACATATTACAGAGTCACAGAATTCTCAAGTTATTTACAAAAATTGAATGGAGTCATCTGAACTCTTTTATTTATGCACTGCCAGTGGGATAACATCCTTCACAGCGTTGAAAAATTGAGAAACATTCCGCACGAAAGTCTCTCTCCATCACAAAGAAAATATTTTCCGGGATAAATCCCCCATCGCATCTCCGGAATTATAAATTTCATCCGGTCGTAATCTCACGTAAGCGCGCCCTCCGATTCGTGTTTGCCTTTAATTTTTGCCACCCGATAAGGGATAACCTGATGGATCCGAAGAGGCCATCCTGTTTATTTATAATTCGCCTGACTTGTCAGTACACCGTTGTGTATCTTTTACCCACCTTCTCCAAACTGGGGGAGGGGTGTTTTCAAATTTTAATTTCATTCTGGATGGATTTTGAAATTTTAACGCTAATCCTAGCAGAGATGAACTTTTTACAATTTTTTAAATCGCGGAATGTCTTTTTCTTTTCTGCAATTTAAGTTCCGAGTGTTGTCAATTTTTTTCTAGCTATTATATGTCAATTGTTTCAACACTATTTCGAAAATAAGTTCATTCTGGATGGATTTTGAAATTTTCACGCTAATTCCAGCAGAGAAGAATTTTTTACAATTTTTCAAATCGCGGAATGTATTTTTCTTTTCTGCAATTTAAGTTCCGAGTGTTGTTATTTTTTTTCTAGCTATTATATGTCAATTGTTACAACACAATTTCGAAAATAAGTTCATTCTGAATGGATTTTGAAATTTTCACGCTAATTCCAGCAGAGAAGAATTTTTTACAATTTTTCAAATCGCGGAATGAATTTTTCTTTTCTGCAATTTAAGTTTTGAGTGTTGTCAATTTTTTTCTAGCTATTATATGTCAATTGTTTCAACACTATTTCGAAAATAAGTTCATTCTGGATGGATTTTGAAATTTTCACGCTAATTCCAGCAGATTAGAATTTTTTACAATTTTTCAAATCGCGGAATGTATTTTTATTTTCTGCAATTTAAGTTTTGAGTGTTGTTAATTTTTTTCTAGCTATTATATGTCAATTGTTTCAACACTATTTCGAAAATAAGTTCATTCTGAATGGATTTTGAAATTTTCACGCTAATTCCGGCAGAGATAAATTTTTTACAATTTTTCAAATCGCGGAATGTATTTTTCTTTTCTGCAATTTAAGTTCCGAGTGTTGTTATTTTTTTTCTAGCTATTATATGTCAATTGTTACAACACAATTTCAAAAATAAGTTCATTCTGAATGGGTTTTGAAATTTTCACGCTAATTCCAGCAGAGAAGAATTTTTTACAATTTTTCAAATCGCGGAATGAATTTTTCTTTTCTGCAATTTAAGTTTTGAGTGTTGGTAATTTTTTTCTAGCTATTATATGTCAATTGTTTCAACACTATTTCGAAAATAAGTTCATTCTGAATGGATTTTGAAATTTTCACGCTAATTCCGGCAGAGATAAATTTTTTACAATTTTTCAAATCGCGGAATGAATTTTTCTTTTCTGCAATTTAAGTTTTGAGTGTTGGTAATTTTTTTCGAGCTATTATATGTCAATTGTTTCAACACTATTTCGAAAATAAGTTCATTCTGAATGGATTTTGAAATTTTCACGCTAATTCCGGCAGAGATAAATTTTTTACAATTTTTCAAATCGCGGAATGAATTTTTCTTTTCTGCAATTTAAGTTTTGAGTGTTGGTAATTTTTTTCTAGCTATTATATGTCAATTGTTTCAACACTATTTCGAAAATAAGTTCATTCTGAATGGATTTTGAAATTTTTACGCTAATTCCGGCAGAGATAAATTTTTTACAATTTTTCAAATCGCGGAATGAATTTTTCTTTTCTGCAATTTAAGTTTTGAGTGTTGGTAATTTTTTTCGAGCTATTATATGTCAATTGTTTCAACACAATTTCGAAAATAAGTTCATTCTGGATGGATTTTGAAATTTTCACGCTAATTCCAGCAGAGAAGAATTTTTTACAATTTTTCAAATCGCGGAATGAATTTTTCTTTTCTGCAATTTAAGTTTTGAGTGTTGTCAATTTTTTTCTAACTATTATATGTCAATTTTTTCAACACAATTTCAAAAATAAGTTCATTCTGGATGGATTTTGAAATTTTCACGCTAATTCCAGTAGAGATGAATTTTTTTCAATTTTTCAAATCGCGGAATGTATTTTTCTTTTCTGCAATTTAAGTTTTGAGTGTTGTCAATTTTTTTCTAGCTATTATTTGTCAATTGTTTCAACACTATTTCGAAAATAAGTTAATTCTGGATGGATTTTGAAATTTTCACGCTAATTGCGGCAGAATAGAATTTTTTACAATTTTTCAAATCGCGGAATGTATTTTTCTTTTCTGCAATTTAAGTTCCGAGTGTTGTTATTTTTTCTCTAGCTATTATATGTCAATTGTTTCAATACAATTTCGAAAATAAGTTCATTCTGAATGGATTTTGAAATTTTCACGCTAATTCCAGCAGAGAAGAATTTTTTACAATTTTTCAAGTCTTGAGGATTTCCATTTTGTTTTCAGCTGTGATCTGTCAATTTTTTAACGGGATGTCAAAAATTGGTTAATTATGGATGGATTTTGAAATTTTGAAGCAAATTTTGGGAGAGGTTAATTTTTGACATTTTTTTATTGCCGAAATTAATCATTTTCAGGGATGGATTTTAAAATTACTCAGTGAATGCTTCGAGCGATTAAATCAAATGTTCGCACAACGCCCGTAAAACTAACAGAATTGTAGAACATTAAACCGTGGAACATAAAACTGTTTCATTAGTTAAGTGATTAAATTATCGTCACTTAGTTAAGACTTCTTTATTCTTCAACGATTTTCTCTTGTTTAAAAAAAATAGCGCCTCGCCTGTAAGTAAATAAATTCCCGACTTCTCAGCACTCCCTCTCCGCGAAATTAAATTTAAAAAAAAATCCGCGACGTAAGCCCCCCGCGCGCGCGAAAATTACAAAGTTTCGCGAGTTAAACTTTTTCTTTTTTTGGGAAATGTAAAAGACCATATTGTAATCCTACAATGGCCACGGCAAGTTTCTCTCATTGAATTAAACTTCCCCGGCCCGAAGTTTTTTTTTCCATCCTTCCGCCGCGGGCTCATTGCGGCCCTCCGTGTCATTTATTTTCATAACGAAAGTTTTTTTTTTTCGAAACAGTTTCTTTTTTATTTCCCTCGTCCTCGTAAGCACCGACAAACAGTGTCTGAATTTTAATGTCGCGCCGGGGCTGAAAAATGGCCCGATATCTCGGTGCCTCTTTACAAATGTGCGAATTTGCCGTTTTAATGGGGACGTTTTTCGATTTTCGCGCGAGGGATGGATGGATAAAGCGGCGGCGGAGGACCGATAAAGATGTCTTTTGTAAAGTGAGCGCGCGAGGGCCATTTATAACACGGTTTCGGGGGCTGAAACTGACATGACGGAAAGTGACTGTACCTCTGTTTTTATTTGACGTCCATTTTTCAAACACGGGGTGAGACGTTTTAGCACGACATTCTTTCTCTGCAGTTTCAAGTTTACTTAGTTTTTTTTTAATTATTATTTCTTGTATATAGAAAATATACAAAAATCACCCATGGGATTGGATTCAAAATTTTTGAATCCATACAGAATTAATATATTATTGACATACTGCAAAACAATCGACGTATCGCAACCAGAAACAAAATGGCTACGCTCAAAACTTGCATTTGAAGAAACGAAATTTGCATCTCGCGATTAGAAAATTTTTAAAAATACCACCACCCGTGGGATTGGTTTTAAAATTTTTGAATCCATGCAGAATTAATGTATTCTTGGCATACTGTAAAACAATCGACGTATCGCAGCCAGAAACAAAATGGCAACGCTCAAAACTTGGATTTGAAGAAACGAAATTTACATCTCGCGATTGGAAATTTTTTTAAAATACCACCACCCATGGGATTGGCTTCAAAATTTTTGAATCCATGCAGAAATAATGTATTTTTGACATACTGTAAAACAATTGACGTATCGCAGCCAGAAACAAAATGGCAACGCTCGAAACTTGCGTTTGAAGAAACGAAATTTGCATCTCGCGATTAGAAAATTTCTAAAAATACCACCACCCGAGGGATTGGTTTCAAAATTTTTGAACCCATGCAGAATTAATGTATTTTTGACATACTGCAAAACAATCGACGTATCACAGCCAGAAACAAAATGGCAACGCTCAAAACTTGCATTTGAAGAAACGAAATTTGCATCTCGCGATTAGAAAATTTCTAAAAATACCACCACCCGAGGGATTGGTTTCAAAATTTTTGAACCCATGCAGAATTAATGTATTTTTGACATACTGCAAAACAATCGACGTATCACAGCCAGAAACAAAATGGCAACGCTCAAAACTTGCATTTGAAGAAATGAAATTTGCATCTCGCGATTGGAAATTTTTAAAAAATACCACCACCCGTGGGATTGGCTTCAAAATTTTTAAATCCATACAGAATTAATGTATTTTTGACATACTGCAAGACAATCGACGTATCGCAGCCAGAAACAAAATGGCAACGCTCAAAACTTGCATTTGAAGAAACGAGATTTGCAACTCGCAATTAGAAATTTTTTAAAAATACCACCACCCATGGGATTGGTTTCAAAATTTTTGAATCCATGCAGAAATAATGTATTCTTGACATACTGTAAAACAATCGACGTATCACAGCCAGAAACAAAATGGCAACTCATGAATTTTTACCCTCCAGCAAATTAGTCCTCACTCCCCCCGCTCCCCCTTCACCCCTGAACAGACATCAAAGGACGATATTAAACTCAAGAAACTGCAGCTCTGCGATTAAACCATTATCCATCCATCTATTCGTCCATCCATAATACCCGGCCGGGGAAACTTAAACGAATCAATTATTCCCATTCGAACTCGTTGCGTTCACTAATTGCCGGGCTTGAAATAATTGAATTATTCCGGAATATCGTTGACCTCATCTTCAATAAGTGATCGTCGGGATTGGTGCGGACGAAGTTGTTCACTAAATTTTACTAATAAATTCCCAACAGTGGTGGTGCATGCACAGGCGAGTCGGCGTGATTTAATTAAAACTGCACCGAATATTAATTTCACTCGCATGTATGAAGTGCTAACGCGCGGTTTAATTAACTAATAGCGCAAAACATTATCCAGAAATGGATATAATCATCGAAATTGGGAATCATGGATGGTAAACTAGTTTAAAACTGGGGTAAATAACAGCTGGAAAATGGATCAACAGAATTCAATTCCATTTGGAAATTGTAGAATGGGTTCTCTTTGATTAATGTTTTTTTTGTGCACGCCGCCTAAATTTTTAATAATAAAGTGTATAATTAATACAGCACTCAAAACCGTATGATACAAGTGCTGCAAGAATTTTAGTAAATTTTATTTTTAAACGTTGTTAGCAGAAAAATGCACTAAAGGTTCATAACCAGTATAAATATAATTTTTCGTTAATTTATTTCAGACGGAATGTAAAGCTCGAGCCGCGACCTTGACGTAACCTCGAACGATACTGACCATACGTTTCATGTTCCCGGAGCATGGTGCCGGCTAGCTGAAGGCGCTTGGGTAAGAACTAATACGAACTATATTTAAGTACTGTAAAATATTGACTTCCTTGAAAAAGGCACTAAAAACACAAAAAATAGTATAAACGACTCGTTTCAAGACTCTCTGCGGTAGCGAAAAAGTCCTTACGCTTAATGTTCCCAAAGCATGGTGCCGGCTAGCTGAAACCGCTTGCTTAAGAACTAACACGAACTGTGTATCGATCGAATCAGTTTACTTAACATTCACACCTTCGGATTCCTTCGGAAATGATTGTCAGCAAGTTGAGTCTCATGAGAAACAAAGAATTGAAAGGAATAGTCAAGGCGAAGAACTTGTATATGCTTATTCTAGCGTTCAACTCTAAATACACAACTACACGGACGTTATTTTCACGCTCGAGATTTTCCATTACCGACGCACGCAGACCGTGAATGAATATAATACAATGAGAGTCTCTCTCTTCAACAATGAAACGATTCTATGGCCTTGATAATGATTGCGCAACTTCGGCGGTGAATGTATGTGCTGTGGGTATTGTTCCAGTAGATTATAATAAGATCGAATCGAAAGATGTTGCTTACAATTTGAGAATATTGAGAATGTAAAATTACAATTTCATAATTTAATAAAGATCAAGACAAGTTGAGAATTAAAAAAATGCATTCATGCATTCATAATGAATCAATGTTTAACATCCCCTTAAAAAATTGTCAAATCACAGCTGCAAACAAAATAGAAAAAAAGTAACTTTAGGTAATTACAAATTTTGCTCTCGTGGAATTATTTTGGAATGTAGGGAAGGGATGTTTGCAGATTTTGGCAGTATCGTGGAGTAATATGTTGTTTGAGTAAATTTGGAAAATTTCAAGTATCTGCCAATTGTTTTTATATTTTTTTAAGCCCTCGAGAAAAAGTGCAACTTTGGATAATTACAAATTTTGCTCTCGTGGAATTATTTTGAAATGTAGTGAAGGGATGTTTGCAGATTTTGGCAGTATCGTGGAGTAATATGTTGTTTGAGTAAATTTGGAAAATTTCAAGTGTCTGGCAATTGTTTTTATATTTTTTTAAGCGCTCGAGAAAAAGTGCAACTTTGGATAATTACAAATTTTGCTCTCGTGGAATTATTTTGAAATGTAGTGAAGGAATGTATGCAGATTTTGACAGTATCCTAGAGTAATATGTTCTTTGAGTAAATTTAGAAAACTTCAAGTGCCTGGCAGTTGTTTTTATATTTTTTTAAGCGCTCGAGAAAACGTGCAACTTTAAATAATTACAAATTTTTCTCCCGTGGAATTATTTTGAAATGTAGTGAAGGGATGTTTGCAGATTTTGACAGTATCCTGAAGTAATATGTTATTTGAGTAAATTTAGAAAATTTCAAGTGCCTGGCAATTGTTTTTAAATTTTTTTAAGCGCTCGTGAAAAAGTGCAACTTTGGATAATTACAAATTTTGCTCTCGGGGAATTATTTTGAAATGTAGTAAAGGGATATTTGCAGATTTTGACAGTATCGTGGAGTAATATGTTGTTTGAGTAAATTTAGAAAACTTCAAGTGTCTGGCAACTGTTTTTATATTTTTTAAGCGCTCGTGAAAAAGTGCAACTTTAGATAATTACAAATTTTGCTTTCGTGGAATTATTTTGAAATGTACTGAACGGATGTTTGCAGATTTTGACAGTATCCTGGAGTAATATGTTCTTTGAGTAAATTTAGAAAACTTCAAGTGTCTGGCAATTGTTTTTAAAAATTTTTAAGCGCTCGTGAAAAAGTGCAACTTTAAATAATTACAAATGTTGCTTTCGTGGAATTATTTTGAAATGTACTGGACGGATGTTTGCAGATTTTGACAGCATCCTGGAGTAATATGTTGTTTGAGTAAATTTAAAAAATTTCAAGTGCCTGGCAATTGTTTTTATATTTTTTTAAGCGCTCGAGAAAAAGTGCAACTTTAAATAATGACAAATTTTGCTCTCGTGGAATTATTTTGAAATGTAGGGAAGGGATGTTTGCAGATTTTGACAGTATCGTGGAGTAATATATTGTTTGAGTAAATTTAGAAAATTTCAAGTGTCTGGCAACTGTTTTTAAATTTTTTAAGCGCTCGAGAAAAAGTGCAACTTTGGATAATTACAAATTTTGCTCTCGTGGAATTATTTTGAAATGTAGTGAAGGGATGTTTGCAGATTTTGACAGTATCGTGGAGTAATATGTTGTTTGAGTAAATTTAGAAAATTTCAAGTGCCTGGCAATTGTTTTTAAAATTTTTTAAGCGCTCGAGAAAAAGTGCAACTTTGGATAATTACAAATTTTGCTCTCGTGGAATTATTTTGAAATGTAGTGAAGGGATGTTTGCAGATTTTGACAGTATCGTGGAGTAATATGTTGTTTGAGTAAATTTAGAAAATTTCAAGTGCCTGGCAATTGTTTTTATATTTTTTTAAGCGCTCGAGAAAAAGTGCAACTTTAAATAATTACAAATTTTGCTCTCGTGCAATTATTTTGAAATGTAGTGAAGGGATGTTTGCAGATTTTGACAGTGTCGTGGAGTAATATGTTGTTTGAGTAAATTTAGAAAATTTCAAGTGTCTGGCAATTGTTTTTATATTTTTTTAAGCGCTCGAGAAAAAGTGCAACTTTGGATAATTACAAATTTTGCTCTCGTGCAATTATTTTGAAATGTAGTGAAGGGATGTTTGCAGATTTTGACAGTGTCGTGGAGTAATATGTTGTTTCAGTAAATTTAGAAAATTTCAAGTGTCTGGCAATTGTTTTTATATTTTTTTAAGCGCTCGAGAAAAAGTGCAACTTTGGATAATTACAAATTTTGCTCTCGTGCAATTATTTTGAAATGTAGTGAAGGGATGTTTGCAGATTTTGACAGTATCATGGATTAATATGTTGTTTGAGTAAATTTGGAAAATTTCAAGTGTCTGGCAATTGTTTTTAAATTTTTTTAAACGCTCGAAAAACGTGCAATTATCTCGAAATATTTTTATTTCGACAGACTGTACGCACAAAGGGGTTGAATACATCTATGTTTTTGTTGTCGGCGTGTGTTTAATTAAGGTCGCGGCACTTAATAAGTTTCGGGTTCATTAATTTCGGTAGGTGATTAATGGCGGGCGCGCGTAATACGGTTGACGTTTTCGAATTAATATGGGGGATACGAAAAAAAAGGCAAAGGAGAAATTCGCCGACGCAAAATTTAACTCGATTAATATGTTTTAGCAGCGGGGGGTTAAAATTGTACGTGCACCGAATGCGAACGTCGGCCATTGCATTTATATGTTTATTAATAAGTTTGTTTGTAATTCCCTCCCGTAGATTTTTACCGGATAAAAACCGGAAAACGGCGCAATTCGGGTGAATGTATTCGCCCGGAAGGAATAATAAGGGTGTAATTTAAAGCATGCTTTTCCTGAATACTCAAGGAAGAATATGTATAGTTCTTTTTTTTACTTAGAGTTGGACCTACATTAGTCTCACATCAGCACGTTGATGGAGAAACGGATTTTGACAGTGCCGTTATAAACCAATCAAGTAACGGTTAGGATTAAAAAACAATCAGGGCGACATCTATCGCTAATATGTATAAATAATGTCAGAATGTTGTAGCATTTGCGACGATAGATGTCGCCCTAATTGTTTTTCCATTCGGATGGTTATTTGATTGGTTTATAACGGCGTAGTCAAATTTCCTTTCTCCATCGACGACGACCGTACTGTGTTGATGTAAGACTAATGTAGGTCTAGTTGGAAAAGCTTGCCTGGCACAACCTGCAATTATATTAATGAATTGAGTAAATTTATCATCTGTGCAATAATCTGAATTTTTAACAAAATCAAAGTTAATTAACTACAGTTCGAAGTAAAAGTTGTGAAGGCCCATATCCGTTATAGGTCTACATTGTATTTTTTCAATTTTATTTTCAGTTTGTTTTTGCATTTCTAAGAAAATTGAGAGTGATCTGCGGTCTGAGAGAAGTCTAACTCTAAGTAAAGAAGAACTATACATATTCTTCCTTATAAAGGCAATCAAACTCTTTATTTGATATTGATGATTTCAATGCCAACATTCAGAGAATTAGGTGTGTTTTAAACTAATTAATGATGTGTTTAAAAAAATATTAAGAAAAATTCATGTCATGATCAAATCTGAAATTTTCCAAGTTCATGGTAAAAAAAAAATCGCAGTTTTGATTAACAAAAATAAATGCTGAGTTATTCAACGCGTTTTTAATTATGATGATTTTTTTGTTAAAATGTAAATAATTTATTTTATTTTAAAAGGTGTTAAGAAATATTCATAATGCAAAAATCCTTCAAATTCTAAAGCAACAAATTCGCGTTTTCGATTTTTAAAAATTGCCGAGGCGTTAAATACATTTCTTGATTATTACATATGCTGAAATGTGGAAAATTTAGTGTGTTTTTAGAAAGTATAAAAAAAATATTCATGCCAAATTACGAAAATTTACCAAATCTGAAATTTTAATTCCCCATAACTGAAAAACAAATGTATTTATTTATTTATTTCTCAAAAGGCAAAAATGTCTTATTACAGAGAAAAGTTACGTGGTGTTCTTAAATCTAACGAATTAATAATATTCAGTTACAACGAGAAATTACGAATGCGAAACATTAAAACCGTTAGTGAAATGTGATTAATTTCGACGGTGTATACCTGCTGGATCAATATTTGAATTCAGCAATTTTTGGGAATTTTCGGGCGGCGCATAATTCGTGTGGAAATTTCGGTAATTAAAACTTTTAATATTACATGTAAATCAATGAAAATCTGCATGCATTTTATGCGGGCGAAGGCTGAACAGGATTTTACGGCTCCAGACATTTTCCGTGCGAACATAAACATGCTGCATGGTCTGGCGAACAGCATTTTCATAACCGGGACACACTCCCCCCGACACGCGAAAAAGTAAAACGTGTGCTTTAAAATACTGAATATTTCACGTGTCAGTGCGGACACGAGTGTGTCGTAATAAACAGATGTACCGGGTGGCTCAAATTTATCTCGGCAGCCTCGAGAGATTTTACACGTTATGACCACTTTTTCTGAATTTCATGATTTTAGTCCATTTTTCCATGCTTTGGTCAGGAAAAAATGAGGAAAAATTTTTGGTCTCGGAAAAATCTGAAAAAAATCATAGCGGTTTTTAATGATGAGAAAAAGCATGTAGAGTAATTTTTTTTCCGAAAAAAATTGTTTTTCCACCAATCGAAAATTAACATAGAGCCTTATGGGAAGCGAATAACGAGACCCTGCAGATTGGCGCGATCGGACACCGACTAATTCGAACGAACAAAACTTGGTTCATGAATATGGTAGATAGTTATGAATGGAAGCGTTGAATTCTAGAAGAATGCAGCTACAAACTTGTGTAATATCATCCATATCTGTTGTGTGAGACCGCGCCAAAAAAATCGCAAAATAGACCGAAATTTCTGGCCAATTTACGAGTGTCAAATTTGAGAGCGCGAAACGAGAAAACTGCAAGTACGATTTAGCTAAAAATTAAACCACTTATTCCCCGTTCTTTTGTGAATATTTTGATGTAAATTACAAGTCATTTGGCCATTTCATGATTTTCGTCTATTTTTCCATGCCATTGTCAAGAAAAAATGAGGAAAAATTTTGAGTCCCAGAAAATTCTGAAAAAAATCATAGTGGTTTCTAATGATGACAAAAGGCGTGTGGAGTAGTTATTTCCCCGAGAAAAAAATTTTTTCTACCATTTTTCACCAACTGAAAATTAACATAGAGCCTTATGAGAAGCGAATACCGAGACCCTGCAGATTGACGTTTTCGGACACCGACTTATTCGAACAAACTAATCTTGGTTTGTGAATACGGTAGATAGTTATGAATGGAAGCATTGAATTCTAGAAGAATGTAGCTACAAAGTTGTGTAATATCATCGATTTCTGTTTTGTAAGTCCGGGCCAAAAAAATCCCAAAATAGACCGAAATTTCTGGCCAATTTACGAGTGCCCAATTTGAGAGCGCGAAACGAGAAAACTGCAAGTACGATTTAGCTAAAAATTTAACCACGTATTCCCCGTTCTTTTGCGAACATTTTGATGTACATTACAACCCATTTGGCCATTTCATGATTTTCGATCATTTTTCCATACCATTAGTCAGGAAAAAATGAGAAAAAATTTTGGCTCCCAGAAAATTCTGAAAAAAATCATAGCGGTTTTTAATGACAAGAAAAGGCGTGTAGAGTAATTATTTTCTCGAAAAAAAATTTTTTTCTACCATTTTTCACCAATCGTAAATTAACATAGAGCCTTATGGGAAGCAAATACTGAGACACTGCAGATTGACGTTTTCGGACACCGACTAATTCGAACAAACATATCTTGGTTTGTGAATGCGGCAGATAGTTATGAATGGAAGCAAAGGATTTTAGAAGAATGCAGCTACAAACTTGTGTAATATCATCTATATCTGTTTTGTGAGACCGCGCCAAAAAAATCCCAAAATAGACCGAAATTTCTGCCCAATTTACGAGTGCCGAATTTGAGAGCGCGAAACGAGAAAACTGCAAGTACGATTTAGCTAAAAATTTAACCACATATTCTTCGTTCTTTTGTGAACATTTTGATGTACATTCAAGCCATTTGGCCATTTCACGATTTTCGTCCATTTTTCCATACCATTAGTCAGGAAAAAATGTGAAAAAATTTTGGCTCCCAGAAAATTCTGAAAAAAATCATAGCGGTTTTTAATGACAAGAAAAGGCGTGTGGAGTAATTATTTTCTCGAAAAAAAATTTTTTTCTACCATTTTTCACCAATCGTAAATTAACATAGAGCCTTATGGGAAGCAAATACTGAGACACTGCAGATTGACGCGATCGGACACCGACTAATTCGAACGAACATATCTTGGTTTGTGAATGCGCCAGATAGTTATGAATAGAAGCAAAGGATTCTAGAAGAATGCAGCTACAAACTTGTTTAATATCATCCATTTCTGTTTTGTGAGTCCGGGCCAAAAAAATCCCAAAATAGACCGAAATTTCTGGCCAATTTACGAGTGCCAATTTTGAGAGCGTGAAACGAGAAAACTGCAAGTACGATTTAGCTAAAAATTTAACCACGTATTCCCCGCTCTTTTGCGAACATTTTGATGTGCATTACAAGTCATTTGGCCATTTCATGATTTTCGCCAATTTTTTCAGAAAAAATTAGGAAAAATTTTTGGTCCCAGAAAATTCTGAAAAAAATCATAGCGATTTTTAATGATAAGAAAAGGCGTGTAGAGTAATTATTTTCCCGAAATTAAAGTTTGTTCTACCATTTTTCACCAACCGAAAGTCCTAGATATAAAAGCGATCAAAAATTCTCTAAAGAGGTTTAAACTAATACAACTTCTAATTATGTAAAAAAATAATATTTCTCACCGATAAATAATTATAATTGTAAGAATGACTAAAACCACAATTTCTCACGTGGACTTTGCGGTGGTTGGTCTCTCTCTCCATTGTCGGCCGGGAAATGATTTATAATATTAATAAAGCAGACCGGGAACCGTGCGGTAATACAATGAACAGATTGTCCGGAGCACTTATTAATTAAAACTAAGTCCGCCGGTAATTAATTGCGTCCTTCCTCCACATAAATACCTAATCTTGAGAGATGGGCCCCCGATCGCGATCGCACAAAGCGTCCCGACGGCGTTAATTACGGTGATCTCGTGCCTCAAAAAGACAAAAGGTCCTTATCGTCCGAAAAGGGGGCGCCCTTTGTGCCCGTTTCGTGCCTTTACATACTTTTGTTGCCCCGTAGAAAACGTTAGCAATGAAAAAAATTGTGATGCGGGCATCATGTTACTTTCTCCGACTTGATGGTAATATTTATATTTACGCTTATTTTCAATTGAAATCATATTTTAAATGTACGTCGAGCGTTGCGTAAACTCGGATGAAACTGACGTTTAAAACGTCAAAATTATGAAAGATGGAAAAATTCTACTTCAAATTCATAAACTCGGTTTACTCCAAAATTAAAGGGATTTAAAAAAAAACTTATTCTTTATAAGTTGTTCATTTTGGCATTCTCTACAATTATTATTAACATAAATTTCCTGTAACTATTATCGTTTTATAATTATGAAGCAAAAATTTAAAAAATAATAATAATTTTTTTTCTCGAATAAAAATGATTTTATGAAAAATGTTTTCAAGCAAAAGATGTTCATTTCTTTGTTGTATTCAATGTTTGTTTAAATGTTTTTGTGAATTTTTTCTTATTTCAGAAATTGTTGAAATGGCATCTAGAGACCCCAAAACGGATATTTCCGTTAAAAAAAACATTTTTGAAATGTACTGCTATTGAAACGTTCGCATAAATATATTCCCCATTAATTTCCTCAGAATAACAGTTTACATAAAATTTATGTAAAAACGTGTCGGGGCCCCAATAACCTCCCCCCATCCTCTCCCCCGGATTAAGGCATCCATTTCCCACACCTAACGTGCAATTGACCTCCATTACGATGGCAAAATATACGTTTCCCGCCAGGCCGTTACTTCTAAACTATAAACTCCATCTCCTTAATGGCGGACGGGGAAAACCGAACTCGAAGCTTGATATTATTTTTTATCTTTATTGGCAGCTACAATATGTCATTCTTTATTGCCCCAAATCGTAGCCTTCCCACTAGAAAAGACCTTTTCACGACACCGCTTTTAATATACTTTCAGATGGCGATATCGATTAGATATATACGAAAAAAAAGAAAAACACTTAAGAGATCTACAATTTTGATAAAGCACAACACGTACATTTTTTTTATACAAAGTGGGCGATCTAAAATTTTGATAAGCACCAGGAACCGGTCACGTGTATTTTTAAACAGAGTAGGCTTTGGTCGATTAAGCGTTTTACCGCCATTTGTGCATTTGCGTGCAAGTTGGCTTTGTTTAAATAACATTTTTTTATTGGTGGCACGGCATGACGAAAAAAAAATCAATACAAATCTGTTTGACTTTGGCTTGTGTATTCAACATTTGTAATTTTTATATTACAATGAAATTAAACGAGCAGTCGATATTTTCTGTTTGACTTTGGATTCGGTAATTTTTTTATATTTCAATGAAATGCACCGTTTACCAAATTACCGAATCAAAAGTTAAACAGAAAATATCGACTGCTTGTTTAATTTCTCTGTCCGCTCTGATGGGAATCGAACCCGCAAGGCTTGGAAACGTAACACCATCCCCAAGTCGTCCAAAGTCCATATTTATCACGAATTATAATCTCCACATTTTTCCACCCATTTCCGGCGCGAATGTGCCTAATTGCTTTTCTTCTTCTATCTCTCCGTCCGTGTTTGTCTTAATTAAAAAGTCCCCCCGCATAATAAAACAACTTTTTTTTTCTCTACTCCTCCGTCTGCATACGAGAAACTTCCTCGACTGCACCGGATAATTGTTTCTTAAGAGCGCCAGGAGAAAAATTCATTAATTCAGTAAAAATTCTATAATTACATAAGTTTGCGCAGTAATAAAAGGAAAAAAAAAGTTTAAACGCGAAGGGAGAGAAGTTTATTAATTAACATCTAAGACCTCCAACGTTCCGCGGATAAAGAATATAATGGAGGGGATCGTAAACGGAAACGTTAAAGGTGAGTAAATTTTCAGCGTGGTAAACATTAAAATCTATTAGTTTTAATTGTTGCTAATTATCAAAAAGTTTCATTTCTGAATAACTTTTTTAAGCGAGAGAGACTATAGAAAAACAATTGCCATCATCTTGAAACTTTCTAAATTCACGCAAAATGAACTAAAGTTTATGATTCGGCAAAAAACTCAAGACACCCACGCACTAGATTTCAAGATAAGACTCACGGAAACGGAACTTGTTGACATTCTGAAATTGCACTTTTTTTTTCAAGCGAGAAAGACAATAGAAAAACAATTGCCATCAACTTGAAACTTTCCAAATTCACGCAAAATGAACTATAGTTTATGATTCGGCAAAAAACTCAAGACACCCACGCACTAGATTTCAAGATAAGACTCACGGAAACGGAACTTGTTGACATTCTGAAATTGCACTTTTTTTTTCAAGCGAGAAAGACAATAGAAAAACAATTGCCATCAACTTGAAACTTTCCAAAATTACTACCAAGGGACGCCGAATTGCGATTCTGTAAAAACTATGAATATTTCGCCTGCAAGTTTTGGGAGAGTTTCATGCAAACAGAAAGTAAAGTTGTGAAAAATTGTAATCATTTTAGCGACGCTGTAAAAAATATAAAAACAATTGCCAGCGACTTGAAACATTCCAAAATTACTAACAAGGGACGCCGAATTGCGATTCTGTAAAAACTATGAATATTTCGCCTACAAGTTTTGGGAGAGTTTCATGCAAACAGAAAGTAAAGTTTTGAAAAATTGTAATCACTTTGGCGACGCTATAAAAAATATAAAAACAATTGCCAGGACTTGAAACTTTCAAAAATTACTAACAAGGGACGCCGAATTACCATTCTGTAAAAACTATGAATATTTCGCCTGCAAGTTTTGGGAGAGTTTCATGCAAACAGAAAGTGAAGTTGTGAAAAATTGTAATTATTTTGGCGACGCTATAAAAAATATTAAAACAATTGCCATCGACTTGAAACTTTCCAAAATTACTAACAAGGGACGCCGAATTACCATTCTGTAAAAACTATGAATATTTCGCCTGCAGGTTTCGGGAGAGTTTCACGCAAACAGAAAGTAAAGTTGTGAAAAATTTTAATGATTTTCGTGACTCGATAAAAAATATTAAAACAATTACCATCGACTTGAAACTTTTTAACAGAACTCAAAATAATACTGCTTGGTGTAACAATTAAAATATGTCAATATATTATCACTAGATTTAGAATTAATCACACGGGAACACAGTTTATGGTCATTTTGAAGTTGCTCGTTCACTTATAAATTTAAAAAAAAATAGAAAAACAAAAGCCACAGTTTTGAAATTTTTCAGAGTAACTCAAAATTAATTCTGCTTCATGATACAATGAAAATATTTTAATATATTATCATTAGATTTAATTACACGGAAACACAGTTTGTTATTATTTTGAAGATATTCTTTCTCTTGTGAATTAAAAAAAAATTGAAAAATTAATCTCTACGTGGTCATGAATGTATCATAAGATAGGATAAGCTCCCTGTGGAATAGATTTTCTTCACCTAATTAACTCGCCCACTTTGCATATGTCGTGAACATGGGGTGAGTGTGTGTGTGTGTGCGGCACGCGAACCCTCCCTCGATCCCCCTGCAGATATAAATAAGAGGGAAGCATGCCATTATCGCATTATCTGTTAAGTGGAACTTTACAATGGCTGTTGTACTTTACTGCTGATAAGGCGAACTATTTTGATGGATAACGCTAATTAAGCAGTCATTAAGAATGTTTGATTAGCATTTTAAGCTCCTGCAACAATGTAAACCAACGATTAACACGCTATACGATATAACCAGAGAACACCAGCAGGAGCACAACAAGAAGCCTTAAAAAAAAAACAACAATTTTAAGCAAGAGCCAGAGGATTATCAACGCATCCCTCAACATCGTTCACTCGAGATGGACCGAATGCCCAGGATTTTGTAGGCGGAGACACTGGGAAAAAATGTAATGAAATATAAACGTTATGTAATTTGAGAGTTAAAGAATAATTTTGGCAGTGAATTAATTCTTAGTGAACGAGC
Organism: Ocypus olens; assembly: GCA_910593695.2. NCBI lineage: Eukaryota > Metazoa > Arthropoda > Insecta > Coleoptera > Staphylinidae > Ocypus > Ocypus olens. The sequence goes on from OU343052.1 coordinate 59,443,888, forward strand.
TAGTTCATAATATTCGCAACTATTACAATTCAGACAACTAAAATGAGCTCGTTTATAAATTGCAGTTATGGTGTATGCGCCGGGAACTTAAAATTTACGCCATGCGCTCGCCGTAACGTACGAACATATTTTTATTGTCGCGAATACGGTAATAATAATAACAATAATTTATTCGTGCTAAGACCTTAAGGTTTACACAAGTCACAAAAGTAATATAACATATAGTACTGAAATTTAATTTTATATTTTTTATTGTCGCTAGTACGGAGGCGTTCGTTAGCTAAGACCTAACTTTTTTTAGTTGTACGTATGAATTATTTTTGAAGGCTGTCACATTAACATGGGCTACTCGACTAAAAAAAAAATCGCGCATAAATGACTTTAAAAATTCAACTCGAGCCTTTTACAGCCGGTAAAATTAGATTTCCGTTTATAAATAAATTCGCATTACGCGAAGGTAAGAGAGGGCCGCAATAAAGAACGCGATAATCATAAATACGAATTATCCCGCCGACGCCGCCGCCGCTGGGTCGGCGGCGAGATGAAAAAATATCGCGGCGTTTTAATCTAAAATAGGGGGGATAATTTATTCTTCGGTGCGGGACCAAAATTTTCCGCGTGGCATTTTGTTTTCCCCGTCATTATACATATAAATCGGCGCCGTAGGAGCGTCACGACGCCTCTTCCTTGACTAATTAATCGGATGCCAAATCGCAGAATTAATAACATTCACAGTTTAAAATTTTCATCAACTGTGTTGTTTAAAAAATTAAATGCCACAAACTATAAACTTTTTAGATTAACTTCAAATAATTTTACTTCGTGATACAATCAAAATATGTCAAAATATTATCACTAGATTTAGAGATATGGATGTTGCGCTTCTTGGGTATGTCGCAACGTTCACACGAATCCTTCACACAGATCTACTGAAAAAAATGCATCGGTTATAAATTACACATTCAGTCGCATTTTATAAATTCAAGAGCCTTTGGCCGGAAGTATTTCATACGATGCGTCCGAGATTGATGGATTTGAACTACGAATATGAAAATACGTCGCGTTTTAAACCGTTTGTAAATGTAACTGAAATAAGAGCAATATAAAGTAAAAGTAAATATTTACAGTGTTTTATATTAAAAAGTTTTCACGTAATTCAAAATAAAACACGAAATTTTCCCATAACCGGATCAAATGCTCAACTCTCGATCGGGCCATCATTTCAAAGAGGGGGCGATAAAAGGCATCTAGTTTTAGTATCCAATTTTCGAATACACATTTCAAGTTTACATAAAACTCAATGCCGATAAATCGTCCACTTTAATAATAATCGCATGTCCCGCCGACAATAAATCATAAATTGCCCGGAATTAATTCACCTCCCATCAATTCGAGCGTGCCGTAATTTTTCACGGCGCGAAAAAGTAATTAACAATGTTGCGTACGAATTTATTCGCGGCGGTGAAAATGTTCTCTCATTTTTATATGTGCGTATTTACATTGCCACCCCCTCCCCACCGCACGCGGGATTATTTTATTTACATAAATAATGTAACGCGTTTATTTTAATATGTTTTGCAAATGTGCGCGCACACACTCCATTGTGTTTCCCTCGTAATTTACTGCTAATGAAATTTGTTAGGCCTGTTTGTTTATTATTTATTCGCGTGTGCTGCTAATATTGACGGGTGCGTATTTGTTAGGTTTACATTTATTTAATGTATTTGTAATTTTACCATTTTAATATATCTCTACTTCATGAATTTAGAAAAAATATAAAAACAATTGCAACAAATTTCAAACTTTACAAATTTACTCAAAATTGATTATATTTTATGTTTTTGTAAAAATCCAAAAACATCCCTCCACCACATTCCGAAATAATTACACGAGAACAGAGTTTGGAATTATTTTAATGGTAAATTTTCGCGCGCCAATAAAAAAATATAAAAACAATTGCAACAAATTCCAAACTTTACAAATTTACTCAAAATTGATTATATTTTATGTTTTTGGAAAAATCCAAAACCATCCCTTCACCAGATTCCGAAATAATTGCACGAGAACAGAGTTTGGAATTATTTTAATGGTAAATTTTCGCACGCCAATAAAAAAAATATAAAAACAATTGCAACAAATTCTAAACTTTACAAATTTACTCAAAATTGATTATATTTTATGTTTTTGTAAAAATCCAAAAACATCCCTCCACCACATTCCGAAATAATTACACGAGAACAGAGTTTGGAATTATTTTAATGGTAAATTTTCGCGCGCCAATAAAAAAATATAAAAACAATTGCAACAAATTTCAAACTTTACAAATTTACTCAAAATTGATTATATTTTATGTTTTTGTAAAAATCCGATAACATCCCTTCACCACATTCCGAAATAATTACACGATAACAGAGTTTGGAATTATTTTAATGGTAAATTTTCGCGCGCCAATAAAAAAAATATAAAAACAATTGCAACAAATTCCAAACTTTACAAATTTACTCAAAATTAATTACATTTTATGTTTTTATAAAAATCCAAAAACATCCCTCCACCACATTCCGAAATAATTACACGAGAACAGAGTTTGGAATTATTTTAATGGTAAATTTTCGCTCGCTAATAAAAAAAATATAAAAACAATTGCAACAAATTCCAAACTTTACAAATTTACTCAAAATTAATTACATTTTATGTTTTTATAAAAATCCAAAAACATCCCTCCACCACATTCCGAAATAATTACACGAGAACAGAGTTTGGAATTATTTTAATGGTAAATTTTCGCACGCCAATAAAAAAAATATAAAAACAATTGCAACAAATTCTAAACTTTACAAATTTACTCAAAATTGATTATATTTTATGTTTTTGTAAAAATCCAAAAACATCCCTCCACCACATTCCGAAATAATTACACGAGAACAGAGTTTGGAATTATTTTAATGGTAAATTTTCGCGCGCCAATAAAAAAATATAAAAACAATTGCAACAAATTTCAAACTTTACAAATTTACTCAAAATTGATTATATTTTATGTTTTTGTAAAAATCCGATAACATCCCTTCACCACATTCCGAAATAATTACACGATAACAGAGTTTGGAATTATTTTAATGGTAAATTTTCGCGCGCCAATAAAAAAAATATAAAAACAATTGCAACAAATTCCAAACTTTACAAATTTACTCAAAATTAATTACATTTTATGTTTTTATAAAAATCCAAAAACATCCCTCCACCACATTCCGAAATAATTACACGAGAACAGAGTTTGGAATTATTTTAATGGTAAATTTTCGCTCGCTAATAAAAAAAATATAAAAACAATTGCAACAAATTCCAAACTTTACAAATTTACTCAAAATTAATTACATTTTATGTTTTTATAAAAATCCAAAAACATCCCTCCACCACATTCCGAAATAATTACACGAGAACAGAGTTTGGAATTATTTTAATGGTAAATTTTCGCACGCCAATAAAAAAAATATAAAAACAATTGCAACAAATTCTAAACTTTACAAATTTACTCAAAATTGATTATATTTTATGTTTTTGTAAAAATCCAAAAACATCCCTCCACCACATTCCGAAATAATTACACGAGAACAGAGTTTGGAATTATTTTAATGGTAAATTTTCGCGCGCCAATAAAAAAATATAAAAACAATTGCAACAAATTTCAAACTTTACAAATTTACTCAAAATTGATTATATTTTATGTTTTTGTAAAAATCCAAAAACATCCCTCCACCACATTCCGAAATAATTACACGATAACAGAGTTTGGAATTATTTTAATGGTAAATTTTCGCGCGCCAATAAAAAAAATATAAAACCAATTGCAACAAATTGTAAACTTTACAAATTTACTCAAAATTAATTACATTTTATGTTTTTATAAAAATCCAAAAACATCCCTTCACCACATTCCGAAATAATTACACGAGAACAGAGTTTGGAATTATTTTAATGGTAAATTTTCGCGCGCCAATAAAAAAATATAAAAACAATTGCAACAAATTCCAAACTTTACAAATTTACTCAAAATTGATTATATTTTATGTTTTTGGAAAAATCCAAAACCATCCCTTCACCAGATTCCGAAATAATTGCACGAGAACAGAGTTTGGAATTATTTTAATGGTAAATTTTCGCGCGCCAATAAAAAAAACATAAAAACAATTGCAACAAATTCCAAACTTTACAAATTTACTCAAAATTGATTATATTTTATGTTTTTGGAAAAATCCAAAACCATCCCTTCACCAGATTCCGAAATAATTGCACGAGAACAGAGTTTGGAATTATTTTAATGGTAAATTTTCGCGCGCCAATAAAAAAAACATAAAAACAATTGCAACAAATTCCAAACTTTACAAATTTACTCAAAATTGATTATATTTTATGTTTTTGGAAAAATCCAAAACCATCCCTTCACCAGATTCCGAAATAATTGCACGAGAACAGAGTTTGGAATTATTTTAATGGTAAATTTTCGCGCGCCAATAAAAAAAACATAAAAACAATTGCAACAAATTCCAAACTTTACAAATTTACTCAAAATTGATTATATTTTATGTTTTTGTAAAAATCCGATAACATCCCTTCACCAGATTCCGAAATAATTGCACGAGAACAGAGTTTGGAATTATTTTAATGGTAAATTTTCGCGCCAATAAAAAAAATATAAAAACAATTGCAACAAATTCCAAACTTTACAAATTTACTCAAAATTGATTACATTTTATGTTTTTGTAAAAATCCAAAAACATCCCTTCACCAGATTCCGAAATAATTGCACGAGAACAGAGTTTGGAATTATTTTAATGGTAAATTTTCGCGGTAATAAAAAAAATATAAAAACAATTGCAACAAATTCCAAACTTTACAAATTTACTCAAAATTGATTATATTTTATGTTTTTGTAAAAATCCAAAAACATCCCTTCACCAGTTTCCAAAATAATTGCGCGAGAACAGAGTTTGAAATTATTTTAATGGTAAATTTGCGCGCGCCAATAAAAAAAATATAAAAACAATTACAACAAATTCCAAACTTTACAAATCTACTCAAAATTGATTATATTTTATGTTTTTGTAAAAATTAAAAAAACATCCCTTCACCAGTTTCCGAATTAATTGCGCGAGAACAGAGTTTGGATGGCAAATTTTCGCGCGCCAATAAAAAAAATTGTAAAAACAATTTCCACGAATTCAAAATTTTCTGAATTTACTCAAAATGTATTCTGTTATTACATTCAAACTTATTTCAATCATCCAACATTTTTTTCGTTACCAATAATTCATGAATCAAAGCTATTCCCAAAAACACTTACAGCACAATAACTCGATCGGAAAGACCTTATTTTTTTTCTTCGTTTCGTACGCAAACGTGCGGATCGTTCGATCGTCGTCCGGAGGATATATCCTCAACCCTATCCCCCCCCCCCCTTAAGATGCCCCACGAGCCTTAGACGTCAACGGATGCGGAAGTGCCACTAAGTTCGGCATTCTCCCCTTGTGCCCTTGCGCTCGGAATGTCGTACACGGAGGAGCTCCTAAAATATTCATTTCCAATCCGTTCCATTTCGGATGGGGAATGGGGGGCGAGGGCGCGGGCGCGCGCGCCCATGTCACATTACATTCCGGATTTCGTTCGGATTCGGCGAATCCATCAACTTGTATTTAAATAAAATATAAACCGAAAGAAAAAAAAAAAGATGATAACATAATCCGGGACGTTCCGCGCGTGTTTGTAAATGTTTGCATGTGTGCGTCTCTGGAGTAATATAAGCAATTTAAAGTTTATGTTCACAAACGAGCTTTGGTGAATGCGCCGGGTGCGATTGTTAAGGAACGAAAGGAAAGTTTATAATGACCGTCCTATAATGTTCAGTAACTTAAATACTCTAGTTTTTTATTTATTTCATGCATTGTGCTTACAAAAATTGTTGCATATTCGTCTAAATTAAAAAACTTGAAGTCTTTCAAGCACAAACAAAAAAATGTTTACACCTGTGAGTGTTCAAATTGTAATAAATTTTTATTTAACAGTAAACTATTTCGAGAAAAACAACCTGAAAATAAAATTTTCCACAATTGCGTGTTTTATAAAATCACAAAAAGAAATATAAAACATTTAATAAACTACCACCCTTTTTTTCTATCTCTACATCCACTCGGAGCATATTGGACGTTTTATTTTAATATAACGCCAGGTGCTGCTGCCAATCCCCTCGGATTAAATATAGACAGTAACGTCTTTAGATAAATGGTCGGATCCGGAGGATATATTGGGCGAGTGCACCTAGACAGGCTGCACCAGCAAATAATTGATACCATCTCGGGGTGTAAACATCCCCCGAAAATGATTTATTCCGCACGAAACCCATCTATTACGTATATTTGGTGGGGGGAGAAGGAGGGCTCCAGCAATAACAATCGTAATTGCGGAAAGGCGAAAGCAAATTGAATAATAATCAGATTCTATACGTGGCTTGTGCGCGGGATCTACAATAATATTGTTTAGGGTGTTGTGTGTACGGTAAACAGTGTGTAATTATGATGTTGGATCAATAAATTATTATTATATTGATGTAACGTCTCTTCGTCAATAAATAAAGAGTGCTGATGAGAATAAATTTGTTGGTTTTCAAATTAATATTAATAATACATGGATTTACAGGATTTTTACTTTCTCCGTTACGAAGTACGAGAAAGTAATTTTTACGGAAATATCCGTTTTGGGGTCCCTAAATGCCATTTCAACAAATTCTGGAAAAATTATTATTTTTTTTCATTTTTGGTTATAATTATGAAACGGTAATAGTTACAGCAAATTAATGTTAATAATAATTATAGAGAATGCCAAAATGAACAACTTATAAAAAATAAGTTTTTTTCGAAATCTCTTTAGTTTTTGAGTAAACCTAGTTTTAAAATTTGAAGTATAATTTTTTCATCTTTCATAATTTTGACGTTTTAAACGTCAGTTTCATCCTCTCGATGTACATTTAAAACATGATTTAAATTGAAAATAAACCATGAAAGTGTAAATATAAATGATACCATCAAGTCGGAGAAAGTAACATGATGACCACATCACCATTTTTATCCTTTAATAACGATCCAATTAAATTCCAAGGCATACTCGACTCTGGTCAGAAATTTGTTCATCGGCCTAATTTACGATGAACATTTTAAAGTTGCCGACGAGGGTGCGCTCGCCCCCCAACTTTCGGACATAAATAATAACATTCCCCTTTCGGAAACTATTCGCAGCATTCCGTGGAGTTTGCCGCAATAAGGCAAATACATCATTACCCAGTTAATTCCGGCTAATTATGGGGGCGCGTCTATTATCCCAAATAGTTCATTAGTTAAACACCAAAGTTGGCAACAGTGACGTGTGTGACCCGTTATGCGAACCCTTATATAATAATAAAATCCGGCCCGGTTCGGAGGCGCCGACTCGAAAACGAAGTTTCCTCGTTAAATATCATTATTTCGCCTTTCATCCGACGCCCGGGATACTGTTTCAATTAGCACGTGCTCTTTTTAATTGAGCATTCAGTTTCAACCCTATAATGATGCTCACATAATATTAAACATACGCGAAATTCTCCTTCAAACAAATACTGAATCAAACTGTAATTAAAGTACTTAGCTTGATTAATAATAATAATAATGGTGTCTCGGTGGTGTAGTTGGTGAGAGCGCGAGGATCTTCTCGCTGCATCACGAGTCGAGCGGATTCGATTCCCCGCCCGGGAACATTTCTGACCGAATTTCCGTAGTCGTTGTGTTCGTTTGACATTATTAATTTCTTCATTCCATTTCAAGAGAGAGAGAGAGAGAGAATGAATTGAGACACTTTTACAAATGACCTCAACAGGCAATTGACTAGAGGTCTCTGAGCCTTCATTTAGAATTTATTTAATTTATAACTTATCATCTACACTAGAATGATGTTTATTTGTGTTATTAACATATCAAACATCAAAGCGCGCCCTCCAATTGGACGAATGGGGCCCTGAAAGTGAGTAAAAAAAATAGCATAAGCAAAGTTAGTAAAAACAAAACTAAAATTGCACACGAAATAAATTTAAATATTTATTTATTCGCAGCTTATTCCTCCTATTAAAATAACATGTACACAAAAATTAAAAAAAATTGAAACAATCAATTAACGGAAATTTTATTTTAAACACTTAACACTCACCATCAACACAATATATTAAATACCATTCCTCGACGCAGTTTCAATTAATCCTTTCAGAAGAGAGACTCACAAAGAACATCCATTCAATTTTAAAACTTCGCCGCACAAAGAACGGAAATCCCAGGTCTCGTTTTATCTCACTTTCAGTCCAATTGAAAGGGCGCGCTTGCGCAATGCCATCTGCGTTTCTGCATTGAAAGCTTATTAAAATACAGAAGGGGTTGCGCGCTTCATAATGCAACTATTGGGCGCACGTTTCAAAGTTGCTTTATTGTTCTTCGGCGCACGGGGCTAAGAATCTTATCAGTTATTTCCACTCCTCCGGCTCCCGAATTAGAAGGTGGAATGGAGAGGAGAGCGCGATAACTCCCGAGCTTTTAATTCCCCTCTTTCACACCACCCTCTGCCCCCTTTTCTAATTTAGAAGTTTAATTTAATAGTATTGTTCTAGTGAATTGAAGTTTTTTTTGAAGGCTGTTAGACTTGATAGAATGATCCTCGATGTTTTATCCTTTGAAACTGGTTAATTCTGTTATAAAAAGGTTACTGGTATTATATGTAAACTCTTGTTGATGGAAACATGGAGCTTATAATCATGAATTCATTTACTTAAATGATTGCAAATTTCTCGCTTGATAAAAAATAGAAAAAAAATTGCCACCAACTCCAAATTTCACAAATTTATTCAGAATCCATTCCTCTTTAAGGCTCTATAAAAACCTGAAAACACCCCATCCCTAAATTCTGATTTAATCCCATTTTTAAAGAACTTAGTTAATTTTTGGAGTTGTGCATTTTCCGCACTTGATTAATAATAGAAAAACAATTGCCACCAACTCCAAATTACACTAATTTATTCAGAATCCATCCCTCTTTAAGGCTCTATAAAAACCTGAAAACACCCCATCCCTAAATTCTGATTTAATCCCATTTTTAAAGAACTGAGCTAATTTTTGGAGTTGTGCATTTTCCGCACTTGATTAATAATAGAAAAACAATTGCTACCAACTCCAAATTTCACAAATTTATTCAGAATCTATCCCTCTTTAAGGTTCTATAAAAACCTGAAAACACCCCATCCCTAAATTCTGGTTTAATCCCATTTTTAAAGAACTGAGTTAATTTTTGGAGTTGTGCATTTTCCGCACTCGATTAATAATAGAAAAACAATTGCCACGAACCCCAAATTACACTAATTTATTCAGAATCCATCCCTCTTTAAGGCTCTATTAAAACCTGAAAACACCCCATCCCTAAATTCTGATTTAATCCCATTTTTAAAGAACTGAGTTAATTTTTGGAGTTGTGCATTTTCCGCATTCGATTAATAACAGAAAAACAATTGCCACCAACTCCAAATTACACTAATTTATTCAGAATCCATCCCTCTTTAAGGCTCTATAAAAACCTGAAGACAACCATCCCTAAATTCTGATTTAATCCCATTTTTAAAGAACTGAGTTAATTTTTGGAGTTGTGGATTTTCCGCACTTGATTAATAATAGAAAAACAATTGCCACCAACTCCAAATTTCACAAATTTATTCAGAATCTATCCCTCTTTAAGGTTCTATAAAAACCTGAAAACACCCCATCCCTAAATTCTGGTTTAATCCCATTTTAAAGAACTGAGTTAATTTTTGGAGTTGTGCATTTTCCGCACTCGATTAATAATAGAAAAACAATTGCCACCAACTCCAAATTACACTAATTTATTCAGAATCCATCCCTCTTTAAGGCTCTATAAAAACCTGAAAACACCCCATCCCTAAATTATGATTTAATCCCATTTTTAAAGAACTGAGTTAATTTTTGGAGTTGTGCATTTTCCGCACTTGATTAATAATAGAAAAACAATTGCCACCAACCCCAAATTACACTAATTTATTCAGAATCCATCCCTCTTTAAGGCTCTATAAAAACCTGAAGACAACCATCCCTAAATTCTGATTTAATCCCATTTTTAAAGAACTGAGTTAATTTTTGGAGTTGTGCATTTTCCGCACTTGATTAATAATAGAAAAACAATTGCCACCAACCCCAAATTACACTAATTTATTCAGAATCCATCCCTCTTTAAGGCTCTATAAAAACCTGAAAACACCCCATCCCTAAATTATGATTTAATCCCATTTTTAAAGAACTGAGTTAATTTTTGGAGTTGTGCATTTTCCGCAATTGATTAATAATAGAAAAACAATTGCCACCAACTCCAAATTACACTAATTTATTCAGAATCCATCCCTCTTTAAGGCTCTATAAAAACCTGAAAACACCCCATCCCTAAATTCTGATTTAATCCCATTTTTAAGGAACAGAGCTAATTTTTGGAGTTGTGCATTTTCCGCACTTGATTAATAATAGAAAAACAATTGCTACCAACTCCAAATTTCACAAATTTATTCAGAATTCATCCCTCTTTAAGGCTCTATAAAAACCTGAAAACAACCAATCCCTAAATTCTGATTTAATCCCATTTTTAAAGAACTGAGCTAATTTTTGGAGTTGTGCATTTTCCGCACTTGATTAATAATAGAAAAACAATTGCCACCAACTCCAAATTACACTAATTTATTCAGAATCCATCCCTCTTTAAGGCTCTATAAAAACCTGAAAACACCCCATCCCTAAATTATGATTTAATCCCATTTTTAAAGAACTGAGTTAATTTTTGGAGTTGTGCATTTTCCGCACTTGATTAATAATAGAAAAACAATTGCCACCAACCCCAAATTACACTAATTTATTCAGAATCCATCCCTCTTTAAGGCTCTATAAAAACCTGAAAACACCCCATCCCTAAATTATGATTTAATCCCATTTTTAAAGAACTGAGTTAATTTTTGGAGTTGTGCATTTTCCGCAATTGATTAATAATAGAAAAACAATTGCCACCAACTCCAAATTACACTAATTTATTCAGAATCCATCCCTCTTTAAGGCTCTATAAAAACCTGAAAACACCCCATCCCTAAATTCTGATTTAATCCCATTTTTAAGGAACAGAGCTAATTTTTGGAGTTGTGCATTTTCCGCACTTGATTAATAATAGAAAAACAATTGCTACCAACTCCAAATTTCACAAATTTATTCAGAATTCATCCCTCTTTAAGGCTCTATAAAAACCTGAAAACAACCAATCCCTAAATTCTGATTTAATCCCATTTTTAAAGAACTGAGCTAATTTTTGGAGTTGTGCATTTTCCGCACTTGATTAATAATAGAAAAACAATTGCTACCAACTCCAAATTACACTAATTTATTCAGAATCCATCCCTCTTTAAGGCTCTATAAAAACCTGAAAACACCCCATCCCTAAATTATGATTTAATCCCATTTTTAAAGAACTGAGTTAATTTTTGGAGTTGTGCATTTTCCGCACTTGATTAATAATAGAAAAACAATTGCCACCAACTCCAAATTACACTAATTTATTCAGAATCCATCCCTCTTTAAGGCTCTATAAAAACCTGAAAACACCCCATCCCTAAATTATGATTTAATCCCATTTTTAAAGAACTGAGTTAATTTTTGGAGTTGTGCATTTTCCGCACTTGATTAATAATAGAAAAACAATTGCCACCAACCCCAAATTACACTAATTTATTCAGAATCCATCCCTCTTTAAGGCTCTATAAAAACCTGAAAACAACCAATCCCTAAATTCTGATTTAATCCCATTTTTAAAGAACTGAGTTAATTTTTGGAGTTGTGCATTTTCCGCACTTGATTAATAATAGAAAAACAATTGCCACCAACCCCAAATTACACTAATTTATTCAGAATCCATCCCTCTTTAAGGCTCTATAAAAACCTGAAAACACCCCATCCCTAAATTATGATTTAATCCCATTTTTAAAGAACTGAGTTAATTTTTGGAGTTGTGCATTTTCCGCACTTGATTAATAATAGAAAAACAATTGCCACCAACCCCAAATTACACTAATTTATTCAGAATCCATCCCTCTTTAAGGCTCTATAAAAACCTGAAAACACCCCATCCCTAAATTATGATTTAATCCCATTTTTAAAGAACTGAGTTAATTTTTGGAGTTGTGCATTTTCCGCAATTGATTAATAATAGAAAAACAATTGCCACCAACTCCAAATTACACTAATTTATTCAGAATCCATCCCTCTTTAAGGCTCTATAAAAACCTGAAAACACCCCATCCCTAAATTCTGATTTAATCCCATTTTTAAGGAACAGAGCTAATTTTTGGAGTTGTGCATTTTCCGCACTTGATTAATAATAGAAAAACAATTGCTACCAACTCCAAATTTCACAAATTTATTCAGAATTCATCCCTCTTTAAGGCTCTATAAAAACCTGAAAACAACCAATCCCTAAATTCTGATTTAATCCCATTTTTAAAGAACTGAGTTAATTTTTGGAGTTGTGCATTTTCCGCACTTGATTAATAATAGAAAAACAATTGCTACCAACTCCAAATTACACTAATTTATTCAGAATCCATCCCTCTTTAAGGCTCTATAAAAACCTGAAAACACCCCATCCCTAAATTATGATTTAATCCCATTTTTAAAGAACTGAGTTAATTTTTGGAGTTGTGCATTTTCCGCACTTGATTAATAATAGAAAAACAATTGCCACCAACTCCAAATTACACTAATTTATTCAGAATCCATCCCTCTTTAAGGCTCTATAAAAACCTGAAAACACCCCATCCCTAAATTATGATTTAATCCCATTTTTAAAGAACTGAGTTAATTTTTGGAGTTGTGCATTTTCCGCACTTGATTAATAATAGAAAAACAATTGCCACCAACCCCAAATTACACTAATTTATTCAGAATCCATCCCTCTTTAAGGCTCTATAAAAACCTGAAGACAACCATCCCTAAATTCTGATTTAATCCCATTTTTAAAGAACTGAGTTAATTTTTGGAGTTGTGCATTTTCCGCACTTGATTAATAATAGAAAAACAATTGCCACCAACCCCAAATTACACTAATTTATTCAGAATCCATCCCTCTTTAAGGCTCTATAAAAACCTGAAGACAACCATCCCTAAATTCTGATTTAATCCCATTTTTAAAGAACTGAGTTAATTTTTGGAGTTGTGCATTTTCCGCACTTGATTAATAATAGAAAAACAATTGCCACCAACCCCAAATTACACTAATTTATTCAGAATCCATCCCTCTTTAAGGCTCTATAAAAACCTGAAAACAACCATCCCTAAATTCTGATTTAATCCCATTTTTAAAGAACTGAGTTAATTTTTGGAGTTGTGCATTTTCCGCACTCGATTAATAATAGAAAAACAATTGCCACCAACCCCAAATTACACTAATTTATTCAGAATCCATCCCTCTTTAAGGCTCTATAAAAAACTGAAAACACCTCATCCCTAAATTCTGGTTTAATCCCATTTTTAAAGAACTGAGTTAATTTTTGGAGTTGTGCATTTTCCGCAATTGATTAATAATAGAAAAACAATTGCCACCAACTCCAAATTACACTAATTTATTCAGAATCCATCCCTCTTTAAGGCTCTATAAAAACCTGAAAACACCCCATCCCTAAATTCTGATTTAATCCCATTTTTAAGGAACAGAGCTAATTTTTGGAGTTGTGCATTTTCCGCACTTGATTAATAATAGAAAAACAATTGCTACCAACTCCAAATTTCACAAATTTATTCAGAATTCATCCCTCTTTAAGGCTCTATAAAAACCTGAAAACAACCAATCCCTAAATTCTGATTTAATCCCATTTTTAAAGAACTGAGTTAATTTTTGGAGTTGTGCATTTTCCGCACTTGATTAATAATAAAAAAACAATTGCCACCAACTCCAAATTTCACAAATTTATTCAGAATCTATTCCTCTTTAAAATTCCATAACAACCTGAAAAAACCGCATCCTTAAATTTTGATTTAAAACAGTTAATTTTCGGACAAATTAATTATAAATAATTTCACACAACTTTTAACGATTATTACCCGAAGGAAATCCACCGTTATTACACACCTCTTTACCAACTAAAAAAAAATAAAAACATTGACCTCCCGCGCATTAAATTCGAGGACGAACGCGATACCCACTCAGGGGTTGGACTTTGGTGGTTATTTTTTTTTTCGGTGGAGTTTTTACGTCCGCTCCCAGTTGCATGTTTCAGTCGGGGGGTGGAGGGGTAGGGGTTATGCTGTACGGTCTCATTCCGCTCTAAGGCCGCCAGGGATTTACTTATTTACTTCGGACCTTTATCCCATTTCCATTCGCGTTCGTGATTTTATTGAAACATCGGGTACTACTTTTACAATCGTTATCATAAATGGAATCTACGCACGCCGGATAAGGACGGGGGGATGGGGGGTTTCAATTTAGGGCCGATCGGCCGAAATCATCCTCTCCTCCCGGTCCGTCAGAGGGGATGATGCCCTGCGACGAGGATGATAAATAATGGTGGAGGCGCCCGGATTTTACGACTCACTCTGCCCCGGGGGTAATTTGTATTAAAAACCGCTTGCACGTACGCAGTTTATACGTCACGTCTGCGGGGGGAAATTTGCGACGGCGTGCCCCCAAGTTTCTGTGCGCGGGTGGGGTGGGGTGGAGGGGGTGTAAAAATTACGGGGTAGACATTACCCGCACGCGCGCTTGATATACGAAATATTCTGTTCTTGTAAAAAATTGGGGGGGTAATATAAAAATCTTTATACCGTATAAATCATATCAAAAAAAAAAAGGAAATGTTCGTGCCATAAATATAATTAATGGAATTTGGTTCGACGTGGCTGGTATTAAATTCTCCGGTGGGAATAATAATATAATTCGGTTAGACACTTTTATCATAGATAAAATAATAATAATAATAATTACAAAATAACATTTTATACTATAAATTAGATCAATAGTTTTGGTCCAATTACTCAATTTACTACTGTAAACTGAACAAATTAAACCTGAGGCTATCGTCGGAATAACCGTGTGTATATTATTCACAAATACTAGCGTAAACATGTACAAAGGGAAACGCACACTTTGATACCGTATGTACCGCAATAATGTAAATATCATTCTACTAATAAATTATCATTTCGAAGCCACTTTCCACTGTTTAATTAACTTAATAATATACAAATTTAACCTATTCATTGTATAATCCGCCAAAATAAAGGATAATGAAAGCGTAAACTTGTAAATAAGCGTGAAATACAAAGTATTTGCAATTTTAATTAATAAAAAGTAAAAGCAAATTATAATAATTTCGTTATTACGTAATTATTTTTTATTGATAATTGCATACCCGTTTCCTCAACTAACTACACTTGATGAGACCTGAAAGATCTAAACCGGTCTGTAGGTTGGGGAAACAATATTTAATGTTTACATATATTTTTTTTTGGCATAGGTTTGACCATAATTACATATTATTTATTAATTTTAAATATTTATTTACAGATGATCCGAACGGGGAATCGAACCCACTCCCAGGATTCAGCCTGCAGACGCTCGCCCCTCACCCACTACACCACCAAGCCGCCCAAAAAAACAATTATCTCTGATGATGGATTACTTTATTTTTCCTTCCTCTGTTTAAATATTTTTCCTAAAAAAAGCAAATACGAGCGTAAAAGTGAGCGTCCGCGATAAAAATAAAAATAAAAAAAATTTGCAGGCGAGAGAGTGGACATTAATAAACAATCAAGTGGACCGAGTAATTATGCGTCCCGCTCGAAATTAACCGAATTTGTTATTTAAATTTTTTTATTAGCCCGGCGCGAGCGCGATTAATGCAATTGCTCGCGCGAAAAAACGGACGCGCGAGAATAAATACAAAATCCAATTACGAAATTTTCGCTAACTCGCAAAGGGACGGAGGAAAAATTATGAAATGTGTTCAGGTGTGCGGGCGCGCGAGAAAGAGAGAAAGAGAGAGAGTGCATCAAGCGGGCGGAATAATTTAATTGAATACACATCTGCTTCAATGAGGGTAGCTAATTTTAATTACAAGAGGCGGAAGTGAGGAAAATGGAGACGTTAATGATTTTTCCAATTTTAAATTCTTGAATATTTGGTAATAAATTAAAAACGTAAAATTATTTTCCCGCCCAAATTACTCTTTTCATTTCTGCGATCCTGTTACTCCTGTCGGTGGAAATTTTTGTGTGAAAATTTTGTTAAAAATAAATTCAAAACGTGAAATTATTTTCCCGCCCAAATTACTTTTTTTTTAATTTCTGCGATCCTGTTACTCCTGTTGGAAATTTTTGTGTGAAATTTTGTTAGAAATAAATTAAAAACGTGAAATTATTTTCCCACCCAAATTACTCTTTTCATTTCTGCGATCCTGTTACTCCTGTTGGAAATTTTTGTGTAGAAATTTTGTTAAAAATAAACTAAAAACGTGAAATTATTTTCCCCCCTAAATTACTCTTTTCATTCCTGCGATCCTGTTCCTCCTGTTGGAAATTTTTGTGTGAAAATTTTGTTAAAAATAAATTAAAAAAGTGAAATTATTTTCTCGCCCAAATTACTCTTTTCATTTCTGCGATCCTGTTCCTCCTGTTGGAAATTTTTGGGTGAAAATTTTGTTCAAAATAAACTAAAAACGTGAAATTATTTTCCCCCCTAAATTACTCTTTTCATTCCTGCGATCCTGTTCCTCCTGTTGGAAATTTTTGTGTGGAAATTTTGTTAAAAATAAATTAAAAACGTGAAATTATTTTCCCGCCCAAATTACTCTTTTCACTTCTGCGATCCTGTTACTCCTGTTGGAAATTTTTGTGTGGAAATTTTGTTAAAAATAAATTAAAAACGTGAAATTATTTTCCCGCCCAAATTACTCTTTTCACTTCTGCGATCCTGTTCCTCCTGTTGGAAATTTTTGTGTGGAAATTTTGTTAAAAATAAATTAAAAAAGTGAAATTATTTTCCCGCCCAAATTACTTTTTTTTTAATTTCTGCGATCCTGTCACTCCTGTTGGAAATTTTTGTGTGAAATTTTGTTAAAAATAAACTAAAAACGTGAAATTATTTTCCCGCCCAAATTACTCTTTTCACTTCTGCGATCCTGTTACTCCTGTTGGAAATTTTTGTGTGAAAATTTTGTTAAAAATAAATTCAAAACGTGAAATTATTTTCCCGCCCAAATTACTTTTTTTTTAATTTCTGCGATCCTGTCACTCCTGTTGGAAATTTTTGTGTGAAATTTTGTTAAAAATAAACTAAAAACGTGAAATTATTTTCCCGCCAAATTACTCTTTTCATTTCTGCGATCCTGTTACTCCTGTTGGAAATTTTTGTGTGGAAATTTTGTTAAAAATAAATTAAAAACGTGAAATTATTTTCCCGCCCAAATTACTCTTTTCATTTCTGCGATCCTGTTCCTCCTGTTGGAAATTTTTGGGTGAAAATTTTGTTAAAAATAAATTAAAAACGTGAAATTATTTTCCCGCCCAAATTACTCTTTTCATTTCTGCGATCCTGTTACTCCTGTTGGAAATTTTTGTGTGAAAATTTTGTTAAAAATAAATTCAAAACGTGAAATTATTTTCCCGCCCAAATTACTTTTTTTTTAATTTCTGCGATCCTGTCACTCCTGTTGGAAATTTTTGTGTGAAATTTTGTTAAAAATAAACTAAAAACGTGAAATTATTTTCCCGCCAAATTACTCTTTTCATTTCTGCGATCCTGTTACTCCTGTTGGAAATTTTTGTGTGGAAATTTTGTTAAAAATAAATTAAAAACGTGAAATTATTTTCCCGCCCAAATTACTCTTTTCATTTCTGCGATCCTGTTCCTCCTGTTGGAAATTTTTGGGTGAAAATTTTGTTAAAAATAAATTAAAAACGTGAAATTATTTTCCCGCCCAAATTACTCTTTTCATTTCTGCGATCCTGTTACTCCTGTTGGAAATTTTTGCGTGAAAATTTTGTTAAAAATAAATTAAAAAAGTGAAATTATTTTCCCGCCCAAATTACTCTTTTCATTTCTGCGATCCTGTTACTCCTGTTGGAAATTTTTGCGTGAAAATTTCGTTAAAAATAAATTAAAAACGTGAAATTATTTTCCCGCCCAAATTACTCTTTTCATTTCTGCGATCCTGTTACTCCTGTTGGAAATTTTTGGGTGAAAATTTTGTTAAAAATAAATTAAAAAAGTGAAATTATTTTCCCGCCCAAATTACTCTTTTCATTTCTGCGATCCTGTTACTCCTGTTGGAAATTTTTGGGTGAAAATTTTGTTAAAAATAAACTAAAAACGTGAAATTATTTTCCCGCCCAAATTACTCTTTTCATTTCTGCGATCCTGTTACTCCTGTTGGAAATTTTTGTGTGAAAATTTTGTTAAAAATAAACTAAAAACGTGAAATTATTTTCCCGCCCAAATTACTCTTTTCATTTCTGCGATCCTGTTACTCCTGTTGGAAATTTTTGGGTGAAAATTTTGTTAAAAATAAATTAAAAACGTGAAATTATTTTCCCGCCCAAATTACTCTTTTCATTTCTGCGATCCTGTTACTCCTGTTGGAAATTTTTGGGTGAAAATTTTGTTAAAAATAAATTAAAAACGTGAAATTATTTTCCCGCCCAAATTACTCTTTTCATTTCTGCGATCCTGTTACTCCTGTTGGAAATTTTTGTGTGAAAATTTTGTTAAAAATAAATTAAAAACGTGAAATTATTTTCCCGCCCAAATTACTCTTTTCATTTCTGCGATCCTGTTACTCCTGTTGGAAATTTTTGGGTGAAAATTTTGTTAAAAATAAATTAAAAACGTGAAATTATTTTCCCGCCCAAATTACTCTTTTCATTTCTGCGATCCTGTTACTCCTGTTGGAAATTTTTGGGTGAAAATTTTGTTAAAAATAAATTAAAAAAGTGAAATTATTTTCCCGCCCAAATTACTCTTTTCATTTCTGCGATCCTGTTACTCCTGTTGGAAATTTTTGGGTGAAAATTTTGTTAAAAATAAACTAAAAACGTGAAATTATTTTCCCGCCCAAATTACTCTTTTCATTTCTGCGATCCTGTTACTCCTGTTGGAAATTTTTGGGTGAAAATTTTGTTAAAAATAAATTAAAAACGTGAAATTATTTTCCCGCCCAAATTACTCTTTTCATTTCTGCGATCCTGTTACTCCTGGTTGAAATTTTTGCGTGAAAATTTTGTTAAAAATAAATTAAAAACGTGAAATTATTTTCCCGCCCAAATTACTCTTTTCATTTCTGCGATCCTGTTACTCCTGTTGGAAATTTTTGGGTGAAAATTTTGTTAAAAATAAATTAAAAACGTGAAATTATTTTCCCGCCCAAATTACTCTTTTCATTTCTGCGATCCTGTTACTCCTGTTGGAAATTTTTGGGTGAAAATTTTGTTAAAAATAAATTAAAAACGTGAAATTATTTTCCCGCCCAAATTACTCTTTTCATTTCTGCGATCCTGTTACTCCTGGTTGAAATTTTTGCGTGAAAATTTTGTTAAAAATAAATTAAAAACGTGAAATTATTTTCCCGCCCAAATTACTCTTTTCATTTCTGCGATCCTGTTGCTCCTGTTGGAAATTTTTGTGTGAAAATTTTGTTAAAAATAAATTAAAAACGTGAAATTATTTTCCCGCCCAAATTACTCTTTTCATTTCTGCGATCCTGTTACTCCTGTTGGAAATTTTTGGGTGAAAATTTTGTTAAAAATAAATTAAAAACGTGAAATTATTTTCCCGCCCAAATTACTCTTTTCATTTCTGCGATCCTGTTACTCCTGTTGGAAATTTTTGCGTGAAAATTTCGTTAAAAATAAATTAAAAACGCGAAATTATTTTCCCGCCCAAATTACTCTTTTCATTTCTGCGATCCTGTTACTCCTGTTGGAAATTTTTGGGTGAAAATTTTGTTAAAAATAAATTAAAAACGTGAAATTATTTTCCCGCCCAAATTACTCTTTTCATTTCTGCGATCCTGTTACTCCTGTTGGAAATTTTTGCGTGAAAATTTCGTTAAAAATAAATTAAAAACGTGAAATTATTTTCCCGCCCAAATTACTCTTTTCATTTCTGCGATCCTGTTACTCCTGTTGGAAATTTTTGGGTGAAAATTTTGTTAAAAATAAATTTAAAACGTGAAATTATTTTCCCACCCAAATTACTCTTTTCATTTCTGCGATCCTGTTACTCCTGTTGGAAATTTTTGTGTGGAAATTTTGTTAAAAATAAATTAAAAACGTGAAATTATTTTCCCGCCAAATTACTCTTTTCATTTCTGCGATCCTGTTACTCCTGTTGGAAATTTTTGTGTGGAAATTTTGTTAAAAATAAACTAAAAACGTGAAATTATTTTCCCGCTCAAATTACTCATTTCATTCCTGCGATCCTGTTACTCCTGGTGGAAATTTTTGTGTGAAAATTTTGTTAAAAATAAATTTAAAACGGGGAATTATTTTCCCGCCCAAATTACTCTGTTCATTTCTGGTTGAAATGTTTGTTAAAAATAAATTGAAAATAAATAATAATTTTTTTGGCGCTGGAGTCCAATTTGAAAATTGCACATTCTAATTTTACAATAGTAAATTCTCATCACCGATTTCATCTAAAAATAATTGAGTTTCGTTCAAAATTATATTTACCTTTCGTAATAATTGTTCAAACAATAATTAATACAAATTTGCCGATTCAATTTATGCCTCGATTTTATTCAAAAAAATAAAACCTATCTGTTTATGCATTACACGTTCGCATCCGCGCCGACTGTTACAACAATTATTCGTCGACGTACATTAATAAATTATTTCCCACGGCGCATTAATTATTCCATAAATTAATTTTCGAATTACTCGATACACCAAATAAAAATATCGATCTGCTAAACGCATCCTGCATACAATTATTCAAAATTAAATAATACAATTTACGCTTGATTTTAGTAAATTGCAATATAAATACAAACGCGACGGTTTGATGTTGTAGCGGGTGAAAGCGCGAGCATCTTCCCGCTGCATCACGAGTCGAGCGGGTTCGACTCGCCGGTCGCAGCAATTCTAATTGTTTAATCTCACATTTTTTGAATAACTTTCTCACTAATCACTTGGTGAAACATTTAACAAGCGAAACTAGTCGAACAAATTTGTGAAACAAACCAAGTGTTAATTTTTTATTTATCTTTTTAAAAAAAAAAAAGCTGTCAATACCTCCTGGATTTGATTTGTAACCAACATTGAACCCAATTTACTTCCACTACTACGAAGACACATTTATGGTACTCTTGATATTTGCCGGAATAGAGGAACGCGAGTTAATTTAAAATACCAATTCCTATGTGGAATGGCGTTGAAATAAAGCGATTCAATTATTGTAATATATTCCGCAAGTTTATTGAAACAAGACGTTCCACCTTAATTTAATTTCATAACCGTACGTAACGTCTGCAACCGTGGAATATTCATGAGGGCAACTCTGCGTGCACCGAAAGATGTAATGAATTGATACACGGTATCGGGTTGTCGAGTGCCTAATAAAATCAAATTTTGCTAACTATCGCAGCGAACAATAATTAGCTTATGCTATGTGTATGCTAATAATTTAAACAATTATATCTTTTTATAAAATAAGACATGGACACTTCTGTGCAAGAAAATTAAGCACACAAAATATGTTATAGTTTAAAGCGGACTTTCTGGTTACGAAAATATAAAAATTTGCCAATTTCCTTAATGTCAACAATTTAAAAATTCGAATTATAACTAAAATGGAAGATGGTTTCTGGTCTTACTCTTAGTTTTGGATTTTCAAGTTATGGTGTCATTATTTATTAAAAATGTTGCAGACCCGAATTATACAACTAGAATATTGTAAAAAATACGCTTAATTTTATTGCACATAAATGTACATGTAACCCAGGCCAGAAAAATATAAAATCATGTTTAAAATTTTTTTAAATTTAAGAGTAAAAACATTATAAATGAGTGCAAATACAATATGTGCAAAAATAGAGCACGGAAATTCAATGGAAATATCGAATTACGAATTTCCTCCGCGGCCTTATTTATTCCCGTACGTCAGTTCTGTGTGAGTTACGTCCCGCACTTTTAACTTAATTGGTAATGTTTCCTTTGAGCCTCCCCGTAGGAAACTTAATTTCGCAACGGAGCGAAAAATGCGGACGCAAGGAATTGCGTGTTTTGTGTTATTAATTTTAATGGGACAATGATGAATGTTCGGCGGCCAATTTAACTTCCATTACGTCGGGCGTTCGTTCTCTCCCGGGGACGATGGGGGTAAGTTTTGCGGGGGAGGGGGGAAAATTTTCTGCGCGGTCGTTACATTCAATTGTGTCTTCCCACTCTGGGGAAAATTTTGCGTGATAAATCAGCGGACAACTTTCAAGTGTGGATGTTGAATTACCTTAGTTTTTTCATCGTAGACCATTAAAGTGAACCTTATCTTCATCAGAATAACGGAAAGATTCCTTTAAGGCGCTTCAGAAAATGTCCTTTTGTAAGAACAAATGTCAATTTGAAGTCCGTGACACGTCAGCAAAGAAAACTCCAAAATGGAAAAAATCGAAAAAATCAACTTTTTTAATAATCATCGTAGACCTTTACGTAATACCTTTTTATTCATCAGAAGAACGAGATAAAACGATTGGCATTAAAAAATTTCATCCAGAGAAAATTGCAAAAAAGTTAGCAAGTCACCATGAACTTTATGGAGAAATTTTGAAAAAAAGTCGATTTTTTCCAACTTTGAATGGTCGTAGCGGCCGAACGAAGAATCTAATTTGAACGCGGATTGCAAATCTGTGTTCCTCGTGTGTCAATTAGTCGGATTTGATTAAAATTGGCGATTTAAAATTTTTGACGAAAACCTGAAAAATCATCCAAGGGTCCCCCCTTCTTACTTTTTATCAAAAATTGCATTAAAAGTGATTTCCTAAAGAAACCACTGGTTGGATCCGGGGTTTCTTGACGTCACTCGAAAGATCGCTTCAAGACGCTTCAGAAAATGTATTTTCGCAGGAACAAATGTGAATTTTAAGCCCGTGACACGTCAGCAAAAAAACTCGAAAATGGAAAAAATCGAAAAAATCAACTTTCTTATAAATCATCGTAGACCTTTATGTAATACCTTTTTATTCATCAGAAGAACGAGATAAAACGATTGGCGTTAAAAAATTTCATCCAGAGAAAATTGCAAAAAAGTTAGCAAGTCACCATGAACTTTATGGAGAAATTTTGAAAAAAGTCGATTTTTTCCAACTTTGAATGGTCGTAGCGGCCAAACGAAGAATCCGATTTGAACGCGGATTGCAAATCTGTGTTCCTCGTGTGTCAATTAGTCGGATTTGATTAAAATTGGCGATTTAAAATTTTTGACGAAAACCTGAAAAATCATCCAAGGGTCCCCCCTTCTTACTTTTTATCAAAAATTGCATTAAAAGTGATTTCCTAAAGAAACCACTGGTTGGATCCGGGGTTTCTTGACGTCACTGGAAAGATCGCTTCAAGACGCTTCAGAAAATGTATTTTCGCAGGAACAAATATCACTTTCAAACCCGTGACACGTCAGCAAAGAAAACTCGAAAATGGAAAAAATCGAAAAAATCAACTTTCTTAAAAATCATCGTAGACCTTTATGTAATACCTTTTTATTCATCAGAAGAACGAGATAAAACGATTGGCGTTAAAAAATTTCATCCAGAGAAAATTGCAAAAAAGTTAGCAAGTCACCATGAACTTTATGGAGAAATTTTGAAAAAAAGTCGATTTTTTCCAACTTTGAATGGTCGTAGCGGCCGAACGAAGAATCTAATTTGAACGCGGATTGCAAATCTGTGTTCCTCGTGTGTCAATTAGTCGGATTTGATTAAAATTGGCGATTTAAAATTTTTGACGAAAACCTGAAAAATCATCCAAGGGTCCCCCCTTCTTACTTTTTATCAAAAATTGCATTAAAAGTGATTTCCTAAAGAAACCACTGGTTGGATCCGGGGTTTCTTGACGTCACTCGAAAGATCGCTTCAAGACGCTTCAGAAAATGTATTTTCGCAGGAACAAATGTGAATTTTAAGCCCGTGACACGTCAGCAAAAAAACTCGAAAATGGAAAAAATCGAAAAAATCAACTTTCTTATAAATCATCGTAGACCTTTATGTAATACCTTTTTATTCATCAGAAGAACGAGATAAAACGATTGGCGTTAAAAAATTTCATCCAGAGAAAATTGCAAAAAAGTTAGCAAGTCACCATGAACTTTATGGAGAAATTTTGAAAAAAGTCGATTTTTTCCAACTTTGAATGGTCGTAGCGGCCAAACGAAGAATCCGATTTGAACGCGGATTGCAAATCTGTGTTCCTCGTGTGTCAATTAGTCGGATTTGATTAAAATTGGCGATTTAAAATTTTTGACGAAAACCTGAAAAATCATCCAAGGGTCCCCCCTTCTTACTTTTTATCAAAAATTGCATTAAAAGTGATTTCCTAAAGAAACCACTGGTTGGATCCGGGGTTTCTTGACGTCACTCGAAAGATCGCTTCAAGACGCTTCAGAAAATGTATTTTCGCAGGAACAAATGTGAATTTTAAGCCCGTGACACGTCAGCAAAAAAACTCGAAAATGGAAAAAAATCGAAAAAATCAACTTTCTTATAAATCATCGTAGACCTTTATGTAATACCTTTTTATTCATCAGAAGAACGAGATAAAACGATTGGCGTTAAAAAATTTCATCCAGAGAAAATTGCAAAAAAGTTAGCAAGTCACCATGAACTTTATGGAGAAATTTTGAAAAAAGTCGATTTTTTCCAACTTTGAATGGTCGTAGCGGCCAAACGAAGAATCCGATTTGAACGCGGATTGCAAATCTGTGTTCCTCGTGTGTCAATTAGTCGGATTTAATTAAAATTGGCTATTTAAAATTTTTGACGAAAACCTGAAAAATCATCCAAGGGTCCCCCCTTCTTACTTTTTATCAAAAATTGCATTAAAAGTGATTTCCTGAAGAAACCACTGGTTGGATCCGGGGTTTCTTGACGTCACTCGAAAGATCACTTCAAGACGCTTCAGAAAATGTATTTTCGCAGGAACAAATGTGAATTTTAAGCCCGTGACACGTCAGCAAAAAAACTCGAAAATGGAAAAAATCGAAAAAATCAACTTTCTTATAAATCATCGTAGACCTTTATGTAATACCTTTTTATTCATCAGAAGAACAAGATAAAACGATTGGCGTTGAAAAATTTCATCGAGAGAAAATTGTAAAAAAGTTAGCAAGTCACCATGAACTTTATGGAGAAATTTTGAAAAAAGTCGATTTTTTCCAACTTTGAACGGCTGTAGCGGCCGAACGAAGAATCCAATTTGAACGCGGATTGCAAATCTGTGTTCCTCGTGTGTCAATTAGTCGGATTTGATTAAAATTGGGGATTTTTAATTTTTGACCAAAACCCGAAATTTTATCCAAGGGTCCCCCCTTCTTACTTTTTAAGAAAAATTGCACTAAAAATGATTTCCTGAGGAAACCACTAGTTGGATCCGGGGTTTCTTGACGTCACTCCAAAGAACACTTCAAGACGCTTCAGAAAATGTATTTTCGCAGGAACAAATGTCAATTTGAAGCTCGCGAGACGTCAGCAAAAAAACTCGAAAATGGAAAAAATCGACAAAATCAACTTTCTTAAAAATCATCGTGGACCTTTATGTAATACCTTTTTATTCATCAGAAGAACGAGATAAAACGATTGGCGTTGAAAAATTTCATCAAAAGAAAATTGTAAAAAAGTTAGCAAGTCACCATGAACTTTATGGAGAAATTTTGAAAAAAGTCGATTTTTTCAAACTTTGAACGGCTGTAGCGGCCGAACGAAGAATCCAATTTGAACGCGGATTTCAAATCTGTGCTCCTTGTGTGTCAATTAGTCGGATTTAATTAAAATTGGCGATTTAAAATTTTTGACGAAAACCTGAAAAATCATCCAAGGGTCCCCCCTTCTTACTTCTTATCAAAAATTGCATTAAAAGTGATTTCCTGAAGAAACCACTGGTTGGATCCGGGGTTTCTTGACGTCACTGGAAAGATCCCTTCAAGACGCTTCAGAAAATGTCCTTTCGCAAGAACAAATGTCAATTTGAAGCCCGTGACACGTCAACAAAGAAAACTCGAAAATGGAAAAAATTTAAAAAACCAACTTTCTTAATAATCATCGTAGACTTTTATGTAATACCATTTTCTTCGTCAGAATAACGGAATAAATCAATTGGTGTTAAAAAAATTTATCTGGAAAAAATGTTGTATTTATTCTTTTGTAACATGTAACGTTCAGAGCTATTTGTCATCCGTTATGTTAATCCTTAACCAACTATTAATGATTGAGTTATTTTGCTAAATGTATTGCGTTTGTTGAATAATCTATTTCTTTAATAAATCACTTTTACCAAATTAACTGTTGTCGTTGTTATTATTGTATAATTATTGACTGACCACCCGATCCCAATATCCCTACGAAACGTTATCAGTGTGTGAACAAATTAGTGCTGTTTCCGAGATGTCACTGAACGAATCGAGGCAGTTGGTGTAAAGGTAAGTATTGGCTAGAAGCACATTCTATTAATGTTTGTCAAGTCCGTCACGACTGTGAGTTATTCGAAATATTTGAATACCTTAATCATTTCCGACCTAAATATTTGTGACCCAATGGAATAATTGAAAACGCATCCAAGAATTCTACGACGAGTTGCAGGATAAGAAGAAACAAGAGGTATTTGTGACCGTCGCGAGAAACCGCCTCCCAAGAAAAAGTGGTCGACTACACCAAAATCTTCTGGAGATGTGACGATGGTAAATTTGGGGCGACCCCGCTTCCGAAAACGGCTCTTTTAAGGGCCATTAAAACTAATTAATTCTAAGAATCTTCATTGTCAATGAATGAATGAATGAATGAATGAATGAATGAATGCATATATTTAAACAACGAAATACCAAATTTCTCTCCTAATAAAATGTTTCACTTCAATCGTAAATTTACGGTTCAGAATGTGTACCCTAATTTAATGTCGAAAAATTTTCTGGATTTGTAACAGGAGACCAGGAACGCAAAGAGGTATTTTACTCTTCAAAAATCGATCAATCGAAAATTTACGGTTCAGAATGTGTACCCTAATTTAATTTCGAAAAATTTTCTGGATTTGTAACAGGAGACTAGGAACGCAAAGAGGTATTTTACTCTTCAAAAATCGATCGAAAATTTACGGTTCAGAATGTGTACCCTAATTTAATTCCGAAAAATTTCCAAGATTTGTATCAGGAGACCAGGAACGCAAAGAGGTATTTTACTCTTCAAAAATCGATCGATCGAAAATTTACGGTTCAGAATGTGTACCCTAATTTAATTTCGAAAAATTTTCTGGATTTGTAACAGGAGACTAGGAACGCAAAGAGGTATTTTACTCTTCTAAAATCGATTGAAAAATTTTCTGGATTTGTAACAGGAGACCAGGAACGCGAAGAGGTATTTTACTCTTCAAAAATCTATCGATCGAAAATTTACGGTTCAGAATGTGTACCCTAATTTAATTCCGAAAAATTTTCATGATTTGTAACAGGAGACCAGGAACGCAAGGAGGTATTTTCCTCTTCAAAAATCGATCGATCGAAAATTTACGGTTCAGAATGTGTACCCTAATTTAATTTCGAAAAATTTTCTGGATTTGTAACAGGAGACCAGGAACGCAAGGAGGTATTTTCCTCTTCAAAAATCGATCGATCGAAAATTTACGGTTCAGAATGTGTACCCTAATTTAATTCCGAAAAATTTCCAAGATTTGTATCAGGAGACCAGGAACGCAAAGAGGTATTTTACTCTTCAAAAATCGATCAATCGAAAATTTACGGTTCAGAATGTGTACCCTAATTTGATTCCGAAAAATTTCCAAGATTTGTATCAGGAGACCAGGAACGCAAAGAGGTATTTTACTCTTCAAAAATCGATCAATCGAAAATTTACGGTTCAGAATGTGTACCCTAATTTAATTCCGAAAAATTTCCAAGATTTGTATCAGGAGACCAGGAACGCAAAGAGGTATTTTACTCTTCAAAAATCGATCGATCGAAAATTTACGGTTCAGAATGTGTACCCTAATTTAATTTCGAAAAATTTTCTGGATTTGTATCAGGAGACCAGGAACGCAAGGAGGTATTTTCCTCTTCAAAAATCGATCGATCGAAAATTTACGGTTCAGAATGTGTACCCTAATTTAATTCCGAAAAATTTCCAAGATTTGTAACAGGAGACCAGGAACGCAAAGAGGTATTTTACTCTTCAAAAATCGATCGAAAATTTACGGTTCAGAATGTGTACCCTAATTTAATTCCGAAAAATTTCCAAGATTTGTATCAGGAGACCAGGAACGCAAAGAGGTATTTTACTCTTCAAAAATCGATCGATCGAAAATTTACGGTTCAGAATGTGTACCCTAATTTAATTTCGAAAAATTTTCTGGATTTGTAACAGGAGACTAGGAACGCAAAGAGGTATTTTACTCTTCTAAAATCGATTGAAAAATTTTCTGGATTTGTAACAGGAGACCAGGAACGCGAAGAGGTATTTTACTCTTCAAAAATCGATCGAAAATTTACGATTCAGAATGTGTACCCTAATTTAATTTCGAAAAATTGTCATGCTTTGTAACAGGAGACTAGGAACGCAAAGAGGTAATAAAACACTTGTACTTTTTATAAATTTTTATTTGTGCCAAAACTACAAATTTTACACAATAAATAAAATCAAAATGAAAAAAAAGGTTATATTTAAAAACTAAGCGTAGAAAAGACATGGTAATAAGCAAAAAATATAAAAACAAAGATAATATAAAAGGAAATAAGTGGTCGTTTTCGTCACTACTTTGTTCGCGTTGTTCTTCGCCAGGTCGCCCGGCTTCTTGGTCGCCGTTGGTCGTTGATGTGCCTGTTGTTGGTCTCAGGGTGGATTTGAATGCGCCAGTCGTAATCTGAAAAATAATTGTTGTTATTATAGCCGGTAATGTTATTAATGTGTTGTTGTTGCGTTTATAACGTTGAGGTAATTAAATAAAACACACTTTTACTTTTGATTAAAAATGTATCGCGAAGTAAGTGTCGCCAACCTCAATCAGTTGTGTGTTCGTATGTGTGTGTTTCTTAAATGTCGAAAAAATTGGCAAGTTTGAACTGTATGGAAAATTTTGAAAAAAGTCGATTTTTTCAGATTTTGCACGACCGTAGCGGCTGAAAGAAGAATCCAATTTGAACGCGGATTTCAAATCTGTGTTCCTGGTGTGTCAATTAGTCGGATTTAATTAAAATTGGCGATTTAAAATTTTTGACGAAAACCTGAAAAATCATCCAAGGGTCCCCCCTTCTTACTTTTTCCCAAAAATTGCATTTGAAATGATTTCCTGAAGAAACCACTGGTTCAATTCGGGGTTTCTGTAGATCACTGGAAAGATCTCTTCAATACGCTTCAGAAAATGTCTTTTCGCAAGAACAAATGTCAATTTTAAGTCCGTGACACGTCAGCAAAGAAAATTCGAAAATTAAAAAAATTGAAAAAATGAACTTAATGCCATTTTTTTAAATTCTGGTTACAATGCAATAAAACATTTAGTAATTTTGTTTTCAGAGCTAATCCAAAGCGTGACGAACCATTACGTCAAGCCCATCTTCATTCCGGAGTGCATTTCGCCTCGCGTACAAACATCGCGTGTCGTTTTGTTAGGGATGCGCTGCACCGCAAACACACGAGAATTTATGTTCCACTATGTTACCCTTATATATTGAGATTTAGACATTTTTCACGTCCAGATTAACTCGGATCTATGATCCGGTGCACTTTTTCCGCCTCATAAATAATAACACGGGGCGGGGGAATTACCCGGAGCTTGTTTCACGTGTAAAAACGGTAATGCAAGGCGCTGAAATATAGCACGCAGAAAAATAAAGACTGAAATTATATTAAAAATGGTGATAGGATATTATACGCACGAAATATGTTAACATAGTAACCGTTAAATTGAAACAAAAGTGTAAAATTATCATTTTCTTCTAACTTCTAACTATAAATTTACGTATGTGATACTTTATGAATGCAAAAGCCATCATAACTTTTTATTAAAATATGATGGTTTTTGCATTTACCAAGTATCACATTACGAAAAGTTTTAGTGTACAAGAGCACTCTCTGTACAACTAGTACCACTCAAAACATTATTCTTAAATCAACCTTAATCTCTTAATAATTTTTTGTCCGTTATTAAGCCCATTCAGAAGAGCTTATGGTCTTAAGAGGGTACGTTTTCCCTCGCTGCTGCTGCTGAAGATATTTTTTCTTCATTGTGAGCGATTGTAAACCGTGAATTTCCCTAAAAGGGAGGGCTTTGTGCGCGGCATAACAAACGGCGGAGGGATCGCTTTTTAATAAGTGAAAAACGTCGGATGCGCGCGCGATGATGAATCGTTTGATGTATGAAAAAGCTAAACATTAAGACGCCGCTTAATTCGGTCATTAAGTCCATTTCAGAGGGCGCTCCTTTCGCCGCCGAATCCGAGGGGATGAATTACGCCGTCCTCGCGGTTTAAGCGGGGAAAATAATAAGGGAGGCTTTATTTTCACCCCCGAGACGTTATTCCGAGTGAATCAAAACGATGATATCCGGATTTAATGTTATAATTTAGAGATGGATAAAAAAATTATAAAAACAGAATTTTATTAGTAGAAATTGGAATGAAATAAAACCCGAAATCCTCAAATTTCTTACAAACCTAATTGATCCCGATCCCAGAAGAAAAGAAATAACTCCATCCGCTTGTAAACGCTTTTCCTCCAGACACATCAATCTTCCCTCTGGCCGTTTTCAAAAGGGCGCACAGGTGTCTCCGCGCCGCTCCCTCCTCCCGGACTTATAATGAAACCTTATCAGCATGATTTTCCAGATCTAGACAGAAAGAAAGATTTATCACCGTCCAATTTCCTTTCGGGCAAAACTCGTGATTAAGAAGCGATACAATCCGTCTCGCGTGCACCGCATTAGCATTTTGATTGCATAATGAATCGGTTGGTATATACAGAAAAAAAAATTGATTAGTCAATTGGCGGTCGTAGGTGGCTTAATATAAATGTTAATCGGAATTAAAATATTCAAGCGCTGGAAAAGGGGGGTGGGGTGGGGGTGTTTTTCAGGCGCTCCGAGTCGCTCGAAGTCGGGAGAATTGAGTTATAATTTACGAGGTTTTAGTAAGGGAGTAATTATGGAAGACGCGATAAGGGAAACGCATGTGCAATTTATTTAATGGCGGAGCTGATAATGTAAAGTCGGTTCGGTGTAAAGTTTTACTCGGAATATGAAATCCTATTTTCAAAAATTCATAGCGCGCAATACCGTGCACCAATTTTTAAAAATAAAGCATCAAACTGTAGCTTAACTTATGATTTAAAAAAAAGCCTTAAGACAGTTTTTTGTGGAATTAATATAAAATGATGAAAAAACATATTTTTCAAAGTCAAAACAAAAAATCTGCGAAATTCAATTTTCAAAAATTCATAGCGCACAATACCGTGCACCAATTTTAAAAAATAGAGCATCAAACTGTAGCTTAACTTATAATTTACAAAAAAGCTTGAAGACAGTTTTTGTGCAATTCATAGAAAATGGTGAAAAAACATATTTTTTAAAGTAAAAACAAAAAATTTGCGAAATGCTATTTTCAAAAATTCACAGCGCTCAATACCGTGCACCAATTTTGAAAAAATAGAGCATCAAACTGTAGCTTAACTTATGGTTTAGAAAAAAGCTTGAAGACAGTTTTTCGTGCAATTAATATAAAATAGTGAAAAAACATATTTTTTAAAGTGAAAACAAAAAATTCGCAAAATCTTATTTTCAAAAATTTATAGCGCGCAATACCGTGCACCAATTTTGAAAAATAAAGCATCATACAGTAGCTTGACTTATGGTTTACAAAAATGCGTTAAGACAGTTTTTGTGAAATTGATAGAAAATGGTGAAAAAACATATTTTTGAAAGTCAAAACAAAAAATCCGCGAAATCCTATTTTCAAAAATTCATAACTCTCAATACCGTGCTCCGATTTTTAAAAATAAAGCATCAAACTGTAGCTTAGCTTATAATTAACAAAAAATCCCTAAGTCAGTTTTTTGTGCAATGAATAGAAAATGGTGAAAAGACATGTTTTTAAAGCAAAAACAAAAATTTGCGAAATCCAATTTTAAAAAATTCATATCTCTGAAAACCATGCACCAATTTTGAAAAATAAAGCATCAAACTGTAGCCTAACTTATGGTTTACGAAACAGCCTTAAGACAGTTTTTATACTATTAATAGAAAATGGTGAAAAAACATATTTTTCAAACTAAAAACAAAAAAATTTGCGAAATCCTATTTTCAAAAATTCATAGCTCTCAATGCCGTGCCCCAATTTTGAAAATTCTAGCATCAAACTGTAGCTTAACTTATGGTTTACAAAAATGCGTTAAGACAGTTTTTGTGAAATTGATAGAAAATGGTGAAAAAACATATTTTTGAAAGTCAAAACAAAAAATCCGCAAAATCCTATTTTCAAAAATTCATAACTCTCAATACCGTGCTCCGATTTTTAAAAATAAAGCATCAAACTGTAGCTTAGCTTATAATTAACAAAAAATCCCTAAGTTAGTTTTTTGTGCAATGAATAAAAAATGGTGAAAAAACATATTTTTCAAAGTCAAAACAAAATATCCGCGAAATCCTATTTTCAAAAATTCATAACTCTCAATACCGTGCACTAATTTTTAAAAATAAAGCATCAAACTGTAGCTTAACTTATGATTTATAAAACAGCCTTAGCACAGTTTTTATTCAATCAATAGAAAATGGTGAAAAACATATTTTTCAAAGTAAAACAA
Source organism: Ocypus olens (assembly GCA_910593695.2). Classification (NCBI taxonomy): domain Eukaryota; kingdom Metazoa; phylum Arthropoda; class Insecta; order Coleoptera; family Staphylinidae; genus Ocypus; species Ocypus olens. The sequence continues at coordinate 59,477,009 of OU343052.1, forward strand.
AAAATTTGCAAAATCTAATTTTCAAAAATTAATAGCGCACAATACCGTGCACCAATTTTGAAAAATAATGCATCAAACTGTAGTTTAACTTATGGTTTATAAAAAAGCCTTAAGACAGTTTTTTTGTGGAATTAATAGAAAGTTGTGAAGAAACATATTTTTCAAAGTAAAAACAAAAAATTCGCGAAATGCTATTTTCAAAAATTCATAGCGCTCAATACCGTGCACCAATTTTGAAAAATTAAGCATCAAACTGTAGCTTAACTTATGATTTACAAAACAGCCTTAAGATAGTTTTTATGCAATTAATAAAATATGGTGAAAAAATATATTTTTTAAAGTCAAAACAAAAAATTCGCGAAATCCTATTTTTAAAAATTCATAGCGCACAATACCGTGCACCAATTTTGAAAAATTAAGCATCAAACTGTAGCTTAACTTATGATTTACCAAACAGTCTCAAAACAGTTTTTATGCAATTAATAGAAAATGGTGAAAAACATATTTTTTAAAGTCAAAACAAAAAATTCGCGAAATCCTATTTTCAAAAATTCATAGTGCTCAATACCGTGCGCCAATTTTGAAACATAAAGCATCAAACTGTAGCTTAACTTTTGGTTTACAAAAAAGGCTTAAGACAGTTTTTTGTGAAATTAATAGAAAATGGTGAAAAAGTAAAAACACAAAATCCGCGAAATCCTATTTTCAAAAATTCATATCTCTCAATACCGTGCACCAATTTTGATAAATAAAGCATCAAACTGTAGCTTAACTTATGGTTTACAAAAGAGACTTAAGAAAGTTTTTTGTGGAATTAATAGAAAATGGTGAAAAAACATATTTTCTAAAGTCAAAACAAAAAATCCGCGAAATCCTATTTTCAAAAATTCATAACTCTCAATACCATGCACCAATTTTGAAAAATAAAGCATCAAACTGTAGCTTAACTTACGGTTTACAAAAAAGCTCCAAGACAGTTTTTTGTGCAAATAATAGAAAATGGTGAAAAACATATTTTTTAAAGTCAAAACAAAAAATCCTCGAAATCCTATTTTCAAAAATTCATAGCTCCCAATACCGTGCACGAATTTTGAAAAATAAAGCATCAAACTGTAGCTTAACTTATGGTTTACAAAAAAGGCTCAAGACAGTTTTTTGTGAAATTGATAGAAAATAGTGAAAAAGTAAAAACAAAAAATTTGCAAAATCCTATTTTCAAAAATTCATAGCGCTCAATACCGTGCACCAATTTTAAAAAATAAAGCATCAAACTGTAGCTTAACTTACGGTTTACAAAAAAGCTCCAAGACAGTTTTTTGTGCAAATAATAGAAAATGGTGAAAAACATATTTTTTAAAGTCAAAACAAAAAATCTTCGAAATCCTATTTTCAAAAATTCATAGCTCCCAATACCGTGCACGAATTTTGAAAAATAAAGCATCAAACTGTAGCTTAACTAATGGTTTACAAAAAAGGCTTAAGACAGTTTTTTGTGAAATTAATAGAAAATGGTGAAAAAGTAAAAACACAAAATCCGCAAAATGCTATTTTCAAAAATTCATATCTCTCAATGCCGTGCACCAATTTTGAAAAATAAAGCATCAAACTGTAGCTTAACTTATGATTTACAAAAACGCTCTAAGACAGTTTTTTATGCAATTAACAGAAAATGGTGAAAAAACATTTTTTTTCAAAGTAAAAACAAAAATTCGTGAAATTTTATTTTAAAAAATTCATAGCACTCAATACCGTGCACCAATTTTGAAAAATAAAGCATAAAACTGTGGCTTAACTTATGATTTACAAAACAGCTTAACGACAGTTTTTATGCATCTAATAGAAAATTTCGAAAAAACATATTTTTCAAAGTCGAATAAAAAAATCCGCGAAATCCTATTTTAAAAAATTCATAGCTTTCAACACCGTGCACCAATTTTGAAAAATAAAGCATCATACAGTAGCTTGACTTATGATTTACAAAAAGGCGTTAAGACAGTTTTTATGCCATTAATAGAAAATGGTAAAAAAACATATTTTTTAAAGTAAAAACAAAAAACTCGCAAAATCCTATTTTCAAAAATTTATAGCGCACAATACCGTGCACCAATTTTGAAAAATAAAGCATCAAACTGTTGCTTAACTTATGATTTACAAAACAGCCTTTTTTTCATATCAAACGTAAACTTATAATGTTTTTTTTTTATTTTGCGATTGAAGTTTTTAAAAGGATTCAAGAAATGTTGTGATGGTTTAAAATTTCCATCCCGAATATTATTTTTTATTTCCATCGTTCGCAATATAAATTTACTTACTGTTTGGCTCGGCGACGCGACTAACAATCAGTAAAGTTGTCCTTTATCGCCCGCCGTTATGTTTCCTCCGGGCGGCCCGGGGAATAAATGAAACAACTTCGATAATAACAGTAAAATCGCAAAAATTTTCATATCCGGGACCGTTTCGCCCGCTTTCCTGGCCGCAATCCAGATCTCCAACGCCGATAACGGACGTTTTCCTTTCCCCCTCCCGAAATCCCGGCGTTGTTGGATTAAATTTTATTAATTCATTCCATCATCTCGAGCTGAAACGTTTTGCGTTCTCCTGTAAAGAAAAAAGAACGGTATTAAAGAGACCAATCCTAACCACCCAGAGCTGGCCATATGGACTTGCATCCAAGGCCAAAAAAAAAGTATAAATTCAAATTCTTTATTCTTACTTTAGCCACTATTTTGTGGAAGGACATGTAATAATAGTAATAATAATAATCGTCTTTTATTTTAACGGAAACATAATGTATAATACTATATATATAATATATCAAATAATATCAAATAAATAAATAAATAAGGAATGTAAATTTTTCTGTATAATAAGTAAGCGCTTATTTTCCTACACGTGTGAAGGAGTAAAATTCTACTGTATAACAACTAAGAATAAGTAAACAATCCTTATTTTCCTGTACGTGAAATTCTTGTGATTAGACGAATTTTACTGTTGAATTTTGTTGGTAATTAATTTGCATTCGACGATGGCGCCAAGGGATAAATTGGGCGAACATAAACATTTTCCATTAGCTTGTTAAAATATTTATCGGAAACGATGAGCAAAGGAGGCCCGAGTAAATATTTATGCGGGGGCCGAATGAAATTATAAGAAATGGTGGATGCGCCGGGACGTGAAGTAGCGGAATGTTTGTTTATACAATTTCGTTCGCTTTCACTGTAATTATTATAATTTTCGTTTATGAATTGATAACGAATATTCATGCGGAATTAATAATCACGTCGCTCTTGTCACTTACATAATATACAAGTCGAATAACGTTGTTAATAAAAAAAATTAAAAACTTGTCGCTCGCGGTGCAAAAAAGTTTACCCAGATTACAATTCGGTTGTTGATTAATAAATAATTAGTTCTCTTAATGTTGCTATGAAGATTACAAAAACAAGTTAAATATTATAAACTCATCGAAAAAATGGAATTTTTAGTATATTAAAAAAATATAAAACGCGTCGAAAAAATTCTGCAAAAATTAAATTACATTTGCAAATCATCGTTTTATCAAATTAAGTGCAGTTTTTGAAAATCCACTAATTATTTCCCGAGTTGTGAATTTTTGAAAATTTTAGTTTTCGAATTGTGTAATTCTCGAGCAAAAAAATTTAAAAAAATATATAACGTGTCGACTAAATTCTACAAAAATTAAATTAGATTTGCAAATTATCATTTTATCAAATTAAATAGAGTTTTTGAAAATCCGCCAATTATTTCGCGAGTTGTGAATTTTTGAAAATTTTAATATTCGAATTGTGTAATCCTCGAGCAAAAAATTAAAAAATATATATAAAACGTGTCGACTAAATTGTACAAAAATTAAATTAGATTTGCAAATCATCATTTTATCAAATTAAATAGAGTTTTTGAAAATCCGCCAATTATTTCGCGAGTTGTGAATTTTTGAAAATTTTAATATTCGAATTGTGTAATACTCGAGCAAAAAATAAAAGAAATATATAAAACGTGACGACTAAATTCTACAAAAAATAAACTAGATTTGCAAATCATTGTTTTATCAAATTAAGTGCAGTTTTTGAAAATCCACAAATTATTTCCCGAGTTGTGAATTTTTGAAAATTTTTGTTTTCGAATTGTGTAATCCTCGAGCAAAAAAATTTAAAAAAATATATAAAACGTGTCGACTAAATTCTACAAAAATTAAATTAGATTTGCAAATCATCATTTTATTAAATTAAATAGAGTTTTTGAAAATCCGCCAATTATTTCGCGAGTTGTGAATTTTTGAAAATTTTAATATTCGAATTGTGTAATCCTCGAGCAAAAAATTAAAAAATATATATAAAACGTATCGACTAAATTCTACAAAAATTAAATTAGATTTGCAAATCATCATTTTATTAAATTAAATAGAGTTTTTGAAAATCCGCCAATTATTTCGTGAGTTGTGAATTTTTGAAAATTTTAATATTCGAATTGTGTAATCCTCGAGCAAAAAATTAAAAAATATATATAAAACGTGTCGACTAAATTCTACAAGAATTAAATTAGATTTGCAAATCATCATTTTATTAAATTTAATAGAGTTTTTGAAAATCCGCCAATTATTTCGCGAGTTGTGAATTTTTGAAAATTTTAATATTCGAATTGTGTAATACTCGAGCAAAAAATAAAAGAAATATATAAAACGTGACGACTAAATTCTACAAAAAATAAACTAGATTTGCAAATCATTGTTTTATCAAATTAAGTGCAGTTTTTGAAAATCCACAAATTATTTCCCGAGTTGTGAATTTTTGAAAATTTTAGTTTTCGAATTGTGTAATCCTCGAGCAAAAAAATTTAAAAAAGTATATAACGTGTCGACTAAATTCTACAAAAATTAAATTAGATTTGCAAATCATCATTTTATTAAATTAAATAGAGTTTTTGAAAATCCGCCAATTATTTCGCGAGTTGTGAATTTTTGAAAATTTTAATATTCGAATTGTGTAATCCTCGAGCAAAAAATTAAAAAATATATATAAAACGTGTCGACTAAATTCTACAAAAATTAAATTAGTTTTGAAAATCATCGTTTGATCAAATTAAATAGAGTTTTTGAAAATCCGCCAATTATTTCGCGAGTTGTGAATTTTTCAAAATTTTAGTCTCACCTTATCCTTCTGCTTTTTGCAAATTGATTGATTTATGGCGCAACGAACGACCATATAACATCCTCTCGTGTAACATTTGTTGGAGACGAATCAATTTCAGAAGGAATTCTTCCGTTATCTCAATTGATTCGGATACAGACATTTTATATAATAGATGATTTATTTGAAGCCCAATGATTGCAATACTTATAAAGTTATTTATGAAACTGTTTTTGTTCCATCAGGATATATGCGTGTGTGTGTGTGTGTGTCCCATCGATTTAATACAAATTGATGTTCTCGTTGGATGGAGGGAGGAAAACTGCCGGAGCTTATTGGAAGCATACGCAGATTTCGTCGAGATGATGTAAAGCCCCGGAAATATTCCCCATTATTGAGATGGAACAACTGGCACCGGCCCAAGACTTTTCCTTCCCCATCGCAATACATCAACCTTATACAGAAAGAAGTATACGTGAGAGATGACAATTCTTAATCGTATCATCTATAAATCTAATCATAATGCCAAAGAAAATGGTTCGATGAGGATGAAGAAATATAGAAAAGTTTACGTGAGAGATGACGATCTCTTAATCGTATCATCTATAAATCTAATAATATTGTAGCTTGAACTAGCCATGTGGACTAGTCTCCGAAGCCAAACAAAAAAAAAATTGTAAAACCAAAGAAATCGGATTGATGAGGATAAAGAAAAATGGTCATCAAGTTGAAACCTTCAAAATTCACTCAAAATTCATTCTGTATTGTAATTTTATAAAAACGTTGCAAGACCTTTGTTTAAGCCTGGTTTCTCATAAGCCTGCAATATATTTTCAGCTGTGTAAACGTTCTTTATGCGCCATTGTCAGTCATCAAATACATTTTACCATCGTTACTGTTTTAAATTAGAAATTGAGCCTTAGAAGAGGATTAAAGGTGAAAAATTTATCGAAATAGAAAAGTTAATAAAGATTGTGACAGAGTAAATATCAATTAAAATACGTGTAATGTAATCGCAGTACCTAACCTCAAATTCTGTTTACCATTTAAAAGATCGTTTACACAGTCGAAAATATAATACCAGTGTATTATGTTTTAGTGTAAAAAACAGTTTAAAATCCAATCATAAAATACCGCACACATGAATTTAATTAGGAACTTCAATAAAATGCACTTTGTTCGTATGAAATTTAATTAATTTCCAGTTTACGGTGGAGAGCCAAATTATTAACATCGCGAAATTCATCCTCGCCAGTTCGGATTACCTACCATAACACTCCGGTGCTGTAGTTTCTGGTTTTCCGGTCCAAATCCCTGTCGAAATTAAACTTTGCGTCCGGATTTGTGTGCACGTGCCGACGCCGCCGTTGATGCAACTCGTTGTGTATTCATTGCGTTGTAGTTTTCTTCTCTGTTTCCCGGAAGGTCCGTAACTTTATTTGGGCGCCAATTGAATGGCGAATGCATGCAGCGCACAGCTGGAGATTGTAGCCGGGGCGGATAAACTCTCCGGAAAATATATTTTAAGGCGAGAACCTTATTCTCCCCGCCGTCTATCTGCCGGATGGAAATAGCGCGAGGCCATAAAGCCGGGGAGGATTCCACGGTGTTTTAAAATACGGAGGTGGATGCGTGCCCCGGAAATTTATTCATTAAAACATCGTTGCCAGTCAGAGTGCGCGAGGAATTGTATTTTCATAATTTAACTATCGCACGATAAACAAGAAAGTTTTGATTAAAAACTTTGGTCAAAAATTGGCTTTCTAATAATTTCCTGAAGAAACCACAGGTTCGATTCGGGGTTTCTATACATCACTGGAAAGATCCCTTCAAGACGCTTCAGAAAATGTACTTTCGCAAGAACAAATGTTAATTTGAAGCCCGTGGCGCGTCAGCAAAGAAAACTCTAAAATGGAAAAAATCGAAAAATTCAACTTTGTAAATAATCATCGTAGACCTTTATGTAATACCATTTTCTTCATCAGAGGAACGAGATAAATCTATCGGCGTTGAAAAATTTCATCTAGAAAAAATTGCAAAAAAGTTAGCAAGTCACCATGAACTTTATGGAGAAATTTTGAAAAAAGTCGTTTTTTTCCAACTTTGAACAGCTGTAGCGGCCGAACGAAGAATCCAATTTGAACGCGGATTGCAAATCTGTGTTCCTCATGTCTCAATTAGTCGGATTTGTTTAAAATTGGGGATTTTTAATTTTTGACCTAAGCCCGAAATTTTATCCAAGGGTCCCCCCTTCTTACTTTTTACCAAAAATTGCACTAAAAATTATTTCCTGAAGAAACCACTGGTTGGATCCGGGGTTTCTTGACGTCACTCGAAAGATCGCTTCAAGACGCTTCAGAAAATGTACATTTGCAAGAACAAATGTCAATTTTAAGGCCGTGACGCGTCATCAAAAAAACTCGAAAATAGAAAAAATCGAAAAAATCAACTTTCTTAATAATCATCGTAGTCGCTTGTGTTTTACCTTTTTTTTCATCAGAAGAACGAGATAAAACGATTGCCGTTAAAAAATTTCATCCAGAAAAAATTGCAACAAAGTTAGCTAGTCACCATGAAATTTTTTGAAAAAAGTCGATTTTTTCAACTTTTGAACGGCTGTAGCGGCCGAACGAAGAATCCAAATTGAACGCGGATTGAAAATCTGTGTTCCTCATACGTCAATTAGTCGGATTTGATTAAAATTGGGGATTTTTAATTTTTGACCAAAACCCGAAATTTTTCCCCCCTTCTTACTTTTTAACAAAAATTGCACTAAAAATGATTTCCTGAAGAAACCACTGGTTGGATCTGGGGTTTCTTGACGTCACTCGAAAGATCGCTTCAAGACGCTTCAGAAAATGTACTTTCGAATGAACAAATGTCAATTTTAAGGCCGTGACGCGTCATCAAAAAAACTCGAAAATGGAAAAAATCGAAAAAATCAACTTTCTTAATAATCATCGTAGTCGCTTGTGTTTTACCTTTTTTTTCATCAGAAGAACGAGATAAAACGATTGCCGTTAAAAAATTTCATCCAGAGAAAATTGCAAAAAAGTTAAATGGTCACCATGAAATTTTTTGAAAAATGTACTTTCGCAGGAACAAATGTCAATTTAAAACTCGTGAGACGTCAGCAAAAAAACTTGAAAATGGAAAAAATCGAAAAAATCAACTTTCTTAATAATCATCGTAGTCGCTTGTGTTTTACCTTTTTTTTCATCAGAAGAACGAGATAAAACGATTGCCGTTAAAAAATTTCATCCAGAGAAAATTGCAAAAAAGTTAGCTAGTCACCATGAAATTTTTTGAAAAAAGCCGATTTTTTCAACTTTTGAACGGCTATAGCGGCCGAACGAAGAATCCAATTTGAACGCGGATTTCAAATCTGTGTTCCTCGTGTGTCAATTAGTCGGATTTGATTAAAATTGGGGATTTTTAATTTTTGACCAAAACCCGAAATTTTATCCAAGGGTCCCCCCTTCTTACTTTTTAACAAAAATTGCACTAAAAATGATTTCCTGAAAAAACCACTGGTTGGATCCGTGGTTTCTTGACGTCACTCGAAAGATCGCTTCAAGACGCTTCAGAAAATGTACTTTCGAAGGAACAAATGTCAATTTTAAGGCCGTGACGCGTCATCAAAAAAACTCGAAAATGGAAAAAATCGAAAAAATCAACTTTCTTAATAATCATCGTAGTCGCTTGTGTTTTACCTTTTTTTTTATCAGAAGAACGAGATAAAACGATTGCCGTTAAAAAATTTCATCCAGAGAAATATGCAAAAAAGTTAGCTAGTCACCATGAAATTTTTGAAAAAAGTCGATTTTTTCAACTTTTGAACGGCTGTAGCGGCCGAACGAAGAATCCAATTTGAACGCGGATTGCAAATCTGTGTTCCTCGTGTGTCAATTAGTCGGATTTGATTAAAATTGGGGATTTTTAATTTTTGACCAGGACCCGAAATTTTATCCAAGGGTCCCCCCTTCTTACTTTTTAACAAAAATTGCACTAAAAATGATTTCCTGAAGAAACCACTGGTTGGATCTGGGGTTTCTTGATGCCACTCGAAAGATCGCTTCAAGACGCTTCAGAAAATGTACTTTCGCTGGAACAAATGTCAATTTTAAAGCCGTGACGCGTCATCAAAAAAACTCGAAAATGGAAAAAATCGAAAAAATCAACTTTCTTAATAATCATCGTAGACGCTTGTGTTTTACCTTTTTTTTCATCAGAAGAACGAGATAAAACGATTGCCGTTAAAAAATTTCATCCAGAGAAAATTGCAAAAAAGTTAGCTAGTCACCATGAAATTTTTTGAAAAAAGTCGATTTTTTCAACGTTTGAACGGCTGTAGCGGCCGAACGAAGAATCCAATTTGAACGCGGATTGCAAATCTGTGTTCCTCGTGTGTCAATTAGTCGGATTTGATTAAATTTGGGGATTTTTAATTTTTGACCAAAACCCGAAATTTTATCCAAGGGTCCCCCCTTCTTACTTTTTAACAAAAATTGCACTAAACATGATTTCCTGAAGAAACCACTGGTTGGATCCGTGGTTTCTTGACGTCACTCGAAAGATCGCTTCAAGACGCTTCAGAAAATGTACTTTCGCAAGAACAAATGTCAATTTTAAGGCCGTGACGCGTCATCAAAAAAACTCGAAAATGGAAAAAGTCGAAAAAATCAACTTTCTTAATAATCATCGTAGACGCTTGTGTTTTACCTTTTTTTTCATCAGAAGAACGAGATAAAACGATTGCCGTTAAAAAATTTCATCCAGAGAAAATTGCAAAAAAGTTAGCTAGTCACCATGAAATTTTTTGAAAAAAGTCGATTTTTTCCAACTTTGAACAGCTGTAGCGGCCAAACGAAGAATCCAATTTGAACGCGGATTGCAAATCTGTGTTCCTCGTGTGTCAATTAGTCGGATTTGATTAAAATTGGGGATTTTTAATTTTTGACCAAAACCCGAAATTTTATCCAAGGGTCCCCCCTTCTTACTTTTTAACAAAAATTGCACTAAACATGATTTCCTGAAGAAACCACTGGTTGGATCCGTGGTTTCTTGACGTCACTCGAAAGATCGCTTCAAGACGCTTCAGAAAATGTACTTTCGCAAGAACAAATGTCAATTTTAAGGCCGTGACGCGTCATCAAAAAAACTCGAAAATGGAAAAAGTCGAAAAAATCAACTTTCTTAATAATCATCGTAGACGCTTGTGTTTTACCTTTTTTTTCATCAGAAGAACGAGATAAAACGATTGCCGTTAAAAAATTTCATCCAGAGAAAATTGCAAAAAAGTTAGCTAGTCACCATGAAATTTTTTGAAAAAAGTCGATTTTTTCCAACTTTGAACAGCTGTAGCGGCCAAACGAAGAATCCAATTTGAACGCGGATTGCAAATCTGTGTTCCTCGTGTGTCAATTAGTCGGTTTTGATTAAAATTGGGGATTTTTAATTTTTGACCTAAACCCGAAATTTTATCCAAGGGTCCCCCCTTCTTACTTTTTACCAAAAATTGCACTAAAAATGATTTCCTGAAGAAACCACTGGTTGGATCTGGGGTTTCTTGACGTCACTCGAAAGATCGCTTCAAGACGCTTCAGAAAATGTACTTTCGCAGGAACAAATGTCAATTTTAAGGCCGTGACGCGTCATCAAAAAAACTCGAAAATGGAAAAAATCGAAAAAATCAACTTTCTTAATAATCATCGTAGACGCTTGTGTTTTACCTTCTTTTTCATCAGAAGAACGAGATAAAACGATTGCCGTTAAAAAATTTCATCCAGAGAAATATGCAAAAAAGTTAGCTAGTCACCATGAAATTTTTTGAAAAAAGTCGATTTTTTCAACTTTTGAACGGCTGTAGCGGCCGAACGAAGAATCCAATTTGAACGCGGATTGCAAATCTGTGTTCCTCGTGTGTCAATTAGTCGGATTTGATTAAAATTGGGAATTTTTAATTTTTGACCAAAACCCGAAATTTTATCCAAGGGTCCCCCCTTCTTACTTTTTAACAAAAATTGCACTAAACATGATTTCCTGAAGAAACCACTGGTTGGATCCGTGGTTTCTTGACGTCACTCGAAAGATCGCTTCAAGACGCTTCAGAAAATGTACTTTCGCAAGAACAAATGTCAATTTTAAGGCCGTGACGCGTCATCAAAAAAACTCGAAAATGGAAAAAATCGAAAAAATCAACTTTCTTAATAATCATCGTAGACGCTTGTGTTTTACCTTCTTTTTCATCAGAAGAACGAGATAAAACGATTGCCGTTAAAAAATTTCATCCAGAGAAATATGCAAAAAAGTTAGCTAGTCACCATGAAATCTTTGAAAAAAGTCGATTTTTTCAACTTTTGAACGGCTGTAGCGGCCGAACGAAGAATCCAATTTGAACGCGGATTGCAAATCTGTGTTCCTCGTGTGTCAATTAGTCGGATTTGATTAAAATTGGGAATTTTTAATTTTTGACCAAAACCCGAAATTTTATCCAAGGGTCCCCCCTTCTTACTTTTTAACAAAAATTGCACTAAAAATGATTTCCTGAAGAAACCACTGGTTGGATCTGGGGTTTCTTGATGTCACTCGAAAGATCGCTTCAAGACGCTTCAGAAAATGTACTTTCGCTGGAACAAATGTCAATTTTAAAGCCGTGACGCGTCATCAAAAAAACTCGAAAATGGAAAAAATCGAAAAAATCAACTTTCTTAATAATCATCGTAGACGCTTGTGTTTTACCTTTTTTTTCATCAGAAGAACGAGATAAAACGATTGCCGTTAAAAAATTTCATCCAGAGAAAATTGCAAAAAAGTTAGCTAGTCACCATGAAATTTTTTGAAAAAAGTCGATTTTTTCCAACTTTGAACAGCTGTAGCGGCCAAACGAAGAATCCAATTTGAACGCGGATTGCAAATCTGTGTTCCTCGTGTGTCAATTAGTCGGATTTGATTAAAATTGGGGATTTTTAATTTTTGACCAAAACCCGAAATTTTATCCAAGGGTCCCCCCTTCTTACTTTTTAACAAAAATTGCACTAAACATGATTTCCTGAAGAAACCACTGGTTGGATCCGTGGTTTCTTGACGTCACTCGAAAGATCGCTTCAAGACGCTTCAGAAAATGTACTTTCGCAAGAACAAATGTCAATTTTAAGGCCGTGACGCGTCATCAAAAAAACTCGAAAATGGAAAAAATCGAAAAAATCAACTTTCTTAATAATCATCGTAGACGCTTGTGTTTTACCTTTTTTTTCATCAGAAGAACGAGATAAAACGATTGCCGTTAAAAAATTTCATCCAGAGAAAATTGCAAAAAAGTTAGCTAGTCACCATGAAATTTTTTGAAAAAAGTCGATTTTTTCCAACTTTGAACAGCTGTAGCGGCCAAACGAAGAATCCAATTTGAACGCGGATTGCAAATCTGTGTTCCTCGTGTGTCAATTAGTCGGATTTGATTAAATTTGGGGATTTTTAATTTTTGACCAAAACCCGAAATTTTATCCAAGGGTCCCCCCTTCTTACTTTTTAACAAAAATTGCACTAAACATGATTTCCTGAAGAAACCACTGGTTGGATCCGTGGTTTCTTGACGTCACTGGAAAGATCGCTTCAAGACGCTTCAGAAAATGTACTTTCGCAGGAACAAATGTCAATTTTAAAGCCGTGACGCGTCATCAAAAAAACTCGAAAATGGAAAAAATCGAAAAAATAAACTTTCTTAATAATCATCGTAGACGCTTGTGTTTTACCTTTTTTTCATCAGAAGAACGAGATAAAACGATTGCCGTTAAAAAATTTCATCCAGAGAAAATTGCAAAAAAGTTAGCTAGTCACCATGAAATTTTTTGAAAAAAGTCGATTTTTTCAACTTTTGAACGGCTGTAGCGGCCGAACGAAGAATCCAATTTGAACGCGGATTGCAAATCTGTGTTCCTCGTGTGTCAATTAGTCGGATTTGATTAAAATTGGGAATTTTTAATTTTTGACCTAAACCCGAAATTTTATCCAAGGGTCCCCCCTTCTTACTTTTTACCAAAAATTGCACTAAAAATGATTTCCTGAAGAAACCACTGGTTGGATCTGGGGTTTCTTGACGTCACTCGAAAGATCGCTTCAAGACGCTTCAGAAAATATACTTTCGCAGGAACAAATGTCGATTTGAAGCTGGTGAGACGTCAGCAAAAAAACTCGAAAATGGAAAAAATCGAAAAAATCAACTTTCTTAAAAATCATCGTGGACCTTTATGTAATACCTTTTTACTCATCAGAATAACGAGATAAAACGATTGGCATTAAAAAATTTCATCCAGAGAAAATTGCAAAAAAGTTAGCAAGTCACCATGAACTTTATGAAGAAATTTTTAAAAAAGTCGATTTTTTCCAACTTTGAACAGCTGTAGCGGCCAAACGAAGAATCCAATTTGAACGCGGATTGCAAATCTGTGTTCCTCGTGTGTCAATTAGTCGGATTTTGTTAAAATTGGCGATACAATTTTTTTGACGAAAAGCTGTAAAATCATCCAAGGGTCCCCCCTTCTTACTTTTTAACAAAAATTGCATTAAAAATAATTTCCTGAAGAAACCACTGGTTGGATCCGGGGTTTCTTGATGTCATTCGAAAGATCACTTCAAGACGCTTCAGAAAATGTATTTTCCCAAGAACAACTGTTAATTTTAAGCCCGTGACACGTCAGCAAAGAAAACTCGAAAATGGAAAAAATCGAAAAAATCAACTTTCTTAAAAATCATCGTAGATCTTTATGTAATACCTTTTTATTCATCAGAAGAACGAGAAAAATTCATTGAGGTTATAAAATTTCATCTAGAGAAAATTGCAAAAAAGTCATAATTTACTAATTTTGCAATTATAGGTAACTGTTACAAAAAATAGTAACTTTAGATAGATTCATCAATTATTTGTTTCCTGACGCGAAAATTTCTGCACCCAACCGTCCGATAAGCGCGCGCCCACCTCCCGAACGAAGAAACTTCCAAGAGCATTCGCGTGTACTCGCATGTATTATTTATCCCGTGAATGACGTAACAACTTGTAGGAACAAAGTGAGTTTCAGTAGTTCGGAAACATTTTACGGGTTTGTTGGGGGGCGACGGGAAGTGCCTTCCATTAATTATTCGGGGCGGTCCACACCCCGCAAGACGGTGAAAGAGGTGCATTCGTATTTTTTCGGGTGATAGTGGCACGATGACGACCGAAATAATAAATCCCGTCTGCCGGGCATGAATACTCGTCGTCGTCGGCGGCGGCGGCGTTTGATTAAATTAATAAAGCACTTTTCCGTTTCCTGGAGGTTGTAGATTTTCCGCTCCGTTAATCCAAAGTGTTACGGCACCGAACAATAGCCTCGGCTGCTCCCGACACAGACGGATCGGCGCTTTTTCCCCCCACTTTAATACCCCTACGGATTGTTTTAATGAATAATGTTGCAGTTATTCTGTTCTGTGGAAATTTGTGATTTTTGCGGACGGAACTTTAATTATTAGAAAAATGCAATCGCTGGGATTTATACGCAAAACTGAATTGAACTTTGAGATTGAACGTTAAAGTCCGTTACCTTCAATTATACGAAAGATGCAATACACTATCAGAAAATTCTTAATGTAAAGAAGAGATTAAATCATTAATAAATCTATTACAAACTTTATACAAAAGCAAAAATCCACGTTCCGCGCGATGGAACGCAGCTTTGGAGCGCTGCGTTCCATCGCGCGGAACGTGGATCCATCGCGCGAACGAATGTACGTGTGAACGCCGCTATTCCATTTACAATATTCACACTACCTTCACCGACAACCCCAAACAAATTTAATACAAACATTATTTAATCATTCGTGATTTAATTAATCGTTGCCCATTTAAAAAGGGCATCCGGACTAATTGATTCGGCACACAAAGGAGGCTCTAAATACCCTTTTTGTAATCGGGACATGGGGCGCCGGAAAATTTTCGAGAGATCGAGTGTCCCCCCCCATCCTGCGGAATCGGCACAATAAGGGTCTGATCGCGTTAATGATAGCCGATGAGTTTCGGGTCGTGCCGAGGATCGGGCATAATTTTTGGGGCGACGGGGGGCTCGGGAATGGGGTTCTGGTGTGAGGGATAGCCGCCGGTTTGAATTTTAATTAATTTAGATGATACGTGACTGTTGGTGCGATCGGAATAGAGTAATTAAGCGGAATAAGGGCTCGGATATGGATTCGGCATTGTTCAAGTCGAACGGGCACGTACAATTGTATTTCACGTGGATCGAGTAGTTTTAGTAATAATTATATATCAAGCGTATTATTCCACCATTTATAATAATAATAATAGTAATAACTGATTTATTTCCCCCAAATAAGACAAAATGGAAAATTAAATTAGCCCCAAGGTCAAAATTTCGCGTAGCTTTACATTGCCTTCAACTACTTCAAACATTGTAAAAAAATATTCTCTCAAGGAATTAAATATTTTTTGCTACTCAAAACGGCAACTAAAAGTACTCGAAACTTTTAAATTTAAGCAAAACTGTTTCCTCTGGTGAAACTGGAACTATTTAATGCATACATTAAACATTTTAAAGTAGCCCGACAAAGGGAAATCGAAAACGTTAAAAATTTATAAAAAATATTTTTTTTTAATAATCCGCAATAACTCGAAAACTTTTAAACTTAGCCAAAAACGGTTTGCTCCGGTGAAATTGGAGCTATTTAATACACACATTCAACATTTTAAAGGAGCCAATTTTGACAGTTGAGAAAAATCGACAATATTTTTTTTAAAGATTCGACCCTCTAAAATCGCTTATAATATTTTTTCACAGACAAACCATCCACGCGATTCAAAAAAAATATACACCATAAGACAGATCTTATCGAAATCTATATGGAAATAATTATTTCAGCGTTTAGAAAATTATTCTCAACTCGTGATAGCCCGACAAAGGGAAATCGAAAAAATATTTTTTTTAATTTTCCGCAATAACTCGAAAACTTTTAAACTTAGGCAAAAACGGTTTACTCTGGTGTAATTGGAGCTATTTAATACATACATGAAACATTTTAAAGTATCCAATTTTGCAAGTTGAGAAAAATCGACAACATTTTTTTTAAGGATTCGACCCTCTAAAATCGCTTATAATATTTTTTCACAGACAAACCATCCACGCGATTCGCAAAAATTATACACCACAAGATAGATCTTATCATGATCTATACGGAAATAATTATTTCAGCGTTTAAAAATTTATTCTCAACTCGTGATGGCCCGACAAAGGGAAATTGAAAAAATACTTTTTTCAATTTTCCGCAATAACTCGAAAACTTTTAAACGTAACCAAAAACGGTTTGCTCTGGTGAAATTGGAGCTTTTTCATACATACATTAAACATTTTAAAGAAACCAATTTTGCAAGTTGAGAAAAATCGACAACATTTTTTTTAATGATTCGACCCTCTAAAATCGCTTATAATATTTTTTCACAGACAAGCCATCCACGCGATTCGCAAAAATTATACACCACAAGATATATCTTATCGTGATCTATACGGAAATAATTATTTCAGCGTTTAAAAATTTATTCTCAACTCGTGATGGCCCGACAAAGGGAAATTGAAAAAATACTTTTTTCAATTTTCCGCAATAACTCGAAAACTTTTAAACGTAACCAAAAACGGTTTACTCTGGTGAAATTGGAGCTTTTTAATACACACATGAAACATTTTAAAGTAACCAATTTTGAAAGTTGAGAAAAATCGACAAATTTTTTTTTAAGGATTCGACCCTCCAAAATCGCTTATAATATTTTTTCACAGACAAACCATCCACGCGATTTGAAAAAATTATACACCACAAGACAGATCTTATCGAGATCTATGCGGAAATAATTATTTCAGCGTTTAAAAATTTATTCTCAACTCGTAATAGCCCGACAAAGGGAAATAGAATTTTTTTTTTTAATTTTCCGCAATAACTCGTAAACTTTAAAACTTAGCCAAAAACGGTTTGCTCTGGTGAAATAGGAGCTTTTTAATACACACAATAAACATTTTAAAGTAGCCAATTTTGACAGTTGAGAAAAATCGACAAAAATTTTTTTAAGCATTCGACCCTCTAAAATCGCTTATAATATTTTTTCACAGACAAACCATCCACGCGATTTGAAAAAATTATACACCACAAGACAGATCTTATCGAGATCTATGTGGAAATAATTATTTCAGCGTTTAAAAATTTATTCTCAAGTCGTGACAGCCCGACAAAGGGAAATCGAAAACGTTAAAAAAAATATTTTTTTTAATTTTCCGCAATAACTCGAAAAGTTTTAAACTTATCCAAAAATGGATTGCTCTGGTGAAATTTGAGCTTTCTAATATATACATGAAACAATTTAAAGAAGCCAATTTTGAAAGTTGAGAAAAATTGACAAATTTTTTTTTAAGTATTTGACGCTCTAAAATCGCTTATAATATTTTTTCACAGACAAACCATAAACGCGATTCAAAAAATTTATACACCACGAGATAGATCTTATCGAAATCTATACGGAAATAATTATTTCAGCATTTAAAAATTTATTCTCAACTCGTGACGGCCCGACAAAGGGAAATCGTAAACATTAAAAATGTGAGAAAAATATATTTTTTTAATTTTTCGCAATAACTCGAAAACTTTTAAACTTAGCCAAAAACAGTTTGCTCTGGTGAAATTGGAGCTATTTAATACATACATTAAACATTTTAAAGTAGCCAATTTTGACAGTTCAGAAAAATTGGCAATTTTTTTTTAAAGCATTTGACCCTCTAAAATCGCATTTAATATTTTTTCACTGACAAACCATACACGCGATTCATAAAAATGATACACCACAAGCCAGATCTTATCGAAATCTATACGGAAATAATTATTTCAGCGTTTAAAAATGTATTTTCAACTCGTGACAGCCCGACAAAGGGAAAAAAATTTGAAAAAAATATTTTGTTTTAATTTTTTGCAATAACTCGAAAACTTTTAAACTTAGCTAAAAACGGTTTGCTCTGATGAAATTGGAACTATTTAATACACACATGAATCATTTTAAAGTAGCCAATTTTGAAAGTTGAGAAAAAAATATTTTTTTTAATTTTCCGCAATAACTCGAAAACTTTTAAACTTAGCCAAAAACGGGTTTCTCTGGCGAAATTAGAACTATTTAATGCATACATTAAACATTTTAAAGTAGCCAATTTTGACAGTTCAGAAAAATCGACAAATTTTTTTTTAAGCGCTTTAATATTTTTTCACAGACAAACCATAAATGCGATTCAAAAAATTTATACACCACACGATAGATCTTATCGAAATCTAGACGGAAATAATTATTTCAGTGTTTAAAAATGTATTTTTAACTCGTGACAGCCCGACAAAGGGAAAAAAATTTGAAAAACAATATTTTGTTTTAATTTTTTGCAATAACTCGAAAACTTTTAAACTTAGCCAAAAACGGTTTTCTCTGGCGAAAATAGAACTATTTAATGCATACATGAAACATTTTAAAGTAGCCAATTTTGAAAGTTGAGAAAAAAATATTTTTTTTAATTTTCCGCAATAACTCGAAAACTTTTAAACTTAACCAAAAACGGTTTTCTCTGGCGAAATGAGAACTATTTAATGCATACATGAAACATTTTAAAGTAGCCAATTTTGACAGTTGAGGAAAATCGGCAATTTTTTTTTAAAGCATTTGACCCTCTAAAATCGCTTTTAATATTTTTTCACAGGCAAACCATCCACGCGATTCAAAAAAATAATACACCACAAGAAAGATCGGATCGAAATCTATATGAAAATAATTATTTCAGCGTTTAAAAATGTATTTTCAACTCGTGACAGCCCGACAAAGGGAAAAAAATTTGAAAAAAATATTTTGTTTTAATTTTTTGCAATAACTCGAAAACTTTTAAACTTAGCTAAAAACGGTTTTCTCTGGCGAAATTGGAGCTATTTAATACACATATGAAACATTTTAAAGTAGCCAATTTTGAAAGTTAAGAAAAAAATATTTTTTTTAATTTTCCGCAAAACTCGAAAACTTTTCAACTTAGCCGAAAACGGTTTTCTCTGGCGAAATTAGAAATATTTAATGCATACATTAAACATTTTAAAGTAGCCAATTTTGACAGTTGAGAAAAATCGACAAAATTTTTTTTAAGGATTTGACCCTTTAAAATCGCTTATAATATTTTTTCACAGACAAACCATAAACGCGATTCGAAAAATTTATACACCACAAGATAGATCTTATCGAAATCTATACGGAAATAATTATTTCAGCGTTTAAAAGTTTATTCTCAACTCGTGACAGCCCGACAAAGGGAAATCGAAAACGTTAAAAATTTGGAAAAAATATTTTTTTCAATATGCCGCAATAACTCGAAAACTTTTCAACTTAGCCAAAAACGGTTTTCTCTGGCGAAATTGGAGCTATTTAATACACACATTAAACATTTTAAAGTAGCCAATTTTGAAAGTTGAGAAAAAATTTTTTTTTTATTTTCCGCAATAACTTGAAAACTTTTAAACTTAGCCAAAAACGGTTTGCTCTGGTGAAATTGGAGCTATTTAATGCATACATTAAACATTTTAAAGTAGCCAATTTTGACAGTTCAGAAAAATCGGCAATTTTTTTTTTAAAGCATTTGACCCTCTAAAATCGCTTTTAATATTTTTTTACAGACAAACCATAAACGCGATTCGAAAAATTTATACACCACTAGATAGATCTTATCGAAATCTATACGGAAATAATTATTTCAGCGTTTCAAAGTTTATTCTCAACTCGTGACAGCCCGACAAAGGGAAAAAAATTTGAAAAAAATATGTTTTTTTAATTTTTCGCAATAACTCGAAAACTTTTAAACTTCGCTAAAAACGGTTTGGAGCTATTTAATACATACTTTAAACCATATTTTTAGAGTTGAAAAAAATCGACAAAAAAAAAACAATGCCACTCAAAACGACACCAAAAGTACTTCTAGTGCCACTTAAAACGGCACGAAAAGTACTGTTAAGGGCCACTTATAACGGCACTTTTTAATGACACTTAGTGCCGTTTTGAATGGCAAAGCAACATTTTGAATTCGTAAGAAATTGCACAGTAAACTATTTCAGTATAAAAACAATAGTCTGGAAAATAAACATCGGAGTTTTACCAGTCAACAAAGACGTCCCTCTTCATTTAAACTTTTTTTTGTAACCCCACATTCCCCGCTGACATTCCAAAGAAAAAAAAATCCCCGCTGACATTCCAAAAAAAAAAACTTTTCCACGTACACAACTTTCCCTTTCGGTACATTAAAAATAATTCTCCCCCGTCGCCGGAGTGTAACGCGCGCATCATTCATTATACTTTCACCCCGAGTCATTACAAGAATCCTCCATCAGCATCAATTCACTTTACGGCACTTCCCGAGGCGCGCAAAATAATCGCACACCGGACCCGACTCTCTCTCTCCATGTATATTTATTTATCTTCTTTTCGGCGAAGGTTAATTTTGGGGCCGTGCGAGGGCCGTTATCTTAATTTATCTGTCCGTTCGGTTCGCCGTTTAATTAATGCCCCCGCGCATATTTTATCCGCGCACCGGGTTCGAATTTAATTGCTGTTTATCCGGAGAAAAAATTTCCGGGCATTACTTCGAGGCCGAAATTGACCATTTATTTGTACAAACACCCTGTATATTGTGTGGAAATATTTTAATAAAGGAAAGGGTCGGTACTCGCATCCCTTTACGCAGTTTGTGTATTTAATGTGAATAAATATTAATATGTCGATGTATTTTCTGCGTATGAAGCAAAACAGGTCGACGTTTTTGTTTACTACATGTTATCCCCGGCGTAATAAATCTCTTCAACAATAGACCCATTAACCAAATAAAGTAATAATAAATAAACAAACGATAAATAACTATGATAAGTGTGGCGAGTACCGAACGCCCCTATTGCGGCGCCCCCGGCGCTATTAATAAAAACCGCGGCGTCATAAAAAAAAAGTCTGCTACATTAAACTACTTACGCGATGTTTATCTTCGCGATTTATGGCCAGAATAAATTCCAAGCGAATTTTAAATAATCCAGGTGATAAATCCCGGAAGGAAAATTAAAGATTTGAATATCCCGCGCGATTTTTCCATTAAAAGTTGATTTTTTTTATGCCATTAGGGTGGAATATCTGTGTCCATAAGTGGGATACAACTTCATCTCTTGTGCAACTTTCAGCCCTTTACGTTAGGGCGGCTGGGCGAACTGGGTCAGGTGCCGGCGCCCCCCGAAAACTTTTGATCAGATGCCGCCGGCTATAGCCGCCGCCTGTGAATTATTATACGCGCGCCCCCCTCATGATTGCAACAACTTTATTATATAAATTATCTCTGCCCGCACCCCCAACTACGTACCAAATTGATTGTAATTGAATGGAGTGCGCCCTTCAATATCATCACGACCCCGTGCATCTGTAATATTAGTTGTGGAACATGTTCGGGAATGTTGCATTAACGTTGACATGCATTGTGCATAAATGGTGAATGCGCCGGGCGCGCGTACATCTAAAATCAATAATAATCATAATATCATTATGCTTGTAACGTTGTTATTTAGTTATTAAGGGAAGTATACGATTTATAAACAATTAGAATTTGGAAACACTTTAATTAATTAAATAAAGACCTATTCGTAACTGCAAAATATTCACATATTCAGGCTACTTTATTCCATTGAAAGATAGATGGATTTATTACACACATAAGCCATTTACAACAAAAATAGATGTGCGGCGTCAGGTAAATTACATAAAATAATGTGCAATTCCCAAATTATAATTTTGTAGGTATTCACTTTAAAAATAAATTTACTATGCGCGCCCCAGTGAGTGACATCGTAATGCAGACGTCGTCGCGTCGGGCCGGGAAATTGTGTGTCATTGCAACTTACATTGTTGCGAAAACTTTTGAAGGGGGATCGTTTACGTGGCATAATTTAATTTTTCGCATGCGAGACGGCAATTACGCCGACGACGTACAAGCTGTACGAGCTTTTCAGTGTTGTCGTGCCGTCGGATAACTTTTAGATGTGCTTTTGATTGCGTTTCTCATTTTAAGTGCAGCTTTTTTTAACCTCTGTTTACTTTCTTTGATGGAAATAACGTTTAGCCATGCACGTAAGCTATTACGATTAAAAATGTATGATTGAATTTTTCGTTAGTGCGAAAAAAAATATTTTTTGCAATGTTTGAATGGAAATTCCGGAAAAACTAGTGATGACGTATTTTTGGATTATTCGCTTGTTTTATAACTATAAGTCTTTAGAATGTGCTGTTGAAATTTGAAGATAATCCATTGAGGGATTTTCTTGGAAATTAACAAAATCCATCCGAATGTGTATTTTTGCGCGTTCATGAATGTTCGAGTGGAAATTCCGGGAAAACTAGTGA
Organism: Ocypus olens; assembly: GCA_910593695.2. NCBI lineage: Eukaryota > Metazoa > Arthropoda > Insecta > Coleoptera > Staphylinidae > Ocypus > Ocypus olens. The sequence goes on from OU343052.1 coordinate 59,499,620, forward strand.
TGACGTATTTTTGGATTATTCACTTGTTTTATAACTAGGAATCTTAAGAATGTGCTTTTGAAATTTGAAGATAATCCATTCAGGGATTTTCTTGGAAATTAACAAAATCCATCCGAATGCGTATTTTTGCGCATTCATAAATGTTCGAGTGGAAATTCCGTAAAAACTAGTGATGACGTATTTTAGGATTATTCACTTGTTTTATAACTAGGAGTCTTTAGAATGTGCTGTTGAAATTTGAAGATAATCCATTGAGGGATTTTCTTGGAAATTAACAAAATCCAGCCGGAGGCGTATTTTTGCGCGTTCATGAATGTTCGAGTGGAAATTCCGGGAAAACTAGTGATGACGTATTTTTGGATTATTCGCTCGTTTTATAACTAGGAGTCTTAAGAATCTGCTGTTGAAAATTGAAGATAATCCATTGAGGGATTTTCTGGGAAATTAACAAAATCCAGCCGAATGCGTATTTTTTGCACTTTCATAAATGTTCGAGTGGAAATCCCGGGAAAACTAGTGATGACGTATTTTTGGATTATTCACTTGTTTTATAACTAGGAATCTTAAGAATGTGCTGTTGAAATTTGAAGATAATCCATTCAGGGATTTTCTTGGAAATTAACAAAATCCATCCGAATGCGTATTTTTGCGCATTCATAAATGTTCGAGTGGAAATTCCGTAAAAACTAGTGATGACGTATTTTAGGATTATTCACTTGTTTTATAACTAGGAGTCTTAAGAATCTGCTGTTGAAAATTGAAGATAATCCATTGAGGGATTTTCTGGGAAATTAACAAAATCCAGCCGAATGCGTATTTTTTGCACTTTCATAAATGTTCGAGTGGAAATCCCGGGAAAACTAGTGATGACGTATTTTTGGATTATTCACTTGTTTTATAACTAGGAGTCTTTAGAATGTGCTGTTGAAGTTTGAAGATAATCCATTGAGGGATTTTCTTGGAAATTAACTAAATCCAGCCGAATGCGTATTTTTGCACTTTCATGAATGTTCGAGTGGAAATTCCGGAAAAACTAGTGATGACGTATTTCTGGATTATTCACTTGTTTTATAACTAGGAGTCTTTAGAATGTGCTGTTGAAATTTGAAGATAATCCATTGAGGGATTTTCTTGGAAATTAACAAAATCCATCCGAATGCGTATTTTTGCGCGTTCATAAATGTTCGAGTGGAAATTCCGGGAAAACTAGTGATGACGTATTTCTGGATTATTCGCTTGTTTTATAACTAGGAGTCTTTAGAATGTGCTGTTAAAATTTGAAGATAATCCATTGAGGGATTTTCTTGGAAATTAACAAAATCCATCCGAATGCGTATTTTTGCGCATTCATGAATGTTCGAGTGGAAATTCCGGAAAAACTAGTGATGACGTATTTTTGGATTATTCGCTTGTTTTATAACTAGGAGTCTTTAGAATGTGCTGTTGAAATTTGAAGATAATCCATTGAGGGATTTTCTTGGAAATTAACAAAATCCACCCGAATGAGTATTTTTGCGCATTCATAAATGTTCGAGTGGAAATTCCGGGAAAACTAGTGATGACGTATTTTTGGATTATTCCCTTCTTTTATAACTACGAGGCTTAAGAATGTGCTGTTGAAATTTGAAGATAATCCATTGAGGGATTTTCTTGGAAATTAACAAAATCCATCCGAATGCGTATTTTTGCTCTTTCATAAATGTTCGAGTGGAAATTCCGGGAAAACTAGTGATGACGTATTTCTGGATTATTCACTTGTTTTATAACCAGGAGTCTTTAGAATGTGCTGTTGAAATTTGGATAATCCATTGAGGGATTTTCTTGGAAATTAACAAAATCCAGCCGAATGCGTATTTTTGCGCATTCATGAATGTTCGAGTGGAAATTTCGGGAAAACTAGTGATGACGTATTTCTGGATTATTCACTTGTTTTATAACTAGGAGTCTTTAGAATATGCTTTTGAAATTTGAAGATAATCCATTGAGGGATTTTCTTGGAAATTAACTAAATCCAGCCGAATGCATATTTTTGCACGTTCATGAATGTTCGAGTGGAAATTCCGGGAAAACTAGTGATGACGTATTTTTGGATTATTCCCTTCTTTTATAACTACGAGGCTTAAGAATGTGCTGTTGAAATTTGAAGATAATCCATTGAGGGATTTTCCTGGAAATTAACAAAATCCAACCGAATGCGTATTTTTGCGCATTCATGAATGTTCGAGTGGAAATTCCGGGAAAACTAGTGATGACGTATTTCTGGATTATTCACTTGTTTTATAACCAGGAGTCTTTAGAATGTGCTGTTGAAATTTGAAGATAATCCATTGATGGATTTTCTTGGAAATTAACAAAACCCAGCCGAATGCATATTTTTGCACATTCATAAATGTTCGAATTGTTGTCACTGAATATTCCATGTTACACTACAGTACACTTTTGTTAATTTAGAGAGATTCAATGGAATTTAGTACTCCGCCTCCGTATAATTTGCGGTAATTTATTACGACAGACAATGAATAGTAAAAGGCCATCAATCGGCCTTGTATCGACTTGAAGCGTCCGGGCCAATAAATTCCTCCGATTCAATTTAGTCCGTCCGACATAATCGCGCATAATGCCCAAATATTTGCGATCAATTCCTCACGTGGTGGCGGCGCGTCATAGATTTTCGGCCGGATATTATATACTTCCCATAACGCCGACCGTAAATCACTCAACGGGGGCGGCATTTCGCAACAGCGGATTTAATGAATGCACGTGTGCTAAAGCCTAGGCATAACACCAATTATATCCAGAGGAGTCCTAAATTAACGTTTTCTCCCTGGTTGTACCAGAAATCAAATTTTGATGACATAAAATATATTAAATCCAGAGAAGTGCTAAGACATCGAATGTTGATGACTCAAAATAGTAACACTCCTGTTATTCTTTCGAAAAATAAATAAAAATCCTGCATAATATGTCTTTACAATTTTCAAAATTACCTCTCGTAGTAACAGAAACTGTTGAACTAGAAAACAAACTTTGATGAACAATAATAAACTTTTTGAAAAAATTGATCTGCAAATCCACATTTATTTCAACCGGTGAATCTTGAATAATGTTTCTTTACGATTGTCACAAAAAATATGAAATTGAAATATTGAAAATATTGACTCTAACTTACTAAATTATTTGGCAGAATAAATAGAATTCGAAACTAACATTAATTTTAGTTTATTTTTAAATTGATCTAGATTTTATTGCTTTACATTTTTCAGGTAGTTTCGGTAACTAAAAAATATAAACACAGTTGCAATCGGCTTGAAACTTAATTCAACCAAAATTAGATTATATTCCCCTCAAAAAAAACTATTGATTTTGAGATAATTCCATGTGAACGAGGCAGAATTTCTTGAAAAACTGAAATAATTTTAGTGGCTAAAATATTTGCCTTCGAATAAAAACTTTCCAAATTTTCTCACAATTCATTCAGAATTATAATACCATTAAAAACCACAAACATTCTGTGCATAGATTTTGATATAAATACTTGTGAATAAAGCACAAATTTATTAAAAATCTGTAAAAATTTTGGTGACCAAAAAAATTAACAAAACCAATTGCCATCAAACTGAAACTTTCTAAATTTACTCAAAATTCATTCATAATTATAATTCCATAAAAACATTAATATTCCATTCTTCATTTTTGAGATAATTCTTTGGAAACGAAGTATATTTTTTTTTTGAAAAACTGCAATATTTTTGATGACCAAAAAAAATATAAAAACAATTGCCAGCGAATTGAAACTTTCCAAATTTACTCAAAACACATTCAGAATTATAATTCCATGAAAATCTATTAACATCCCATTCTTTGATTTTCAGATAATTCCATCCAAACGTAGCAGAGTTTTTTTAAAAAACTGAAATAATTTTGGCGACTAAAAAAATGTATAAAACAATTGCCAACGAATTGAAACTTTCCAAATTTACTCAAAATCCATTCAGAATTATAATTCCATGAAAAACTATTAACATCCCTTTCTTTGATTTTGAGATAATTCCATGTGAATTATTTTTTTGAAAAAACTGGGATTATTTTGGTGTCCAAAAAAATATATAAAAACAATTGCCAACGAATTGAAACTTTTCAAATTTACTCAAAATTCATTCAGAATTATAATTCCATGAAAAAATATTAACATCCCATTCTTTAATTTTGAGATAATTCCATCTAAACGTAGCAGAATGTTTTGAAAAAACTGACATAATTTTGGCGACTAAAAAAAATATAAAAACAATTGCTTACGAATTGAAACTTTTCAAATTTACTCAAAACACATTCAGAATTACAATTCCATGAAAAACTATTAACATCCCATTCTTTGATTTTGAGATAATTACATCTAAACGTAGCAGAATTTTTTGAAAAAGTTTAAATAATTTTGGCGACTATAAAAAAATATAAAAACAATTGCCAGCGAATTGAAACTTTCCAAATTTACTCAAAACACATTCAGAATTATAATTCCATGAAAAACTATTAACATCCCATTCCTTGATTTTGAGATAATTCCATCTAAACGTAGCAGAATTTTTTGAAAAAACTGACATAATTTTGGCGACTAAAAAATATATAAAAACAATTGCTAACGAATTGAAACTTTCCAAATTTACTCAAAACATATTCAGAATTATAATTCCATGAAAATCTATTAACGTCCCATTCTTTGATTTTGAAATAATTCCATCTAAACGTAGCAGAATTTGTTGAAAAAACTTAAATAATTTTGGCGACCAAAAAAATATACAAAAACAGTTGCCATCGAATTTAAACTGCCCGAATTTACTCAAAACACATTCAGAATTATTATTCCATGAAAATTTATTAACATCCCATTCTTTGATTTTGAGATAATTTCACCTAAACGTAGCAGAATTTTTTGAGAAAACTTAAATAATTTTGGCGACCAAAAAATATATAAAAACAATTCCCAGCGAATTGAAACTTTCAATATTTACTCAAAATTCATCAGAATTATAATTCCATTAAAAACTATTAACATCCCATTCTTTAATTTTGAGATAATTCTTTGTAAACGCAGCAGAATTTTTTGAAAAAAATTTAAATAATTTTGGCGACTAAAAAAAATATAAAAACAATTGCCAACGAATTGAAACTTTTCAAATTTACTCAAAACACATTCAGAATTATAATTCCATGAAAAACTTTTAACATCCCATTCTTTAATTTTGAGATAATTCCATCTAAACGTAGCGGAATTTTTTGAAAAAACTTAAATCATTTTGGCGACTAAAAAAAATATAAAAACAATTGCTAACGAATTGAAACTTTTCAAATTTACTCAAAACACATTCAGAATTACAATTCCATGAAAAACTATTAACATCCCATTCTTTGATTTTGAGATAATTCCATCTAAACGTAGCAGAATTTTTTGAAAACACTTAAATAATTTTGGCGACTAAAAAAAATATAAAAACAATTACTATCGAATTGAAACTTTTCAAATTTACTCAAAACACATTCAGAATTATAATTCCATGAAAAACTTTTAACGTCCCATTCTTTGATTTTGAGATAATTCCATCTAAACGTAGCAGAATTTTTTAAAAAAACTTAAATCATTTTGGCGACTAAAAAAAATATAAAAACAATTCCCAACGAATTGAAACTTTCCAAATTTACTCAAAACACGTTCAGAATTATTATTCCATGAAAATCCATTAATATCCCATTCTTTGATTTTAAGATAATTCCATCCAAACGTAGCAGAATTTTTTGAAAAAACTTAAATAATTTTGGCGACTAAAAAAATATAAAAACAATTGCTAACGAATTAAAACTTTCCAAATTTACTCAAAACACATTCAGAATTATAATTCCATGAAAATCTATTAACATCCCATTCTTTAATTTTGAGATAATTCCATCTAAACGTAGCATAATTTTTTGAAAAAACTAAATAATTTTGGCGGCTAAAAAAATATACAAAAACAATTGCCATCGGTTTGAAACTGCCCGAATTTACTCAAAACACATTCAGAATTATAATTCCATGAAAAACTATTAACATCCCATTCTTTGATTTGAAGATAAGTCCATCTAAACGTAGCAGAATTTTTTGAAAAAACCTAAATCATTTTGGCGACTAAAAAAAAATAGAAAAACAATTGCTAACGAATTGAAACTTTTCAAATTTACTCAAAACACATTCAGAATTATAATTCCATGAGAAACTGCTAACATCAGATTCTTTGATTTTGTTATAATTTCATGTGAACAAGGCATATTTTTTTGAAAAAACTGAGATAATTTCGTTGCCTAAAAAATATATAAAAACAATTTGTGAAATATACTGAAAATTCCCTTCATCCGTCCTAAATTAACTGCATCGCATGGAGATTAGTCTAGGATTGTTATTCCCAGGGAGCATATTCGTCTACAAGGGCCCCGTAAGATCAAAGGGCTTTCCTTTCATCAAGATCGAAACATCGAATACGTGAATATTCTGATGCGTGCTTGCGTGTGCGAGTTTCCTCTCTCTATCGAAATGCACTTACATTCCTTTTTGCGCTTTTTGTATGACTGCGGCAAAGCGACTTATCGCCAAGTAACAATGCGGCAAAGGTAATAAAGCGGGGCCGAGCTTCCGTTGCGGAACACATTCGTTTCGCTGCCTACCGACTGTTTGTGCCTTGTTAAATTTTAATTGCGTTCCGTTCGCCGGCGGCACGCAACCCCCTGGACAAGATACGGTGTTATCCGCGCTCGTAATATTTATAAGAAACTGGATTTATGGGGAGGAGGGCTTAAAAGAGCGACGTCGTCAGATGTGTCCGGAGCCGTTAGGGCCATTACCGGCGCGGCTGATCTTAACGGCCGCGCGCGGGCACGCACGTAATAACGGCTTCTTTTATTAGCCCCGCACGTTATATTCGGGCGATGCGATCCGCGCGAAACAGTTTATTAACCGCGCTTAATGGCGCAAAAAATCCCAGTCTGGATTTGTCGTTTCCCTCGGGGAGGGGGTCCGTGTGCCGACAATCTGGAATTTATGCGGGAGAATGGAGCGTTTTAACGGTTTTTTTTACGGAGGATAGGAGGGAAGAAACGGTCTGGGATACGCGGTCGGAATTGCTTTTTTTTAAAGGAAACAACTGCGAAAGTAACATTCTAGAAAATAAAAACTATTATTACATTCAAAATTGTTATTACTGTACATTGAGACGGGTGACGGCTCGTAGGGTACCTCATGGTACGGCTGAGGTAGCAGAGGTTACCACCTGTACTACCTCAACCGTACCATGAGTTACCCCGTGAGCCGCCACTGATAAAGACTAAATAAATAAAAAAGCGAATTCAGTTTAAAGTATTTAAAACTATAAATTAATAATGATCACTTATTATAAAATAGTCTAAAGAAATATTAGAGAACTAATTCATAGTGGTCCCAATATACAATATTGCAACGTACTGAAACAACAGTATAAAAATTAGTAAGGGAGGTCACGACTGCACCATAATTTCACGTGGAATGATACCGTAACAAAGGATGCACACTTTGTCAGCGACACAGCACGAAAATAACAATGGCCCCATTGTTTTCACTCTACAAAAGATATCTTTCAGTACCTTCCAAGACGATGGCCCTCTCTTGGAATTTACGCCACTCCATAGGTTGCTGAATTAGTCGATTCTTTCCCTCTCCGCATATTTAAACGCTGCAAAATATTTTACACCGGAGAGAGAGTCACCGGCGCCCGTAAAAATGCGCGTTCCTGGCGCATCCACCAAAATCATAACAGTTACTCGTATTTAATTGATCTACTTATTATAGAATAAATAGATTTAATTATTACTACAAGAACTAATTAATATCATGAATGCAGATGGTAATTATTATCAGTTTACCAACATCCCGATTGACCCACTTATTATAAAACCCGGTCGCGCGGTCAAATTTTGCACCGCCGCCTCCACATCTAAATATGGAAATTCGCGTTGATAGTGTCACGGCCGAAAATCGTCCAACTACTTTTCGAACTGCCGAAAGCCGGCCCCAAACTTCGCATCTATTCGCGCCATTAAGATAAACACCCCCGCTCTAATTATAACCCGGAGGGACGGTAACCCTCCACCCTCGACAACGTTATATAAACTTTTATTACTCGCGAATTAAGCGCGCCCGTAAAGATGAAAGTTTCGCCGCCGCACTATCGCGCTTTATATACATTTTCACCAGTGTTGTGTGAGTTGAACATAAGTTGTACGTATGTGTATTAAATCGAGTCGACAAAATAAATCATCACTAGTTTTTCCAGAATGTCCACTCGAACATTTGTTAATGCGCAAAAATATGCATTTGGCTGGATTTAGTTAATTTCCAGGAAAATACCTCGATAGATTATCTTCAAATTTCAACAGCACATTTTAAAGACTCCTAGTTATAAAACAAGTGAATAATCCAAAAATACGCCATCACTAGTTTTTCCGGAATTTCCACTCGAACATTTATGAACGTGCAAAAATACGCATTCGGCTGGATTTAGTTAATTTCCAAGAAAATCCCTTAATGGATTATCTTCAAATTTCAACAGCACATTCTAAAGACTCCTAGTTATAAAACAAGTGAATAATCCATAAATACGTCATCGCTAGTTTTTCCGGAATTTCCACTCGAACATTTATGAATGCGCAAAAATACGCATTCGGCTGGATTTTGTTAATTTCCGAAAAAATCCCTTAACGGATTATCTTCAAATTTCAAGAGCACATTCTAAAGACTCCTAGTTATAAAATAAGTGAATAATCCAAAAATACGCCATCACTAGTTTTTCCGGAATTTCCACTCGAACATTCATGAATACGCAAAAATATGCATTCGGCTGGATTTAGTTAATTTTCAAGAAAATCCCTCAATGGATTATCTTCAAATTTCACCAGCACATTCTAAAGACTCCTAGTTATAAAACAAGTGAATAATCCAAAAATACGCCATCACTAGTTTTTCCGGAATTTCCACTCGAACATTCATGAATGCGCAAAAATATGCATTCGGCTGGATTTAGTTAATTTTCAAGAAAATCCCTCAATGGATTATCTTCAAATTTCACCAGCACATTCTAAAGACTCCTAGTTATAAAACAAGTGAATAATCCAAAAATACGTCATCGCTAGTTTTTCCGGAATTTCCACTCGAACATTCATGAATACGCAAAAATATGCATTCGGCTGGATTTAGTTAATTTCCAAAAAAATCCCTCAATGGATTATCTTCAAATTTCAACAGCACATTTTAAAGACTCCTAGTTATAAAACAAGTGAATAATCCAAAAATACGTCATCACTAGTTTTTCCGGAATTTCCACTCGAAGATTCATGAATGCGCAAAAATACGCCTCCGGCTGGATTTTGTTAATTTCCAAGAAAATCCCTCGATGGATTATCTTCAAATTTCAACAGCACATCCTTAAGACCCCTAGTTATAAAACAAGTGAATAATCCAAAAATACGTCATCACTAGTTTTCCCGGAATTTTCACTCGAACATTTATGAATGCGCAAAAAATTGCATTCGGTTGGATTTTGTTAATTTCCAAGAAAATCCCTCAATGGATTATCTTCAAATTTCACCAGCACATTCTAAAGACTCCTAGTTATAAAACAAGCGAATAATCCAGAAATACGTCATCACTAGTTTTTCCGGAATTTCCACTCGAACATTAATGAAAGTGCAAAAATACGCATTCGGTTGGATTTAGTTAATTTCCAAGAAAATCCCTCAATGGATTATCTTCAAATTTCAACAGCACATCCTTAAGACTCCTAGTTATAAAACAAGTGAATAATCCAAAAATACGTCATCACTAGTTTTTCCGGAATTTCCACTCGAACATTCATGAAAGTGCAAAAATACGCATTCGGTTGGATTTAGTTAATTTCCAAGAAAATCCCTCAATGGATTATCTTCAAATTTCAACAGCACATCCTTAAGACTCCTAGTTATAAAACAAGTGAATAATCCAAAAATACGTCATCACTAGTTTTCCCGGAATTTTCACTCGAACATTTATGAATGCGCAAAAAATTGCATTCGGTTGGATTTTGTTAATTTCCAAGAAAATCCCTCAATGGATTATCTTCAAATTTCAACAGCACATTCTAAAGACTCCTAGTTATAAAACAAGTGAATAATCCAAAAATACGTCATCACTAGTTTTCCCGGAATTTCGACTCGAACATTATGAACGTGCAAAAATACGCCTTCGGCTGGATTTAATTAATTTTCAAGAAAATCCCTCAATGGATTACCTTCAAATTTCAACAGCACATTCTAAAGACTATGAGAATCTAGTTTTTTAGAATTTATCAACTAGTGTTTATTTTTCCCGGCGGGAAATTTAAATTTGGAGGATTTTAACGGCGGGAAATTCAAAACCATGAGAATCTAGTTTTTCAGAATTTAATGTTTATTAAAAAAAAAAACGAACAGTATGTAAAATGTTACAAAAACCGGTCCATCGCGCAATCTGCTCCGTCCACCTCAAAGCGTATTGATTCGCATTTGTTTTCCTGAAATGTGCATAAACACAAACGTTACCCAACATTAATTATCGATTACCCGAAGCTGTCGGCGATAAACAAAGCACGTTTTACCGGAAACGCGATGCAATAAATACGACCGTTATTTGCATGATTTTTACACCCCTTGCATGTAGGTCGGGGGGTGAATGAAAACTTCCCTTTATCGATTCAAAACTCACCTTTTTCTCCGGGAGCTCATTACCCCCTTTACGCGGATTAATTTATGTAAACACGGGGGAGAGAGAGAGAGAGAGAGAGCGTCTAAGGAAAAATTTAATTACGGCCCGTATTTTTTTCAACATCTTTCCGGCGTTGGCTTAACGGCGACGCATTTATCAAGCGATTTCGTTTTATTGTGATGCGCGTTGCGCGTTTTTATCGTCGCCCTTAAACACCTTTTTACGGTTTATTTCTGCATTAAGGGCGCGACTCGAAAACCGGTCCGCACGGACGCGGAAAATTCCGCCGGATTTAATTACACGCAAACTAATCCCGTGATTAAATGTTGTAATTAACTTCAACATGATTAAAATGCAACCGAGTGCGCTCACTGTGGCGATTACGAGCGGCGATTATCATAAATTCTGGGGAAATGGCGCAGTTACTTGTTTAACGTCTTACTCAGGTACTGTACTGTGTGTGCGCGCAATTTCTGGATGATACACATTAGGTAGCATAGTTTTGCTTATCATGGCCGCCCCCGCATTTATTTGAGGAAATTCTGACAGTTTAATTTTTAGCAATTGTCCAACGTAGCAAAAGTGGCTACCATAGAATACAAAATTTTGCTTGTCATATCCGCTCCCACATTTATTTGCGGAAATTTTGACATCGTCAGAGCCTATGCCAAAAAACAAAGTTTTTTAGCAATTGCGCAGAGAAACAAAAGTGGCGACCATAGACGGGCAAATTTTTAATTAATGGCTGATTTTTCTACTATTCCACTATTACACATTTAAGTATACTGAATTAACGAGCGTACAACAAAAATCGAAGATGAAGTTGGCGCTGAATATCTAAAGGCATATCTACGCATGCGTAAAGTACTGGTTGTCATAACAACAAATAACAATAACATTGATTTATTGCCCAACAGACGAATGCCCGGTTACAGAACAAATCTGTCATGTTGACATGTCAGATGTTAATAACCTCTAATTATATGACCTTAGTGCAGACGTGGCTCGAGATTTCCAACGCTAACTTCGTCGTCGATTTTAGTTGTACGCTCATTACATCTCCAGACGTAACATAAACACCAAGGGCAAAACACTTGAACCGATTGCGGCGATATCCATTGACTAACCACATCCCCTTCATCTTCATAAACAGTAGAGATCACGACTCATCAGACTGCCCATCCGTATCGAGTCTATCCTCGGGTGGGGGGATGATGGTAGCCTCCCCTGATTAATACGTTCCGTCCGAGACTGTTTCATTTAATATCGTCCATAAATAATTTAAGTGCGCCCATTACCGAAATTGCCGGGCGAAAGAAGAGAAGAAGAAGTGGATGAAAAACCGGAGCGATAACCGCATCTATTATGCTAATCCCGTTAAAACGCACAAAATTCGGAAGGGCCTGCCGGAGATATCGATTCGCTATTCCTCAACCGGGAATCACGTGAGAGAATAACATTGCGAGCGAAAGGGTTTTAGGGCCCGCGGGCGCTCTATAACATATTGTCTGCTCGTAAAAAAAATTCACTCGGGAGTAAAGGGGGTTGTTCATTGTAAATATCACCTCGGTCGAGAGCGGGGTTGTTGTATAATTTGGATACGGAAGAATTTATTATAAATTTGTGTTCTCGTGTAAAGAAATTTGCAGTTACAAAAATTAAACTGTGAAATAATTTGGAAATTCTGAAAAACTAGTGATGACGTATTTTTGGATTATTCACTTGTTTTATGACGAGTGTTTGGAATGTGCTATTGAAATTTGAAGATAATCCATCGAGGGATTTTCTTGGAAATTAACTAAATCCAGCCTAATGCATATTTTTGCACGTTCATAATGTTCGAATGGAAATTCCGGAAAAACTAATGATGGTGTATTTTAACAGTCAAAATTGTCATATTTTAACAGTCAAAAATGGTAAATTTGAACAGTCAAAATTGTCATATTTGAACAGTCAAATATGTTAACAGTCAAAATTGGCGTATTTTAACAGTCAAAATTGTCATATTTTAACAGTCAAAAATGGTAAACTTTAACAGTCAAAATTGTCATATTTTAACTGTCAAAAATGGCCTATTTTAACTGTCAAAAATAGCATATTCTTAACAGTCAAAATTGTCATATTTTAACAGTCACAATTGGCATATTTTTAACAGTCAAAATTGTCACATTTTAACAGTAAAAAAAGGCATATTTCAACAGTCAAAATTGTCATATTTTAACAGTAAAAAATAGCATATTTTTAACAGTCAAAAACAGCATATTTTTAACAGTAAAAAATAGCATATTTTTAACAGTAAAAAATTGGCGTAATTTTAACAGTCAAAAATAACATATTTTTAACAGTCAAAAATGTCATATTTTAGCAGTCAAAATTGGTATATTTTTACAGTCAAAAATAACAGATTATTTATAAGTCAAAAACAGCATATTTTAACAGTCACAATTGTCATATTTTAACAGTCAAAAATAGCATATTTTAACAGTCAAAAATGTCATATTTTAACAGTCAAAATTGTCATATTTTAACAGTCAAAAATGGCATATTTCAACAGTCAAAAATGGCGTATTTTAACAGACAAAAATGTCATATTTTAACAGTCAAAATTGTCATATTTTAACAGTCAAAAATGGCATATTTCAACAGTCAAAAATGGCGTATTTTAACAGACAAAAATAACAGATTATCTATAAGTCAAAAATAACATATTTTAACAGTCAAAAATGTCATATTTTAACATTCAAGATTGTCATATTTTAACAGTCAAAAAGGGCATATTTTTACAGTCAAAAATGGCATATTTTAACAGTCAAAATTGGCATATTTTTACAGTCAAAAATGGCGTATTTTAACAGTTAAAAATAGCATATTTTTAACAGTCAAAAATGTCATATTTTAACAGTTAAAATTGGCGTATTTTAACAGTCAAAAGAAGTATATTTTAACTGTCAAAAATGGCGTATTTTAACGGTCAAAATTGGCGTATTTTAACAGTCAAAAATAGCATATTTTCAACAGTCAAAAATGGCATATTTTAACAGTCAAAATTGTCATATTTTTACAGTCAAAAATAACAGATTATTTATCAATATTTTAACAACAATGTTCAAAACTGTTATATTATACATCAGTTTTGACTCATCTATATAATTGACGCTTGCATCCACTAATTTTATATACTTTACATTATGTATATTCTATGTATGGTGGCTCACGCAAATAAAGGATTATTATTATTATTGGTCAAAAATAACATATTTTAACAGTCAAAATTGTCATATTTTAACAGTCAAAAATAGCATATTTTAACAGTAAATATTGGCGTATTTTTACAGTAAAAATTGGCATATTTTTACAGTAAAAAATAACATATTATTTATCGGTCAAAAATAACATATTTTAACAGTCAAAAATGGCATATTTTAACAGTCAAAATAGTCATATTTTAACAGTCAAAAATGGCATATTTTAACAGTCAAAATTGTCATATTTTAACAGTTAAAATTGTCATATTTTAACAGTCAAAATTGTCATATTTTAACAGTCAAAATTGTCATATTTTAACAGTCAAAAATGGCATATTTTAACAGTCAAAAATGGCATATTTTCACAGTCAAAAATAACAGATTATTTATTAGTCAAAAATAGCATATTTTAACAGTCAAAATTGTCATATTTTAACAGTCAAAAATTGCATATTTTAAGAGTCAAAATTGTCATATTTTAACAGACAAAATTAACGTATTTTAACACGTTGACCGCTTTGTCAGTCGCCGGTGACTGACGCTAAAGTATTACAATGAGGCCACGTCAGTCACAGCTAGACTGACAGCTAGTACCTACTTTAAACTTACTATTTAGCGCTGTCAGTCACGAGTTAAATTAAACAAGCATATTCTTACTCATTTTATAAAATAGAACTTAATAACAAAGAAAACTTTTTTTGACATTTTACAAGAAATCTTGTTGGCAGCCAATGTGTTAACAGTTAAAATATCATATTTTAACAGTCAAAATTGTCATATTTCAACAGTCAAAATTGTCATATTTTTACAGTCAAAAACAACAGATTATTTATCGGTCAAAAATAACATATTTTAACAGTCAAAATTGTCATATTTTAACAGTCAAAAATGGCATATTTTAACAGTCAAAATTGTCATATTTTAACGGTCAAAAATGGTATATTTTAACAGTCAAAATAGTCATATTTTTATAGTCAAAAACAACAGATTATTTATCGGTCAAAAATAACATATTTCAACAGTCAAAATTGTCATATTTCAACAGTCAAAAATTGCATATTTTAACAGTCAAAATTGTCATATTTTTACAGTCAAAAATAACAGATTATTTATCGGTCAAAAATAACATATTTTTACAGTCAAAATTATCATATTTTAACGGTCAAAAATGGTATATTTTAACAGTCAAAATAGTCATATTTTTATAGTCAAAAACAACAGATTATTTATCGGTCAAAAATAACATATTTCAACAGTCAAAATTGTCATATTTCAACAGTCAAAAATTGCATATTTTAACAGTCAAAATTGTCATATTTTTACAGTCAAAAATAACAGATTATTTATCGGTCAAAAATAACATATTTTTACAGTCAAAATTATCATAATTTAACAGTCAAAAATAACATATTTTAACAGTCAAAATTGTCATATTTTAACAGTCAAAAATAACAGATTATTTATCGGTCAAAAATTACATATTTTAACAGTCAAAATTGTCATATTTTAACAGTCAAAAATTGCATATTTTAACAGTCAAAATTGTCATATTTTAACAGTCAAAAATAACAGATTATTTATCGGTTAAAAATAACATATTTTAACATTCAAAATTGTCATATTTTAACAGTCAAAAATGACATATTTTAACAGTCAAAATTGTCATATTTTTGCAGTCAAAAATGGCATAATTTAACAGTAAAAAATGACATATTTTGACAGTCAAAATTGTCATATTTTAACAGTCAAAAATAACAGATTATTTATCGGTCAAAAATTACATATTTTAACAGTCAAAATTGTCATATTTTAACAGTCAAAAATTGCATATTTTAACAGTCAAAATTGTCATATTTTAACAGTCAAAAATAACAGATTATTTATCGGTCAAAAATTACATATTTTAACAGTCAAAATTGTCATATTTTAACAGTCAAAAATGGTATATATTAACAGTCAAAATTGTCATATTTTTACAGTCAAAAATAACAGATTATTTATGGGTTAAAAATTACATATTTTAACATTCAAAATTGTCATATTTTAACAGTCAAAAATGACATATTCTAACAGTCAAAATTGTCATATTTTTACAGTCAAAATGGCATATTTTAACAGTAAAAAATGACATATTTTGACAGTCAAAATTGTCATATTTTAACAGTCAAAAATGACAAATTATTTATCGGTCAAAAATAACATATTTGAACAGTCAAAATTGTCATATTTCAACAGTCAAAAACGGCATATATTAGCGGTCAAAAATAACATATTTTAATAGTCAAAAATGGCAGATATTAAAAAGGTATACTTCACCTGCTAAAAATGCCACAAAGGCATATTTTACTATTTAGAAATTGTACTTCAAAGAAAAACATATTTTACAGATCGAATTAGTTTTTACCTTCTTCATTCGCCCGTTATATTTTAGAGATCGAATTATTTTCACATTCTTCACTCTCTCGTGCATAATTTTAAATTAAAGGCAAGTCTTATTAAGTTATTACGGAAACATTACTCTCTTAAAAAAAAAAAGCAAAACGTTGAGCGAGCTCGCAGCAATCAGCGAAAAATCTAAACGATAATTTCTGCTCTTGAAAGCATTTAATTAAACAAAATTCAATTATTAATTCCCCTTGAAAAACTTTCGCAATCAGGAGCCGTGGGACGCGAGAGGTGAAAACCAGGGCGTCCCGAGGGGAGAGAAAAAGGGCGCAAAAACCACCACCACCAACGGCGGCGGCGTCGGCGTCCGATTGAGATTTCAATCGATTTTTGCGATCATCTTATTGTGTCTGGCGTTATTGCAGGCGAGTAAACCCGATAAACAGCGCACATAATAATTTCACTCGCAACATGAAGCAATTACCTGGAAACCGTTCGATACAGAGGATCGACACAAAGCCACTTGTTTCTTGCTTATGCAACTCACAGTCGAACGGCTTAATTCGGAAACAAGGAAACCATCCGGTGGCGGAATTCCACATGTCGAACTTTATCTTTAACTCAGGGGTAGGGGGGAAGGGGACGAACAAAAAAACACGCGCTGGTTAGGAGCTAATGAAACGAAAACCCAAGATAGTAGGCCTCGACGACTTTTTCTACGTGTAATTTCGAATAATCGCGCGTATCAGATGAACTAAAATAGTAGGCTTCGACGATTTTTTCTACGTGTAATTTCGAATAAAGGCGCGAATCGGATGAACTAGAATAGTAGGCCTAGACGACTTTTTCTATGTGCGATTTCGAATAATCGCGCGAATCGCGTAGGCCTAGACGACTTTTTCGCGTAGCCACTTTGAGTGGAACGATTCGGATGGCATCGTCGGGGATGATTGTGCGGATCCTCGGCGCGCCGTTCCGTAATTGGATGGAAGCAGATGTAGACGGCTCCATTATCGCTTTAAAACGTAATCATTTCGGATGAGCTTTAAAGCTGTACAAGGAAATCGTTTATTCATAACATTTTAGGATCGCGACGACTCAGTTTACCCGGTAACACCGGCGGAACTCGATTCCGGGCGGCGTAAAGCGAGACTTAAAATTGTCTCATTTCCCGTGTTGGGTTTTAACGGAAACTTTATCGCGTTCGGAATAGACTAAAGCTAGAGTTTTGTTACATTGCGTAACAAACAAATTATCAAAGGCTGAGCATTGGAATAGCGCACGCACCATGCTTATCGTATGATGCTGCGGAGCGCGCATTTTGCTGCGGCGTAAACAACTCAATTACTGCCCCGATTATAAGATTTTAAAATGTTTGCAGCCGCACGGGTTGTTTTTAATTCACGTATTGTACTCGATTTAAATATTTTTTGTAGCGTTGACAAGTAATTTGTAATTTTAGTTGTATAAATTGCGTGTTCTCTCTCTCTCTCTCTCTATGAAGTATCATATTCCGACATATTCATTATAAGTTGGTGTTAATGTAGCGAATGTTCTCGGTGCGGCCTCAAGAAGTTCGGTTTTAAGGCTTGCGGCGGGTAGACTTGCGGGTACGGCGGCGGGGGAGGGGGCGGCCGCAATTTATGGGCCGCTAAGAGGGCAAGCGCGCAACAACTGGAATACCCGCCCGCAAATTACGGATGATGCAGTTTCATTTCGTAGAGTGGCCCCGCCGGGGGAGATTTCAATCGGGCGCCGTTTTTAAATCGCAATAAATATCGCGATCCGTCGACAGTCGGGATTTGCTGAAAATGGATTCCGCCCGGGGAGTTAATACATGGCCACTTTTCTTTTTCTTTTATTTTTTTTTTAATTTAAGGGTCACATCATCTGAAATTAATTTCCGTTGATGGAACTCAAGAGAACTGTCAAAATTATGTCTTAAACAACAGCGTTTATTTTGTTTTCAAAGCACTCTTCACAAAAATATTATTAAATGTATCGAGCGTACAACAAAAATCGACGATGAATTGAGAAACATGTTGATGGTTGATGGCTTTTGCTCAAGTATTACACAATTCGAAAACTAAAATTTTAAAAAATTCACAACTCCGGAAATAATTGGTGGATTTTCAAACACTGCACTTAATTTGATAAAACAATGATTCGCAAAGCTAGTTTATTTTTTGTAGAATTTAGTCGTCACGTTTTAAATATTTTTTTTATTTTTTGCTCGAGTATTGCACAATTCAAAAACTAAAATTTTAAAAAATTCACAACTCGGGAAATAATTGGTGAATTTTCAAAAACTGCACTTAATTTGATAAAACAATGATTTGCAAAGCTAGTTTATTTTTTGTAGAATTTAGTCGTCACGTTTTAAATATTTTTTTTATTTTTTGCTCGAGTATTGCACAATTCGAAACCTACAATTTTAAAAAATTCACAACTCGGGAAATAATTGGTGGATTTTCAAAAACTGCACTTAATTTGATAAAACAATCATTTGCAAATCTAGTTTCTTTTTTGTAGAATTTAGTCGTCACGTTTTAAATATTTTTTTAATTTTTTGCTCGAGTATTGCACAATTCGAAAACTAAAATTTTAAAAAATTCACAACTCGGGAAATAATTGGTGGATTTTCAAAAACTGCACTTAATTTGATAAAACAATGATTCGCAAAGCTAGTTTATTTTTTGTAGAATTTAGTCGTCACGTTTTAAATATTTTTTTTATTTTTTGCTCGAGTATTGCACAATTCGAAAACTAAAATTTTAAAAAATTCACAACTCCGGAAATAATTGGTGGATTTTCAAAAACTGCACTTAATTTGATAAAACAATGATTCGCAAATCTAGTTTATTTTTTGTAGAATTTAGTCGTCACGTTTTAAATATTTTTTTTATTTTTTGATCGAGTATTACACAATTCGAAAACTAAAATTTTAAAAAATTCACAACTCGGGAAAAATTGGTGAATTTTCAAAAACTGCACTTAATTTGATAAAACAATGATTTGCAAAGCTAGTTTATTTTTTGTAGAATTTAGTCGTCACGTTTTAAATATTTTTTTTATTTTTTGCTCGAGTATTGCACAATTCGAAAACTAAAATTTTAAAAAATTCACAACTCCGGAAATAATTGGTGGATTTTCAAAAACTGCACTTAATTTGATAAAACAATGATTCGCAAATCTAGTTTATTTTTTGTAGAATTTAGTCGTCACGTTTTAAATATTTTTTTTATTTTTTGCTCGAGTATTGCACAATTCGAAAACTAAAATTTTAAAAAATTCACAACTCCGGAAATAATTGGTGGATTTTCAAAAACTGCACTTAATTTGATAAAACAATGATTCGCAAAGCTAGTTTATTTTTTGTAGAATTTAGTCGTCACGTTTTAAATATTTTTTTAATTTTTTGCTCGAGTATTGCACAATTCGAAAACTAAAATTTTAAAAAATTCACAACTCCGGAAATAATTGGTGGATTTTCAAAAACTGCACTTAATTTGATAAAACAATGATTCGCAAAGCTAGTTTATTTTTTGTAGAATTTAGTCGTCACGTTTTAAATATTTTTTTTATTTTTTGCTCGAGTATTGCACAATTCGAAAACTAAAATTTTAAAAAATTCACAACTCCGGAAATAATTGGTGGATTTTCAAAAACTGCACTTAATTTGATAAAACAATGATTCGCAAATCTAGTTTATTTTTTGTAGAATTTAGTCGTCACGTTTTAAATATTTTTTTTATTTTTTGATCGAGTATTACACAATTCGAAAACTAAAATTTTAAAAAATTCACAACTCGGGAAAAATTGGTGAATTTTCAAAAACTGCACTTAATTTGATAAAACAATGATTTGCAAAGCTAGTTTATTTTTTGTAGAATTTAGTCGTCACGTTTTAAATATTTTTTTTATTTTTTGCTCGAGTATTGCACAATTCGAAAACTAAAATTTTAAAAAATTCACAACTCCGGAAATAATTGGTGGATTTTCAAAAACTGCACTTAATTTGATAAAACAATGATTCGCAAATCTAGTTTATTTTTTGTAGAATTTAGTCGTCACGTTTTAAATATTTTTTTTATTTTTTGCTCGAGTATTGCACAATTCGAAAACTAAAATTTTAAAAAATTCACAACTCCGGAAATAATTGGTGGATTTTCAAAAACTGCACTTAATTTGATAAAACAATGATTCGCAAAGCTAGTTTATTTTTTGTAGAATTTAGTCGTCACGTTTTAAATATTTTTTTTATTTTTTGCTCGAGTATTGCACAATTCGAAAACTAAAATTTTAAAAAATTCACAACTCCGGAAATAATTGGTGGATTTTCAAAAACTGCACTTAATTTGATAAAACAATGATTCGCAAAGCTAGTTTATTTTTTGTAGAATTTAGTCGTCACGTTTTAAATATTTTTTTTATTTTTTGCTCGAGTATTGCACAATTCGAAAACTAAAATTTTAAAAAATTCACAACTCCGGAAATAATTGGTGGATTTTCAAAAACTGCACTTAATTTGATAAAACAATGATTCGCAAATCTAGTTTATTTTTTGTAGAATTTAGTCGTCACGTTTTAAATATTTTTTTTATTTTTTGATCGAGTATTACACAATTCGAAAACTAAAATTTTAAAAAATTCACAACTCGGGAAAAATTGGTGAATTTTCAAAAACTGCACTTAATTTGATAAAACAATGATTTGCAAAGCTAGTTTATTTTTTGTAGAATTTAGTCGTCACGTTTTAAATATTTTTTTTATTTTTTGCTCGAGTATTGCACAATTCGAAAACTAAAATTTTAAAAAATTCACAACTCCGGAAATAATTGGTGGATTTTCAAAAACTGCACTTAATTTGATAAAACAATGATTCGCAAATCTAGTTTATTTTTTGTAGAATTTAGTCGTCACGTTTTAAATATTTTTTTTATTTTTTGATCGAGTATTACACAATTCGAAAACTAAAATTTTAAAAAATTCACAACTCGGGAAATAATTGGTGAATTTTCAAAAACTGCACTTAATTTGATAAAACAATGATTTGCAAAGCTAGTTTATTTTTTGTAGAATTTAGTCGTCACATTTTAAATATTTTTTTTATTTTTTGCTCGAGTATTGCACAATTCGAAACCTACAATTTTAAAAAATTCACAACTCGGGAAATAATTGGTGGATTTTCAAAAACTGCACTTAATTTGATAAAACAATCATTTGCAAATCTAGTTTCTTTTTTGTAGAATTTAGTCGTCACGTTTTAAATATTTTTTTAATTTTTTGCTCGAGTATTGCACAATTCGAAAACTAAAATTTTAAAAAATTCACAACTCGGGAAATAATTGGTGGATTTTCAAAAACTGCACTTAATTTGATAAAACAATGATTCGCAAAGCTAGTTTATTTTTTGTAGAATTTAGTCGTCACGTTTTAAATATTTTTTTTATTTTTTGCTCGAGTATTGCACAATTCGAAAACTAAAATTTTAAAAAATTCACAACTCCGGAAATAATTGGTGGATTTTCAAAAACTGCACTTAATTTGATAAAACAATGATTTGCAAATCTAGTTTATTTTTTGTAGAATTTAGTCGTCACGTTTTAAACATTTTTTCTATTTTTTCCTCGAGTATTGCACAATTCGAAAACTAAAATTTTAAAAAATTCACAACTCGGGAAATAATTGGTGAATTTTCAAAAACTGCACTTAATTTGATAAAACAATGATTTGCAAAGCTAGTTTATTTTTTGTAGAATTTAGTCGTCACGTTTTAAATATTTTTTTTATTTTTTTCTCGAGTATTGCACAATTCGAAAACTAAAATTTTAAAAAATTCACAACTCGGGAAATAATTGGTGAATTTTCAAAAACTGCACTTAATTTGATAAAACAATGATTTGCAAAGCTAGTTTATTTTTTGTAGAATTTAGTCGTCACGTTTTAAATATTTTTTTTATTTTTTCCTCGAGTATTACACAATTGGAAAACTAAAATTAAAAAAAATTCACAAGTCGGGAAATAATTGGTGGATTTTCAAAAACTGCACTTAATTTGATAAAACAATGATTTGCAAATCTAGTTTATTTTTTGTAGAATTTAGTCGTCACGTTTTAAATATTTTTTCTATTTTTTCCTCGAGTATTACACAATTCGAAAACTAAAATTTAAAAAAATTCACAACTCAGGAAATAATTGGTGGATTTTCAAAAACTTCACTTAATTTGATAAAACAATGATTTGCAAATCTAGTTTATTTTTTGTAGAATTTAGTCGTCACGTTTTAAATATTTTTTTTATTTTTTGCTCGAGTATTGCACAATTCGAAACCTAAAATTTTAAAAAATTCACAACTCGGGAAAAATTTGGTGGATTTTCAAAAACTACACTTTATTTGATAAAACAATGATTTGCAAATCTAGTTTATTTTTTGTAGAATTTAGTCGTCACGTTTTAAATATTTCTTTGATTTTTTGCTCGAGTGTTGCACAATTCGAAAACTAAAATTTTAAAAAATTCACAACTCGGGAAAAATTGGTGGATTTTCAAAAACTGCACTTAATTTGATAAAACAATGATTTGCAAATCTAGTTTATTTTTTGTAGAATTTAGTCGTCACGTTTTAAATATTTCTTTGATTTTTTGCTCGAGTGTTGCACAATTCGAAAACTAAAATTTTAAAAAATTCACAACTCGGGAAATAATCGGTGGATTTTGGATTTTCAAATTATCTTTTATTATTATTATCTACGTCAACTCTTCTAATTGCACAATATCTGAATTAGTGAAAGTTTGAAATTTATTATCAGAAAAACATAAATGTAGCTAATAATATTGTATTTTCCGCTGAAACAAGTATGACATCGGCATTTTTGGAAAAATGGTTTTATGGACTGGTGAAACGAGCCTTTCGAATATGTGACTCCAACAAACCATAAATTTAGCAAACGCGATAAATTTTGCTCTCGTGGAATTATTTTGAAATGTAGTGGAGGGATGTTTGCAGATTTTGACTATCGTGGAGTAATATGTTGTTTGAGTAAATTTAGAAAACTTCAAGTGCCTGGCAACTGTTTTTAAATTTTTTAAGCGCTCGAGAAAAAGTGCAACTTTAGATAATTACAAATTTTGCTCTCGGGGAATTATTTTGAAATGTAGTGAAGGGATGTTTGCAGATTTTGACTATCGTGGAGTTATATGTTGTTTGAGTAAATTTAGAAAACTTCAAGTGCTTGGCAACTGTTTTTAAATTTTTTTAAGCGCTCGAGAAAAAGTGCAACTTTAAATAATTACAAATTTTGCTCTCGTGGAATTATTTTGAAATGTAGTGAAGGGATGTTTGCAGATTTTTACTATCGTGGAGTTATATGTTGTTTGAGTAAATTTAGAAAACTTCAAGTGCTTGGCAACTGTTTTTAAATTTTTTTAAGCGCTCGAGAAAAAGTGCAACTTTAAATAATTACAAATTTTGCTCTCGTGGAATTATTTTGAAATGTAGTGAAGGGATGTTTGCAGATTTTGACTATCGTGGAGTTATATGTTGTTTGAGTAAATTTAGAAAACTTCAAGTGCCTGGGAACTGTTTTTGAATTTTTTTAAGCGCTCGAGAAAAAGTGCAACTTTAGATAATTACAAATTTTGCTCTCGGGGAATTATTTTGGAATGTAGTGAAGGGATGTTTGCAGATTTTGACTATCGTGGAGTTATATGTTGTTTGAGTAAATTTAGAAAACTTCAAGTGCTTGGCAACTGTTTTTAAATTTTTTTAAGCGCTCGAGAAAAAGTGCAACTTTAAATAATTACAAATTTTGCTCTCGTGGAATTATTTTGAAATGTAGTGAAGGGATGTTTGCAGATTTTGACTATCGTGGAGTTATATGTTGTTTGAGTAAATTTAGAAAACTTCAAGTGCCTGGGAACTGTTTTTATATTTTTTTAAGCGCTCGGGAAAAAGTGCAACTTTAAATAATTACAAATTTTGCTCTCGTGGAATTATTTTGAAATGTAGTGAAGGGATGTTTGCAGATTTTGACTATCGTGGAGTTATATGTTGTTTGAGTAAATTTAGAAAACTTCAAGTGCTTGGCAACTGTTTTTAAATTTTTTTAAGCGCTCGAGAAAAAGTGCAACTTTAAATAATTACAAATTTTGCTCTCGTGGAATTATTTTGAAATGTAGTGAAGGGATGTTTGCAGATTTTGACTATCGTGGAGTAATATGTTGTTTGAGTAAATTTAGAAAACTTCAACTGCCTGGCAACTGTTTTTATATTTTTTAAGCGCTCGAGAAAAAATGCAACTTTAGATAATTACAAATTTTGTTCTCGAAGTGTAGTGAAGGGATGCAGTTTTAAAATGCCATTTTTACTGCACTTGTGGATTCGTACAGTTTCACCAAGCGCTAATTGAGAATCCAATCCGAGAGAGAGCATAAAACATTTATTGATGATCACGAGGGCAAAACATCCAGAAACGTCCTGAATATTTACCATTAGTTTGTGCCTTAAATATAAATCAAGAGAATGAAAACCTCATCCCCGTTTCGGCTGCAGGCCTTCGGGACCGATTTAAAGTTTAATAGGGCACCGACATCGCCCGAGCCCACCGGGCACATATACATTAGAAGGTCCGCCATTACTTATTCACGGTCCGGTAAGTAACATTTGTTCTTCGCGGAGGCAAATGAATACTTGATGCCCGGTTACCTGGCGTACAATTAGGGAAAAGGGCAAAAACGCCCCGAACACTATTTTAGGAGTTAATTGTAAGGGCCCGGGGCAATGAAACCTTTTTGCGCGAACGTGTTTTCTCATATTAAAAAAAATGGTGTTACTTTCTCCGACTTGATGGTATCATAGCCATTTATATTTATTTTCAATTGAAATCATATTTTAAATGTACGTCGAGCGTTGCGTAAACTCGGATGAAACTGACGTTTAAAACGTCAAAATTATGAAAGATGGAAAAATTACACTTCAAATTAAAAAACTCGGTTTACTCAAAAACTAAAGGGATTTCGAAAAAAATGTATTCTTTATAAGTTGTTCATTTTAGCATTCTCTACAATTATTATTAACGTAAATTTGCTGTAACTGTTATCGTTTTATAATTATAAACCAAAAATTAAAAAAATAATAATACATTTTTTTCTCGAATAAAAATGATTTTATGAAAAATATTTTCAAGCAAAAGATGTTTATTTCTTTGTTGTCTTCAAAGTTTGTTTAAATGTTTTTGTGATATTTTTCATATTTAAGAAAATATTGTCAAAAAACAAAAAACAGTTAAGGTAAACGCCCACTTCCGGTGTACGAAATTTTACCAAAAGCTTTTCAGTTCTTCGTATTATCAAATAAGACATATGTTCAAAGTTTCATATCAATTGCTCTATTGGTTTTTAAGATACAGCGCTTTATTCAATCGTAAAATAATCACATCAACGCATGGCATTTAACTGACATTATATGCAACCAAATATACAAAGGTGACAGTGACACCTCTAAACGCATTACGAATAAAGTTAGGTTAATTAAATTAAATAAATAAAAGCCATATACACTATAAACCAGTAACGGTTCGCGGGTTTTTTTTTTGGTACGGCGGAGGAACAAGAGGTGGTAATACAGATAGGTAGGGTCAGTTGCAGTGGCTGCACCTATCTGTATTACCACCTCTTGTTCCTCGGCCGTTCCAGAAAAAAACCCGCGAACCGTCACTGCTATAAACATAGTAATTTATTCGCGTGTCGCGAATCAATTATCTGGCGCGGGGCGGCATTACGGATATTGGATATATTCGCAGGAGCACATTTACCTGAACGAGGCCCAGCAGGGCCGTTCATTTGCAAAACTGATCGCTTTAGAAGCCCGTGCGCACAAACGGTTCCCCCCCACGGGCAGGAAACATCAGGGGTTTCCGCGTGATTGTCGACGCTGAAAATTGGTTGGCGGTCGTTAACAAACCTTCAAAGTTCATTGTTTCATTCCTGCTTTGTGCACGCTAATGGGCTTATTTCCGATGGGGTTTTTTTTTTGATGAAAGTTCGACGGTAATGAACTTACAGCATATACGAGTGCATTACTGTATTCAAATTTTAATTTCGTTATAAAAAAATGCAACATAACCCAAAAAATGCAATGACATAACTTTTTACTACCAACAAAAATGGCATCCTAACGGAGCCTACTGCTATGAACAAAGGATGTTTTTTTTTTACAGAATGCATCGATATTACCCAAACAATTCATCCACGGGCATAGAAATTTATCGATTTCGAATGAATGTCGGAATTGTTGTACATTTGAACTTTTCCCCCGTCCCCCCTCCGCCCCCCGTACAAAACTATCGAACAAATTGCATGGAGATGTATAATAAATGGCAAACGAGAAACCCGCGCCGGCAATGTATTCGCGGAAAACACGCGATACAAGACGCGGTACAGATCCACCCCCTTCATCATTCAAGTGGCTCGAACCCGCCCCCACCCCCCGGACCCTTCGAGCCCTGCACGCGCGGTACTTGATAAATAAAATCAATCAGAGAAATCGCTGCAGCGCTGGAAGCTCGCAATAACGCCGAACTCAATTTATATATTTTCCACCTGCGGAACCATCTCGACATTTTAATACACAGCAGGAAATTGATTTCCACATATACGAAGCGGGCCGTAGGGATTTACATGTAAAATTTTAAACGTGTTAATATCGACTCCCCTAATTATTTAACGGCATCGGTCTTCCTACATTATTTTTAAAGCTTTTTAAGCTGAATCATTTGGTACCTTACTCAATGATTTCTGCAAAGTATTTACCGAGATATTTGCAAAAAACTTTACAACAATTTTGAATTAAAAACAAAGGTTTGCCATGGAATCATAATGGCCGACATTTCATTTTGTTCTAAAAAGTGACGATAGATGTCACATTACGATTTACAATCGGCCGTGTATTTTACATAAGAAAAAGTATTTATGATTAAAACGTTTGACCCGGGTACTATTTAAGAACTGTACGTGAATTTCCGGAGAGGCAATATCCAGCAAAAGTACAATTTAAAATGTGTTACAATTGGCTTCCTTGATTATTTTATAATATCGGTCTACTTACATTATTTTTAATACTCATTCCTGGGTATTGCCTTTTCGGAAATTCAACACTAAACAAACTTACACTTGAAATTTCCTAAAGCCACTCAAACAGTAATTTACTTCATTTTTGGCGAGAGACAGTATGCAAGAAAATCAAAACTTACAAAAGAGACGTCTTGGCGGTTAAGGTGTAACCTAGATGATGATTCTTTGCTTCCCTTGGATTGTTGGTAGCGGAATGGAGCGGAAGAACACCAACACCAACAAACACAAATCCTGAAGATGTATCACAACACAACGGGCGCTAAAACTTTCGAAGAATGAATATTCCTAACCGGAAGACACGCTCTCGCGACCGCGAACTGCAGACTGAATTGTTATCAACAGGTACACCTCGCGCCGTGGATTACTGATAAGGAATTTAATCTCGTTCCGAGCGGGAGCAAAAAATACGAATATTTTGATTACATTCAATCGCCCCGGGCAGATTAAAAACTGGTCGAGTTTTAACACCAGGGTCGAGGTAAGGTGTAGAAAGTTATAAACACTGCTAATTATCCACTTCACAATGTTAATGGACCGCGTGGTCAATAACCAGTTGAAATATATAATTACTGTATTCATTAAATTTAATTGTTTTCTTAAAATATATTTTGTTTCAATACAAAAAAAAATTTTTTTTTCGAAAATTCATAACTCACGCAAAAATTGGCGCTTTGTCAAAAATCGAAGGCGGATAGTTTGTGCCTATACTTAAATTTTTGGGAAACTCTAGTAGATCGGTATTTATTTTTTTTTTATTTTTTTGTTCAAGACGTCAACAACATTAAATATAAATTTTCAAAAATTCACAACTCACGCAAAAATTGGCGCTTTGTTAAAAATCGAAGTTAATTCTAAAGGCGGATGTTTTGTGCCTATACTTAAAGTTTTTGGGGAACTCTATTAGTTCCGTATTTATTTTTCTTAGATTTTTTTGTTCGTCTTCAACAACTTTAAATATTAATTTTAAAAAATTCACAACTCGCGCAAAAATTGGCGCTTTGTCAAAAATCGAAGTTAATTCTAAAGGCGGATGGTTTGTGCCTATACTTAAATTTTTGGGGAACTCTATTAGATCGGTATTTATTTTTTTCAGATTTTTTTTGTTCAAGTCTTCAACAACTTTAAATATTAATTTTAAAAAATTCATAACTCGCGCAAAAATTGTCCCTTTGTCAAAAATCGAAGTTAATTTTAAAGGCGGATGTTTTGTGCCTGTACTTAAATTTTTGGGGAACTCTATTAGATCGGTATTTATTTTTTTTAGATTTTTTTGTTCGAGTCTGCAACAACTTTAAATATTAATTTTCAAAAATTCACAACTCACGCAAAAATTGACGCTTTGTCAAAAATCGAAGTTAATTCTAAAGGCGGATGGTTTGTGCCTATACTTAAATTTTTGGGGAACTCTATTTAATCAGTATTAATTTTTTTTTAAATTTTTGTTAAAGTCTTCAACAAGTTTAAATATTAATTTTCAAAAATTCACAACTTACGCAAAAATTGGCGCTTTGTCAAAAATCGAAGTTAATTCTAAAGGCGGATGTTTTGTGCCTATACTTAAATTTTTGGGGAACTCTATTAGATCGGTATTTATTTTTTTTTATTTCTTTTTGTTCGTCTTCAACAAATTTAAATATTAATTTTCAAAAATTCACAACTCACGCAAAAATTGGCGCTTTGTCAAAAATCGAAGTTAATTCTAAAGGCAGATGTTTTGTGCCTATACTTAAATTTTTGGAAAACTCTATTAGATCGGTATTTATTTTTTTTTAGATTTTTTTGTTCAAGTCTTCAACAACTTTAAATATTAATTTTCAAAAATTCATAACTCACGCAAAAATTAGCTCTTTGTTAAAAATCGAAGTTAATTCTAAAGGCGGATGTTTTGTGCCTATACTTAAATTTTTGGGGAACTCTATTTAATCAGTATTAATTTTTTTTTAAATTTTTGTTAAAGTCTTCAACAAGTTTAAATATTAATTTTCAAAAATTCACAACTTACGCAAAAATTGGCGCTTTGTCAAAAATCGAAGTTAATTCTAAAGACAGATGTTTTGTGCCTATACTTAAATTTTTGGAAAACTCTATTAGATCGGTATTTATTTTTTTTTAGATTTTTTTGTTCAAGTCTTCAACAACTTTAAATATTAATTTTCAAAAATTCATAACTCACGCAAAAATTAGCTCTTTGTTAAAAATCGAAGTTAATTCTAAAGGCGGATGTTTTGTGCCTGTTCTTAAATTTTTGAGGAACTTTATTAAATCAGTAATTATTTTTTTTTAGATTTTTTTGTTCAAGTCTTCAACAACTTTAAATATTAATTTTCAAAAATTCACAACTCACGCAAAAATTGGCGCTTTGTCAAAAATCGAAGTTAATTCTAAAAGCGGATCTTTTGTGCCTATACTTGAATTTTTGGGGAACTCTATTAGATCGGTATTTATTTTTTTTTTAGATTTTTTTGTTCAAGACTTCGACAACTTTAAATATTAATTTTCAAAAATTCACAACTCGCGCAAAAATTGGTGCTTTGTCAAAAATCGAAGTTAATTCTGAAGGCGGATGGTTTGTGCCTGTACTTAAATTTTTGGGGAACTCTATTCGATCGGTATTTATTTTTTTTTAGATTTTTTCGTTCAAGTCTTCAACAACTTTAAATATTAATTTTCAAAAATTCACAACTCACGCAAAAATTGTCCCTTTGTCAAAAATCGAAGTTAATTCTAAAGGCGGATGTTTTGTGCCTATACTTGAATTTTTGGGGAACTCTATTAGATCGGTATTTATTTTTTTTTAGATTTTTTCGTTCAAGTCTTCAACAACTTTAAATATTAATTTTCAAAAATTCACAACTCACGCAAAAATTGTTCCTTTGTCAAAAATCGAAGTTAATTCTAAAAGCGGATCTTTTGTGCCTATACTTGAATTTTTGGGGAACTCTATTAGATCGGTATTTATTTTTTTTTAGATTTTTTTGTTCGAGTCTGCAACAACTTTAAATATTAATTTTCAAAAATTCACAACTCACGCAAAAATTGTCCCTTTGTCAAAAATCGAAGTTAATTCTAAAGGCGGATGTTTTGTGCCTATTTTTGACATCCCTGAAAAACAATTGACACACGACAAGTGAAAACAAAATGGCAACATTCGAAACTTAAAATGTAGGATAAAACATTGCATTCGAGAGTTAGAAAAATTGTAGAAAAATTGCCTTAACTGGAATTAGCACAGATATTACAAAATCCATCCAGGATTAACCCATTGTTGAATTTTTACAGTACTCTGTTTATCTATGGATTTTTACAGTTGCCTGTAAGTGGCAAAGATGTTCACTTCTTTACAGTAATCTATTTATCTGTGGATTATTATATTTGCCTGTAAGTAGCAAGAATTTTTACAGTTGCCTGTAAGCAGCAAGGATTTTTACAGTTGCCTGTAAGTAGCAAAGTTGCTCACTTCTTTACCGTAATCTATTTATCTGTCAGCGGCGGCTCGTGGATTTCCGTAGGTGAAGCAAAGACAAAGATGCTGCTTGTGCTGCACTATTTACTCTAATCTATTAGAATTCCTCTAGGAAGCAAATATTCCGTTGCTTTTTTCGGTCAGATTTTCTTCCGTTGCCTCACCGCCGAACATCCACGAGCCGCCGCTGTTATCTGTGGATTTTTACAGTCGCCTGTAAGTAGCAAGGATTTCTACAGTTGCCTGTAAGTAGCAAAGTTATTCAGTTCTTTGAAGTAATCTATTTATCTATGGATTATTATAGTTGCCTATAAGTAGCAAGGATTTTTACAGTTGCCTGTAAGTAGCAAGAATTTTTACAGTTGCCTGTAAGTAGCAAGGATTTTTACAGTTGCCTGTAAGTAGCAAGGATTTTTACAGTTGCCTGACAGTTGCCTGTAAGTAGCAAGGATTTTTACAGTTGCCTGTAAGTAGCAGGATTTTTACAGTTGCCAGTAAGTAGCAAGGATTTTTACAGTTGCCTGTAAGTAGCAAAGTTATTCAGTTCTTTGCAGTAATCTATTTATCTATGGATTATTATAGTTGCCTATAAGTAGCAAGGATTTTTACAGTTGCCTGTAAGTAGCAAAGTGATTTACTTCTTTGCAGTAATCTATTTATCTATGGATTATTATAGTAGCCTGTAAGTAGCAAGGATGTTTAGTTGCCTGTAAGTAGCAAGGATTTTTACAGTTGCCTGTAAGTAGCAAAGTTATTCATTTCTTTGCTGCAATCTATTTATCTGTAAATATTTTTACAGTTACCTGTAAGTAGCAAATTTGCTCACTTCTTTACCGTAAGCTATTTATCTGTGGATTTTTTACAGTTGCCTGTAAGTAGCGAAGTGATTCCCTTCCTTGTAGCAATCTATTTATATGTGGATTATTATAGTTGCTTATTATTATATATTGTATATTATTATTATAGTAAAGGATTTTTACAGTTGCCTGTACGGAGTATATATGAAAGTTATTCAGCTAGATGTCGCCACAGCTACTGTATATTGAGTTGCAATATTTTTTACGAAAAAAACCCATGTATCCCATGTTTTCTTAGCAACAACTTCACAAAATGACATTTAACACGACGTCATCCGAAATTTAGCGCAAGTCAGCGCGTAAAGGAAAGGGAAAAATTCGGGGGTGACTGAAACACGTGTTGTTTCCGCACCGTTGGGAACACTACCCGCAATTGACAGTCAGTGATGTCACAATATTTCGCTATCTGGGAAATTTTCTAAATCGCTACACGATCATCTGCTCGCATGTGTACGCCGTAAGGTACGCAACATTCATGGATATTGATGGTATCAGGGAATAACGCTCACGTAATTCGCAATCAACCGGTAAATTGAGGGTCAACAAAATGCAAGTGTTTCTACTACGATCTCCATACATAATCATAAATGGACGTTACAGCATCTTCAAAAAATGTAAGTTATCGACGACACGCGCCGGCCGCAAAAGTTTCGCCCCCGCGCGACACACACGCAAATTCAACACCGTTTCCGACAAGAATTTTTGACGTGAAACACCGTTGGGAAGATGTGTTTTCGTGCAGGTTTTCCAATCCTTGTTTAAAGTGCAAAATACTATGATTTTTCAGACTGTTCTGCATCGGCACAATCGACCTAATTCCTAAACTAAACGTGTCAATTGTTTATTTAATGCTATTAGCCTTTTACCACCTGAACTTGAGACTGAGGAAAATATTCTGTCATTGCGATGTTAACACTTTACCAACCGCTAGCAATCGCACTGGAAAAAAACCGATTAATAGGCTATCGGTCAGTAAAGTGTTAATCACACCGCATTTCTCGAGTTCCTGCTATCTATACACATTTAAGACATCATCGTTTAAAATGATCATCTCTCACCTTTTTTTTTAACAACTTCCAGGTTGTCACCGCAGTACTTACAGTTTGTGCACAAACAAAAGGTATGTAAAAGGGTTAAAGCACAATTTCGATACGTCAAGACACAGTCCGGGACTGAACCTCCTCTTTAAGAACGACCACGACTCATCGCCCGGCCCCCAAATCGACCTGAGGAGGAACTTCTCATTGACATGCGTCCTCTTCGAAAAGGAGCCCCTAAAGCCATCCTCGAAGGTCGAGGTGACGGTCCAGGCCTTGAAACAGCAGACAAAGGAAAAAACCCAACCGACAGAACTCCCCGCCAAGGCGGTCGTCAAGAAACCCTTGAAGCAGAGGATCATCGACGAGATCGTCCACTACTACCACGGCTTTCGGTTGCTCTTCATCGACATGCGGATCTCGTGCGGGCTGATGTGGCGCGTGCTCAACGGAAAGTCGCTGTCGCGGAGGGAGTACAGGCTGCTGACGAGGACGGTGGGCGACATGTTCCGGCTGGTGCCGTTCTCCGTGTTCATAATCGTGCCCTTCATGGAGTTCCTGCTGCCCGTCTTCATTAAATTCTTCCCCGGGATGCTGCCCTCGACGTTCCAGACGGCGACGGAGAAAGAGGACAAGCTCAAGCAGAACCTCAAGGTGAAGCTGGAGATGGCTAAGTTTTTACAGCAGACTCTGGACGATATGTCGGTGCAGCATAGGGATCACAATTCCGAGCTGGCGAAGGAGTTCAGCGAGTGGTTCCATAAAATAAGGGATACCGGCGAGATGGTCACGAACGAGGAGATTATCAAGTTTTCCAAGCTGTTTCAGGACGAGATCACCTTGGACTCGCTGTCCAGGAGTCAGCTCGTCGCCCTGTGCAGGGTGCTGGAGGTGCAGACGCTGGGCACGAACACGCTGCTCAGGTTTCAGCTGAGGATGAAGCTGAGGTCGCTGGCCGCCGACGATAAGATGATCAAGAAGGAGGGCATCGAAGCTTTGAGCTTGTGGGAGGTGCAGCAGGCCTGCAGGGCCAGGGGGATGAGGGCCTACGGGGTGACGGAGCAACGGTTGAGGAGGCAACTGACAGACTGGCTTGATTTGAGCTTGAACGAAAGGGTTCCACCCTCGCTGCTGTTGCTCTCGAGGGCCCTGATGCTGCCCGACGCCATCCCGACCGGGGACAAACTAAAGGCGACGATATCCACGCTTCCGGAAACCGTCATCACGCAAACGAAGGCCGCCATCGGAGAGAAGGAGGGCAAGATCGACAACAAGGTCCAAATAGAGATCATCATGGAAGAGGACAGGAAGATCAAGGAGGAGCGCAAGGAATTGAAGGAGGTGACGCCGAAGAAAAAAGAGGAGATCGTCGACAAGGCTCCCGTGCTAACCGACGAAACCGGAATAGCCCAGCCCGAACCGAGACCGGCGACGCCCAAGGTCGCCGTCAAGGAGAAGGACGAGAAGGAGATACTCATAAGCAGGGACATGAAGGCCATCGAGGACGCCCTGGACTCGATCTCGAAGGACAAGAAGGTCATCGTCGAGAAGGTGGAGATCGAGGAGCTCAAGGAGCAGCTCGCCGATTACCAGGAGGACGTGCAGGACCTCCACAAGGCCGTCGCGACGCTGCCCAAGGCCGAGATCAGGGAGACGAAGGCGGCGAAGCGGCTGTTCAAGAAGGTCAACCGGATGATCGGCGCCATGGACCGGCTGCTCAACGAGCTCGAGAACAAGGAGCAGAAGCTGAAGAAGGAGCTGGCCCTGGAGGAGACCAAGGTGAAGAAGGAGGAGCTGCTCAAGATCGACGACATCATGGCGGCCATCAAGCAGATCAAGAACGTTCCAGACGAGTCGAGGCTCGCGCAAATCGAAAACGTCTTGAGTAAGATCGACGACGACCACGACGGGTCCATCAAAGTCGAGGATGTTTTGAAGGTGAGTCGACTTTATTTTCTGTACGCGCTCAGATTTCGTTCTCGCCGCAGTCGGGGTGTTTTTTTTTCCTTATATTGGCATGTTGTATTTTTGTTAGTTAACCTATAATTTCACCTGCAATTTACAGATGACAAACAGGAGTTTACATGCCGAAATTAATTAATAACACAAGAGTAAAATAGCTATTGGTAGTCTATACGTGTAACTAGCCAACCTTCGGAGATATACCATTCATATTTCCCGTGTTGTAATCAATAGTTTTTTGTTTATGCTGGAGGCTTCTACTTCGTTATACATTTTTAATATTATAATAAAACACTTTTAACTTTGTTTTGTATAACTTATACCGGGTGTGGCACTTAAGACGCCTCGGACCATAGCTCCTTTACGATAAAAGCTATCGAAAAAAATCTAAGAACAAAGTGGTGCATAGTTACCGTCGCTATGTTTTAAAAATATTTCTAATCATCAGTGGCGTGCCGTACTCCAGTGGCGTACCAAACTTATGTTTTTTTAAATGGAATGCCCTATTTTTTATTGCATATTTGGAAAGTGCTCGACGAGTACTTATTTTTTTATCTAACATGTTATACCCTTCACTTTAGCGGTTTCGCTGTTATAACCCCTTCTTTCAAAATTGCGCCCCATTTTTGAGATTTTTTTATAGAGAAACTAATTGACGCCGGCGCCTAAATTTTGAATTGAGGTACAGGTTAAGACCTCGTATACCTTCACATAATTTTTTTTCGGGTAATTTATGGCAAAAAAATAATTTTTGATTGATCTTCGCATGTTGTCATTTTTTCCGAAAATTTCAAATGGCACCCCCCTAAAAAAATTACGGCGTTGTACAGCCAAAACTCTAAATTTTTCATTGGTGTAAAAAAAAATACACATTGCATAACAAAATTTCGGAGAAAAAAGGAATTTCATCGCAAATGTCGGGAAACGTTTTCCGTTTCCAAGTGTGCCATGAGAAAACAAAAGATTGGTAATTGTCAAAGTAAATTATTAGACGTCAGTAGCAGCCATAAGTCATTTTTGATAAACGTTCTAAAAATGTTCCGAACTCAAGAGGAAATGGTTGACATGATATTTATTCTTGGAGAATGTAACAAGAATTGTTTCTTGGCATCACGAGTGTACGCTGCGAGATATCCGCACAGGGCACATCCAAATGAACGTGCGTTTCAAAAAGTGTTGGAGAGATTTACTACTACGGGAAGTGTGAAACGGCCAAGGAGAGTTAGAAAGAAGGCAGTTATTACCGAAAATAATGAACTGCGGTATATCACCAGAAGTTGCGGTTATACCTCCAGCAGGAAGGTCGTCATTTCGAACATTTAGTTTAAGTTGTTAAATTTTCTTAATCTGCATTTTTCATATCATGTTGAATAAATAGGTACATACTATTATGTTGACCGTATTTGTGTATTTGTTTTGGTACTTTGACAATTACCAATCTTTTGTTTTCTCATGGCACACTTGGGAACGGAAAACGTTTCCCGACATTTGCGATGAAATTCCTTTTTTCTCCGAAATTTTGTTATGCAATGTGTAATTTTTTTTACACCAATGAAAAATTTAGAGTTTTGGCTGTACAACGCCGTAATTTTTTTAGGGGGGTGCCATTTGAAATTTTCGGAAAAAATGACAACATACGAAGATCAATCAAAAATTATTTTTTTTCCATAAATTACCCGAAAAAAAATTATGTGAAGGTATACGAGGTCTTAACCTGTACCTCAATTCAAAATTTAGGCGCCGGCGTCAATTAGTTTCTCTACAAAAAAATCTCAAAAATGGGGCGCAATTTTGAAAGAAGGGGTTATAACAGCGAAACCGCTAAAGTGAAGGGTATAACATGTTAGATAAAAAAATAAGTACTCGTCGAGCACTTTCCAAATCTGCAATAAAAAATAGGGCATTCCATTTAAAAAAACATAAGTTTGGTACGCCACTGGAGTACGGCACGCCACTGATGATTAGAAATATTTTTAAAACATAGCGACGGTAACTATGCACCACTTTGTTCTAAGATTTTTTTCGATAGCTTTTATTGTAAAGGAGCTATGGTCCGAGGCGTCTTAAGTGCCACACCCGGTATATTTATTTTTGTGACTTAAGTTTCGGTAATACAATTACCATTTTCAAACAAGAAGTTGAAAATGGTAATTGTATTACCGAAACTTAAGTCACAAAAATAAATATATAAGTTATACAAAACAAAGTTAAAAGTGTTTTATTACAATAGTTTTTTTTCTGTTTGAAAGAATATTGTTCTGTAAATGGGAAAATATTGGATTGTAAATTTTTGAATTTATCAGATTGGTAACGTTGCTAAGGGCCTTGTTTGTAAATATCATGGTTGACTTGTTTTGGTAATTGCGTTGTTTCATAAATTGGTGAAATGTCAAACTATGTGTTAACGCAAGCGGCGAAAGACCGTGAATGTTTGGTTCCCGTAAAATCCATAAAGGATACCTTCCTAAGAAATCGGAGGTGTTGTCCCGAGAGCAATTAAAACAATTCTTGCGAGAAGCTCCTAATGACATTTTTTTGATGTCTATATTTCCCTAGGGCAGCGTTTCCCAAAGTGTGGGTCGCGACCCAACACCGGGTCGCAGAAGACTTTTTACCGGGTCGCGAAAAAATATTGTAAAAACATAAAAGAAGATTTTTTTTACATATTATTTTCTTTATAACAGTCACTAGGGATAGTGGCAAAGTGTCTATTTGTAGTTTTTCGTATAGCAGACTTTTTACCGAATTATGCAAGGAAATAGGGAGTGATCATAAACACCTCCTTTTGTATTGTAATTCACAATGGCTATCAAAAGGAGACGTCTTAAAACGTCTGAGCTAAAAGACGAAGGTTTGGTATTTCTGAACAAACACCCACCATATAAAAAAGATGCTATTTTTTTATTCAAGGATAGATTTCTCGATTTTGAGTGGTTAATAACTGTAGCTTATTTGTGCGACATATTTGCCGCATTCAATTTGCAAGGCTTTGGATTAAATATTTTCAAAGTATCGGAAAAAGTCGTTGCAATAATTTAAAAAAAAAAATGGTGATGTGGCCATCATGTTACTTTCTCCGACTTTATATTTACGTTTTCATGGGTTTATTTTCAATTGAAATTATATTTTAAATGTACATCGAGCGTTGCGTAAACTCGGATGAAACTGACGTTTAAAACGTCAAAATCATGAAAGATGGAAAAAATATACATCAAATTCAAAAACTCGGTTTATTCAACAACTAACGAGATTTCGAAAAAAACTTATTCTTTAGAAGTTGTTCATTTTGGCATTATCTACAATTATTATTCACATAAATTTGCTGTAACTATTATCGTTTCATAATTATAAACCAAAAATTAAAAAAAAAAAAAAAAATTTTTCTCGAATAGCAATGATTTTATGAAAAATATTTTCAAGCAAAAGATGTTCATTTCTTTATTGTCTTCGATGTTTGTTTAAATGTTTTTGTGATATTTTTTATATTTAAGAAAATATTGGCAAAAAACAAAAAACAGTTAAGGTAAACACCCACTTCCGGTGTACGAAATTTTACCAAAAGCTTTTCAGTTCTTCGGATTATCAAATAAGACGTATGTTCAAAGTTTCATATCAATTGCTCGGATATTTCCGTAAAAAAAAATTTTGAAAAAAAAAATCACGATCACAATACTTTCTCGTACTTCGTAACGGAGAAAGTAAAAAAAAAACATTTCAGAACATGTTTTTGTGGTTCACTTATTTATTGGTGGAAATATCAGAACGTTTACCGTATAAACTTTATTTTAACCTACAAATCCTGTTGGGTTGAAGGAACTCTTTTGGCAAATAATTGTAAAAGTTTACAAAACGCGATTTTGTGGTTTAAATCTAAGTGGAACGAGGGGCGGATGGGTAGGCCCTGTCCCACCCTCCAATTTAAGGATGATAAACAAGAGTTTACAAGCCGAAATTAATCAATAACACAAAAGTAAGAAAGACATTTCAGACATTTTTGTGTTTCGCTTATTTATTGGTGGAAATATTGGAGCGAGGGCAACAGGTTGGATTGTAGCATAGGGCCCACCCACTACCCACCTTAACTTAACCCTACAAATCCTGTTGGATTAAAAGAACTTCTTTAGCGAATGATTGGAAAAGTTGAAAGTTTTTAGCGAATGATTGGAAAAGTTGAAAGTTTACAAAACGCGATTAACGCGACATAACCAAAATTTTAGTAACTTTTTTACTACCAACAAAAATGTCACCCTACTGCAGCAAGAATAAAACGTGAACGGCGTACAGGATTTTGATTATTGCTTACGTAATCAATGCAGAGCATCCATTTTAAGATATTCTAATGAATTATTGTGAGTTTATTCCAACTCTGTTCAATTAAAGGTGATAGAATTCATCGGGAAAGACAACATCCACCTGAGCTCGAAGCAGGTCGACGAACTCATCGAGCTGCTGGACAAGGAGGAGATCCTCGAGGTGGAGGACAAGATCGAGAAGGCCCTGAAGAAGGAGCAGGAGTCGAAGCTGGAGTCCGAGACCCAGAAGAAGACGCCCGGCGAACCCGAGAAAGCGATGGCCGACGGCACCGACGTCCCGCCGCCCGTAAACAGTATTGATCCAAAAAAAAACAATAATACGAAACGGCTTTAACTTATTTATATACCCTAGGTAATTAGTACAATTGTTTTTTTGTTGTTACCACGTGATGTACAGATTAAACAAAAATATATATGGTTAATTTTTATATTAAAAAAAAAATATCGATTGTCAAATGGTTGTTAATAAATAATTCTCCGTCGTGCTGCGCGTGTGGTGTTGTGTGTGTGTGTGTGTACGCAATGTTCGTTTTTATTGTAATCGGGTATTAGTCGGTCCGTAGGGAACTTTTCTATGCGTATATATTTTTTAGAATATTGTAATCCGTCTCGGGCGATGATTTCATTCAATAAATCGATGTTGACGGATGCACTTTTTTCATCCACCTGCCAACCATTCGTTCGGGTGAGTACGCTGCCAGATAATCCGCTCAGGGTCGGTCGTGTGCGTCAACATTTGCATTATAAATAACTTATTTGATTAAATTATTGAGCCGTTGTAAAACTGAAGGCCGTAAAATGTGCCGTTATTCAACACGAAATTATGATAAATGGAATACGCAACGCGTAAAATGTTCGGAATTACCTTGTAATTTCCGCGTGATAAATTTAATACGCGATGTATGGTTTATATAAGAAATTGAACTTTGCATTAGTTATATTGGTAATAAAAGTCTAGTTGCAGGAGTTCCTCATAGATGGATTGATTTCGAATTCAGACGCAGCGAAAAAAGCGCCACCTAATGCTTGGGAGTTTCATCAACCGATACATAAAAGAAACATAAGGCGAATGTATATTATTTTGCTTGGTGAAGCAACGTTTAGTCCAAATTTGCAAGAACGAGGATTTATCGAAAGCGACATCTCGTGGTTGTGTCATGAACTACATATTTACAAGATGTTTTGCGTACGTCCGCGTTTGAAGTTTCGCGTACAATTACTAGATGGCGCTTCACCATTTTGTAGACAATTGTGCCCAGTGAATTATTATTACTAATTACAACAAATAGTCTACACATATGCAAGATTTTGTTCCCCAGCGGTTGACCAGGGTCAAGGTTCGGTCTCCTTCCGCTCTACTCTGAGGAGAGTTTTTAGTTGGTATACTTCCGCCCTTCAGGGGTAGGACTCCAACACTACCCCACTGTAGGGGTGTCTATAAAAGATCTCTCCTCTTTTCAAAAAAAAAAAAAAAAAAAAGCAACTAAGATATTTTGTTAGTTTCGCATACGTCCACTTTCCGAGTTTCGCATACAATTACTAGATGGCGCTTTACCACTTTATAGAAAAATGTGCCCAGCGAGTTATTATTAATTACAACAAAAAGTCTACACATTAGCGATATTTTGTTAGTTTCGCGTACAATTACTAGATGGCGCTTCACCATTTTATAGAATTGTGCCCAGTGTGTTATTAATTGCAAGAAAAGGCTAATGCAAGGTGATAAGCGATTATAATTAGTTGCGTCGATATATTGAGAATGGTAATATAAAATTGATATACTTGAATCAATGGATCTTTGCGTGCACGTCACCACAATCAACGCTAGGGATTCTATAGTACAATCGCGCAGAGGTGACAGTGACTCATCGCTCCATGTTGCCCGAATTAAGTTTCTAGTAAACGTATGTCCATAAAATAATTCGATTCAGTCCAGGCGGGAAATTTAAAAATTCTCGAGCGTGCAAATATTTTCCCGACGAAACTTTGCGAGTGCATTTTTCGGCAATCGGTAAAGACAACTGGAAATTTGTCATTAGATTTAACCTTTTTATTAATGAAATGGATACAATCAATTCTGCTCTTAACTAAATCGAAATCGGAGACGGTCAAAACGTGAATTTTGAGGTTAGAATAGATAGAATGAGAAAAGACATACGTTGCACTAAGCCCTTGAATTTACACATCGACATACGTTTCGTATTTCATTTCGTTTTTCTTAAGCATGCGAACGAGAATAGATATTTATTCAGACGCGATGATTAGATCGAAAAAGCATGAGTCACCGTCACCTCTGGGCGATTGTACTATACCAGTGGCGTAGTCGAAACAAATTGCGCATCGGACAAATAAACAACAAACTGAAATTAGTCTCAAGCCCGCGCCGTAAACCATTAAAACAGTACATATGAGATGTATACGCGAATATGTCTTTGAAGTGACCGAATACGAAACGTTTGATCTGTCGGAGGGTAAACAAATCAAATTCGTAATGAACCCAACAGTCCTTCATAATTTTGACGTTTTAAACGTCAGTAAATTTCGGTCTATGCGCGAGGAGTAACAGATCTCTACAGAGTTCTAGCGAGAAGCGCAAGCTACAACGTGATGATCTTAGAAACCGGTTGAGGCAGTTTCTTAACAACCCGGGAATGGTAACGAAAATATACTAAGCTTTTCGTTCCCGTTACTGGAAATTAGTTATTACATGCGAATCATGTTATTTAACTTTTGGTTCCCGTTTTGGCACCCTCGTCTAGTCTTAAGATTTTGATTTCTTCCGGGGTCTACATTTTCCAGGGATAGAAAGCGACTGATTTCTCTCACTCGCAATTTTAATACTGGAGATAGTCCGTAAACTTATTTGCATCAGCAACTCTATGAAACGATGTACTATTAATAATCCGGTAATTATACAACAAAGAAAGAAATTACCTCTTGGACAGCATTCAGCGAAATTAAAGGAGCGTTATTTTCCTTATCTGCTGTAAAATAGGCCACAAGATTGACCACGAGATTCCGCGCCCGAGAATTTTGACGTTTACCTGGAATTTTGAGGTTAGGCCAAGCGATTCCGCTGATTGTTATAAAAATTCTAAAAATAACGATTTTCTATATATCACGACGTGTTTATGTTCCGACTCAAAATGTACTGTACAGGTTGTAAAATCGAACAAATACGCAAAAACGAACACAAAACAGAAAATACTGCTTACAGCGCCACCAATGCATTACGAATCACGAAATGACTTACGGACCAAGGTTTTGTCTTTGTTTAATGCATGATTTTACCGAGTGCCGTAAGTCTTCGCCTTGAACGACATACGTACACATATTACTGCGTCTAATCTATCATAGAGGGAGTAAACACATGAAAATCGTGTCGGAACTACGTTCGGCTATGTACGACGTGCACGCAAAGATCCATTGATCGGACTCTATTTATTATTTATATAGTCTGGTCGCTTTAAGAAGCCATAACAAGCACCGCCCGCGGGCTATGCTTAGAGCGTCTCGAATGCCAGAGGTCTTCAACATGTGGTACTGGGTTGCATGCATATTCATTCTAACCTTTTAAGCAGCGACAGCTCGCGGGGTGACTTATGGTACGGCCGAGGCAATACAGATCTGCATTACCACCTCTGCTACCTCGGCCTAATCATGAGCCATCCCACTGCTTTAAAAAAAGCGGATAGAATATACAAATAGCTAGCAAGCATCTAAGTGTAAACTTAATACCCACTTGTTGCGATCCTTCCGATACTGCAATAATCACCTCAGTTTGCTTCTTAAAGCGACTGCTCCATCCATCTAACACAGACAGGACGGATACAAAAAAAAAAATATAAAAACCGAATATAATATAAACATTTCTTATTCAAACCTATTTTTCTTACATAATATACAT
Organism: Ocypus olens; assembly: GCA_910593695.2. Classification (NCBI taxonomy): domain Eukaryota; kingdom Metazoa; phylum Arthropoda; class Insecta; order Coleoptera; family Staphylinidae; genus Ocypus; species Ocypus olens. Next base: position 59,542,696 of record OU343052.1, read on the forward strand.
AGTACAAAAAAGTAATATTCTTCCTCTGGGCAGGGAAAAGGAAACAGTAAGGTACTCTGTACAAAAAACTATGCTACTGTACAATGATCACTGTAAAAAGCAAATAAATAATATAAGTTCTTACATCATTGAAACAATATACATATATGACAAAACTAAGAGTCTAAATTAAAAAATATACAATAATCCAAACCCGACTGGATTCATCCGATATCGATATATATCATCATATTCATAAAATGTAATATATCTAAGTGAGTAAGTGGGATAAGAATTCAATTAAATATTCATCGTTGTAAAACAAAGTCGAGATCATCCGACCCCGGCGGACGCAACCTGCCGCGGCGGGTGTCCGGCTGGCCGCCGGAGAACCCCTAAAATAATCTTAATTGGCACTTTGAATGAAATAGCACTTTAGAAATGTTTCTTTTTTTTTGTTTTGTTGAAAGATGCTGAAATCTGTATTTTTTTTGTTCACTAAATTTTTTTTTACCAACCCACAAAGAATACTGAATAGCGAGTTTCCAAAAAAGATCAGTACTTAACAGGCACAGTATACAAGTGACAAAAATAACCACTGCCAGTAGACCAGCTACAGAGATAACCATCACCGGATGGTTCTTGAGAATGCGTGTGTGTCGGTGTGTGTGTGTGAAATTAATACATATACATATATATAAATTCAGTTCGATTTATCTGCGCGTAGCTGCTCTACCATCATTAAATGGTACTTTGAAACAACATTGATATATAACCCTCCGTCCCGAGGTTCCACCCCAGACACCAAGAAGTAGTCAACAAGTGAGTAGAGAGTAGGCTAATTACAACTGGTGACCGGTACAAGTCACTAGTCACTACTAACAGGAAGATAAACCGTGCATATTCAGCATTTCATTCAAGTCAATGTACAGATATGTACACAAAACATCTCACGTGCATACACACATCAATTTCTTGTCTCTTAAATATTACACATTTGTTATCACACAAGAAGTATTTTACAAAATTGCTTGCTGGCTAAATTAAGCGTCTACTATCACAAGTTAAGCAGGCTCTGAAGAGTCCATAGTCGAATTTTGTATAGTGTCAATCACACCTCCTCCTGCAACCCCACCACCACCGTTTCCATTCCTCTCAGTCGAATCCTTTTCGGATTTTATGTGCTTGTTCAGGATCGACGTCAGCGCCGACAGCGAGTCCTTCACGGCGTGGAAGATGATATTTTTGATCTGCAGCTTGTCTTCGTGATTCGAATGAGTGTCTGACAGATCGCGGAACTCCTGCGTGAGATGGAAGCAGTGCGACACGTTCTCCGGCGAGACGAAATCCTCGGCGATCTTAATACAGTTATGCAGGTTCCGAACTTGGTGGGGAGCACCGGCGGGAATGAAGACCGCGTCCCCCAAACATTGCACTATCGCGTACCCCTCGACACCGTACTCCTTGTACAACCGCTCGCGCAACGGCCCGTCCAAATAACAGCTCTGGTCGTGGATCGGGTCGTGGTTGGGCTTCAGAATCCCGCCCTTCTCCACGACGACCTTATTGAGGAGGTCCCTGATCTTATCGGCGTCCCTCGCCTGGTAAATGTGCCACAGGGCACCGGGCAATTCCCCTTTATCCCGCACCCGCCTCCTAGTTAGTATATCACAACCGGCTTCGTCGATGGCCCGGAACGCTTCCTTAATATGCTCGTCGCTATCACTATCCTTGGGTATGCCCACGTACACCATCACGTTGACGGCGTCCGAGATGTCGAGGTGCAGGTTCGTCGTTCCCTTCGACGGGTGCAGCGCGGAACCGTACGCGTTGTACATCTTCGGGCCCAGGTCGGGCCGCACAAAACAATCGGGCAGCCGGCTGGCCAGGTTGAGGCGTCCGTTGCGGTGCGTGTACTCGGAGAGCGGCAGCACCTTCATCAGGTCGGCGAAGCGGGTGGGCAGCATCTCGGCGAAGTCCTCGCCGGGAGGCCAGTCTTTCAGTTTGAGCAGCATGTGGTTCCCCCGCTCGTCCTTCAGGCGCTTGGTGAAGTGCTCGAAGCCGTCCCAGAACTTCCTCATCGGCTGGTTGACGACGATGTTGCCGTTCAGGCAGTTGATGAGGTCGTTCTTTTCGTCGCCGAAGTCGCGGGTGAACGCCTCGGGGCTCCACAGGTCCCTGTCCAGGTACTTGCTGACGTCAGACACCAGCACGGGCTGGCCTCGCTTCCATTGGTCCTGGAATTCGTTCGAAAAAAAAAAAAACATGTTACTTTCACACGGGGAATGGCAGCAAAGGCTAAAACTGAACACCAGTGCTACCAACTCGAAAGTATTTAAGGTATAAAAAGGGATGGAGTTAAATAAATGGAAACATTCTTCTTTAAACACTTGAAGCCTCGATTTGTATAATCGCAACACAGTTTTGGATCTCGTGCGAAAAATTAATGCATGCACAGGCACAAGAGAGTCACTAACAGTATCATTGAAGAAATAAAAACAAAAAACAATAACAAACAACAACTTAAAAGAAAGTAACACTTTCTTCTTTAGACTTGAAGGCTTGATTTGTATAATTCACAACACATTTTTGGATCTCGTGAAGAAAATTAATGCATGCACAGATACAAAAGAAAAATACATCAAATTATAAAGTATAAAGTTAAGGTCAAAATAAGTACTTTCTTAATTTGTTTATTATATACAGGGTGACAACATGGGCAACTTCTGCATTTGAAGAGATAGAGAGATGGTCAAATTAGCAAAAAGGTGCAGGCTTGAGGGCTCGTTGAGAATCCACCCCCAAATCCCACTTTTCATGGCTCACTTGTTCAAAATAAAAATTAAAACAAAATCTCCCAATTTCTTCAATTTCAGATTTTCTTTTAATTTTTATTGTGGAGGCCATGACAAGTGGGATTTGGGGGTAAAATATCAATGAGCCCTCGAACCTGCACCTTTTTGCTAATTTGACCATCTCTCTATCTCTTTAAATGCAGAAGTTGCCCATGTTATCCTTACGAAATCCGGGCACCCTGTATATTGCTACTGGTTTCAGTTGTAAACCATCTTCAGGCAAAATTGTCAATAAGCCTGAAGATGGTTTACAGCCGAAACCGGTAGCAATATATATTTAATTAGAAAACTAAGGAAGTAGAGTACGTTTGAATAGAGAAGAGCCCAAGGTTGCGCGAGATTTCAACGGTCGCTTGTGCCAGTGGCGTGCGCAATTCAAGTAAATATATTTGGGAGGGCAGAAAATAATACGTGAAAATCCCAATATAGGTGCCGCCTTCAAAAGCTTCTATATTGCTTCGTATTCCATAAACCTGTAGAGATAATTTCACGAGATTGAGAGTGAATTACTAGTCCACGTTTCCCCAATAAACACTTCCTTTCGGCAGCCATAGGAATGCAGCGATAAATGATTTAATTAAAAATTAAACAACTAATATAAACCACTATCGTACAGTTCACTAACTCGTAAGTTCTAAAAAGAACTGATTTTTATAAACACAGAAAAACGAATCAAAGCAAAACAACGAACAATAAAAATCAGAATGACACTCGGAACTCGGAAGCAACTACGCTAATGAAACACTGCCACACCCTATTCTGCATAATAGACTCGGCTAAACGGCTGAAAACCAGTTTTCGTTCGTGCGCAAGGTTCTTCTCTATTCAAACGTACTCTACTTACTTTGACCTTCACAATTACAACTACCTTAATCGACTAAACAACAAAGTAGAAAGTGTTTTATTCCATATAAAAGTAGAAGCTTCCTACATAATATTATATAATATTAAAACACTAACAAACAACAACTTTAAAAAAAAGTTACATCAAGAATCTCTGACCCAGTTCTTTTTTTTTTTCAAAAAAGGAAGGATATTTGATGGAATTGCGGGTTAAGGAGAGTGAATGACTATAAGGGAATTGGCGTAAGCGATTTGCTGTTCGGCCACTAACGTATATAAGTTTTGAAGATTTCATTTGAATAATGAAAGGACCCGCACGGCCACTTCTTCGTTCTGAAAAAGTGACCGCACGGATGGGATTCGAACCCACAACCACGAGGCCCAGAAGCAGGAAGGCTACTCACTAGGCCACCGCGGCCCCTCCGACCCAGTTCATCGTTAATACATATGATTGTACTAATTCAGAAACCTGTGTACACTTGCACGCAACGATTCACCAAAGTTTCATCGCAATCAGATCAATGGTACATAAACGCATGTGAGACAACCAAAGATACATTCATTTTTATATACACAGATGTCAGTGTTTGTTTTTTAATTTTTTGAAGTGCTTTTGACAGACAAACTATATGAAATCACTAATTTGTTGAACGGACTCGCGCGCCACCTATCATCAAATGGTTGTACCAATTCAGGGCTTGCGCACAACGATTCATCAAAATTTCATCGCAATCGGATAAATGGTATAGGAACGCATACGAGACAAACGAAGATACATTCATGTTTATATATACATATAGCAGAATTTTTCTCAAAATTATTCGTTAACACCGTAACTTATTTGAAAATCAGATGCAATTCAACACCCACTCTGTCGCAAACGTACAGGAAAATTATTTACGGAAAGAAAACAAAAGAAGAAGTGAACATACCTGGAATATTTTATTATTTCCGCCGTGATTAGAGTCGCTTAGCCGCAGCAGCTTCCCGTCACACAGCCAGGTGTGCGGAGTGTCCGGATACAACAGCTTACTTTCTGTGAGCGTCATAATCCTGATCGGCAAGGTCCCCCTGGACTTGGCCAAGGCGTTATCTCTAGGAACAAAGTGCTTCAACTCCTTGTTATCGTTGATGGCCTCGTGCTTGGGAACGCTGTCCTCGATCACGCTCGAGATGACCTCGTCGAGGGTGTCCATCCTGGCCCCGGCCTTCTTCGCCTTCTGCTGGTTCGACACCGGCGACGTCGCCCTGCTGCCGTTGGGCTTGTGCGACGGCCTGATCAGCAGCTCCCTGAGCGTCGAGAAGCTGCCCTCGTCCGAGTCGCTGCTGTCGTCGTTGTTTTTCTTTTCTTCTGTGGAAATTGCAACATCAGCGAACCAACTCAAACCACTCTTGTCGTCAACCGTACCTCCGTTCACCGACTTGGCGGCGTCCGGCTCCTCCTTGATCTCCTTCTTGACGCCGTTCAGCTCGTTGTTGAGGATGCCCCTGACGATCTCCTTGCGGGAGGAGCCGTTCGACTCTTTGCCGACGGGACAGCCGCAGTGCTGCTCGACGTTCCACAGGTCGCGCATCTCGTGCACCTGCTTGCCGAGCTTGAGCAGCGAGTCGCCGGCGATGATCTGGGTCAGCATCAGCTTCTCCTGCTCGTGGGCCTGCCTGTTGGTGCAGAGGAGCCAGGAGAAGTCGTCCCTGTCCTTGCCGGGCTCGCCCCAGATCTTTATCGAGCCCGACTTCCGGCCCTTGTAGCAGTCCAGGCAGACCACGAAGCCGCACTTGCCGCACGCCCAGTGGAAGTTGAAAAGGGTGGTTTCGCAGACGTCGCACATTTCCCTCACTCCCTGCACCACCCGTTTCCAAGCGATTGTTTTGTCTGTTAACAAGGAAAATTTATTTGATAATATCCAAAAAAAAAAACAGACTAATGAAGACATTTTGTGTAAAATTCTAATGCTTTTGAAATACAAACAAATATATAAAAGAAATCATCAGTAATAAAACTATTGATTTATTAAAAGAACCGAATCAAATCTCACATTGCCAATTTTTAGCAAGTACAGCATGAAAAATCAACACAGCAAAAACAGCAGAAATGTACAGACAGTCGAAGTATGGATTCAGACGATTCATCGATGACCGATGACAAAATTTTAACGGACAGTGGACAAGAATGGAGCAACAAATGCATAAAGGAAAAATGGTTATCTACTACAGAATCCGAACCGCGCACCGGTTTACTAATGGGTTTACATTGTATTCGCTGTGACAATGGCAGCAACGTCACCAACCAAATAATTCAAATCGTCAAACGGAAAAAAAAAAAAAGGAGACTCACCATCAGACATATGCTCACTATGGGCATCCTTTTCTTGCATCAGTAGATTACAAAAATGGTCGCCAACTTGCTTGAGGATAAACCTAGATGTCTCCAAATCCAAATCGGCAGGAGGCTGTTCTGGTAGTGGCAGCCATAGCTTTACGTCTTCCTGGAATTAATTACGTTATATAAATACAATAAAATTACTCGCGCAAGAAGGACTAAATTGGTGTTGTTTCTTAATAACAATAATAGAGCCGCGCTTAAATTCCATGCGAACAGTTTGATTGAAATTTAAAAGATTCCAAGCTTAAACAAATAAAAATTAATTTTGCAATATGTTTTTATGAAAAAGTAAAATTATTTATCGAGCGAGGCACATGTTGAAAGGGTCAGAGTGGAAGATCATCTTTGTAATAAACTCAAGCCATTATATTCGTGTAACATTATAACATTTTATATCTTATTTAGAAATATTGTTCTAGTTTTAAGGACGAAACGCTGAAATATTGCCTTCTGTTTTTGCTCTTCGATAAAATAATATAATATTCAACTGCTTGGATTGTAGGATAGGGCCCACCCACCTTATCCACTTTAATTTTACCTATAAATCTGTTATTGAATGGAATTTCTTTGTAAATTAATTTCTTATGTTGGAAGTTAATATACAGTGTGTATCAGCCAAATGGAATAAATTGGATAATAAATAAATGGGGGCGTGTTCGAAAAAACACTCGGATATGTCGATTAGTATTTTGAGTTGCGCATTTTTTCCAACTAAAACTTTTTATACAGGGTGTGTCATGTAACAGAGGCCAATACCAACTTTCTTATTTTAAATGCAACACCCTATATATTATTCAATGTTTGGATTGTTCAGAAAATTCTAGACATATTTCATGTACCATGTCCTATACCTATCTTCAACTGTTTAGGAAACAAACACAAACACACAAACACATTCTAGGGACCCTAAAACGGATATTTCCGTTAATAGTTTCTCATACTTCGTAACGGAGAAAGTAAAAAAGAATATTATTTGATTACAGAAATTTGCTACAATACACTCAAAAACTAATAAGTAAAAAAAATGCGCAACGCAAAAATACTAATCGACGTGTCCGAGCGTTTTGTCGAACACGCCCCCATTTATTTATTATCGGATTTTTTTCTATTTGGCTGATACACACTGTATATTAATAATTACGGAAAACAGGGCTTGTGGTCAAGTTATAAATGATACGGAGAGTGATGGGTGGGCACTAACTCACCCTCCAATTAGTAAAACACAAACAAAGTCTTACAGAAAGAAAAACAAGGGATGAAACATTGCCGCCTGTTTTTACTCTTCGGTAAATTAATTTATTCGTAGAAACCCTGGGTTATATTCAACTGGTTGGATTGCGGGATAGGTAATAAACGTAAAACTCAAAATCAATTTAAAAATTAAAACACCAGTACAAATAATTTAACCAACGCAATTAACTTCAGCTTACCGACAAAGTCTAGTCCTTCTTGTGTGCGTAATTTCATCGTAATCGAAGTGCATATTAATGACATTTCATAGTTGACCAAGAAAAAAATGATTGGTAAAAGAAAAAGCGACTCACCTCCAACGCATCCTTGTGCGGATCGGAGAAACCCGCGATGGCCAGCTGCCCGTTCTTGGTGTACCTCAGTCTCCTGAAAGCGTAGAACCTGCAGAAGATGTTGGGCATGTTCTTCGATCTTTGGTTCGGCGTCCATCTACACTCCCTGCACTTGGCCAGCTTTGGGGCGACCTCAAAGCATGGCCCGTCTTGTAAAAAACTCTCGCCGGTCTTCTTCAGTTGCCCCACGGGGGGTTTGCGAAAGGGGTCGCGCTGGGGCACTAGCTCGTCCTTGGACTTCTTAGCGCGCGGCTCCTCGCCTTTATCGTTTTTTGTCTTGGGACGTCTGCCTCGCTTCCTCGGCTCCTTGTCCTTCGCCGCGGCGGGGTTGTTGCTGTTCCCGCCGGCGGCGGCGGCGCCACCGCCGCCGCCGCCCGACGACGAGGACTTCTTCCCGGGCACGATGGTGCTCGCCCCGGAATCGGAATCCTTGTCGCTGATGCTCTCCTTATCGCTGTCGCTTCCGCTCTCGCTGGCGGCGGCGCTCTGCCCGCTCACCTTGCGCTTCTTTTCATCCGGAGTTTTTTTTGGCGCCCCGGCGCCCTTTTTTCTTTTCACCTTCGGCGGTTTCCGCTTCGGCGGGGATTTCCTCCCCCGCTCCTGATCGGAGCTAGACGAATCATCGGCTTTACTGGTGTCAACCGGATGGCCGTTCAGCGAGCTCTCCTTGTGCCCTTTCCGGTTGTTCGCCTTGTTGGGAAACGGTTTGGTTTTGTTGATGCTGTTAACGGCCATTGAACCGATGTTATGCAGCTTGGTCACAGGAGCAACCTCCTTAACGGTGTTATTGATGTTTAGCGGTAAGGTAACGCAGCTCCCGCTTCCGATGATCCCCGTGGTGTTTTCCACGTCCTCCCCCGTGTGCCTTTGCAGCCATGCCTTCTTCAAATGCCTGACTGGGTAATTCGCGGATTTCGAGGGGACGGGGCTGTTGGATTTTTCAGAGTCTATAGCACTAGGTGTGGTGGCTGTGGTCGTTGAAGTCGTTTTTATCGGAGTAGTGGGTTCCGATACCGTTGTTGAAGTCGAGGATGATGAGGAGGTTGAGACGGCCACCGTCACACTACTGACGGTGGATACGACCGACGAAGCGTTGCTGTCTAAACTCGGGGGTCGTTCGTTTGGAACACTAACAATGGGCATGACGCTAACATCAGGCAGGACTTCGGTTAACACAGAGGGGCTTTGGGATGGTGGGACTGAAGGTGGGCCCCTGTACGCCGCCGTATTCACCACGGTCGTGATAGTAGTCGCCGCGCTGGCTATGAGAGGACTAGGTTCGCTGACTCTGGCCAGTTGCGGTTGGCCGGAGAAGACTTGTGCTGGGGGCGTGCTGTGGCCGTCGACCCGTCGCTTTTTCACCTCCAGGCAAACCGGGAGGTTATTGACGGGCGTGCCTTTCCTTTTCGGGGAGAGCGAGGAGTCGTATTTATTCGATGAGACGCCCAAGTCCAGCGGCTGGGTTTGCATGGAATGACCAGATGGAATATTCTGCGAGGGATGCGTCACGCCCGGCCCGAGGTATTGCATGTGGCCCCTGGATCCCGGAGAGGGGGCGGATGCAGCGGTCGGAGGGGACGTCCCGTGCTGCACCGACGGTTTAACAGACAAACCCCCGGGCACCGCACCTCCCGGATACATCCGCTCGAACATAGGAGACGGGCTTACTTTACTATGAGCGGGGGGAGGTAAGCAAGTAGGCATCGACGTGTTCGGTTGATGGGGAGGGTGGTACTGTGAGTGTGAAACCTGCTGGTACGGCGAGGGCGATAACGAGGATGATAACGGTGGTTTGGATGTTAACGGAATGGGGTTGCCTCCTTGCGCGGTTTCATGAGATCTCGTTGTGGGCAACCCGGACCCAATCCCCGCCGACGGCTTGCCGTAGATGTGATGGGGAGCGGGGCTGCTGACTTTCGGTTTTGAATTCGACACCGTGCTAGCCGCCACCGTGTAATGGCTAACCGTGCTAGACGGCGTCATGTACGGATAACTGACCGCCGACATGTTGCCCCCCTTTCCCACGGTCGGGTAGATCATCGCTTGCGACTCGGAATTGCTCCTGTACCTCATCTCCGGCGACGGATGTTGCTGCGCGTGGGGGTGCTGGTGCGGCGACTGCCTCTGGTGGTGGGGGCTGGGGAGCTGCCCCGACGACCTATGGTGCGAGGACTTCCCCAGGTTCTCCGGCTGTATGTGGTGGGGGCTGGGCGCGTGCGGTAAGTGGTGGGGCGACTGCGTCGGGCTCCTGTACTCGTACAGGCCGCCCTTGTGACTCTGCCCCTGCGCGGTCAGGTAGTGCCCCATCATCTCCGGCCTGAGCTTCGGCGAGTGGGCTATCGAAACCCTGGAGTCGAGGTGGTGGGGGTTTTTCGCGTCATGCTTCACGATCACAGAATTTTTAGGTTCACTCATCAGCGGCGGGGGGTTGGGCAGCATGTCCCGCTCGCCCCTGTCCGCACTGTTACCACTTTTAGTCACTACTAGTCCACTGCTCTGCTGCTGCTGCTGCGACATCTTGTGATGCTCCGACGACGACTTGCTCTTTGGTTGTTCGTGCGTGAAGAACGTCGTCGGCTGGTACGCCGGGTACCCGAACATGTTCACCTCGGCCTTGGGGAGGGACGCGTGCACGCTGGCCAGCTTCTCCGAGGACTTGCTGGTAGCCGGGACGCGGCTGTGGGCCGGCGGGGGGTAGTCCTTTCCCGGCCCGCTCATCTGACGTTGAGACTGAAAATGAGTAAACGAAAATGTCAAACGAGTGTTCACGATCATTCAATTGCATACACGTCACCAGTGGCGGTTTCAATCGGGAAATAACCCCCCAAGAATTTTTAATTCATTCCTTTTATTTATTTAACCCTTTAGCTACTAAAAAGTTTTCAAGAAACTGGCTACCTGAACGCAAAAAAACAAAGACTGAAAATTTGATAAATTTTATTCCATTTGAACCAACGTTACTAGTGGTCAATAAGCGATTCACGGCCTAAAAGAAAGGCAAAATATATGTGAATCGCTTATTGACGACAGCCGTAGTTACGGTAAAGTTTACCCGAGTCGCTTATTGACGACAGCCGCAGTTAAAGGATTAATTACCAATATTCCATATTCCAAACAAATAATACAACTGGTAAATTTTTCTTAAGAGATAGGGAGATTTTATGGAAGAGGTGTATGAGAGTGGAAGCACCAGTTTATTTATCTTTTTTTTTTTAATTACCCCCCCTAGACTAGTTGGTTGGAAACGCCCTTGCACGTCACGTACAATTAACTCTTTGCTGCATTTGGGACTACAATTGATTTCATAAACAGCAATGGTCCAAAATTATAGAAATCGACATTTTTGCGGCATCTGGTAGAGTATTTTGCAAGCTATCTGACGGTGGACGCAGTTCATTTAAAAACCACACACGTACAAAGTTACAACGCTTTAACTTCTATTTATTTTGTTTATTGCAACATTGTTAATGTCCAATTGCTTTTCTTAATACAAGTAAATTGACTAAATGATTGGTCACTCAATACTCTCAGTTATCTACGATAAGTAATAAAAATAATTGTGACTATATCCCTCCAAACGTAGCAAGCCGAAATGCGAATGAATTAGAACCAATCAGATTCTATATAACTTCTGTTTTCAGGAAACATATCGTGTAGAGTACGAATGCGGCTTTGTGATTGATTCTCTACTCGCATTATGTTTCAGCACAGAAAAACAATGTTAAATGTCAACGTCAGTTTGCGTGTAGGACGCTATTAAAATTAGTGAAAACTCCGCATTGGAAGTATTTATCTTCAAGTAATTCAAGAAAAAAGGGAAAGAGGCCCAACCAAAATGTTTGAGCGGAGTCACTAATATGACCTGCACTCGGGAAATCATTTCTACAATATTGGAAGACAGGACACATAACTTGCGAAACAGGAACGGTACGTACTGTAAAGGAAATGTAGTAAAGTCCATATGGAATACCAGTGCTAAGTTAGTGCAAGAGAAGTACGTTTCTGATTTTCAAATTTTGTTTGATCCGTTTAAAAATGTAATATTCAAACAGGCACTACACGCCCGCGATGACAGTAAATGTCATTCTATTGTGTTGTAATATTTTTGTTGGGATATAGTCTGATAAATTGCTCTCGTGCATTGTAAATTATCGCAAGTTTGCACTCTTTCGACAAACTCAGTCGCATTGTTTTAGGCAACAGCCTAAACAATACGACTTCGTTTGTCGAAATCGCACAAGCTTGTTACCGATAATTTCGAATGCTCTTGTGCAATTGAAAATAGAAGTTGTAACGGTTGCCAAGATAAACAGTTTTTTTCAATTTTCTCAAAACTTCATTTGTGGACAAATGCCGTTTATGAAATCAACGCCTCAATTTTAACCACCAAATTTAAGTAAGTTGCGACACAAAACAGACCACTTGCCAATCTGTATGTACGAAGCTGAACAAAAATGCGAATTCTGAAGCACATATCCACAGTGGCAACTGTCTCCTGCAGCGAAGAGTTAAAAACATCGAGGAACATCGGGCTTAATTACATTCCCCGATGAATAATAAGGGTATCCGCCAAGGCAAGGGAACAATAATTGTAATTGTTTTAATGAGCATACCTTTCAGTTTGCAATAGTAAACGAACCTTGCACATCAATGAATGAACACGGCGGCGGCGGTCGCACGAATCATCGTTTTAATCAACACACATTACAAACCGACCATTTTAATCAACTTTCCGGCGATAAGTACACTTTTATAATCACATTATTCACACGACGGCACCGCTGACTGTTTTATTCGGGAACAAACAAACAGCGAACGCTCGATGACGACTGGCGACTTCGATCGAATTGCAGAAATGTTTACGCACCGCGTTTCGAAAACAACAACTCGGGCGAGTCATCGGAAAGTCGCGGCGTCGGACTTTGCACGCGGTGAGTATTTTAATGCTAATATATTCACATTCTACTAAAACGCGAATTAGGCATAAACGTGTGTACGTGCGTGTGTTACTTACGGTTTTTTTAATCTCCAAAACGACTAATCTTCCTTAACCAAACGCGAATGACTGCGGCCGTCGTTGCATGCAACTAATTAAACGCGAGTCGCTTTTTTGTTTTTGTTTTGTTTTCGGGTTACCAACCTTATGCGTTCGTATTAAATGTGCAGTTAAACTAAACTTATTGCATTTACAAACGTTTTCGATTTTTGTAAGTGATTTCGGAAACGAATCAAAAATGCACGTTTTTTCGTAGCGGATTCCGTTCGATTTTAATTTTTTGCGGGTGTGTGTAAGTTAGGTTGTCTACATTCTACATCCGAGACAATAAATCATTTCAAAATAGAGATCCTCACTTTATGCATGATAAATTTCAACCTGTTTGTAAATCTTTCCCGTCAATTCGACATCCGAGACAATAAATCATTTGAAAATAGAAATCCTCACTTTATGCCAGCGGTGGCTCATCCACGAGGGGTGAGGCAGCGGAAGAAAATTTCACTGAAAAAGCAACGGAATATTTGCTGCCTGTATAAGAGTAAATAGTGCAGCGCAAGCGGCATCTTTGTCTTTGCCTCCCCTACGGAAATCCACGAGCCGCCGCTGCTTTATTCATGATAGATTTCAACCAGTTTGTAAATCTAAAGTCAAATAACTAATAAAACACTTTTAACTTTGTTTTGTATAACTTATATATTTATTTTTGTGACTTAAGTTTCGGTAATACAATTACCATTTTCAAACAAGAAGTGTTTTTTGTGTTTTTGTTTGAAAATGGTAATTGTATTACCGAAACTTAAGTCACAAAAATAAATATATAAGTTATACAAAACAAAGTTAAAAATGTTTTATTATAATATTTAAAATGTATAAGCCTTCAGCATAAACAATATCAAATAACTAACTTTCCCATCAATTCCACATCCAAGACAATAAATCGTTCGAAAATAGAAATGAATGATAAATTTTAAAATAAAACATCCCCGCAACCGTGTGGCATAAACGGTATAAATTCTATTTAAAAAAATCCCACGTTATTGATTTTGACACCGTGCATATCTATCGCAGATAAGAGGTCGTGTCGAGTGCGTTTTTCCCTTTTTCTTTTTCACAGATGAACGTGATAGATAGTGAATGTAAATAAATTTTTATCACCATTTCTGGAATTGATAACGCAACAGTTGAACCTCGACCCCGTCTAACGAGAGCAATTCGCAGCTCGATTAATAAGAGAGACGTTCCGTAATTTTGCGAAACACTGCCGCCCATTGTTTACTACGCGACGAGGTGATAACATTCATTTACTTTATGAGTAATTAGTTCGATATGTTATTGAACTGATTAGTTTCGTGACCTCAGGGTGTATCGAACGAATTGCCTTCTATCGGGAAATGATAATGAAATTGAAAAAAGGTCTCGATTGAAAGTTCAGTTTGTTTTCGATTGATTATGAATAAATGAAACGAATAATGTAATTAAATTTTAGATAAGCTCACTTGTTGCAGATGCATTAATAGTAATTTACGATACAAGTAACGTTATGAAGGTTTTTACATTACGAGAGAAAAGTTTGATAACACGAGCGACGTAGGAGCGAGTGCTTTTAAATTCCCGAGTAATGTAACGTGTGTCGTAACACGGTTTATTTTATCCTATTTCTATTTTTTTCAATTTGAAAAATGTTTAATGAAAACCGTCAAAAAGCGAAGTCATGTTTGTATGCCAATATCTCCATAGCAACGAGTTGTGTTAAGGTAATATAACAACACTAGTGTTGTTAAGAATTTTTTAACAACAATAGTGTTGTTATAGATACCTTAACGTTACTCGTTGCTATGGAGATATCGGCATGATAACAGTATAGGATAAAATAAATAAATTTAATGTTTCGTCTTTATTAAATTTATCAAATAATATGAGTTTAGAAACTTCAATCAAGAATTGTTTTTGTGTCGTAACACGGTTGGCTGTGACTGAAATATATGAATATATGAACAGCAATGGTTTTTGCTAACATCGACAGATGTTATGAATATACGGTTCTGTACACAATGTCTCGTCGATTGACATCGATGTCCGTTAGCATTTTTGATGTTAACACGTTCACTGCCACTACAATTGGGATTGCACATACGCAAGTATAAAGTTGGACGCACTAGCGCGTTGGTTGCAGCGAACGTGTTAAGCAACAAACAAATAAACAAACAAACAAAATATTACTGTCAAAACGGTCGACACTTCAAGAAATATTTTGAGGTTATTTCATGGTTTGTGTTTTTCATCAACAAAAAGCTCAAATGGATAATAATATTATTTCAGGGCAGAAAGACCTAAGGTCGATAGCCCAGACAGAGACATACTAACAAACTTATATATAAATAAAACGTTACTGTGTATACTATATATGTAAGTGTCTGAATAAAGATGTTGATGTATGTATTATTTCAATATTCACATGCATCCTTTATGAAACGCTTATTTTATTTCTAGAAATATCCTCAAAAACTTATTATTAATCATCCATCATAATATAGATGAAGTTGGTCACGCTGTAGACGTTGCACTGTTGCCAATTTGTGTACATTTGTTCAGAGTACATTTTTTGTTTTTAACAGTGCTGTATTGTAATGTAAATAACATC
Source organism: Ocypus olens (assembly GCA_910593695.2). NCBI lineage: Eukaryota > Metazoa > Arthropoda > Insecta > Coleoptera > Staphylinidae > Ocypus > Ocypus olens. The sequence continues at coordinate 59,557,976 of OU343052.1, forward strand.
GCTGTTAATGACAGTTGTTCAGAATAGCACTAATAAATTTTTCTTTTGATGAAAAAACTCGCGTGTTCTCTAAATATACACTTAAAATTTAATAAGTTGGGTAAAGTAAAACGCTTGTTTTGTTCCATAATTTTATTTTCAGTTGCCTGACACGTGTTTCGATCGGTTAAGCTTTGAAAATGATCCTAACCGATCGAAACACGTGTCAGGCAACTGAAAATAAAATTATGGAACAAAACAAGCGTTTTACTTAACCCAACTTGAAAATATGGTTCCATCAAGAAAGTAGCACAACAAGTATTCAGTATATTAAAATTTAATAGTTCACATTTGGAAAAATCCAAAATGCAACGCTGGCCATATGGACTTGCTTCCGAGGCCATAAAAAAAAAAAAAATGCAACGTAATTGTTATGAACACAAATGCAATTACGATTCTCAGTAAAAACAATTGCCCTATCCTAGTTAGAAACAAAATGGCGACGCTCCAAACTTGAACTCGGAAAACGAGAATTGCACGAATCAATCCTAAAAAATTGTAAAAAAAAAATCAATGAAGAAATTTGCTTGAAAAACTCAAGATGCATTAAAGAGCGATGCATTTATAATTCTTAGTAAAACAATCGCTCTGTCCTAAGTAAAAACAAGATGGCGACACTCTAAACTTGAACTCGGAAAACGAGAATTGTACGAATCAACTTAAAAATTGTAAAAAAATAACCAATGAAGGAATTTGTAAGTGTAATAAATAAAAAAATTACCAATGAAGGAATTTTGTAAGTGTAATAAATAAAAAAATAACCAATGAAGGAATTTGTAAGTGTAATAAATAAAAAAATAACCTGCAAATCATTTGTCAAAGTATTTACCAAATTCTGCTGTGTTTTGGATACATTTTTGTTTTAATTTCAGCTTGAAACGTCACAAACTGTTAATTTCGGCAATGAATATTTACCAAGTGCAATCGTAATGCAAGTCATTAATGAATTGTCGAGTGTGCGTGCGACTGTATCAGTTTGGGTAACTCCGAGATAAAAAAATTAAAGTGTGACGACACTTGATACGGCGCGATAAGAAAAGTCAAATATTAAGTAATTAAACATTGATAGCGAGGAGATTGCTCTTTGTTTGGAGAAGATAAACAGGCGTTCACGATGTTACTGCTTGTTTGTAATAATTTGTAAAAATTACCGGCAAAGGCGTTGTTGTAAATTGCAGTTTATTGTGGTCATTAGTTCAGACATTAAATAGTTTGTAATAATTTGTAAAAATTACTAGTAAATTGCAATTTATTGTGGTCATTAGTTCAGACATTAAATAGACCAATTAACTTTGGAAATAAACTTTTCGTCGCACTTGCCGAACTCACGTTTGGTTCGATACTGTTATTTTTATAATAATGGTAATTTATTAAATGCTTACAGTTTTCGCTCGGAGAAAACTGTTTCAATAATTTGAGGTCAGTTAGAGGTCACAAAGGTGTAATTGGCCAGAGAACACAAAAATACATACAGAAAAAAATATTCATCGGATGTAAAAGTATCGTACGGAGAGAATTTGTTGGAGAAGCAAACGATAATTTGAGGTCAGTTGGAGTTCACCTAGGCTGCTTTCGTGTAATTGGCCGAAGAACACAAAAATACGTACAGAAAAAAGTCCTGCAAACGATTATTCATCGGATGTGAAAGAATCTTACGGGGAGAGAATTTGTTGAAGAAGCGAAGAGAAGAGATTTACCACCTGTATTCCAGCCGCTGTCACTTGCCGTAACCACGTAAGTAAAGTATTCGTAATTCCATGTCTTGCAAATATTTTTTTTTTCATAAACGGGAGAGAATGTCGATTTCTCAGCCCTCAAAATCGTGAGAGAAGTGACATTTCTCTCCCTACGGAGATAATGATCATACGATGCTCCTTTATTTATTTTAACTGTCACGTCTGACAGAATTAATTTTTTTCTAGGTTGGGTTTTAGGAACGAACGTTTTATCCTTAAAACATCCCGTTTGTGATCTCTCGGGAGAGAATGCTATTCGTCCCTCGGCGCTTTGTATCCCTCAGGCTTTCGCCCTCGGGATACAAATTTGCACCTCGGGAAAAATCACGCATTTGACTCCCTCGATATACAGGGTGATAAAATAATCTACTTTTAAGTGGTCAATAACAGCTTCACTTGATAACGATTTGAGGATATTTAGAATGGGAAAACCAGCTCCACCAGTGACGGCTCGCGGGGTGACTCAAGGTACGGCCGAGGTTGCAGAGGTGATAGTACAGATAGGTGCGGTCACACTGCGGCAACAGACCCTATCCATCTGCTACCCAGGCCGTACCTTGAGTCACCACGCGAGCCGTCACTGAACTCCGCCTAAGGCAAGTAATTTTAAAATTCCGCAGGACGAAACGTGGAATTTTTTCTGCTCGTCAAACTCGCCGTTATCAAACTTATTTAATAATTTTTGTGTTGTATAACTTACGGTGGCCGCATAGTACGTATTCCTGTCCCTGACGTCGGACCTGGCCTGAGCGCCGGCGGCGGCGACCGCGGCGGCCGCTGCCGCCGACATGTGCCTCTGCTGCTCTCTTTGGTGATGTTCGTGCTCCGCCCTCTTCCTCTCGTCATCGCCGCCCCGGTTGGGCGGGGGCATGCTGATCAGGTTCCAGCCCCCTTGCTGCCGAGCAAAAAAAAAAAACTCAAATTAGCGACGCCGACACAGCGAGAAGGTAAGAAACAGTAACGGGTCGCGGGGTGACTCATGGTACGGCCGAGGTAGTAGAGGTGACAATACAGATAGGTAGGGCTGACGGCGCAACATCAGCTGTCTACATTATTACCTCTGCTACCTCGGCCATACCATGAGGCACCCCGCGAGCCGTCACTGATAAGAAATATGTGTCACAAGTCTGATTGTTACATAATCCGTTCCAAAATTAATTTTGAAAAAATAGCGTGGTCTTTGGAAAACAATTGTGATTTTTTTAAATTGTAATTATTTGGAGGTTATAAACTTTCGAGAAATGTTATCTGATGATTTGTATTAGTTCTACAACCACTGTCTTTTTAAATAAATATAATAAAACGAAAATTGACTGACCGTTCCAAACTGAATAGAAAGAAAAAACAGCGTGGTCTTGTGTTTTTTTGAAATTCTAATTATTTGGAGGTTATAAACTTTTAAGAAACGTCATCTGATGGTTCGTATTCGCTCTATAGCCATTGTTGACTGTCCGTTCAAAAATGAATAAAAAGAAAAAACAACGTGGTCTTTGGAAAAAAATGTAGTTTTTGACATTTTAATTATTTGGAGGTTATAAACTTTGGAGAAATGTCATCTGATGGTTTGTAATGGCTCTGTAAGCATTGTTTTTAAAAATAAATTTAATAAAACGAAAATTGATTGTCCGTTCCAAACTGAATAGAAAGAAAAACAGCGTGGTCTTTGGAAAAAAATGTAGTTTTTTGAAATTTTAATTATTTGGAGGTTATGAACTTTCAAGAAACGTCATCTGATGGTTCGTACTCGCTCTATAGCCATTGTTTCTTTAAATAAATTTAATGAAACGAAAATTGATTGATCATACCAAACTGAATAAAAAGAAAAAACAGCGTGGTCTTTGGAAAAATGTGGTTTTTTGAAATTTTAATAATATGGAGGTTATAAACTTTTAAGAAATGCCATCTGATGGTTCGTAATGGCTCTGTAAGCATTGTTTTTTAAAATAAATTTAATAAAACGAAAATTGACTGTCCGTTCCAAACTGAATAAAAAGAAAAAATAGCGTGGTCTTTGGAAAACAATGATGGTTTTTCCGAAATTTTAATTATTTGGAGGTTATGAACTTTTAAGAAACGTCACTGATGGTTCGTAATCGCTTTTCTTTAAATACATTTAATAAAACGAAATTGACTGTCCGTTCCAAACTGAATAGAAAGAAAAACAGCGTGGTCTTTGGAAAAAAATGTGGTTTTTTGAAATTTTAATTATTTGGAGGTTATGAACTTTTGAGAAACGTCATCTGATGGTTCGTATTCGCTCTATAGCCATTGTTTTTTTTTAAATAAATTTAATAAAAGCAAAATGGACTGTCCTTTCCAAAATGAATAAAAAGAAAAAATAGCGTGGTCTTTGGAAAAAAATTGTTTTTTTTAAATTTTAATTATTTGGAGGTTATAAACTTTTAAGAAACGTCATCTGATGGTTCGTACTCGCTCTATAGTCATTGTTTCTTTAAATAAATTTAATAAAACGAAAATTGACTGTCCGTTCCGAAACGAATAAAAACAAAAAACAGCGTGATCTTTGAAAAACAATTGTGTTTTTTTGAAAATTTAATTATTTGGAGGTTATGAACTTTTAAGAAACGCCATCTGATGGTTCGTATTCGTTCTATAGCCATTATTTCTTTAAATAAATTTAATAAAACTAAAATTGACTGTCCGTTCCAAACTGAATAAAAAGAAACAATAGCGTGGTCTTTGGAAAACAATGATGGTTTTTCGAAATTTTAATTATTTGGAGGTTATAAACTTTTGAGAAATGTCATCTGATGGTTCGTAATGGCTCTGTAAGCATTGTTTTTTTAAATAAATTTAATAAAACGAAAATGGACTGTCCGTTCCAAACTGAATAAAAGGTACCACGTTTGTGTACAAAATTACTTTTTTTCGGGCATACGAAACAGAAGTTTTTGAAATATTTTATTATAATCACATTGCTAAAGACCGTACTTAACATAAAGCGCCATCTGTTAGCGCAACATGTAAGTGAAGCCTCAGTTAGTTTTATTTACGTCAACAAGTTTATGTTGGCAAGGTTCTCTCACAGATGGCGCTGCATGTTGCGTATCCTGCATCGACGATGCCGCAACTAGTCTCACGTAGTTGTGTTCTTAATAAAAAGCAATTATATTAAATACATTTTTTACTCCATTTCTACACACCCATTTCAAAGGGTCCAGACGAGGTTCCAGGTAGATATACAGGGTGAGTTTTTTTTCGATGTTCTCTATGGGGATCTCGGAAACTATAAGAAATGAAGAAACGGTTAAATGGGCAAAGAAGTGCAATTTTACAAGCCCAATTAAATAACGCTTTCAAAGTTTTCAAAAAAAATTTTGAAGAATGTAAAAAGTGTCAATTTTTTCAAATAAATATATCTCGGTTATTATGACAGATAGAAAAAAACTGCAAAGGACAAAGTTGTAGATAATTTTACGCAGCTTAATAAAATAAATTCAGAATTTTTAACGACATTATTTTCCGAGATATGATGCAAATTTACGTTTTCTTTAAATAGAAACCATAGTTGGCTATGGCCTCATTCGAACGACTATTTTTTTCTCTTTAATCCGATATCACATATGACATAGTTATTTCTAAAAATAATTGTTTTCCTTTCATCTTTTTCATGGCTAACTTTTTTTTGTTTTATAATAAAACTTAAAAATGACTGCAACTCACTTATTTTTAGAAATAACTATGTCATATGTCATATGGAATTAAAGAGAAAAAAATAATCTTTCGAATGAGGCCATAGCCAACTATGGTTTCCATTAAAAAAATGTAACTTTGCGTTATATCTCGGAAAATAATCGCGTTTAAATTTTTCTGAATTTATTTTATTAAGCTGCGTAAAATTATCTTCAACTTTATCCTTTGCAGTTTCTTTCTATCTGTCATAATAACCGAGATATATTTATTTGAAAAAATTGACACTTTACATTTTTCAAAATATCTAGTTACCCTTGACTTTTTTGAAAACTTTGAAAGTATTATTTTGTTGGGCTCGTAAAACTGCATTTCTTTTCCCATTTAACCGTTTCTCTATCTCTTATAGTTTTCGAGATCCCCGTAGAGAACATCGAAAACAACTCACCCTGTATTAAGTTTTATTACGATTATCATTTTTTACTCTATTTCTACACCCCCACCTCAGACGGTCTCGACGAGGTTGCAGCTAGATATTTTAACCCTTTCAGCCTTGGATTTTTAAATTTGAAAAAAAAATTTTTTGTTAGTTATTATTGATGGGGGGGGGGGGCTTCTTAAGACCATAAATACCAAATTTGAACTCGCTTGATTGGTTAGTATAGGAATTAATTAGTGAGGCTTTGTTGAAGTGACATCTAGTGATGAACAGCAAAAATATGGATTGTCATAGTAAGTAGAGACATGTAAATGTTGCGGTGGCAATTGCCACCACCAGGGCCGAAGGGGTTAAGTTTTATTACGATTATTGTTGTATTTATCGTTCCTGTAATTGGACCTTGGGTCTGTTGGGTTATTGATTGTTAAATAAATATGGCAACCCTACCGTACATGAAAAACCGGGTCTGAGTTTACAAAACGCCGCCGATTTAAAATCATAATAATGAACGATTTAGGTTATGTACCTTGTGTTGCGCCCTCTTGAGGGACTCCTCGAAGTGTTTTTGTACTGCCTGCTGCGTCCTCTGCTTCTCCTGACGCTCGCGCTCCTGTTCCTGCTCCCTCTCGTGCTTCTCCCGCTCGCGCTCCCTGTCGATCTTGTCCCTCTCATGGCGCTCGCGCTCCTTCTCCTTGTGTTTCTCGATCTCTCGAGTTTCCTGGTTCTGGCGTTCCCTGTTGGAAGAATGTCCGGAGGTTAGCGTTTTCGAGTAGAGCTTTCAACCGATTATAACAACAATGGTGCTACCAAGAGTTTGCCAAACCGTCACGAGATGTCGTGTACGTAGCGGGAACAAGAAATAATTGCATTTGAATAGAATCTTATAGCCGATTTATAAGTCCGAGTGCTTTTTCAAAGTTTGACGTTTGTGACAATTTTTTCTCATTTTTGTGCCAACCTTGAAAAATCGACAAAGAGCGTGTTCAAGTGTATTTTAAAATTTCTATGAGAAAACTATGAATATTTGTATGGAATCTTAAGATCACGGTATTCAGATGTGACGAGCTACTATGAGAAGTCATATTAAAGAGAGAACAAAACTGGAGGCGGGCTCGGAAACATCACGTATCTACCCTTTCCATTTTTTTGCTCACACAAAGGCGAGAACTATAATCACGTCCCCTTGAATATATTATCGTTATCAGCATCCACCTGATTGGAGAGAAGGGGATGAGCGCTACTCGTGAGGAATGCGTTGAACTAAATTTCGTCGCGCGCATACAACTTTTAAGCAATTTTAAGAAATCTAACTTCTTATTGAAGTTGAGTAATTGGCAATCAATAATGATGAGTTTTAGTATGGTCACTTTAAATTAAATTATCTATGCATCAAACTCAAAATAAGTTACTATAAAACAATTTTACGTTAATTAATGACAAGAAAATAAGAATTTGTTTTTTTTTTTACAATAACACATAAATAAATAAATTTAATAAAATTAAATTGTTTATGTCTTGAACATAAACAATTTAATTTTATTTATATTTTTGGTTTCTTAACTGTTTACAAGATCAACTTTAGGAGAACAATATGAAGTTTCAAGAAGCGTACGAATTCCCTGTCCTTAGCTAAATTAATTTTAAACGTATTTTGAAAGTTTGTAGCACTTGTTTTAGATTTTTTTGATCAACTTGGAAAATGCGCGTCCTGAAAACGACATTCGGCGGGTGTGATTATTTTAAAATTTTGAAAAAAAATTATTGCAGATTTGTTTAGAATCGCAAAGATCATTAATACTGAGTGCATTTTGAGCGGCCACCGCGTAGTGCCTAAAATTTCGGTGGTTGCATCTCCTTCAGGTGGAGGGTAAGGGGAAAAACACCGACCGCACTTTGGGAAGGAAACATTTGCCGCACGTGCCATCGAGACCTTCTTGGGATCAGGTTAACTTAAACACCCTCAAAAACACGCCATAAATTGTGGGTTTTTTTTCTTCCATTATGCCGCCCGCTCGAAGAGGGCGTCTCTCTTTAAAATTCCCAACTTTAGGCTCATCATAGAGGCCCTCATTTTGACAGTTGTTTTTTTTTTTTAGATAGAAAGGAAGGATGATTGACGGAAAATTGGGTTGGGGAATCATGGATGATATGGGACATTGGCTTGGACAGCGTAGGTCATTCAGCCACAACCGATAATTTATGATGTATTATTCATATTAAATGAAAATAGATATCCACAAACACCCATGCCCTCGCCGGGATTCGAACCCAGGACCCTCCGCATTAGTTCTGGCGCGCTAACGCACGCGGCTAGTGGGCCGGCATTTTGACAGTTGTTTTTCAATTTTTTTTTGGCCATTGCTGAATATTGAGACAAATTTTGCAGGAGGGGTACTAAACATGAGGATAGTGTGTGCTAAACTTGTGCCCATGCATTTCGCCCGTGGGCCGTAGTTTGGAGACCCCTGATTTAAGATTTAAACCAACAAGTGCACAGTGTACAGTTTCCTTCTGAAGATGAAATCTCATTTTCGTACGATTTGATGACGGTCTGGCAAAACGCAAGGTTAGGAGGCATCGAAGACTTACCTAAGTAGCCGCTCGTGCCTGTCGCGATCCTGAGCGTAAGCACGATCGCGGTCGAGGAGCTCCTCGGCGGCCGGATGGGCCGCCTGCGGGGCCAGAAGGTGGGCGGCGCTCACCGGCAGGGGGTAGCGCTGCTTCCAGAGGACGTCGGAGAGGTGGTGCGGATAGAGGGCGGGCGGAGCGAGGTGGGGATGGTGCTGGAGAGGATGCGGACTCATGAGGGTGGGCGGCGGCGGCACGGCCGGGTACAGGGAGGCGGCGGCTGCAGAGGTGGGAGGCGGGCCCGAGGCGGCCGGAGCGGATGGGTGCGACATTAGCAGCGTCTGGTGCTGCACGCTGTGTATGTGGCGGACGTGCGGCTCGGACTCCAACAGCAAGCTGGGGTCTCGCCACACGCGCACCGGTTCCGAAGCACTACCACTGTTCGCGGCGGCGGCGGCGGCGGCGGCTGCGGCTGCGGCCGCTGCGTACGGTAGACTCGAGGGGATGAACAGGGGCGACCTGTTCGTCGACGGCTGGCTGCTCTGGGTGTTGTTGTTCTGGGGTTCGTCTGACGAGCTTAGGGCGCTGGACCGTGAACCGGACCGTTCATCGCCGCTGCCCGACCGCAGAGAACTTACGCCCGAGTCGGACCGGTCGTCTGGGAAACGCAACAAAGAGGCTGCACCAGCGGACTCTGCGAGCTCCATCCTGCTGAAGGGCGACGACGAAGACAGGGGTCCGTCATCGTCACCGCGACTTGAGCACTCGCGCTCCTCGTGTTTCGGTGTCGTCCGTTGCGCCACTATCACACAGTCGTCTTCTTCACTCGCGATTTCTGTGACTACCGGCTGAGGCACTGGCACGGAATCTTCGCGCGAACCATCGTTCTCGGCACCAACGCGTATCTCCTCCGCGGGCACTAACTGCACACTGCTACCGTTGCTCGAATCATCTAGCGCGCTGTCGTCGCCGTCGTCCGCGTCCGCGACGACCACCTCTTCGACTCCTACTTCTTCTTCCTCTTCTTCTTCGGGCTGCGCCGGCGGCGGACTGGCTGTCGCCTCCGCTTCGACCACCGCGGCGGCGGCCTCTCTGGCGGCGCTCTCCTCTAATGCTCGCCTGCAGACAGCCGAGAGCGCCTCAGAGTGTACAGCGTTCTGCAGGCAGTCCTCGACTCGCACCTGGAGGTCTCTCAATTTGCTATTGTTCGCCTCCTCCAAGACCTTCTTCTTGCTCGCGCTGCGGGTTACTCCGTTCTTCTTGCGGCCTTGCTTGTTCTCCAAGTCCTCTTTCGTGTTGCAGAAACTCGCGTTGTTGCCGCCCTTTACCTTCGCCACTGACTCGTTCTCGCTCACTTTTCTCTTGCGTGTACTTTTAGCGTTCAAACCTGCAACAATAAAAAAAAAAACATTACTACAAACACTATAATTGTCGGTTTTTTCGTCCTGTAAAAACAAGTACACCGCGAAGATTAAAAGGATTTAAAGACATTGAAAGGAAATTGACCGATTTGTGTGTCGTTTTAACACGTTCACTGCCGGTGTCAGAGAAACTGATTGCCAGTCATGCCGATGATGCTTGCCTGTAAGGTTTGATGACAAACGTATCACGCAACTGGTGAGTGGTCAGCCCCAGCGTTAGAACCAACACAACGCAAATGGTGCGTGGTCTTAAACAAAAAAGAAGAGGTGTTTAAGCTACCCGGATTTGATTCAGTACAGCATTCATGCAATAGATTCCGCCACTTTGGCGTTTCTATCTTTAAAAAAGAAGAGGTTTGAAAGAATACAAGGTTCAAGACGTCATTTGAAAGTGTCAGAAGGGAAATTGAAGGTTATGACTAACAATTAAAATAACAACAACAATAAAACAATGTGTGCATCATTTTAAAACGTTGGCGATCCGAGGGTTTGAAAGGATACGAAGATTTGAAAATAACGGAAAAAAAGTGTGATCTAAATTGATTTGTGATGGCTGAAAGACCTCGGTCGATGGCCTGTTGTATTTCGATGTATCTCGAGTATAATACATTGAATTATTATTATTGATTTGTGCTTCATTTTATAACTGTTGGCGAGGCAAGTGCATCCAAGGGTTTGAAAATAACAGGAGAAAAATGGTGATGTGGCCATCATGTTACTTTCTCCGACTTTATATTTACGTTTTCATGGTTTTATTTTCAATTGAAATCATATTTTAAACGTACATCCAGTGTTGCGTAAACTCGGATGAAACTGACGTTTAAAACGTCAAAATCATGAAAGATGGAAAAATTATACTTCAAATTCAAAAACTCGGTTTACTCAAAAACTAACGAGATTTGGAAAAAAACTTATTCTTAAGAAGTTGTTCATTTTGGCATTCTCCACAATTATTATTCACACAAATTTGCTGTAACTATTATCGTTTCATAATTATAAACCAAAAATTGAAAAAAAATTAATACATTTTTTCTCGAATAGCAATGATTTTATGAAAAATGTTTTCTAGCAAAAGATGTTCATTTCTTTGTTGTATTCAATGTTTGTTTAAATGTTTTTGTGATATTTTTCATATTTAAGAAAATATTGGCAAAAAACAAAAAAACAGTTAAGGTAAACACCCACTTCCGGTGTACGAAATTTTACCAAAAGCTTTTCAGTTCTTCAGATTATCAAATAAGACGTATGTTGAAAGTTTCATATCAATTTCTGTATTAGTTTTTGAGATACAGCGCACACAGACGGATATTTCCGTTAAAAAAAATTATCCTACATCTGTTAGGAAAACTAAACTATTTATAGTGACATTTGGATGGTTAGTAAATTTTTGGAATTCAAAAAAAAATGGCGATGTGGCCATCATGTACTTTCCGATTTTGATGGTATAATAGTTATTTATATTTTTACTTCCAGTGTAAATCATATTTTAAATATACAATTGCGGACAAAACAGCTGAGATCTCTTTTTGTCAAGTGTGAATCACGACGTTTAATGAATAGGCATTAAAGCCAATTTTCACGAATACAATTTAGAGGAAAGTCGCGCACTAGATTACAATGGTGTCTTACTTTATTTTGTCCGCAATTGTATATCAAATGTTTTGCAGGATCAGATGATACCGACTCTTGAAACGTCAAAATTATGAAAGATGAAAATGACAGTCTTTCAAATTTTTATAAACTCTACCGTCAATTTATTCAAAAACTAACGACATTTCGAAAAAAAATCCAACGTCCAAATGTGCCAAATTTAATGCAATTTAAAATTTGGTTGGATTTTCGCAAAATCAATGTAAAAAACTTCACGTTTTCAAAGTTCGAAGATTTAAATTGCGATTTTGATTTTTGAAACTACATAACTGCTTAAAGCACTGTCCGATTTTTATTACTCCAACGTCAAAGTGTATCAAATTTAGTGCAATTAAAAAGTTATATTTTCGTAAAATCAATGCAAAACGTCAAAGTTTCAAGTTTTCAAAATTCGAAGATTTTAAATTGCGATTTTGATTTTTTTCTTAAATTGCAGTACAGCCAAACGCGCCTGACTTTGATGATTGAAACGTAAAAATATAGTGAATTTAGAGTAATTTTAAAACGGATTATAAAATGTTCTCGTAAAATTAACACAAAAAACAAAAATTGCACTTTTTTTTAAATTTGAATATTTTAAAATCAAGATTTTGATTTTTTAAATTGCACAACTGCAGAACGCGATATCCGATTTTGATGACTCCAACGACAAAATGTGCCATAGTGCAATTTAAAACTTGGTTAAGAAATATTTTCGTAAAATCAATCAAATTTCACGTTTTCAAAGTTCAAAAATTTTAAATATCAGTCAATTGCGTCTGATTTAGATAATTGAAATGTCAAAATATGGCGAAGTCAGTGTAATTTGAAAACAAATTATAGAATGTTCTCGTAAAATCGCAAGTTTGGATATTTTAAAATCGCGATTTTGTTTTTTAACTGCCGAACACGTTGTCCGATTTTTTATAATTCGAACGACAAAATGTAAAAACATTGTGCAATTTAAAAGTTCAAGACAAGTTCGAAGATTTCAAATTATAATTTTGATTTGTTTTATTGCAGAACGGGCAAGAAATGTAGTAAATTGAATAAATTAAAAACTTATTAAAAAGATTTTCGTTAAATGAATGTTTTCAATGTTTTTTGTAGATTTTAAATTGTTATTTTGATTTTTGAAATTCCAAAAAGCGTTCTCTAATTTTGATGATTCAAATGACAACATATGGCAAATTTAGTGTAATTTTGAAAGAGATTACGAATTTTTCTTGTTAGATTAACATTGCACTTTTTTGTACTTTCAATATTCTAAAATCGCGATTTTGATTTTTTAAACTGCTGATGTTGATGATTCTAACGACAAAATGTATCAAATTTAGTGCAATTCAAAACTTGTGATTTTTTTTTTTATAAAATCAAATTTCACGTTTTCGAAGTTATATATTTTGATTTTTTTTAATTACAGAACAGGCAGACGTGACCTCAAAAGTCAAAATGCGTTTTGTAGAATCGGTCGAAACTGACGTTTATAACGTCAAAAATATGAAACATGAAAAAAATTTTGTTCAAAATCTAAAAGTCAGTTAACTCAAAAACCAAAGATATTTCGAAAAAAGCTTATTCTTTATAAGTTGTTCGTTTTGGCATTCTCAACAATTATTTTTAACATAAATTATCTGTAACTATTACCGTTTCATAATTATGAACCAAAAATGAAGAAAACATTAATCTTTTTTTTTTCTCAAATAAAAATGATTTTATGAAAAATATTTTCAAACAAAAGATGTTGATTTCATTGTTGTCTTCAATATTTGTTTAAATGTTGAAAACATATTGAATTATCAAATAAGACTTATGTTCAAAGTTTATCCATTGCTCTATTAGTTTTTGAGATACACACACACTGACACATTTTTTTTTCCAGTAATTGTTGAAATGGTATCTAGGAACACCAAAACGGATATTTCCGTTGAAAATTTTTTTTGAGAAAATGTTCCTTATCACAATACTTTCTCCTACTTCGTAACGGAGAAAGTAAAAAATATCCTGCTCTTCTAGAAAATTGTCTACTCATGTTTGTCTATTTGAATTTACAAAAATTTAAGGTTATGTTTACATTTGTTTCTCTTTCCTCGTGTCAGGCATCGATCGACGCCAATTAAAAATCCACACAGAATTAACACACCGACTCAAGTGGCTCTTTTTCGCCGCGAATGAAACATGCATTACACTCTCGCTGTTTCTTCCATGATATTCGTTTTGCGAACAAAGTGATAATACATATAATAAATTACAAGCTTTCCTCTGTGTATGTTGTGTTGCCTACACGTCGTCACCGAGAGCCAAGTGAATTCATGCGTCCGGCCATCGTCACCGAGTTCCTACATTTTCCACGCGGATAAAAAGTGAACAATATGACGCCTCCGTATTCTTTAACTTTGGTGGTACTGGTGGCGAACTCCCCTGTATATTAATAAACATATTCAGTGTGTAACGCATTGGACGGTTCCAATTATGCCATGAATGAACGGCAATTTTACATTTTGATGTCGACATATGTCACGTTTAAGTACTGCCAATCGCGACAACTAAAATGTTACCACAAATAGTTTAATAATGAACACAACTGTAAAATAAAAAATCTCATTATTAAACTATTTTTGATATAACAAAAGGTCGATTGTTAAACCAAAGTAGAAAAATTGATTTGTGAGTCATTTGATTTGGCGAGGCGAGTGCATCTAGGGGTTTGTAGGATACGAAATAATTTAAAAATAACGGAAGAAAAAAGTGACCTAAATTGATTTTATAACTGTTGGCGAGACTTGTGCGCCCCTCCGGAATCAAAACGGTGGACTGGGAGCATCGAACCGACACAAAGTGTACAAGAGTGCTAATGGGATATTTTTTCCTGTGCAATTTATGCAAATCAGTTCACCTTTATTGGTTCTTTTATGGCGACCCGTTAATGTTAAAAGTGAATGCCAACAGAAAATTATATCGCCGATGAATCGAATCGTTACGGTTAAAAGCAATTTACCGGCGCGCACATATTTAATCATGTGGTGTGTGAAAGTTGGAGCAAAACCGGTTAACGCTAATGACACTAGCGCCTCTCCTCTCGAAGTTAATTTTAGTTGAAATCTGGAACGTTCCCATCTGGCGCGCTACGGTACTTTCTTTGTGTCACCCGCAATCGCAAAAAAAAAATTATAAATTTTGCGCGGCCGCTCTTGCGCTCGCGAGCGTGACCGCGCGTGCAATTAATTTATCACACTTGACCGCAATTACACCCCACAGTCTGCGTGCGTTAAAATAACTGGATTCCCGGACCTCCTCCTCTCTCGGTGAGTCACGGAAGATCGGATCGGACGATTATGCTGATGCTGATGATGATGATGTCCTTTTGGTCTGCCAGTCGTGACCCGACCCGGCGCGCTCACTGAACCGGTCACGTCTCATTGCGTCACCGGCCCAGACCACACCCAGATCGGAGATAACCAGTCTGCGCACGTAATCGTGGAGTTGTTGAGGATTGTCGGTATGAAAGGATCGCGAATTGAATCGATTAAAAAACGGTTCGTGTTTTGTTTTTGTTTTTTTCTCCTAAAATTCGTGTCGACTTATCCTTGATTGCAAAGGCACGTTATTCAAGAGTAACCTGTCGAAATTTCAAGCAACTGTCAAATTTGAGCAGAGAGCAATTTCCAGAAAAAGTCAATTTTTCATTCTTAAAAATATTTTTCGGTGCAGCTATTTTTGATGATTTTCCTTAAACAATGCAAAGGCACGTTATTCACAAGTAACCTGTCAAAATTTCAAGCACCTGTCAAAATTGTAACGGAATTTGCAGAGCAATTTCATGAAAAAGTCAATTTTGCCTTCTTAAAAATAGTTTTCGGCGCAGCCATTTTTTTCCCGCAAGATTCAGATGATTTTCCTTAAACAATTGCAAAGGCACGTTATTCACGAGTAGCCTGTCAAAATTTCAAGCACCTGTCAAAATTAAAATCGAATTTGCAGAGTAATTTCCAGAAAAAGTCAATTTTTCGTTCTTAAAAATAAATTTTGGTGCAGCCATTTTTGATGATTTTCGTTAAACAATTGCAAATGCACGTTATTCACGAGTAACCTGTCAAAATTTCAAGCAACTGTCAAATTTGAGCAGAGAGCAATTTCCAGAAAAAGTCAATTTTTCGTTCTTAAAAATAAATTTCGGTGCAGCCATTTTTGATGATTTTCCTTAAACAATTGCAAAGGCATGTTATTCAAGAGTAACCTGTCAAAATTTCAAGCACCTGTCAAAATTAAAATCGAATTTGCAGAGAAATTTCCTGAAAAAGTCAATTTTTCGTTCTTAAAAATAGTTTTCGGTGCAGCCATTTTTAATGATTTTCCTTAAACAATTGCAAAGGCGCGTTATTCACGAGTAACCTGTCAAAATTTCAAGCACCTGTCAAAATTAAAATCGAATTTGCAGAGTAATTTCCAGAAAAAGTCAATTTTTCGTTCTTAAAAATAGTTTTCGGGCAGTCATTTTTTTTTTACTGCAAGATTCAGATGATTTTTCTTAAACAATTGCAAAGGCGCGTTATTCACGAGTAGCCTGTCAAAATTTCAAGCACCTGTCAAAAGTAAAATCGAATTTGCAGAGCAATTTCCTGAAAACGTCAATTTTTCGTTCTTAAAAATAAATTTCGGTGCAGCCATTTTTGATGATTTTCCTTAAACAATTGCAAAGGCACGTTATTCGCGAGTAACCTGTCAAAATTTCAAGCACCTGTCAAAATTAAAATGGAATTTGCAGAGTAATTTCCTGAAAAAGTCAATTTTTCGTTCTTAAAAATAGTTTTCGGGCAGTCATTTTTTTTTTACTGCAAGATTCAGATGATTTTCCTTAAACAATTGCAAAGGCGCGTTATTCACCTGTCAAAATTTCAAGCACCTGTCAAAATTAAAATCGAATTTGCAGAGTAATTTCCAGAAAAAGTAAATTTTTCGTTCTTAAAAATAGTTTTCGGGCAGCCATTTTTTTTCCCGCAAGATTCAGATGATTTTCCTTAAACAATTGCAAATGCACGTTATTCACGAGTAACCTGTCAAAATTTCAAGCACCTGTCAAATTTGAACATTGAACAATTTCCAGAAAAAGTCAATTTTTCGTTCTTAAAAATAGTTTTCGGGCAGCCATTTTTGATGATTTTCCTTAAACAATTGCAAAGGGACGTTATTCACGAGTAACCTGTCAAAATTTCAAGCACCTGTCAAAATTAAAATGAAATTTGCAGAGCAATTTCCGGAAAAAGTCAATTTTTCGTTCTTAAAAATAGTTTTCGGGCAGCGATTTTTGATGATTTTCCTTAAACAATTGCAAAGGCACGTTATTCACGAGTAACCTGTCAAAATTTCAAGCACCTGTCAAAATTAAAATCGAATTTGCAGAGCAATTTCCAGAAAAAGTCAATTTTTCGTTCTTAAAAATTGTTTTCGGGCAGCCATTTTTTTTCCCGCAAGATTCAGATGATTTTCCTTAAACAATTGCAAATGCACGTTATTCATGAGTAACCTGTCAAAATTTCAAGCACCTGTCAAAATGAAAATGTAATTTGCAGAGCAATTTCCTGAAAAAGTCAATTTTTCTTCGTTGGGGTGGGATTATTTCGAAACCTAGGGATGGGGTGTTTGCTGATTTTTGCAGAATCATAATTCTAAATGTGTTTTGAGCAAATTTGGAAAGTTTCAAGTCGCTGGCAATTGTTTTTATATTTTTTCTCAATTTTTCAAATTATTTCCACCTTTCTTAAACCCCACTCTCCGTTCAGGTGGGATTATTTCGAAATCTAGGGATGGAGTGTTTGCTGATTTTTGCAGGATCATAATTCTGAATGTGTTTTGAGCAAATTTGGAAAGTTTTAAGTCGCTGGCAATTGTTTTTATATTTTTTTTCAATTTTTCAAATTTTTTCCACCTTTTCTAAACCCCACGCTCCGTTCGGGTCGGATTATTTCGAAATCTAGGGATGGGGTGTTTGCTGATTTTTGCAGAATCATAATTCTGAATGTGTTTTGAGCAAATTTGGAAAGTTTCAAGTCGTTGGCAATTGTTTTTATATTTTTTCTCAATTTTTCAAATTATTTCCACCTTTTCTCCGTTCGGGTGGGATTATTTCGAAATCTAGGAATGGGGTGTTTGCCGATTTTTGCAGAATCATAATTCTGAATGTGTTTTGAGCAAATTTGGAGAGTTTTAAGTCGTTTGCGATTGTTTTTATATTTTTTCTCAATTTTTCAAATTGTTTCCACCTTTTCTAAACCCCACGCTCCGTTCGGGTGGGATTATTTCGAAATCTAGGAATGGGGTGTTTGCCGATTTTTGCTGAATCATAATTCTGAATGTGTTTTGAGAAAATTTTGAAAGTTTCAAGTCGTTGGCGATTGTTTTTATATTTTTTCTCAATTTTTCAAATTATTTCCACCTTTTCTCCGTTCGGGTGGGATTATTTCGAAAACTAGGGAGGGGGTGTTTGCCGATTTTTGCAGAATCATAATTCTGAATGTGTTTTGAATAAATTTGGAAAGTTTTAAGTCGCTGGCAATTGTTTTTATATTTTTTCTCAATTTTTCAAATTATTTCCACCTTTTCTCCGTTCGGGTGGGATTATTTCGAAAACTAGGGAGGGGGTGTTTGCTGATTTTTGCAGTATCATAATTCTGAATGTGTTTTGAGCAAATTTTGAAAGTTTTAAGTCGTTGGCGATTGTTTTTATATTTTTTCTCAATTTTTCAAATTATTTCCACCTTTTCTCCGTTCGGGTGGGATTATTTGGGAATGATTTGACGAAGAAATTTCTTTAATCAAACAGTGTTTTCTTGGTTAGGTTTAAGTGGAAACGAAGGGCGGTGGGTGGGCCCTATCCCATTCTCCAATTATTGGAACATAAACGAGGGTTTTGCAATTGTTAAGTAATTGATAAGAGAAGAATCAAACGGTGCATCGTTGCCTCGATAAAAAAAATTGTTTATGGAAACTCTGTGGTGTGTTTGATAGAATGAAGAGTGGGATGGGGCAATGAAGACTTGATCTGTAGTAAATGTTTGTGCTTTTTAAAAGTACTGCGCAGACGCATTTAACACGTTCGCTGCCGCCGACTTTACACTTGCGTAAATGCAATTCCAATTGCGGCGGTAGCGAACGTGTTAAATTACACCTGAAACCAGTGGCGGCCGGTGACGTGACTCATGGTGGGGCCAGGATGGTAGGCAAGGATGATTGCGGTAGCATTGGCGCGATTACTCAGTGAGTTAATAGTATATTATGCAACAAGTGTTATAAACTGCACTTTAGTCACGAGTTAATTAGGCACGAGCGGAGCGAGTGTTTAATAACGAGTGTCTAGAGAAGTTTATAACATGAATTGCACACTATACTTTTTCTACGACTAAATTATTAAAATTTTGAAATTATTTTATTATCTTAAATGAACATGGTAATAGTACAATATTATTAAATTGGTCTACTTGGGTCAATTACTAAATGAAATCATTGATTCTCCTAAATTTCTTGAATGTTGTGTATTATTTATTTGATTTAAGTTAAAAGTATTCCTTCTTTCATTTATTTGTTTTATTTTGACAGATTGTTGATAAGTGACAACTAACTTGATTTTGAATTTCAATTGATTTAAGCGATTTAAAAATCTGGAGTTAACTTCAGCCCATGACTAAAATGCACAAAGTCACAGTTTGTCAAGGTGTATTTAAAGAATCACTTAGCGTCATGGAAACATATGCGATAAATGACATTTTAGAGGTGGGAGTAGAAAAATTCCATTAAGGCTGTAGAGATGCGTTGCCCAGTCTAATCTTTACATCCGATGGCTCCATCATGAGTCACGCCACCATCCGCCACCGCCTGAAGCACTCTAGCTTGTTACGTTCTCCGTTAATTCTAGCGCATGGTGCTGAAATTATAAGATCAGCTGTAGTGCCTAGCGGCCAATTTATAAAGGACGTGCGAAAAGCTAGCAACAAAAAATGCAAACGGATGAAACAACACTAGAAAGTAAATTCAATAAAACGAAATATAGCCTGAATATATGAATATTCAACCTGTTCGTAACTCTGCAAAATTAAGTTTTGAAGAAAGCAAACGATGGAAGAAGACTTGGTGCATTTGCTATACGCATGGTGTTTAACGCAGGGGCCGACAACGCAGCAGGTGCGTGATACGTTCTTTTATTGTATTAAACCCTAAAGGCAAACGATGGCTTGATTGACAATCAGTTTATCCAACGCGGGCAGTAAAAGTGTTAAGATCTAGTCTATCACATCAGGTTTCAGATTTTAATGGTTGTCGATCATGAAAACCTACTGTGGCGTCGCCCCGGCCGGGGCAGGCGGCGTCAACGTTACATCAGGGCAGCGTTGGAATGGGGAATTGAGGACCGGTTGCCAGGGAGACGGCATCAACAAACATCAGTAGATTTATAAAATTTGATTAACGAGAGACACAAATTCTTCTTGTGCCCCGAACCAAATTAAATTGGAGAAAATCAAAGTAAGTAGTAGCCTTTAAATTATACCATTACGTGTTTATGTTGAAACGCATTCGGAACCATAGAAAAATGCCTTTTAGCTGTCCATCAAAAATCAACTAACGTCTCATATGTATTCACATGTAATTAACCCTTTGCACTCGAGCGGCGCTGCTACAGCGCCCGGGAGGTGTGATGCATCCTAACCTCACCCAATCCAACCTTACCTAACTAATCCAATGATTTTAAAGTACTTGTAACTCGTCCCGGGCGAACCAGCAATTTGTCTCGAGTTGCTGGTTTGCCCCTAACTCGTCTCGGGCGAACCAGCAACTCGTCTCGTCTCGAGTTGCTGGTTCGCCCGAGCGAAAAATGCCTCGAGTGCAAAGGGTTAACCCTTTGGGTCCCAGCGATCGTTGGAAGCACGTGGCCGAAAAAGCGCAATAGTCTTTAATGATTACCAAGAGGCCCGACGACAAAAATCTCAACAGCACCATTTGGGACTCAAAGGGTTAACCTTGTTACTTCAAAGACTCCGTGGTCGCACATCTCATTCATTTATAAAGTTACAATTTCCAAATACATTTAACCCTTTGCACTCGTATTTATATTTGACAGCGCAATAGTAAAACGTATTTTGGCCACTGTACGTCCACATACGAGTGCAAAGGGTTAATTTAAACTAGCCCAGCGGATTGGTAAACCTTCCCATCCACCCGCTCACGCCTCGACTTGTGTATCGATGCGCGACCCAGTTTCCTCGCAGACAAATTCTCGCGGTCGCCGCGTTTCCATTCATCGCGTTGTAACGTGCCCCATCATCATCATCACGTCAAAATCGATGCGCGCGATGCATTCGCAACGTTCCACAAATCGCGGCCATCTCGCGCGCGACAAACAACCATAAAATGGCCGCGCATCCCACCCCCACCACCGCCGACTCCAATTATTAATAAACGCCGGGGGCTGGGGAAGACGGAAATTATTTCCTCGTTTCCATATCGATTACAACGACTGACTGCGGGACGGACGTCGCAATTGGCCGTTAGCGAAAGTGAAATCGGCGGCTTTCTAGCGCATTTTATTAAACACCGCGGAAACGCGCATTTTTTCGGCTTCTATGTCAAGGTTGCGCGCTTATTTATTTATTATCGCGCGCACCCGGCCCACGCGTTATTTTTAAAACAAAGGAGAGACAACATATCGCCGCGCGTCCACCTACCCGATAAATCCGTCACGCGTCCTACGCTCGCTCTCCTTGTCTCTCTCACTCTTCTCATTAAATATTACAATCACGTCGCCACCGCCGCCGCCGCCGCCGCCGCCGCCGCCGCCGCCGCCGAGTTTTATTTATCATCATCGGGCGATTATTTTAATTGGCAGGATGAGTAGACAAAAAAAAAGCGCACCGAGGAGGAGAAACTAGGGCAACAATTAATGGCTTGTAGTCTATCGGATATTTACATAAGCCAATAATGTATTCGAGGTGCGCGGGGAGGGGGGCGAGAGTATCTGATCGCGTCGACGCGGTCGTTCACCTCGCTTCGCGTGGTAATAATATAAGAGAAATGAATGCAGAACCGGCGTGTGTGTGTGAGTGTCTTCTCGGCGTCGTCGGGTGTTGTTGACTTCGACCTACTTCGCCAACGATTCTTATCTAATGAATATTTTATCTCTCTGTGTGTGTGTGTTTGTGGAATGCGAGTTGTTTGTACAATTAGGCTTTCGTTCGTGCGCGCTCGCAAACGGTTTTTTTTTTCTTTGTGTTGGCGTCAAGTGCGTTATTGCATGTGCTTGCGCAATACTTTACAGCTGCAGAAATGTGCGTTTCTTGCAACGGCCTTTGTGATTCGTATAAATTTAAGTGGATCAGGATTGAAGTCAATATTACTAGATAACCATGAGGTTCAGTACAATCGCGCAGAGGTGACAGTGACTCACGCTTTTTCGATCTAATCATCGCGTCTGGATAAATATCTACACTCGTTCGCACGCTTAAGAAAAACGAAATGAAATACGAAACGTATGTCGATATGTAAATTCAAGGGCCATCTGCAACGTATGTCTTCTCATTCTATCTATTCTAACCTCAAAATTCACGGTTTTGACCGTCTCTTGATTGTATCCATTTCATTAATAAAAAGGTTAAATTTCCAGTTGTCTTTACCGATTGCCGAAAAATGCACTCGCAAAGTTTCGTCGGGAAAATATTTGCACGCTCGAGAATTTTTAAATTTCCCGCCTGGACTGAATCGAATTATTTTATGGACATACGTTTACTAGAAACTCAATTCAGGCAACATGGAGCGATGAGTCACTCTCACCTCTGCGCGATTGTACTATATTACGAGTCTTTCACAACTGATGCTTGTGGAAAGCAACGGCGGAAGACTACGGAAGAAGATTTGACTAAAACAGCAGCAGAATATTTGCTTCCTTCAGAAGAGCAAGTCGTGCAGCATGTGCGGTACCTCTACACGCAATTCTGAATTCGTGCCCAAATATACCAGCATGGTAAGAAGTCTAGCAGCTCGAACCAAGAATAATTTCCAATTACTCGCGCTGGTGTGAAAAGTACACCAATGTTCGAAGAAACGATACCACGTATCTATTCGCTTGTCTCCACCCATGGCACACCACGTAAACTATGCCCAAAGTAGGAGCATAATTTTTTTGTTCGTGTCCAAACGTACCAGCATGGTAAGAAGTCTAGCAGCTAGAACCAAGATTAACCTCCAACTGTTCGCACCGGTGTGGAATGTACACCAACGTTCCAAGAAACGATGCCACATATCTATTCGTCTATCCCCATCCATGACACACTACGTAAACTATGCCCAAAGTGGGAGTACAATTATTTCGTTCGTGCCCAAATGTACAAACATGGTAAGAAGTCTAGCAGCTCGAACCAAAATTAACCTCCAACTGTTCGTGCTGGTGTGAAAGGTACACCAATGTTCCAAGAAACGATGTCACATATCTATTCGCTTGTCCCCGCCCATTGCACACCACGTAAACCATGCCCAAAGTGCGAGCACAATTATTTTATTCGTGCCGGAAGCTCAGCAACTCTGAACTCGAGGGTAATCCCAGCAAAACGGTTTCTAAGGAGCCGGGGCGTGCGGCCGATGGCCACACTGCCATGTTTGTGTTGCTTCCCTCGCCCCCAAAGAAATCACCGTTAAGCCCGCATTATTTTTTTTTTTAGTTTTGGCCGGATAACCCTTCGTGATGGAGCTGTCGCTTGCCGCCAATGCCGGGTGCGAAGTTATTTGGTTTTTGAACGTAAAAGGCGTTAAACCAATCGACTGGCAGAAGTGTACGGAGAGGCCATCTCCTCAATAAGACAATCCATAATGGGAGAGGGATGTCTACAAGCAGGAGACATCCAAAGAGTCCCTCTTGGTGCAGTCCTGGCGTTCGCCAATGCCGTGGGCACCGGGAAGTGAGGACTCGGATGGGAGGACGTACAAAGGGCCCATTGAGGCCTACTCTGCCCTCCCATAGGAACAATCCAGATCCAGATCCAGATGGAGAGGCAACGAGAAACAACGTATCTACACGTGCTACTCTCACCACTCTACAAAGATCCTCAACCACCAGTTGCCATCCGGCCTCCCTACCCGACTGAAAGAATTTCGACGAGATCAAAGAATTCTTCAACCAACTGCTCGGCCCGGCCATCCTTGTTAAGCTACGCGCACACTTATAGGAATCGGACTGACGGCACGCATCGGAAAAAAATCCTAACACAGTTGTAAACGAGTCAACGCACATTTATCGGTATGGCATGGACGAAACTCCAAGTATCCCTATCGACAGTGGCGCCTATCCCCATCCATGACACACTACGTAAACTATGCCCAATGTGGGAGCACAATTATTCAGTCATTAAGAAACAGGGTTTGTATTTTATGTTACAGTTAATTCGTAGGGTGGCGGCTGGTCTCTATCCCATCATCCAGGCATCATGTGATGCTTTTCATAAAAATAATCAAATGCGTAGAAATAAAATTCTTGCATATTAATTGTGAAAACCAGTTGGAATAACACACGAGCCGCGGATTTTCCCATTAGCACACACAGTGGCGTGACTGGTATTGTGTCAATTAAGCTTAGCACCGCACACGTTTCCACGAGTTCGTCGTAGATGTAAACACACCAATCCAGATTACACGGATTGTTTGGTTTGGTGACGCAAATCGATAAACTCCTAAATTTAGTGCGGCGCTATCGAATTGCAAACTTCATTGGCGTAGATAATATATAACACCGCCCCCACCCCCCGGCCGCTCGCGCTAAACTTTTTGCGTACTAAAATCGATCAATTCCCGAAAGAGACGGAGCAAACTTTCCCGATTCCGGCGCGACCCTAAAACTTGTTACGAGCGCCGCACTCCCCGAAATTGGGTCACGTCAACAACACCAAACTAGTATTTGTGTTGGCAATTTGTACTTTTCAGATGACGTGCTAACAATTTAAAATTGATGACCTTGAACGGGTCCGGGATAAAGTGCCGAATCGGTATTTTGCCCAAAGTGCGGAATTTCATACTACCGATCATGCCCAAAGTGCCGAACGACGCCATGTGACGTCGCATCGTTCGTAGACAAGGTGTCGGAGCCGAATGCGAATCGGCACTTTGTCCTTGCGCCGACCTCTAAGTAAGGTCCAAACAGCTGAATGCACGCTGATTCGGCACTTCGGTCCTCGCACGCACCTACGAGTAAGGCCCAAAATGCCGAATATTTATGTTATAATACGTTTAAAAACGTTTAAAACAAAAATTCTATTTGTTTTATTTTATGTAAAAAAAAAAAAACATTCTCCAGCCCTGAAACCATCTACATTCCATGAATAAACTTTCATTATCAAAAATTAGTTTTGCACATTAAGAGGTATGCGTTCGGCATTTTGGGCCCTACCCATAGGTGCGTGCGTGCGAAGACGTTCTGCCGAATGACCAAAGTGCCGATTCGCATTCGACTCCGACGACTTGTTTACGAACGATGCGACGTCGCTTGGCGTCGTTCGGCACTTTGGGCATGGTCGGTAATATGAAATTCCGCACTTTGGGCAAAATACCGACTCGGCACTTCGGCCAGGTCCTCCTTGAACAACCCGTGAAAAACAACTGATAATTGTAACGGAATCACCGCTAAGGCGACATCTATTGTCCGGAACGTTGCGCACATTCTCCTAATTGTAATGGGAACTCCAGCCTCATACAAATTATTTAAAATTGATGACCTTGAACAACCCATGGAAAACAAGTGTTAATTGTGACGGAATCACCGCTAAGGTGACATCCACTGCAGCGGCGGCTCGTGAGGCAGTGGAAGAAAATTTGACCGAAACAGCAACGGAATATTTGCTTCCTCTTCAAGAGTAAGGAGTGCAGCGCAAGCGGCATCTCTGTCTTTGCCTCCCCTACGGAAATCCTCGAGCCGCCACTGATCTACTGTCACACATTTTTCCTAATTGTAATCAGGATTCGTCAAACACCAGCCCCATCCAAATTACATAATTACGTCGAATCGAGGAATTCGCAATGTTCTAATCATTATTTATGGTTAACATATTGTGAATTTTTCAATTCAGTTTGTGATATTTGGCGCCCGCTTAGGGGCAACTCGTGAACCACTTAGTTTTACTGTCTCCTGTAATTTTATTTTTCGCATCTTATTAAATAATATAAACGTTGTTAAATCCTTTTTGATTGAGAAAGTTCTCCGAATCATTTTCTCCACAGGTGACGTCCAATCAAATGATAGCGGTTTCATTGTCCAACAGATTTCAGCCAATGGCTTGACGACGATTTTACTTTCTCAACAGTTTAGTTGTTACTATGGTTACGATTCGTTTTTTGTAATGACGAACTACCGCAATTTCCAAATAGAAAAATTATTCGTTATAATTTAATATAAACAGAAAAATCTTTAGGTAATTATTTAATATGATGCGAAAAAGTATAGTATTACACTCGTGAACAAGTTGGCCATTGCCACTCGTTTAATAATATACTATTGCCATATTATGTATTGACGTGTGTAAGACAGATGTGATCAACACTAATAAATTATTATTATTATTAATATTACCATATACACGGCGACCGTCCGTTGCAGAACACAGTGGACACAAAGAATATTTTGGTATAATTTTTTAAACGAAAAAACGCGAATTCATCACCGAACAAAATCAAAATCGTTCGAACAAGAAACCCCGGCTTGCTGAAACCAACATACAATTAGAGGTGTTCGAAGAGGACGATTGCTCGGTAATTCAAATTAAATTTAAAAACTTTTTTAAACACAAGTAACTTAATTTTCAATCTTAGTAATGGTAGCAACCGTTACTACGTCGACCTTTTAGAATCGGTCGGCTATCCGAAAGAAAGTTATATCATACGGATATAAATAAATGTAATAAAAATTACAAATATTTTCATTGAAGGATTTATACATTTCCCCGTTTTCTCAAAGTTCTAAATATTTCCAGTGATGAATAAAAATACTCGGGCGACGGAAATAGCGGAAAAACGGCGCGATTGCGTAACACATTTGGCCGCGTGCCACGACGACGACTTCAGAAATAGTTACTACACTATGTCCGATTGTGAAACAAACGACGGGACCGTAAATCCACGCCGACTTGGACGCGACTCGCGAATGTAAAGTGGGGAATATATAGATATATTGAATCCGTTTCGGAATTGCGAAACGTTATTTTCGCACGAAGGTCATTCACACACGGTTTTTCTAGCCAAAATCGTTAAAATGAGTTATTTATGGTTTGGGCAATTATACTTTTGATATCTTTATTGTGTTGCTTATGGGTCTTCTCTGACGATTATGAACGAGTTAAATATTTCAACTGAAATATTAAATAATTGGAAATTATGGTTCTAACTTGCGCTGTTACCAAAAGTTACATTAACCTCTTCAGGGACAAATTAATTTTGAAATTTTAAAATCTTTATAAATTTATTGATTTCTGGCCAATCAAATTAAACAGCATAGAGTGCCATGGAAATGCACACCTGCGGCGGTTTTCGGAGCTTGTGATGGGATGATGGTAATACACTAAATACTATTCGTTTAGAATCTCTCAGGAGTTTTTGAAACGTACACAAATGTGCTACTGTCCTTGAAGCAGTTAATTATCATAAGCCAATATTCATCTTCGAAGATTATCAAAAAGATTATGTTTAACCAACTAAATGGATATTTAGAGCCCATGTGTTAGATCCTCGCCATCATGGATTTCGAAGGAATAACTGTGGAATGACAGCTAATAAGTTGCTACCACACCATACTTACTAGATGTATCTATCTAGGTGGAGTTACAATTTTGGCAGTTGGGGCCGATTGTTAGTATCCTTTTGTTTTAAACTCGGGTGTCTTTAAAAATTGGGTGTTCCATACATTATCAATTTTAACATTGTTATCTTTCTCTTGAACCACTTTATAACTCTCATGTGATTCCTAGATGCAGCAGTAAAATATGTTTACTGGACACCTGAATTCAGCGGCCGCTCGCGGATGTCCGGCGATGAGGCAGCGGAAGAAAATTCGACCGAAAAAGCAACGAAATATTTGCTTCCTCTATGAGAGTAAGTAGTGCAGCACGAGCGGCATCTTTGTCTTTGCCTCACCTACGGATATCCACGAGCCGCCGCCGCCTAAATTCCAACATTGCATTACAAAATGTTTGTAGATTGAGCAGTTAAGACTCTCCTGAACAACCAGATCACACGCCACCTAAAGACTTCTTCGTAAAATGCGATTCAAAGTATAGGAAGTATTCGAAATGGTGTTCTACAGAAGAATTTGAAAATCTTACGAAGTAGAGAAAGTAACTAACGAGCAGGTACTTCGATGAATTCATCCGGTGTTCTTGGCCGATTAGAGCACACAAGAAAAAGAAACGCCTCGCAGTGTTGCAGAAGATAATAATTTAAGTATAGGTACGTAGTAGTGGTAAAAAACAAACCAAGTGAATTTTAATTTTTAAATCCATATTAACACAATGTTTCACCAAGTGATCAATGAGAAACAAGTAGATGACATAATAATTTAAGGTCTGAATCGAATTGAGAAATCCGGCGCGCGCCCCAATACGGGATAAATCCAGTTACGGAATCCAGCAATTAAATCCGGGAATTCCGAAAGTGCCGACGCGTCGTATCGTGTCGGGTTGTAAAAAAGTGCTGACCCGCGGAGACAGCTATTTCATTATACGTACGCGCCAGATATCCGGACCTCGGCTGACGCTGACAACGCGGTTTTCCGAAGGAGCGCCTCCGATTCTGCCGACTAGGAAATATCGGATTTTCGTCCTACGACAGTGTTGCAGACCTCGGCAGGTAAAATAAACGAGGGGTCCGGGACAATGCCGCCCGTTTTTTTTTCTGCCTCGTATAGAAAAAGGTCTGAATAGATCATTATATGCTTGGGGGAAGAGGAGAAACGGCAAGCTGTGCCGAGGAATAAATAACGCGCGGGGTCGATGAGGATTGATGGATGCCGTTGCGGAATTGCGGACAAACAAACAAGTGTTGCGAGTTTAACAATCGCGTTTTTTTTTAGGTAAATATTTCATTCGGCGCGCTCGAAATAGGCCCGTGAGGTTTTAACCTTGGACTGACCTCGTTAAGTATAAACTCGTACATTAATCGTGCGCATTTTTTTAAATAATGAACATTCCCATGCGTTTACTCGGTGTGAATACTAATGACTTTACAAGAAACGAGTCTGATGTTTGATGAAACAAAAAATGGTAATGTGGCCATCATGTTACTTTCTCCGAATTGATGATATCATTTATATTTATGCTTTCAATTTAAATCATATTTTAAATGTACATCGAGTTGGATGAAACTGACGTTTAAAACGTCAAAATTATGAAACATGGAAAAATTATACTTCAAATTCAAAAACTCAGTTTACTCAAAAACTAAAGGGATTTCGATAAAAACTTATTCTTTATAAGTTGTTCATTTTAGCATTCTCTGCAATTGTTATTAACATAAATTTGCTGTAACTATTATCGTTTTATAATTATAAGCTAAAAATAAAAAATAAATAAATTTTTTTCTCGAATAAAAATGATTTTATGAAAAATGTTTTCAAGCAAAAGATGTTCATATCTTTGTCGTCTTCAAAGTTTGTTTAAATGTTTTTTTGAAATTTTTCATATTTAAGAAAATATTGGCAAAAAACAAAAAACAGTTAAGGTAAACGCCCGCTTCCGGTGTACGAAATGTTACCGAAAGCTTTTCAGAGAAATTATATTGCAGGGCGAGTGATGGTTCTTTTTGATTTTTGGGATACTAGCCACACGTGTGTAACCAAGATTAAACAAACCTTCCGTGTTGTAATTATTTCCTTTTTTCTTTATTTCGAAAGTTTGCTAGTAAATTTTACGAGTGTGTCAAGTTGGCACCTCCAATGAAGAGTTCTGAATAGAGTTCTCAATTCCTTTTCATGCATCTAGAAGTACTATCAACTTTGAAAAAAGAGTTCTGTAAAATTGAGCTGTCAGGATTTTTTTTGAAAAATGGGGTGCCAACTTGACACCGCACCCCAACATTGTTATCGAATAGTTCTGAACTAGTTTTAAGATGTGTTTGGATTAGTGCTATAGTTCCTGGTACTTTTAAAAAAGAGTTCTGTTGAATTTCCAGAAATAAAAATTTTCAAAATATTCAAATTCACATTACTCACTTAATCTAAATATTTCATAACAACTATGAATAGAAGTCACAAAGAACTACAGGAAACACCAATCAGAACTATCCGGAACTATCAAGAATTATTTTTTGAAAAAAGTCGTAAAGCAAAAAAAAAATTGAGAGTTCCAGGAGTTCTGAGTTAATTTTCTATTTCTACTCATTGAGTACAATAATTCTTTCTTATAAACAAATTCGATACAATCCCGATTTATGGCACTTTTAAATAAATTTAAAATTTGATAATTTTGAAAATCCCATTTCCTGTCATTTAATCGCAATTTGCCATTAGAGTTTTCGTTAGAACTCCCTGAGTACAACCCATAAGTCAAATCAGAACTCCCAGAAGTATTAAAAAAATCAACATTTTGAAAAAAAATCCGAGAAGAAAAAAAAATTGAGAGCTCCAGGAGTTCTGAGTAAATTTTCTATTTCTACTCATTGAGTACAATAATTTTTTCTTATAAACAAATTCGATACAATCGCGATTTATGGCATTTTTAAATAAATTTAAAATTCGATAAGAGAAAAATTAAATTTTGAAAATACCCATTTCCTGTCATTTAATCACAATTTGCCATTAAAGTTTTCGTTAGAACTCCTTGAGTACAACCCATAAGTCAAATCAGAACTTCCAGAAGTATCAAAAAAATCAACATTTTGAAAAAAAATCTGAGAAGAAAAAAAAATTGAGAGCTCCAGGAGTTCTGAGTAAATTTTCTATTTCTACTCATTGGGTACATAATTCTTTCTTATAAACGAATTCGATACAATCGCGATTTATGGCATTTTTAAATAAATTTAAAATTAAATTATTAGAAGTACTAAAAAAAATCAACATTTTGAAAAAAGAAGTCCGAAAACAAAAAAAATGAGAGTTCCAGGAGTTCTGAGTTAATTTTCTATTTCTACTCATTGAGTACAATAATTCTTTCTTATAAACGAATTCGATACAATCGCGATTTATGGCATTTTTAAATAAATTTAAAATTAAATTATTAGAAGTATTAAAAAAATCAACATTTTGAAAAAAGAAGTCCGAAAACAAAAAAAAATGAGAGTTCCAGGAGTTCTGAGTTAATTTTCTATTTCTACTCATTGAGTACAATAATTCTTTCTTATAAACAAATTCGATACAATCACTATTTATGGCATTTTTAAATAAATTTAAAATTCGGTAATGAAAAATTAAATTTTGAAAATACCCATTTCCTGTCATTTAATCGAATTTGTTTATAAGAAAGAATTATTGTACTCAATGAGTAGAAATAGAAAATTAACTCAGAACTCCTGGAACTCTCTTTTTTTCTCTTTTCGGACTTCTTTTTTCAAAATGTTGATTTTTTTAAATAGTTCTGGGAATTCTGATTTGACTTATGGGTTGTGCTCAAGGAGTTCTAATGAAAACTCTTATCGCAAATTGTAATTAAATGACAGGAAATGGGTATTTTTAAAATTAAATTTTCCATTATCGAATTTTAAATTTATTTAAAAATACCATAAATAGTGATTGTATCGAATTTGTTTATAAGAAAGAATTATTGTACTCAATGACTAGAAATAGAAAATTAACTCAGAACTCCTGTACTGTCATTTTTTTTTCGTTTCGGACTTCGAATTTTTTTCAAAATGTTGATTTTTTTAATAGTTCTGGGAGTTCTGATTTGACTTATGGGTTGTACTCAAGGTGTTCTAATCAAAACTCTTATCGCAAATTGTGATTAAATGACAGGAAATGGGTATTTTTAAAAATTAATTTTCCATTATCGAATTTTAAATTTATTTAAAAATGCCATAAATAGTGATTGTATCGAATTTTTTTATAAGAAAGAATTATTGTACTCAATGACTAGAAATAGAAAATTAACTTAGAACTCCTGGAACCCTCAATTTTTTTTTTTTGCTTTGCGACTTTTTTCAAAAAAATATTTTTGATAGTTCCGGATAGTTCTGATAGGTGTTTCCTGTAGTTCTGTGCGAGTTCTATCCGTAGTTGTTATGAAATATTTATATTCGATCAATATTAAGTGAGTAATATGAATTTGAATATTTCGAAAAATTTTATCTCTGGAAATTCAACAGAACTCTTTTTTAAAAATATCAGGAACTATAGTACTAACCCAAACACATCTTAAAACTAGTTCAGAACTATTCGATAACAATGTTGGGGTGCGGTGTCAAGTTGGCACCCCATTTTTCAAAAAATTCCTGACAGTCCAATTTTACAGAACTCTTTTTTACAACTTGATAGTACTTCTAGATACATCAAAAGGATATATTGAATACTTGTTGTGCTACTTTCTTGATGGAACCATATTTTCAAGTTGGGTAAAGTAATTGAGAACTTTATTCAGAACTCTTCATTGGGGTGCCAACTTGACACACTCAATTTTTACTTCATCACAGGTTTACATAAATGAACTTCAAAACACTGATTCTGTATTTATTTTCTTTATCGAACAGTTAACAGTGAATGACGAGCAATTATCACACTCGAGCGTAAAAATCGAGTCAACGTTAAAATATTTGCAAGACGGCGGTGATTAATAGCGCGCGTTTTTTTTGCTGCTTGTTTATCGGCGCGGCCTTCTTTGTTATCGGAATCGGCTGGGCGAGTTCGTGCCAAATGAGTGTTTTGGCATTCGGGGAATTCTTGTGGAAAAAAAATATATCGCGTGCGTTTATAAATAAGTTATTTATCCGGAAATCGTAAAACGTGACTGAACGCCGTTTATTATTTCCCGTATTTATCTCCACTTGACGGCTTTCTATTCTGCGACTATTTTTTTTTATTCGGTTCTTGGAATTCCTTTAAATTCGAATTCAACGTTCTTTTTACATTAGCTTGTACGTTTTTTTTTGCGTTCAGTTGTAATTGTTTGAACGTTTCCAGCAATCAATCTAATTTTAGAGATACACAACGAATGAACTTTTAAGCACGTACGTTTTTTTTTGCGTGTAGTTGTAATTTATTCAACCTCTCCATCAATCAATCTAATTTTACAGATAAACTTTTTGCGTTCACCCTTTCATCAACTAATTCTTCCCGCGATCGTTTCACGTCCATTACGTAATCGGTTTTCCCTTTCGTGTCTGCGCGATAATTGCGGCCCGTTTTTTTCCCGTCGTCGAGTTTCGCGGAACGGAGTTTGTGCCCGCGACTTTTCACTGCGTTTTACCGATCCGTTTTAACGACTTCCCGGAACACGGTCATCATCATCATCATCGTGGGCGAATTGGTTTTTAACTTTGCTTTCAGGTTTCGGCCAATTAAATCGACCGAACGAGATATAATTGGGTCAGACCGAGGAGGGACTTGATGACCGACGGTTTTTGCAAGTGCCACTACGATTATTGATTGAGGTATTTTAATTACGGCAAACGATCGTGATGATTAATTGAATGATTAGCGAGGAATATTAATTGATAGACATGACCTATGCTGATACAGTACAATTTTAGAACTCTGTAAGTTCTTCACGTTACACTAATCGGGCGAAACTTGCAACAAAGTCAAGTTTGAAAATTCAAAAGTCCAATTAAAGCACCTTTGAACGTAAACATCATCTCACAATTACCTTCGTGCATATTTATGAGGCAAACATTTTCCCTCCTCCTCCTCCGGCCTCGAGATAATAAGCGCTCTGCCGGGAAAGGTAATTAAGTTATTTTTGTTTACGGCGAATTACGTAAAAGAGAGGACGCGGACGGACCGTTAAACCGATTAAAAGCAATTAAACTTTTTTTTAGATTCGGTGAAAGTCGCTCGAGTATATTCATTTGAATACGCGAAACCAATCGGGATGTAAAAAAAATATTCATTTAAATACGCAAAGGTGTAAAAAACAAAATTGGCGATTCGTGGTTATTGGTTTTTTCTTTAATCATAAAAGAAACGCTGTTTTTATTAGAATCGTTATTAAAATTAATATTTTCAATTAATACCGAAATGCGTTTCCTCTTCTACAATCTAAAAAACTTGAAAAGTTTGCAATAAACAAATTATCTATTGAAACAACTACTTTCCTAGCTAATGCCACGACGAATATTTGTGTGTTTAAACGTCGTGGCAATAGCGGGGAAATTTATTATTTATTTATTGTACTTTTTTCTCATCTCGACTTCTTAGAAAATCGAAATATCTCTCGCAGCAGTTATAAAATCGAGCTCAAAGAGAACAATAACGACAACAGAATGATTTTTAATCTAAAAATCTTGAAATTGATAATAAACAAATTATCTATTGAAACAACTACTTTCCTGGCTAATGCCACGACGAATATTTGTGCGTTTATTCGTCGTGGCATTGGCCGGAAAACTTATTATTTATTTACTGTACTGTTTCTTTCATCTCGACTTCCTGGAAAATCGAAATATCCATTGTTTCATTTTTTTTTTTTCTATTGGTTAAGTGATCCATTTAATTGGTTGAATAATGTGATGGGGAATTATATAGTGTACTTCCAATTAAAAAGTAATTTATTTTATTTCCGGACTAGTTTTGATTCTTAAGGGGAATCATCATCAGCGGAAACTACAAAAATATTTAACAAATATTTACAATTTTATATTATATGTGTACTGTTAAAATACAGTTATTATTGTGAGAAAGTTATTATTATAAACATTATAATGATTTTACGGCTATTGTGATAAACTATATTGTTTAGTGTAAGAAAATTATACTACATTGTACATTTTGTAATATAAGCAAGATATAAAACTATAAATTAAAAAGTATGTATGAAATTGTCAGTCTTGTTAAAAAGGTTAGGTTATTGTATTTAAATATTTATAGAGGACATGCATTAGTTTTGGTGGTGGATGTAACTGCGCTCCAAAAATCGTTCGAATTTATTTATTTATTGCTGTGTAAACATCTCACAATGTGCACACACTCTAGTTATGTAGTTTTCAAATACAGCTGCACTCGCGCTGATAAAATATCTGCAGATAACGAATTCGTGGAATTGATAATATGTCTCGGTTAAACAAACCGAAAATTGTTTGCGTTCGACAAAATCGTTCGTAATCGCGGTGTTGACAAAGTATTAATGACTCGTTAACTAATTATAGATATTCGTCACTTGACATCTTAACAGTATTCCAAAACGAATATTTCCGGGAGAGAAAAAAAAAACTCGAGGATTGGAAATTTAGAAATATTGAAAAATTCCCTTGGCATCCAATAGAGAAACAGTTAGATTGAGAAAGACAAAACAAATTGAGAGGTCTACGAGTTCTGAGAACATTGAGTTCAACAATTCTTTCTTTTTAAATAAAGTTGTCAAAATGAACAATATATACATCATCTTTATTACAGACACATACATTGAATGACAAGCAGGTTTACTTTGTTTACAATTATATAATATGTTAGTACGTCTCTGTCAGGGCTATCGACCATGGGTCTTTCTGCCCTTTCGCTATAGTTTTGAATATACATTAACTGTCAGTATGAAACGAACTAGTGAATTGATAAAGAGTGATCGTGGGATGTTTGAATTTGGAAAAATGAACAATTAATTTCGAAAATACCAATTTCCTGACGTTTAATCGCAATTCGTTAATAGAGTTTTCGTTAGAACTCCTTGAATACATCCCATATGTCAAATCAGAACTCAAAAACTGTATTATTTTTTTTCAGTTGGACTAGAGATATCAAGGAGTGCATCCTTCTTAGTAACTCGCATTTTGATGATTCGCACTTCTCTTAAGAAACAAATCTCATAAAACTAAGTTTTTTTTATAAATTCAATTAAGAGTTGGTCTAGAGATACCAAGAAGTGCATTCTTGGTAACAAGAATTTTAATGATTCTGCACTTTTGTTGAGAAACAAAAACAATTTTTTTTTTCTTCAAAAATTTTTCTGTTTTTTTTCAAGTCCAAGAGACCATCCTGAACACTATTTGTTTATAAAAAAAAATTGTGGGACTACCAGGAACCGAGATACGCAAAATTACTTTTTTTTTTTTTCGTAAAAAGTGCTTAAATCGACTGGAAACGCCTAAAAAATTGATTAAATTAAATTTTTCTTAAAATTTTTTTTTAGTTTTTTCAACTCTAAGAAAGCATTCTGGACAGTATTTGTCTACGCAAAATTACTTTAAAAAACGCCTTAAAAATCGATTAAATTAAATTTTTCTTAAATTTATTTTTTTATTTTTTCAACTCTAAGAAAGCATTCTGGACATTATTTGTCTATACAAAAAATTGTGGGACTTCCAGGAACCGAGATGCGCGAAATTACCTTTTTTCGTAAAAAGTGCTTTTAAATCGACCGGAAACGCCTAAAAAATCGATTGAATAAAATTTTTCTTAAAATTTTTTTTTTACTTTTTTCAACTCTAAGAAAGCATTCTGGACACTATTTGTCTATAAAAAAAATTGTGGGACTTCCAGGAACCGAGATTCGCAAAATTACTTTTTTTTCGTAAAAAGTGCTTAAATCGACAGGAAACGCCTAAAAAATCGATTAAATTAAATTTTTCTTAAAAAAGTTTTTTTATTACTTTTTTCAGCTCTAAGAAAGCATTCTGGACAATATTTGCCTATAAAAAAATTTTGTGGTACGCAAAATTACTTTTCTTTTTCGTAAAGTGCTTAAATCTACGGGAAACGCGTAAAAATCGATTAAATTAAATTTTTCTTAATTTTTTTTTTTAGTTTTTTCAATTCTAAGGAAGCATTCTGGACACTATTTGTCTATAAAAAAATTTGTGGGACTTCCAGGAACCAAAATAGGCAAAATTTCGTAAAAAGTGCTTAAATCGACTGAAAACGCCAAAAAATTTAATTTAATCAATTTTTTAGATTAAATTAAATTTTTCTTAAATTTTTTTTTAGTTTTTCAAATCCAAGATGGCATTCTAGACACTGTTTGTCTAAAAAAAAAATTGTGGGACTTCGAGGAACCGAGATACGTAAAATGACTTTTCTTTTCGTAAAAAGTGCTTAAATCAACTGGAAACGACTAAAAATCGATTAAATTAAATTTTCCTTAAAATTTT
Source organism: Ocypus olens (assembly GCA_910593695.2). Taxonomy (NCBI): domain Eukaryota; kingdom Metazoa; phylum Arthropoda; class Insecta; order Coleoptera; family Staphylinidae; genus Ocypus; species Ocypus olens. The sequence continues at coordinate 59,594,695 of OU343052.1, forward strand.
CTTTTTAGTTTTTTTAACTCTAAGAAAGCATTCTGGACACTATTTGTTTATAAAAAAAATTGTGGGACTTCCAGGAACCGTAATATGCAAAATTCCTTTTTTTTTGTAAAAAGTGCTTTTAAATCGACTGGAAACGCCAAAAAAAAATCGACTAAATTAAATTTTTCTTAAAAATTCTTTTTTAGTTTTGTCAACTCTAAGAAAGCATTCTGGACACTATTTGTCTATAAAAAAATTTGTGGGACTTCCAGGAACCGAGATATGCAAAATTACTTTTTATTTTCGTAAAAAGTGCTTAAATCGACTTTTTAGATGTAAGAACTTTAATGTACATATATTATATAGTTATTGAATAAATATGTTCTCTCTCTCGACTAAAACGCCTAAAAAATCGATTAAATTAAATTTTTCTTAAAACATTTTTTTCAGTTTTTTAAACTCTAAGAAAGCATTCCGGACACTATTTGTCTATAAAATATTTTATGGGACTTCCAGGAACCGAGATACGCAAAATTACTTTTTTTTCGTAAAAAGTGCTTAAATCGACTGGAAACGCCTAAAGAATCGATTAAATTAAATTTTTCTTCTAAATTTTTTTTTTAGTTTTTTCAACTCTAAGCATTCTGGACACTATTTGTCTATAAAAAAAATTGTGGGACTTCAGGAACCGAGATACGCAAACTTACTTTATTTTTTCGTAAAAAGTGCGACTGGAAACGCCTAAAAAAATCGATTAAATTAAATGTTTCTTCTAAAAGTTTTTTCAACTCTAAGGAAGCATTCTGGACACTATTTGTCTATAAAAAAATTTGTGGGACTTCCAGGAACCGAGATACGCAAAATTACTTTTTTTTCGTAAAAAAGTACTTAAATCGACTGGAAACGCCTAAAAAATCGATTCCATTAAATTTTGCTTAAAATTTTTTTTAACTCTAAGCATTCTGGACACTATTTGTCTTGTGGGACTTCCAGGAACCGAGATACGCAAAATTACTTTTATTTGTAATTTTGCTTAAATCGACTGGAAACGACTAAAAATTGATTAAATTGAATTTTTCTTAAAAAAATTTTTTTTCGTTTTTTCAAGTCTAAGAGCTCATTATGAACAGTATTTGTCTATACAAAAATTTAGTGGAACTTCCCGGAACGGAGATACGCAAAAATTACTTGTATTTGTAAATATTGCTTAAATCGACTGGAAACGACTAAAAATTCATTAAATTAAATTTTTCTTAAAAATTTTGTTTTTGTTTTTTCAAGTCCAAGAGCACATTATGAACACTATTTGTCTATAAAAATTTTTTGTGGGACTTCCAGGAACCGAGATACGCAAAATTACTTTTATTTGTAATTTTGCTTAAATCGACTGGAAACGACTAAAAATTCATTAAATTAAATTTTTCTTAAAAATTTTGTTTTTGTTTTTTCAAGTCCAAGAGCACATTATGAACACTATTTGTCTATAAAAAAATTTTGTGGGACTTCCAGGAACCGAGATCCGCAAAATTACGTTTTTTTCGTAAATAGTGCTTAAATCGACTGGAAACGCGTAAAATAGATTAAATTAATTTTTTTTCTCAAAATATTTTTTTTCGTTTTTTCAATAAACGAACACTATTTGTCTATAAAAAAAAATGTGGGACTTCCAGAAAACGAAATTACAACTATTACCATACAAAATCTTTATCGCTTAAACAACCGCAATGAAAACAGAAATTATTTCTACACAAAATCCCCTCCATCGCAATTTCCTCTATTCACCCACATTTCCAACGCTCGCTCTTCAGATCCCCTATTGTGGAATCATCCGTTATTCAACGTCGTCCATTAATCAATCCCAGAAATGGAACACGCCGGGACTCGGGCATTGTATTTCTGCGTGTGTATATTTATTGTATTCCAGCAGTTCTGCCGCGGTCCGTGAATATATTTTTGCGGGCGATTAATCAAAGTCGAGGACTGACCGATTTATATTTAGGTTTCCGTGTGTGACGCGAATTTTAATGCGGGAATTGAATTTGTATGCGTACGTACGATTTTTATTCATTCAAAATGCTCGCGGTTTAATGATGGCCTGCTAAAGTTAATTACAATGTATATGCGTTCAATTCGGTTTAATGGTTTTAATTATCGAGTGGACGTCTGCAGTAAACGGGTTGCGGACGTTTATTACGGTAAAACGTAATTGCGCCGAACTGAGACGTTCGCAATGTTTTCACTACACATTTTACAATCATTATTTGTTGTTGAAAGTTGGTGATTTTTTTCAGTTTGTGATATTTGGCGCCCGATTAGGGGCAACTCTTGAACCATATACACGGCAACCGTCCATGCTGCACGACTAACTTTTATGGAAACAATTACAGGATCAGTGTTTTCAAGCATCAATCATGTAAATATGTGATGTGGTAAAAATTGTCATATTTGGCGCCCAATTATGAACCATATACGCGGCAACCGTCAATGACGCACTATAAACTTTAATAGAAACAATTATAGAATCAGTGTTTTTGAGCATCAATCATGTAAATCTGTGATGTAGTAAAAATTGTGATATTTGGCGCCCAATTAGGAGCAACTCTTGAACCATATACACGGCAACCGTCCATGCTGCACTACTAACTTTTATAGAAACAATTACAGAATCAGTGTTTTCAAGCATCAATCATGTAAATATGTGATTTAGTAAAAATTGTCATATTTGGCGCCCAATTATGAACCATATACGCGGCAACCGTCAATGACGCACTATAAACTTTAATAGAAACAATTATAGAATCAGTGTTTTTGAGCATCAATCAAGTAAATCTGCGATGTAGTAAAAATTGTGATATATGGCGCCCGATTGGGGGCAACTCATGAACCATATACACGGCAACAGTTCATGATGCACTACTAACTTTTATAGAAACAATTATTTAATCAGTGTTTTTAAGTATCAATCATGTAAATATGTGATGTAGTAAAAATTGTGATATTTGGCGCCCGATCAAGAGCAACTGATGAACCATATACACGCAACCGTCAATGCTGCACCATTAAATTTTATAGAAACAATTACGGTGAACATAATTCAGTAACATTTATTTCAGTTTGTGATGTTTGGAGCCCAAGTTCGAGTTCGATCGTCGAGGAGAGTTCGCATGTATTTACGCCGTCTTATTTCCAATCATCCTAACCTTAAAAGTTGATCGGTTCAATTGTTTCGCGTTTAATTCGCCACTCGAGAAACTGAACTTTCGAAAGCCGCCGGCGAACAAAAGGTCGCCGGCCGTTGAATTAATTAACGGCCGCGCGTGATTAAACGAGCGAATAAAAAAAAAGCTCGACAAAGTTCGAGGAGGAGGAGGAGGAGAGCAAAAAGCAGGTGAATTAATGGCGGTAATTAAATCTTCCGAACAAGGTTGCACACTCGGGCGGACGGATCGATGATTTGATAAGTGCTGTGTGCGACTCCCGAGGGGGGAAGAAACTGCCGGAACGTGACGCGGCAGAGTTTAACGAGTTCCGAGGGGTGGGGGGAATGGTAGACGAGAACGAGAACGGATCGATCGAACGGATGGATAAATTTGCGGTGGCTCTTTTTTTTCTTTTTCTTCGGCCGTAAATGGGTCAGATGTGTTGTCGGAACAATAAGGCCGTCGTTGGCGGTGATCGCGTTATCTGGATCCGTTCCGCCAGAGAGCGTGATTAATGCGCGGGCAGGCAGTGCCTGGTCTCTCTTCCCATCCTCCCACAGTTGTTTACAATTACACGCCAACAATCCGCCGGTTTCAGCGGAAGCGCTCGCGGGTATTCTTCCCGCGCCTCAAGGTCGAAATGTAACGATTTGTGCTCATTTTGAAAGAGTCTTATTCTTAAAATGCTTTATTTTGGTGTTTCCACAATGACGTATCAAAACAGTTGAATATTCAGGCGATATTTCGTCTTTATTACATTTAAAACTGGCGTATGTTTGTATCTTCCTTTCGTTTTTTTTTTTAAGGAATTGGAGGTTAAGAAAGTGTGGATGATGGTGGGAATTGGCCTTAGCCAACCAGGGTATTCCGCCATAACCGATTTTTATAGTTGAAATTTTATATCTAATATATAAAATTTTCGTGTCACAGTGTTTGTAACAAAACTGCTTCGAAACGGCTTGACCGATTCTTATGAAATTTTGTGTGTATATCGAGCAGGTCTGAGAATAGGACATAAACTATTTTTAATACCCCTAAATGATAAGGGTGGTCCACCGCAATTTTTTTATTTTTTAGACAAAATTTTTTATTTTTATTTTTTTATGATTCGGCATTAAAAAATACATACAACCCTAAATTTTCACCCTTCTACCACCAACCCCTATTTTTTAATAGCGATTTTAGTACTTTAATAATTTTCTACTCTCGGCGATCGACCGCTCGATCAGTTATTCCTTTTCCATTGTTTGCGCCGACGGTTATTAATGGGTTTTAATGGGCTTACCCTGTAGATTCGTATCGATAAATGTAAATAAATAAGTAGCTGAAATTATAAAAAAAAATATAAACAAAATATTAACAGCAAATGCTGCACTGAGCTCAATTGCAACACTGCATCCGATGAACAATTAAGTCGGCTTTAAATACATAAATTGGTGATAACGATTGATTTATAATACGCGCGCCATCTCTTGGTGGTTGGAATGTCGTTCGCGGTGGTGTTACGAATTATTTTTATTTTTATTTTATTTAATTTCCAAGAAAGAATGATTACAGCATCCATGGGTTAGTCAGGTATAGTAGTAAATGTGGTATTAGTTGATACTTAAATATATAAATTATGTTACATTAAATTAAAATATTCTGCGGAAGATTCTGTGCGCGGTTAAGAATTTTTTTAATAATTTTGCCATTTAGTTCAAATTCGTTGATTATTAAAAAAAATTATGAATTTTTGAAGCAATAATTGCATGTTAGAGCGATCATGAATTTCAAAAATTCAAAAAAAAATATTTCAACTGCCGATACATGTTTTTATTAGTAACAATACACTTCTTACATTCTTTAGCTTTAATAATTTTGTTATTTAGTTCAAATCCGTTGATTATTAAAAAAGTTATGAATTTTTGAAGCAATAATTGCACGTTAAAGCGATCATGAATTTCAAAAATTCTAAAAAAAATATTTCAACTGCCGATACATGTTTTTATTAGTAACAATACACTTCTTACATTCTTTAGCTTTAATAATTTCGTTATTTAGTTCAAATCCGTTGATTATTAAAAAAGTTATGAATTTTTGAAGCAATAATTGCACGTTAAAGCGATCATGAATTTCAAAAATTCTAAAAAAATATTTCAACTCGCGATACATGTTTTTATTAGTAACAATACACTTCTTACATTCTTTAACTTTAATGATTTTATTATTTAGTTCAAATCCGTTGATTATTAAAAAAAAGTTATGAATTTTTGAAGCAATAATTGCACGTTAAAGCGATCATGAATTTCAAAAATTCTAAAAAAAATATTTCAACTGCCGATACATGTTTTTATTAGTAACAATACACTTCTTACATTCTTTAACTTTAAGAATTTTGTTATTTAGTTCAAATCCGTTGATTATTTAAAAAGTTATGAATTTTTGAAGCAATAATTGCACGTTAAAGCGATCATGAATTTCAAAAATTCTAAAAAAAATATTTCAACTGCCGATACATGTTTTTATTAGTAACAATACACTTCTTACATTCTTTAGCTTTAATAATTTTGTTATTTAGTTCAAATCCGTTGATTATTAAAAAAGTTATGAATTTTTGAAGCAATAATTGCACGTTAAAGCGATCATGAATTTTAAAAATTCTAAAAAAAATATTTCAACTGCCGATACATGTTTTTATTAGTAACAATACACTTCTTACATTCTTTAGCTTTAATAATTTTGTTATTTAGTTCAAATCCGTTGATTATTAAAAAGTTATGAATTTTTGAAGCAATAATTGCACGTTAAAGCGATTATGAATTTCAAAAATTCTAAAAAAATATTTCAACTCGCGATACATGTTTTATTAGTAACAATACACTTCGTACATTCTTTAGCTTTAATAATTTTGTTATTTAGTTCAAATCCGTTGATTATTAAAAAAGTTATGAATTTTTGAAGCAATAATTGCACGTTAAAGCGATCATGAATTTTAAAAATTCTAAAAAAAATATTTCAACTGTCGATACATGTTTTTATTAGTAACAATACACTTCTTACATTCTTTAACTTTAATCATTTTGTTATTTAGTTCAAATCCGTTGATTATTAAAAAAGTTATGAATTTTTGAAGCAATAATTGCACGTTAAAGCGATCATGAATTTTAAAAATTCTAAAAAAAATATTTCAACTGCCGATACATGTTTTTATTAGTAACAATACACTTCTTACATTCTTTAACTTTAAGAATTTTGTTATTTAGTTCAAATCCGTTGATTATTAAAAAAGTTATGAATTTTTGAAGCAATAATTGCACGTTAAAGCGATCATGAATTTTAAAAATTCTAAAAAAAATATTTCAACTGCCGATAAATGTTTTTATTAGTAACAATACACTTCTTACATTCTTTAGCTTTAATAATTTTGTTATTTAGTTCAAATCCGTTGATTATTAAAAAAGTTATGAATTTTTGAAGCAATAATTGCACGTTAAAGCGATCATGAATTTTAAAAATTCTAAAAAAAATATTTCAACTGCCGATACATGTTTTTATTAGTAACAATACACTTCTTACATTCTTTAACTTTAAGAATTTTGTTATTTAGTTCAAATCCGTTGATTATTAAAAAAGTTATGAATTTTTGAAGCAATAATTGCACGTTAAAGCGATTATGAATTTCAAAAATTCAAAAAAAAATATTTCAACTGCCGATACATGTTTTTATTAGTAACAATACACTTCTTACATTCTTTAACTTTAATAATTTTGTTATTTAGTTCAAATCTGTTGATTATTAAAAAAGTTATGAATTTTTGAAGCAATAATTGCACATTAAAGCGATCAAGAATTTTAAAAATTCTAAAAAAAATATTTCAACTGCCGATACATGTTTTTATTAGTAACAATACACTTCTTACATTCTTTAGCTTTAATAATTTTGTTATTTAGTTCAAATCCGTTGATTATTAAAAAAGTTATGAATTTTTGAAGCAATAATTGCACGTTAAAGCGATCATGAATTTTAAAAATTCTAAAAAAAATATTTCAACTGCCGATAAATGTTTTTATTAGTAACAATACACTTCTTACATTCTTTAACTTTAATAATTTTGTTATTTAGTTCAAATCCGTTGATTATTAAAAAAGTTATGAATTTTTGAAGCAATAATTGCACGTTAAAGCGATCATGAATTTTAAAAATTCTAAAAAAAATATTTCAACTGCCGATACATGTTTTTATTAGTAACAATACACTTCTTACATTCTTTAACTTTAATAATTTTGTTATTTAGTTCAAATCCGTTGATTATTAAAAAAGTTATGAATTTTTGAAGCAATAATTGCACGTTAAAGCGATCATGAATTTTAAAAATTCTAAAAAAAATATTTCAACTGCCGATAAATGTTTTTATTAGTAACAATACACTTCTTACATTCTTTAGCTTTAATAATTTTGTTATTTAGTTCAAATCCGTTGATTATTAAAAAAGTTATGAATTTTTGAAGCAATAATTGCACGTTAAAGCGATCATGAATTTTAAAAATTCTAAAAAAAATATTTCAACTGCCGATACATGTTTTTATTAGTAACAATACACTTCTTACATTCTTTAGCTTTAATAATTTTGTTATTTAGTTCAAATCCGTTGATTATTAAAAAGTTATGAATTTTTGAAGCAATAATTGCACGTTAAAGCGATCATGAATTTTAAAAATTCTAAAAAAAATATGTCCACTGCCGATACATGTTTTTATTAGTAACAATACACTTCTTACATTCTTTAGCTTTAATAATTTTGTTATTTAGTTCAAATCCGTTGATTATTAAAAAAATTATGAATTTTTGAAGCAATAAGCAAGCCTAAACCGTTTTCGGCCATTATCGTCACCACTTTATTTGCTTAATTTTAATGGGCCACACACGGACGACGGCGCAGCGCAGTGGAGCCGTCGTTCGTCACCAGTAATAAGCCACGTATTAACGACGACGCAGCGCAGCGGAGCCGTCGTTCGTTACCAGTTACCTTTCTTAATTTTTAAGGGTTACGCACGGACGACGGCGCAGCGCAGCGGAGCCGTCGCTCGTCACCAGTTTATTTGCTTAATTTTAATGAGCGTCACCAGTAATAAGCTACATATTGACGACGGCGCTTCACAGCGGAGCCGTCGTTCGTCACCAGTTACCTTGCTTAATGTTTAAGGGCTACGCACGGACGACGGCGCAGCGCAGCAGAGCCGTCGTCTGTCACCAGTTATCTGCCTTAATATATATGGACCATTCGCGGTTGACGGCGCAGCGTAGCGGAGCCGTAGTTCGTCACCCTTGCTTAATTTTTAAGGTTTACGCACCAGTTTATTTGCTTAATTTCAATGGGCCACACACGGATGTCGTCAGTCCAGTTATCTGCCTTACTATATATAAATATATATGAACCATGTACGGACGACAGCGCAACGCAGCGGAGCCGTCGTTCGTCACCAGTTACCTTGCTTGAAGGACTACGCACGGACGACGGCGCAGCGCAGTAGTTACTTTGCTCAATTCATGATAATGGTATCGATTTTAATACGTTGGCAGAAAATAAAACGAAGAATGCTGGGTATCATAGAGCATTACAATAATAAACACTATGTTTTTGAATATTTTTTTTTTATGAATTATACCAATTCGAATTCAATATTCATAGTTAAAGACAGGACAACGTCTGTCGGGTCAGCTAGTATTGATATAAAAAGTAGTGACGGTTCGCGGGGTTTTTTCTGGTACGACCGAGGAACAAGAGATAGGTAGGGTCAGTTGCAGAGACGGCTGGCTGCGTGACCGCACCTATCTTGTTCCTCGGCCGTACCAGAAAAAACCCCGCGAACTGATAAAAAGGCAGTATAATCTGTTCACGTTGAAGATGCAATCGGTGTAAACAACGAGAGCCGCGTGATCACTTCATTAGACGCATATTCAGTTTGCACGTTTTACGTTGTTTGGGCGCCATTTTGATTTGGCTGTCATCTGTCAGTTCATATTTGACAGTTGTGGAGAGTTGAATGTTAATTATTATCTCGAAGATGTATTGTATAAATAAATAAATCTACATTAATTCCGTGGTGAAATTTCGCAGGAAGCGCGAAAGACCCGTTTCCCATTAAATATATTTACACCATTATGTAAATCTCCGATGGTTAATTAGCGGCGGGCAGAGCGAAAAAAAATGGAAACATTTTGCGAACACTCGGGAGTTTCGTGAAGTGAAACTGGATAATTAATTAGCGAGACCGACGGAGCGTTAACGGATTGCATTAAAAATTGGGCTGTTGCATAAGACAATAACGGAACGGTGTCTCGAGACCCTCGTGCAGTGCAAATTGTTAATTTTTAAAACTGATCGTTTGACTGACCACTCATCCACTAACGGTTATGTATTCAGTGATAGAAAAATAATTGTTAATTAATGTCTTAAGAAATGTTACATTTCCTTGTAATTGGATGTATGTCTGTTGGGAAATAAATATCTATTGTTATTATTATTATTTACACACCTAGAAATAATTACAAAAATGCGCCATTATTTCGTAATTATATCTGCAAGACAAATGCGCACCATAATTCACCATTGATCTCCATGAAACGGCTCTACAATTCTATCCATTATTCCGTTGATATCTTTGGAAATAGTTAAGTATTTTCTGCATTATTACAAAAATTAAACTTCTGTTTTCTTCTTTATAAAAAAAGATTATTATATTGTCACGGTTTAGTTAATTATTGTAGTTATCTTTAGATTAATTTTAATTTTAGGTATTTATGTTATACTTTAGCTTTATTTTGTATTTTCCCTGTAACTAGGTTTCTAATCTGTTGGGAAATAAATGATTATTATTATTATTAAATGAGTACACGGTGCTACAGAATGTCGGATCTTATCAAATATCGAGCTAATACTTCCGGAATTGAGATTTCGTTCCTGCTTATGTTGGTAGTAGTAAATTAATTATAAAACAAAACAATCTTTTGGTAAGAGGTCCGAATGCATTGTCGTGTTTGCTGGGGGAATTTATTACACCAGTCGTAGGACAAATAAAGTTTTCCTGTGATGATGTACGGGGTAAAGTTGAATGCTCGTGCGGTCGGCAAGTTTAACAAAAGCTCGTGTGTGTGTGGTGATGCATACGGTTTGAAACAATGGCGGAGTTTCGTAAATGTTGGCGCTCTTATTGAAGTCCACACTGTTGGAAATGATCGTGGGAGGATAGTGAATTAGTTTAGTTTGAATTATCTAATCAACTCAACTTCTTATGTGAAATAAACTAGTGGCTTACAATTAGATGAACTTGCAATTTGTTTAATGCGCAACGACACTTTCTCGCTGCGCCTGTTGTGTACCATCGGTGGTTCACGCTACGTGCAGTGAAAAAAAATACTTCCTATGGCAGCTCAGTCGATGCGCCTTAAACCCAAAATTCATTCATTATAGCAGCTCACGGTTTGATACGGATTTTGAGTTTGATGGGTGAAAATGGAAATGCCGCTACCATCAATGGAATTTGATTTCTAGACGTGACAACTTTTTACGGCATAAAATTAATGGCGTAGAGAAAACGGTTTCAACAAGATGGCGCAACATGTTACACTACCAATGAAACCGTGCACTCTTTCCAAGTAACATTTAATGGTCGTGTTATGATGCGAATTGGCCGTCAAGATCATGCGGCTTGTCAAGATTATGTGAGTATATTTCACTGTAACATTATTAGGTTCAGTTTCAAATTGTATTTCTTTTCGTGATGGTGATTGTTTTTTTTTTTTCGATATTCACCTTCGCTGGGTTCGCGAAAATCAATTATTAATCAGCATTATTACCTTGGGATGATCGCTAAAAAAAAAAATGGTGATGTGGCCATCATGTTACTTTATCCGGTTTGATGGTATTATTTATATTTACGCTTTCATGGTTTATTTTCAATTTAAATCATGTTTTAACAAACTGACGTTTAAAACGTCAAAATTATGAAAGATGGAAAAATTATACTTCAAATTCAAAAACTCAGTTTACTCAAAAACTAAACGGATTTCGAAAAACACGTATTCTTTATAAGTTGTTCATTTTAGCATTCTCTGCAATTATTATTAACATAAATTTGCTGTAACTATTATCGTTATATAATTATAAACCAAAAATGAAAAA